>OU538743.1:8106250-9387500 GCA_912999735.1 Aporia crataegi
ACTAAAAAGGTGGTTAACGACGTGTACTATTGAAACTAGATTTGATTCCCGTTCTGGAATACGGGCCTTAATAGCTTGTTTTTATTAGAATTTTGAACGTTGATAAATAACAGACATCTGCCTGATAAATATGATAGATGAGTTGGATGACCCCGACACCAAAGCACAATACCAAAACTAGTTCCTGTAATTCAATTTATCTCCTGTTTCTCCTGTTCATAATCATCTCATGTTTCATAATCATTCTTAGAAGTGCGTAATATCATAACTAGGATATGTATTTGAGTTATAACTAGAATTTCGTCCTATTTGCTTATAGAAATAGCAGTACTCTAAATTTAATACTAGTGTTTTTTAACAGACGAAAAAAGAGTGGTTAAATAAGTTTGACGTGTGTATTTCTGTCTGTGACATAGCCTAAAGTCTAAACGAATAGACCATTTCGATGCGTTATTTTGTTCGAAAGCTGAAGAAATGATCGTGATGAATTTGCCTCTTAATTTATGAAGCAGATCTTAATTTTTTTCAACAATTTAAAAGATATTGTTATTTGTAATCATAATGTTGGGTTTTTTAAACTGTCTTCAATTTCATATATGGTAATATATCCCGTAACCACTAGCATGGTGCAGACATACTTCTGTATCTGTTTCGCTGATTATTTTCTCTACTAACCAGCATGTCTTACTTACAGAAAACTACCTCTTCTGCACCTACACTCTCGAAAATTTAATTTCTCCGGGCATCGTGGCTCAGTAGTTACATAAAGAGGTTCATGCATGCGTGTTACGGAGGTTTCTGGGTTAAAATTGTGAGGAAACAAGTTCAGTTGGTTAGAAACCGAAGGCTGTAAAGGAAATTCTCAAAAAAATGTCTGCACCAAGCCCAGGAATTTCAATTCTTTATTATTCAATTCACATTATGCATGGTTCCACATTAACACAATTTACATAAAAAAGGAAACAATAATAAATAAACCCACAATGTACCAATTTCTCGAAACAGTGCCCCAAAAGTAGGTCGTGGTTATATTGGTTTAAATTTCAAGGGCAAAAGATAAAGCTAAGCTAAATATTCCGAGAACATAAGCTATTTAAGGGCAGAAATGATATAGCAATAGTTAGGCACTTTAATAGTGGCTCCGAGCCATGCCTTATAATTTAGCTCCATATCATTACGGCGAAGTGGGTTTGGATAATGATGGACCGAAAAAATATAATGACGGATAGACCAATTAGGCAAGACCCTGACTGTGTAACTTTTGAATGTGTTAATGCCAAATAAAATAAGTATATATTATATTTTTATTGTGAATAATTTTTGAGAAAATAAATAAAAACCTATATGAGACTATTCAAACCATTTTTCGATAGCGTCTGTATTAAGTATGGAAAATATTTGGTAACAATGTGTTTGACAGCTTTAAATAGTAAATAAACCAAACGAAAATTTCAATAGTATACGCAAGGTTGACCTATTTTTTAAAGTACTTCGATTTTGGTCTACCAAGAAAAAAAAAACCACCTGGGCAGACGTGCCTTACCACCTGAGCCTCTTCAACTTACCTCTGAGATGCAGGGGCTGGCACATTTTTCGATTTACCATAGAAATAGAGGAATTTCACAGACTAAAAAATTGCTAGTCTTGACTCGAACTTGCAGTCATAGCTTAATATTTCGTCAAAATTCTAATAAACGCGTTAGTATAGCGATACAGCGGTAATGTACGCACTCCAACGGCTTTGATGAGCCTTTTGTAATTTTGTAAATATATTCAAGTATATTATTGTAAATAAATCGCTGATATAATTTAAATTGCCCAAAATACATTAAAAACCGTAGATAAAAAACACCAAAAAAAAGACGAATGCACCCCCTTTTCGCGAGCAATCGCCTTCGTAGATTAGTGCTCTAGTGAAGTACCTATATTATGTTTATGTTCGGAAAACATAACCTATACAGTTATCAAAAATATTGTATTGCTACCATTTATTGAGACGAATTTCATTCAGCCATGTTTTGAGCAGGTCCTTGGTTCGATTGCCAGAGAAAACAAAGAATGTTCACATACTTTCTATAATAGTTTGTATCAGAATTGAGAGTTCTATCTCATATTCTAAATTCGTACTGGTGTTCTTGTAAAAATATTAATAAAATAAAGAATTTGTTTACTGCGAATACGTGAATATATTTTAAGATCGCACTAAGATAAGGCAATAAAAACTCAAATACAGGTATAAATTAGTATAAGAAAAATCGTGACTGCAATTACATAATCATTTTTAATACATACATATATTATTAGCCGTTCTTTGTCGGATTTAGATAATTTCAGCATTCACGTTAATTCTTGTATTGCGTGTTTTGATGTAATTTAGCTGCAAAATAATTAGTTATACTTCTTGTCACATATGAGCTAACTAGCTTTGAATTGCGAGTTGTAATATAATTCCTTATTTCAGTTTTCTTAAATTTTAATAACATATTCACTTCGCGAACTTCGAATCGCTTCATAGTTCCGAATAATTATATGTCACCTAAAACGTCATTCCATAGAAAATGTATGCGCAAACAAATTTTCTTCATAGACACTTTGTTGTGAATTATTCTATATTTTTTAATTCTATTTTTTATTATTATTCTATTCTGCTATTCTCGGATTAGACGCATCCAACAAATAAAATATCATTAAAATAGATCTTGATCCATTCTTGAGTTATAAATGGTGTAAATAACCCGTCTATGTTTATTATATACATTATACATACTTACATTCGGTGAAAAACTCACAATTAGAGAGCCGATTTAAACATTTTTTCACAGATTGGACGCTTGACTTTTTCTAAAACTTCATTCCTATAAATTAGAGCTATATATTTGCCTTATATTATATGTACGTACAGTTATAATTTTAATTAATTCATATATGAAATTCTCTGAGGTCTTATAATATCTAAACCCTTGAATAATTTAATAATTATGTTAAAGGTGACGAAAATATTAAGTTTCGTTCCGGATTGATATTAAAATTGTATTAAAAAGCAAGAAGGTATTAAAAAATTTTGTTAATTACATTTCTTTTCTTTAATTATCGAGCGGCATTTGTAAGGTCCACAATCGCAATTAAATATTTAATGATCTTCACCATAAAATTCAATTTATATTGTCTTCACCAATATCAATATTAATTACCGTAACTGATTTTTTTAAAAATTCTTCGTGTGTACAAACAGATTACACATTCTGTTCCGCTATTTAAATTTTACAACAGTATATAGAAAAAATAGTATTTAAAATGATTATGTTATATTAAGTTTATGTAAAGCTGCGTACGGATTGCGACAAGTCGGTTACGCGTAGCCAGGGTACGCTGGCTACGCGTACATTGGAAACGCGTAACCGACTCGTACAGCTCCTGTACAGACCGTCGCGAACCTGAACACGAGTTTAATCGATCCCCTGCGAGCCTCAGTTCATCGCCATGAATCGAATCAGAGCGGTCGCGTGCACCACCGCTGCTTCAGCATTACTTATTTTTTACATTTTAAATGTAAAAAAAAAACAAGAGGAAACCTAGAACTAAACTTTTTGAATTTGCTCCTTTCTTTTCTATTGATTGCTAAATATGTAATCATCTTTTTTTTTAAATTCTGTTGGAAATTTCATTTAATTTGAAATGGCCTTCCATGCATCTTCGCGTAAATCTTTATTGCGATAGTTAATTTGTGTGCTATCCCATAAACACCGATTAAATTCGTAAAGCTGAATGAATTTGACAATATTTTCACTGAAACTCGATGAACACGCGTGCCTATCCATTTTGCCGTGCAAATAGAGCATACCCGAACCTGCGAAACCCCTTTGACGCGCGAATAAAACCCGACTGATGGCGGGGCTTGCGCTCCCCTAGAGTAAACGTGTAGCCGCACGTACGGACTAGGCCTTCCAGTATACGCGTAACCGACTCGTTGCAGTCCGTACGCGGCTTAATAAGGTCACAGGATCCTGTGACTTCTCAGTTTATACTTCAACAGGAGCATGGGATGTTGTATTTATGTAGTTCTGAACAAATCTCAATTTAATTATTTTCAGCATGCCAAATACAAAAACCGACAAAATTGTATAAATATTGTATTAACACAGATATTTATGTACTACTATAAAATCATTAATTACATTAAATTATCAATATATTTTACGGTTTTTATCGATACGATATTATTACCACGCGAAAGCAACGGAAAGCAATACTTTCCGTCATGCGACACTTGACGCTTGTCTAGAAGTTTAGACTACACTGAACTATAGATAATGAATGTTTCTCAACTGTTAATGGTTAGTAAACTGTATATATTTTGTTCGTTCATGGGAAACATAACTACAGACAAATTGGCCGGCAATCAAATGCTAACGGTATAACTGGCGATTGATTTCTTTTATAACAACCTTCCTTTCGAAATATTGAGTTCCGGTTAAGGGGAAACTTTAATGTTCACATACGACTTGAATTGTTTGTTGGTGGCTTCAATGCGCTTGCATTGCACAAAATGTTACGTTAGACTTGGGCACGTTTTCAAATTCTGTAAAGGGACAAGAATTTGTCTACAATTATATTTTAAATCTTTTTGTGCATGTAGATATGAACGTTTAAGAAAGAGAAAAGACTTTATCAGATATAGATATTTATCAGTCTTTTATCTACAGATCATAAGATACGAATGCCAAATTACACATTTAACATACATTGAATAACATCGCAAAGTAAATATAAGCGCCATTCTAATTGATTTTTTTTAATATTGAACATAAACCTGCGTTGTTATTTTGTGGAATTTTGAATGTATTCTATGAAAAATTGAAAAACCGTTAAGCCCTTTGATTTGTAAATTAGAAAGAGCTTTACCTTAACAAAGCGGCGGATCAAACCACTATTAGCAATTCGTTATAGTCGGACATGTCTGTCCATTTACTTATTTTTAATTGCTACAAATTACAACTTAATCAATATTTTCAAGCCACAAACGTAAATATATTTTATTAACCACCTATAGGAAAGAGGGTGTTTTAAGTTTTACGTGTCTGTGGTATATCGTATATGGCATTGTTGCTCCTAGACGAATGGATTGATTTTGTTGTGGTAGCTTATTTTCGCGACTTCATTTGCTTGGGCATATATAATACTAGCTAACCCAACGAACTTTATACCGCGAATAAAAGATAGTATGGGTATAGTAAGCTATCCATAAAAGGTAGATATATGCCACTGCCACACACACTTTTTTGTACATCTATAAAAGAAGAATATCCCACCATGCATTGTTTTGTTATATCTCAAAGGGATTAGGCAGCGTTTTCGATGAAAGCTCCCAGGTGGCTTGAATTGTTCCGACACTGCCAACAATAATTATCATCATTTCAACCAATTTACACAAAACCTTAACAAGTCATATTATTACAGTATTAGTTGCTATGATACTGAACCAAATTGTGTTTGTATGAACGTTAGACTTGTATTCTAGAAACCAATACTAGTCCAAGTATATCTTTAGTCCAAGTATTATAATAAGGCCCATATTGTTTTACATAACTGGTAATAATGAAGAGATTTCTTTTCGTGAAGTGTACTTAAAATAATCCCCGATGCAAAAGACTTCAATCTTATTACGCGGTGTAAAAAGATTGTCTATACCCTATGGAATTGACCGATTTCAATACCTTTTTTACCGACACCAAAAAAGGA
Organism: Aporia crataegi; assembly: GCA_912999735.1. Lineage (NCBI taxonomy): Eukaryota > Metazoa > Arthropoda > Insecta > Lepidoptera > Pieridae > Aporia > Aporia crataegi. The sequence continues at coordinate 8,111,990 of OU538743.1, forward strand.
GGAGGTACTCAATTCGACGCTATGTTTTTTTATGTTTGTTCATCAGAACTTCCGACTGGGTGAATCAATTTCTATGATTCTTTTTTTATTTGAAAGCGGGTACTTCCCGTGTGGTATCATTTAAATCAAACTCTGTTCATTAGTTTACAGTTACAATTTGAATTCGGTTCTTTTTGTTAAAATTTTAACACTATATTATTGATATTCCTTCTTGTTTGAAAGGTGACGTCATTGAAATTGATCTTAGCTTAATCATATCTGTTCGTCCTTTTATGAAGTATTCCTATTTGGAATTAATGTGTTGGGGCTTTTTAAATTGTCATCTGTATTTGTATCGGACGAGATTGGCGTTGTACGGTTATGCCAATTATATCTGTTAGTTAACAGCTGTTTCAAGGAAATCATGATACGCTGTATTTTTTCTCCTACATTCCCGTAAAGATAGAACTACGAACCATTCACATATCTCTATCGGGACCAGTTTTCAATAAACCGTTCCGTCGTTAAGGGCCTTTGTTTACGAAGAATGAAAACTTCATGATTGAAAATTAAAACTTTAATTCTATTGAGATTGTTACATTATATCACCCATCTCTATCTGTATTTATTGTTAATACGGATCGTTAACTGTCTCAAAGGAACAAATAAAATATATTAGCAAGTACATACATAGATGAACTTAGCTTATTACATAGAATTTTCCATTTATTTATAAATTTACTGTCTTATTTAATAAACAGATTAAAAAAATAGTAGAGAAACAAATAAAGTCTATTTAAAAATGTATCGAACTTTAATAGAACTTTGTGTCAACTTTTAATATTACATTGTGTTTTTGTGATAAATTTACTAACTTGCATTATTTTTTCAGGTAAGCCGACTAGACATGAACTTTTATAGAACGTGAGTAACCAATATTATATATTTCTGTTTTTTATTTTATAAATGTATATTATAACGCATTATAAGCTATTATTTCTACAATATTTATATATCTATCACTTTATTGTAGCTTGGTATCAGTCAACCTAAAGGGGGAAGTCTCAATTCATTTTTTTATTACGAATATATAATATATAATCAATTCGTTTTTTTCGATTACGATTATGAATGAAAAAATTTTTTGATTATGAATCGATTTTAATAATCTTCTAGTTCAGTAGTTTGGTCTATCTGTTTTATTTTTAACTTTATATATTTATTTAATTTATAGATTTTTTATTTATAAAGTTTTATTAAAGAATTTTACAAGTTATTGTTGTTACGTAAGTTGTAAGTTTTGTGTTTATTTATCACATACAAAAATGTTGGTACACATTGCAAACTATACGACAAACGCTCACGTGGTACGGCCTAAATCCTAACGCACCAATTCCTGCTCAGACGCGTCGATTACTATCGAAGTTTGTACACACGATGAAGCTTTACGATGTTCTTTATAACATCATAAAGCATATTGATGTATAGCAAATGAGTCGAAAGTGGATTTGTACCCACACTACGATATTAATGGTTATATTTATTGATACAACTTGGTAGATAATTTTAATAAGAGACGAGTTTACTAACACAACAGTAGCTTTACCATAAGTCTGGTATTATTTATAGGATTCCAATTGTAAAAAACCTAGTCAATTGTCAACTTATGGTTAACATACTGTATTCTTACGTTTATTATCGTTTGACATTATGTATATCAATACACCAATTTCGTTCTTTGCTATGCTATATTTTTTGTATAAACTGGGTTAACGATTTTATGATTTTCTGTTAGTTTGGAAATATTTAGTAGACATGACTACTAAATATTTTATCATTTTTTCACGAAAAATTCATTTTGAATTAGAGCAACTCATTCAGATAATCGATGTTTTTATAAAAGACACTAGCTGTGCCTTGCGGTTTCACCCGCGTTAAATTCGTCGTAACGTGATGTTATAGCCTAAAAGCTTTAAGCTCTAAAAATGACGATACTTCCATAGAACGTTTAATCATCGCTTTCAACCCCTTATAAGCCTTTTTTCGCATTAAAAAGTAGCCTGTATCCTTTCTCAGGCTCTAGACTATCTGTGTACCAAATTTCATTTAAATCGGTTCAGTAGTTTTGGCGTTAAATCGCGACAGAGTTACTTTCGCATTTATAATATTAAGAAAGGATCAGATTACATATATGTTACGTAAGATTTAAATTTATTCAGAGATAACTTTAAATCCATTGGGACACCGTGATTTGTAATGAGCCTAAGATTTACAATTTTGTATATAAATAGAAATCTCTACATTTTCTAGCATTCAAAGACCACACAGACACAAGTGAGGACACATATTTACCTAAATGAGATATTAATAATCCTGAATGCTTGCTTAATAGTCTTAACTGTCCAAGATCCTTGGCTTTACGACCGCTACGTATTAATTTAATTATAAAATACTAGCTGGCGTCGTGACTTTAACTGCGAATTAAAAACTAATACTTTTTCAAGTTTTTAATCGCAATTATATATTCCAATTTTTCCTAACTTCTTAAACACGGAAATGTTAGAATTGTAAATTGTAAGTAAGTCACTGTCATCTCTGTATATATACGATAGTCTGTTTTTATTATCTTAATCATATAAGAATGAATTGTATTAAATTAATGTTAAATCTGCATGGAATGTTAATAAAGCTCTATTATTATTATTATATTCCAAATTTGTATAAAGCATCCAGTGCTTTACTTAATCACGTAAATACGTCAACCACTTGAGAGACGGTAAATATACTCATAAGTAGAGTCTCATTTTAAAATGTATGTTATTTTCATTTTTTTTTAATAAAACAATTGGTTTTCGTCGTTTTTTAAAATATTATTGCTTTTGTGTTAATCGAAAGTCTATCTTTCTAACAGTGTTTTTTTTAAATTGGCTTACCTTCCGATTTTATTGATTACTATATATTTCTGATTGATATGACTCAAGGAATTTCTCAATGGGTGTTGAAATTTTAGAATCAGGTCGATACATCTGATTATATACAATTGTTGTATGTTGTAAACAGTTGTAATATGGTTATATTACAAAATAAATATAGCCACATTTATAAAATTAGTAAAGTAGTTTGTATTGGGATGCTAAGTTCTGCCAAAATACAATTTGAAAACTGTATTCAAATCCTATGAATTGATAGTGTAATTTTAATACTATTATCGTACAGACCGACGGAAATATGGACACAATTTTAGCAATTTGATATTATTTCTTAACCCGATGACTGTATCGGCTATATGTTAGTATTGATAAATATAGAAATGTATGTATAAGCCTACAAAAAAAAATTCTATCGAAGGACATATAATTTTACGACATTCTTAATATTAATTTTATTGCTTGAATATTTTTTTCCGGCAAATAAAACGATATCTACAATTGCCTATCATAAAATCAATCGAAATGTTTTATTTATATGTTGTCTAATCTTTATAAATTTTACGAGGCAAATAGCTGTGTAAAGGATTTTCTATAGTTAAAATATTTTTATTTATATTCAAATAGAGTTGCCATGTTACTTTTGATACAATGGGCCTGATTTTCAAAATTTTTAAATGAATTTCAATATGTATAATTCATTAGTATGAAGTATAAAAAAATAAAGATCTAGGCTCTGCATTAGAAAAATAATTTTCAAAATCGGTTCAATAGTTTTTGAGTTTATTTTAGAGACTATCTATTTTTTGATTGTTTTATCTCAGTTTATTAAGCAGTCATCTGCGTGTTGTGCCGGAGGTCCTGGGTTCGAATCCCAGGAACAGATATTTCTTTTGGGTACGCAAAATCACCTGCCTGTAAACAAAATATTACGAGTATTCACCCAAATTTTTTTCATAAATTATATATACAACAATTATAGAAAAAGAGGCTACTTATAAATGGAAACATGTTTAAGATAGGAAAATTCTCTGAATATCATGAATACGTTATACGTAACAGAGCTCCAGAAATATGTAAATAAAAACTATCGCATAATACATTGCGGGTGCAATGTAAATCACATTCTCAATTGTGACTCAGTATTTCCACACTAGGCAATAATGTAACGTGCCGTAAAACAAATCACGCGCATTGTAACGAGCCGCAAACAATGCGAGACAATTATGCGCGCGCGTCATCCGCAGATCGAGTAAGTGCCCACGGCTGCGTTTTTACTTATTAAGGCTGCGCAAATATCGTTATTTTCCTGACACATAAGTGATCGGTTTATTTGCTAAATGGGCGCATTACTTCTTACCTGTAAGATTTCTTCATAACTATTAAGTTTCTTGTTTTACATAATACGTTATACAAAACTTACAATGAAAGTTTTTAACAACACGTGAAGTAAGCTTTATTTGTGCTTTAAGCGTCATATTGTTTACTGTACGTACTAGTTATAAGTAAGATAATTAGAAATTAAATTATAAACTTAAAATTATGTGCCTAAGTGTTTAAATAGTTACACAAGATGGCGTTGATGTAGTAAATCGCACTATCAAAGTTCTTTAAAAAAAAGCCATTCATAGATTACAGTGGCTTGTCATATCTATTAATATTTAAGAAAACATACTAAATTTGTAAGTTACTTCAAAGTTTTTCAAACTGACAGGAACATAACTTGGTTAGTTTTTAACATTGCAATGACTCTTTATCTCATTGAAAATCAATATTATCTACTTATTACCTTCAATAAAATTATGCGCAAGCATTGTTTGGTCGTCGGCCATTTTTTGCTGCAATTTAACTTTAAACAGTAATGCTTTATTTGCTTTACTACGTGATAAATGTTTAAATAAGGCGCAATCTGCTGTGTTACACTTAAATTGGTCTATTAAATGGAGTGTTTGTATTTCTCAAGATGCTGTTTATGGTACTATGGATACCTAGTTCTTATTTTATAATCGACACGAGCATTAAGTTCTGTTATTGCCACCTGTCATTTATATATAAAAATAAATAAATAAAATATAAAATATTAAAGATGGACCAAGTCTTTTACTACATTTACGATAAAATGAATTCCTGTAACCCCTAGTGGGGGCACGGAGCAGATACATTTCTGTATCGGTTTCACTGATTATTTTCTTTACATGCAAGTAGGTGATCGGCCTTCTGTGCCAACGCAATCAAAACTTTTATTTGGAACTCCGGCGCATCACGCAGCACGTACACAAAGTCTACTCAGCCGCGCTAGAGGTGGTTCGCTACAAGTAGCTAATATAGGCTAGTGTTCAATGTAATAATACTTTTTATACGAGTCTATGTATTAAACATCGGGTAGGTATATAGGTTTATGTTTAAAGAATTTATTATCATCAAAGACAATTTACAAACTGTTACTTACTTATATGTATTAAAACAAAAGAAAACGTGAAGTCGTTCGCCACTCAGAAATAAAATACCTAATCAAACAAATTTTACCTTAAATCTACCTACAATTATAACAAACAACCATTTATCAAAACATATAGTTAGGCTATTGTTATTTAATATAAGGCTATTATAGATTTGGGGAATTATAAAAATATATAGCAGGTACATACGAATTACTAAAAGGTTAATAATTAAGTCAAGAAGTGGATCTGAATTATTAATTTAATTTATAAATAGACTAAGATTACCTCCTCACGAAGAGATAAGTATAAAACAGTCATTAGTAAGTGAATTCATTTATTCAGTGGGTCTGACAGAGCCATAAGTGATGCTATGGACACTGTAGCTTAAGATTAATGGTCTGTACCGTTATTAAAACTCGAATAGGAATTAGTATTTCTGATTTCTGAACGGCTACTCTATGTTATACGTCACTGAGTCATTAAAGGTTCTTGTGAAGTACATTTTGTACAATATTTTTCTTAAAGATTATATTATTAATTTCAAAGGTATTTTCTCGTAAATTTTATTTTGAAAGTTACGCAAAGGAAAACACAAAAGGCTCATCAAAACCGTTGGGATGCTTAACCAAAATACGGTCTACATTATCGCTATACAAACGCGTTGGCCGAAATATGAGCCAGCTTTCGGGTGTCCTGTGTAAAATAATAAAATAAAAAACCATTTTAATTAAAATAATATGAATACCTCATAATACACAGACAATGGCAAATGATAATATCCATCTTTTTGCATCTTGGTGGTTAAAAAAGGAACCAAAAAGCTGGAATTCCAAGTTTCATTTCGCTTTTACAATGTAGCTTTGTATCAACACCATAATTCACCGATTCATGATTAAAATAAAAAATAATCTGGTATTTTTTCGCTCGATCGCATTGCCGATTTAAAAATGACTGAAGATAATTTATTACAACTCAGATTGTAACTTATAATAAATTGTACTTTATAACATTTGTAATGTTGTTACCTCAAAAAGTTTTGTATTTAGAAAATATGGTAAAATAGTTATGGAAAACTACCACGATTCCATTTGCATGTTTGTCTTATTTCAAGAAAAAAAATGGATCAGTTACACCGTTAGAATGATATGTTAGATATCGGGGTTGTTAAGGTGTATAGGTAATATTTTTTCAGTAAATTTACTTTGATATAAAGCAATGAAAGACGAAAATATGAAAAACTCATAGATTCTTGTTTTCGTTTCTTTTGGAGTAGAGATAGAGTTTAAAGAGATATCGACGAGCTTAGTTGAGACCACAGGAAATTCGAAAGCTGGCTCATATAGCCAACGCGCTAGAATAGCGTACAACGCGGTAATGATGCCAGTATTTTGAGTACGCACCCCAACGTATATGATGAGCCTTTTGTATTTTTGTAAATATACATATTTAAGTACATTATTGTAAATAAATGCTATTAAGATTATTCTACTGATAGAAGTTAAAGAGCCAAATGACTTTGGCTATATGTATAATCGGATCGAATATTCAATAAATATTTTGCAAATGATAATATAATGTCGTCATAAAGTCTACGATTTGAATATAAATAAAATACAAGATATCTACGATCTTAATTATTTCATTAAACAATTCGCTAATAACTATAAATATAAAGTATAAAATTATAAAATAATTTAAACATTTTGGTAATTTGAGACGCGAATAATTTATCTGAGTCTAATCAAACTTCCAACTTAGTGTTATTAATTTTTTTCATAGTGATAATCTTGATTCTTACAATCATGTATAATTTTATTCAAAGTTTTTATTTCAAATGAAATTATTTATGTACTTCAAACGACTTCAAAAAAGGAGGAGGTTGTTAATGCAACCGTATGTTGTTAAGTGTAATACAAATTTTACGCTAACAGTCTGTTTAGTATTTCGTTAAGTTTTCTCACTGTATGAAAGCTGACGCCATCGAAAAATATTTGACAAAAATTGTGGGTAGAGCTACGCATCCTTATAGAGTTATCTTAAAAAGTGTAAGAATTTATCCTTGATTGATACCAAACTCGACTTTATCAATTGCCATTTTGATAAAAAGCTAACAATTAGTAAGTTCGATATAAACGCAAATTAATTAAAAGCTTTCAGTGTTATCTCCGCGCGGTACATTGCCGTTTAAGTACGAATGAGATGACTAATACCCACCGCTGTTAGTTCAATAGATGTGATGTATTGCGATGTGTTGAGATGAGAACGCTAATTATGTTACTGTGGTGCATTCCATACGGCCAATGAACTTGTTACATTGAGTTACGAAGCGCGTAGACACAGATCGTGACGTAAGAACTACGCTGACAAATGAAGCTTTTCGCACGTTTATTGTTTTATTATATGTGTTGCAACTTAATTAATTAATCTTTCATAGCGTGCTACATGGCAAATTCATATTGGTCACCTGTTTAAATAACACAGTTTCAAAGGATTATGGATTATTCATTACAATTATAATTATACTAAAACTTGATAAGTTTCCCGACGTTTTGCTTGCTCTACACTCTACAGTATGCATGTTCACGGGTGACTTTAATTAACTCACTAGTAAGTTTAGAATATTTATATTTTTTTATTTAATATAATTCGTGCTTGTTTAAGTAGTCAAATTAGGTCAATTTTAAAGTCAAAAAATATAAATGTTATATTACCTACATATGTACAAAGGTTAAAAAAGGTTAATTCACAAGAAAAATATAACAGGTTTATTAATATAACCTATTAACCTATAATATATATATAGCTTTACTTATAAAAACTCATTTCGCCGCTGTCACTTTTTTATTGTGTCATCTTAATTGAATTATTCATTAAAATTATTATTTCTCATAATTATATATAGATTTAGATCTTTTTTTAATTAAGAAGGCGTAATTAAACCATCTAAGTGTTTATAAGTCTATGGTATGATGAACGTAGTATCAACTACTGAGCGAATGCTATCAAAGTCCTTCTTTAAGACGTCAGTGATTGATTCAGGAGAAAGGTGTATAGCGCACGCTAATCTAAGGTTTAGTTTTGAATTACGATTAGATAGAGATTAAGAGATTTAAATTAAACAATTTTAACTAAATCTTTCTAATTTCAATGATCAATCTATACTTGTATATTGTTTTTCGTCTTATGCATGTTCTTCTTGTATATCTATTGTTTCTTTCATAATAAACTAGCGACCCACCACGGCTTCGCACGGGCATATTATACATAAAAACCTTCCTCTTCAATCACTATCAATCTATTACAAAAAACCGCATGAAAATCCGTTGTGTAGTTTTAAAGATTTAAGCATACAAAGGGATATAGGGACAGAGGAAGCGACTTTGTTTTATAATATGTAGTGATTAATAATTTTAATGATAGCGAGACAAACGAACTAAATGCTTCGGAGTGGCTTACTTGTTTGTATTTAGGTTTATTTTGTTATTTTTGTCTTTTTGTTAATTTTTTTTGTTTTATTCTGTAGGGTTTGTTTATGTTACCTTTTCTTTTCTCTGGTCTTGGTCTATCTTCCATAGCACAGTTTCCTGAACTAGTACGGAGACAGATCCACGAAATTGTCTTTTATGTGTGACAATAAACTTCTCATTTCTTATTAAATTATATTTTATGTTTCTTTAAATTTAAATTTCAGTTGTCGACAGTTAACTTCAGCTAATAAAAAATATAGTAACACCAAAAAAATAAAATAAAATAATAGTTAGTAAATATGTCTTATCCTAGTTAGTAACTGTTTATCTTATTCATAAACAAGTTCTGTAAGAGATTCATGAAAAATTATCAAAATATTCGAAACCTGAGTTTATGACCTTGCCGAGTCAGCCAGTTGTATTATAATTCGTAGAACCTTGGTACAGTATAATGATTTGCTTTAATGAATGATTTTGATCCATGTCAGTCTGTATGTCCATCATTGTAGCGGGACTCGAGATACGAATAATGTGTGTTCGATGACATGCGAAAATTATTTATTTGAACAGAGGTTTGCATTCCGGTTCAGAGATATACATGCTAATAACATTTAAATAGACATCTATTGTGTTTCATTTAACATCAGTACATCAGTACTAATATTATAAATGCGAAAGTAACTCTGTCTGTCTGTTACGGTTTAAAGCCTTAACCACTGAACCCATTTTGTTGAAATTTGACACATATATATAGGATAGTTGGGAAAGGAAAGTAACATAATATAGTCTTCCACAATGACTAACTTCCATACAAACTTTCATCCCGTATTTTAACCACTTTGAAAGGTTCTCTAGACACTAGACTTCCCTATATTATCTCTAGGCCCAAGATTATCTCCAGGCCCTAGATCTACCTCTGCCTTGTCAAATTGCATCAAAATCGGTTCAGTGGTTCAGGCATGAAAGCGTAAAACCAGACAGACCGAGTTACTTTTGCATTTATAATACGTATATTTAAACAAGCAAGAATGTATTACATAACTACATTATAACTGTTTTGAGTCCAAACAAAGATTTTCCCATAAGAATATTTATAAGGCGTCAATTTAGTTGATTTATCGTTTATTTTGACGTATCTATTTCCATACAATTTCAACTAATGCATTACGAATTAGATCGTTTCCGGTTTCCAATAAGCGATTTCACGCGTAGTCAATGCGAACTTGTATATTTTAATGTTAGTTTTCAATAAATTATCTATACTAATATTATAAAGCTATGAGATCTCCGATAAAATAATTTATTATTAAAACTATAAATTATTAGAAATAATGTATACTATGTTAAAACTACGCGGTAGTGCCCGTTTGGATGGGAGGATGGCGGACAAAGACTAGGGGTCGTGGCGTTTTCTAGTTTTTATTGGATTGGAAATTAATATGTTAGTAACTGAAAACTGTTTGTTTGGTTAATCGATAATTTTGGAAACTACCGGTACGAATTGAAAAATTATATTTGTGTTGAATAGTATATTATAGGCTATATTTATTATAAGAGTGGAGCATCGATGAAAAATTTTGCATAAACGGTAAAAACTATAATTATATAATCAAGTCTTCTGTTTATTTTTCGACAATGCATCAGTGTAGTGTGGTGTGTGGTGGTTGCGCCGGTGGTCGTGTGTACAAATTTCGAAAAAACAAATATACCCAAAGGCACAGAAAGCTGATCACTTAGGACCTAGGTCATTGTAAATAAAAAAAAAAACAGATTTAGCAATGTATTGGTCACAGGGAGTTTCGTTCTAAGTTCATAATACTTTAATACTTTACCAGTTACATATTATGTCTAAAATGTCATACATTTCAAATTTTATCAGATGTGTGACCGCATTTTGGCCGCATTAACATTACAATGTTAGCTGGTTCCCAATGTGCTGACTCATCACATATGTTAACATACAACGGGTCTTCCTCATATCGGGTGACCACAAATTATGAATTTTCCAATTGCTAGCTTTGTTGTGGTTTTTAAATAATAAACCATAAATTCAGTATTTAAATGGTGTTTCTTAAGTTTCATCACTGTACTTCAAACATGAGATTATATCGACATTTTTGATAGGTTTTTTACTATCTGAATGAAATCTGTCAATCTCGTAGTGGCCACGTAAGTTGGTATGTTACCATTAGAGGCGCTGTAAGATTTTTCATATAAATAACAGACGCTATCGAAAAATTCTTTACCAGACTTGTACTAAATCGATTTAAGCATTTGAAAAACCTTAAGTATGAAATTACTTTAGCATTCAATTCATAGAAGTGCATGGTTTCCATGAGTTTCAATATCATCTTCAAAACTTTTCAATTTTAATATTTACCTAGATAGCTGTTTTTTCTTCTCAGCCTAAGTGCTAGTATTCAGCGATGGGCGTTTTTGAGGCGCCGTACTGTCAAAGAAATGCATTTCATACAAAAATGGTTTGGTGGCCAAGACATTTTTGTATGAATTTCCAGGCATTTTCTTTGCTATAGCTGATCTCGTATAGACTTCCTGATTTTTCAAAATCCAAAATAAAGCCACATAATGGCCACTCTACTCTCAAATCTTCACTATGTACATGAATATGTATGATTAGTTTTAAGTCCTCTAATGAAAATTCGTCATGTTGTATTACATTTTGTGTCCTGAGTTTAATTTTAGATTATAATCGCTATTTTTAAATAAGATTTTTTTTAAATCATACTTCCATATTTTAATTTCCTATAGAAAAAACAGGTTGTTACAAAACTGACGTCTGTAAGCCGGTTGGCGCAGTAGGTAGTGCTCTTGCCTTCTGCGCCAAAAAGTCCTGTGTTCGAATCCCAGTAGTTGCATTTATTTGTGCGATTTGGTTTTTTCAAGTCTTGGTTGGTTTCGTGTCTTGGTTGTTTATAAACTTATATATTTATTATGGTACCCTCATTGTCTTTGATTACCATAACACAAGTGCTTCAGCTAGTTACTTTGGGATCAGAGCAATGTATGTGAATTGTCCCAATTATTATTATCTGTGATTTCGTAGCTCGTAATCGAATGTTTTTTTTTCTTAATAGCTAACGTGAACGAGATTTATTGTAACTGCAACGGTTGGTTTTTTAAACTGTCTTTAATTTCACTTTAACATATTCTATTTTAATTAAATACGTCGCATTTCCATCATTCGATTAGATTTAATTAACTGTAGCGTTGTCGTTTTAAGTCTTAGTAAATATAATGTGTATATAAAATATACTAGCTGACCCGGCAAACGTTGTTTTGCCATATTAAATTTTGGGGTGGGCTACCCTTATCACTTAGGGGTATGAAAAATAGATAGTAGCCGATTCTCAGACCTACTGAATATCCATATAAAATTTGGTAAAAATCAGTAAAACCGTTTCGGTGGAGTAAGGTAACTAACATTGTGACACGAGAATTTTATATATAAGATATATCAGCTGTAATTTTTACATAAGACTGTATATAGATGTATTTATAGTGTTTGTGTTGTTAATAATATAAGATAAAGTAAAATGAAAATGAGAGAAATAAAGAAAACGACTGCATTCTATGTCGATGTTAAATTTACATAACACATTAAAATTAAGGACGTACTCAAGTAAATAGGTGGGAATATTGATGAAACGATAAGAACATTACATTAACACATTTTATATATAATTTCCTCAAAATGAACCCCGCCGGGACCCCATTCATTGTAATTGAATGGGTACTGACCCATTAAGTTTTTTTCACTTCCGTTTGTATTCAATTGCTAGAGATAAAAGGATTGGAGCTCGTGAATAATTTTAATATCGGGCAGAAGGCTGATTTGTAAGAGAAATAAATTATTGTTTCGTATAAATATTAAAAGTTGAAATTTTGATGATTCACAGTCGAGTGAGAAATTGCTGAAATTCTCTTGATCGCGTCGTACTTATTGTTTATAACTATGAAATATGGATCCTTATCCTTAAATTTTCAACAAAAATAAATAAGAATCATTATAATTTAATGTATAGTTTAGAGGTTAATAAATCAAAGTTGAAAAAAAAAAACTTAGTTCGCTTTGTCAATACAGTCCATGTTGTAATTTATACATAAAAATTATAAAATGAAAATAATTTTATTTTATAATTTAGTGCATTGTAAGTCTTGTGACGGAATTTCATGGAAATCTAAGCCATCATAAATTTTAAAAAAAATTGTTTGCAATGAATAAACTATTGAACCCATTTTTAAATTATTTCGAGTCTTTCTGAGTGATATAGGCTAGACTGTATATATATATCCTCACATAGAAGCATGTAAAACCCACTTAAAATATTTATGGTAGACACAAAGTCTAATTTTATAGTTAAGCGCCGTGTGATGTAATAAAACATGATTAAACAACATCAAAATAATATGAAATTTACACATACAAAGTAACAAATTACGAAGTTAAGCTACAATTTATTCTGGCGTTTATATGAAATTAACTAATAAAAACCAATTGATTATAAATCATGTCGGAATTTAATTTTCATGAACAAATAACCAATATTACAGATTGTAATTTAAAAGGACGTTTATTACATACATTTTCCTATGTAAAACATGAATTTAGTATTAGAATCGATAGGTTTTTTTGGACTATTGGCAAATTGTCAATCCTTAAACGCTAATTTCAGATCCATACTATTTAACTGTAACATTAAATCAGTCTTTAACACTAACGCACCTACTTCTAAATATTGTCTTTGTAGAATTATTATTTCTGTTTCATTAACTGTACCTTGAAGTCGATTTAAAGTTTTTCTTATTGAAATAAAATTTTATGACTTAAACACAATAAATTTTTTTTAATGTATTGACGGACGGTAATGTATTGCTAAAACGGCCTATTTTGCAAATAAATTATTTCATTTCGTTTACTTATGAAACCCACAACTGTAATATGTAAGTGAATTCCCGTCACCCTTAGTAGGGCATGGGGCAGATACATTACTGCATCATGCAGACTTACTTTACTTACTTTACTTGTAACATGAAAAAAGGGATATATGTACTGTTTTATGCAAAATATAGTCTGCCACTAAAGAAGAGTCCAAATTCCTGCGGTAACTGAGCTTAACGATTTATTAATCTAGCTTCGAGCAATGTCAATCATGTCACCTTTGAAACGAAATAATAAAATCAAGCAATCCGTTTCAGAATTACGACGCCACACAGATTAAAACAACCTTTATTTTTGCATTAAAATGAGTAAAATAAAATAATAGCTAAACATAATTTTATAAAGAATCTTGGGCTTAGAGGAATGCGACTTCTAAGAGTCTTTCAATTCGTCACATGATTTGCGACGCGCGCGCATCACTGAAGGCTTTGTTGGATTTTGATCGATTCTATGCTGAATTTCTCATGCCTTGTAATGCGTACGTTGCCGTATTTACAATTTAGTTAGGGTTAGCTTAGTTCAAATTGTTTATTTAATGTCTAATAATCTTATTTACTTTTTAAAATAATATTTATTTATTTAGTAGAAAGTCAGTCAGTGAAACAAAAAAAGTGATGCAAGCCTCTATAAATGATAGGTTTACTTACAGACATCCGTTAATTGTACATTGTTTGCGTGTCCAACCTCATAATTAACCTATGTATTTCAATAAGAACTCTATCAAACGCGACATTTTTCCGAGAAATAAAATTAATATTCGCCGCCATCTGATAATATATCTGATGCAAAGAAATAAAGACTTAATGTGAGTGCTAGTCTATCTGATTGAACGACATCAACACGCAATGGCTGAATTCAATTTTGCATAGATTAAAAAATTTTGCTCACTTTTTTCTCGGAATTGTCTTAAGAAATCATCGTATTTCTTGTATTTTTCTACGATCTATTTATTTATTTTTTTGCTTGCCTGGAAGAGATGTCTTCTTAGAGAAGAAATCTCTTCTTTGTTTTCTTTCTTGAGAATGTATTTTTTATGTCATTTTGAAATTATTAACTAATTTTTACTTTGGTGAATACGTTTTTAATCCTCGACGAAAAAAGTGGTATGTTATAACTTTGACGTGTCTGGTTATGAATCTTAGTAATTTATGAAGATATGCTCATCCATTTATTAGATATTCTCATTTGTTATATTATATTTTTTAAATTGTCCTAAATTTCACTTGTTAATCCGTAGTTAAAGCATCTATATTGTTAAAACAGTATTTTTATTACGTAAAATACTGATATATAATGAGAACAGCGGCTGTCAGTACGTATAACCATCAAGGAAGTTGCACTGAGCTTCGACACTGATACAAGCTTCGAGTTACAAAACAAATCCGTGCTAATTTCAACTCTATCGCAACGTGATACGGTTCACAAATAATTCAACTTTTCTTTTATTTTTAACCTAACCACTGAAATTTAATGCCTTGAAGACCCTGGGACCTTGTATCTTTAAAAATGCATCAAGCGATTTTCGTCCTTAAAACATGATTTGTAGAGTTTTTTAATGATTTTTCTAATAAAGTTCTATGGTAGAATGTCTTAATTGGTAAATGATGCCTATGATTCGTTCCCGCCTCGGTTTCACACCGGTGCTTCTAAAATGTGGGTTTTTTAATAATTTCATATGACAACCACAATAAAGGATGAGTGTCATGAAGTCACTATAGTTGATAAAAAAGTTATTAGTAAAACCGATGCAGTAGGCTCGTCTTTTCACTTATAAGAAGCGGGTCTACAATTTAAATACAAATATAACAAAACAAATCAACGTTAAAATTTATTTAATTAGTTACCATTACTGTGTTGGGAAGGTGCAAAAGGCTGACCTACATTTCTGAAAGGAAAATCATCAGTGAAAGTCACGCAAAAATGTACGCGCCATATAAAGGGATCAAAGGATTTGACGTTCCAAACTACGTAACTGTTAAGTTTTATTAAAGATCAGTAGTTCTACTAACGGCTTGGTAAAGTATTTTTCGATAGCGTCTGCGTAAAATATTTCTATGGATAATCTTGGTGTCCCTAGCGGTTATCCAGATCTAACATAATCACTCATACATCGATAGCTTTCCCATAGTAACAAAACCTAACTATTGGTTGAGTAGTCAAAAGTTTATCAAGTTGTAAATAACACACCAATCGAATAATCTAAATTAAAACTTTTCTCAAAATTTTCTTCGCGGCCATTACGGAAGCGCAAAAAGCCGTCAATCCAGTGTGCTCTAATTGGCTGCCGGAACCGTGTACAAGACATCTGATTGGTCACCTGCCCGTATAATTATTGTAACTCCACCCTCCACTTAATTCAACTTGTTGGCGATAATTTCGATATTTAAATGATTATTGGAGTAAAATTACTCTTGTATACAATTATGTTTCGTGTAGGAAATTCTCATATTTGATGATAAATAAATACGTGTACAGGTTTCACAGGTGAGGAATATTTTTGATGTTGAAATATCAATTGTGAAATAAGTAATTTCATTGAAAACACTTTAACCACTGTCCAGATGTGTTCCTTTCTAATGATTATCATGGATCATTCCAGTTTACGGTAAGCGCATCAAAATCTATTTATTTCGAACGACACAGACAATTACATGAATAATATACACAGTTTTACTATATACAATATGATAAGCTTAGAGGCCTGTCGTGTGAGAGGTCTTCCATGGCTAAGTGATTGAACAACATCTAATGCGTGTTATGGTCTAATTTTCAATAGGTATCTACCAAGGAAACAAAAAATATTTCGGTTTGGTAAGTAGAGAAGGCTGACAACTACTTGCCTGAAAGAAATAATCAGTGAAAGAGCCTATGTCTCGTCACGGGATTTTTCTTCAACCAAAATATGACTTAAGTATAAGTAGGTATAAAATTCAATGCTCTTAGTCTTCTTGGTGAAAATTAAGTAATGTTATTTACGCAAGCATCACACTTTTGAAAAAAACAAATCCAATCTGATAAAATAATCCGTTCTCTTAGTTTTGTTTTTATTGCCTGAACATAATAAATATATAAAATAAAATAAAACTCCCGCTGAATATTAATTTACTGGTACAAAACTGAATTGAATTCAGAAACACAATTAATTAGCGGGCGTGATTTAATATCGGAGTTAATTTCGAGATGGCCACACCTGTGTCGATATAGAGGCTGGATTTCATTAAACTCAAGTGAGACCTCTGACCGCCTTACCGTTTACAGATTATGTCATGCAAGAATCATCTAATCTTAACTTCCTCCGAGGTTTAAGTATCTGTGTATAGTGACGATCCTGGTGAAAGTACATACTTTGCTCTATGTCTTATTTTATACAAAATTCTTTATTTCGATCTTTTATGTTTCGCTAGCCGTGTTCAAAAGTTTCACCAGTGTTAATTTCATCATAAAATTACATGCCTTCCTTGACAATCAAATTCGAACCAGTAGTTTCTTATTTTAGCGCGTTCAACCAAACAAATTCTTCAGCTTTATAATATTGGTAGAGATACCATTGGGTTTTACAGATGATGCCTCAATGTGGAATGTCAGAAATCTCATTATAAGTTAATACTCGTATATTAAAGTGGACATTTAAGTGTACGTGACTCTATAAAATCCTCTATTAGTATTCTAGCAGCGGACCTAAGGAATTTGTATGCTTAAATGAAACAGTACGGGTTTTCCCGAAATAATAAAACTAAAAATGTACCGGAAATGTTTTGTGATAGTGACATCAATATTGTAGAGAATATCACGTAAGCTTTTAAATAACAAAACTGCCTCAAAATTGGTCAAAATGTTTAAGAGCGACGAGCCAGACACACAGACAGTTGAAAATCGATTTAAAACATGATTTGCTCCTGAAATTCCTTTACCAAATAATAAAAGAAACTGTTATAAAACACAATAACATATTGAATTTAAGTAACTTAAATAAAATACATTTTTCAATGCAATTGTAATTTGTTGAATTATTTTCGGTTCCACCGCACCATAATGGAGATCACGTAGCCATTGGATCAGATGAGATTGTTTGTCTCACGTTAAACATGTGTTTTTGTACAAGTGCGAGTGAGATGGGTGTAATAATGGTTTAACCGCAGCGCGCTATCATTAGCTGGGCCTCAACACAGAGCAACTGAGTTTAAGCTACATATAATAACGTGCTGTAAGAAAAAAAAGAAGGATTCTTAGAACTTTCATGGTCTGTGTCATGGCGGAAACCAACTCAGCTAAATAAAAAACAAATTATACCGGGAAGTTTTTGCGGAATTGCATTAAATCTGTTTTTGGTTGGGAAGGTTTGGGACAATTTGTGTTCCTAATAATTACAGAAATGATGCTGTATTTTAAAACTACGTGACGATATCTGCCAAATTAACAATCAATATAATTTACATATAGAACCAAACATAATCGCTTATTAATGTAACTTTAATCTCAAGTTTGCTGTTCAAAAACGCACTCAATGCACGAAAAAAACAGGAAAAAAATGAGATTCCTACAGGGTAGTAGATTTTTTGAAAATCTTTACAAATATAAAAAGTTTCCAATGGGCAAAGCATTTCTTAACGCTAGGTGGTATTCAAATAATAATTTTATAAAAAGCTTTAACAATAAGCTATCGTTGTAATTACGTCCATGTATTTGGCATCGAAGCTCCTAAAGAAAAGAATCGATTTCGATGTGTTTTTTTTTTAATTTTATTTGAAAGACATATCTTAGCTAAAATTTATGAATTTCTTCTATTTATGAGATATTCTTATGATGTCGGGGGTCTTTTAAATTATCTTCAATTTCACTCGTTTGATTGTCTGTGTAGGTATATCTCCCAACATGCTGTTGCAAAATATATTGGAAGAGGTACTATTTTCAGTTTTCATTGCATCTTTACGTCAAAGATCACGACTCGGATAGGTATATGCCTGTATTTATGAATGAATAATGTGCGCACGTATTGAATATTTAACTCGATTTATCTAAAGAATCCATTTTACTTTTCATTCAATAAAATCGATAAGTCTACTTAAGACATAATAAAACTCAAAACAGTCATTTACATCGACCGCTTACTTCTTTTTAAAAGGTCTCGTCATCAGGGTCGTCATTCATGGATGTAGTAAATTTACACTTCTTGGTAGTTCTTGATTTATTTGCTAAATAATAGTTAATGTTATTATAATTTTACAAGAGCTCTGTTTGCTCCGAATGCTCGATCGAGAGTGTACACCCGTTCTGTTGCCCGTAGGATGAGTCTTTTACAGTGAATTAAATGTTTTTAAATTGACATTAAAATCATTAATCAGTTTAAGCACCTAATAACCGAAAATCTGCTACTAGGTTGCAGCGTGGGATATAATACACATAATTTTTTACCTCTTATTTTTTACTACATTTTATATTTAAATACGTAATTTGGCTTTTATGTGTGTTGCTCTTAACTGATTTAAAGCGATGTTTTTGTTTGCTGATCTTCAGCCCTCGCATCAATTTATGAGTCAAATTCAGTCGGATACAAATAAAACTGCGTACATAATTTCCTTTAACTTTCTAAATCATAATTAAATACTCGAAAACGGTAATAAGTTTTTAATTTATTTTTTCTTATTTTTTAAATTATGTTTGTAGTGTAAATGCAATATAACTATTATGAATTTAATTAATAAACTAGGTATAGTATATATTAACACATTGTAATATATGTACTGTATATTAAAATATCAATACTCAAAATACTTTTTATTATTATTTTTTCTTTCTTAATATTTATTCTTCGATATGTAAATATTCTCAAGAAGGATAAATATTGTAGATATCCGTGAAATGGGAAGAGATACAAGTATATTAGTTTCAGCATAAGCAACAAATCGTGAGCGCATGCCTCGCTCATAATATATGGCCGTGCTTCATATTTCCTATATTTCGCTTGGTTTTAAGGTTTTAAACCGTTCGTTTCTAGGCTGTATCGCGTCGCGACTATATAAATCTTTGCAAAGTATACTTTGAATGACCAAAGTTCTTTTTCTGTTAATTCATAAACAGTCCCACATCATCTTAAGATTTGGTTGTGGGATCCATGTTTTTATATAATACTAATTTATAAAGCCTATAAGCCTTCCTCCATAAATGGACTATCCAACACAAAAAATTTCATTTTGAAGCAGTAGTTTCTTATTAGCTAATTTTAAATTATCCACTAGCGCGTTTAACAGAACAAAACTTTCAGCTTCATAATAATAGTAATTAGATAAGGTATTGATATAGGCAGATGTAAAGAGAAGCAACAATGCACTCATATTAATTAAAGACATGCATAATTCAACATTATACGAAACATCGAACATTCTAGCTTGAAAGCCATAAATCATCACTCTAAGGAAAGTGGGTCTGTGAATTTCTCTTTATATGAATGATGGCTGCGAATTGAACTTGTCCTCAGTAATACTAGTAGGTACAATAAACGAAAATGTATGGGGAATCCTTAGGCGTAGAACCTAAAATAATGAGAAAAACTATTCAGCATTCCTTTTAATTATATATAACTGGCTTCAATAAAAGAAAACTTAAAGATACCAAGAATCTGAATTAGTTGTCCTGCTCACTCTTACAGAGAATCATTTGACGTTTTGAATACTGTGCCTTTTATCATTTCACACTTTTAACGTGGATCAATGCTGTCGTTCACTGAATTTATAGGTTTAGAACGACATTATCAAAACAAGAGAATTTAAGAAGAAAACATTTTAAATAATTTAGAAAATCGAGGGAAAACAAGAGTTTATAAGATATAAATTTAATGTAATCTCATACACCCTCTTATTTTTATAAGATATCTCTCTCTGGCTAATGTATAACTGTTTTTGCAAGAATGAGACAAAACATGTTGAACAACGTTTAAATAGTAATTTTCCGTGGCCGTTTCAGATGTTGACGGGAAAAAATATTAGGTCCAATCTTTAATGTCAAACCTGCAATTTTCCACCCGAGTCATATTTCTATAAAATTATTCGTTGAATCGTTTAGATGGTTTCCAGAAACCAACATACCTATTCACTTTTAACCACAAAAACATGAATTTAAATTATATTCGACATTTTAACGATATTATAATCGTGGTATAATGGACGCCGACAATCAAAAGAATGAATTTCAATGATTTCTTGTGTAATGGTTTTTTAGCATCCGGTATTATGAGGAGTTTGTGGTAGAATTCATGGTCCAACAGTCTAATCGCTTTCGATGCTTTTGGTAATACAGAAGCGCTGTTTAATAATCATAAAATTTTACAAAAATATGAGATAATAATTAAAACTGTCTGCTTAATCAGAAAGCGCCTTTGCTTCGTTGGTCATCAACATTAGTCCATCTTTGGAAAATATAATTTGGTTTTTTTTTACCCTCAGTCAAAACGGGACAGTTTCTATGGGTCTGTGTGTCTATCTGTGGTATTGTAGCTTCTAAACGAATGGACAGCTTTCGATGCGGTTTATTTGTTTGAAAGTTGACGAGATCGAGATGGATATATTAGCTACCATTTATGAAGAGGAATGACTTTATATTATATATTCGGGGTGTCGAGGTGTTAATAATTATTTTGTATTTCAGATTATATATGTGTAAAGCCTTTCAATAGAGTTTTATATAATTTAACTTAATAATTCCTACTTTTATATTGATTTCGTGCCACGATACGACAGGTGGGTCTATGAATCTGCGCTTAGAATACAAAATATTCCTGCAATACAGAACTTCCTTACGGCTTTATTATACGCCAGATGACGGTATTAAGATTCACTATTCCTAGATATTGTAATTTAGTTGGTAAAAATATGTTTAATCATTTCAATAACATAAATTTTTACTACTTTATACACCTGAGCAGTAGTTAAAATACGCTGGCTAATATTACGTAAATCATATTAGCCTTTATTCTTTTAATAGAACCGTCTGAATCAATCTGATGTACTCGTAGGTAATATTATTTGTTACGGTTTGGAGTCTAAAGTGTAAAAGCAACTTAAACTTGGATTTAAGGTTATCACATTCAAGACAGATAATTACATCTTTTATGAATTAAAATATTGAAAAGCCAAGAATTTGAATTTATTAGGATCATATTACTTACAAGATGTGTTAGTCAGCCTCTATTCTACTTGCATAAAGAAAAAAGAGATTGTCCTTAGCACAGCAGTATTTTTTAAAATCAGACTGAAAGATTTTACCATTAATTGCAGCTTTAAAATATAAAAATTAATGAGTAATGTAATAAAATATTAGTACCTATTTAGAATCGTCTACCCGCCATTTCGCGTGCGCGAACTGTAAACAAAATGGCTGCCAGATTCAGAGGAAACGCGTACCTATCTGTCACCGCGGCTGCATCGCAAGTAGCTATTGTATGATAATCGCTCGCAGGAACAAAGTTTTAACACGGACGCCACCAAAACTGCGTTTTAGATGTTCAAAAATTTAAATTTCACATAAATATTTAAAGAACTATGAAAAGGGCAAAATTCAATGACTTGCAACAGAAATTCCAAGTTTAAGTTAAGAGTTGCGAGTTGTCGCTTAGTTGTAGAGAGAGAGAGATAAGAAAACAATCAGTGAAACAAATGCAGAACTGTGTCTACTCCAAGTCCATCTAGGGTTTAGCATCAGCCTACGTTGTTCAGTGGTTCATCCACTGAACAACTGAATCCTAGGTGTTTTGTGTTGTTTTGAAACCCACGTAATAAATTAAAGGTACCTACAGAAGATTTTATCATTAGTGATACAGATCCAGAATTTTCAACATTTCCATTTCTCTACTGATATCATAAAGTAACTCTTACTGTCTATTTTGATGAAATTTTGTACAGAGATAGAATAGAGTTTTCGAAAGGAATAATTAACCTTTTATTATGAAAGAAGGCTTAAATGGATTCAAATAAAGGAAACACGTCTATAAAATCGCAGAAAAGTACGTCGTATTTTGAGGATCAACAAAAATGACTATTATCCTGCCTTCCAAATGAAAGTGTCCTACAATTTCATGGCCATATCAGAGCGCGCATCGATCCGTATTATTGCCTTATTGGGCGGGAAATATCGATATTATTGGCATTATAGGCGGATCGTGACGCGGGCGATACTTGGCGTATACGACTAACGAGTATTTGTAACTTTGAACTGATAACATGGTATTACACCTTCGATGTATATGAAATCATATACACCTATACAGTATATTTAATTTTCTATCATACTCGATATCAAGAGCGTAAGATGGTGGTTGAACTTGTGGTACCAAAGTATTTTTATTTATTATCCAATAGTTACATTTCAATAGCATATATGTACTTACATTACGAATTAGAGAGCTTCAATGAAAGCGTATCTCTTTTTGAAATTCCAGCTACGAATCTGCGACAAAACTTGCGTTGAGGGAGAAGTCCATAAATACTAAAAGAGCCCGTTTGCATTTATTGTAATATAGAAAAACCCTATCCTATTCTATTGTTTTTTGCAACGAAGTGTTAAAAAATAAATAAAATAAATAAAAAACCGTAAACTAAAACAATTCAGGACTTTCGGAAACACGCAGACTTGTGAACCACTAAGCCACGAAGCGGTTTCTAAACAAAGTCTACAATACTATCTTCGTGAATACTAAAAATTATTCGTAAAGTGAATGAAACACAAGTGACGCCGCGGACATTAGTTGCATCCGGCTTTTATTTTACAGCGTGCGTGGTCGGCCATTTGATTTGCAGATGAATATGAGGTGTGGTCTAAAATAAAAACTGAAGCTGGCTAGTAAAATATTTAATGTTGACTAAGAAAGCAAGAGATTGTAACAAGAACAATAATTTTGATAAAATCTCTTCTATCTGAATCTTCTATCTAGAAAAAGTCAGGTAGAAGGCATACTAGATTGAATAATATATAAAGTTAACTTTATGGAAACATCTGTTTATACTCTATACCAATATATCCTCAACCACACTCCTAATATCTTTTATTGATAATTAATTCACATAATTTGTTTTGTCCAAATATGTATATTATTTATAAAATTTAAAAGCAAAATATGACATTTGTTCAGTAACTGAACATTAGCAAATAAATAAATTGACAGTTTTAATGTAAAATACACCGTAATGGCGAACCAAAGTCGATTTAAGACAGCGTTTACCATGCTTTACCTGGTTTAACCTATGAAAATATGCTTATATATTAAATCGCTTTCTTTTAAAACTTAAATTGATGCTAATTTGTGCACAATAAGCAAAAGATATTTTTCATTTCATTCTTAAGATATTAATTACCTCTCTTTGCATAAAAGTCAAATAAGCGTTTATGTATAAATTTGTTTTATATTATTTTAATAAAATTCTTCTTATTTCAGGTAAGAATCCGCTGAAAGGAAATCGTGTTTTAAATATTATAATGCGTAAGTACATACTTAATATAACCTTTTGAAACAATATGTATTTTATTATAGCTCTCATATTTAAACTATGAAATTCGTAAAAAAGAAATATTAATACTAAAAGGCAAACACTTGGTGCCTTTATTGATTTTTTGTTAGTCTGGCACCGACTTCCACTTTTCGACACCACGCTTCGACTATTAATGCGGGAGAAATCACGGGGCAGGCTAGCTTCTTAAGCAGCGACACTTTTCGCTAAACATAAATAGACGTAAATACGCGTGAATCGCTACAGCTGGGGATTTGTCAAACTCCATACAAGCTTATCAATCACCTTTAAATGGTGAAAATTCTATAAAGACCATTGACTCTGTCACTCCGTAAACAAGGATGGGCGAGATGTGCATATAAATGCAATATGTTTATATTAAATCAAGGAGAATTAATGTTACAATGTTCATGAGATATATTTGATTCGAAGGTTGTATGAACTCTATTGACCAACAATTTTAGTTGACAAAGCGTCGTTGACAGACATAATTTTCCACATTACTGAGAGGTTATCAATTCGAGTATACATATGATATTATAGATCGTAGCTCTAGTATAATAAATAGAAAAGTCATACACAGCTAATAAACAAATTAAAGTCTCCACTGACTTCTGAACTTCGGCACACACACGATTTGCGTTTGGTTTCGTTGTTTTCATATTATTAGTTTTGATAGAAAATTTTGTGTTTGTGGAGTCAAACGATTCGAAGGTAAATACTGAAAACTTACGATTAAAGATTCTTTCTACTTCTAAGTTTATTATTCCAAGCTTGATGGACGTTGAAAATAAAACGAATGAATGACTTTAAATGCAATTGATCATGTACATAACTATATGAATGCAAAACACTAAAACCATATATACATATTCAGTGGTGTATAAGTCCGTGGAGTTGCATAATTTGCCATTTTATTGGCAACAATAGCTTGGTGAGCGCACGTAGATGTGATGTGTGGGATAAGGAAGGAATTGAAAGCGATAAAGGAATACACATGAATAACCTAAAGTTCGGGGTTTTTTTTAACTGATTTCAAAACGAATTCTTAATTATTACCTCTGAGCTCCGCCGTTCTATGAACCAATAAGGAAACACTTCGTTTGTTGGGTTCACTTTCCGATAGTTCAAATTATATAGGTTCTTTTTAGTTATAATTTTGCTGTAATGTAGTAGAGTTGGTAGTTCTTCCTCAAATAAGTAAATAATCGGTTTGATAGTTATGATACAACTTTTGTCATTTTCATGCAATTTCCAGCGCTAGTAAGTGTCGATAAATAAGTCTGACGCTCTTGTCCTGAACCCCTTCTGCAAAATAGATAAACTATAGATAATAATTAATACAGTAAAAAAGGTTGTAACTTGCACCAATCATCAGAATTGATTATCATAATGAACTGTGAAGTTTACAATGATATTTTTTGATCGTAAATTGGTTATGCTATTAGGAGTGGAATAAATGTTCGCACAATGGGGATGTTGTGTGCAAATATTAATAGTAATTGTATTCACACATTGTCCATTCTTTTGCACATGCGCTATACTGTTTTATAGAGAATTTTATGGCCTTGCGTTCTTGAATATAACTACCATCTAGAGATCAATTACGATCTCAAAAAAAATGTAGTTTCTAGATTACTTTAGTAATCTGTGTGTCAATCATGACTTTGGTAAAGTATTTCTCTATAGCGTGAATAATTTCAACAAAACATGTGGCATCGCCCTGTAGCGATTACTTGCAATTTAAAATGACTACTATGGGTTTGATTTGATTGGTTTAAAAAGTTAAAACTCTTTTGAAAATTTTGATAGTAATCTCAAGGTTGACGTAACCACTGGTAAAATTAACTAATGGTAGGCCAAAGGCAAGGATCCTAAGCACCATCAAAAAACGCAAGCTGGAGAACCTTGGTCACATAATGCGGAATGGCAAATACCATCTGCTCCAACTCATAATGTAGGGCAAAATTCACGGTAGGAGAACGCCTGGAAAGAGACGCACTTCGTGGCTTAAGAATCTTAGGACATGGTTCAACCTGAGCACAAGATCCTTGTTCCGAGCCGCTGTGTCCAGGACCCAGATAGCCCTAATGATAGCCGACCTCCGGCAGGAGATGGCACCACAAGAAGAAGAAGAAGACCATTTTAATTTTACGTGCAGTCGCAGTAATGTCACCCAGCAATATTGTTTAATTTTTTTATTTAGTTAGATCCAACTACCAATGTACATAAATAATAATTTATCATTAACTTTTATTTAATTCAAATTCGCAACGTTAAGCTTTAAAAATCAAAACCAGTTTCAAACAAATATGTTTATAAGTTTTATGTCCTATTAGCAAATCAGTATCACAAAAATTTGAATTTTATATTTATATTTCGATCGTTGACAGATTGTTATAATATTATTTATTGGGCGTTCAATGAAATAAATATCTCTTAGGATTGATTTAGGACTTTTTTGATTATGGTATTTTGATTGTATTGAAAATTAACTTTACTTTTTTACTTTGCCTTTATATAAAAAACAAACAAAATTCCAAAACGGAGATTTCATTGGTGTACATTATAACGTAAGTACCTTCACTGTTGTAAATAATAATTCAACGGCTTACAATATTTGTCCCATTTGAAATTGCAAATCAGCCCTTGTAAATACACAAGCTTCTTACACGGAATAAGCAATAATTCAACCTTTATCAACACCGCACTTAACCCCCAGTTATTCCGAGTTAAGATTTCATAAACGTTCACTTTCCCGCGTTGATTTACCGCCCGCCTGTGTCTAGTAAATTAGATGAGCCTGTGTTATATCGCACGCGCTTCCTCAGCTTTCTAAAACATTACGTATAACGGCTTTTAATAATTTTACATGGTCATAACTTTATAAGCCAGTATGTGAACTTCCCGTTTTTCAGAAGGTTATGTATAGAAGGATTTTTCAAGAATGTACTAAATGATTATATTGGCTTTTATAGAACACAACCCCTGACGTAAAAGAGGGACGGGTCTGTGACATGTGTGTTTGTGGTATTGTAGTTCCTAAACGAATGACCGATTCGATGTGATTTTTACAAAATTTGATTTATTTAATTTTATTTTAATTTTATGTAAGTCTCAGGTTCCTGTAATACAGTTTATACTCCAGCAGGAGCCTCGGATGCTATAAATATTTAATTTAATAAATGAATTATTATTTGTAAAAATGTCGGGGTTTCTTAAATTTCATCGTAGTTACCAATATCTTTCGTAGTAAAATGTCTTTTCAATAACTATATAAACCATTTACATTTAAATGTGGGAACAGAAACACCACTTTCACCTCTAAGTGACCTCTCAATAACCTTCAGGTTAAGCAGTGTTATCATATCAATACGCAGTTACGTTATGTAAGTTACAATTTATTATAGAATAATTCAGTAAGAATGTTCGATTTTGTAACATTTTGTACGTACATTATACAGCAAAGTACGAAACATTTTCAAAATTTATATGTTCGTGTTTGATAATTCAGATTTGGTCGCTTATAAATTCCGAATTTTAATCTATGTTTACGAATATTCTTGGGAATTGTCACTCAAAAGCGTAAGAGTATTCATTTAAAAATACGTATACGTTCATAAAAAGTAGTATAAAACATAAATAATATCCTATACGACAAATATTTGGAAGCTGGTGATACAGATTATAACTATGGAATAAAAAATGTTACTTTTTATGCACGTAAAAACGGTATTTTTTATGATACACTTAGTAAAGGCAAATTAATTAAATACTTTATTAATTATTGACGCGTTTTCTGCCAATTATAATATCACTCGAGGCGGGGTAGCCTAATCAATTGTCAAACGTATTTGAGCATATAATAAATTTGCGTTTCAAGTGATAGTTCCATTACTTCAGAACTGACTCGTGGGCTGCGCGTGGGCAAGGTTGTCTCTAATCTAAGGCTTAGACTAGTGGTATAAAAGATTTTTTTAATGTATATAATTTGATCTTCTGGCTATAAATTTTGATATAGATCTTTAGTTGTAGTTTATCTAACAACCAATTGGTCACGCGATTATTACAGATTAGTACCTACATTATAATCGGTGAAAAAGTCGCATTGATGTGTCTATCCATGCTTTTATTCATAATTTACATAATATGATAACTAGATTGTAAAACGAGATAAAACATTTTGAAAGATCCTAGTTGGGCAAATGTTTTAAAGGAAACATTAAATTAAAATCTTGTTTTAATAGTTTATTAAGTTTATCTAGAAATCTTAAATAAAAATATAAAAAAGTTTTTGAAGTTGATATGCTAATATATAATTAAATAAATAGAAAAAAGAGACAATTTCTTAATAACTTATATTTATTGTATAAAATTGTTATACCCTCGCCAATTTTACATCATAAAAGTGTATAAAGTAAATAGTTGGTATAAAATGAAGTAATAAAAATAATGACAGCTAATAATACGAATTACAGTGTGAAGTTGTTTTAGTTCATTCACAAATACCTAGGTAATTTAGATGTTATCGGCTTTTCAAGCTGGTCACACGCAATTGAAGACTGTGTTCTAATATACTGCTTATGTACTATAATTATATATAAAACGGTTTTCCAGTGGGTTGGTCTTCTTTTCTATATATAATAATTATGTTCACGTAGTGGAAAAAGTTAACATTATACACAGTGGCGTGCGTTGGTGCGAGACCTCAATTTAAATAACTAAAATGTATATTAATTAGAAAATCTCATTGGTTTAACAGAGATTAAATTGTATTTTATTAAACCATTTCGATCACCTCTGCTTTCAAACAAAACGACCATTCAATTAAGAGCTCCGATACCTACCAGAGGCAGATTCACACAAACTTACAAACATGTTATAACAAACCCCTTTTTGCGTCGCAGGTTAAATAGATATTGCCTACCCTACCAAACACAGATTATAATTATATGTTTAACTAGTTTTGAAAAATTTTCCTACCCTGTCATAAAACTGTGCACGCAATCTATAGGTACGTAGGTACACAGAATATAAATTTATGCTGATTTAAAAGATAAATTCTTTCTTGAATTCATATTGATAAATATAATTGCGTTTATCAATTTAAAAATATTCAAGATACGCAAATTCAATAGACAGGAAACTTAATGCATTACTCAGATAATTTATAATCGATTTATATTGCTATTAAAATCAATCGAAACATTATCGTGGGAATATCTAAAAATATAAACGTTTAGTCTCCGTGGGTAAATAGTTCACGTGTGTTGTCTGAGGTCGGTGGTTCGAAATCCGGGGAAATAAATGTTTCGATTGAGTAGGAACAGAAGGATGAAGCTACTTACCTGTAGAGAAATGATCAGTGAAACGAGACGCAGAAATGCCTTCTATGCTCCATTCGGGGAATTAACTTCTTAAAAATATCTTCTGAATTTCTCTTTGCCAGTATTATTACTGATATTTTATGTTTTTAAAAATAACAGCTCTGATATTTTTAAAAATATATCCAGTATAAATTTTTATTAATAAATATGTAAATGCTATCTCCATTTACTATCCTTAAATAATAGGTACCTATGTACCCAGTTCCTTAAATTCATGCTCGCCAGGATACGTCACACATAACGTTTTACGCAATCGGTTAACGATGTAGGAAAGTTGAAAGTGGGTCATACCGATCGGCCCCAATGTATCTATTTGTTCAGATTTCCCTCCAACATCGCACATAAATCGATTCTTTCACGATAGATGAGCTCGCTAAGTGTTATTTCTTGTACGCTAAATAAACCCCAACTTGATACGGCAGGTGTTTCGATTATTAAATTACTTAGCTTTGAACAGGAGAAATGAAAAGTTCCTGTTAATATGTTAAAAATTGTCTCTTGTAATAGAACTAATGAAGAAGAAAATGAATTTTAAAACTCTAATATGTTATTTACAAACATTCTTTTCGTAAATGGATGAAGTGTTCGTTAACTTTTTTTTAGCTATGTTAAGCGAAGTTAAGGTCAGCCAACCCCTTATGCCTCTTAACGTGAAACAATGTCTTGAATTCTTTGTTTTACGTTAATAAGCGATTGCTGTTGCAAAAACAAGAAAGATACTTCAAAAAAAGACCTTAGTAGAGTTAAGTAAAGTAAAATATATATTTTCTAATTAAAAGAAATACAAAATGGATATTAAAGCTCGATCATTTATAAACAAACACCTGATAATACAATCAATTTACAAATCAAACAAATCTACAATGTTAAAACAGGTAATGTAGAAAGCTGATATCGTAGTTGGAATAAATCAGTCAAAATTGATAAATTTCCGTAGGACCGGATGACTGTGTCCACTCCTGATCTATTGATTAAGGATTTAGGTCAAACTTGAGCACTGTATTAAGGCGTGGTTAAGGTTAAACGACTTTTGGGCTTATGTTTGCATAATGTCTTAGGTTTCATTCAGGATAGAACTTTTCTATTTTAGTAGATACACATGCTGATTATACATGATATTAATATAAGTGAAATATAATTCTTTATTAGCAATAATGATGCAATTACACATTTATTGTTCTATAGACAGACAGATCAAAATAAAATCTATCTCTATACATTATAAAGCGAGGTACCTACTAATCACTGACGTCTATGAATTACTTGAGTGTTTGTATGAAAGGACATTGATTTTTTCTTAACATTCAGTCACATTTCAAGACGAGTGTTATGACATTGACGTTTCTATGTATCTGTGGTATCGCAGGTCCGAAGTGAGCGGTGCTCATTTTATTTTTTCTTTAATATTGCTGAAGGTATGAAGATTTTAAGTGACATTTCAGGGGGGGGGGGATGCTTAATGTTTTAAATTACCCCCAACGAATACATACAGTAAACGTATTTCGACGTAGGCTATCTTTCTAGGGTTAATAATGCGATCACAATTGTCTTGTGGTGATTTGTTACCAAATATTATGTTATCTATTACTTAAAAATTAGATATACTTATTGCATAGTAAGTTAACTTAAACTTCTATTAAATTATTAAGATTAAATAATGTGCCAGAGTGAAAGATGCTGGAAGCTGTATTACAGTTCATACTATTATATAATAGGTATAATATAAAATATGCTATGTATGTTATTTAAAATACATAAATATAGCAAAACCTGCGAAGCTGGGCGGGCAACTAGTAAAGAATAATTAAGTTGATAAGTTATTAATAGCGACTGCTGTCGATGTTTCTATTGCATTAAGCAAACACAAGAATCTTTGAATAAGCCAGAGCTAAGTGATTTCGTAAGCTTTCGTGAATATCGCTAACTAATGACGGTATTACACCAAATCGCCTCCGTGGATCACTGTTCCGTATAATTATATTGCCTTTACATAAATAATACATACTTTCGTAACATTTTATGTATAATTTATGTAATATGTGTTAGAAACATTTTTCGGGATGAGCACTTTCAAAACTTTTGACCGTATAATTTTCGTTTTTTTTTTAAAGAATATGAATTTAGAAGAAAGGAATTTTGAAGTGAAAACTTCTTTAGCATCATTGTGATTTGAAAGTTAATGAAACGAAAAAACGACATTAAAAAGAGACAGACACATAAATTCATAAGATATAACGTGGGGGAAAATGAGATTGGAAGCATTATACAGTATTTCTTAAAAATTTTGAAGGTTTCATTTCTGCCACGTGTGAATTGCACACATGCTTTTTTCTTCCCTAAAACTTGTTTTAAAATTCTAAGTGTAGAATAGTAATTTAAAGTGATCTGTAAAATTTTGAAGAATTTCAAAGTGGAATTCTTAAACTCATAGTTTAAAATTATACCTTCTAAAAATTGATAGATTATTTTTTTTAAATACCTTATAATTCGCTATAAAATTATCTATTAATATCTATAAAGGTTAAGGTCTATTACAAAAAGTAATTTGCATAGATCGATCGATCGAATTTCAGTTTCAATCTCATTGTTAATTTCACGCCTATATATTTCTAATCTTACACGATGAAACACCACTTTGTATGGTATTAAATTATTTATTATAAAATGTAGAAAAAATATATTAGATAGATTCTAACTTGCAAAGTTACGAAAACCGTTTTTAGCGTGAGGTTGGTCAAATTCGAGAGCGGTTTCGTAGTTATATTTTTTTATTAACATATTATATACTCTTACATAATTAGGTCCACATTTAGTATCCAATTTCGGTGTTACCAATACACCTTTAAATAAATTTTCGCCTTCCTAATGTCTTAGATATCACCATGCCTACCTTATTAGATCAGGCAATAAAATTATAGCAAGCTATTTGGTAATTCGATTAGTATGAGTTATAGGCTATTTATTTTAATAAATGAGATTTGCTCCTTTGGTTTCCACATACATTTGTGCATGAAGCCTTTATTTGATATCAAAAAGAGAAATATAAAGACTGATACAACAGTGATTACCCTGTTACATTCTAAATATGAAATTATATTTTTTTTATTGAAGTTCAGAAAAATATAATCCTACAAATCCTATTGGCGCATCGGACAGACAATTTTCTGATCACTTTCTTCAGGCAGCTAAAGTTGAGTGAACGCCCGTAATTCTTGTGTGATGCATGGACCATCTCATTTCTGAGATTGCAGATCAGCCATCTGCGTCTACTCAACAGAAAAATTTCTTCGGACAATAAGTAGTTGCGTCATTCACGTAGACATTACATTCTTAAATGATTAATCGAACCTGTTATTTTAAGTAAAATATAATTTGAAATGCACGGCCCATTAACAACCTCTGTATATCAATCCAAATAACTTCAACCTAATTTATGTTAGCAACTAACTCTGTTAACTAAGACATGGGTTAATTACTTAAAGGATTTATAAAACAACGACTAAGTGAATAAATTGCACGCAATTAACAAATTGGGTTACGAAAATCAGATACGAACAGCAATGTCTACGTAATTCATACAAAAATGTTAAGATTATCAAACAACACATTTTCAAATTGGTATTGTGATCCTAAATTAATAAGTTTTATTTATTTATCCGCTCCAGTGACGTCTCATTTACTAATTGTCCTGATTATAGATAAGAGTTTAATATTTAATAAAATAAACTTAAAATGTTGTAACGAAATGTCAAGAGATGGCGCTGATATACTTGTAAATCGCACTTTTTTTAAATATAAAAACACGTTAATTTATACATTTCAGGGTTTAATCATGGCTTAATAATGTGTCATACTTATTCGACTTTTCTTTCACAAAACCTTATGGATAAAATTGAAATCGATAATATTGAAATATTATGTCAATCAGAAGTGTCCAAGTTGAGTTCATATATTCTAACTGAACTGCCACTTAGTTTAAGATTAATAGAGTATTTCTGATATATCTCGCAATGTTTAATTTTATATTTTAAGTGGCGAATAAATTTTGTTACTAGTTTGTAACCACTTCGGCCACAGAGGCGGTTGTCACAAGCTGATGTGAAGACATCACATATTATTTGACTGACTCACAAAAGTATTTCCACAATTGCATAATTGTTAGAAATAGTTCAATGCTCTGATAATTATGTATCTCGGTGCCAGTTGAAACGGCTGTAAATCCGTGCCGTACTATCTAAATGTACAATAATACTGTCATTTGCATATCAAGTGCTTTTCCGTATGTTTATGTTTGGTTAAAGACATAACTTTTATTACTCGCTACTTATACTATACAAGGTTAGTTTGACGGCTGGGTCAGCTTTTATGATCTTTTAAATACCTATTAAAATATCAAAAAAGATCAGAAGGGATCACGTAATATTTCAGATAATATGTACCATATTGCTTTACTGAATATTTTCAAACTGAAAAGAAAAAAGTAATTTTCATACTCGAAAAACTTAAAAGTACAGGAACCAAATCATCACGTTAACAATCTCATAAACAAGGCACAACAAAGGTTTAATTAGATACGATGAAAAAAGCATTATCGTACGTACATTAATCCCTCAACTGGTATCCCACAATTAAACGAAAGAGGCAATAAAGTACCTCCAAGCAGGTGAGGTTGACGTATCCGTACCTCGTTATCGGAGTACATACGATCGATTGTCGATACGAATCGATGTTCAATCGAGTTTTATTCGCGCTTTGCAGATTAGCGAATTCGCTTTATCTGTGTATTAGGGGCGATTACGTCAAGCATTGTATCAATAGCTGCCATAGATACCTGAATACGTTTATGCATTATACTTTTTTTTATAGATGGCTCGAAAAGGCTTACCTGGCATAAGAGTTCGCGTGCGGGTTTTTGCTTTCATTTGAGAAATAAAGTATATTATTTATTTAAAGACTAGAGGATCGTAGGTTTTCAACTAAGTTGAAAAAATGAGTGCCAAAGTGTAACGACACCTACTGCCAAATATTTTTTTGTAGAATTATTATTAATTACTTCAAGTACACTTTGAAGTCAATTTATAGTTTATTTTAATAAATCGTGTTCATTGATAGTGATACATCTTTATCTTACTTACGTCTCTTCTACGCAAAAATATGTTTCGAAAACTGACTTCTAAGACGTCGATGTCAACTATCAACACTACAATGTGGAAACAAATTACTGCCAATCTTAAGATAAATTATGAGCGAACTTTTAGCGCGAAAGCGTCCCTGCAATATATCAAGTTTTCAAGTATAATTAATTATTAGTCGTTATTTGTATCAGAACAAGTAAATAAACACTTCCTAGTAATTAAGTGAAAGGGATTTCAACGTGCCGGCGCAGATATGTAAGGAAAGTAATTATATGTAGTTAAAAGTGCTTTAGGTTGAGGTAATACAAGTAAAATAACTCAAATACTCTAAAGTAGGTAGGTAAACACTAGTTGTACTTAAATTTCATTTGTTTTTTATCCGACTGTGACGATGGTTGAAAAGAGAATTAGTACAAACTGTATGTCATAATAGCGTATTTTATTTAATTATTACAGACAATAATTTTGATTTTAAGATTCTTTTATCTTCATAATTTATCTTTGTTTTCTTACTTAAGCTATTTAGGACGGAGAATTTTAAATTGTTTTGTCTTCTAGAGTTATTATTTATGTGTTATCCTGGTTTTTGCTTTTTATGTCTTCTTTGATGTAGTTCTTTTTAAAAATAAACATTATAATATGCACCTATCAAGTCGCTAAATTCTCAGAATTGTTGCCTTGAAGGTTGTTATTTAATCTTGAAATAATTCAATCTTGTTAATCGTTTAAAATTTCCAAAGCATCTCTGCATTTCCGAATACCGTTTTTAATTAAACCCTGGTCTGGCTGCGCGAGCGCATTTACGTCAGATGGTATTAAACGCTTCGTGGTAGAAAGAGATTCCCATTTATAACTACATTGCTGCTTTAGTATTTTAAGTACTTTCACGTGTTTGCATGTTAAACGTGAGGTTCTGGGTTCGAATCCCAACAGTGCAAAACTGTTTTAACTGATGATATTTTTTAAAATTAAAATAAATACCTAGTTTTTAAATTTATAACCTCCCTTCGTTTGAGATTAGTTAAGAAGAATATATTTCAACGTTGTTGAATTATATGATATGTTATTTGCAGAATCAGTTTTCAAAAATAATCCACCTGGTATTCATAAAGACGAATCGTAGAGATCCATTGTGGACATTCGTGTAGACGGTGTGACGCTACACGCATATAGACACGTGAAATTTATAAAATCCCTCTTTTTATGTTAAAAAGCAATGTATTAAATATTACAACATTTTACGTTTCAATCTTGAGGTGAATAAATGTGTGCTTCCTTATACAATACATTTAGATTGTACTTGTGATATGAAATTTTGACATGCACCTTATGTCAGTCATCAAAATTTGCATGAAATATTGTTGAGGCTTTTTTAATTTCCTCTTTGAAATTAAAAAAATAAAGAAATCAATTAAACATTGTAGTAGAATTTAGTGTTAGGCATTATTACATTAATTCGAAATCTTTATATAGATACTATCACTACATAGTATAAAACAAAGTCGCTTTTTCTTCCCTTATATCCCTTTGTATGCTTAAATTTTTAAAACTACGCGACGGATTTTGATGCGGTTTTTTAAAATAGCTAGAGTGATTAAAGAGGAAGGTTTTATATATGTTTTATACGCGTGCAAAGCCGGGGCGGGTCGCTAGTATCTTATAAAATTAGAATTACAATAACTATAACAAATTATAAGAAATATAAAATAAAAGAAATAAAAGGCTGGCTAAAAGAGAATAATAGTTTTGCTACTGTAACAATGGAATTCTAAAAAGAACACCAATATTTAATTTATTATTATTTTATTGTTTAAAAAAGAATAGATTTTATTAAAAATCAGTTTAGGCGATTATTGAAAGCTGTTGGCGGCGTACTAAAATAAAATTACCTTAAAACGTTCCTAAAACGATATAAAGTTGCTACCGTATCAACAGGATTAAGACAAATCCAATAATTAAATAATGAATACTATTTCTGTGAAGTGAATGAAGAATCAATCACTTAATTTTTTCCAAAATCGCCTTCGGTGATTGGCTAAACAGCCTTCCGTTGGTATATTAAAACGTAACGCAAGACAGCCCGGTTACCTCTTGACATGCAATTTTCGGGCATCCATTTATCAATCCGCGGGACGTGCAAGTTTAGCGATGCTCATAATCATCGATGCTTTTACTTCTTGTTAATAGATGCTAAGTTTTGATATGGAAGATATTAATTTCAAACAGGATTTAGATCTTGTTACAGCAATGGGAAGGCTTTTTCAATTAACTTTTTACGTTAAACTGAAATTTTTAATTAGAATATCTTCTATTTACGCGAGTACATACTTCTAAAGGAACTGTTTAATGAAATAAAATTTTACAATTTTTTAACTTCAAAATTTGACTTCAAATATTTCAGAAAAATTAGCCAATTGATCTTTCGATTAATTTAAACTTTTATTTCCTTATACGAACAATATATCTTAAACCTAGGTGAAGGAATACTGCTATTGACAAAGATAAATTGTAGAGTACCGAAAGGCACAAAAGATAATGTCTGTAGTAAGTAGTAAGATAAACCTGTTTCATGTTGACAATAGACAAGCTTTTTCTGGGATATCAGCAGAACTGATAAGCTCAAAAACAGATTTGCATAAAGTCTCATCTCATAACCTTTGACATTTCAAATCCTTCGGAATTTCATCGGTGATATTCAGCCAGGCTGTTCTCGCTTCACTTACATACGCAATATTCGAAGTAGACAAATTACAAGGTACAATTTTTGTCACTAGAACTTGTGTTGCTGAAGAAATATGCAGTAAAACTAAGTTTATTACCGCATATGAACCAAAATAAAAGAAGATTCGATTGTAGTTTTGGTTGTTTTTTAAACCGTGCGAATAAATGCCAATGTTAAATTCGAATATGATCGATCGATCGTTTCATTATTAATCATATTTTAACACCAAGTTCATGTCAAGGAACCCGATATGTTTAATGAAATTATATGAATAATTAAATACGTATAACTTTTGTATTTTACCTTACCTGCAGCCCTAATGGTTATTTATGTGTTTGTCCTTTATGTATTTATTTATGTCCGTTCTATATTAAACTTCGACGAAAAGGGGGTTCTTATATATTTAATTTTTGTGTCCGTGTGTCTATTGTCTGATTGTACAAATAAAAATATACCGCAGACACACATATTCAGATCCAACAAACGTCACGAACGTCAACGAACAGATACGTCAAATTTTGGACGCCAAAAGAGGGGTTTAAAATCAAAGAAAGTCCTTGTTTTACACTGTGGCAGGTGCGTCCACTTACGATTTCAGATTTACAGCCGTAATCAAAGAAACTATATTAATATCTACATAAAATTTCGTCTGGCAAGTTTTTCCTTTCATCAGAGCTCGCGTAATGGGAAAGATCATCAATTTTTTTACTCGGACGGCGTCATTTTGAAAACAATTTTCTATCCCATATGATTATGGATCATTTCGGTTGAGCATAAACTATCATTAAAGTTACAAACTCGACGTTTCGTTTTACGTTATTATTTTGACATTTTCGAAGATATATGTAATATACGATTATTCGCATATTGTATTGATTGACTTGTTTTATGTATATATTTATAATACAATACAATAACTTTTATTTGACAGCAAGACAATAAAAAATGAAAAAAAAAAAGGTAAACACACAACATACAACAAAACATACATGTACCAGAATTGAGAACCGCCTTTCTTTCAATGCTTTGAAAATTTGGAACTCCTACAGATATATTTAAATATTTACATATTAAGTTATATAATTGAAAGAAGAATAAGCTAAATGGATAAAACTTCGTTTATTTGTAACATGTCGATCAGTTTTTATAGAAGTTCAAATGATTCAATTGATAAGTTTTTTTCTATGCAGCCTCCCGTGGTTACGAAAATGCTTTTTGTAAATCGTGAAGTTCTCGATTATTTATTAAAGTCTTCAATCATTTACATCAATTATAAGTGTATAAAAAAAGGTTTGTATATCAAGATTTTAATCCTTATAAAGAAATTCTATGAAGAAAAATCGTCGTGGTGAACTTCTAACTATATTTCGAAGTGTTAAAAATCATCAATACTATTATTTAATAG
Source organism: Aporia crataegi (assembly GCA_912999735.1). Classification (NCBI taxonomy): domain Eukaryota; kingdom Metazoa; phylum Arthropoda; class Insecta; order Lepidoptera; family Pieridae; genus Aporia; species Aporia crataegi. The sequence continues at coordinate 8,150,909 of OU538743.1, forward strand.
AAACTGTTAAAAAAAGTCGACTTTTGTTAGAGTAAGTCATACTATAAGGATGAAAATACTAACAGAAAACGTTGCCTCACGGGGCAGCATGGTCTGGTTCTGTAGACTGTAATTATGTTTACCTAATAAGGTACCTTTAATAATGTTATAGGTATTTTAATATCCTAGGAAATAAAGACATCGTAACGCATAAAAAAATTCTAATTAAACACTATACCTAATATATTTTTTACATGGTATGGTAAATATTTTTTTTGTAATCTAGTTCATTGATTGTACATACACAACCTTTTTTATATTAACAGGTATCGAGATCGTACGTCAAACTAGTCTGCGGATTAGTTGCGCGATTGAGTTTTGTAAAAAGTATGAAAATTAAATAGAACTTATTAATGTTACCATATTTGGTGCTACATTAAGCGCCCATTAAGGCAGTGTTAACAGGTACTTGTTGGACCGTGTAATAAATTTCTGTCAGCTTATTTAAAGGAAATAGTTGGGTCTATTTTTTAAATTCAGTTATGAAAACCTAGTTCTTCAAAATTTAATACCAAAAAAAATGCACTTGATTTTGGATAGGGAAGGGCGTAACCCAAAATCTCACCACATATCACAAATGGGGAAAGTGGGGGTTAAAAAGTTGCTAGAATTCGTATCTAAACTATCACTGTTTTTTGGTATATATAGTACAATAGATTTTATTATTTTTGAGCGCATTTTAGCTTAAAGACTGTAGCCAGAAAATACGGTTTAAATGAAAATAAAATTTTCTATAAAAATTTGGACCTTTTCAAAATCATTTCAGTAAGAGAGATGAGAAAATCCTTTGAACAGGATGCGATAATGACTTTCAAAATGTTTACATATTTTTCTATATTTTCTATCTGGCATTCTGTTTAATAAGCTGCATATCTGATTGTACTTTGTAGTCACAAATATTCTTAAACATTTTGATAAAATTACCTACGTATGAAATAAATATATCAGAATAAAAAAATATATCAGATTCAAAATATATCAGAGCCAATTCTCAATATTTAGCCACAATTTTAATATACTATTTCTTTTTAACGTATAGCAATGTATGCGAAAATCGGGCGTGTCACTAGTAAAAGGCTAAATTATATGAATGCCTTTCAAATAATCTACCCATCAATGCTACAAAGAATGCAACCTATTAAAAATATTCAAATCATTGTGATTGAAAATGATCGATTAATACCTACGATGTTACTTTTTTCTTATATGATACTTTGACCTGATAACGGTACCAATCAGATATTATACCTTCTCTACACAATAGACTTTATTACAAGTGCAATAAGGCAGGTTATAATAAATTTAATAATGAAACAATTTCGAATAGAACGTATTTTACAATTTAATAGAATAAAAATAATTGAATTAATTAACAAACATTTAATTGAAGACAATTAAATAAAAACACCCGACAAGATTTCAAATAAGAATGTTTCATAAGAAAATGATCAGATTTTCATTGAAGCTAAGATATATTTTGGTCGCGTCAGTTTTCAAACAAAAACTGCATTTAAATCGGTCTAGGAGTTAAATTATTCATAAATTCGTTTAATAGCTACGTCGCCACAAACTCACAGAACCATAGACACGCAGATATGTTAACCCAATAATAAACCTCCTTTTAAGACGGCGCGGCGGTAAAAAACGGGCTCTAGTTCTAATCATGGACCTAGTAAATTAAGTCCATGGTTCTAATGGGTTACTGACAGAAATGTCAAAAAACTCAACTAGGGTGGTACATGACATCCATTGGTAACACTGACGCTGGTGTATTGTGATAAAACGATGTGTATCATAATAAAATAGCAGTCATTTCTCAATTTCTTATTTTATTCACTTTATCCATAACCTTGTGAATGATAGAATATTTCGATTCAATGTCAGCGATTTATTTAAACAATGAAGTATATAACGCAAAACGATCTTTACTTATTGGCTATAACAATCATTATTGCATGAATGAATTATATTTGAAATAAATTTTCACGCAGTACCAACGCCCGCACATCGTGTAAGAATCCCATTCACTGGCGATTATATAATTTAACATAAATACTGATTTTGTAAATATCAAGTTTAAGATTTCTTGCTAGGGTTTAAGCCAAAACCTTAAACATGAAATTTATGATTTGTAAACATGATTGAAAAGTAACCAGGCCATTGACCGAGAAGCATTTTTGAACATGCTTATCAACTTTTAAAGTGACAAATTATTATGTAAATGATATTAGATACAAAAAAAAAAGGAATTTCGTTTTATCTTTTTTGAAAGCCCAAGTTTTATAAGAAATAAAATATCAAATTATTCCCCAACAGTCATTACAACAATTGTCACAAAAATAAATTATCATTAAATGTATATATTTTTACAATAAACTTTTTTTGCAACATTTAGTATGAATTTAGCCAAGTTAATCAAATAAAATAATCGAATTACCGTAATTAAATCAATATTTTAACTTTTTAACCAAATTCAAAAAAGGATGAGGTAGTCAATTCGGTTCGTATGTTTTTTTTTTATGTTTGTTACCTCAGAACTTTTGACTTTTGTGAACCGATTTTGATGATTCTTTTTTTATTTGAAAGCTCCCGTATGGTCCCGTTTAAATTTCATCTTTTTAGTAGTTTTAGAGTTACGATTTGAAGTTGGTTTTTTTAAATTATCTATCGAATATTTACTTATTTATCTTGTGAGAAACAGTGCGTTTATAACGCGGTTAGACTGTCATTTTCAATTCGTTCGTGTTTGAGCCGCTTTCGCCCACCGGGGTTCCATGCGGCTCTAGCATTACCGTTAAGGATTTAATCTAAAATCTAACAGCTGTTGCTGACCGCGGACAATGTGTCCGATGAGTAATGTCCGGCGCATTTGCAAATGTCATGCTTATTGTGTTAACTGTGCAACTTTAGGAAAAGCCTCTCATATCTTAACCTTACTTAGGGATAAGCTACGAGCTTTGACTTCCTGTTATGAAAAATTAAGCTTATAACTTCGTATCAAAGGTCATGCAATATGACAACTTTATTGAGGTTTTATAGAAAACAAATTACACTTTTTAAGATTAAAGAATCATTTTTACTATTCCTGCTGTAAAACTGTGTAGATATGTATTCGATCGCATATATAATATCACATACAATTTAAAAGACTTCTTGAATATAAGTAAAAACTAATGTGCTAAAAAACAAGGCAGATACATTTCAAAAGCCTTACCAAAATAAATATTTTACCCTGGGCTTCTAACACGGATCATTTTCGGCTAATCCTGCTTCAACAACTGAGCTGTAGGGGTAGTATTAACTCTGACTTCCCTTATTCTTTATTCATTACAAAATTGTAATGCTATTTAATTTAACAGATAACACTTGAATACTTTATGAATCCTTCTTTTCTTCCTTCGGGATTTGAAATCAGGATGTCCGAGCTTTTGACTAAAGCACTGACTTAACAATTGAGCTGTTAAATTACATATTTTGCATTTCATCGTAATTAAAATCTACAATTCTCTGAACTTTAAAAATGTTCTTATCATAAAGAATAAATAGGTACAGCCCTTTTCGTGTCCAATGTATCTATAGTGTGCCATCTTGCACTATTAATAATTTTTATAAACGGATATATCTATATGACAGCATTTATATTGTATTAAAATACTGATTCTGTTAACAGCTATTGTCATAATATTGTATTGTATTAAAAAACTTGCAGTATAGTTCACATGTGTACCTCATATATACTAAACGTAATATCAAATGGGTAGTTGTTAGTAGACTCTACCTACCAAAAGCTATAGTAGTTATAACCGTCGATTGATTCCGCATTACGTTACACCAACTAACTGTAAAGCTACGTATTAGACGATAATTTAAAATCAGTACAGCGGTCGAGTGCAATTACGAAAGGGAATCGCAGTAAACAATATTAACACATCGCGATTGGTCGAGGCGGCATTTGCTGAACACGATCGCGGTATTTCGGTGTTCAATAGTGGTGTTAGTTGTAGCGGGAAACACTGGACCTGGGCTAAACTTGAAGGAGTATTGCGTCTGTAACTTAGTGCCAATTTATGATCTGTGTAGGCCACAGATTTGAGGAGGGAAGGCTGCATAGAGGAGGACTTGAGGATGATGGGCAAGTTCACGAACTGGAGAAAGGTTGCCAAACATCGTGACAAGTGGAAGAAGGCAAGACCCATATCTTCTAGTACCATAGGATAAAATACTTATTTAATAACAGCATAAGCCAAAACAATATGACTAACATAAATAATAATAAAAATAGTATGGTAGTAAACAGTTATTGTATTTAAGCATTTCAATCCTGTATGTTAACAAATTAACATACCAGAAGGCTACTCTATCAGTTTTAATAATTTTATTGATTCCTAGTTACCCTAACGGCTAACTTTTAGTCAAAACATTAGGTATTTTACCATGTTCTCAGTCATTATTATCAATGATTTAATTATGTATCAAATAACCCAATTAAACAATCTTAACTTGTATTAAACTTTTGTAGTTGACAATTTCGATAGCTATTAATGTGTCATTTTTTCAGTGTAACATAGGTCATAGTGATTTTTGATACTTTAATTTATTTTGATAGATCTATCAAGGCTTAATTTTAAAACAATATGACATACACAATTAATTCTGCAAAAATATCACGAGATCGATCATCGACGGCAGATCTTAATCCGATCAAAATGAAGTCTTGTCGAATGTATTAAAATTAATTAAGACGTTTTAATGTCCCCTTTGAAATGACTTTATTTTAGACCACCCTGATCATTTATCTTCACGTAATTATTATCAAGATACTAATATATTTAACAATCATTCGATCAGCTATTTAATAAAATTATATAAGAAATTCGTTGAGAAATTCGTTGTTTTTTGTGATTTCGAACCCGTGGTATTAGGAAATATTCATAGACACTAATATCTATGAAAAGGGGTCGCTTTCTATATTCTTCTTTAAAAAAAAGTACTACTAAAAGTACATCTACTTTAATTTTTAATCGATCCAATGGTTGAGTTTATTTATTACAAACAAAACTACATTTTTTTTAGATAGATCTAAAGAATTAGGTTGCATACTCAAAATACTGGTTGCGTTTCCGTTTTCTTTTTATAATTTTAATATATATTGCTAAGTATTTAAATATATTAACGCTACAAATGAAACCAAACCACAATTTATTTGATTATTGAAGAAAGAGGTCGCCCTCGGTGAATCGACTGATTTCTGAATACAACATTATTTCGTAAAGGCCACTAAATAATCTTTCATGCATTAATAGACGACATCGGGTGACAATATTGTGGAATTTATTGTTCATTTCGTCGTGAACAGACATACAGGATGTTGTGTATGTTAATAAGTATTTAAGAATAACGTTGTGGATAGAAAGATCGTTATGTTTGAATTTGAATTTCGAATGAAGTTTCTTCTTTAATCGAAACAGATTAGGAACTAAGGAAAACTTTTTTGAAGAAATAGGCTAAATAAGTTATTTTCTTGACTGAGCCGTTATCTATCCGCCCGTTTGGGTTCGGATACGCTACGCGATGACGAAAAATAGGTAAGTAATGCAATTTTTTTAAATCATTTTTAAAAGGAAAAGTCATGGCTACAAAGAGAAAAAATAACGCAAGTTATTTCTTAAAAGTATCTGCTCCAGCCAGTTCTATGATAAGTAGGAACAAACAGACAGATATACGTAAATTGATATAAATATTGTTAAGCATAATATTTACTGTGGCAGTAAACGTAGCATCTTCGTCTGCCTACTATATTGTCCTATTTACGGATTAATTATAAATACAAGATACTCTGAGCACTAGATCTATTTTAAATCAGCTGTATAAATGTCAGCGCTGCCGGAGCTAGGGTCATAATTTACCTTGTACGTAGCCATAAATACCACATCTGTTTGTATAACACCCTGTATGTGTGGCGCAAGTTAGAAGTTTCAGATTTTTAATTTCAATTTAGTTAACCACTTGTAGTATGCCTTTAAAAAATAATGAAAGCATTTCAAATCCCTCCAAAATGTTAATTACAAAGAGTACCTCATAAATGGATTAACTGATCTTCATAAATTATAGGTAAGATCCATGTCGGTCATGTCACTTAAGCTAAATAAAACTACATCAATATAGGTACATCTGTTGAGGAACTACATACAGACTAGTCAAACTTCCCTCTTTTGCCTCTTGGGTTTGAAAATGTTCTCAATTAAATTCAACATTTTTATAACTTTCCAAATCTAAAGTTAAAACTAAGTCAAGTCGAAGTTTTTTATTTTGCATAGTTTTTAAATTAAGTCTTTATATTGAACCAAACGTCAGCAACGATCGACTCAGGGCTCTAATAATAATTGGCGTAACTCTACTGTAAAACCATACTGCTTTTTCAATTGCTATTAATAAAGTTCGATGCATTTTATACTCAGGAAAAGTATATAAATAACTTATTAAAATATACATCAAAAATAATCCATAATTGCCTAGAAGAGGCTTGAAGAGGATCGATTGATAGCGATAAAGCAAATTTCACTATTACTTTGTTTTTGTATTGTATTATATTATTATTTTTATGTAGTGCATTTTTCCTGCAACTCTGTCTACGTGTTATTATTACTTCAGCGAAAAACGTCTCGAAGGCGAGACGTTTTTCGCAATAAAATACCTTTTATTGCACCTGTAAAGTTTCATGAGCGGTAGCTGTAGCTTGAACCAAATAAATTCAGTTCAGGCTTGAATACATACCTAATAGATAGACAGTTACTTTCGCGTTTGTAAACTTTTATTAAGTTTTTCCCTCCATTCCGTATACCGTGACTTGATGAATGATAAATGTTACTTAGTTTAACCGGCACATGTGTCTTGAGAAAACTTTTATCTTTACAACTCGTCAAAGACAAAAGATCGAAATCTTTTACTTTTTATAACTGTTCATGAACGTGGGCATGTTAACTACAACTATGTTTTATTACTTTAAGATTCCCGCGACTTCTCGTTTTGGTTACGAAATGGCCGTTAATCAAGTTCCTCATTTTTAGCACTACGAGCCTGTTAATATATAAAGAAACAGTGTAGATTTTTTTGATGTGTACGAAGCTTTACTCATGACAAAATAAACTTAATTCAAATAAGCTTTTAAGAACTTTTGAACCGTTGGTTTTTAGATATTAAACATATTTTTACAATAATGTACTTAAATATATGTAGGGTGCGTACACAAAATACTGGCTGCATTACCGCGTTGTATACTATTCGTGATTCTAACGCGTTGACCGAGATATAAACTAGCTTTCAGGTTTCCTGTGGTCTAAAGTCGCAGACGCGCTTCTGACCCCCATGGACCCAGTCCAGTCTTTACTCCTGAAAGAAAGAAAATATAACAATCACATACACTTTCATTAGTAGCAGTTAGCGATTACGACAGTGAGTCGACGAAAGTATAAAGTATATTATTTAAAAAATAATTACTTATTAAGTTATTGCATAGTTTATTATTTACTTCATAAACACATCGTGAATTTTTTAATACTTAGTTACTAATTTTATATAATTGATTAATAATACCTTCTTTGTTACAGGTAATTGAAAACGGACATTCACGAGATATTTAGATGTTGTTGTAAGATAGTGAAATAGACAATTTACATGATTTATAAGCAAGCAGTTTTAAGTTGTGATGTCAAATTTAAGCCAATGTTGGAAATATAGGCATTATTAGTTTTCTAAATCACACAATTTTATCAATTTTCAACTCCGGCGTAAACAGGGAGATCCTATAAGTTTGACGTGTCTGTCTGTAATATCATAGTTCTTCAACGAATGAACCGATGTCATTACTTTTTTGTTTTGTTTGAAACATGACTATTTAATAGTGGACTTCACGAACTTCGCATCGCTTCAGAGTTCTAGATAATAACGCATCACTTACAACATCATTCCATAAATGTATGAGGAAACGAATTTACTTCATAAATAATTTTTCGTGAATATATATTTTTTATATTTATTCTGCTATTCTCGGATTAGACGAATCCAACAAATCAGAGATAATCAAAATCGGCCAATCCGTGAGTTATAAATGGTGTAACCTATTTTATGTATATAGATGGATCGTTATCTTTACATAATATTATATGAAAATTTGTTCATCTGTTTAAGATATTGTGGGGATTATGGCGTTATTAAATTAAACTTGAACTGATTTAGCATTAGATATTTTAATTTCACAAGTTGTACAATAATTAATTTTACCTACTCATCAAGACCTTGTCTAAAACCAAACGTCCACAGACTATTTTTACGGTGTTGCCACCTCTTTTGTGTTGCCACTCGTACTTCATAAAGCGTTCTGCCATAATATATTCTTATTTGCAATCATTATGTCGGGGAGTTTTAAAATTATCTTTAAAGTCATTTGTCTCTCGTGATATCAAAAACGAGAAAATTTCACACTGGCTATAACGAAAGTGTTAGAAGACGTTAGGAAAGCAATTATTCATTCAAGTTTATTTTTAAATAATTAGCCTTATCCATTCTATTTCAAATTTGACGTCCGAAGATAAGATTTGAATTAATACATCGGCCTGTTTGACGAGAACACGATAAAATTATCTTTAAGTGATTTTGTCTCTCATTAGCCAACAATATAAGTTGGCAATATAGAGGAGATAACTGCTGTGTCAAGAGGGTCAATTGACATTTTTTTATATAAGCTTGGCTACGAATAAATAATTATTTATTCGTAGAACCTTGGTATTTTATTTGCCCGCGAATTTTCTGTATTGCCCCAAACGAGTTTATGTAATTTTTACCTTCTCATAGTTATTTTTCGAGTAACAGGCCAATAAAGAATTGGCTTCCGGTACTCCCACTAATCGAACGAAACGCAACCAAATGGCCCCATTTCACGTCGGTGTCATGTGGGGTTGTTCTTCCCTTTACCTTGTCACAATTATTTCAAAAATACGTCAAATTTATAATATCCTTTTGTACGTCGGAGGTCAAAAAGTCTTGTATCATCTTCGTTTTGTGTTTGTACGTACTTTTAGCGTAAAAATATTCCACTATAATTTCTTGAATTCGAGAGACGACAGCATTGAATAAAATAATAATAAAAAAATAGTAATATAATTTAATTGGATTTAATATATGAAATATTAAGATGGAGCTAAATAAGAAAAGAAAACGTTGATATTAATATAACTGAATAAAATTTCGACCAAAAGATGTAAATCGCTAATCCCATATAAACAAATATTCCAGAAAACGGCAACATTGAAATATTTATGTGTATCTGCGGACAATGTAAAAACGAAAGCGTATTAACATAATATATTCGTCTGCGTTTACGTAAAATGGGTCCTGACGTAAAGATGTGACGGTTAACCTCGGTCACGGACTTGAAAAAAAAAAACCGTAGTCTCTGGCTTTTGAGTCGCATACATTAGGGACTTTTATACTATGCGAGGCTTTGGGGGTGTTTTAAGTCGTAAATGAATGAACGGCTTTTGATGCGGTTTTTTACTTGAAAACTGACGCTATCGAGATGGATTAGGTAGCTATCAATTTATAAAGATCTATAGTTATTATATCTAGTTTATTTATTTATTATTTCTTACATTGTCTAACCCTTAGAGGGTTGCCCCCAATGCGACTATAGTGCATACGCATTACAACCAATACTAGACAAAGAAATTCTTACAATCTTAAATTCAATTAAAAAAATAATTTAATTAATCTAATAACCAATGATATTATCATTAATAATCTAAAAATATTATTGATGGCGACTTATAATCTTTTCAGGAATGGAATAAATTAAAATATAGTTATATGTAAATGCATTTATAATTATTCTTCTTATACTAAAAATTTCACTCTGTTATAAGCTATAGAATGAGCATGAAGTCATACGGTACGATATGATACGACTGCAATAAAATCGTGCGTCGTAAAGGTTTTTCTAACAGAGAAATGCTAATTGATCACTTTGCGACCGCTCCCGGAGGACAAAGTTAACATGCAAATGTCTTCTTTGCATTCCACGAACCAGCCATACAAATCTATGCATCGATGTGCTAATTGCTATCACATATATAATACTGTGGAGGAAATATGCTTTACGTTCATATTCGCTGATTTGTATGGACCTAAAGCACGATCATTTAATGGGGTCTTTCTTAGTGAATGGCTTTTGTACCCAGCTATCTTAGCGACGCAAGTATATTTGACAGCTTTATACTGTAATTAACTAAAAATATTACAATAAAATGTATGACTTTATTGTTGTTCTGTATATGCTATATAGTCCTATTTAAGCTGTAGCTTATTTGTTACTAATTAACGCTACCTATTTTAATGTATTTAGAAAATATATAAAGCGATCTATAAATTGAGCCTAAAGATTTTCCTTGTCCGTTTAATTTAGACTTATTGACAAAACCTTCTCAACATCAGCTAAAAGCTACTGAGAAAATAAAATCTAAAAAGCCTATTTGTATCACATCATTACACGCTTTTAAAGCGAGAGCATTGGCAGTTTTTAAACTATCTCCGGACGGTCCGACAGGTAGATTTATATGTAAGTTGCAAATAAACCCGCGCGCACGGCGACGAGCGTGTGTCAATATTAGTCGCTTAATAGTATTAGTTGAAGTTACAATTTGTTTATCAATGTTGTGTGACGAAGCGACGCCAAACTAGATAAATAGAAGGATTGTAAATAGAGAAGATAACGACGCTATTCTTAGTATCTTTAAATTGCTACTGTAGATATTCTAACCCTTACTTAAATTTACTTTTTTGTATTCGAAATCGATTCCTATATAAATCTCATCTCTTTTAAACATCAGTATTTATTTTGGAAAATCACAAAAATAAATGAAGGCAATTTTCTGACTACAAAGTCATAATATAATGGAAAATACAGTAGAAAAACTATTACTTAATTTGCAATGGTGTTAAAAACAGTAAGTAATAATAATATATTGACCAAAAAGGTAAGCCTGCTCTGTTGTCCGCTATTATATAAAAAAATATTAAAAAATGCTTTATTTGGTAAACACAGAAGAGATCTTTAGTTTTTAACAAAAATGTTTTATTCAATGAGGCTGTAGTACAAATTTTAATCCAATCGCTCTCGCGTCGCCCATAGCCGTGCTTTCAGTAGCCTAGCAGGCTCGTAAAAACGCGCATTTACAAGGCAAATATAGATTTGCAGCCATCTTTTTTTACTCTCACCATTCTCACGTGAGTTATAGTCTTTTAAATGTAACTCCGACGTGTTTTGTCGCTTTTACGCTGTTTTTTCGATACTCAGGTTTCAATTACTAATGTTCGATACGCATGACTCGGTGATTTATTGGCTGAAGATAATTGAATAAGTTTATTGTTACGTTTGACGTACATTTTCTATGAAATGACTTTTCTCTCTCATTTCCAAGTCATTTTGTATTGTGAATTAATTTAATTATTAAAGTACCTAGGTGAATTCCTGGAATTGGTGGGGCATGGAGATGACTTTTCGGAATCTGTTTTATTAATTACCTAATTATACGAAGTAAACTTGTTATACACATAAAATTAAATATAAGCATTATTAATTTCTTCACTTGTTTGGCTAATTGGCTCGACAGACTTTGACGGGATTCACCAGCATTCAAAAAAAGTCAAGCATCTTTTATCGCATATAATTGAGTCTGTTTCTGCATTTTTGATTCACATACATTTTAATTTCAGCTAATATAATTATAGCATTTTTATCTGTCCGATTGTTGTCACTGAACTCTTGTCTCACCACTTCTTATTCACATACAAATGAAGACAATTTAAAAAACCACTAACATGATGATTACAAATAATGATATCTAATAAATAGTTTCATAAATTTTAGCGAAGCCAGCGTCAGCTTCCAAACAAAACTGCATCAAAATCAGTCCATTCGACACCTGAGACAGCAGCAAAATATTAGCAGAATGTGATGCAAAATAGTATAAAAATATTGTTTAACATAAATGGAGACGTCGTAAAATGGAAACAATGGGGAATATTACTTTATTTAATCAAAATTTTTATTGTTACATTATATCACGTTACTAAAGTATTGAACTAAATTTTACCAATAAAAGAAAATAATTTAGCAGATTAAAACGTGTATATTTACAATTTTTCCTGCCACAAGAAACTTTATGATTATTTATCAAAATTACGAAAAATATACGCATTTTAATCGGGTCTAATTTTTCTAACTGTTTAATACTCGCGTTTTATGAGTCAGTCAAGCATAAGGGGTGTTGCATATTTATTAGTTTTATGATCCCACACAAAAAGCGGTGACAAATGAAATGCGACTTGACCTCACACAAAATGAATTCAAAGAAATATGATTCTTATATGCAGGTACTAAAGTACAAAATCACGTCACGTATTTTTAAATATTGCATAGCAATCACTTCGTATGAATGTCGACACTGACATTGTGTTTAAATGAAACTTGTACAGTCAGCGTAATAATTCTCAAGAAATAAAGATTAATGCTTATTGGAGTTTGTGGGATTCTTTTTCTCTTTTTCCCAGTCTTTCTAGGTCTTACTAAATTATTTTTTACTTAAGTTTCTGTTTAACATACGTGGAACGTTATAAACATTCGTTTAATCAAAAGATTAACGAACAACGAGACAAGGTGTATAAACATAGAAGCCAAAAACGCATTAAATAATTGTTTAAAGTATATTTTTAGAAATCTCTAATCGCGTTCAAGTTAAAAATATAGCTTGAATCAAGCTTAACTCTACGAACCAGCAACCAGTCACGGTTAAACTATCTTCTGCAATTAAAGACATTAATCGAGCAAATTCACAGATAGCAATATCTATTAAAAACTTAATAAATGGTCCTATTTCATAAACCGATTTACGTGGAACGAATCAACGATACAGTGGGGCTATGATAAGATTCATCGAAACGACCGACGACGATCGAAATAACACTGCTTTAACCTAAACCTTCTTACTTACGAACGTTACTTGAAACAATGTCTCGAATGTTTTATCTCTGGCTCATATTTCGGCCAACGCGTTAATATAGCGATACAACGCCGTAATGTAGCCAGTATTTTGGGTACGCACCCCAACGTATTTGATGAGCCTTTTGTATTTTTGTAAATATAATTAAGTATATGATTGTAAATATATTTTATCTCTTATTCGGTAAGTAACAATTGTTGTTGCAAAAACAATATATTTTGAGATTTTAGTGGATTCAAATTTTCCTATCTTTAGCAGCATTGATTAAGGTATCTCACCTACACGAGAAAAAATTAAAAACAACGTTACAAGTGAAATTTAAGACAGTTTAATCTAAAATTTATAACACTCCTCTTTTTTTCATCTGAGGTTAAAAATGGTAAGCTTTAAGCTTTACAGATTTAACCACAGATGAAAAAAAAAACTTAAAACTTTTCGACCTTGCCGAATGACGTGGTCTCGTCTTTTCGATGGATTTTATCATAAGCCCGCAGATATTGTATCGCTTAAGCACTTATTAGCATTCATCAAAGCCTCGTACTTTGACATAAACTACTTTTTCCAAGTCTAAGAAAAATTGTTTGCTGTTACTTTATTCGCAATTGATTTTGCGCTTTGTAAGCTTTAATGTATGTTATTAATAAATCACGAATTTTTATAAGATTAAAAGTATATTCTTAGTCATATGAGGTATAAAAATTGAAGTATTTTGCCTTCTTTATAATTATAGTGTTTTCATTTTAATTCTCTGACGAAAGAGGGGTGTTATAAGTTTAACTTTTCTGTGTCTATGGGTTGTGGCTGTAGCTTCTAAACGAATAGACCGATTTAGATGCGGTTTTTTGTTTGAAAGCTGATCGAGATGGATCTTAGCTATAACTTATGAAGATCTGTTCATCAATTTATGAGATATTCTTATTTGTATTTTTCATGTTGGATGTTTTTTATTTACTTATTTAAATCGACTTCATAAGCCTCTTTCTGCTTTTGTATGTTTGTTACGATTGTGAAGCTAATTATTCTTTTTTAGTTCATACTTCAGAGGTCTCATATATTTTATTTATTGATTTTACACTTTCAATAAAGATTCAACAAAAACTCAAAATTAACACAGTTAACTAGACGTTTTAATTGCAATATTTTTGTTAGGTAATAATTCGTGAATTCAAATAATTTTAAAATTTCAAGTGTTTGATATGTATATATTATTTCATTTATGCTGCACATTGAAGTCTTGTATACATTTTTTTGATTAAAAAACTACTATTTCTTTAATAAACACAGTTAAAATTATCTTTTGATTAAATATCTGAGTGCTTTACGTGATAATACAAATCTACCGCCCACACTGAAGATACATTTACCTCTCCTTCATTACATCCATTATAATTTATTTTTCCAGTAAATTACCTTAATTGTGTACTTCACATATTATTTCAGCGGAAGCACCATAGAATAAACAATCTCAGACAGATGCGACGCTCGTCTACTATGTAATTTAGAGCCTAACAACCCCTTTACTCTCAGAGTTAAATTGAAATCGACCGCTCTGCGGCTCATAACTCCGTTACATTGCCGACTACCTGTCATCACTGTTATTACCGCCTCGCATCCTAGTTAGGGTTGTCAAATGTCTAATGATAATTTAGCGTAATCTTAGCACAATTATTTAAAAGTATAAAAAATATTGTTCAAAGAATCGTGCGATCTAGTGCGTACAATATTTACGTTCGAGTTTGCAAATGCTACCTTTTGTCTGGTATTTTATTATGAGTAATCTACTAGAATACGGTAAAAAAATTTTAAAACAACACATCATAAATTGCCTAAGGTTATTCCACACATCCTTTATTAATGTATCTGTTTTAACTACTCTTCTTGTATTGTTTTATTTATTTCTTACAGAAACAGAAAGGTTTGCTAGACAGACAGAAACGCTACTAGAGATTTAGTTTTATAATACTGTACATAATATTTACTGATTTTAATTCCACAACCCTGAAAACCCTAGAAACAGCTATATTTTACACAATTCAACTATATATCAGTGAAAAATCTTTCTTTAACCTATACCATTAAAGTGTATAATTGTTTGCTTTAATGTAACTAAGATATTGTCAAAGGGGTGTGTTTAGACTAGTCGATGGAATGTTTGAGATAGCGTGATCAATGGTACAAGGTGAAAATTAGTTCTATAATTATAAATTGATCTTTGACGAGATTTGTTGCTTTTAATAGTATGTTAGGGACCACCTTCAAGGTTAAAATTATAGATATTAGATATATCACTTGGTTAAATTTTAACTTATAAACCTTGAGTTTAACCGATGGACATACACAAATACTCCGGTCTTAGTAAAATTTAAAATATATCTTTTTCTTTTATCGTTTTTAAAAACTGATTAAAAATATACTATCTAACTGTAAAACTATTTACTAAGATAGGTAGGTATTTCTAAACTAATACAAATTTCTACAGTAAACTTATATAAGTTTAACGCACATAATGACCGATATATGATGACAAACTATTTTTGAGATTTCAGCCTACTGAACATATAGGTCCGTGTGAACCAGACTGTGTTTAAATTTTATTAATATTTATTGTATAACAGATATAAAGTATGTAGAACAACTTAGCCTTAATCGAATAACAGTATTAATAAACCTGATTTGATAAGTAAAATGGATGAGCATTAAATTGTTAATTGATGCGAAGTAATTGAAAATAGGTGTGGTAATAGTATTAATGGTAGATTAGATCCAATCGAAGTTCAGTTGTCCATCGTAGTTGGTTTATGGATAAGGAAACGTCAGGTACTTGTAGCTTGTTCTTTTGTAACGACCGTATTCATAAAAATCCTCATTAAGTAAGGCTTAAGGCAAAGTTATTTCCCTTTCTTAACCCAGTAATAGAATATTTATTTATATTATCACACTTTTCTAAAAGAGAAAAAAAGGAGTTGGACAAAATTCCACCCACTACGTAAACAAAATACAAATTTTATTCTACTGAGAATTATTTAATGAAATGATAATTAATATATCATATATTTATTTATAAAGTAATAAACATTATTGATTTAAAAAGGCTTATAAAACTTTACAGCCGTTTATGTTTCATTATTGTTAAATCCTTATCCTATACATTAATTTAATGAAAAAGTATTTCTTTTTGTATGTAACCTACGTACAAAAAGGATATCCTTTAAATTAATCGATCTCATTCTAGAAATTCACTAATTTTAATTTTTGTTTTTAATAAATAAACTTCGAAAACTTTAGACTGCTGTAAAAAATTATTTCGTTGATCTAGACTCCGACTGACATATATTTTACTGTGGCATGTGAATGAAATCGTGAAAAAATGCTAATTTAACAAAATATTATAGAGTTTTTCATCGGTATACTGTTTTAACTATACCACAGTTACTTTGCATAACACAGTTAACGATTATAGTTTTGAAGGCTCGATCGAAACGATATGAGAGGTCAGAGCTGTGCGTAGTCTTTTATATTCATTGTACTATAAATTAATTGGCTCTCATTATTTCGCTGTAGACCAAGAGAATACGTTGCTTGTCTTCCATTCAGTATAGGTTCACCAACTTTCTGATTTTATTTTGTTTACGTCGGTTGTATTAAAATAAATTATAATTTTTAACTATTATTTCTACAGCAGAGTTAGTTTGCCTTACTTGTGATAATTTAACAAACGGCGAAAAAGAGCGAACGTGTGATCTGTGTGCCTGTGGCATCCTAAACGAATATACCAATTTCGATGCGGTAGGTATTTTTGCGTGGAAGCTGATGCGTTCAAGACGGATCTTAGTTATAATTTATGAATATTTGTTCGTTAATTTATGAAGTATTCTCAATTTGAAAGCGTTGGGGATTCAAAATTATTGAAAAATAAAAAATTTTAACGATTATATTTTAGTCTCAAGCTGCTTGGTCGCATGGTCACCAAAACCCTTGAAAGGCATTCTATCCGTGCTTTTGTCCCGCATTATGCAGATGTAATTGTTACCCTATAATGCTTGCCATTCATTTGCCTTCTATCCACTTTGTGCGGTCATTACGATTTTGAGTTCAGATAGTTAGTATTGACTAAATTAGCTCTTCAATTCGAACCTTACTGTCATATGAATAAGGGTCAATTTCAATCCTTAGCTCATTAGCATCTGTGGGGTGCAATGAGACAATTTTCCGTGATCTTTTTTGTTAAATGATGTGAACGTGAGTCTTTTCACTTAAAAGGTTCTAACGTTATTATTGTATTTATAGACGATAGATTTAAATAAGGTATGTCGGAATGAAACAGTATTTTATCTAGGGTAAGTACTTCATTCAAATGGAACTTTAGGGAGAAAATTGTATTATAATTAATAAAACTTCGTACAAATTATGGTAAAAGGACTATGTTTGAAGGAGCACAGATGTTTAACTCGCTTCCGAGGGAACAAGTAAGATGTAACTCCATGAAGATATTAAAAAGAATTTGAAATCATTTTACTGGATGAAATGGAACACTAGGCGATCTGATAAACAGGGAAAACATTTTTAATTTAATTATTAAAGTTCTTTTAAGTGAACTTGTTCTTATATAAATAAATCTTTAAACCTAAACCATTACATTACACTAACACCCCGCTTCTGTTGCGTTACTGTAAGAATCTCCCAGTAACGCTGATCTTGCATCCTGTGGGAACAGACGTGACGTAAGTACATAAAGAAAGAAATAGTTAAAAGCTAGTGGTATGGTAGTGGAGACTTAACATTCCATACAAGAACGACAGAACTCGATCCATAAAGACATGTAAATGCGTTGAGTTTGCATCTTTTCAGTTGCGTCTTGTTTATGTTTCTCGAATGAGACGTATCTGTCGTGTGGAGATGTTTCGGCTTCTAATGATGCGCCTGAGACCATTTTTGTCATGTCTAACTAAGCGACGTGATCTGCGTGTCCGAGTTGAAACGCGTAGACGTTTGACGTTTAAATTGGCACTACTGCCTTTATCCTGGAGTCGAACAACAAATCTTTCGCTGGGAACCCATTGATTAAGTTAAGCATCAACAACGTGTCAAGAATATTGGATCAATCCAGGCGTGGTTGCACTTATCGCGGCTGATTTGAATTCATTATTTTCAGTATTTTTTCAGTATGTCAACAATGAGATTATTATTATTAAATATAGCGGGACTTATCGCGCAAAGAAACATTATTTATTCAGTTCAAATAGCATGAGAAATTTATGAATGAGATTATTTTCTAAGTTTTCTATAGTTTTTTTTTACTAACGGATAGCGAAATAAGTTGGTACGTAACCACTAGGGGGCACTGTAAGATTTCCCATACAAATAATTAACACAGACGGTTTCGGAAAATACTTTCCCGGACTTATGGTAGAGCTTTAGTAGATAATAGTGTAATTTAAATTAAATTAAACTTCCTCTACGTGGTAAATATTGATTTTTTTTAAAACATTTTTTTCTGTTTTCGGTAAAATAAATTGTATTTTAAATTTTGACCAGATAAATATGATACGTTTAATTCTTATTTTATCTTATAATTATTAATTCTCGTTCAATTAATAAAACACTGTAATACGTAGTACAGTTAAATGGTATAACTTATGAATTATATTAATAACTCGGCACTTAATCTTAAGAAATTCAATTAAACATCCGAATAGGCAACGTGCATTAATCATAGCTAATAGAATGGCTTAGTCTTCACGTTGCCACCTACATTGCTACACAGAATAAGATATTATATTATTGACTTAATAATTTTAACAATACAAATTACTAAAAAACCAAAAATCAAAGGGCACTAAAAAGTAATCAATAACATTTAAAAAATTTAAAAAACTTTTAAAAACCTCTTTGAAATCTGAATCACAAATATTCTCCTTAATGGATAAGCATATTTTCATAAATTATATCCAAGATCTTAAGGAAGTTAGCTTTTAAACAGAAAAACAACATCCAAAAACTATGACACACACACTCTTATAGTAATTAAAAACTTGTAATAGTATTTCTAGTGAATATATATCTGTGTTAATTTAAATATTAATTTAATAAACGCCGTCAGCCATTTGCGGATAAATACGAATTTATGTACCTAATGTCAGTGGATATTTCCGATGTGCGTAAAATGTAAATTATCGAACTCTCGCTTGTTGGCTGACTTTCTAAACGCTAAGATTGCAATCTATAGTACTCAATAATAATGAAAAATGCGTTTACTTAGAAATTATATTAAAATGATCTGTGCCCGACGATTTCACCAGCTTTAACTCCAGGATAAAACCTTTATGCGTAACTTTTTTATACGCAGCGCACGCAACGAAAACTCTTAAAAGGAATATTTTTTGAAAACTGCTTTTTCTAGCATCACACAAAATTTGCTGAGTAGATTTTAAGATATAGCTGATAGTCCGGGAAAATACAATACTTTTTACATTAAAAAAAAACATTTAATTTCTTTACAATAATCGAAAAACATGACTAATGATATATGCAGTGTGCCATCAAGGATAAAAACAAATATCTCTTACCTGGAATTAAACTCGCGTTAAATTTTTCCGTAAATCGGTTAAAGAGCTAGTAACGTATCTGCGGTGGCCTTAAAGCTAGTCCGTTATAGCGCCTTAGGATATGGGCTTCACGTTACAATCTCTTGTTAGATGTTACTTATCGCGAGCCCTATCGCACAATATGCTACAAGTCTAAATAATTTGAATTAATCTAAGTTTAAATGTTCTTGCTTATTTAAATATGATTTGACGATATTTAACTAGACTTTAGTCATGTTGTTAGTTCGGATTGAAAAATTTGTTGTATAGTCAATTTATCGAAGAAGGTTATGGGTGCATTAATGAATGTTGTAAAATGAAATTGTTCCCTCCCTACTCGAAAATCATTCTATCCATTGTCAAAACTCGGTTCAGTAGATTTTAAAATAAGGGCGAACAAACAACATCCATTGATTCTATTGAAATTTGGTATCGAATACGCTGTACTTTGATTCTGTTTAAAAATCAAACACCTTTATTTCTAGAAACAAGATCCAGCCAGCCCTCGGATCGGATCCTACGCATTACCTTATAGCAAGTGTTAGCTGTCGCTTACAAGCCCCGGAATGTAGCTGAACGTAAATTTACTCGCTCGCTTCCATTTCACTTTACGATTTCTTCTAAACCATTAGCGATAATCAGTACTATAATTTAAATTCTGTATCCCTCAGTAGGGATACAGAATATATCACAGATATATTTCTACGTCAAAGCCAAAATAAAATTGCCCGGAAGAAATCGCTTGTCAGCGATGAGGCCATCCATTGCACATTAATTATTAATTTGAATTTATTATTATTGTATTTCTGTCATTTGTTATTTAAGTTCTAATAAATAAATAAAATATACTTTTACAAAACACTTTGACAGCTTCGTAATAGTAGGTTCAACAAAAAAGGGTGTGTTATGAGTTTAACGTGTTTAAGTGTGTTTGTCCGTTTGTGTCTATCTGTGTCATCATAACTACTAATTGAATGGGTGGATTATGACTTTTTTAATTTGAAAGCTGACTAATCGAGTTTCACCTCAGCCACGGTTAAAAAAAGATCTTCATCTTTTCATCCAATTATGAGGTTTTCATATTTGTATTATTTAATTGTTATTTAAATTTTGTAAACATTTTGTAACACTTTATAGAACGTGGGGTTTAAACTCGTCATACAATACTCGTTACAATTTCCACAATCCATTTTTCTCGAGGCCTAGAAGCCGCCAAAGATAACTAGAACGTCCTCCGAAGGATCCATTTGTTTACGTCTCATACAAATCATCAAATAGCCGTCAGTCTAGCTAATTTATAACTAAGAATATCTAGATTAGTTCATCAGATCATCTCTCCGTTAGGCCGGCCATTTTAACACCATCAGTCATTATGTGGGACGGCGCAATTTCCGCGTAAGCCTTCGAGATTAAGTAAGGAATGCTATTTGCGCATATCGTTAGCGATGACTTCGCTTTTCCAGCTTATCGTTTTTGTAGGATATATCTACATTTATGGAATACTTCTTATGAGTCCTGAGTTTTTTAAATCTGTTATACATTTACATATTATGTAAATCTTAGTTTTTTATTTTATTTTTTATAAACCCATCCGAACAAAAATATAGGACTGATACACGTCTTTCTATGTCTCTGCTGTGGAACCAAGTTTAGATAATCTTCTAAACAAATTGACTGACTGACCACCCAATACCCACCTACAAAATATGAAATTTCTACAAAATAGGTAGGTTTATTATATTTTTATGCACCTCATATGGGATTAGGAATGTGTTTGTTATTCGTATTCATCAGAACTTTAACGCAACAATTTTGAACGTAGAAAGTTACGTACGTTGACGTAGAAACTTTTTGGAGGAGCTGGGATTTCAGGAATAGCCGCCCAGCTCAAGAGGCAAAATATGCGCATCCTCCAAACCATCCAATATCCATCCAAATAAGCCCGTCCTTACTTATAACAATTTTGAACCATAGCTATATTTTATAAACATTAGTACTATTCTACAGATTTCATGCAAAATAGTCTTGTATGATTCGATTAATTACTTAAGAGGCTTAATTAAGGTACCTTTCAATTTGAATTTATGTTATTAGAATTAAATGCGTTCGTACATTTTGGGTTAAACCAAGCGTTGTTACAATTTCGTAGTTTACATAGAACCGAGTTTAATTAATACACTCTTGCTACATACATTTCACAGTAGTGTTTGTCGTTACGACATTGTGAGGTGTACATATGCAGTACCTCACATTTTACTGCTAACTAAAGAACCACTTTTTTTATTTTTTTATATCTTATGATATGTAGTATATAACAGATTTATTTAACAACACACTTTTACAAGTTACTTTATCAGAAAGCGAGTAAGTACGTATTCGTGTGGTGTCACAGGTTATTCATAGTTCTGTTCACAAGATATATTTTTATAGCAAATTAGTAGCTACGTTGATGAAGGTTTATCTCATAAATCCCCCGCTCAGCTCGTCAAAAATCGTGACACCTTTCGATCCATATACTCCGAGCGGTCCTTTATAAAGTTATATTTATTATATAAGAAGGTGCTTTACAATCGCTAACTATCGTTTATAGTTATCAGAAGTATTAGATAGGTCTGTTAAGGATCTCAAACTTATATGAAGTGAATGTAAATGAAAGATATCCGTGTGGCCAGACCGTCTCTCATTCGCTGTAATGTATCATTGTAATTACATTCAGGTGCTTATTATGGATGTGCACTTAATATTTTGTTTTGTTAGTAGGACAGTAATGTTGTATCTATAATTTCGCCTTTTCAGAACGTTTCGTTCTCTATTCGTATACAAAGATATCATACGAGTCGCCTATTTTCATGATTATAAGCACGGCAAGATCATTGACAAAGAACATTAAATAACAGCAAGAAGAAAAAATATTTCTTTCTTGCGCAACAGTGTTAATGTCGCGGTATGGTTTGCGTATAGAGATTTACCATGTCAATGAATTACACTGTTATTCTAATAACTCGCGAATTCTCGTATTAACTAGATTCTGTTACCGCATCCATATTGTACCGGTTCTTAGACAAGGACAAAGCAAGCATTCTAATTAAGCAGCAAGATTTATAAGATAGAGGCATTACTGAGATTTATACTCGCTACAGAATAATGAGATAGCGTTAATGGATCCCATGTCTGCAATATTCCACTTGATTACAATTAGTATCGGGTTTAGTTTATGATCCGCCTCCGTTGGTCACTCGTCTGACATTTATTATGTTAGAGGTAAGCTGTATTACCAGAAAAAAGGCTTTGAAGGTATATTAGGTTTTGCGGAGGCTTTAATTCTTGGGGAAGTAAAAATTAGAAATATAGGAGGAAGGAAGATCTAGGTAGGTAGAGTGGGTGTTAAATTATCTCTATGTTTTCGGGGGTAACTACTATAAGCGTTGATAAAAACTTAGAAGTATTAGTTATATAATTACTACTAAGTAATATGAAATAATGATAAAAATAACCACAAAACTTGAACCTGAAACAGTACTGAGCCCTTCTGTAATATATTTAAATATTATTGATTAGCTGTATACGTTAATACAATATTATCAATCATTCACTTATCAAATTAATTTCGTAGGCGTATTTAACAGTTCTCTCTCACAGCAATCATTTGATTTCTTAAGCACATTATCCAAACAAGTTAGATTATCGAATTAGTGTCAAACTTATCAATACAGATTACGTATTTCATGCAACTGGTCTGTCAGATGAAAAATGTGTAACATTATCTGTAACTCTAGGTTATTTCTTTGTCTTCCCTCTGTGCTCAACTTTCTCTTTATGGTCTGTGGTTACCCATTCAATTTAAAAATATTTGAAAATGTAAGTCAATGACACTTGTGAAAAAATGGCTGCGGTATAAAAATATAATGTGATCTTAGGTCCTTAGCCTGTTCATAGTTTAGACGAAAAAAACAAATAAAAATGAAATCAAAATAAATAGTACATCTTAGCTTGACAATTTGGTTTGGGGTTAACAATTTAAACCTTTATTAATCAAAAAAGATTAAGATTAAACCGGGATCAACTGCACCTGTCAATTTAAACTTGAAATGCGTATTCTAGCCAGAGACAATACCTTATTTATTGAACCTCCAAAAAGGATTCGCTGTATTAACTCAAACCCCACATTTCATCGATATCCATCTTGTCATCGTCAATCTGAAGCCTTAAAAAAATTGTCGCGCAAAAAACTCGGACGCCGACTTTTGCGTTGACAACTGAGAAAAACGGACTGGTTATGAAAATTAGATTGGCGTGGGTAGGGTATTGATTTTAGAATAGGTTTTGGCCTTGATATCGACTGATTACCCACGTCGCGTCGAAATATTGTGGTTTTCTCAATAGACTTTTATTAGGTATATTAATGAAAAGATTTAAAACAAAATTGAATTGATCTTAGCATCTTAGATTTTTAGTAACCCCTAACGCAAAAGATCGGTGTTTCATACTATATGAGCGCCTTAATGAGATGTATTTGCATAAACCAACGAGTGATTAATATTTTTAATCAGCATTGACAATTTTGTTCGCACTCACGAAAGCTTTATAGCTAACGGGTTACTCAGATTGATTTAAATTATGGTTAATAGATTTAAATTATAAATAAAAAATGGTAGATTATATAACATTACTGTCATTTTATGCTCCTTTTTAGATTTTAAAACTTAAAGTATGAGTAAAGACGGGCTTATTCTCGCAACTCGACGACTACAATGCGCCTATTTTACGTATAAAGATTTAAAGTAACTGAAGTTCTTTATTTAGCTTTATTACAATACTGTCTAAACCGTATGAAATATATCAATGAAAAGCCTTAATTGCTGGCTCAATTTTAATACTTAAATGTTGAAAATAAAAAAGAACTTGATGATATTCTGATATTATACCTAAAGAAAGTTTTGATTTTTGTTTGGATAAAATAAACCAAAACTTTCTTTAGGTAACGTAAGCAAGCACCTACTCGTTTGTGAAAAATATGAACAGTGTCTGTTTCAATGCAGAGAGTTTTCAATGCAAAGTAAAAGATAAACCACTATATCTTTGAATCACTTCGTATCTTAAACATTAAAAGCGCCATGAAAGTACATATTTAGCAACAAAATTTCATGCTTACATTGTTTATTATTGCTAAGATTTAACTCTTATATACACAAAATATACGAGACGACACGGGTAATGTATTGCATTATTATATTATTATTTACTTACTGAAAAGGGGTCGCTAGTATATTATAAAGTAAATAAAATGGCTAATGAATAACACACAAATAAAAATGAAGTAATTCAAGACATTAATAACATTGAATAGCTGTTATTTATCAATTTTGCAATAAAAACAAGAAAATCTCATGTTACATATAAAATATTAATAATAATTAATACTCTAGTTCACTGAACCTAATTAATAATTCGAGAATGATAATCATCGCAAAATTAAAAGGATGACGTAATAATTATTAACGGTATCTACGTTAATAACGGTAACTTAAAACTATCATTAAATGTTAAACTATTTCATGTTGTCATTTTAAACAATATTTAAAAAAAAACACAAAATGTATTTCAAAATGTGTCCAACCTTCGCTTTCAATACATTTGCATTTCGTTTTCTAGTTTTAATAGCACAGTAACCTGCTGTCAAGAATTAACGTATCTTTAAGTTAATTCTTAAACCAAAGCCGAGGCATGATATATATGATAGAAAGACATGTTGTATATGTATGCGAAAGGTAAATCTTAATAAATTTAAACTTTATGATTTAACTAAACAATTACGTTTAGTTAAATTTTTGTTGAAAAATCTACTAAGTTTGAAGATTTTAATAAACCATACTAAAGTCACTAGGCACAAAGGCAAGAACTGTTAGATGTGAAGCTATACGATGCGAATTATGGAAAATATATTTTATTGTAGAATTTTCTTTATAAATTACCATGGCGACGACAAAAACGAATCAACCATAAACTTTAAATATTTTCGAGATTCGAACATGTATTATTTTATTTAAAATATAACGGCTTTTGTTAGCCACGCGGCTGAAGTTGCGGACAAAGCTAGTATTAAAATATAAGAGATAAGGCCTCACATCAAAGCGTCAAATCAATTTATATTCGATGTGCAAGCGCACATTATACACATCACCACCATTTCGAAAGCCAATAGCCGAAACCTGTTCAGTTTTTATAAAATATCTTAAGGTTTTTATCCTAAGAAGTTATAAACAAAAAAAAAAAAACAGTTTCACATGGGGCCCCGTAAGATTATCCATACAAATAATAAAGGCAAACTCTATCAACAACTCTCTTTACCTGACTTATGGTACAGTACATATTATGGTAACGAATAACAATCTCTACGATGTTAGGGCGACTATTGTGATCTTGTTCGATTAAAATAAAAGGTTTCCCGCATTAGTATTTCAGTAGAATATAATTTAATGTTCGAACGACCATTAGCCATAATTATGACACTACCTACAAATCCCGGATTGAATTATCGATAATGAAATAACGAATTTGCATAAACATAGCAAGAAATAACTGGTAAACGGTAAAGTATGCAAATGTCTCGGAATTTGGTTGCCTAGATTCAAGATAAACCTACCTATTTAACAGTAATGATGGAAACGTCAACCATTGTGTTTAATTCACTCTGCCCTTCAAACCTTAAAGGCGATATTGCTGGTATACACTAGTGCAGTATGATCGTTAAAAACATATGTATATGTACATAACTAGTAGTGTTACATGGTGAAACGCGAAAAACGTAACGCGAGTTAAAAATAAACTTTTCAGTGTTATAAGCGATAGCTGAAATTCACATTCACAATTAAAAAGACAATTTCTGTAAAATATGAATCCTTATCGATGAATGAGATGTTTTTAAATTCATTATCAAATCTGCATCAAAACTTTGCAAGGAAACTTTTTAATAATTAAATAAGGTAATCTCCATTTTCAATAATCACTAAGGTTTATGAATTCAACGTATATTCTATAATCTATATATAATCCAAGCCTCGAACAAACGAAGTTAAATGTTGCTTGTTGACAACTAAAATAAATAAGCCAAGTACAATGAATGTGGAGACCCTTAAGGTCAGCCCCATGTAGAGTCAATTAAAAATTTCTTAAGCTACTCTTTTTACACGTGACATTTTTAAACGTATTCCAAGAGTAATACAATACTATTAAACTAAAAAAAAACAATTTAAAAACGCTCGACATGATGACAAATAATACTATCTCTTAAATGTCTGAACAGATTTTCATAAATATTAGCTACGACCAATTTCGATCATGTCAGCTTTAACAGAAAACGAATCGAAATAGGTGCATTCGTTTAGAAGCTATGCCACAAACAAACACACAGACACGTTCAACTAATCTACTTTATATTTTTTGTCTTTCTCTTTTTTCTTCGGGGGTGAAAAATTAAATAATTTATGTTTATTAGAAGACTTATTCCAGTCTTTGAAGGGTGAAAACCCATAACCCCCTGCTTTATTGATCATATACTCAATAGATGAGCTGTTTTGTAAAATTGATTAACTCTGCGTTTTATACAATAACATAAAGAAAATGAAATACACACAAAATTTAGAATGTATACTGTTTGAATTACACTTCTAAACAATAGCTGACAATGTTGACGATGCAGAAGTGGCCGTAAATCAAAAGCATACTTTTGAGACACCAAACAATGTTTAGTATGACAGATACAGAATCTGCCACAGTTTTTAAAAAATTTCTATCATCGTAACAAAGAGTTCCAGGGATTTCATTGCTGAGGTAATTTAGATTTTGTTGGATACTACCGAATAAATTTCGCTAGCATATTTATAAGTTATTGATACCCACACATATTTTTAAGCTTGCCAAGAGACACAACACGCAATTATATTCTCACACTAGTTCTTGCTCGCTTGACACATGCCTTGTTAAAATCACATCCTAACAAGAGAATCACAAAAACCGCGTAACTCTTTTGGAAAACTTCAGTTCAGTTGAAATAACTGAGCTCCTATTAAAATACCAATGCCTAGTATCACTTATAAAAAACAACATGTAACATGTTTTAAGTCTAGTTTACATTCTCGCTGAGTTAAGGCGAGAACACATCTCGATCGCATTTATAAATTCCAATCCTCATTTCAAGAGATATGGGAATCTGGAATCTTAATACTTCAAGTATTAGCTGAAACATTGAAGAAATGAATCTAGAATGACGTCGCTCCTTCCACTAAATTCCTGATACAAAGGAACACACTACACTTCCGCTTACAAAAGTTTTTTCTTAATAATAATCACTTGTGCACAAACACAAAATGTTATTAGTAAACAGTCAAAACTATATGATTACAAAAAAGTATCTATTTATTTATTTAAATAATATGGTATAGCACCATGTTAAATCTTATTATTTCGATGTAAGTTCATACATAGTACAAATTCTAAAGTCGCTTATAAATTTTGTAGGTTTACTCAGTAGTTAATTATATTTTGTTTTATTTTAAAAACTATTATTTATCTTTATGAATTTCATTTTTCAACGTCTTAAATTTGGCAACACTGTTTTGGAAATGACCGGAAGTGTCAAATTATTTCTGATATACTTTGCGTTTCGTTCCGTTAATGTTCTGATCAATACCAAATGTTGAAGCTATGATGTTGAAACTAAAATGTAAACTAGCTCAGTTTTTTCACATTGTTCCAACGAGTAGTTCTTCAAATTAAGTGACATGTATCTTTTCTTATGGACAAAGCAGGTTCATTAAGGGACTCGTACTGCCGCATAGTTTGTGCTGATTGCTCAGTTCCTCATTAGTTGTGATAACTCAATCGACTAGTGTTGCTAGATCGACTTATTTTTTAACAATAATTTGCCGATGGCAACTCCTTTGCACGGAAACTGGTTCGTTTTTACACCTTCTAATGTTAATTGTCCTACACATAGAAATTGACCGCCAATTCTGATGTACACAACTAAGTAATTATATTTATTTATGTCAAAATTTTATTCCTGACATTCTGAATTCTAAATTTTACTTTGTCTTCTCATTTTTGACATCACTTAGATATTATTAACTTAGCTAAAATTAGCTTAGCTAGTTTTACGTGTTCATTTGAATTGACAAATTTAAAAATGCTGTTATAAATAATTGAGGTGAAACTCGATAAATGACCAAAACTTTCTCCTAATATCGAATTACAGTAGCTTCAATTTAAGACAATTTTAAAGCGATGATAGCAACGGAATGCAGGTCACAATAACTTTTCGTTTTGTAATTATTTAAATACAAACATGCAATAAACAACCAAAAGAATGAGACAATAAGCACGAGAGTCGCATATCTAAATATTTGAACTGTAGCAACTAATGGGCATACAAATCCCTCTGTATCAGGCCCTGGTATTGTCCTCGGCGAATTTTATTTGCTCCTTAAACCACTGTCGACGCAACCTTTTTCCTTTTAACGCGGGCAATTTTTAAATGGCTTATGTTTGATTCCATTATTGTGTGCCAATCAGCTTGAATTACAATGTCCTTTACGGACGACCGAAGTGGGTAAGAATCTTTATTATTTTTGTTACAAATTATACGTTTTGCATCGCGTAAACAAGGCGCTTTAGAGTCGCATTTAAATAACTTGAAATTTGACGCGTACTAGCAACAATTGTGTTATAAATTATTCATTTAGCAATTATTTTTTCCTGAGATCGTTATTTGCGGCCGATGTCATGGCTCCAATATATATCGCTCTGTTGATTGGATGCGATTACCAATTTCTCTTATGTCCCATTGTTTTTTTCGTCATCAAGTCTGAATTTAAAATAAGTTGGAAAGCCGACGTTTCATAAATCTGGACAGATGCGTAAGAATTTAAAGCGACTGGTGTATTATGTTGCCACAAATGTTTTTTTTTCTAGTATATAGATTTATCTCAATCACACCAAGTTTAAAGGGTTTAAAACCAAGCTGCAGAACTACAGCTATGTGTATAAACCTCGTCTTAGTGTCGCTTTTAATCTCGCAAGTGTCTGTGGATAAATATTAGCGGTCCCATTAAAGAGGCTAATTGAGACGCGTGAGGCGACCGCGAAACACCTTTATAAAAACGTTTTAAACTGTTAAAGAGAGCGCAATAAATCTCATTGTGGCCACTCTTATCTTTAGCAGAGGTAGCCGGTAATAACGAGTGTCAACGATTGAAATTTTAAATATAAACAACTTAAGTGCGAGCCTTTCATATAATATTATTTTATGACATTGGTTTGTTTAACAGTGTTCAATGGGTGGAGCATATTTTAAAATATTATTTCGTAATAAAGAAAACATTAATTATAAATGTTATGATAAATTCAATAAATACCTACTACAAAACTTCGTTGTGCTTTAAGAAATTTATATATTATTTAGCTATTACATCCGTTTAAATATAGGTATAGGTATAACATATGGTGACGTTTAATATTTATTATATTATGTATACAGCTCTTTGTAGACTCACGTTTCTTCACGCCGCGCCGGGGTGAAATTGCAGGAACAGGCAATAATTTTAATCAACAGCGAAACCGAGAAATAACTCACTAGCATAAAGACAACAGGAATACGTGTAAAATTACTAATATTAACATTACATCGATAACAGCTCCCCTATTACCTTGCAATAAGGGCGATAATCGTTCAAACAGAATTGTAAAACCATTTATCTTTTTACAGCGATGCAATTAATCAAGAGACGTTGTCACATGCAAACCACGATCGGTAATACGAGCTTGACAAATTATTTCATGCAATTATACACCAAATTCCTTAGGCAACAAGCGACAATTTCTCCTGAATGTTTTTGACACATTTCTCGCGAGCTATCGAAAGTAAAAAGAATGATTTCGTGCTAATTATCGACGATGTAGCGGAGAATCGTTTTTTTGGCCACTTAACACTTCCAATGTCGAGTGGTCTTATTTTAGATACAATCAAAGTTTAGAAATGCAGTATTACCTTTGATTAAGATAACGTGTTATCAAGGCTCTTTAAGAGTAGCTTTGAAATGCCGAAATAATGATTTTAGGACCTTATATTTTCCTTTTAATCATTAGTCAACATTAAGACCGTTCCTTTCTTCATACTTTCTAAAAGTATTGATATCAGACATTTCAATAATAGAATAGATGAGCTGACTTAAATTGTAATAGCTACTTGAATATTTTTTTATGATTTTATAATTTCTGCACCACTCGATTTTCCAACTACACGTTTTTTATTTCCTCGCAGTTCGAATCCAGGACACAGTGCATGACGCATTAAGCGTCAGACGTATGAACCACTTGGCCGTAGCGTCGGTTAATATTTATTAATTTATAATAAAACAGAAGTGACAAAGGCTTTATTTTATATAGTACGCGAATAAAGTCACAATAAAATAGTATCTATATAATAAATTATTAATGGCATTGTTAAAATGGAAACAAACGCCTTCGAAACAAATGAATATGTTATATATTTTATTTATTTCAATTATTTCAATTTTATTATTGGCCAACGCAAAACCCAGTTGTTTGTATCCTTAAATGTTAGTAACTTATGTAGTTAGTTTATACGTTGATTTCAAAATCCAAATGAAAAGTATTTCTTGAAAGTTATGTTCATCGCGAAATCGGGATGCCGTAGCAACGGACCTCACAGTTGGAGGATCAGAATTAAATACTAATTAATTACGATTCTTATCTTCAAGTCGCTAGACAATTATTTGTGGTGTGTTCGCATTGGACGGTGTTCTCCGACAAATAGGCATTCTAGATACCTACTGATTATGTGGAATTAGAAATGGACGATGAATGAGAAATTATCACGGAATTGCCTTTATCAAATTGTTTATTCTTATCTTTTGGAATATTTTTAGTATTGTAAGTTTATTGACAATATATTTAATATTTATACTATTACAATCAAAAATTGCGACAGAATTTTTTATATCGATCAATTTCAAAGCGTTCAAAACTATAAACTTTTAAGCACACATTTTGTAGACACTATGGTTGATAAACAGATTATAAGGAAAATATTACATACTAATATTTTTTCACGAAAAGTAACGTATAGGCACAAATTTACGCCTGTTTTAAATAGTTTCTTTCAACTGACAATTAGTTTTAAGCCTTTTCGAGACGTTTTTGTTTGCTTAGAGTTTGAACTTAGGGCTTTCTTGTTAATTTAATTATTTTTAATCTGGTATTAAAAGAAAAGAAGAGACGGCAAGTTAACAGAATAATTTTAATGTATTAAATAATCAAAAAATTTAAACAAATATTAGATCAAATAAGACCAGAAATGTAATTTCTTTTTCTTTTTTTTTCAGATGTCAGCAATAGATCCTGATTGTGGAGTTAACGCTATCGTCAACTACACTCTTGGTGAAGGTCTTGCAAGACCTCAGTTCGCTGTGAAGCCTGATTCTGGAGATCTTTGCATAGCAGCACCTTTGGATCATGAAGCGAACGCAGACTATGAATTTCCAATTATTGCTACAGATAGAGGTTTGTATTTTAATTATAAAAGAATATATAAGAAGATGTCTTCAAAAACCTTAAGGTTTTGACTAATATACTGTTATATTTGTTTTACATTTGGTATCATTGGATAGTTAAAACATTATATTATATATTTTTTATAAGAAGTAAGATTGGAAACTGGTGTTCAAGAATTTTTACACTCTGTAAATAATTCAAGAGTTATGAAATTGCAATGCCCTAAGTATGATAAAAGAGTGAATAGCATTTACTATCCATGCTTATCAGTAACATAAGGCTATCGTTATCCAAGAGTAAAAAATACAATTAAGTATAAGCAATGGCGCTAAAGAGAACAAAGATCCTCCCTACCCATTCATTATCAATTGGAAGCAATAAGTTCACCTGTGACAGCTATTCGTATGCATATAGAGTTTAAAATAAAGCACCGACGAAATGGCAGGAGAATAAATTCCGAAAGTGTCCGTCGGCTCTTGTCCCTGCAAACCTTGATTTATGCGTCGAGAAGGTAGAACTATTACGGTCCGTTTTTATTTCAATGCCAGTTGAAGGAATTTTGGTAATTTTGTTATAGAATATGTACATTTTATGTATATTTAAGTTATATTGTTTAAATACATAACTTAAATATAATTTCTTCAGTTTTTCATAAGTTTTGATTTCTTAAAGTTAAACGATAAGATGTTAGGTATATAATTATTTAGTGGCCTACGCTATCGTCAGCTAATAGAAGTCTCAATAAAAACATTAAAAGCTAGCATTGATTTATCTACGATTGGTATGATATACAGCCTATGAGCTGCGATGTTAAAATTTTCAAAACCAAAACTACAAAGCCAACATGTCGACCAATCATTTTATTATCACGAAACTTGTAGCGAAAACGTGTTGACATCAGAATAAATCAAGCGGCTGTCAATTAAACATCCTATTACAACAATACACAGACAATCAAGAGACCAATTATTTATTTATTCGCAGGGGGCCTCTCCACGACCGCAATGGTGAAGATTCAACTTCTAGATATCAATGACAACGAACCAGCTTTCACTGTAAAAGATTACAACGTTTCGTTAAAAGAAGGAAGGATTTCAACCACTGAACCCATTGTAGCGGTTTCAGCCAGCGATGCTGATTGTGGAAGATTTGGGACGATAACCTATAGAATAGTCGGCGGGAACGACAATGATGTGTTTCGTATAGATAGAAGTACGGGAGAGATATTTGTGATAAAGCCAGCATTAATACAGGCGAATGGTAGATTTGATCTAGAAGTATCAGCAACGGATGGTGGTGGCTTGACTGCACCTCAAGCAGCAGTTGTTCAGGTGAATGTGATGCCAGCTGGAGTGGGAGCAGCGCTGTTTGATAAACCAAGATACAACTTCCACGTTAGAGAAGACGTGAGAAGCGGAACCATTGTTGGAAATCTTAAAGCGACCGGAGGTGACAGGGGTAAGGTTTAAACAGTTATTTTTATAATCATAAGTAGCAAAATTTCTCATTTTTCTTAGAAGTAATGTTTGCGTCTCTAGAGATATGTAGATTAGAGCAATAGGCCCTTATTCGTTATTTTCTGGTAAAAAATTTTTAGAGATTTCACTTTCATAGTTTATTAGACAATAATCTGTATTAAATATAATATAAAAACATTTTAAAATAAAATACTACACTAACTAGTTTCAAAATTCCAACACTTTTTTTTGTGTTTTTAGCATAATTCATTCAAAGTTTTCATGTATTTCTCCTTAAAACAAGTCAAGATATCAACTATCGTTTTTAACACCATTCATTGAAATGTAATTATCGTTGAAATGCTCTATAAATAAACTCTATTACATTCTAAAGAACAGTAAACAGTCGTTTGGGATTACATACAAAAGAAATCGCTTAGATAGATTAAATATTTATGGAAAACTCGAAACTAGCGCGAACGAGGCCATTATAGCTTCATTTTATTAAACAAATTTATCGAAATCGTGCCACCTTCGCTTTGTTTTAAAATAAAGGCATTAGCGGCGTGCATTATTGCACTAACCGGATACTTGCTATATATATATATATATATATATATATATATATATATATATTTAATAGTTTATCAATATATACATATTTTCTCAACATTAATTCAATTCATAAGAAAAACAAATGCTTTTAAGTGAAATTAAATACATTTAAAAAAACTCGACATGATAATTACAATTATGAATATCTCCGGTTGGCACAATAAGTAGTGCTCCTGTCTTCTGCGCCAAAAAGTTCCGGGTTCGAATCCCGATAGGTGCATTTATTTGTGCGATGAGCACGAATATTTGTTTCAGTCTTGGTTGTTTATAAACTTATATGTATTTATTGTGGTACCCTCGTTGTTTCTAATAACACAAGTGCTTCGGCTACTTACTTTGGGATCAGAGCAATGTATGTGAGTGGTCACAATCAGTATTATTATTAATAAATGATCAGATCTTCATAAATTATTGTAATATTTAACGTAAAAACAACGAAATCGGTCCATTTATTTACGCTACAGCCACAGAAAGACTCACAGATACGTCAAACTTGTAACACTCCGCTTTAATTCGCCGCTTTTTTACAATCTTCGTCTGTATGGAGTAAAACAATACGTGTTAATACTTAATCCAAAAAAATCGTTACAACGCGTTATAAGTTGTCTTCTAATTTAAGTTTGATTACAAAAGCGAAGCAATCAATATTGAGAAACATTTTATCCTAAAACATAATAAATTGAATGACATAGTAACACCACTAAGATATTATGTTGTTATTAATATTGTATGATCTCCATTTATTAAATATGTATCTATATCATTGCATATAATGTATAATATAACCAGACATAAATAATAGTATGTTTCAATCGTTTATATCTTCTCTTAACTAAAATCCGCCTCCGTGGCTAAGTGGTTAACGGGTCTGCGTGTTGCGCCGGAGGTCCTGGGTTTGAATCCCGGGAAATGAATGTTTCGGTTGGGTAGGTACAGAAGGTCACCTATGACTGTGAAGAAAATGATCAGTGAAACTGATACAGAAATGTGTCTGCCCCATGCCCCACTAGAGGTTACGGGAATTCACTTTTTTTAACTGAAACCTTCATAAAACCCTACATTGATGGTTAAATAACACATTTCATTGCCATGCAGAGGTTCCGCTTTCGCTCCTACCGTCACCCAAGCTCTATCTATGCACAAAATATGTAATCGGCCATTGTCTGCCGACGATCACGACTCTGTGATGAGCAGCCATCTCCAAGTTCCATACACTCTTTAGACTTTCTAATCTCTGAATATGTTTGTGTTGTAACGGTTCAGTCATTTTATTAATTGTAAATCTTTTGTTCTTAAGTCCAATACAAACTTCGGAAACGTTTAAAGAGAATAATGTTAGCAATATTGCATATATACACCAAAATTTATCAAATCGAATGAAATGCAAAAATAAACAAACATACTCGCATATTTTATAGGTAATATTATCTACTAATGCTAAAATTTGATTAATGTTGACTTTAAAAGTTATTTTTACTTATCCAACTTTCCATTTTCACACTTAAAAACTTAAGTCAACCGGCTCCGTGGCTAAGTCATTAACGCGTATGCGCGCTATGGCGGAAGTCCTGGGTTCGAATTCCAGGGAAACATAAATGTGACTGCCCAGTAGTTACTCCCCAGGGGTCACGGTATTTTACTTTTTTCATGAAAAATTTGACAATTTCATCTTAACTCACATAAGAGAAATTCATTTCTAATAACGTTAAATCTGAGGTTTCTAAATCAAACCACGCCAATAAACAATGGCGGCTATCTCGCGGCGATGCGTTATGTTTCACTAATATTTATACAAGTGCATTTATACATTCACATAGACGTGTAACACGACAAAATATTTTCAAAATTTAAACATAAATGCAATGCATTTGAATTGAGAATCACGTCAAAGTTATAACAACTTCTTCTTGCATCAGATTGAAAAGGATTTTTCTTGATAGATTTTACTTTGGTTATAATTTTATTATTACATGTATGTATAAGGTGTACCTAAAAGTTGTACCTGTCAGATAGGCACAAGATGATCATATACTTATAAATAAAAAATACAGAAACGTGTTTGTCAAATGGCTATCAAACTTAGGGCTATGAAATTTACAATTTATAATGAGAAATACGGCATTACGCTACGGTGTAACAAAGGCCATTTATTCGAGGCCACGTTTATTCTGTTGCAAGTCGCAGCTCTGTAAATCACTGAATTGCGAACACAACCGTTATTTTACGTGCACCTTGTCTATGAGAATACCGCGTTCATTGTTCGGATAGCGGCATTTAAAATTCATAGTTTGAGGCTGCGTGTATCGGTGTATAGATTGGACCCGCCCCGCATTCACCTCCATCTCAATAATGTTAAGATCTCGCGTCCTAATTCCTGTATGAGCTCGGAATTAACTGTTCATTACTTTCGAATTATAACCATTGTTATAATAACAATGGTTATAACTAAACCAAAGTGGGAAAAAGTTGTATTGTTTTTGGATTATGATAATCCAAAAATAAAGGACCAGAGGACTTAAACTTTCAATAATCGTTATCTATTATAATGTTTTATAATTTAAAAATGAAACCGACCTTTGGAAAAATCTATCTATAATAACATAATTTCTATATTTTCTATTTAATAACCGATATTAGTATATTTCTATTATGTTTTATTCATCTCTGTGCTATAATTTTATATAGATTCCTTTGGCGTTTTAGCGTAGTTGAGTTACAAACTTAAATATAGATAACGTTTCCAGCCTTTATAATTTATATTATGTAAAGAATAATACCTTATAATGAATATAGTTAATTGTCCTGATTAGGTTGAAGCTGTCTTAATTTCTAAGGCTTTTTTTACACACTTTGTTGCACTGGAGTGCAACAGGCGGCCGGATCTCTTCCAGGCAACCCACAATTTATTTTTTTATTTTTTGTTGGTTTGGTTGAATTTCTGCAGGCAAGCCTGTAGAGAAATTCAACCACTCCTCCGTACCACTTATGACACCCCGTCCGGCAAGTGGCAGCCTTACCAGAGACCGAATACAAATAAAAATTAAATTATAAATTGTATTCGGGACCGGGGACTGAACCCGGTACCTCAGGCTTCGCGGTACGCTTATTTATAAGACCGCTTAGCCATGAGGCTTTATCTAATTCTATGATAAAAATCATCAAACTAATGTATCCGTTTTAAATTTAAACAACTTTTATACAAAGTTAAAATTGCAAAATTGGTTTGCGATATGCGGTATTATCAAACGGACATACATTTATGTCCATATTAATAAATTTAGTGGCAATTAACCCGAGTCCGGTGGGAGATTGCAAATCACATCTTCAGATTGAGAAGATACCGTTTAAAAATTACTCTGTATTGTATTGATGGTGTATGGCTCAATTTTAAGCCCGGATGCATAAATATTTTTCTATCAATTGAACCATCGACGAAAAGAGAGTTGTTTTAGGTTTAAATAACTTTATTCTTATAAGAACTTAAGTATTACAGTTCACTTATAATGAGATACAATGAAAATTTTACAAAATTTAAGTACATTTTTTAACATCTGGTCCGTTGGATACAAGGTATTAAAAGTTATCAAGTGAAGATACAATATGATTTTTTAGTTTATCCTTATATATTTCTATATTTTCGCACTCTTATTTCATTTTTAACCTTGACAAGTCTGTATCTGTCTCAATGTATCCGTTTGTGCATCGCAACTATGAATGAAGCGATTTCCATGCGGTTGACATGAAAGAATTGACGCGATCTAAATGTGAATGAAGAATTAGTTTGTAGTATTGCGAGTAAATTCGTAGAAATAATTCCGACTGAGTAATTAAATAAAAACCTTTTTAACTACCGATAAAAAAGACGGGTGTTATAAGCTTAACGTGAGTGTGTCTAAATTATCCTGTAAGCAGTAGGATAACCTATAATAGTAAATTGGTAAGAAGAACTTCATCAATTGAGTAATAAAGTACCTATGCAAGTACCTTTTTAATCACCGACGAGAAAAGAGTGGTGTTATAAGATAAACGTATATGTGTGTCTATTTAATTTATCCTGGAAACAGTAGGATAAGTTCATAGTAGTAAATTGGTAGGAATAAATTGAATAATCACGCTACCTCTCACAGCCGAGTCGGATGAATTCGGGTTGGGCAGAGCTCAGTTTAATTAGAAATAACACAAAGGTTCAATGTTAAACGCACGCCTCCATCAGATTTATAGCACAGTTGCCCGGAGATAAACATCCATTAATTAAAAAATATAATTTAATGAGACCGAATTGGGTTTTGATATGTGTCGGTAAACTAATTTGCTTAACGTCACGTTTTTTTATTGAAATATATTTATTAAAATTGAAGTTTCAATGTTCTAAGTTATACCTACGTTTTTGGAAGATATTTTTAACAAATTCAAGATTTTTCGTTAGGGATTTTGAAGTACCTACCTATTTTAAATTCTATAATACATACAAAGTCAGTGTCAACTATCAAAACTTCCACATATAAAAATAATGTTTTATTTACAGTTCAACAACTGAGTTTTTTTTATTTACAAACTTGTTATTTTTTATTAAATATTTACAATAATGTACTTAAATATATTTTAAAAAAATACAAAAGGCTCATCAAAGCCGTTAGGGTGCGTACCCAAAATACTGGCTACATTACCGCGTTGTATCTTTATACTAACGCGTTGGCCGAAATATGAGCCAGCTTTCGGGTTTCCTGTGGTCTCAACTATTATTGTGTGTTTTATTTTAGAATTATTATAAATATTCAAAAATAATATATATTTAAATATAGCAATAACTTTTTAAAAAATATATTTTATTTCTCAACTGCCGCAAATCCCAAAAATAAATTTGACCTCCGTGTTGCTAAACGATGCATTATTGTCAAAGCATTGTTTTGAACTGAGATTGAGATCTTAAATGTTTTTTTGTTTTAAAATAAATTTTACAACAAAAAACGTCAACAAGCATGCAAAATCGGAACAAACTGGTGTGTAGAGAGAATAGAATAAAACTTGCTAGATGATAAGACCACTAAGGCAGAGCATTATCGATTCAATTACGAGGGACCACACGCAACATATTAAGTGGTTTAACATTGCGTACTCTATAATTTTATTTATATTGCATTCTTGCCTGAGATAAATCATAATTAAATCAGAGAAAGGGCATTAAATGTTTTTATGAGAGATGTCCGACTTCTTGGCTTTTTAAACTTTATCTTTGTTGGCCAATGTTTATGAATTCTAGTCATCATTTCTTCTAAATGAATTAGTTGAGTTAATAAATTATAATGCATGTAATATTAACTTTAAAAACGACATGAATATGTTGAAATTGAAGAGAATTTAAAATAATTTCAAAATATGGTATATATCTAAAGATAATGAAATATTCTCTTTACACCTCAGTCAATTAATATATATAATTTTTGCCTACGATTTTTATCTCTGCATCCACAGATCCGATAACAAGACCCTGAGTCGAAAGTAGAATAGAAAAAGTCATGAATAGAATAGTTATTAGTATTTTATTATTTTTAGTGTTATGTAAATAAGTGTGTAAATAATACGTAAATAATATTCAAAAAATCTTATGGAACATATTAAAAAAGATATTTGGGTACGGGATTTGCAATGAAACTAAGACAAATGCATTACATGACACTAGTGTGATATAGAGAGAGCATTATAGGTGCATTCCTCAAAAACTTGAAAATTAAGATTTGGTTCACGCTTTCTTGCAATGCGACACGACTGAAAATTTGAAATTCAATCCCGAGAAATCCAAGGATACAGACTCGAAACAGAATAAATACAGGCGAGGTCATCCAACTCAACCCCGAAACGACACTTTTTGCCAGCGACTTTCTATACTTCTTTTTTGAATCCCTTCCATTATTTCCAAGTTTTTGTTCCACAATACTTGAACGGGTTGCAACTAAAATTGCTTACACGATTTATGTGTTTAAAGTTTATTAAATTGTTGCCCTGCGACGGAGTTTAATCACGTGCGGAAATTCCCACTAATGTTAGCCATGACGACATATGGAAAATAATCTTGTTTGTCACCTGAGAAATTACCTTACGTCAAAAACATGTAAACACGTTTAATATAAATTGTGACTTCCACAACAATAAATTAACACAGTAGAAATTTAAATTATTATATTATATTTTAATAAATTCAAAAAAAAATGTCCAAGTTTTTTCGACAAAATCTCAATACTTGTACCTTTGTAGTTAATCATGAGCAGAAAAGAAAATAATTCGTGAATTTTCTTTTCAAACCTAGCGTTTTTGAAAATTCTGTAAATTCATGATCATCTAAATGAAATGTCACATCAATGACTTCAAGGAAAGATCAAGCGAATAAATTTAACAGTTAATCTTTCGATTAACATTTTTTCGACGATGTTGCTGAAGATAAGAATATAGCAGGGCTTTCTCAGCGCAGACCTGTACGCCCTTTAGAGATAATCGAAGCTACAGATAATTAATTCATTAAACTCAAATCGAACAATTCGCATAGGAAATCTTTACAACTCTTAATTGAAGTCAAATGGTGGCTCGTGAGTAAGATAATCGCGGTGCCATTAATGATTTCAATTTAGAAGGGCATTCCGAGTATGCTTCAGAGTAAATCACGGGCCTCGTACTTAGCAAATGAATGATTGATCAGACGAAGTGGTGCACACCTGGCTCATTTCCATAAACTATTTTGCAATTAACTCCGTTTTCAGCTCGCTACATCATCGATTAGATAAATCTTTATCTCTGACAAATTACTACGGATTTATTAATAAAACTTATTAAAGGCTAAAACAAGTAGTTGCCCAGCAACCAGAAGTTTGCATGGAAATGAGAAACACATGTCACAGGAATCATGTAATTAATTTTTAAAATCGGTTCATTAATTTGTTATCAACCAGATACAACAATAAATGAAAACTTTATGTATTGTAGCATAGATATAAAAGATTCCAGAGAAACTTTGTTAAGAACTTCGAACAGAACCCAAAATACCGGGAAATTGGCAATTCAAAAACAACATTAAAGAGGTTAAAACTTGCAAAATAAACCCAGACTGTATAAAGGATAAGCGGGGTGCCGCCGAGGGACGTGAACCAGTTACAGAAACAAAGAGTGCCCGATGCGTCGTCGAATACCGTATATCAATCTTGTTGCGTCAACTGTCCAGCCCAAAATGTTGGGCGAAAAAACTCGCCCGCAAAAACGAGCAGAAAAAGAAATACGAATGAGTCGCATACTGTGAGAAGTGCCAATTAAAATTTGATAGATATAATGTTTTTGGCTCTTGCAAGGGATTAGGGACGGCTACTGATTTAATTACCTTACATAGAAATCAGATTGACTCCCGAAATGCATAATTAGCTGTGGTAAAAGTCTGGTATAGTATTATTTGATAGCGTTTACAATATTTGTATGAAAAGTCTTACAGCGGGGATAGTGGTTTCGCGCAAACTCACTTGACCACTATGGGATTGACAGCTTTCTAATAATAAAAAACCTATCAAAAACTTCGATTGTGTAATCTCATGGTTGACGTACCTACTGATATTTTCTTAATAATTTTCCATTTATATTACACCTATTCAAAGTTTTACTCGCGAAAAATAAGACACACCTTATATTTTTAAAATACTTCATTAATTTGTCAATTGTTTTGATAAATCTATTCTACTTAGGTCCTTTCTGACAAAATGTAAAGGAATATTTTATCAAAATGTATCTAAATTGATTTAACTGTGTAAGCGTGAAAAGGCCACAAACAGACATAGTTACTTTTGCATTTATTATATTAGTATAAATTACCGACGACCACCTCCTTGGCCTAGTGGTAAGCGCGTAAGCGTTACAACCGAGAGGTCCTGGGTTCGATTCCCGGTGGAGATAATAAAAAAAAACTCGGTCTGGCAGGGTATAGAAGGCTGATCACCTATTTGCCCCTAAAGAAAAAATCGATCAGTGAAACAGATGTGAAATGCATCTGCCCCATATCCCACTAGGGACCACGGGACTTATATATATACTTATATATAAATTACCGACGCGTGCTTGCAAAGTTATCTAGAAGTTACTTAATTACTTGTTCTTACTCCTTTTTCATCAATATACAACAGTACCTATAGTAAGTCTCACTTTTAGACATTATTAGTTATATAGGACAGGCTTATATTCATCAAGCCGTTAAAAATTTAACCAGTTTTGGGATAGATTGTGTTAATGACGTGCCGACAAAGTCAGTGCCTCAAGTTGTATTAAAGTAATAGATGTCGAAACTGAAATGATACGGACACATAAATATTTATGGCCGCCGTAAATAGCGACTGGTCAATTTTACTCGCGTATTATAATCCGGGGAAATTGAGTTGAACTAGCTACATACAGATCTTGAGAATTTTTAAAACTGAGTTCATTATTGACTATGACATAGTTAGGTATTTTTTTATAACTGCTTCCGTGATTAATGCATCTACTTGAGCCGGATTTGGTGCGAATCCCACGGAAACAAATAATTAATGTTATGGTTGAGTAGGCACAGAATGTTCAGTTATTTCCTTCCAACACGGGGTTTCAATGTTCACTTATTATTATTAATATATGTCATTGAATCCCAATAATAAAGCGATTGAGGTTATCTTTTTGGTTTGATAGGATTAATTCGGTAATCTTTGAAAAATAAAAAAATAAATAAAAAATAATACGTAAGTAATTACAAAGCAAATATAAAATATCATCTAATGTTGTGCACTTAAAACCGTCAGCAGTTGTCATTGTAACCTTTTGACACTGACAGCTGCAATCATAATCAACTACTGTGCTTTAAATTACCTGTTTGTAACCTCAATTACTTTACATAATTTGTTAAATAAAAAAATAACTGCTATAATATAGTAGTCACTATTCTTAGTGTCTGTGTGTGAAATCATAGTTGAAATATTAAGAGGCACTCAATGCTCACAGGAATTATTTATCTATTATTCCAGTTCTATTTCACAGACTTCACAGAAGAGTAATTACGAGTATTAGAATAATTGAAATGTATGTCCGTCTTAAATGTATATTTTTATGTCAGTGGTTACGGCGGCCCTTAAATTTAGAAATGGTATGTAGGTACTAATCTCAGGAACTCGTGGTTCGAATTGAGATTCTTTGTGAGGGAGACTATCACGTTACTAAAACACCCGGAGCATCAATGAAAAATGTTGCCAAAGCGGGTAAAATAATTCCTTTTGAGAGCGAGTGAAGCCGCGATCTACAGCGAGTACATGCTATATTTTAATAAATAATCCATCGTTTCCGTTCTACAAAATTATAAATAGAGTAAATATTGTTAAATTATATAACAATTACAAAAGTTAATATCATAAGTTTTAAAAGATTTAATTTTGATTAACTTTTTGTAAAATTTTAATTTAATTAAATATTTTATATTATAAAGAAAACAATTAAAATATGAAATTTAAAGGTATTAATTGATGAATAAACTAGAAATTGGAGATTTAGAAAAATGGTGCATAGTAGAGAATACCTACTATATACTACTACTAGATGGTAGTAATTTATATTGTAAATAACTTACTATACAATTATATCTTTTACAGGTAAACTGATGCGGTACAGTTTAGTGTCTGGTGACCCTGGACACCAATTTACAATAGAGCCCCACACAGGAACAATCAGGACTTCCGGTCAGTTGGACCGGGAGGCTGTATCGACGTATCTTCTCAACGTTAGAGCCGCTAACGGAAACACAGCTAGCTATGATCAAACGCAGGTATGAGAAGAAATAATAGGACATAATAATAGAAACTTGGTTTTTTGAGATTGGATTAATTGAAGGCAAAACGAAATGCTAAGTGATGACTTTCTATGGCTCCAGGATCTATGGGCTCGTGGGTTCGTTTATGGTCTCTAGCGGAGAGGAACTTAGGTCGCATTTCCTCAGAAATACCACTGAAGTTGTCCCATAGCGTAGTGGTGCGTTTCACACCCGACTTAAACAGGAGTTTAATAAGTTTTACGTAATCTTAAAATCGGATAGCTTCTGTATTCGAATCACGGCATCAGAAAAAGAGTTTTGATTTAAAAAGCTAATAA
Organism: Aporia crataegi; assembly: GCA_912999735.1. Taxonomy (NCBI): domain Eukaryota; kingdom Metazoa; phylum Arthropoda; class Insecta; order Lepidoptera; family Pieridae; genus Aporia; species Aporia crataegi. Next base: position 8,195,360 of record OU538743.1, read on the forward strand.
AATAATTTTAAAGAAATGCACCCCACATGGGTTACGGCATTCCATTTTTAACATATAAAGTTTTTATTGTTTATATAATGTAATCACCCAAATGTTTCAGGTTCAGATCACGTTGGAAGACGTAAATGACAACGCACCCGAATTCGGCACGTCATCAGTGAAGGTATCTGTTGCGGAGTCAGCAGCTGTGGGTTCCGTGGTGTACGCAGCGAGAGCCATAGATGAGGATGAAGGGAAAAACGGGCTGGTCACCTACACTCTGCTATCAGCAACTGGACCCTTGAATACGTTTGCTGTGAACCCTCAGCATGGCTTAGTTACTTTATTACGGTAAGAAAACTACTTGAGGGAAAATAATTCAGTCAACCAAACATGCGGTTGACTGTCATTTGAACATTGTGATACCTACAACAAGATTATCGTTTTCCCTTTCGAGTTGTCGAGTTGCTATAGTGACTTCATCGATAATTGGATCTTCACAGAAACTTATCGAAATTGGTACATCACATTTCGTGTGAAACTTCGAAATAGAGAGAATATATATATATATATATATATATATATATATAACACATAAGAATATATATATATATGTATGTTTTTATACATATATATATATATATGTATAAAAACTATATCGATGGAGGTAAAGTATTTTTCGATGACATATCGATAGTCTACGTAAAATATTTGATTGATCTACGTAAAAGTTTTGATAGTAAGTTTATGGTGTGCTCGTTTAGTGAGATGTCAATAATCAACGAAATCATTAGAATATATTTATGAACGTATATGGTGCTTAATTCGTAATGCAATGCGTAAATATACATTATATATATACGAGTATATATAAAATTCTGATAAATCCAATTCAAAAGTCCATTTTTTTACACAGATAACCGTACCTACACAAAAAATAGAAATTGTTTTTTAAAGATATCTATTGTGACATTACGGTTAGTTAAGGGGAAGTATTTTATTGTATTCCAGGCCGTTGGACTATGAAAATCTAGTTCGACACACGCTGGTTATCTCAGCTAAAGATGGTGGATCACCGCAGCTTTCTTCAAACCTCACCCTGGTTGTAGACGTCCAAGATGTCAATGATAATCCACCAGTATTTGAACATGATACATATAGCGCTAATGTTTTAGAATCAGAAGCTATTAATACAAAGGTAAATTCGTCTACAGTTACTTATTTTTCTTTATTGACATAGAATTTACACAGTAGTATACAAATTTGCAAATGTTAGAGTACCAAATATTTCTTTCTTTCCACATATTATACTTTGTACTCAAAAATGATATCTTAAGATCATTATTATCAAGAACTGCAGTTTTTATTTCTATTCCCAAAGGTGTATTGTACAATAATAATTCATAACGTAAAGAAAATAATATTTAATATTTCTATAAATTCAGTATAGAATAGTGCTTAGTACATCTTACTACATCCAAATTATTATATATTACAATAAAACAGCTTATACATTAAACCCAAAAAAGTTTTGTGTGTTTACTTCTTTATTTTTTTATAACATAAAAGAGTTTACATAGTTTCTAAACGCTAGATATGATAATAAAAAATGCATTCGGAATCTTTCCGCTACCGTCATTAAAGCACACCTCGATAATAAATAATTTCCAGCTAATAAATATCTAATAATTTCCAGATTCTTGAAATCCAAGCAATCGATAAGGACACAGGAAACAATGCTCGTCTAACGTATCGTATCGTAGATAATAACACATACTTCAAAGTGCAGCCGAGTACTGGCTGGGTGCAGCTCGCAAAAGAGCTGGATCGAGAAACGATCCCACAGCACAACATGACAATAATAGCTTCAGATAATGGGATCCCGCCAATGTCAGCGACCGTCAGCCTCGTCGTCAACGTATTAGATGCTAATGATAATGATCCAGTTTTCTCACAAGCCAACTATGAATTCCAAGTTGAGGAGAACCGCAAGGCTGGAGCGTTCGTTGGGAAGATTGCGGCCAGAGATGCGGATTTGGGAGATAACGCCGCGATTAGATACAGCCTCTTCCCGACTAATACGAGTTTCGTCGTTAATCCTGTTACTGGTAAGTTAATTGATAACACATTCTATCCCCCGATAAAAAAGTGGTGTAAAACACCAGTTTATGAGATATTCTTATTTGTAAATATATTCATAATATTACCACATTGGCTGTGCGTCACAGTATCAACTGCATTAGATTGAGAAATGAAATTAGCTATAAGAAAAGGAGTAATTTTCGCGTTTTTGCACCATGTTTCATTGTTGTTCCGCTTCTATTGAACGTAGAGTAATATCCCTTGATAAATGCGACTATCCAATACAAAAATAATATTTTAATTCAAATCAGTAGATTCTAAGATTGGCGTGTTCATACTCTATAGCTTTAAAAAATAAGTATAGATTTTTTTGTTTGCGGTGTACACTAAATATATTTAATTTTAGTTAGGTAGGATAAGTGTTTAATAGTTTCTTGGCTTGTTCAACATGTATAGTGCAAAAAGACAGTCGACAAAGCTAATAACGAAGATAAAACAATACAGATTAATACCAACTGCGCCGTCTTTATTTGCCGAGCCCTAGCTGCCACTCATGGATGTTTGCGCAGCCGGCGTCTTTGAAAGCTAAGATCCAATGTGTGTTGTGACTTAAGACTCATCGACTAACCAAATAGTTTGTGTCAACAAAACCACATTAATGCCTGAACAATTAAAAGGAATAGGGAGCAGTTTTAGCTTTGTTTGCTTGCGTTCCCAAGAATATCGTTTACGTTATTATGACATTCCAAATCCAATAAGTGAAATTCCGTTACCTCTGTGTAGGGCATGGAGCTGACGAATTTCTGCGTCTAATTCACTGATTTATCCTGTACACGCAAATAGATAATCTGTCCACCGAATATTTTTTCTGTTGGCTAGACACAGAAACATCTATTTCCACAAAACTCGAACTCAGTAGCTCCAGCGCAACATGCATACACGTGAAACATTTAACAATGGTGGCAGTTGCACTAATTATTATACCGATATAACAATTTTTATAAGTAATAAACTAAAGGTATAATTGCCATTAGGGGATAATCTAACTAACAATCAGGTTCCAAAATTTCTATCACTGAAGCTAAAGACTCGATTCACTCGTACAACTACAAATAAGGATAGATATCGGATCGATAATCGCACATGATCCTGCAAAAAAGGGAAGTGTTAGTTTCCTAAGTGACTGATGAATAAGCATTTTCTCAATTCGGCATATCGAGGGACACCCTAAGCTAGTTAGCATCTTAAAGCAACCCTGAGTTAAACAGTAAATCATTGGCGATGACAGCTGTATACGAGCGAGCTGATAGGGAATCCAGATTTCCTCACATACTTTTTCGGATACAGCCTCTTATGTCCATAATCGTTCGTGACTTGTTTTATTTGCCGGCGATTCAAAGAGGCTTTGACGCCGAATTCAGGAAACTTGAATCAATCGCTTATACCAATTATTAAACGATTTTGGCGATCAAAGTATTCCTATTGCGGATTGTGTCTCTTGATTTTATGCTTAAAATACTTGTCTACACATCTACGCATAGACTGACCTACCATTTTGTTTATGTGTGTGTATTTTGTGTAAAAAATAAAAATAAAAACATGCTTAATCTTATTTTTGTTTTGTTAGATGCAAAGGTTCAAAAAATAATCAAAATCGCTCCCAAAATTAAAAAAATATATTCTGTTGTTAACACTTACCCACGTGAAAATAATAAGATATTTTTAATAGTTAATAAAATAATAATCTATTTATATAAATAATATTATGTAACATAATTACATTGTCTTATATTAAAAGTACGCGTAATAAATAACTTCATAGTGTTTTGATGAATTACCTTGCCATTTCCGTTGAGTTATAAACATTCTCGCATGCCCAAGCGCCGTGACCTGCCATTAACCATTATTAAAATATAGAAGTTGCTTTTCTATTTCATGTTTTATTACAAGACTCTGCCGAAGATAATGTCGCTTAGTATTAATGCGTATAAGATGGAGTCAAAACCCGTTTGATACCTTTTGTACAAGAACTTAAGTACAGCATATCTCCGATGATTTAAAAAATACTTTAAAATAAGATTGTACAAATATTTTAAGATTACCTCCCGTGGCTAAGTTTATCACGTGTCTGCGTATGGCACTAGTAAACTAAATAAATAAATAGATAAATTGATTGGGTAGGGACAGAAAGCCGATCACCTACTTGCCTGTTTTAAAATTATCAATGAAACAGATTTGCTGCGTCTGCTGTGGCTCCCCCTTTTCATACCAATAGATTTTACTTTTTAATAATACTGTTTATGTTTTCTTTACAGGTATTATAACTACAAAAGAGATGCTGGATCGGGAGTTTAAACATACCTACTACCTTTTTGCTGAAGCCAAAGATGAAGGTGCATTACCGCGCTCAACCAGGGTTCCAGTATCAATAAAAGTCACCGATGTTAATGACAACTCACCCGAAATAGTAGATCCAAGAGAAGATGTAGTTAGTGTAAGAGAAGAACAACAGCCAGGGGCTGAGGTGGCGAAAGTAAAAGCAATTGACAGAGACAATGGCTTGAACGCATCTGTCACTTACTCGATACTGAATGATAGAGATACTGATGGTTTTGGTGTTTTTGTTATTGATTCTTCTACAGGAATCATCAAAACTAGCACAGGTATTTTTTTTTTTTACTTTATTTATAACCGTTGTATGTGTAATAATAATAATAAAATAAATTTAAAAGTGATAATGTTTTATATAAATCCAAAAATATGTTATGTTAATAATCGATTGTAATTAAGTTTTATAATCTTTTTAATTTTCAGTATTAGATCATGAAGAGAGATCAATATATCGTTTGACAGTTGCTGCTACTGATGGCGGTCATCCTCCAAGACAAACTGTTCGCCAATTAAAAGTAGAGGTTCTAGATTTAAATGATAATCGACCTACTTTCACTAGTTCCAGTCTATCTTATAAAGTAAGTATTTTATTTATAATATTGTGAAATAGTATTCATTGTAAAATATACTACGGAAATTAATTAATTTCATTTATTTGCTGCCTAAGGATGTTAATTTAATGTAAGTAAGAAGATTGTAAAATAAGGCAATTTCATTAACAATAGATACTTATTGTTTTTGTTATTTCAGGTGCGAGAAGATTCAAAAATTGGTCACATTGTTGGAACTGTAACATGCTGTGATAGTGATATAAATGAGAATTCTATAAATGGTGAAGAAGAACGACAGATTACATATCTTCTTATGTCTTTAACGTCGGACCACGTACCTGGAACTTTTGAAATCGATCGACGGACAGGCTCTTTGGTGGTAGCGCGTCAGCTGGATAGGGAAGTCCAAGATGAATATCGACTTGAAGTTCGAGCTTTAGATACTTCAGCCACTAACAACCCTCAAAGTAGCGCAGTTACTGTTAGAATAGAAATCATTGATATAAACGACAATGCTCCTCAGTGGCCAGAGGATCCCATCGAAATAGAAGTCCCCGAAACGACAGCAGTTGGTTTGAGCATATATAACTTTACAGCTAAAGACATAGATGCTGGTGTCAACGGTGAACTGAATTTTCAAATACTTTCAATAATACCGCCGATAAAAAATATATTTAGTTTAGATCCTCTTACTGGATCTTTGATACTGACAGCTCAATTGGATTTTGAAGCGTTGAATGAGTACTGGCTTGTAATAGAAGCCGTGGATCAAGCAGTAAATATAAGTGAACGTATCTCTACCTCAGCCACTGTTCATATATCTGTAATGGACGCAAATGATAACACTCCCGCCTTTGTATCTGCTCGTAAAGTTTCCGTCACATTGAATGCCTTAACAGGCGTATTGTACCAAGCCTTAGCTGTCGATGCCGACTCGGGGGCTAACGGAAAAGTATCCTATTACATAGCAAATGTCAATGATCATTCCTATTTTTCGATGGATTACGATTCTGGAAAATTAACTTTATCGAAAAAATTTACTTCAGACGCATCAAAAATAAGACCTGGTCAATATAAGCTCAATTTAACAGCATCCGATCACGGAATACCTTTTCCGAGACAAAGTCATATGTTGTTAACTCTGCACTTGCTGGAGTCGACAAACACACCACCTAGGTTCACTGAAACTCTATATAAGGCAAATATTAGTGAAGACATTCGTCCAGGAAGTTTTGTTACCAGAGTTATGGCAAAGTCATCAAGAGGAAATTTAGGTAATTGCTAAGCTTTAATCTCTATAGTAACTGTCTAACTAGCATCTGATAATTATTAATTTACTATTTATTATTAATTTGGCCTCTTGTTAATATTTAGCCCATCTTCTTAATTTATATATAATTACTGACAACGTTTATGTAATTACAGGTAACCTAAGCTACACGATACCTTCAGGCGTAGCAGATGAGAAGTTTGTGATAGATGAGCAAACAGGAACTATCTCTGTCAAATATAAAGTTGACCGAGAAGAGAATGGACAATATATTTTTCCAGTATATGTCACTGATTCAGGAAGCTTTCAATCGCCAACTAATTTTGACGTAGCGACAGTGGCTATTAATATTTTAGATGATAATGACAATGCTCCGACATTCAAACCAGGCTCCTGCTATACATTGACAGTGCCTGAGAATAACGACCCAGAAGTTATTCATACTGTATCAGCCACCGATAGAGATATTGGGGCAAATGGAATCATAACATACAGCATTACTTCAGGAAATAATGGAAACAAGTTTAGTATTGATGCTACTACAGGAAAACTTACAGCTAAGGTGCTGGACCGTGAAACACAGTCGAGATATGAATTAACTATAACAGCTTTTGATCATGGATCTCCGATAGCACTACAAGGTGGCTGTAATATCACAATAATGGTAGAAGACCAAAACGACAATGATCCTGTTTTCGATACGGGCCATTATTCAGCAGCTATCCCAGAAGATGCTCCCGTTGACACTTCTATTATAAAAGTAAGAGCTACTGACGCAGATTTAGGGTATAATAAACGAATAGTTTATTCCCTCGCCAATGAGAGTCAAGGGTTATTTCGTATCGATAATAAAAGCGGCGTCATCTATACGACTGGGTGAGTCCTAATTTTTTAATATCACGTTAATTGTTAACTTTTTAAATAATGTAGTTGCTTTACTCGTTATTATTTTTCTTTTAGGCATTTTGATCGCGAAGAAATCAACGTTTACCATTTCGAAGCGGTAGCCACAGATCAAGGACGTTATATCGCTAGATCTACAAGAGTATCAGTGGAAGTAACCATCAATGACTTAAATGATAACAAACCAATCTTTACAAAGTATCCATTCAGAGAGCAAATGGCTACACTTACTCCGCCAGGACAAAGTTTGCTACGAGTGGCCGCAACTGATAATGATATTGGCATAAATGCTGAAATTATTTTTGAACTCATTGACAGTTCAAACCATAAATTTCGAATTAACCCCACCACTGGTGTTCTAACAGCTACTCAAAGTTTGGCTAGCGAAAATGGAAAACTGATACACCTAAAAGTGTTAGCCAAAGACAAAGGAAATCCTCCACAAAGCTCAGTAGGTCTCATAGAACTACGAATTGGTGATTTTTCTGACCAAACCTCAACATTAAACTTCCAAAACTCCACTTACAATATTACCATTGAAGAAAATTTATCTTATGGGCGAGAGGTATTGCAAGTTACGGCGCTGCGAAGTGATGGTCGCAGACAAAGGGTAATCTATGAAATTGGCAATGGAAATGACCAGTATGCGTTTGAAATAGATAGTAACTCTGGTGTCTTAAGAGTAAATAATTCTGAAAATTTAGATTATGAGGGTTATCCAGGTCCAAGAAGAACATTAGTAATCGTTGCAAGGACTGAAGGGTCGTCACCATTATATGGTTATTGTGAAGTAATTATCAACCTTTTGGACCAAAACGATCATGCACCAAGGTTCACCCAACAACAGTATATTGCTAATGTGTTCGAAGGTAATACGAAAGGAGAATTTGTCGTTCAGTTAGCTGCAAAAGATCAGGACAGAGATGCAAACGCAAGAATATTGTATCACATTGTGGATGGAAATCACGACAATGCATTTATAATAGAACCAGCATTTTCTGGTTCTGTTAAAACCAATATTGTTCTCGATCGTGAAATTCGAGAAACATACAAGTTAACTGTTATTGCAACGGACGAAGGAAACCCACAGATGACTGGCACAGCAACTCTAAGAATAAACATAGTAGATGTAAATGATAATCAGCCAACATTTCCACCACCAAATGTTATATCTGTCTCTGAAGGTACGTTGAGAATATTTTTATGTAAATTATGAATATAAAATGAACGACAAAATTTTGCATAATTCGTAGTCCTGTTCTTGACATTTTTGCTCAACGAAATCTACATATCCACAATAAGAAAAAAACTGCAATCAAAAAGCAAAAATACTTTATCCTTTTTGTCGACGACACTTTAAGTGCAGCTCGAAAAGAACCATTCACGAATTTTTCTTAGTCTTGTTTTATTTCATTGTTCCGCATACGAGCTTCAGTTTTATTCGTTTTGTTATATTTATAGCCAGTGTATGGTAAACTTGATCTTATTTATGTTTTCATTGTTTCCAGGAGCTGAAGTCGGCTCAATCCTAACATCTGTCACTGCAAATGATGTTGACACCTATCCTGCTTTAAAGTACGCTTTAGTTCAAGATGAAAATATATTTTCAATAGACAGATACAGTGGCAAAGTTGTAGTCAATAAAGCATTGGATTTTGAAAGTCGAAAAAGTTACTCCGTTAACGTAACTGCGTCGGATAGTGAGCATTTAGCTACAACGTCATTGACCATAAAGGTTACTGATATAAATGACAATCCTCCGGTATTTGAAGAAATTTCTTACAATACTGTTTTGCCAGGTAATATGGACACAATTTTTATTTAATTTTATTGAAAATATTATATTAATTAGGTTCACAATTGTTCAAACTTATCTTACTTGAAATACTATGTAATAAAATATTTAAATACATATTTAATTACAATAAATTTAATTTCAGAAGGCACTGGTACTCTAGAAATCGGTGTTGTAAAAGCTACAGACAAAGACAGCGGTGAAAACAGCAATATTTCATATCAGCTTCTGGAATCCAAGGATGGGTATTATATAGATGCTGTGAGTGGGGTTTTGTTTGTCAACTACAGTTCACTTCCAAGCGATCATCGAGATGTACAACTAGCTGTTGTTGCAACAGATCATGGAAAACCTAATAAATCAGCAATAACCTCAGTCAGAATTAGTAGCGGTGCTTCATCGGAAATACAACCTTTCATTGGCCAAGATACTTACAGGTAAATAATATGTATAATAACCACTTAAACTAGAGACTTTTTTGCAAAGTAAATTTTTGTTAGTTGTAAATCAATGTATTAAAAAGATATTACTGGGTTTATACTTACAATTTTTTCTACCAAGAAAGTTGATAAAAATCAAATTTTTTATTACATACCAAAATTTATTCAAGGTTTGAGTAAAATAATTCTGATAGTTACTAACAACTCTTCTTGTCTGTCAAAGAATAATAATATTTTGTATATACGTAGCCCATATTTCTATACAAGTTGTTGTAAAATTTGTAAATGATTAAAATAAACTTATCAAGTATTTTATATTTTTCAGGATAACTGTTAATGAAGATACTAAGCAGGGTACATCTTTATTGCAAATTGGCGGAATTAATGATGTCATGAAGAAATATAGCCTTGATTTCAAAATCATAAATGGCAATGAAGGCGATGCGTTTGATATAACTACGGAAGGAGCATTAATCCTCGTAAAAAAGCTTGATAGAGAGCATCGGGAATCTTATGTGCTTGGTCTTGCCGCAGTTGAACAAGGAAAAATGATTTCATTTAAACAAAATAAAACATCAATAGTTGTGTTTGTGACAGTAACAGATGCAAATGACAATGCTCCTATATTTTCTATCGACACGTTTAAACTATCAGTAAGTGAAGATGTTAAAATAGGACATAGTCTAACACAACTTTCTGCGTCAGATGCAGATTTATATGGAACTCCAAACTCGGCCATTGTTTTTAATGTTACTTCAGGAAACGACGATAAGCCATTTTACATTCATCCAACGACCGGTGTTCTAACAGTCAATAAGACACTCGATTACGATACAGGAAAAACTAAATATAAATTGGTCGTTGTTGCATGTGATCAAGGAATTCCATGTTTATGTAACTCTGCCTACATTGAAATTGAAATAATCGACGTAAATGATAACACACCGGCTTTCCCCGTTAATGAATATTTTGAGGCCATCGCTGAAAATGAAAGAGTCGGTACATCCGTGTTTACAGCTACAGCAACTGATTTAGATAAAGGAAAGTTTGGTACATTAAATTATTCTATTGTATCTTTATCTTCGAATAAGAACGATGGTGCCTGGAAGATGTTCCAAATTGATTCTGTAAGTGGCTTAGTAAACACCAATGCCATTTTTGATTATGAATTGAAAAACAAATACGAGTTTTCTATTAAAGCTTCGGATTTGGGAGGAAGAAGCTCAACAGTAAAAGTCAGAATTGATATAGAAAGTAGAGATGAATTTTATCCTCAATTTACTCAGAAAACTTATAATTTCGGTGTTCCAAAGTCAGGTTCACTACCAGCAGGATATGTTATAGGTCAAACTACTGCTACCGATAGAGATAAAGGTATTGATGGCCGAATAGTATATCAACTATCTACATCTCATTCATACTTCAAAATAAACAGAACTACAGGTATGATTATCCTGAAGAAGAAAGTAGACTCGGTACAAAGTTTATTTGGCGGTGATAAATCAATAAGTTTAGTAATAACTGCAAGTTCAGGACGACAAGGATCTCTTACTAATAAAACTGCAGTTGAAATTTTATTAGATCCTGCTGCCATAATATCAGACGGCACTAACATCTTGAATGACCCGGCATTGAATCAAAGTAGTGGCCTTTCTGATTGGGCGTTGGGGCTTTTAATAGCTTTTATATTTATTATTATTATTTTTGCCGCGGCTTTTCTGTTTTTACATATGAAAAATAAGAGACATAAAAAAGAAAATAAACCAGGTCTAAGTTCAGAGGGTGTAGGAGCAACTGATAGCTACGTGGATCCTAGTGCATTTGATACAATACCAATACGTAATACTGGTCCTGTCAATTCGGGGAATCAATTTGCTCCTCCAAAATATGATGAGATCCCACCGTATGGTGCTCATACTGCTAGTTCTAATTCTGGCGCAGCGACCACTTCTGAGCTTTCTGGTTCTGATCAATCAGGCTCAAGTGGACGAGGTTCAGCTGAAGACGGAGAGGACGGCGAAGATGAAGAAATTAGAATGATAAATGAAGGACCACTACAAAGAGAAAGACAAACAAATGGAGTTGATGACGACAACTTATCGGATGTATCTGTTCACAATACACAGGAATATTTAGCAAGACTTGGTATTGTGGATACGGGCACAGGTGGTGGTGCATCTACATCATCGCGGAGATGCTCTGAAAATGTTGCAAACAAAGATCCAATGATGCATCATGGGCCAATAGATTCAATGCACAATATTTTTGATGAAGAAGGGCACCATGAGAACGATATTACGAATTTGATTTATGCTAAATTAAATGAAGTAACCGGAAGCGATAGAGGCAGTAGCGCTGATGAAGCAAGTGCTGCTGTAGATAGAGCGATGGCTTTAGGTGCTTTTCCAAGTGCTCCAGGTGAAAACACCGCAGTGCCCACGGCTGGTCCGTCGATGACTGGAAGTTTAAGTTCTATAGTACATTCAGAAGAAGAATTAACGGGTAGTTATAATTGGGATTATTTACTAGATTGGGGACCACAATATCAGCCTCTAGCACATGTTTTCTCAGAGATAGCTAGATTAAAAGACGATGCTGTGTCGTTACAAAGTGGAAACAGTGGAGCATCTAGTGCGAAAAGCAAAGGTACATCAATATCTGGAGGCAAAAGCGTGCCGCCACCATTATTAACTACGGTTGCGCCTAGAAGTTGTCCGGCGCCATCGTTATCTTGTAGGCAGCCCCAACATTTGTTACCTCGCTCACCAATTAGCCACGACGTTGCGGGAGGCTTTTCAGCTGCTGCAGCAATGTCTCCTTCCTTTTCTCCTTCACTATCTCCTTTAGCAACTAGATCGCCCTCTATGTCACCGTTAGTGGGGCCTGGTCTACCACCCGCACCGAATAGAAAACCTAATCATTCTACTATGAGACTATAATCAAAGACCAGTGTAATTTTAATTGTACATACATTTCGACTGTTTGCCTTATAAGTATTGTATTAGTATATTTATTGACCGATGTAATCGGATTGCTTTACTATAGAATCATTTTGTGCATGTATTGTATTCTCGTAAATGTGCTCAAAGTGACGTTAAGCGCTAATTACCAATTTTGCGGTAAATGTAAATATATGATATATCTATTCGGGTGTTAACTTTAACTGTACATATTAGTTTGTATATTAGTGCCTTGTATAGTTTAAATAAAGACTGCCATGTTTAACGTATTAGACGAATAGCTTTACGGCTACTAGATATTGCAATGTATACTAAGGAATTAAAGTTAATCGAAAAATCGCCCAATTCATTGAAATATTTTTCTAATAAAAGCAAATGTAAATCTCTAAATTTAAATGTAATTAGATAAATTTATACTGTGATTTTTATCTTAAATTATATTTTATTCGCAATACTTAATGCCTCAAGTATTGTAAGTTTTATGACCTTTTTTACCAAACCAATATTCTCCTTTTTATTAACATCAGTATGAGATAGATAAGACAAGAGGTCTCTTAGGAGTCTAAGCTAAAATTAAGGTAGTGAAAAAGAGCTATAAATATTGCGAATAAAAAAATGTAAATAATAGTAATAAGACTGTAGAAGTCGAAGCGGAGAGAAAATAAAATTGTACAATTTAATTTTGATTTTTATTCTTACAACTGACCACGAGAGCATCGTATCGCTTCAGAGTTTCGAATAATAACGTGTCACCTAAAACTGACCAACGGTTAAAATCCGCCCAGCCGTTCTTGAGTTATAAATGGTGTAAATAACCGACTTTATTAGGTTAAAAAAGAAAAACATACAATTAAAGCTCTTTATTACTATTATAAATTGAACATATTATATATTATCACAGTTGGGGCTAACTACGATCCCTACTATCACGTGAATATCACAAAGTATAAAGCCTATGATAATAATACTTCACAATTGAATAGGCCCCGAATATAACAAGGACTTGAGCAGAATAAACTGTATGAACACACTACCAAGGACAATTATTTTATCTTAGTCGTGAAAAGAGAAGGGAACATCAATAATTGTTGATATATACAAATTATTATCAAACACACCATTATAATTATTAGTGATTTAGATTATTCTCCATTTAAGTAGTATACCTTCCCAGTCGAAATATAATTTATTACTCATAATAAATAATGTAATCTTATTTTTACATGTAATATCCACAACGAATCCATCACTACTGTTGTGTTATGCCCGAAAAAGATTTATTAACTTAAATGCATTAAAGTCATCGTAAACCTATTTCCAACAATAGTAGAACACCTACAGAACTACTGACTTAATCTAAATGTATATTAGGTACCTATTTCGAAATAATTCGTGGTCTTTTTTATATTACACGGGAACTAAATTTGCCGAGTCGTTTTTTAACTTCTCTATAAATTGTGAATTAATTGTCCATGAAACTCTTCTTTATATCAAGAAACCATTCTTAGTCAGTGACAAAATTTTATACAATTTTCATACATTTAATGGTTTTTATGTAGATGGAGGACTTGCATTTGCCGCCTAGGGCTAAATTCTAAATAACTTGTTTAATTCCTAATGTCCTATAACCGAATACCTACGTTGAATACAATCGGATTTTAATAGGTAAATAATATCTACTGATATAAGAACTAAGTCTTATCGGTACCTAAATGCATATCTATTACAATATCATCGGATTCTAAGGACTTCTTAGAAGAAACTATATCTAAATCTGTTGTTGTGGTCGGCAAAGTGCCGTTCGTTGCTACTGGTTCCTGAAAAAAGTACATGTATCTAAATATACAGTATCTTCATAATATCTATATGATGTAAAAAAGACCTATTTGAAGAAATTTAACGTAACTATTAATCATCGCATGGTTTCTTAAAATAATAGCAGGAAGTATCCAGTTTAACGAATATAAAAATATATTTTAAGATTTTCAATAAATTACAAAATTTGTACATATTAAAATAAAAACTGAAATTTATTTTAAAACGTGATAAAAATTTCAATGTATGCATTTATAGAAAACATGCGCCTGTTAAAAATGTTTCGGCAAATTCTCTACCAATCGACTTAGGCACGGAAATTGTATGAATTTAATCCTTTTATGTTATAGCCTTACAGGAAACAATTGGAGTCTTAAGGCGCTGTATAACGTCGTATAGGCTTATTGTATTAGGCTTTTAGAGAAGGTAAACCCTTTATTAAGATTGATTTAATGTACTACTTAAGTAAGTTTTGCTTAAAAATTTGCTACAGTTTCATTAATAATTATGTAGATTAAAATATTACCATAGAAGCAGCATCACAAGCCATTAGCTCATGTTTTGAGAGTTGTTCGACGATAGCCGCTGCATAACAGTCTCCGAGCATATTGTTGGTAGTTCTTATCCTGTCACTGTAAAGTGAATTCATAAATGACACAAATCACGTTTTTGATAAATTAAAAGAAATTTAAAAAAACACGGTGATTACAAATTAGAAATACCTGATCATTGAATGATCAGCTTTTCATATATTGTAGCTAAGATCCATCTCAATCATCTCAGCTTTTAAACAAAAATAAACCGCATGGAAATCGATCCATTGTTTTAGGAGCTGCGATGCCGTACACAGACACACAGACACGTCAAACTTACAATATTCGACATAGGTTAAAACAAAAATTGAGGGTTGCCTGGAAGAGAACGCTGATTTTAAGGCTGCCCGTTGCACTCCAGTGCAACAAAGTGTGTAAAAAAAATACATTAAACAGTTTCTTTATATACGTTTTTATAAAATTAACTTACACCAGCCAGTCGACAGCGAACAACAACGAGACATCTTGCGTGGGCGCATCCACTGCTGCTAAGACAACAAGAAGCAGAACCATTGCTGCTGACGGAATTGATGCTGATGATAATGATGTCGCTGTTGAAGTTAAACTGGAAGGAAATATTAATTTCATTCAATCAAAAACTCTGTATTCTTTCATAAGATCGTAAATATTCAGAAATAGTATCTCTTCAAGTCAAAAACTATTTTACATAAATTTAAGTTCACGTTTTCATATTATTAATTATTATTATTATACATTATTTTATGATATTTATAAACAGATAAAACTACTGAACAAAATGGGACCAATGGGACGAAAAACCAAATTGTTTGACATATCATTCATCGAAATTGTATAGTATTTTTTATCGAATTGGAAACTATCTTTTGGAATTTTTGAGTCAGGCTTTTTTTGAAAAAAAAGAAGAAAAAGAAACATGTGTACATAACAAATAAGTAATTAAACGGGCTTCATTATCATTTCATGCATATTATTATGATAGCTTCCTACACTATACAATGTAATATGGACCCATTGCCATTAAAAATGTGATTAATGAAAATGTATAATTAATTTAAGTTTTCTTATAAAGAAGCGTACCAAAGACATAATTTCACTGACGGTGTAAGTGATAAATAAATATCAAAAATTTTACTTTATGTATGATTATCTATAATCCTGTAGCCCTTCCTGACCTAGGAACGGTACACGGGTCACGCTAGCGTTGCGATGCTAAAATGAAATAAAAATTGATAAACTTACAATATAGTAGCCAGCTGAGCGAATCCCATATACATGTTGTTCATTTGGCATATAAAAACACTGGCAACGGCTAGAAACAGAGCTGTACCATCCATGTTGATGTTACAGCCAATGGGCAGCACGAAGCGCGTGATTCGCGAGTCGATGTGTAGCGGCCCTTCCATCGCACGGAATGTTATTGGTAAAGCTGCTGCGCTGTAATTAACAAAATCTAAATTAATTAATAATTATCATTAATTACTTAACAGTTAAATCCATGAACGAACAACTTACAGGAACTCATTGACGTTATCTAAGAAACGAATTGCAGCTGCAGAATATGTTAGGTGGTATCGAAATTGCTCCATTCGTTGTAGAGCCATGATGATAAAGACATACATACATGCACGTTGAACTTATAACAGTTTTTGGTTCAAGGATAAGAATCATTAAAATTGATTTACAAGCGAGTAATAAACATTTTTTTTAAATTAGTCGAATTGAGAACCGTCTTTTTTAAAAGTAGGTTAATTAATAGGATAACAGCACTTACGTGGACGCGGTAGCCGAAGCCGTGAGCATAGCGTGGGATAATCCCCAATAGAACTTGTACGGGTTTCTTCTTAGGAAAAGAAAGTACAATAGTTGCATCACTATCAGCTGATAGAAAAATACGCCGATTGCAACTGTGGCTATGAACCAGGCGAGTTGGGACATCACTTGGCCTGAAAATGATTTTCTTTTGGAATATAATAATACTAGCTGTGCCCCGCAGTTTCACCGGCGTTAATTATATAAATTGACCCAACACCAACATAATTTATCAATTCGAACCAGTAGTTCCTGAAAGTGCGTTCAACCCAACAAACAAATATATAACAATAAATTCATGACCCTTATGTTATTATAGATAAATAATAAAAAAGAAACAGAATTATTTACACAGTGAATAGAAATACTACGATGACCGAAAGATTTCGGATAGTCCATAATTTTGAGGGCTAGAAATATTTTTCAGTTGATTCTATCAGAAACAGTTTGATGGAATGCCACATATCTGAATAGATTTCCATCTAGGAAAGTAGGTATGATTTAACTAATTTATATTTTAGGTAGCAGAAATTATTTATAAAGCTATTTAAAAGGTATAGTAACACGAAATCTCGAAAAATATTTGGTGAGAAGTTAAAATTTGATAAGTATTATAAAGGTGAGAGACATCACGTAAAATTTTGCGAACGGGCTGTAATAATTAAGAGGGTGTAAAGGTGATTAATGTTTGTATGAATGTTCTTTGGTTTAAGTAATAAAGAATTTGCTTGAATCTATAAGATTAAAGCCAAAGCGGAAAACCTGCGAGGCTGGTGCGGAGTTTGGTGTATATAAAAAACATAAATTTAACTACAGGTTGATGAATTCCTATTGCAAAAATGTAAATCAACTCACCAACATTATCGACACCAAGAATCTTTCCAGCGATAACGCTGCTCACTCCAACAGGGGTGAACCACATTACACCTGTCACCATTTTCATAATAACTTCGAATATCGCCTGGAAAAAGTCCACGACAACCTGGCCTTTTGCTCCTAGTGTACCTAATAAACTGCCAAACACTAGGCAGAAAAATACTAATCCTAATGTATTTGTTCCTGACCTGAAATAGCAAAACATACATCATTTTAATTCGGCAACTTTAAAAGAGGTAGATTGAAAACCTGTCACTCCAATTCCAATCGTACACTGTCTGTATCCCGTGGTGTCGAACCTAATTCATTTAAAAGTCAAGTTAAAACTAAAAAACTATTAAAATTGACAACAAAATTCATAAGTGAAAATAGTAATAACGTACTATGTTTTCTTTGTCCCCCATAACAAAAAGCACAACAAAACTCACTGACTCTCAAAATACTTTTGATTGAAAATAATTATTTTCCAATGTAGGTAGTCATTAAATGTCACGAATATTTTCAGTTATAGAATTGACATTGACTTTGACGGATTTGGCAGATTTCTGCAAACGATTTCAGCAAATAAAGTGATAAATCTGCTAGATTCCCTGGTCCTTGTATCATATTATATTATATCATAAAGTATATCGTTATGATTATCCTCTGGCCCTTCGATTTCTTACCTATATTGAATTACTCTAACTAAGGCCGGCTCAGTACCATTCTCTGTCCCATTATACGAGAACACGCCTTGAGGCGGTTCATACACTGTATGAGCCTGTTGAAATGCAGCTTGAACTATGTTATCTGGAAAGATATTTCTGAAAAAAAAAATTGTTAATAATATGTCGTTGTAACATAATACAGAATAAGCCGCCATTGAAGGTAGGTACATGAGGATGCTTCAAGGATGCGGGAATAATGGTTATAGGAAAAATGCAAAACGAAAGACTCACTGGTAGACAGGGCAACTGTGTAAGATAAAAGTATACTTAAGATGAATCATATAACGTGATACAACGAAAAATACGATTAAAATATAACTTTGGATTTAAGTATTATTTTTCATACTTTATTTTGATTATCATTTATTCATTGTGGTTTTCAAGAAATATTTATGAATGTAAAAAATTATGTTTGGAGTTTAAGGCATACGTTGCACAATTTTACTCACCGACCAATATCCAATAGACTATCCAATATACTATGATCGCTCTTCTGAACCGCTATTCCTGAGTTCTCCTTTAAATACGATTCACCTGGATGGATTAACACCGCGAGAACTACTCCCAAAAAAGCATTAAACATTGATGTTAATACAAAATACGATAGTGTCCGTAGAGCAATTTTCCCACTCATCTTGGCATTGAGACTTGCTGATCCGGCTATAAGACTGGCTATCACTAAGGGAAGGATCATAAGTTTCAAGAGTCTCATGAATAATTCGCCAGGATACGAAATAAGTGTGAGAGCATCAGGACCCAAGTGATACGGTCGAAGACCAAAGCCTACAACAAAATATTTTACGTATATAAAAATCATTACATTTTGTGTTCATTAAGTTTGTATCGTTTAAAATAAATTGTTATTATTTTGATTAATATTATAAAGAGAAATCATTTAAACTTAAAATGTACTGGACCGACTTAAAGTTACCTACTTTAACGACGGGCAGTCAGATTATTATATAATGACGCAGTCTGCATTATTAAAACTAATGTTTTAAATTCATTACTCAAATTAAAAGATCGCGGTAATGTAGCCAGTATTTTGGGTACGCACCCTAACGGCTTTGATGAGCCTTTTGTATTTTATTTTTATGTAAATTTTTTATGTAAATATAATTAGGTACATTATTGTAAATATTTAATAAAAATTTCACTGTTATTATAATAAAAAAAGATCTTACCGGACATGATATTTAATGATCATATTAAGGTCTGCTTTATTTTTTATTTCTGTTTGGTTTTTTTGTTTATTTTTTTTTTCTTTTTTTTGGCAATCAAAAGGGAATTATAATAAGAATATTAATTACATTATCCTACCTGTTGTGTATGCAACATCACATACCTTTGCTAATAACCTGTTATTCTGATGCTACAGTCTTTAGTTTTCGATTATATGCATTTTACAACTTTTAAAGCCCCATAGGTTTATGTATTTTTTGCCATAATTTAAATTAATTAGTATGAACCTTTTATGAAGATAATGTGACAATAATAAGAATTTAATTTTTAGATTCTGAGCCTTCGCGTTCATGTCACGCATATTTAATAATAAATAATTAATATTTATTGGCGATGAAATTGTAAGATATGATATAGTATTAACAGAGAAATATCTCACTACAGTCTCACTAATTAATAATTAACAATTATTGTGTTTTATTAATTTCCGCCCGCGTATGTGAATAGTGCTGATGGTAAATCGCTCACAGCTGGTAGTGGGTACTAATCCGTTATTATAGTAACTAGTAATAACTAGTAGTAACGCTGCGTGTAGATAAAGACTTGCTACGGCAAACGACTATTAGAGATATATTGAATAAAATTAAAATAAAAAATCCTACTTTTTAATAATAAAGAATTATCTTAGAAATATATTTACTAATTTTCGTCAGTAATTAGCCACTCACCGATAGCTATGCCGCTTAGAACGCCAGCCAACGTGACAACAAGAAGTGAATTGTCCATAAGCCATTTCCTCATCCCAGTATATTCTACAGCAGCTGACCTGTGATCTGTCGTCTTCGGCCCTCGGTCTCCTGGGCCCATCTTCGCGAATAAGTACTCTGAAACACGATCACCTTTCTCCATTACAGGTGAAAATTCTATTTATAGTCCAGAAAACTGGACTAGTTTTTCTTTAAGGCCTCGATCTTTCGACGGCTTTTAACACTTTTATATAAAACTGTTAATCGTTAGTAAATTCTTATCTTCTGATATTAAAGTTATCTATGATTATTTGAGAACGACTAAGCCACTAAATGAGAACGCGAAGGTTTGGTGTTTATGTGTCAAACGAAGCCATACATGCGCGCGCATGCGGAGTTGAATGCATTCACAGTTTTTTATATGTATCATTGAGAAATAGGAATTAAATTATATTGTGTATGGTTTCCCCTTAGATTTACTATGATATAAAAGTGATTTAAGTACATTGGAGGGGTACTTGAAAGAATTGATTGTGACATGCGCAATCTTACTACGCAACAACGGGCCCTATAGTAAATAATCGTCTTGTTCCTGTGCCCGAATACATATTTATGCACCTTGTACTTGATACAGTACGTTCAAAATATCAATGTATGCACATTTTGGTTCTTACTACTCTGCGTATAGGTTCTTTATTTAAGGTTGACGCAATTAGGTACCTGTACGTTATTTATACATATAAATATAAGTAGCTAGTGTTGAAGACTGTATACCTAGGCCTATTGTTAATATATCCATGTTATATTTACTAAAGGCAATTTTAATTTTGAAAGCTGGGAACTGTATACAACTTAGTAATGAGAACTGGAGTTTGTCCCAATTTAATGTTGCAATAATCCGCTAATACTGTCCCATACGTTCACTCGTAGATCCACTGCCAATATCGTAAAAATAACTCTGTATAATTAGATGACCATTGTACGTTGATAACATTAGAATTTACGCTTCGTGCAATCCTTTTTCATTTGAATTGCTGAACTCCTTCCCAACTTTTTTTAATCACATTATATTTTTACTAACATTATAATATAGTTTAAGAATGTGTTAAATTGGTTGTACGCTCTAATCTCTGGAACTGCTGGTTCGAATTGAAAATTTTTGTGAAAATTATGCAAATTGGGCAGAATTTTTCCTTTTGAGAGCGGGTGAACTCGCGGGACACAGCTAGTTAAATAGTTAAGGTAATCATATTATTATGTAAAGGTTACGTTTACTACTTCAGTTAAAAAAAATACTAAACCCTTTATGTAAGCCGTTCCTACGTAAAAGATGTCATGTTTAAAGATCAACACCTACAAGGTAACAATAATGAAATTTTTCATAACAGATCGCATAAGAAGATTTTACTAGAAATTTCTCATTTTGCTAGGCTGTGCCAAAAACGTTTTCCTACATGGATATATTTTGTGGTGTAGACAAAAATAACTTTCACAAATAAAATTGAATATTATTTACAAATTACTATAATGCCACATAAATGTATGAATTGATCATCATAAATTGTAGCTAAAATCCATTGCGTTAGCTTTAAAAAAACACACCAATGGACTGACCATTCGATTTAGAGCTATGACGTATAAACATAAAAATGCATCTTTCAAGAACTACTTATTTGTCAATTCGAACAAATACATCAAGCATCGTTTTAATTTCCCACGCTGACGCCCACGAAGCATTTTTATTCTGAGAAATACACATTAGAATTATTTTAACTACAATGATTTTGCATTAAAAAATCAATATAATATGGACCTTATTGAAGAGACATAGGATATCTTCACTGTTGGTAATGAATTCAGAAGTTTTATTAATAAATGTTGTTTACCTCCTCTTTATTTGTGTTTGTCACATGAATAATACTTCTAATATTTTTGACTTTTGCAATCAGTATTTTGGATACACATCCTAATGAGAGCCCCAATACCAAGGTTATGATGGGCTTTTTGCTTACGTAAAAAGCCCATCATACAATATAATTTTAAGGCAGTTGTATTGGAACTACATCCCAAGCGAAGTACAATAATTGTCCTATTAACTTACGTTAAGCAAGCTAACTGCTTTATATAAAATTGTTGATTATTGGAATGACAATGAATTGTATCAACTATCAACTGTATAAATAAAGATATTTATATTTGTGGATATACATTTTTAAGTGTATTTGTATTAACTTCTTCGGAGTCCTTTTCTTTTTCTTTTTTTTTGTGAAAATTAAAGACAATTTTCGTATAATGAACAATTATTTAATTAATTTTTTTGTTGTACAGTTGGATTTGATAAATTTACCTCTCACCGATCTCACTTGTTATTTATTCATCGATATGCATCAAACCGGTATCAGCTTCAACCAGCCCTCCAGAACGTGGCGCATCTTCGCATCAAAATTGCTGTATCGAAATTTTGCTAACCAGTTCTGGCACTGGTCTACTATTAACAAATCTTCTCCTTACACATCGGTTAATTTATTTTTGACTTGAACAACATTTTTACCTTTTCTAAAGTCAAATAAAATAAGACGAAAATGCTTTTTAGATATATATTTAAAAGGGCACCAAAGAAAAAACTAATGCGTAGAATCAATTGGAATTTTTCACATACAAGCCTTGATTTATAAGCTCTCAAACATATAATGACAATGACTACAAAAAATCCATTAAATATTAATAAGTATGTAAAAATATTTTAATGGTTTCGAAATCTATGTTAAACTTATATCTTATTTTTAAATTTATAAATATTGTTGTCAATTAACTACTAATTACTAAAGTATCAAAGAATACGCAAAAAATTAAGCGTATCTAGTATTTTTTTATAGTTACCTACTTAAAAAGCAAAACTAAAAAGGTAGATACATTTGAACGTAAATTTACAAATGAGACATAAATAAAATCACTAAATACTACCTAATAATTTTATATACTAATTGAACTTACTTATTCAGTTATCACCACGAAAAAATTCACAATGAACACAAATTTTCATTTTTGTACTACTTAAAGCATTATTAATATTCATTTCCCACCAAATACAGACACAGATAGAAAAAAAAAATGGAATCAAAAAGAAATTACTCAAAGCAGCCAGTATTCCAATTTTAAAAACACATTTGAAAGGACGTTCATACCACAGATAACTTTAAGTCTATGGAAGTCTTTTTACATGACGTATTCACCATCATAAACTAATTCGCGATGTAGATTTATTGGCTGTCCGCACGTGACTGTATTGTATTTGCTTTAGGAACGCAAGCAAGGCTATTTTCATCTCAGTTAATTTATTGAACTTTCATAGAATGATAGGTTTATTTACGCAATGAGTCTATTTATGTTTAGTATAAGTTTGTTAAGCAGCTTGTTTACCTATTAAGTATGTACTATTTATTCTTTTTATCTATAATTTTTAATTTTTATATATAATTTCAAAACATTGTTAGCTGCCAAACTGGTATTAATTTTTTTATAAACGACTTAAAAATATAGAAAATATGTAAGTGTACGGAACAGCGTTGCGCCTGATAGAATATGAGGAGCAATGATTGATTTTTAATAAACAACATAGAATGGAAATAAACCAATAACACTCAAAAACGGTGTGCTCAATTTGTATTTTTTTTTTCTCTAAAAAAATAACACAGCAAGATCATAGCTGAGCAATGTTTATTAGTAAGTGAGTGAGAATATAATGAGCATCGAATTATGCTGACAACATGCCACGTGATATCCCGTGGGACTAAACGTAGATACGACGAGAGAAGAGTACGGAATATACATAGCATTTTACAGTAAAAATCAAAGAAAAAATATGAATAAATTCATCATCGAGCTTATTATCAAGTAAAAACTACGTAATTTTAGAAATTAGTTTTTGCGACCTCTAGCGAGTAAAATCTAATGTTACTCAAGATCTTTGTTCTAGTTGTTTGGTCTCGTTTACGCAACAACAATTCCACGTCAGCGAGAAAGAGACAGAACATTTGAGACTGCTTCAATTTAAGCAACGTTTATGAATACTCCCTTGCTTAAAATAATATTTATTATTTATTTTAAATATTTAAAGTGACATCTAGTACGTTTGCGTTTAACTTTTTATAATTGGGTGTTCTATCTATTTTCAAAATACTTATATGTGTCAGAAGGGGGCGTTAACAAATTTTTATTTTTAAATTGAAATTGAAATAACCCCTTGGTTTTTGACACAAAAAAATCCAGGTGTCGGGCGTCAGCTGAAATATTGAATTGTTAACCTCCTCTTTATTTAAAGTTTCGTATAAGTAGTATTAAGTATCTGGATTCGGATTTATTAAAAGATTAAATAAATTCTTATAACTTGTTTTTTGTAAATAAATGACTAATTTGTCGTTGGATTTTGTCGTTTAATTTTAATTTTATAAATTGATAGTTTATGGATAAGATATGTCATAGTCCTTTCCTGTTGTACAGTACTATTGCATGTTGTGATCTCCTCTAATTGAAGAAACACAATGTTTAAACTATAACAGTACAATAGCATAGCTTGTAAAGTGTATTCTTTGTTGGAGATCCTAATAAAATAAAAATAAAAATAAATGCGAATGTAACGCTATCTGTATGTCTGTTACGCTTTCACACTTAAACCATTGAACCGATTTTGAAGAAATTTGAAACTGAGATACAACAGTTTGGAAAACGAAATAAGCTACCTTTCATTGCGAAAATATTTTTTAATAGAAATAGGGGATGAAAGTTTGTACTGAAGTTCTTCGTTGTCGAAAATTGACAAATATGGAAGTAATCGTACATATGGTAACGTAGATGGAGTCGCACGCAAAAGCTAGAAGTAAATTGAAGCTGTTTAGCTATAAGTATTCGCCTGAGAAGTATTTTATGTGGAAGCAATCAAGAAAGTAATTGCCAACTTCGAGTGAATTAAGTAAACAGACGGTCGATAATTCTAATTTTCACGCGTCTACACGCCTCTGTGTTTATTCGCTTTATGATTATCTGTATATTACGAGTGAAATTTAAGACAAAAATCTCTCGACATGTTATGTTAACTATAAATAAGAATGTCTCAAGTTGATGAAAATATCTTCATAATTGGATAAATGCGCTACGTGTCAGAGAGGCACATAATAATAAAAATTGGGACGACTGACATATTTTGCTCTGATCTCAAAGTAAGTGGCTGAAGAACTTGTGTATGGTAATCGGAAATAACGTGAGTATCACAATAAATACATACATAAGTTTAATTTTTATATTAAATTTAATTTTTTTATTTAATTTATGTTAGTTTAGTATGTTATAATTATATTAAAATTTTAGGTACATAAACATTTCATTCTTAAAACTAAGTGGACTAGATAAAAGATGTACAGAAAAGGTCTTATAAAAATAATTATGCAATTGCCAGAATTTTGATTAATAATTTTATTATAATACTATACTTCTCGTCAAAAATCGAAACACCTCTGAAATTCGATTTGAAACAAAAGTTTATGTTTCACAAAAAATATCAGACAAAACGGTTGGAAAGGGATTCCTCTGTCCATACGAGGTATTCAATCTGAATCCAAAAGAAATTCCATCGTAGATTCTTCTGTCTCAAAGTGTTCTTTAGCCGTTGATGTGCTTGGTTCAGACATTGACGTTCTTGGTTCAGACATTGACTGCTCTAGGAGACGTTTCAAATCTTCACGGCGCTGGCGGGAGAAGAAACCGTACTGGAGGAAAAATATTTTAAATCGTAGGTTAAAAACTAGTGCTAGTGTGTGCAGTGGTTGGAACCTTGCTCTATATTGTATATTGATGTCACATAGCCTAACAATAAACTTACCTTATACATAACAAATACAATGACAGCCAACAGCAATACACCCCCAAAACAGCCCAATATTATTGGCCAGATGGGCTGAGCGGGCTCCAAAGACAACGTAGTCGTTATATTCGAAGTTCTGTAAAAAAAAAACATTAATAAATTTATCAAAATTAAAATAATCCCGTGTATTTGTGTTGTGTTTTTTTGTTTCTGTTTTCAGAAGTAATTATAGTTTTTTTCTTAATTGAGACGCAAATTTTTAGCAATTGTGATGTTGGCTCTCATTGTAATGCGTGTTTGAATAATTCTGGTGATCTTCCTGTGATTATCTTAACATGTGTTATGTCAACCTTTTAATTAGTAAATATTTGTATCTGTATAATCCTAGCTCCCAAACAACTTTATCAAGTGACCTTTATAAAATTTATAACAAAACAGAATCATTGAAATCGGTGCACAATACCCGTCAATTATTATGAACAGAAATTGAATTATCATCCACATGAATATTCAATTTTTCAGTTTAGTATAAAATATTATACTTACTTGTTTTGCTCGTCCACTAGAACAAGACTAGTTGTTATATTATAAATGGGGTTTTCTTCTATAAATTCACCTGAAATATAAAAAATTTATTTAAATATTCATCTAATATAAATGAAATAAAAATAAGATGCAACACCAACGATTTATGTAACGCAACGAGAAAAACTAAAACAATAATGCAGTCTTTATTGCAAAAAATAACAGGGAACATATTACATAAGCGAAATAAAGGAAATATAAAAAAAACACTTCAATTAATCTATATATATAAAAATCAATTGCTGTTCGTTTGTCTTGCCAAAACTCGAGAATGGATGGGCCGATGTTTGTCATAGTCCAGGAAAGGTTCAAACGGTGAGAAAATATGGAAAATTGCGACAGATACCAACATATTCACTAGAAATAATTTATATGGCAAAACAACGTTTGCCAGGAGCCTAGTCATTAATAAAAATATCTCGAAAATTGTAGCGAAGTTCCATCTCGATCACATCTGATATCACGTTGTTATAAGTAGATAAAAATGATAAAGTTTTGTAAGTTACCAAATTTGTCCAAGTCAAAAAACAAGGGTACAGCGATGGGCAGAGAAACTTTGGCAGGTATGGACCAGAGGCACTCCATCACAGATCCCTCGGAGCAGCCTTTTATCTTATTGGATACCTTCACCTGCAAAACACAATATTTTACTCTCAAATAACAAATGAAGTAATAATAATAATTAAACTAATCAATTCATCTCAGTGTGAGATTTTTTTGTTTCTTGCGCTAAATTTCGATGAATTATTCGAAACAAGCTCTAGAGATTAGATAATCTAACAAAATATAATTCTACCTCTCTCATTTGGCGCCTATCCAATCACTAAATGTTGTCATACTCCCACTATATTATTGTTACACTTTTTTTTTCATTTTTTGTTTATAATAGTGACTTTTTAAAATCAAAAAGGCGCTAAAAATATGTCATTGTTTCTCTTATGGCCATGTTCACCAACCTAATATAACCTTTGGAGACTTCTTAATAATCTCTCTTTGACAAACTTAAAAATATCAATAAAATAATGTCGTTACTAAAAACAAACCATAAAAATTAGCTTATTTAAAAAATACCTTATCCGGTAAAAGAAGCTGCGCAGACAAATTAAACCAATCGGATGGACCCTTATTCAGGATCTGAGAAAAAAATATTAATTATTAAGACTGTTGTCACTTTCTCGCAAACTTACAGTTGTTATAGCAAAAACGAGACCAAATACTTCGAGTAATCTTAGTTAAATATTTTTTTTATAAATCTGTTCTGATATAATTTAATTTAGCTTCGAGCAATTTTTAATTAGGTGTTCATGCGATCAACCGAGGTGAACATAAACTGATATTCGGTTTTCTTGCCTCGGAGTAATTTGTAATTTGATATTAATTAAGAAATAAAGTAATAAAAGAGGAGGGTTAAAAGACTCACCTCAAAACTATGTACGAAATGAATTTTGTCTCGACCATTAAACTTATCTCTCGGTACAGAGATTGTTGCGTTTGGCAATGGTTTCCTGAAACGAATACTAAATGTAGAAACTTTCTAACTAGAATATGTTATGTCTGTAAAGTGGGTGATTACAGTCAAGGCGTTATTGAAGAAAGCTGAGGATGGTAATCATCTATACTCACATATATCTTATGATGTTCTTTAACACACTTATGAAAAAAAAAATTAAAAATCAGTTTTATTGAGTTAATAACAAAACTGACAATAAATTTGACTTCTGAAAATGACAGGCCACAGACTAGCTAGAAGTCTAAATGTCACAGTCACACACCTAAGTGCAGTGCCATAAGAGTAACTTTATGAGCAAGGGCATTGAAATATATTTTTTCACTTAAATCGTTAAAAAATTTGCTATGATCTAAGATCTTAGTAACCTATATAAATAGAGAGATAAGAGCTGAAATTTAATCAATCCAGTCTCATGGGTATTTTTGGCCTCGCGTTGGCATCATATATTTAGGGCAAGTGCCAAGTGTGCCAAGTGTGTCTCTATATGGCCATCTATTTGCTTTAAAAGAAAACGATCAGTGAAATAATCGCAGATATTAATGCTGTAAGAGCAGGCGTCAGATTTTCAAACTGTGAAAGAGCGAAAAAGGGATAACATAAACAAATTTACCCGCTTATAGAAAAACTTGCTTTTGGTGTCACAAATATCGTTAGTTGCTTGATAACTTTTTCCATATCCGTGCCACGGTAGAATGGGACATGTAACTCCACTTCTATTGATATTTCCTTGAAAAGAAAAACAAGTTATTAATAAATAATTTATTTCTTTCGTCACAGTCATTTAGATTTTATTCGTGATTTCGACCAACCTTTTGGGGTTAAAATATCCATAATTACTTTCTTAGTTGGTGTCTACTCAATAAAATAGAATTACCTACCAACCGAAAGTCAAATTTGTATAATTTATGCTCGGAGATAAATCAGGATATGCTTGTGTTAGGTTTATTATTGTAGTTAGTCGTTTGGGGTTCGGAAAGCCTCTGGTGGCGTTCTCAGTTTAAGTCGGCTCTTTAAACTTTACTCTAAAAATAATGTTTATAGTATCAATTTAATTCGATATTTTATTTATAATTACCTTATTATTAACTTCAGTCTGGGTATATTCCACCTCTATAACCCATTCCACAGTCTCGCCTCTATAAAAAGGTGAGGGCACTTTACAGGTGACGTTGTAATTGTCAAGAGAGCAGACACTTGGCAGTCTTTTTGGTGACGATGGAAGGGTTAAGTGGACCACTGCACCATAGGAAGCTTCTTCCTTGTTCATGATGTTGATTTTCAAACCGAGCCGGTCGTCTGTACCCGGGATATATGGACTGCAAGATAATTTCACTTATTATTTTATTTACTTATACACCACATAAAAATCCAAAACATAGTAATGTTGTAATGGGTTGCCGCAATAGGTAGTGTTCGTGCCGTCTGCGCCAAAACGTCCTAGGTTCGAATCCTGGTAGGTACATTTATTTGTGTGACAAGCACGAATGTTTGTTTCCTAGTGGTTGTTTATAAACATATTGTGTATTTATTGTGGTACCCTCGTTGTTTCTAACTTAGTAATAAGAACGGAAACTAAGAATTTTAAATTTTTAAATTTTTTTTTTTACTTTTGAAAAGGTGTTTGTGGGTCATATCGTAGTTCATAAACGAGTGGACCGATTTCGTTCTGTTTGTTTGATGGCTGTAGTAATTGGGATGGATCTTGCTACAGTAATACAATTTATGATCTGTTCATCCATTCATGAACTACTAATTTGTACTTTTCATGTCATAGTTAAATGTATATTTGTCTTACCTGTCCAAAGATTCCAGAGTCATATGCAGTAATGGTCTGCAAATTAGGTCGTCGCCACAGTCTCTAGTTAATTGAATATCAAATGAAGAGCTGAGTACAGAGTCGTCTGATAAACGAGCCGCGTGTGAGGGGAAACTTGAACTATCTGAAATGTGATTAAGAAAAACAATTGTAAAAGACAATAAAAAATTGAAGTTGGATGGTTTTAAGACAGTTTTATTGATTTAATATTTTCATATATTGTTGTTTATTTTAGGATTTGTTTTGTACAATGGTCATAGTATTATTATTTTTTTATAAAAATCTAGTGGCCTACCTCCCGGCGACTCACGCTCCGGGGCCGAGGAACTAGAGTCTCTAGCAATGGAAGGGACTTTGGGTACTTTAGTATATTTATTTACAACAATTTTCAATTTTACAATTTTACAATCAGTTGTTCTAGAAGACTTTATACATATTAACAAATTCCTATTACATTATTATACATTATATAATATAATATATAATATAATTCACTGTATTTGCCAAGCTCTTGCTAACCACCTCAATGACTAAATGAATGTTTCGTTTGCTGATGAACAGAAAGTTGAAAGAAAACGATCAGACGAAAACAGAACAGTTTTTAAGGGCTACAAGATATGTTATATATTTTTTATTAAGAACTATTTTATTCTGTAAAATTATCTCCCCTTAGCGCTTTTCCTAAACTTGAAAAAATGTCTTAAATGCTCTGTCCCTTTCTGGCTGATGTGCTTTAATTGTTGAACGAGACAAAACAGTTTGAGCAAAGACCTTAATAAAAAAAACGTTTGTCAGGCTGTATTTTCCTAAAATTCAATTCCTGTTAAAAATAAGAAAATTTTAAAGAAGTAAAATATTGAAAATAGGTGCTATTATTACTCCATCCTTACCTTCAAAGGTTTTGCTTGGCGCTAAATTGAATTTCAATGAAATTGGATTTGATAAATCGGCCGTCGCCTGCGAAAAAATTATATTTTATAATATTTCAATATATTCAGAATTTATAACTGCTGAAAGTAATTTTTATCGTCTGTAGGTAAGAAAATGAACTTACATGTACTTTGACAATTTTCTCTTCGCACACTTCGTTCCCGGGCTTAATAGTGACAGTGAACATTGGGTCCTCGTCTAGCATTGCACGATTTCCTTCACTATCTATTTCCACAGTTGCTTTGAGATCTAATGATATAACAAACAAGTAGTGCCAATATCTTTATGGTACTATTAAAAAGTTAACAACTTAAGAACGGATGGAACAAGTTTGATGATCACTGATTTGTTGGCTTCGCCTGAACCGAGTATATTAGAATAACTATGAAATAGCAAAATTCACGAAGTGTGTTTGAAGAAAATTCGTTTCCTTATACATTTCACATGGAATGACGTTTTAGATGACACATTATTATTTAGAACTCAAACGCGATACAAATTTCGCAAGGTCCATTAATTTTGAATAAAAATAATTAATACCTAATGCAAAAAGTGGACCAAAAGATGGACCGATTATGATAAGGTCTTTTTTTGGTTGAAAGCTGACGGATCTTAGCTGCAAATAATAAATATCTCTTCAAATTATTTATTGACATTGAAGGCAATTTAATACGTTTATTAAATATTTACAATAATGTATTTAATTATATTCACAAAAATACAAAAGGCTCAACTATTCAACTATGAGATCTTCTTATTAGAATTTCCAGGCACAGAAGGCAGACCACCTACTTGCCTGTAAGGAAAATGATCAGTGAAACAGATACAGAAATATATCTACCTCATACCTTATTGACATGTTACGGGAATTCACTTTTTTCACCTTATTTGAATTGACTTGAATTGTCTATTGTCCTTAATTTTACTTGTACATACGAAATAATATTTTACGCAGATATTATCTTATTATACACAACCGTAGCTAATGTTAATTATAGCTACCTAATTTGACATGAGACCACATAATCCTCTCAGCCGAGTTAACACAAAAAAACGCCGTAAAATTTGTTGCATTTGGCTGAAGATTCATCGCGTCCGGCACTTTTATTTTTGCCGTTACATGCATAGTTGGTATACATCTGAACATATATGCCGTATTACTCTTGAAAGCACCAACTGCTAAATCTGAAAAAACGCATAGCATAACTCAAAAAATATATAATTATGATATTTTGTTTTTAGACTTCCTTTTAGTTTTTTTTTTTCTTTTATTAATTGTAAAACGACGAAAACCGAGGTTATTATTTTGACGTGTCTATGGGTTTGTACGTGGCAACGTAACATTTAAATGAATGTAACGATTATAAATATTTTTTTCTTTGAAAGCTGACTTGTTCAATATGTTCTTAACTACAATTTATGAAGGTCATATTTGAGGTACATATTTGTATTTAAAATTTCGAAATTTCTCTTCAATTTCAGTTCATATATAATCGTCGTGTGTAATATTGGAATCTGAATTGTAAATAAAATTATCATTTTATAATGTTTAGAGGCGGGTGAATACCTACAAGCCATTTCATTAGGCCGCATCACTTGCGTAGTTTTAGATAAAGTTATTTTGTTGATAGCATACCATTACAATTATTATCATCAATGTCAAGGGCCTTAGATATTGAACCACCAAATGCTTTTGCGCCTGCAACCTGAATTTTCTGTATATAGTCCGTTCTCAGTCCATTCACACTGCCTCTATATATGTATACCGCACCAGATTCACCATCTTCCCAAGGAGCACCAATCGCTATGTCTGGAATAAGAAATTTATAACTTTTAACCTTTAAGTGACTGTACGCGTGGCCATCTATATATATAAAAATCAATTGCTGTTCGTTAGTCTCGCTAAAACTCGAGAACGGCTGGGTCGATTTAGCTGATTTTAGTTTTGAAAAGTTTGTCGTAGTCCAGGGAAGGTTTAAACGTTGAGAAAATATGGAAAAATTGCGAGGAAAATAGTAAAAACAATAATTTCATTTTCCCATATAAACTGTTCTACCTACTTTCCTGTCAAATATTTGACGTTTGATTCACATTCTACCTTTTATTGACAGTACGAAGTTCGCCTGGTCAGCTAGTAAACAATAAAATTCTTTATTTTGTAGACATAACAGATATATACTTTTAAAATGATAAAAATAATTTTAAAATATTTTAAAGAGGTAGAGTTTAAAAGAAGAGGCCTTACTTACAGTGCCTACCAGAAGCAGCTTTCAGATAAATAGATATTATGTTATATAATAGCCCATAACACTCATCTCTTGCTTCAAATCAATGAAATATTTTTTTAGAATCGGTAGGTATAGTTTATGACGGTATACCAATTATTTTTCTTTACAATATAGGTATCAATAATAAAGTGAAACATTTATAAATAATTTAAATATTATTTTCTTCTTTAACCTCCTCGAGTTTCAAATTATTTCAGGGCAACAAAATTTTATTAAAAACAGACGAAGAAACGTTCACTAAGAGTTGCGGACTTTCAGATTTTATAAAGCCACAAACATAATATTTAAATAAACCTTATGGTTTATTTCAATATTTTTAACGAAAAACTATTTAGAAATTGTTAATTTGTAAATACTTATCATGTTTGTTTTATGATGTGGTATAACTTTATTTAATTTAAGGATATAAAATACAGCCATATAACATAATTTATATTTACGACTCTAAAGGGTTCCGCTACTAGGAAATAACGATGTTGTTTACCCGAAAATCCGTCGTGGTCGATATCGCCGAGGGCAGCAATTGTCAGTCCAAAATGGGCTCCATTTTTGCTCGAACCACGGACAAATCCAGCTAAATTTAAGTTGAAGTTATCCTGAAACTGGAATTTGATACTATTATTATTATTTATAAAATTGTAACTG
Organism: Aporia crataegi; assembly: GCA_912999735.1. Classification (NCBI taxonomy): domain Eukaryota; kingdom Metazoa; phylum Arthropoda; class Insecta; order Lepidoptera; family Pieridae; genus Aporia; species Aporia crataegi. The sequence goes on from OU538743.1 coordinate 8,229,072, forward strand.
TTAAAAATATTTAAATTTTACGACGTCTTTGTGTAATTTGTGCCTTTCCAAGTTACTTTTGTTTCCTACTCATCTACTTCCTACTCATGTTTTTTGGAGCCCTTCTTACTTCGAACCCAAAAGGAGTGTTCCAAATGTCTGTGAGTCTGTGTGGCATCGTGTGCTGCTAATCGAACCGTACGATTATGCGTTTTATGTTTGAAAGCTAAAGTGATTGATATGGTTCCACACCATATCAATCACTTTAGCTTTCAATTATAGCTATGATATATAGCTATAATTTAGACAGATCAGTTGACCTATTTATGAAGCGTTCTTATTTTAAATAAATTTTTTGCGGTTTTTAAATTTCACAGATACTTAAATCAAGTTAAAGTTGTTGTCAAAAAATCTTTTTGTTTACAGCCGCAATTTTCTTGATCGCTGTGAATACAGTAATTAATACAAAATTTGGGTACTGCGTATAAATTAGTTTTGCGCAACATTAAACGTTCACAAAGGCCCTTAGATAAACGAAATTAGCGTTTGATGGGTGTTTCAAAATAAAATTTCTATGGAAATGATGTTTAAATGTGTCGTTATATCATAGGGACAGCTAATGACATCTCTATACAAATTTGCTTTTCGTCAGGCGACATCCATCGCATATTATCGCTTATCTATGCCCTATGGCCAGGACACTTAGACTTTTACCCGTTGCTCCGTCAAGTAAACGAATACAGCGCCTTGGTCAAACGTGATGTTGTCATTCTTATGCACGTAGTTGGGTGCGCCGATTAAAAGGTCAGTGACCCCGTCACCGTTGATGTCAGTGCAGCATAATGTTGCACCAAAATAGGCGCCCAGCTGATCACCGACAATCTTTGCTTTAATACGGATGGGAGCTGACTCTATGAAGGATGGCTCGAATATTAGAACCTGAAATTTTCAGATTAATTTTATATGTACCTATTTTCCAAAGACCACAGACCGCTAGCTGCCACGATCCCCACATAGCTCTTTCGCATCGTCTATTAATATAATTATACATAAATTAATTAAAGGTACATGCTCGCCGATTGCGGATGATATTGACATGCCCTTTCTCATGTACGTCCTGGATTTGGCGCAGATACGTACAATTAGATCTACCAGCATATAATGCGGTCTTTTTGAGGCAGTTAACATATTAACTCTTACGAAAAAATACCAAAATAATATACTTAAAATAATATATTGTATTCATTCAATATATTATCATAAATTGAATGCATACATTTATCACACTTTTCATTATATTGTATCCATTTTTATGTATTCAATGACGAACTTACTTGCCCATATCCAGATTTGGATCGAGGTGCACCTGCCACGTATAAGGTTTTTCCATTCGCTTCGAAAATACCAGATTCCACACTGTATCCTGGGAAGAATATTAATGATATGGAACGAACATTTGAAAAATGACCCAGTACTACATTTTGAATAAATTCTCACAATTTTATGTGGCTTCACATTTTTTTTAAAATTTCGGGCAATAGCACTATAAACACTAACAATTAAATATTGGGGTTTATAAAAATTGGCATTACCACGTTTATATTGCAGGACAGCATCACTCGACTGGGTCCCTCATTTGACTCACATATAATATCAATATTTGTATATTTTATTCTATGCCAGTTAAATAAATTTAAAAAAAATATATGTTACAAGCTTAATTTCTATAAGTATTATGATACTTGTAGTAATTAAGTAATTTAATTTCTTTTTAAAAGCCACAGTAGTGCTGAAATGGGAATTGAAATATTCATGTGTGATATTATGTTAACTAAAAATATAACGTGAGAATATTACAGTATTTTCCCAGAATGCCACCAGCAACATTCAGTTCAGGCAATTTATCACTCAGCCTATTTTACAGAATGTAAAAGACTCAGAATGTTCCATGAGTGAACAATTCTGGAGGAAGCTGGTCATAATACGGCTTAATATAATTTTTTTCTTAGTCTTAAAGGATAATTATGAGAACATATATTTTTCAACCTTAGATTATTTACTTGTACGTGACAAGTAAATAATCTAAGTTTTCAACATCTTACCTAAGTAGTCATCCGGGCCGAGATCCTTAGTATAATACGGGTTCGTTACAGGTTGTTTCCCGAAGAGTAAATGATTGCCGGATATTGAGTCAGGATAATACTTGTATTCTACTATTCCTCCTGAAATATATGATAATATTTGGGACTTCTTTCAACATGTTTATATTTAATTATTTAATTGTTGGTTCTCAATGAATGTTACCAAAAATCTTACAACTAATATAAAACTAAAAATACACCCATTCAAAGGAAGTCGTAGCATAATATACAGCGTTTAAAATAGAAAACAGTTTGAACAGATTTAACGCGTATATTTAATCCAAATATTACAATTATTTGCAAATAGAAACGTAAACTTTATTGCAATTAAGAATAAATTTACTTTTGATGAAAGGCTTTGCGATACTGTGAAAACAAAGTACGAAAATTGTAAACCTCGTTACCTCTAGTGGAGTACATTTCGGCACACGGTCTAGAACCTACTTAGCCGTAGAACCTTCTTCTTTTTTAAAAAGAAAGAAACAAATGAAATTGATGACAATTAAAAACCCCTGATAAACGTATTTTCATAAATTGCTAAGATCCATCTCGAAATCTTTAAAAAAGCCACATCTGTGTAGATGTGCCTGTCAGACTCTGTATACTTGTCTGTGGCGATGCAGACTCTCTCTCTCTTATCGGTCCCTCATGTCTGAGGATCGTGGTCAGCATCGGGGTAATATTTGGAGCGGATGATCTGCCTCCATCGGTCTCGATCCAGTGCGTCTCTCACGACCACGTAGAACTTGGAGGACGATGAGTCCTTCACTTGATCGGTCAAGATCGATTTGACCGATCAAGTGAAGGCGATGCAGACAGACATACAGACACGTTAAACTTATAACACTCTTTTAATCGGGGGTTAGTAAAGTTAAGCAAGATTACATAGTTATTTGGTACCTACATACCTGTCCACTGCAATAGCCCCGGTGCTCCAATAATAATGGTGTCATTTTCAGTAAATTTGACCGACATCCCAGCTTGACCATACGCATAGAAGTTGAGGTGAGTACCATACTCGCCGTACTCCTTCCTTGAGCCGTCGGTCATAAATGCTTGTCTATCTGAAAGCAGCAAACAACATTTTAGATGAAAGTTGCTCCCATTTGTCTTATACATTGGCCAACTTCTCGTAATAATGAGTGAGTCCCAAGCTTTATATATTTGCAAATCTATCCATCTCTTTCTTATTCTCTTTCATATATTTGTGGAATAAGGCAAAACAACGATCACTTTTTGATAAGACATTCACTTTTAAAAACCTTTACACAGTGACTTATTTTCTTCCCATTCGTTTTCCCTCTCAAACCCTATACTCTCATTCCATTAAACACTATACTAAAGACATTCCATTCTCACATCTTTATAAAATAACGTAGCAGCTTCCTTGAAGGTAAAACTTGTAAATGTATGTTAAAATTGACCATAATGACGCCAATGAAACAATATAAACAGCAAATTTGGGGAACTAGCCGATAGCGATAAATTATAAATCTTTCACTGAAACACTCACTCATTTCCTTTAAAGGTAGAAAAGTGTTTCCCTTCGATAGTCCTTGATAGTAACACCCTCCATTCATCAACAAGTGTGTATTTTTATATGGAACGGTATAGCGTGGCGCACATACCTGTAAATTAGTCTTTATCACTATCAGCACACATAAAACAAAGTTCGCCGCCGAATCCTTCTGTGGGGATATTCACAATAAGTAAAAACCAAATTTGGGTTATAAGAATTCACACCCTAAAGTTGTCCTTGCCGACCTGAATTTGTTTTCGAATTTCGACTAATTGTAAATACCCCTGCTATTCCCAATAAATTCGAAATTTATCGTTTGGATATGGTCGGTAAAATCTCGGTCGAATAGATTTTTTTAAAATCATGTCTTAATTAAATCTTAATATTGACTGTTATCTTCTACGCTTTCACACCAAAACCATTAAAACTAATATACTAGAGCTTGCTTTTATTGAGAAAAAGAGATTGAAGAGATTGAAACAGATCAAACACGTGGAGGAAGTCGAAAATAAAAGCTAATAACTTATATAGCTCAATTACTTATACAGCTCAATAACTTATACAGCTCCATAATTTATATAGCTCAATCATTGAATCTTGTATTAAAAGCTAGTACAGAATATTACCATAGCCCGCTTACTTTCGAACACAACAACAACAAATATAATCTATTGTAAAGTCAATATTTAACACTTTGATATGGAAGTGCTATTTCGACACTTGATGTGGAATTAGACTTTGGCACAATTATTTAAATTAATATTAATCTATGAATATTCATTAAGTAGATTTAAAAATCTAATGATTATTCATAGTAATATTTTATTTTATTTTTTAATGCTTGCACTGTATATTATGTAATAATTAATCACACGATATACTTATGAAAATAAAAGCCTATAATAATCCTAATAATAATAATTAAGCTATACTAATGTTATAAAGCTGAAGAGTTTGTTTGTTTGAACGTACCAATCTCAGGAACTACTGTTTCGTATTGAATAATTCTTTTTGTGTTGGATAGTCCATTTATCGAGACTATAAGTACAACATCACGCTGCGACTAATAAGAGCGAAGCATAGGTGAAAAATGTTCAAAAACGAGAAAAATTATCCATATTTGAAGGTTTCCATTGCGTGCGCTGCGTAAACGGTTCAAATTATCCAAAAATTATTACGCAGAAGTACTTTAAAATAAAATTTGACCGCCTCCTTGGTCTAGTGGTAAGCGCGTAAGCGTTACAACCGAGAGGTCCTGGGTTCGATTCCCGGCGGAGATAAAAAAAACTCGGTCTGGCAGGTCATAGAAGGCTGATCACCTACTTGCCCTTAAAGAAAAAATCGATCAGTGAAACAGATGTGAAATGCATCTGCCCCATACCCCACTAGGGGACACGGGACTTCACTTACTTTAAAATAAAAACTTCTTAATCGCAGTCATAATAACCGAAATTGACGCGGACAAAGTCGCGGGCAACAGCTAGTTTCAAGATAAGATCCTATGCGCATTTGAACATCATGTAAACTTAAAGTAAGGTGAATCAAATCTACTAAATTATTTATCAATAGAGTCTACGTGTTTAAATGAGCGCTTTTTGATAGTACTAAGTCAAAACGTGAAATGAATTATTTTTTAGTTTGGGTTAATTATAATTTACCAAAAATTTCCCACCGGGCAGAGTAGCAATCGAAGATCCAAACCACATATCATTCCTTTTAAAGAAGTCGGAATTTGAGGAGTACATCTGGAAGATAAGATCTTCAGCTGAAAAAAATGAAATAATTCACTCTTCCATACTTTATATATTATTAAAAATACTAATATTTTATATAATAATATCTTTATATAATAGGTAACACAAATCAACAAAAAAATCTTTTTATGTGTCTATTTTTAATGACTATTGTCTGTATTTTAATGACTATTGTCTGTTTTTTAATGACTATTGGCTGTATTTTAATGACTGTTTTGACTTTGACTGGGTTTTTTTACCTTTACTTTAATACCCAAAAACTCAATTTATAAAAAAAACTTTGCTTTTGTACTTTACACGATGATAAAAATAATATAAAATTTTTCACAAATGCTTAGAGGTTACCACTCTTAAAAGCAAATTTTATGAGATAAAAATATTATTTATTTTATTAATTAGGTATATGAAATCAAAATCGGGTACACAGAACTCAGACACTAAATTCGTGTTGACTTGTGTAATATATATATTTTTTTTTGCTAACACACTTCATTTATCTTAGTTACAATTTATGAAAATCTGCTCATTCATTTATTATTTTTAATTTTAATTGTATTTACATTCTTATATGTAAGAATTCATGTAGTGAGTTTTTTAAAAATTATCTTCAATTTCAAGTAAAACTCAATTTCATTTAGATAAATTTCTAGTAACTGTGAGGCCAATTATAAACTATTTTTTTGTTGATAGGAGGTAGTTTTTATCAAAACTGATTAGGTACTTTTTGAAAAATTCAACAAAGGACTTGTTAGTTTAAATCTCGCTTAACCATTTACTAATAAAAGCCTTAATAATTTTATATGCATTATATAACAATTGCATAAAGAAAATTAAAAATTTAGCGTGTATGTTTATCACAATTTTACAATTATTTAAAGACATTATTAATTGTAGGCATATGCTTTTAAAATCTCACCTTCAAAAGTTCGAGATCCAAGTGCATTGCAAGTAATATTTTTGATATTTAGCTGCAATCGACACTTAAACACTAGACCAGTTGAAATCGATGGATTGGTAGTGCTATTGGATTTTGGGGCTCCTATTAAAACCCTGAAACCATACCTTTAGTAACTACATAATTAATTTTATGATTTTATAAATCTTTGAAGCTCTCTGTAATTAGATAATTTCGAAGAATTTATTCGCCTTCTATACGAATCCAGGCGCAACATGCGTGTACCCTTGAGCCATACATGGGGTTAAATTAAAAAGTTTCTATATTATTCTTTTCTTCCTTATCAGTATTGTTTACTAGTGACCTATCTTAGCTTTGCGGTTGTTGCTTTATACCCACGTTGTCTCGTTTATTGTGTACTTTACTATAGATTGGAGCTATATATTACAACAGAAATAGCGAATAGTATGAACTTGAAATGTTGTGGGGTATGAGTGTCTTATTATTTAGATTTATCAAGTAAATATCAAAAGAAATATTTGTCACGTAATTAAATGAAGCCATAATAAACATTATTTAAAGAAATTTTAATATGAGTCAACTAGCTTTGAAATGAATCACTTATTTTGTGAGGTCTATCGTAACTTACTCGGATCCATCTAAAACTATGCTATATCCAAAATAGTCCGAAGCACAATCAGGCTGAAAGGTAACACCAGATTTCACATGAAACACACTACAGTCCACACACACAAACAACAAACACACTAACTTATACATTTTTAAAATTTAACACATGTTCTCTGTATCATGGTTGTAAACAAACTGAATGGACATTCAATGCAGATTATTAATTGCAGAGAGTAATTACTATTAGTTATTTATATCGAAAATATGATAATTTACTTTTTAACTGTTGTGTGAAACTATTTATATAAAAAGTTTTAAACCTTTGGGATGCGGACCCAAAATACTACGTTACTAGATTCGTTGTAGGTATCTTTTAACGCGTTGGCCGAAAAATGAGCTCGGTGCCCAGGAGTTGCATAAGCGTATCTTAAATAAATTAATTTTAAACAAAAAAATAAAACTGACCTCAAAACGCACTGAAAAGTAAAAAATAAATTTTTAATAAATGAACTTACTATTAAATATAAAAGACGTCAATAGTGTTGATAAATAAAATTCATGTAAAATTCAACAAGGGCACAAAACTGTGCCCTGACATGGACGCTCTGATTTTACGCGTACATACGTTTACCTTATATACTAAAAACTATTCAACGTATCATATATATATTTTTAATGAAAATAAGAAGACACAAACCGAATCGTTTAATACTAAAAATTTAAGTAATATCGTTCATATTGTTTTCATGGTGTTTTATAGTAAGCAAGTGAACGCATGTTGTGATTTACCGCTGGAACTCAGTTACTATATTGTCTCTATCTCTAGAAGTATTTCTTCTACCTTATTAATATTACTATCATATATGACTCTTTTGATGTTTTATAAAATGATATATAAATCATTTATATAAACTGATATTACATCGAGATATAGAGATCTAAACTGGACGCGTAAACAATAACGTATGACACTTCATTCATCCAAATCGGTCTACGGATGGCGACGTACGAGAGGAACTTCGGAAAAAAAATACACGTCGAATTGATAACCTCCTTTTTGGTTTTTTTGAAGGTTGGTCAAAAATCAAAGGCCTTTTGGCCCCAAAAATCTTTATCCCAACAGGAATGAAAATATATAAACCACTGATATTCGCATACACTTTCAGTTTGTAAATAGTTTACCTACAATTGTTTTTATAAATAGTATTTATGTGGGTTAGTGAAAGGTAGGTACTTTTTTATTCTTCATATTTAATTGCCTCTAATGAAGTCAGTCCAATCTTAAGTTCCCATATTATTAAGGGTAAATTAAATAAATTAAGTTAACTTAAAAAAAGAATACTGTATAAATAAATTTATAAAATCACAATGATTTCTCAAATATCATTTGTATTCTAATAATTAGAATACATTAGAATCTTAATACTTTACACAAAATAATTTATTTAAGTGGAAAAAATAATTATACTCATTAATGTATTATTATCATAACATAATTGATACTTAATCATTTAGTTGTAATTCTATTAGTAGGTTTGGTGCGTAGCCAAATACTGGCTATATTACCACGTTGTATCGCTATACTAACGCGTTGGCCGAAATATGAGCCAGCTTTCGGGTTTCCTGTGGTCTCAACTTAGCGCGTCGATATCTCTTTAAACAAACATTATCTATTGTAACAATAGAAATTATCATTTAAACTTCCTGTAACAGATAAGTTATCCTGTTTGACTCATTTCAACTTCTCGTCATTGATTGAATGAGTGAATCGTTGAGGTTTTTATCGACACATAATAGGTGTGATTCACTATAATTATATTGTTCTAAATCACTTAACGTGGCCGGCCCAAATATCTCTGGCAGCGCTATCATCCTAAGTTTTTGACTTGCTTAAATTACATAAATAAATTATTTTAAATCACAATCCTTAGTTTCTCTTAAAACTTAGGTTTACAAAGATATGTATGCGATTAAAATTTCACGAAATAATGACAAAAAGCAAAAGAGATTTTTGACATGGAAAGTAGCGTTTAGTCCATGCGGTTGGGGTGCACCCTATCGGAGGCAAAGTTGGCAAAACTTGGAGCGAAACGAAAAGACTCGCCCAAGACAACGTGGGTTGACTTTATCCTGGGAAGCCTTCTGCTCCAGCTTGGAGATATAGAACTACGTGTCAAGTAAATTAATTTACTCGACTTCGTCTGTGTTTATTAGGATATTGTTAGATCAATGCGATATTAAGTTTTTCTTGCATTATTTTGTACGTTTTGTCTTAAGTTTGAAGGTAATTTTCGGCATAAAAATCACAGTAAGTTCTACTCCAAACTATAAGGTTTTTACATCATGTCCGAATGCGATACTTAGCGATATTGGATAGTTATTAATTCAAGTGTTTCGTTTACTTTTACAATTGTTTAGTTGACAAAGCATTTATCATCGATAATAAATAGTTCAAAAAACTTTTTAATTTTCGTTTCATAGTGTTTACTTGCCAGCATTTATACTGTCATACTGTTTCAAACTTCTCAATCCATATCGATAAAATTCACAGGTAGGTTGTAATTTATAGATATAGATATTAAACGAAGAAAGAATCTTCATAATCAGTTAGTAACAAACATTCAAAAAATACAATCGAGCTTAGAACCTTACTTTAAAAGGATTCATTTTGAAAGTCGAACAAAACCGTTCCTTCGTTCCACTGAATGCACAATGCAACTTAGTAAATATCTCAATCGATTCTGTTTCGACCTTCGAACTAGATGTTTGTTTTGTATAACTGACCTTAAAATACGATATTTCTTTACGGTATCAGGGTTTGTTATCTCTGAGGTCAAATTAAAGGTGACTTGTTATTAGGCAGTATTTTATTAGTAGCTTTTCCCACGAATTTACTTGATAACCACCACTAAGATGTTACAAAAATCACGGGTAACTAATACGGGTATCATATTGTTTGGTTGGTTGAACGTGATAATGTCTGTAACTGCTGGTTTGAATTGAAAAATACTTTCTGTGTTGGACAGTGCATATATGGAAGGCTATATAACATCAACTTACGTTGAATAAGAGTACAGCATTAATAAAAAATATTGAAAGAACGTGAGAAATTGTTTCTTTTAACAGAAGGTTAAACCGAGGGGCATAGCTAGTATTTTATATACAGATAGATACATTGTAATTGCACTACAAATCCTAAAAATTAGTTTTATTTTGACATGTTAGTTAATTTATCTGAAGCATATATTAAATATTACAATACTATCTTATAACTCATTAGTATAAACTTATCAATAGTTGATAATACTCGCAGTGTACTTCATCTGGGAGTTATGTTTTTAAAATTTATAATAATTAGTATTTTGATTATTAATTTAAAATATGTGAAATCACAATACGATTTTGAACAAGTTCTTTTTGGAAGTGAAGAAAATTACGATTCCGTTAGTGTTGGTAAATATGTTATAAACATAAGCAATTATTAATATATTCTGTAGTAAGTAATAGTTTTCATACAACGACTTATTAACATGAGCGTTACAACCCAACTTTTTTCGTTTGACGTGTCAGTAAATGTGTGTCTATCTGTGGCAACGTAGCTTATAAACGAATGGACCGATTTCGATGTGGCTTTTTTTGTTTGAAAGCTGATTTAATCTCATTGAATCTTAGCTACAATTTATTACAATCTGTTCATCCATTCATGAGATATTCTTGTTTGTAATTATCTTGTCTGTGGGTTTTAAAATTTTCTACAAATTCACTTGTTTATCCCAAATAAAATGTGGTATAATAAAGATTTAACGTAAGTTAAAATTTTTCATAGACAAAAAAATTACAATAATATAGAAAAGGCGCATCATACCCGTTGTGGAGTGAAGCCGAATGGTCTCTTACCGCCTTCCTTTGCTATGACGCGTTGGCCGAAAAATGGGACAGCTTTCGTCTCCAGAAGTCTCAGCTAAGCGCGTCGATATCTCTATAAAAAAATTATAAATAAAGTAAATTTAAATGTTAAATATAAATATAGTTTATTTACTTTTTTGTTAGTCAAGTAGTCACATAAACAGATTAGCAACTTGGACTCGGTGAGGGTACAATAATGAAGGTAGCGGGAAAATTTGAATTTTTAATTACCATATCTACCTTCCTAGCGTTAATAAAATATGTAAACCCTTTTTGTTATAATAAATAATAAAATATTCCAATTATATTTTTTACTTTCCAGAATCGACTGATAAGCCAATATTTTCAAACGGGACTTGGATGTGTGGAAATTGTTCAGACATTAATACAAACAACGTTATATATCGGGAATCGTATGATGTAGACACGATTGGTGAAGTTATGGAATTGCAGGTATAGGATATTTTGCTAATCACTAAAGCGGATTAAAAGCACTTCACGTGCTATGGTTGTTAATAACCGTTCAATCACAGCGCAGCGTGAGATGAGTTCGACTCTACAGCTGGGGTTAGTTTTCGTAGCTTAGGTTTCTGAGAGCTAAATATTATATTATACAAAAAGGTTAATTAAAAAAATTAACAGTATGTACTTACTTGAAATGTTGAGTGGATAATATCAAATCACATCACTGATTTTATTAAAGTTCTTCTTAATAACTGCCTAATTAAAATTTTATTTAACCGATGTTTAATGTTCATTGAAGAATCAAAATTCTAATAAATAAACTGTTTTCAGGTCGGTGTGTCAATCCCAGATATGCGATGTGTGACAGTGACAACTGACACCATTAGAAATGTCGATCTTGTGTCAGGATCATGCACGGGTGACATTGTCACTTTAACTGTCCTTAATACGCCACACTTTGACGTCACTGTGTACTAATAATAAAAAAATTGAAATAAAATAATAAATATCGTGTTAATGACTTGCGTGAAAATGTAATTTTATGTATATTTCTTTATGTAGGAGGCAAATGGGCCTATAATCTCACTTACGAGAAGCGTTCCGCCGCCCATGGACACCCTCAACGTCTGTTGGGCCATGAGTGCGTTGCCAGCCTTTTCTGCCAGCCAGAGACCTTCAAGAAAAGAGGTACGCTCTTTTTTGAAGGTCCCTAAGTTGTATGGTTTGGAAATACCTCAGAGGCTAGTTATACAGTGGTGATGCACGGCAAAAAATGCCTTAGAAAATGCTCAGTTCTAGAACGACGAACCTCGAGATGATGCAGATGGAATTTCATATTCTGTCTCGATGTTCCAAGATGAAACTTAACTGCTGGTATTAATCCAAACAACTCCTCTGAAAATATCCCATAATAAATGCGATAGAAGATGCAGAGGGAACCTGAACCTGAACAACGCCAATATTATATTTCTTCGTTTTTAAGTTGTTTTATTTCAGAATGTTCTAATGTATTTTGTATAAAAAAGGCTATCATACCTAAATTCTTAAGCGTTCTACCAAAAATCAGAAATAAATATTATAACTAACTTGTAGAATATTTGTATGAAAATAGTTTATTTACACGCAAACTTACTTGGCAAACTTTCTGTTTGTATTCTAAGGTCACGGGTGAAACATTTATTAAGTAATTTTGTAAAGCTAACCAAAAGATTTCAAATTATTTAACAAGATGATGACTACGAGTTGTCGCATAGGCGTTTGCTTCATTGCGTTCTTTTAACAAGTGAACTGAACAAACTATTAGATATCCCAATGAATTGGAAAACGCCTGAATAACTACCGTCAAATTATCTTAATTATAATCTTAATTTAAATAAAAAACAGGAGCAAAATACTCTCAGATTAGGTATAAAATAAAAAGTAGTCTGATTTTACTATATACATATAACAACATTTACCATGTACCAGATTCTCTAATACCAATTCTAGTTTTGTTTTAGGACATTCTTCAATGATATTCTTACTTATTAGCACGAGTAGGTATTTCTTACCTAGACACACATCTATATATAGGAATTAAAAAGAAAACACATTTTTGATTGCATAAAATTAACATTTTGCGAGAAAATTCTGAAACATGTTTTGCAAATAAAAAACGCAATTATGTTATAATTAATTCAAATTGTTTAAAAACAAGAGTTAAGTTGTTAAAAAAATAATACTGTTTTGTAAATTTGCCTAAAATGAAAAAATCCCGTTACCCAGTTTTTTACTGCCTCCAAAAAAGTGTATGTTTTAATAAGTTATCTTTGTGTCTTTGGATTCGTAGCTCTTAAATGTATGGACTGATTTTCGAATGACAGGAATAAAAAAAGTGTACATTAAACAGTAAACTAGTACTTAAAAATGTTCACGCTAGATCACGGAAAACATTAATGAAGATCTCTGTTATTGTCTCATTATATTTATTTAATTTATTTTTAATTAGCTGACCCGGAAAACGTTGTTTTGCCATATAAATTATTTCTAGTGAATACTTTGGTATTGATCGCAATTTTTCCATATTTTCTCACCGTTTAAACTTTCTTGAACTACGACAAACATTTCAAAACAAAAATCAGCTAAATCTGCCCAGCCGTTTTTAAGTTTTAGCGAGACAAACGAACAGTAATTGATTTACATTTACAATAATACATTTAAGTCTTTGTTCGCGGTATACGCAATATAAGCTTGAGACAGGACATTTTATTACCTTTTATTACGAAAAAAGACTTGAAAATATCGTAAAAAGGCGAAAAACGCGAGGAAATCCTTATATGTTTGTACCGTTAATTGTAAAATGTTGGCAGTTGACTACAATGTTTCGCTCGGTTCGCTGTGCCATTGTAATTGTAAAAAATAATGGAGCACAAAATTACTCTACAGGGTAACGTATACTTTAATTCTAAATGAAATAAAGTCAGTATTTTGGGTACGCACTCAAACGAATATGATGAGCGGTTTGTATATAAAACATATATTTTTTAATACCCATGTAAAAAAGTTTGTACATAAATGTTATTAAAAATAAACAAATTCTAATATTTGTGTTAGCTTTAAAATAAAACTGTGGCATATCCTTTACGAATGGACCGATTTTGAGGGGTTTCTTAAATTATTTGTTGTTTTTGGATAATATCATGTTCAACAGTTGATTATAATTAAATAAGAAAATATTTTACAGAAGTACTGCTTCCGTTGATTTGAAGAAAAAGTATCAACGTGTTGCTGATTACTATGCTGGAAAATCGGTTTTCGTTACGGGCGCTACTGGTTTTGTAGGAAAGGTAAGATCGTTATCTTCTATATATATAAAAATAAATCGCTGAATGTGTAAGCACAAATCCTGAGAGCAGCTGAATCGATTTCGCTAGTTATTTATTTATAATTTATCTTGAAGTACGAGGATGGTTCTTACGGAGAGAAAAATTTGGAAAAATATCGAAAAAATAAAATAAAAGAAAAAACATTTTCCTCATATATTTTCTATGGAATGACGTTTTAGGTGACACGTCATTATTCGGAACTTTGACGCGATACGAAGTTCGCGGGGTCCACTAGTTAACAAATAAAATTTGTCTATATACTCTCATGAGAAATCGCATAAAATAATGTAACAAAATATTCAAGTTATGATACAAGTGAAATAAAAGTGATACATGTGAAATTGAAGAAAATTTAAAACTCTTTCAATTACAAATAACAATATCTCATTACTGTATGAATACATTTTCATAAATAGTAACATTGATCCATTTCGATTACGTGAGCTTTATTATAAAAACCACATCGAAAGGGAACATTCGTTTAAGAACTACCACGCTACAGATACGTCAAACATATAAAAACCCTCTTAAAAAGTTTAATATTACAAACTACTTTAGTTATAATATTTAGACAAGGGCAAGAAGTCATGGAGATAATGTTCCTTACCTGGAACATTGGAGTCTAGTCCATGTATTTTAAATTTCCCATTTGGCAAATTTATATTATATATTCTTATATATTATCAAAATTAATTGATTTGTATGATTTTAGCAGATGATGTAGAGTGAGATTAAAACCATTCTATTATTTATTTGGTATATTCGTTCATTGTTATAATTTGAATAGTTGAAAAATTGGTAGAGTGAATTAGGTGGACGATTGGTAATAAAACTAAAAGTAATATGCTTAAAGCCAATAATAGAAAACCTCTGTATCAATGTAATGGCTTACATATTTATTGATAAGATAAGAAATATGTATTTTACTAGTATATTACCTTAAATGATGACATGTTGCTGTTTTATACTTTTTTATCTTTAAATAATTTATTACAACATAGTTAAGTACGATTCTTGGAACTAACGGTCAATCTTCAGTATTGGAGAGGTACTAGATCGTAGATAAATACACATTTTAAAAATAAATTTGCGAATATAAATTATGATTTTTTTGAGACGACTGAAGTTGCGAGCGAAACTATATTACGTTACGAAACTATATCAATGCTATGTTTCAGCAAATTGAAAACACAGTGTGACCCAGTACAAACTCAATTTTGTGGGGCTCACATACATTGGTTTTCCCTGATGCGATCCATTTTGAAAAATGTTTCAGGTGCTCATAGAAAGATTGCTTTATAACTGCAAGGACATAGAAAACATCTACGTGCTGATAAGACCAAAACGTGGAGCTGACACTGAGAAACGGCTTCAAAATATATTCGACGTTCCGGTACGTATTTAGTGACTATTCATATGTTCATGAATTAATGAATAGATCTATATTACTTGTAGCTCGAATGCATCAACAAACCCCTACATTAAATCCGTTTGATAGCTATGACAATACAAACAAACACACGAAAACGTCAAACTTATAAGTTCCCTCTCTTTTCGTTCCTTTTAAAAATAGATACTGTTCATTTGTACTCGCTAAAAAGTATTTATTTTATTAAGTTTCACATGCAAATTATACACACGTTGATTGTAATTTATTATTTAATTAGTCTTCCAACCCACGCCTTATGAATGGCAGTAACAGCGCAACATATTTAACGCTCAAAGTCAAAACATAGACAATCAAGAGGCACAAATTGAAAAAGATTAATTCTTGTATCTAATTTGACAGCTCTTTAATAAGTTAAAGCAAACAAGGCCGTATAATTTGAAAAAGATTATCCCCATAGAAGGAGACCTTACAACGTCACAACTGGGCATCACAGAAAAGGATAAAAAAACATTGACTGATAAGGTATGTTTGACTAGTCTGTGGTATTCTGTAAATAAATTAAGCAAAGGGAGAAATTTCAAAAAAGAGGTATTTCAGGTGTCAGTTGTTTTTCATTCAGCGGCTACAGTCAGGTTCATAGATACATTTCAAGATATTATGAATATTAACGTGGAGGGTACACAGCGGGTGTTGGATTTGACGAAGAATTTTAAAAATATAGAAGTAAGTCATCACTCCGTAGTTAAATTGATCACGCATCAAATTCAAATAATTTATTATAGACAAGGTTACAGCTTAACGACTTCGCCGACGTGGACTTGTTTGACCTTTGTCAAACGGAAAGACTTAATAGTGTTAAAATTTTAACAAAAAAAGCCGACTTCAGATTGTAAATCTAAAACTGCTGAACAGATTTGAAATTGAAATGGGAACACACGGGAAGCGCCCGCTCTAAAACAAAAAAAGAATCATCGAAATCGGTTGACCCAGATGAAAATTCTTAGGTAACAAACATAAAAAAAACAGCGTCGAATTGAGTACCTCCTCCTTTTTTGTTGAAGTCGGTAAAAAGTGAATTCCCGTATCCCCTAGTGAGGCATGGGGCAGACGCATTTCTTTACTGATCATTTACTTTAGAGACAAGTAGGTGATCAGTCTTCAGTGCCTACCCCACCGAAACGTTCATAGTTTTCCTCGGAATTCGAACCTAGGACCTCCAGTGCAATACGCAGATGCATAACTACTGAGCAACGGAAGCGGTTTCACTCTTAACTTACAATTAGTAAAAGATTTTTTAAAGTCAGTCTACACTGACTTACTGACTGTCTTACTGACTTGTTTGTAACACATTTATAGAAAAACTACTAGTAGTTTAAATATCTATTATTTAAACAAAATATTGTTTAAATAATATATAATTTTTGAAGAATCGTCGGTCAATTAAAAACTAATCCCGGGTGTAACTCACTCATCATTATTTATTTAATTATAAAAAATATTTCAATTACAGAAATTCATTTATGTATCAACTGCTTTTTCAAACTGTCATCTTAAAGTTATCGATGAGAATATACAACCACCTCTGAAGAAATTATCAGCGGTTCGAAAAATGATACTAGACCATGGAAACGACGAGAAAAAAGTCAATGAATACCTTGGTAAGAATTATTTTTATTATTAAATCTAAATTCAAATGTATCTGTGGATCTGTGTCTATCTATGGCAACGTAAATCCTAACCGTTTTTTTATCTAAGCTGCATTTTATGAAAATCAGTTCATGTATGATGTTCTTATTTGTAATCATCACGTCGAGGGTTTTTTAAATTGTCTACAATTCAATTTTTTCCAGCGGACATAGTAAATAGTTATACACTATCGAAGGCATTAGGTGAAAACCTCGTAAATGAAAACAAAGGAAATGTACCAACTATCATTATTCGTCCATCAATTGGTAAGAATGTTTTTATTCAAAGTCATAGTCAGAGTCAAAATAGTTTTATTCATTAAAATCATATTTTATCATTTTGAATCGTCAATTTTTTAAATATTATGTAGTTTATAAAAATAATTATTTTAAAAGTTATAATATTTGGTTTTATTAAGACAGAGTTAGAGCAGGTTCATTCCCAAGCTTTTTTATCATCTAAGTAATCCGTTATTTTATAGTATGATTTTTATAAAGTTTTCTTTTAATTGTGTTTTTAAATTTATTCATTGACAGTTTAAGCATATCACTTGGGAGTTTATTATAAAAGCGTATAACTTGTCCTTTAAAAGATTTACTAACTTTATGGAGCCTACTAGTGGCAACAGCGAGTTTATCTTTATTCCTAGTATTAAATTCATGACTATCGCTGTTTTTCTTAAACAAGTTAATATTTTTGTGTACATCAGATTTTCATAAATATATTGACATGTGACAGTCATTATATTTATCTCTTTAAAATTTTCACGGAGTGATTCTTTGGGGCCCATATTGTAAATTGCACGAACAGCCTTCTTCTGCAGCACAAAGATGTTAATATCTGCAGCACCCCCCCAAAACAGTATACCATAAGTGAAAGTAGCTGAAATAGACTAAGCTAGCTGTCTCTACGTCTGTATAGAGGCGGATCTTTTTGACTACGCTGCAGAGCTGAGTCTCTTCGACAATGCATCAATGTGAGGGCCCCATTGAAGCTTACTATCGAGGGTTATACCTAAGAATACAGTGGAGTCCACAAGTGCTAACTTTTTGTTTTTAAATATAATATTAGCGTCTACTTGTTTAACAGTTGGCAATATAAATCTAATATATTTTGTTCTCTTCTCATTAAGTAGAACATTGTTAACATTAAACCACTTTACCATTTTAGAGATTGCAATGTTTACATCTTCAAAATTGTTTTGTCGTCGCTTAAGTTTAAATAAAAGTGACGTGCAAACAATACAACCTCATGATCGTCCTTCACAAAATTTTTTGGTATGTTATTCTACGAGAAACACTATTTCTCGTCTTTAGAAGTACATATAATCACAGTATACATGAAGTAGGGAATTTATACGTACATATGGATTTAACACTGCAATTTTATGCATGTTGCAAGTTTAAGATGTCTAAAAAATGACGGAGCTTTTATCGAAAAGCTATATAAGACCTTAGGTATAAAACTAATTTAAGCTACAAATTACATGTATAATTATAACTATAGGTAATATATATAGAAAATCCTACAAAGCTTGGGTGAGTTGAATATATTATATTATAAGCTAAAGTATTTAATCTGCGTGTGTGTGACTTTGGAGATCTGTTTTGTTGTGGAAATGTCATCCACAATAAAAAGACACATCCTAAACACGTTTAGGATATGCCTTTTTATTACTTTATTATCTTGTTGTATTTTGAGATTTGTTTCGATGCCAAAATAAATAAAACCTGTAATTGCACTTTTTATATAATAAAGATGTTTACAATTAAGTATTGTCTATGATTTTTTTTTGTAGTGACTCCAATGTATCATGACCCACTCCCCGGCTGGGTTGATAGTTGGGTAGCTGCCACAACTGTATACAGCAATGTGTCGAAGGGCCTTACTCCGTTTCTTTATGGGACTAAAGATGTTGTCTGCGATCTTGTTCCAGTTGATTACGTCACCAATTTGATTATTATCGCTGGTGCCAAAGGACGTGTGTATGTAGTATTAATTATTTGAATCAATATTCGTACAAAGAATTAGATTGTGAATATTAAAATTCCCTCATAAATTTAATGAAAAAAAGTTCATGTGTATACGAGTACATGTTTTACGAGTTAGATACGATTTTACGATTTTATTTATATAAAAATGTTTCTAATTCTTGGCTACACCATGTATATACATAAAAATAAATTATTTAACCTTCATTTATGTAATAATTACAGATCAGATGATATCACTGTATATAATATCTGTAGCAGCGACGAAAATCCCATAACATGGCAGAATATCAGCGATTTATTTTTAGAGGCAAGCAAACGCTTAGGATATTGCGGTATAGTTTTTATTTAGGAGAATACTGAAAATTTCTTTGAAATAAGTAGTTTAAGCAACTCGTAGGAGTCAAGGCTGTACTTTTTTATTTAAAATAGGAGGCAAAGGGGCAGGAGCACTAAAAGTTGATATGACACGTTACCCATGGACCAGCCAGCATTTTAATGAGTGGTACGCTTTTGGAGTCATCTCCTCCCTAAATATAAATACCTCCGAGGGAGCTAGTTTCACAAGATGGGTTACAACGTGCTCAGGCTTTTTTTAGATTTATAATCACATCGAATGCCGCGGTCTTTCAGTATTTTTAGCGTAGCATTTATTAGAAGCAGTTATTTTAATTGTTATTGGTATCATTTCACAGTATTAGTATAATTATTAAGTTGTAAGTGAGCGACTATTAAATAGTAAAGCAGTTAATCCAGGAACCGTACACAAATACTTTAAAAAAACATTTTTCTTCAACAAATACAAAGCTAAGACAATGAATAAATATGCCAATGTCTGTTTAATTTTAATAGTTTAACCATTAAATTTAATGGCACTAAATTTAATGGTCTAACCATTCATTTTAATGGTTAAACCATTAAAATTTAACTCTAATCATTGACGTGAAAATATACAATATATTAAGCCATGTATTTCTGGTTTGATTAAGAGTTTCGAATTTTTGATTGAATTATATAATTAAGCATAAATATCAAAGTTATTTGTAATAAAAATTAGTAAAGGTTCTCAAAATGTTTACGACAGTAACATATGATAGTTTGTTAGTAAAATGCATAGTGTTATAGCCAGCTTACAGATATAAATTGAAAAACTAGTCAATATAATTGTTAAGCCTACAGTTTGATGCCAATTAAAATTATTTTCAGATAAGCGTATGAGAAAAATAAAACTATCAAATTCACCTTTCGTTGTGAAAACTATGACGTTTTTCCTGCAAACTATTCCTTGCTTGTTCGCTGACATCAGTCTTATTTTACGAGGAAAGAAAACAAGGTAAATTAACACGTTGTTATTACCTTGATTCGGGTTTCTATTGAAACCACATACAGATATATCTATCAATGGTGTATGGCTATAAGTACATCAACAGCAAAGACAGATTTCGGCAGTTACCCAAATCTACTTCAACTCAACTTCAACTGAACTTAACCCAGTGCCGATTGTGAGAAAGGTATCTCTTTTTCTTTCATCGGTGATCATAATTGCTACGAAATGAGATTGAAGACAATTTTAAAATAAATTGACATAACATACGAATATCTCATAAATTGATCATATTCAAACTAAGATCCATTTCGATAATGTCAGATTTTAAAAGCCCTTTCGTTTAAGGCGATGCTACCGACAAACAGACCCACAGACTCGCGTCAAACTTATAACATCTCTTTTTATGTCTTGGTATGGCATTGAAGACCGCCTCTTTAGTCTAATGGTAAGCGCGTAAGCATTACAACCGAGAGGTCCTGGGTTCGATTCCCGGTGGAGATATTAAAAAAAAACTCGGTCTGGTAGGGCATAGAAGACTGATCACCTACTTGCCCATAAAGAAAAAAATCGATCAGTGAAACAGATGTGAAATGCATCTGCCCCATACCGAACTAGGGGACACGGGACTTCACTTATGGCATTGAAGACTTACAGAGAATACTGCATATTTTTTTTAAATGTGTTCTTATATACACTTGAGTAAATAAATAAAAAATTCTACTTTTTGCTGTAACTGTCCAAGTTTATTAAATTTATGAAGGCCTCTTTGACAAAATTAACCAAACGTAATTGGCTGACCACAACCGCAAAAGCAGCGAATGTCCAAAACACAAATTTTCTCGCTAAATAACAATCTGCGGTTAAATCATTTATTATATACAGGGTTACTAGTAACTTACTCAAAACCTCTTAAAGGTGACTTAGGTACATTAAGACTAACAATGTTCTATGACTTTTGTCAAAATGTAATACATCCCAAAAAAATATTTTTTAAGTTTTAGTGGGGATTTCTTTCTATCCTTAGCTCTGTTTCGTAAATAACTATGTTTCATTCATTCGATTTTGAAGTATCTGCAGTCAGCTGAGTACTACACAATCGCTCAGGACACTGGACAATGCCCGCCCCCGTCCGCCTTGCCGCGACCCCTTTTTTGCTAGATATCGACACATCACACAAGCGCCACGCGGTACGTGTGTAAGTTTATGTGGAGCTAATTAGAACTGCAAATTAGAATTGTTTTTGTACAGGATTTTTTTTTATTGAATTAGAAAAATTAGTACAGCATACGTTTCAGTCTTGATGTAAGTTTTCTTTAAGTGGTTTTGCGTAAGTTACCAGTGACCCTGTACTAAAGTATCTGTGGCTGTGAAGTTTTAGAGATGTGGCAATAAGAATTTCTGACCATTATCTCAGAGTTGAGCTATCAATTTTAAAAAAATCAAATTTGACAGCTATATTAAAGCGTTTAAATAATATATGACGTGTTGAAAACATTTAACCGTGAGATGTGAGGTGGTTTTAGTAATTAAGGATACTAAAAAGTCAGTTTGTTATTTTTCAGACATTTAGCGGACGATAAGAGATCGTTACTCCTACAAATTATTATCAAGCCGTTTACATCAACGTCCTGGCTTATTAAGTCTAAAAACACCCAAGACTTGATATCAACTCTGGATGACCACGACAAAGAAAAATTTCCATGTGACGTCAACAATATTAACTGGAGCGAGTACAGTGTTATATACAGCAAAGGCGTTAAAGAATTTCTTTTGAAAGAAAAATAACTAATTACGCCTTACATATAATTTACATAAAGTAGGAACGTCAATAACCCCGAAACAAATATGTTACTTAAAAACTACGCTATGGCTCAACGTGCTTTGTCTTCTTGACATTGTTTCAAGTTAAGAAACATATTTTCGGTGATATATAGAACGAGTGTGAATGGTGAGGTGGGTGCCGGTAGACCTTATCGTACCTTTTTGGACCAAAACCAGGAGGTACTTGAGAAGTTGCAGGCCAGAAGCACTCGCAATCAGCGAGTATGTAAAATATGATGAATTTATTTAAAGTGGATCAAGCGAGAGGCAGGTAGCAGTCTGTGGTAAAAAGTATCAGGGGATAAAAGGGATAAGGGGTAGAATGATATAAATAAATAATATTTATATTGTTAGTTTTATTTTCATTCACGAAGAGGCGAAATAAATTATTAATTCGATCACACTGTATTGTTATAAAAGTGGTTTAGATCTATTTCTCCCTTCTACACGACACCAACGTAAAGTGGCGCCATTCACTTTACATTTGGTTCCCGCCTCTCGTTACTGAGAGTACCGGAAGCCCAATTCTTTCAAAAAGGCCGGCAACGCACACGTGGCCTAACCATGACCGCTCATTCTAAATGTGCCTCTTGCCCGTTTGCCTCTTACACTATAAAAAAAGGATCTTTACACAACAGCGAGAAAATGACAGAGCTTTTGAGAAAATTGCTAGAAGTTAAGCAACGATTATAAAGATTGGCTCTTTTAAATAATAAGATGGTTTGTTAGTGTTCGTAAAAAGCATTTGTTTTTGTAAAGATTTTTGTCTTGTAAAAATTTTTTCTGTTTATATTTTCGATGCGAACATTTTTCTCGTTTCTCTTCTTTCAAGTTTTTTTTACTAAGATATGTTATATAAGATTATCTGATTTTTTTTATTGGTGATAAAAAAGGTTGCTTTCGATTCTAATCTATTTTCTTTTGATAATGATACAAATGTATATACAGGATGGAAAAAATCTATGGACCCTGGAGGGGAACTACCTTAAATCCTTTAGTTAGCTCATTTTACTAAAACGAAACATTCCTTTATTTTTAAAAAGAAACAAAACTGCATTAAACGATTTTCTAAATTTTGCTTGTCTCACCCGGGAATCGAACCAACAAAAAATTAAAAAATAAACCCTCGCTATTTTATCATACGAATCGGTAGGATTATTGTTCTGGATAAAATTTGTCTAATAAACATATTTTGGCCTTACACTCGTCTGTTGTACGAAATACCCATGAAATTGAATATTTTTTACAAGTTCATTAATAACAATAAGTACCTAGCATTGTTCACATGCAACAAGTAAATGACACGTTATAATTTTCTTATCTCTTTAACATCTAAAGACATCCTATGAAGTACAAGCTTGCTAATGTTATTTATCTCTAAGTACCTGGTTACATATATACAAGTGTATATAGTTGATGCATATGATAATTTTAATAAATTAAAAAATAAATAAATTATTTTATGTATAAATCTAAAACTGTGTATTTAAAACACTTCTTGAACGATTTTAAATTTTCTTTCACTTATTGGAACTTCTTTCAACTAGAAAAATAAGGTCCCGAATTCAAAATTAAACAAGGTGTCGGACAGGGTCTCCTTGCCTCTCGTCTCTCCCTTCTCCCAAACTATGTCTTGCTTTTCTTGAGGAAATATTTAAAAAGTGTACTTGGAGAAATGACAGTAGGTAGGTACTTGGATCTACTATTTTAAAACTGCAAAGTTTGTTTGGTTGATCATATTAATCTCCGGAACTATTCGTTCGAATTGAAAAATTATTTTTGTATTACGTACATTTATCTAGGACGGCTATAAAACATCATGCTACGACTCGATTCATGTAGAATCAATGAAATGTTGTAAAAAGGGTAAAAAATATTCATTTTTGCAGCAGGTGAAACCGTACAGATGGTAATGAATAAAAAACACATTTAAAACGCAGACGACATTGCGCTCTTCAGTGAATCATCTTAAGGTGAAAAAGCTTAAATTAAATTAAATACGTTTTTTAAATCTGTTAAAAAATAGCATATCCTTATCTTTCATTCATAAGTCGATAAAAGGATCGGATAAAGAAACAAGCTTATCAGTCAAACGGTGAAAGAAATTAAGATTTCTATCATTTCCGGTGCCTTATCAACTAAGTAGATTAGTTTTTGACTAAACAATATAAACAAATGAATTTGAAAAGAACTTAACATCCGACATTTTAATTACAAATAACAAACCTTCATAGAATATAGCTATTTTGATTACGCCAATTCGATCTATGACAACACAGACAAACACACAAAATTATATAGACACTGCAAACTTATAACATCCCTTTTTTCATCGGGGAAAAAAATTTGAGCCAAATAGCAGTAGGCTTGATAAGTGTTAGTCGACAGCCGTTCAAGGACACCCACGGTGGTCTGCGGCGGTTGTTGACCTTTTAGGACAGTGTTTTCCTGAAGGTCCTCAATGGTTCAGAAATACCTCTTCAAGGTGATGTACGTACGATACATCGAGGCGATACAGATGATCACATGATACGTATAATCAGAAATATAAAAATAATTTGGCAAATTTAGATTCATTTATTATTAACTTATAATTATCAGATCTGTGATGATAACGATTCTTTAACTGACGTATAACAAAATTATGATTATTGAATTTCCTTATCGTAAATGAAGTTATATAATCATTGTGCAGCTAGTATTTTCCGAAGGTACTTAGAACACGGATGAATTGTATGTGCCTATGTTGCTTAAAAGAAATTGTCCATTGTATGAGATTTAAGAGTGGACTTTTTTCACAAGACAGCTAGGTCTATTAAAGTTTAAGCTAATAAGTTTCTTTCTTTGGTTGAATTGAATAGTTCTTCGTATATTAGATAGTCCATTTATTGAAGAAGGTAATATCTGTAGTATAATATAAGGGCTATGTAACATAATGCTATGATGAAATAAAAGCGGTTCTCTTGGCCGGTAGAATTGCGGGCGTCAGCACATCGTATATACATAAACACTTAAGTAAATTTCCTTATCAATTATAACATATACATTAAAAAATATTTAAAACTTATAACTATCCTGGCCATAAATATTGTTACAACTTAAAAAGTTGTCAATTTTATTTATTTTGTGAATTCAAATAAAAACTTTATTATGCGCCTATTCACATACTTTTTCAAGATTAATATGATGTATTATCTACTAATTTTTCAAAAAACAAAATAGTTACATCACAAGTGGATCATATATAAGACGAAACAAAAGATAAGTGTAAATAAATCCTAAAAATGTTTTCCAGAAAAAGTAAAAAATATTTAAATTTAAATTAAATTAATTTAGAATGCAAATAGACAATCACAGCAAAAAAACACACCAAATGTGCCTTATTACAAAACATGGACTTAAGATGTTTCAGTACTGGCCAAGTATGTCTTCAAGTAACCATAAGGGGATTTGTAAGATTTTCCTTATAACATAAGGAAATCCTTACATATTGTAATAATATGATTCGTCAATTAAATATCTACAATAGGTAATGTAATAATAAGTAATTTCAAATTTTTGTTTTTAGACAGTTTCGTAATCGTGTTGATTTCTTATTGATATACAGACTATTATATTATATACTAACTATGCCACTCGGTTTCACCTGCGTTAACTTCGTCGTAACGTGATGTTAAATAACCTAAAATCTTGTAGCTCTTAAAATGACGATTTATCCCCCCCCCCCCCTTTCAACCATTTTTTCGCGTTAAAAAATGGTATCCTGTATCCTTTCTCAAGCTCTAGACTATCTGTGTACCAAATTTCATTTAAATCTTTCAGTAGTTTTGGCGTTAAATCGCGACAGACAGAGTTACTTTCGCAATTATAATATTTGGATTTAGCATCGCCTTTCAAAGAGCAACAACATTTTTAACCCTTTGTTGAATTTAACATGAATTTTACGTCTTTTTAAAACAGTATAGCTAGTTATGGTTGTCATTTTCAGATGCGTGCACATAAGACAAAAATAAGTCCATTTTTTGTTTAATAAATAAAACTGATTTCTCATTTATTTTTATTCACAAATATGTGAAAAACGTCGTATGATACACGTGAGTATTGATGATTACCGTTCTCGGATTTTCTAATAACCGAGCTTTCAGCTAATATTTATTGGACATATTATGTATTATCTAACTTGCTTATTTATTTCTTCAAACCTTTATAGTTTCAAATACTATTTATTTGCATAACTAAACCATCTAAATCTGAAGCAGAGCCAGGTTTAAAAGAGTTTATAGCGTTAATGATTATATTTCCCGGTCAATATGAAGACAGTTCTCAAAATCTGTCGGTGGTTCAGAAAGAAAGGTGTCGCTGGAGCGGATGGATGCTTATCAGATAAAGCCTGAAGGGTTTCTGTATTATCTGGGGCCAAAACGTCATTACTTAAGAAGTCTTGCAGCTCCTTTAATATCGTCATCGCTAACTTTCGCTTCAATTTTAGAAATATTAGTTTGTGATTATTAACCTTGGGTTACAGATATTTTTTCTTTTTACACTTTTATCATTATGTACCTACTAGACTTGTGGCGGAACTACTGTGCTTATTAAATTCAAAATATATTTGTTTATTAAATATTATGTTAATGTTAATTTTAAATCATTGAAGCAATTAACATCAGGTATTTTACTACTAAACTCTCTAATACTAAATTTACTACTCAAGAAGACACGGTTTTTCTTTATACTGACCCGTTAACCGAACTTAATGTGCAAAAATTTCAAATTTTAATAATGTTATCTATGAAATATTATCGCCGAAACAGGATGTGATAATTTAGTTAATAATATCCGAGATTTATTACTGAATTGATAAGATTATTTTTTCCGCTACATTTCTAAACTTTTCCTTTAGCCTTCCTTTCTTAAATTAAAATATACTTAGTTTATTTACGTTTATAACTTGAGAATCAAATTAAATGATTTTTGGTATGTTGGATACTCTTTCGAGTGACATTATAGCTAGCTTAATAAAAATAATTTTTATGATCATAATTCCTTCCTCATACTTGGAATATTGATGAGTTCACTTAAATAATTAGAGAATACTTATCAAGTATACTAATGTTGAGCCAAAGGTTCTGAGTTCGAATCCCGGTATAACAAGTAAAGTACCGATTGCATAAGAACAGAAGGCTCATTACCTTTTCTAATAGAATTTCATTCATTGTACCTAATCTACGTAGATGCATCTCCATTACGTCGACTTAAAAAAAAACCGCATCGAAATAGTTTCACCTGAAACACAATATATGTCTGTTATCTGCTGTTAATTTAAAAATAATTTATTTTAAACTAATCAATCGCGCGAACTCCGTATCGCTTCAGAGATCCAAATAATAATGTGTCACCTAAAACTTCATTCAATGAGAATGTATGATAAAATGAATTTCCATCAGAAACACTTTTTCGTAACTTTTTATATATTTTTAATCATTATTCTGCTATTCTCGGGTTAGACGAATCCAACAAACCAGATTTGCCGTTTTTGAAATATAAATGGTGTAAATAACCCGACTACAGACTTATCCTCTGAAGAAACTGGTAACCTGATAAGCCAATCAGAGCAACTTATCGCGTAACGAATTATTGTAATCGGTTTATATTTCATAGATTAAATCTTAACAAGTCTTTATAAGTATCTGAAAATCCAAAATCTTTACAGTAACCACCCGGCGATCGGGCCTGAACCCAAAAAATATTTAAAAAAAACAATCTATATTGTGAAATATTTCTAAAAAAGGTAAGCTTATGCTTTTTTTTACATACTTAAAAATTGTCTGTTTAAAGTGCAGTTTCAAAAGTTGTTTATTAATTATTATTGCTAGGTGTACAATTTTCAATGTTGACGTAGTGAACCAATTTTAGAAAAAAAATAGTTTAGGTTAAAAAAAAGAAGGTAGTTCGCCTTCGTGTTCGTCTGCGTGTTAAGCTGGTCTTGGATTCGAATACCGGAGAAACAAGTGGTTCAGTTAGGTAGGAACAGAATGATCAGGTGCTTATAAAAAAAACGATTAGTGAAACAGAACCTATTTCAAGAAATTTTTAATAATTAATAATAATAAAATTATAAACATAAATTTTTGTACCAATTTAAATTTTATTACAGATTGAACTAAAAATGTTGTTATTATGTTTCTTTAGGTTTACGTATTTTAGTTTGAGATTTTGAGAGAGCTTTTGCTCACGACTTGAGATTGAGCCTCTTGAATATTGTGTAATTAATTTGTTATTATTAAATTATTATTTAATATAAAGGTCAAAAATAACATTATTAAACTGGGATTTAATAAATATGAGATAGTGTTTTCTAGATGCTTTGAAGATAGATAGATCAATAGATAGTGTAGTAAACATACAACAAGACAAGTTAAATTTTGATTACGTATACTTCAATACCATCGCATTAAATATATGTAAGGATTTACACCATCCTCAAATTTTTTAATTCAACTTAAATTTTAAATTTACATAGCTATGGGATTGAGAACTTTCTTTTAGTAAAATACCATAAAAAGACATCGAAAATATCGATGCTAAGTCTATGATATCAGTACATATAATTTTTACCCAAAGAAAAGAGAACTTGTAAAACCCAAGTTTAACATGACTGTGCGTTAGTGGGTCTGCGTTTATCTGTGGCTTCATAACTCCTCGAGGAATGAACCAATTTCGATGCGGCTTATTCGTTTAAAGGCTGTTTTGTTAAGAATCGGTTCATCCGTTTATTAGACATTTGTAGTAATCATCGTGTCGATGGTTATTTAAATTTTCTTCATTGTTAACTCTAAGCTGACGTTCACATGTAATTTTTAATCGACCTTCAAAAACATCAAAAAGGAGGTTATCAATTCGACGTGTATTTATTTATCCACTCCTACTTCGCCGTCCGTGAATTAATTAATTTGGAAAGTATAATAATAAATGAGGTGTGAAACAATACAGTAACTCGTTGAAATAGTCCAATTTTTTTACAATCAATAGTTTTCAAGATATTGAGAGAATATTTTCACAATCGGGCGAGAAATCGCTGAAATTCGGGCGCCCACGTCTTACTATTTACTTATAACTCTATGAAATATTAATCCTACAATAATTATGAATAAATAAGATATTTTTAGATTAAGTTTTTAAATTTGCAACAAGAATAAATAAAAATCAAGATAATCCAAATTAAATTTTTAAAGATTTTGTGGTAAAAACCTAAAATTTGACCAAAAACCAAAACCAAAAACGACTGTTTTATACTATTTAGTGATTATATTGTCAAGCTTCTGAAAGAATTTAATTAAAATCTAAGTCATGTTTGATGTTAAGTAGCAAAAGTTGTCAACGGAAAAAAACCAAAACACGTTATTGATTACGAATTTTATTTATCAACACTACGTCTTTTTATATATAATAAAATTTTCAAGGTTCAAATATTATGTGTATGTTGTATTTTATAATAAATATTATAAAATACAAAATTTTTCACTTATTAGTGCTTTTTGAGGTCGGTTTTGTTTCTTCATTTAAAATTAATTTATTTCATTAGTTTTCCCGGTATATTTTATTCAAATTTTTAAATAGATTTTTAACTTTTTTGAGATTTATTTTGCGTAGGTATATTTAACTACGTAACTCAGAAAAAGTATAGCCTCTTCATAATTGAAAGAATTCTCAAAGCCGATCCTGTAGTCTGAGATTATTCATTAAAAACAATAAGTGAAATTGAACTTTTAGGAAACCCCGACATGATAATTACAAATAAGAATATCTCTTGAATGGATAAAGAAGTTTTCAAAAATTGTAGCTCTACGATCCATCTCAATCACGTTAGCCTTTAGGCTCGTCAAATTTATAACCCGTAGTCCGTAGAAGGTTAACAAAATCTTTTTTCGCCGACAACAGAAATTTATATACTTCTATTCACACTCAACACGGGCTTATATCTTGATATGTCAAAGTCAAGGTCGAACATTGCTTCATTAACCATTGTAACCTCGAGACATTAGCCTTTTAACAAAATCAAAATCTAATCTATTCGTAAAAAAGGTGATAATACTCTTTTATCATGATGCAACGATCATACATCCGTCGCGTGTTAATTCATTAATTATTATTATCAACATAATATTGTCAACGAAGATAAAATTATTAAATACACGTTGAATTGATAACCTCCTTTTTGGTTTTTTGAAGGTCATTTAAAAGTCTAATTATTAGCGCCTGAAATTTGAATTGTTTGGTAGAATGCGCTGATCCCCGAAATATCGAATTTCATCGTTATTTCTTATATAAACGTGCAAAGTTTCTATTTAACCGCGTGCTCAACTTTGATGACCGAGCAAGTAAATCATGAGCGTTAGCGATCAAAAGAGCACAAGGTGAAAAATCTTTGCACTCGAGTGCAACACGTAACTTTTCATCCCCCACAGCGAGGAAATGACTAAATGCAAAATAAAACATTTACAATTACAAGGTACTTTTATTTCAGTTTAGGTACCTGATACATATTTAAGTATAGTGGAAAAGTTTAATGGAAATATCTTTGCAGGTTCAAAATGGTGCAGAAATCAGATTTTTCGTCGATACCGGAGTTTTACGCCGGAAAATCAGTTTTCATCACGGGTGGGACTGGCTTCCTTGGCAAAGTATGTAACTGATGCTCTTGTTAAGCTAATTCAAATAATTACCAAAATTTATAGCCAACTATAACTAGCTAAACTATATAGGTAGGTAGGTAACTTTATTACTCAGAAGTCCTGAAACGGAAACTCGGACAATTAAAATGAAATAGATTTGAAAGATAGATTGTACATAACATGGAAGGTTTATGCTTGTATAAAAATACGATGACTTGATGAATACTTAAAGTACGAGTACTTTAATATGATACATTTAGAATAACAAAATCAGAGGTTAATCAGAAAAAAACGACTCGTCCCTAACGCCAGTGTCAAGAGATGACAATTGACATTGACGTTTGACGTTGACATTACATATTATATTATGTTGAACTCGAAACTAAACTGAAGTCTAGAATCTTTTTGTCTGAACTGAATCGAAATATCAGCGTAGAAATTTCGCCCGTGGTGCTGGTAGCGCTTAAATACTGCATAGGACAGAAGATAAAATGAAATGGACAAAGATATGTTTATATCTAGGTTTTTTGTTTTTATATGTGTCATATATGACAAAGATACAAAAACGATCAACAGATCAACGAATTATACTTAGATTATTTGTATATATACAAACAATCTAACAATAAGTATAATTCGTAGATCTGTTTCCTATAAGATATGAAATATGAAACCTTTTTGAAGTTCTGAATATTTTTAAATAAATTCCAGGCCCTCATTGAAAAGCTCCTATACAGCTGCAAGGATATTGGCAAGGTTTTCATGCTGATTCGTGAAAAGAAAGGTGTTTCCGCTCAAGACAGAATCCAAAAAACGCTTGAAACTGAGGTTAGTCTAAAATATAGCTTTTGAAATGCTTTTAGTTATTACAATTTATTCACTATATTAAGAAAACTAGTTTCTTGCCATATCTAAAAATCAGGGTCACAAATTTTAAAATTTTCTGTTACAGTGTGGTATTTACTTCATAGAATGATTATTTCTGCTTTTGATTGATACATATCCGAGATTAATACAATGAACAAAAATTTAAATTTTCATTTAGTATGTGAATTTTTAGTTTTTGTTGAATTGTTCAAACGTTTATTATGTATTTTATTATTATTATTTCAATGCATTTATTAATAACATAATTGGCTTCAAAATCGCGTCAACAAACATTTAAAATACCATATAAATAGTCAAATTGAATCTTTTTTTTGGCCTTCAAATTAAGTACATTGGTACTTTTAATTTGAGCCTTGTTGTTAGAAGGATTTTCCGAGAACTTTGCTTGTTTCAGGCTTTTACGCGGCTTAGGAATGAGAGGCCCCAAGACCTCAAAAAAATTGTTCCCGTTTACGGTGATCTTGTTGCAGAATGGCTTGGGATTAGTGCCGAGGACCAAGAAATGCTCGTTGAAGAGGTAAAATTAATTTTGTTCTTATATTTTAAATTACGTTTTGAAAGAAAAACTTTTAAACATTATAATTTCGTTAAGTAAAATGTTTCTTTATAATATGTTCATGTATTTAGTCTGGCGCTTTTGGGAATATAAAAAGCGAATTTTGGGAATATAAAAAGATATTACAGCTAATATGGCACAGGTAGCTTACTTTTTACATAATATAAACATATAAAAATCATAGTTTAATCAATTAAATCAGCATACGTCAGATCAGCGAGCCTTTGCATTAACTAACTGTAGATCGGTTAGTACCTTTAAAAAAATCTATATCAGTTTTTATATAAATTATACAATTACATACATACTGTTTTAAAGTTTTAATATGAAATTTTCAGGTGTCCGTCGTCTTCCACTTAGCAGCGACAATCAAATTTAACGAACCATTATCCGTAGCGATGAAAGTCAACGTCGAAGGTACACGGGAAGTTTTAAAATTGGCGCAAAAAATGAAGCAATTGCAAGTAAGTAATAATAATCTTCAAGATAAAAATCATAGGTTTTTACACTAATATTTCACCAACAAAAGGTCGCGAGCTTCAGCCAGTATATTAGGAATTGTCCTCTTTTAGTTTTGCCTACTTGCCACTTACTTAACTTACTCGTAGATAAGAATCGCTTACAAAAAACGTTTCTCAAAGAAACAATATCTTAAATCTCCTGCTCTGTCCCTTTTTCGCTAATTGTACAATTGTTTTTACAAAACGAGACAAAACACTTTTATGCAATGATTTTAGTAGAGCAATACGTTTAAGTGAGAGCTTTCTTTACTTATTACAGTTAATGGTCATTTTATTTTAGTCTACTGCGTCTCGGTTATTTTTCGATATAATTATTATGAAATTTATTAAATAAACATATATATATATATATATATATATGAAAATCGTGTTAGTTACACCATTTATAACTCAAGAACGGCTGGACTAATTTATATGATTTTTGTGTTTTTGGACTTCTCTTTGTCATATAAAATTCACGAAAACAGTGCTTATGAAGAAAATTCTATTCCTCATACATTTTCCATAGAATGAAGTTTTAGGTGACAATTCTGAAGCAGAAGTTCGTTCGTCGGAACTAATCCACTAGTTACATAATAAAAACTGGATGATTTGTAATTCACGAGTTATCAATCTAGGATACTATAGGTAAACTCGGGTTTAAACCAGTAATATAACTAGTCTTTATTTTCAGTCCTTCGTCTACATGTCAACGGCCTTTTCAAACACATCTTTAAACAGATTCCACGTCGAAGAGATAATTTACCCTCCGCCGAAGCCTATGACAGAAGTCTACGAGATGATCAACAACAATGATCCGAAAGAACGTTTCAATGCTGAAGTTTTAGGTAATGCTTTTACATAATTCTGTTTGCTTTGAACGAGGTCTTCACCAAAAAAGGTTCTTGGAAAAGAAAACTTATTTTTAAGTATTGTGAATGTATTTACTAACCTACTGTTAGTATTACAATAAATATTTAAAGAAAACAAAACTAAACTAAATAAACAGCTGAAATATTTAAGATAAATAAGAGAGTAGAATTAAGAAAATATTAAGTTTAATAAATAGGTTTTTTATTTATATTTATTTTATATAACTAGCTGTTGCCAGCGACTTCGTTCACGTGGAAGAGTTACTTTGGGCAGATTTTTTAAATTTTTTAGAATACTTTGTCCATTCTCAAGATATAGTTTATATTTATCTAGATCTGCAGCAAATTTTAGGCATAATAAGATAGTTATTATAGATTAATATTAATGCTGTGTTATTTAACCAAAATTACACAAAAACACATCTGCTAGGTTATGCCTAAAAATATGCGAGTCATGTTGCTTCTGAATAAAAATTACATTTCGATAAATAAACTCAATTTTTTTTCAGATGGTCGTCCGAACACTTACACATTCACGAAAGCACTTGCTGAAAATTTTGTCGTTGATAACCACGGTGATATACCATCTGTCATCATCCGTCCGTCTGTAGGTAAGTTGAATAAGTCAATAACTATAATATTATGCAGACAAATGAAATTAAAGACAATTTAAGTAAATCCTCCAAAGATGATTTTTTAAAATTTGTATTTGCCCAAAGAGCAGACTTGTCTTTTGACCATGCCGCCTAGTCAAAGCTCTTAGCTAAATGGCGGCAATTTTATTTGTGATTAATAGTGAATTTTGACCACATCACAAAAAGACACGTTTCAGTGAATTATATCAGTTCTTTTAATTGTGGACATTACCGAACAGTTTATGCTTAAAACTCACCAATTTTACACGTCAGATGAATAAAGCTTTTATAAAATTATATAAAACATAATGCGCTCGTTGTTACGATCGCGCCAAAACTACCGCAGATGTTGTATTTACAAAAAAAAATAACTAATTAATGGATACACAGATAAGATTTTAGTTAAGATCCGCTTTGATTACGTCAGATTTTAATCAAAAACGTGTCAAAATCGGTCGGTGAGGAGCTACGATGAGACTGATAAATATATGGACCCACAGACTCAGACACGTCAAACATAAAACATATTATATGATTTAAAAGATGACTAAATAAGACTTATATGTTTAGTGACCGCTGCCGTTCAGGAACCAGCTAAAGGCTGGATTGATAACTGGCAAGGTGCCACCCCGGTCCTCTCACTTATTGCTAAGGGCTGGGTGCGTACACTCTACGGAGACAAGTCTTACAACTTTGAAATCATCCCTATTGACTACGTCGTCAACCTGACAATCATCAGTGGTGCGAAGTGCAAGAAGTGAGTATGAACATTGTTCACAGAGCAGAGAAAGTGACTGGTTTGATTTTCATAATACGAAGGCTGTATTTTGGGCAAGAGAAATCTGTTTAGATTCCTTAAATTAATTATATTTTTCATGTCTACTACAAAATAAGTTACCATTTTTAGATCTCTAAAAGAGACAGGTTAAAGCCATCTAGTGGGGCAATTAATTACTAATTAAATTATTACTTTTATGGACAAGAACGCAAGCTTTACGACCTACTCAACCAAGACATTTGTATTCGCCTGGTTTTTGAGCCCAGGGCCTACGGCGGAAAAGAAAAAGCCACAGTTTAAAATATAGATAGGCGTTATTTGGAAATTAATAGGGATAAAATTGAATCTTGACTTTTTTGCATTTTCTATACTTTTTTACTGATTAAGAATGTTTTTGTTTCACAGATCAAAAGACGTTCCAGTCTACCATTGTTGTTCAAGTGGAAGCAATCCCGTTACATTGAAACAAACATCAAATTTATACACTGAAGAGGGTTTAAAACATGGATTTAGTAAGTTTTTTAAATATTCTTTTGTACTCACATATCTTAGATCATTATCTTATCACCGGGGAAACAATAATGTCAGTTGAGTAAACACAGATCGCTGAAGATATTTTCCTGCAAATAAATTGATCAGTGAAACATGCATAAATGTGTCAACCCCGCTATGAATCATAGATTTCCCATTTCTCCCCTCGAAAAGTACCCACTTTCATTATTTAGAGAATCTTTACGTATAATGAATAAACTCAAAAACCACTATTTATTAGGCTAATTTTGAAATAGTCTAGGCATATGCAGATAAAGTCTAGAAATAAAACTAGTATTTTAAATTAATAATTGTTTTAAATTTAATATAATAATAAAATTTTGAATGTTCTAAAAATTTTTTTAGAGTACAGTAAATTTTATAAAAACTTAATTTTTCTATTACAAAGTAGACAATACACTTCTTAATGTTTATTGAATAATTAAAATGAAATGTTTTGAATTAAATAATTTATTAATTTTACAGATGAATTACCGTTCCCCGGAATGATATTTTCAAAATCGATCTGGCTTTTGAATCTGTTAGCGTTCATCTTTCAAATAATTCCATCATATGTGGCAGATGCCTTCCTTTACATCATTGGAAAACCAACAAGGTAATATATTATACATATAATTAATATTATTATAAAAAAATTGTTTGGTTGAACGCGCTTTTTTGAGAACTACTGGTTCGAATTGAAAAATTGTTTATATTTTGGATAGGCCATTTATCGAAAAACGCTAAAGGCTTTATAACATCACGCTATAACTAATAAGAGCGGATCATTAATGAAAAATGTTGCAAAAACTGTAAAAAAAAGATTACGTGAGTTATATTTAATAATTAAATAATCTAAAATGTCAAGATTATCACTTATGAAAATATAATGAATATTTTTTAATATTTTTATTGGTTATATTTTATATTTATATATTTATAGCTTAATTTTTTATAAGTTACATAGTGAGACTCTTAGTAGTTACATATTATGACTAAATACGTGGATAATGTTTCGTTCATGTGCAGCGAAGCCCCGCAGCACCATAGACAGAAACACAGAAACTTCAAATTTATAACACCCCGTTTTTTGAGTCGAGGGTTAGAAATGCATATTTTCAAATGGAACAATATTGAGGCTTTTTTTCATATATGTTTAATATAAGAAAAAAATAGGAACTTTTAAGTAAACATACACAAAAAATTCAGGCCGTTATACAAAGTATATTTGGGGACTACCTTTATAAAGGAAACCGGTTGGTAGTGGTGCTGGTCAATCGATACAAATGAATCATTTTATACAGATATATAAAACAGACGATGAACATAAATGACGATGGTATTTAAATTATAAAATATCACCTATTCGTTTCATATTTATATGAAGAAATAAAAGTATGAAATTTTCTTTTTCAGATACGTCAAAATTCAAACTAAACTATCATTTTATCTGGACACCATACGTTTCTTCTCCTCACAGTCATGGAATATCACAAACAACAAAACTAGAGCCCTCTACACCAGCCTTAATCCCGCTGACAAGAAACTCTACCCTTGCGACGCGAACCTTATTAATTGGAAGGAGTACATTCCCATCTACTTTAGAGGTGTGAAGCGGTTCTTAGTAGACCCATCAGAGAAGAAGAAGCAATGAAGTAGCAAATAGTTATAATTCCGATGACATTTTATGTCCACCTTTCGGTGATATGATCCATTGCGATTGTATCTTTCGCAGGTAATATTTTTGTTTGTTTTATGATAAACATTTCATGCCTTTTTATTTCCTGACATTAACATTTTGTATATCCTAAAATCTATAATAATTATAACAATTGTAAACTAGTCGCTTGTAATTGTAATTTTCCCATTTCCCCAAAGGCATTAGGAAAAATCTATTTAAAAAGATGCTAGGTAGATTTCAAATTTTAGGAAAAATTAGCGATTCAGTACGTTTAATAAACACCTTCATTGAAACTATTGGGTGACGTTTTAAAACTGACGACAAATGACTGACTGACACAAATAAAAATACGAAGTAAATAAAGTAACATGAAAATGAAATGTCCAACTTTTATCCAAAGGTAAACATTTAATAAGTTATTTTTATACTAAATATTTAAATTAGAGTAAAAATTCAGGGAAAGGGCTGAGCTGTAATGAGCTAAATTTTTGTTTTATCTAGTCAATAAAAATTGCTTGTTTTTGAGACAAAAACACCGTTTCTTGAATTAACAAAAATTTGAAAAAAATCTTTAAACCGACTTGCACTTACACTAAAAAGTAATAAATTAAACAGAAATAACAATTCTACAAAGAAAATATTTGGAAGTAGGTGTCTTAGAGTTAAATATTTTATGATTTTCAGTTATGGTATGGCACCGATATTTTGACTTTGACTTTGACCGAGTTTAAATATTTTTTTTGAAATCGGTTGATAATATATGAAATACTGTTAGAATTCATCGCGTCAAAATTAACTTAATTAATTACTTAAAATTAAAATATTTGTGTGCTACAATAAAATGTGATATTAGAATAAAAAGTATGTAAGTCCAGATAATTATATTTTATTTGTTTATAAAATAGATATTAATATTATTTATTAAGAATTATATTAGAAATAGTTTCTTACAAGGTAATAAAAACATTCAAACAATAAGAGTATTATTTATTTAAAAACAAAACTCCAAGTTTTGAAAAATAAATTCTTACATAAAAATATTATCTACTATTTATTTTTCAATAAATGTATAATATTTTAATACAGAAAACATATTAGTATTTTCGATTATTTACAACTTAATTATACTCGATTATAAAATAGAATACTTTTATAAAAGGGGTATAATTTTCGTTCATTTAAGACACCGAGAAGCAGCGGATTAAGCATAAGGTAAAGTAGGGACAAACTCATAATAGGGGATGCAAGGTAACCTATGTCTCTTCTCAGTCTACCTGGCTATATTTCATTAATTGCAGTGGTTTAAGGGTGAAAGCGTACAGTCTTTCATATCTTTAATATTGAACTACAAATAGTATTTTAAAACACCTAGTTTAGTGTATTTATTGTAATAGCCGCGCCAACAAGGCAACACTTTTACATTTTTATGAGACGCAACAATAAAAACTAAGACACTAGACAATTGAAAAAAATTTTATACTTTGAACTCCTTATTTCTCCTTGAATATGTACTTTTCGATTCCTGTAATATATATATCGAAATATTCAAACCAATTAATTGAAGATGGACTAAAGAGGAATGTATTTCTATCACTGGTAGACAGAGATGTGAACAGACAAAAGCTATTTGTCGTACTAAACATAAACGAGTTTGTTGTGAAGAATGTCAAAACGCTGCGAAGCTGGTAGACTTTGTCTAATATTTTTTTGTATCTGTGGACAAAGAATTATCTTTTTTCAAACTTGGTTTTAAAAAAAATCAAATTTACGTGTCTGTGGCATCGTAATTACTAAACGAATGAATTGATACGTATTGTTTGTTTGTAATCTGACATGTTCTAATGAATATGACGGCGCATGGCTCAGAAGAATGGCTTAATCAGAATCATTAGATTGACGTCTGACGTTTGACAGAAGACATTAACGTCAATCTGACGGAGCGTCATCATGAGGGAAGCGAGGCGGCTTTTCAGAACGACACGTGCGGTCGGGGCGGGAGCCGCAGGTGTTTATGAAGAATCGCTTTTATTACTTCGGCATGATAAAAGACTTGCTCTAATTAGTAATTACCCGTGAGAGCAACTATTTTATTGTGATTGCAAGATTAGAATGTTAAGTATTGGAGAAGAAATAATCTTTTATTGTTCTGGTCCCACAGACGCTCACTATAGCTAGGATCAAATCTGCTACAGGCCTTCCTGTTCTGACAAATATATGTTCATCAATTTATCAGATATTCCTATCTGTTAATTTATCACGTCGTAATTTTTTAGTTTTTAATTTGTTTATAAGAAATTTAAGGTAACGTAAAATATAAAGTTGCAATGATAATACGTTTTAAAGATAAAATAAAAAAATACTTTGGTTTTTGTCTCTTTAGCCGCAAGACGCTGTCGGCTAGGACCATGGGCGAAGTTTCCATAACAGTTGACAAAATCGCCAATAGTAAGTTGCTTTCAATAAAAATAAGATCAGGAAATGGCAATTCATCTGAAAAAAAAGGCATATTAAAACGGAATATTTGATATACATATATATACTTAGAACCTTCTGTCAACCAAAAGTTCACTTTTAAATTTTTTGAAACGTTCTTAACTTTTGAGCAAGGGACAAATTTATTCATCTGTTTCAGTGATCATTTTCTTGACTTCCAAGTAGGTGATCATCCTGAAACCAAATTAAAGATTTGCTTCCCCAAAATTCCATTCCCCACTAATCCGCAATTTCCCCATTATCCGCTGATGTTAGAACCACTTGACTACGGTGACGACTTATAAAAATATTTAGTTTTATGGAAAAATACAGTCAAAAATATGTTAGAGATACTGAAGTTCAATTTCGAAAAAGCTAGACAATCCACATGACAAAATATTTGGAAGTCAGTAGTGTTAAAAATAATGAAATATTTCTGTCACAGTTTGGCAATGACTTTCAATCTTATCAAACAATAATTTTTGTTAACATAACAAGTCGTAACAATAAAATCATAAACAATAATTAGAATTGGTTTATAATTGACGTCACAATGACCTAGCATAGCAAACATGCAAATAACAAACAGATGTGTGAACCAGTGTGAACCTCGTTCTCTTTGATGTTGATTTAAATTATTAAATACTTACTTAACTTGTATTTTTGACAAATAGTCAAACATTTCTTTGATAAATCCTTTAACGTCAAAGGTTTTTCAGTACTCGAACCACATTTGTAAACAATTACATCATTTTGTCTAGAACAAAAAATACTGTAAATGCGCCCCGAGTTATGGGGCCTTGATTGATTTTAGAAAAATATGTTACACACAAAAATAATAAAAAAGTTACAAAAAAATTAATAGCTAAATCACCTAATAAAATATTACACACACCTCAACATGATAATTGATATGATGAAGAAGAATATCTCACCGGAACAGACCTTCTTATATTGGACCTACATAACTACCACGTCGATCAATTCTGCTTTCAAAAAAATAACCGCTTATAAATCGGTCCACTCGTTTAACTATGATGCAGACAGGCACATACGAGTAGATATCTTAAACTTATAACACTCTACTTTTCCCTTGCCGCGTCTGTCTATGAGTTCAGTCTAATTTCGGCTCATAAAAACCACATTTTTCCATCGGATAGCAATCTGATCTAAGCCTATGATTCACATATTTGGTAGTCTACTATTTCTAAAGAGAATTTGAGCTCTCATCTTAGCTGTAAAATGTGAAGATCTGTTCAACCATATAATAGATATTCTTATTAATAATTTCGGGCTTTTTAAATTCCAATTTCACTTATCTATTATTGAAATCATTGCTGAAATAAATTTGAAAGGAATAGTTATAATTTCCTCATATCATATTTCAAATTTCATTTATTCAATAAAATATTGTTACAAAACGGTTAATATTGTCTGTAAACCTTAATTAGTTTGTCTAGACAATAAGTTCTCGTAAAAAAAGAATGTGTTTATGTATATTAATTAGAAGGTTGTTAAGATGTAACAAAACAATTATACAGTAGGTATGATTGCATCGCGCATGAATGCTGAGCTGTCTGACTGACATGACGCCAGAAGTGGTCAGGCAAGTTACGTTTGAGTGCGCGATATAGGATGCTCCGTTTTGTGTTCATGTTATTATTATGCTTGAGAAAGTAATCATTTAAAATATGTTTGATATTTCTAGGTGTTATTTTGAGTTTTGTTTCTTTTGGTAATGAATTAATAAGTTTGAGGATTAAATACTGCGAGGTTATTGAACCATGTTCATTTTGATAAATGGGCTTAATCAGTGATTTGTTGCTTATATTCATATTTTATTTCTATGGACCATGGGAGCCAGAAGCGCGTCGATTGTTTAAAGAGATATCGACGCGCTTAGTTCAGAGCACAGGAAACCCGAAAGCTGGCTCATATTTCGGCCAATGCGTTAGTATAGCGATACAATGCGGTAAAATAGCCAGTATTTTGGGTACGCACCCCAACGGCTTTGATGAGTCCTTTGTATTTTTGTAAATATATTTAAATACATTATTGTTAATTAGTTATTATATGCCCATGAGTAAAATCTACAAGAAATAAAATTAATTTAATTTCTTGGGTTAAATATTAAGGATCACATTGGAAATTTGTTCTTTTGGGCGCAA
This sequence comes from Aporia crataegi, assembly GCA_912999735.1. Taxonomy (NCBI): domain Eukaryota; kingdom Metazoa; phylum Arthropoda; class Insecta; order Lepidoptera; family Pieridae; genus Aporia; species Aporia crataegi. The sequence continues at coordinate 8,271,193 of OU538743.1, forward strand.
ATTGTCATAATTACAGAACGGGATGTATCTAGCTCGTACTACTTACAGAGGTTTCCTTGTAGCGGCGACAATTATTAGATTAACGACGTAGTCCACTGGTATGAGATCGAGAACATTACTTCCTTTCCCAGGTATGACTCGGATGATGCCTTTTATTACTGCTGCTAGCAGACCAGTTGCAGCATTCAAATTATCAATCCATCCTGGCATCGGTTCTGATAAACTTGCGCAAACTGGAAAAGAGAAAGAAAAGAGGTGTCTGTTTATCTGTGGCATCTTAGCTCCTAAACGAATCGAACTATTTCGATGCGTTAATTATTTTTTGTTCTTATAATGTGGCGAATTACGTATGGCCTCTTTTATGAAGAAAACTCTTACCGCGCGCTAAATTAATGATTAATAATTCAAATCTCACAGAATTTCGAAGGGCGCTGTGACATCGCAAAATTATATTCATTCAATTACATTTCTTTGACTCATCAACATTACCTTCTGATATCCTTCCTCTATATAAATTTATATTTATTATGTGTTTTATAATGTAATTACTTGTGTATTTATACTTCTTATTAAACTATCAACAATGTCTTGGGAGTATTATTAGACATAGCTACAAACATACACCAAGATACGATGTCGCAGCAACTGCACTAAATTATATAGCCCAATGAGCTGTAAGATGGAAGGAATAGAAGCCGCAGCCAAGCAACTAAATTATTATATATATAACAACCCGCTATAATAGCTTACGTGTTCATGATGGATCTGAGCTCTAATTTATGAAAATCCGCTTATCCATTAATGAGTTTTATTTATAATCATCACGTCGGTGGGCATTGTGAAATTAAAAACATTGAAAAAATATCTTCAATTCTATTTGTTCTTTATTAATTTGATATTACGATTGTTATTATTACTATGTGATTGGTTCTTCAAAAAAATATTTCGTTTTAAAAAAAATATAATAAATAGCGAAACTAGATATTAATAAACATAGCGAATAATTGAGATTGTTAAATTATAACCTTCTTTGTAAGTGTGCTTTGATAATCTGTGGACCATGGAATTAATATCCTATGTAGAGATTTTTTATGGGGCTTAGAAAGCACGCTTTTTTAACCGACCTTCAAAAAAAAAACAAAAAGGAGGTTATCAATTAGACGTGTATTTTTTTCCGATGTTCCACTTGTACGTCGCCATCCGTAGACCGATTTGGATGAGTGAGGTGTCAAACGATAGGGAACTTTTTGAAGTGGTCCCATTTTTTTAGAATTTTTACAATCAATAGTTTTCAGTATATTGAACGAACAGTTTCACAATCGGGCAAGAAATCGCTGAAATTCGCGCGACCGCGTCGTACTTATTTGCTTATAACTCTATTATTTATGAATCCTCATCAATAAATTAGATGTTTTTAGATTTATTATTAAATTTGAAACAATAATTAGTAAGAATAAAGCTAATTAAATTTGTAGTTTTAGAGATATTGAGGTTAGAAAATCAAGAATTTAAAAAACTTCAATTAGTTCGCTTTAGCAATACAGAAGTCCATGTTTTGTATTTATATATATATATATATATATATATATATATATACAAAACAAAAAGAATCATTCAACTTTTGTGTGACCATGTTTTGTATTTTAGCTTTAAGTTAGTGCTAGTGTCACTCTTTGTGATACAAGTGATTACTTTCTATTCGATAGATCAACTTACTGATTGTTGGTCGTACAATTGCAACAGGAACATCACCATGTTTTTCTGCGATTAGAGCCTCTCCTAAGGCTTTTGAAAATTCATAAGTATTGGGTTTATCTCCTGCAAAAAGACAAGTCTTGCCCTGTAGCCAAGAACCACACGATTATTTCTCGATACCCACTAACGTTAGAAATATGTATGGAAATGGCGTTTGGTGTCGTTTCTGTAACAACACAACTTATGTCATTTCCATACAAATTGCGAGCGTTAGTGGATATCAAGAAATAAGTGTGAAGGTCTTATCCAGAGCTCCCTATAACATCTAGATTTATACTAGTTCATGTTCGTATAAACTCCATACTTGAATTGCAAATTATATTTTCCATTTTACACATAAAAAAATTATATATACTACATAACCAATGTGAGTCAATGTTATGTGACAAGACTCAAAAAGAGAAAAGTACTCACCTATTATATTTGTAGTTTCTTCAGCGTCTGGTTGTTCTTTTATTAATTTATCCACCATTGAGACAGGAACGGGTGGCGGATAAATCTTCTCTTCAATGAATATTTTGTGAGTATTTGAATACGCTGTCGATACGTGAACAAGCATCTATGGGGTTAGTGCAATGTCAATTGAAATAAAATCATATCGTAAAAATAATTATAGTGTAAGGAGTTAGTTGTATCGGCTGGTTTTGTGAGCGCTCGGGTCGGGCTTACGATGCGAGCGGTAGCCGGTATGGCTCGAAGGCCGTGCTACTCAGTGTTAGGAGCGAGTTATGACTCACAACGAGTATTAATAACAGACTTGGTTGCAGGCAGACTCATTATGCCCTTACTCTTCATTCTACGGTTGCTCTTGGAAGGGAGCAGTCAATAGCGGTTCTTGGAAGCGGAAGCCATGTCCGATTGTGTGGTGATCATGTAATTCGAGTAAATAGGAGTCATTGGGTGAAGTGTATTTATATTTGGTAAGGTTACCATTATTATTTCTATCAAGGAGAACTCAGTGTGTTGTGAGCTGGAGTTCACGGTGAGGCAGCAAGGCTGGGGCTCCCCACACCCTTTTCAGGATTATATAAAATCCTACATAGCTATTTCTTATATAACGAATTGTCACACCTGATTGACTTGTTAGTGTGTATTTTGAGTAAATAGGCATGTTATTGGATGGCGTGTATATTATGTCTTAGTTTCCATTATATTCCTGACATCGGAAGTGAGATGTTCAACAATTGAATTTCAAAATTTCTTATACTAGTATAATTTGAAGCCTTACTTGAAGTTTCTTCATACGTTTGCATAACAACAGTACTCTTTCTACGCCCTTAACATTAACATTGAGTGCGACATGTAATGGCTCATTAAATTTTATTGATGCTGCCGTGTGAAACACGTATGATACCTAAACAATAAAGAAATGTTAGCTAAAAATAGACTATTAAGAGCATAATATATTCTTTAAAAAAATAGTAATAAATAGCGAAACCAGGTATTAATAAACAGCGAATAATTAAGTTTATTAAATGATAACTGATGATGACTTTATATCTTATGTAAAGATTTCTTATCTATGGGCATAGTAGGCGCGCTTTTTCAGTGCTATTTATAGAAACTTTGTTGAGAGAAGCAATTATTTCTATGTATACCCGTGACTATCATATTTTAAGAATATATACGTCGCGATTGAGTGAATACGGTGATTTGATACACGCAGTATTACTTAATTATGAAGGTTATGACGGATTATAATACTCCATTGTCCCTTGTTTTTTGTTTTAATTTAGTGTATATAAATTTTTGTAACATTATTTTGATCTCGGTAATAACTCCTTTATAGCCAATAGCTATCAAAGATAGTTGTTCGATTGTTCGTATATTATGTACAAATATAGTTCATTAGATATAGCCTCCATCTGATACACTTTCATGTTTACACTACTTGCTTTAACTCACACTTCATCTGAGTAGGGATATAAAATAATATAGCCAATTTCACTCTGAAAGAGTAGAGCTTTTCAACATTGAAAGGATTTTTAAAATCGCTCTAAAAGTTTTTGAGTTTCTCATCATAAACGAAAATAAGATCTTTTGTCTGTAAAATATTAATAAATTATATGACTACTGGTCTTAAAAAAGTTTTCTCATACCTCATTAATTAGAGTTTGCTCGTCTTCTGTTGAGATACCTAGTTTATCCTGAGTTATGTCACCTGGAATCGGCACTATCTTTTCCAAAAACGTAGGATTTTCATTTTTCAACCTCGAAAATATCTAAAAAATATAGTTGATTTTTCAAATGTGGCATTGAGTTTAAGTATTATTTTACTATATAGATTCACGAAACTAATTCAGGAAATGATTTTGAAACTTTTGTACAGAAATGTATATATAGGCTTTGCATAAAAATATTGTACCTCTTATAAACATTTTGTCTATACAATTTAAAATAACAAAAATAATAATAATCAAAGAGACAAATTTGATTATATAGTTACACAGTGCTTATCTTAATTCTTTTGCATTCGGACGAATAAAACTTTGAATAGTATTTATCTCACCGGTAGCTCCAGCAGCTGCTTTAGACGCTGCTCGACATTCAGATTTTTTTTGCATCGGAGAAGTATATATACTTTTTTAACATCGGTACAGCTGCAGAGTATTTTCTCTAGGAGTACCTGTATTTGTGAGTCATTAAATTTTTAAAATGCTTTAAATAAAGCAGGCAGATAAAACGTTTCTTGCCACCACTTTGTGGAACCAGCTACTTTAAGTAGTACTTCTTAATCGCTAGACAAAGAAACCTTTAAGAAAACAGAGTACCTCCTTAAGAGGCCTGTAGCCACGGCCCAAATTCAATTGTGGATGTCCATGGGTAGTCATCCTTAACCATCCTTCCTTGACCATTCTTGACCAGGAGGCATGACTGCCTCCTTGGTCTAGTGGTAAGCGCGTAAGCGTTTCAACCAGGAGGTCCTGAGTTCGATTCCCGGTGGAGATAAAAAAACTGTCTGGCAGGGCATAGAAGGCTGATACTTGCCTCTAATGAAAAAATCGATCAGTGAAACAGATGTGAAATGCATCTGCCCCTTACCCCACTAGTGGACACGGGACTCCACACACATGGGCAGTCATCCACTAAATGTAAGAGATTCCTGCTCGTTTTCTAAAAAAATAAAAGAATATGCCTAGATAGAAATATGAAAAATTATCGCTGACGGAGGTATACTTATATAGTTAAAAAATATTAAAACAGTATTAATATTAAAACTCAATTATTTGGCGCACTTAAGAAAAATCTAATCTAATCTTAGGAATTAATAGTCCGAATCGGAACATTATCTAGAAGCTAATAACAATACGATACGACCAATACGTGCGTAGTAATAAAGATAAATGTTGAAAACGGGAAAAATGTTTTCAAAGCGCGTGAAACCGCGGGGCACATCTATTTATTTCATAGGTTTAATGCACTTACTTTTCCCACAAATCCTGTGCAGCCAGTAATGAAAACGCTTTTTCCTGCATAGAAGTCTGCTACAGATAGCATCTTGTAGAGGTGGAAACTCTTAACGTTCTCAAAACTCAAGTTAACAAAAAAACTCTAGTGCGTGTCGACTCGTCTTTGTTTTAGTATTAATAATCATCACCGAAACATACCAGCTATATACATATATTTTTTTGATGACGCAACTAAAAAACTATTCATTGTTGTGTTTTCCCGAGATATTAAAAAAAAAGATATCCGTCGTTGTTAGGTAATTCATTTTTTACAAAATAATTACACAACTATGAACACACTTATTAATATCTTAATTGCATGTAATCTAATATTAAAAAATCTAGTGGTTTGACCGATAAATATCCGACAACAGCTAGTATTATTGGTACGCACCCCGAGGGCTTTGATGAGCCTTTTGTATTTTTGTAAATATATTTAAGTACATTATTATAAATAAATAATATTAATTAGATTTTATTCATTATTATATTTAACGATATATATATATAGTCCTACGACCCCTAGGCGGGGCAAAGGGCGTCCATTGTGCTTCGCCATCTCGTCCTGTCCTGGGCCACGCGTTTGGCCTCGCTCCACGTCATCCCGATGTCCCGCACCTCCGACAGGATAGTTCGCCTCCAAGACATGGATTGGAACCCGCAGGGACGAAGAAAGCGAGGCCGTCCAAAGCAGTCTTGGAGGCGAACTATATTTAACGATACAAAGGTTAATAAACCAAAATTTGTTACCTAATTCCTATTTTATATAAAACCTTTATCAATAGTAATGTTTCCTAAGATGTTCTTAGGTTTCAGGCTAATAATCACAGCTTGTATTTTTGTTACAAAATATTTACTATACTTTACTGATGTTCTAATACTGAAGAGTGTGTTTTGTTTGCATGGTTTATTGCGTTAAACTCAGGAATTCCTGGATCCTGGTTTTTCACTAGTTCAAATTAAAAAAATATATTTTTGTTTTGGATGGTCCATATTTTCTCGAGGACGGCAATAGGCTTTATAAAATCACTCTATGAATAAAAGAAGCGCAGTATTAATTAAAAATATTGAAAACGGGAAAAATCTTCTGGGAGCGAGTGAAACCACGGGGCACCGCTAATAACGAATAAACAGAATTATTATAATTATGCAAAGTCAAAGTCAAAGTCAAAATATCTTTATTCATTGAAATCATATTTGATCATTTTGAATCGTCATTTTTTTTATATGATGTAGTTTACAGAAAAAAAAAAATTATTGTAAAAAAAGTAAAAATAATATAATATTTGGTTTTATTAAGACAGAGTTAGAGCAGGTTCATTCCCAAGCTTTTTTATCATCTAAGTAATCCGTTATTTTATAGTATGCTTTTTTATAAAGTTTTCTTTTAATTGTGTTTTTAAATTTATTCACTGACAATTTAAGCATATCACTTGGGAGTTTATTATAAAAGCGTATACATTGCCCTTTAAAAGATTTACTAACTTTATGGAGCCTACTAGTGGCAACAGCGAGTTTATCTTTATTCCTAGTATTAAATTCATGACTATCACTGTTTTTCTTAAACAAGTTAATATTTTTGTGTACATATATCAGATTTTCATAAATATATTGACATGTGACTGTCATTATATTTATCTCTTTAAATTTTTCACGGAGTGATTCTTTGGGACCCATATTGTAAACTGCACGAACAGCCCTCTTCTGCAGTACAAAGACGGTGTTAACATCTGCAGCACCCCCCCACAACAGTATACCATAAGACATAATGCTGTGAAAGTAGCTGAAATAGACTAACCTAGCTGTGTCTACGTCTGTATAGAGGCGGATCTTTTTGACAGCGTATGCTGCAGAGCTGAGTCTCTTCGACAATGCATCAATGTGAGGGCCCCATTGAAGCTTACTATCGAGGGTTATACCTAAGAATACAGTGGAGTCCACAAGTGCTAACTTTTCGTTTTTAATTATAATATTAGCTTCTACTTGTTTAACAGTTGGCAATATAAATCTAATACATTTTGTTTTCTTCTCATTAAGTAGAAGATTATTAACATTAAACCACTTTACTACCTTAGAGATTGCATTGTTTACATCGTCAAAATTGTTTTGTCGTCGCTTAAGTTTAAATAAAAGTGACGTGTCATCTGCAAACAATACAACCTCATGATCGTTCACATAATGGGGCAGATCATTAATATAAACTAAGAACAAAAATGGTCCAAGTATTGAGCCTTGTGGCACACCCATCGTAACCGCTGACCCCGGGGAACGCTTTCCATTCACGTCAACTACTTGGACTCTATCACTCAAATAGGAAGTGAGAAAATCCAAAGCAACATCCCTAACACCATAGCAGCGAAGTTTCCTGATCAATGTGTCATGGTGTACACAGTCAAATGCCTTGGACAAATCACAAAAAACGCCCAGTGCGTCATGCGATTCCTCCCAGGCACCAAAAATGTGTGTAATCAACTCAACACCAGCGTCAGTGGTTGAACGACCCCTAGTGAAACCGAACTGTTTACTATGTAATAAGTTATGAGTATTAAAATGCCATAACAATTGATTTAAAATTATTTTTTCAAAAATTTTACTAAATGTGGGTAATACGGAAATAGGTCTAAAATTACCGGGGTCGGAAAAATCACCTGATTTGAAAAGTGGAGTTATTTTACTGTATTTCATTAGATCAGGGAACACACCACAGTCGATACATTCATTGAAAATTAAAGCTAGTTCAGGCGCTAATATGTCAATTAGTGGCTTTACGACGGTAATAGAGATGCCCCAAAGGTCTGTTGATTTCGTAACATTTATATTATGTAAATGTAATGCATATTATGTAAACTCACAAAAACATGAATAACTTAAATCATTTAAATTAATTACTCACAAAAAAAATTATTAGCACAAATATTACATTTGTGTGGTAATAACTCTAATAATAATTACTTTATTCATTAATTTGTAACTTGCAATTGACCTTTAAAAACTTAAAACTAAAGGGGTTATCAAGCCAACGTGGTTTCTTTTTTTTTAGTATGTTCTACCACACGAAATCGATGACGGTCCGTGGATTGATCTAAATAAATTTTAAATTAAATTAATTTTAAATTAATTAAAATAAATAAATAAATGTAATATGAGTTACGACTTAGGGAACTGCCAAAAAAGAGCGTAGCTCTCTTCAAAAGGTCTGCAACGCACCCGTGGTTCAACAGGCGTTGAGGGTGTCCATGGACGGCGGATTGCTTCTCGTAAGTGAGACTCCTGCCCGTTTACCTCCTATCCAATAAAAAAATAACATTTTTTCCTTTCCAGTAAGATACGAGTAGTATGCACTCAAATATCAATCTTTTATATTTTTCTTTACCTTAAAAATCACATCTTCTTAATATATATAAATTACGTGTTACGTTGTTTGTCCGCGTCTCCGTCGGACTCCTAAACTACTTAACCGATTTTAATCAAATTCGCACACCATGTGCAGTTTGATCCAACTTGAAAGATAGGATAGCTTACATCTTAATTATTTTATTGCAAATTCGTTTATACTATTATATATTCGTTTATTTTCTATGGAATGACGTTTTAGGTGACACGTCATTATTCGGCACTCTGAAGCGATACAAAGTTCGCGGGGTCCACTAGTAGCATATAAACCGCGACCCGTTATCCGATGAAAAAACAGACGTCTATAATTAATGTATTCACTAATTATAATTTGACACGACAAAAAATGTCTCAACTTTGAATCAAACAAAAAAAAAGGTCAATGCGCGGACTTTTTTTGATGTGTGTATTTCTGTGCCGACGTTACATTTACATAATGGTTAATTGAAATAAAATCACATTATTTTAAGCCGAGTGCTAGCTCAGGTTAAGGTAATAAATGAGATTACTCGCTATTTCACATGAAGATTAACAATGCGGTTAATTAGATTCGAGATATATTTTTAAAAGTGAAATTATAATTTTTTTCTTGTAATAATTTAAAGTATTAATAAAATAATAATAAAATTAATACGTATTTTTAGACTATTTTTTTTTTGCCTCTGTGTGTCAGCATTATATGGCTGTAACTGTTAATTGTATAAGAGGCAGTATGTACACAAATTTATTAGTTACAGAGTTGCAAATGAAATAAAGTTTATTTATTAATTATTAACAATAGTTTTATTTATTATAATTTGGATAATACAACACAAAAATATTTTGGTTTGTATCAGAAAACATAACATGATGTCTTAAAAGAGATATATATCTGCTTGATTCAATCTGTGTTGAGCTATTGTGTGACGGTTTGGGGTGGCGCTGTGAAATCTTCCCTTATTCATCTAGAACGCGCACAAAGATCAATTCTTAAAGTTATGTATATTAAGAAAACAAAATTTCCTACTGACAGTTTATATAACATGTGCAAACTTCCTAGTATAAGGAAATTGTATATTATAAATACTATTTTGAAAAAAGTTAAAACCCTACCATTCGACTCAAATGGTATGCAAAAAAGAAGGAAGAATTTTGCTGCATCTACTCCAAAAACTCACACTACATTTGCTGGAGGATATTTTAATAAACGATCATCTTATTTATATAATAAGGTAAACAAGGGATTAAATATATATGCTAAGTTATATCACGAGGTAAAATCATCAATATCAAAATGGCTAGAAAACAAAAATTACTTAGAAGTAGAGAATCTTTTGTTACTCATATCCTAAACACTCGTACACGCAACATGCAAATACACACCTACACAAAAATTCACATATATAATAGTTATAAATGCTCAAATTGTAATTTTATAAATATATACTTTTACCTTTTTTTTTTAGACTTAAGTAGCTTTTCAAGCTTTTAGTTTTAGTTGAATTAGATATGGAAGAGCAGAGCTACCCGACACAGGCTATGCTTAAAAGGTAGCTTGAGCCACTATAGTTATAAGCTTTTGTTATTTTTAATTTTTTTATTTTTTTGATAACATAATTATATTAAACCTAAAAAAAAAATAAATAATAATAATATTTTGTTTGCCTTGTATTATGTACTCCTAACGCTGGCAGCAGTCTCATTAATTCATATTTTCATTAATTATTTGGTTTTACCGTACATATTAAAAATATTCTAAAATACATCACCATTACGGAAAACACGATAATGATAGCAGAATACGTAAGTTGTAAGTAAGTTGCTTCGTAATTATAATTACAAAAATAAAGAGTATATAAAAATATAATAGTTTTTATAAATGGGGAGAAATATCGCACCCTTAGAATGAAAGTGACTCAACTAAAAATTCCTGTAACACTTGATTTTACCATAAACTGACCATATAAAGCATATTCTAAAAACTTGTAAAGTAAAAGTGACCTATATTTTAGTATAACAGGGGGCAGCGCATACTTCGGTCTCTATATATTATTAAGATGTATTCAATACTATAATTTTTTGAAGACTTTAATGCTCATTTACCACAAATTGCATTTTTGGATTAGGTCACTTTCATTCTAAGGGTGCGATATGAGGATTGTATGAGCGATTAATTATGTTGCTGGTTCATTATATCACTGTCAGTATGAAACAAAAGAAATCGGCAACGTTACTAACTTACGTACTAGTATATAACGTTTATGTATATAACTCAATGGGAATCGACAATGAAATCTAAATGAAAAAAAAATAGGTATTAATAAAAATAAGAATTTAAAAAAATACAAAAGCTAATAGTTTTAATATCATACCAATCCTAACCTAGACCATAATTATCTACTTCCGTATGGGAAATATTTAAGGTACTCTATAGATCAGTAGGACACAATTGGCTTTATTGCAAAATATAAACTAAAGATGATACTGTAATATTTTCAGTCCATGTTTTGTAATAAGGTCAAATAGGTCTATAATTTAAATATGAAATTTTCAGACGTCGTAGCCGAGTCAGTATTACAATATCTCTCGTAGCGTCTGCACGCATTGCTGCTACGCCGTAGCCGCTACGACGATTACGCGAGCAACTTTACCGTTCTTAACATTTTTAAATGTAGCCATTTATTTACATTCACTTCCCAACGAAATTTAACGTAATCAATAATGACTCTCTTGTGTATAACAAAATGCTTTTGTGATATGCCATTGTTTGTGAGGAAATAATATGGTAAGTTTTTTCAAACATTATAATATAACCATTTAATTTCTAGAAAAAACAAGCTAGCTAATGTACAGATAATATATGGCTGTAAGAACATTACGACTAGATATTATAATTACAATTATTTTATATAATTATAAGTATAATAGTATTTAGTATATTTATTTAGTTAATTGATGGTGTTGAATTATCATTTAAGTGGGATCTATACATAATTTATAAGATATTTTGAATATTATAAAGCGTATGTTCCATCGTCCTATTAAAATATTCAACCTCTTTCCAGACAAGTGTTCTCAAACTTATTAAGTATTCAAGTCTAAGCCCAACACTATAAGCTTATTCCTATTCGTCAATGTGTATTTTTATTTATTAGTAACGAAATTATTTAGTTAATATAGATTATTAACCAAACTTGAAAACAAAAGCTTTTAAATTCAACTACAAACCTTTATTGTAAAAAGAGGATTTAGATTTTATATATATTTTATTCTTTGTATATCTAAGTAAAATAAAATCTACTTAATTATATAATTAATTTTCTTTGTATAATTTGTGTGCTATCTTTATAATAAAATTTCCTTTTTTTACATGCATGCACAAATAATATATGTATATAAAATATAACATTTAAAATATATCCCTACTATAATATTATAAATGCAAAGTAATTAACTTCCTCTGTCTGTCTATCAAACTTTCACGCTTAAACCACTACATTTTTATAATACAGAGATAGAAACTGGACTGTCACATTTTATTGTGAAATTAGGGTAAATTAGAGGCTCTTAAGAAGACGCAGGAAAAAAATATATCCGATTACTTATTATCAGTGAAATAAAACAATTATCTATAATTCTTTAAAACTACGTTCAAAAAATTTAATTGAAAAAAGACTTAGCTCTTCCAATAGCTTGAATCCCAAACCGACAGTTTAATGCTTTTTTTGTCTTACAAAATTGAACGTCACGGGGGAACTTCGGCTCAATTTATTTGAAAAACCTCCTTTTTTAATCAACTTTTTGTTCTCGGAAGAACGGAATTAAATCACGAATGTTATCCCGTAGAGTACGAGTGACATTGAAGACAGATTAAAAACCTACCGACATATTAAATACAAAAAGGAATAACTCATAACTAGATGAGCACATATTCATAAATTGTAGCTAAGAAATATCTTGATTAACTATGCTACTATGCTACAAAAAAACAGACATACATACACATTAAACCTTTAACGCTCCTGTTATTGCGACGGGGTTTAAATAAGATAAACTTGAAATTGATCGCACTAATGTACTTTTTATCGCGGTAACTCATTCATTTATACAAACAAAAATGTCATTCATAGATTTTAGTGGTATGTACATAGTGGCGTGGGTGTCATAGAGATTTGAAAAATTACTATCCTACCATTCAGATAAATAGTACTTATTAGATTTCATGCCAATACTTGACACGAAGTAGACACGATATTATATGTATAAAAATTAATAATAATTTGATTTTATTAGTTAAATCAATTCAGATAGATTAAATAATTATTTATTAATTAAATAAATTACTGAACGGATTACTACAAACTTGAGGCAACATTTTAATATATTTTTTAACTTGCTAACTTATTCTACTGGCACAGAGACCCAAAGTAGGTCTCCAAAGTTGGAGAATATCACCTTCGGCAATCGCTGTACATCGGCTAATTCTTGCTCGCGCAATTTCACCTCATTCCAGCGGCATCTGCGCAGGGGTTTGGAGTGCCCGGATACGCATTCTTGACACCTCAATCGTCTGGGAGAGAGAATGGGATTCTCTCCACGAGGCCGGTCCAGATGATCTATTGTAACTTTTTGTTTTTTTAATTATAATGTTTACTGATAAAATAGAAGATAAACAATTCATATACAAATAGAATACGTTGAAGAACTTCGCAAATACCAACTAGAAATAACTCTGTAATTCCAGAAATAAAAATAGATATAAATTTTTAACTCAAATGTCGGCCAACGATATTGAAAAAACAAACATTGCACGTATAGAAATTGCTTCGTTATCAACTTGTTTCTTTACATACTACATTGTTGGATTTAAAACGTTTTAAAACTTTAAAAAGGAGGTTATCAATCAAAAAGACGTTTCCGGTTTATGTAAAATATTTTACAAGTATACTAAGGTGCATGTAAGTTCAATCATATAATTAATTGCACAGAATTTTGACAAAAGTTTCAGCGAAATCGAATAATAGCTACATTATAGTTTCAGTACTATTTGAACTATATAAAGAAGAAAAAAACAATAAAATATATCTCTATTATAGTTGGAACACCTCTGAACTTTGGTTTGGATTAGTGTTATGTTTTTTAAAGTAAACAAAAAATATATGGAAATGTTATAAAAGTATTAATGGTCCTTTTCTTTATTAAATACCTCCTTAAGGATTGTTGTTAAGGATTTTATGCAGTATTGTTTAAATTTCTTTGCTAATAAACATAATATAAAAACAGATCGCATTTTGGTTTCTTTCATAAATGTATTAATAAAGGTTATATTTGCCGTAATTGAGTAATATACATTCATATCCGACTTTAAGATAGCTGAAGTGGTATCGATGGGTCCTTCCGATACGAGATTTTGGATAAACCGCGTACTAACGATTATAAAAGGGTTGTCCGTTTTGAAATTACTTTTTAATTAAAATTGTTTAAATTATTGCAAATTTCTCTTATTTATAAATTTTATTTTATTTTTTGACATTTTCGGTTTCTTCATTTTACGGGGTTTCTAAATTTGACGGGGTACCCTAATGCGTTATTAAAAGTAGGATTAATTTAAGGGTTAATACTATTTGTTCACAAAACACAATTAAGACATTTAAAAATGTATAAATTACATTCCATGACAAATCACAAAATGCGTTACCCTGGTGAACTCAGCCAGAACAACACAACTACAACAGAATATATTCCACTTAGAAGCTACCCGATTCAGAATGCGCAAGGATCGCGGGATAACCACCACCTCACCAAGGAGATTGGTATGCGCACGCGGCCCAGCTAATACGTGTGATCGCCTTCTCCGACTTACATGCTTATCCGGTACTTAGCCTCATTATTTCTAATATATCCGGGTTATGCACACGGTTTCTTTCAAAAAGGTACAGGGAGATTGCCAGGTCTCTCCTGACACCTACCTGGTTGTATCTCATCATGTCCCAATACAAATAGGGTCGGGTACTTAAGAGGTTAGAAGGGATAAAGCCATGCGATCTCAAATAGAAAAAAAATCTTGTTAATTTATTTTGTATTTTTTCTAGCATAAGACTGTATTTTAATACATACGGCGCCCAAATAATTAAGTTACACTCCAAATGGGCTCTTCATTAGCGCATTATATAATGCTATAATAGCTTTGATATTGGCAAAGCCTCGAGCCATTCGCAGCGAGAACCCTAATTTCCTGTATCTTTTTTAACATATAATTGTGATATGAACTCAAAAATGCAGGTTACTTTTAAATAAGACCCCCAAACTCTTGTACCTCTGTCATTCTTGTCAGTGCTATGCCACACACTTTGAAGTTTTAAATTTTAATTTATTATCAGTTAACGACTCAATCTACATATATCCAGCTGCTTGTAAATAAATATAGGGGCCTGAAAATGCAACGAAATGGTTCCAGTAAAGGATGGTACGGCAGTGTTTGCTTCGCGTTCGACTTGGCTGGGGCACTGCTGTGCCCCACGATAAATAAATGTTTTTAAGACTGGCTTTGTTACAAACTTATGTCTCTGTCGTAATTTTTGTTTAAAAATAGCTAAAAACTCTTAAAAAGTTTCATTTTATGATGTCGTAAAGATGGTCAAAGAAATATAATAAATTAATATTAATAAACCTATAAACTTGAGCTTCCCCTATACCGTCCACAATGCTACGGCAGCATTCTTGCTACGCCTTGTAAAATATTGAGATACTATCTACGAACATGCTACGAAGTTGATTAATTAAGCTTAACAAAAGCATGCTCTTAACTAGGTTAATTAATTATTTAAAAAGATACATCACAAGCTTTTATGAAAGGCAAAAAAGTTAATTATTGACTAATACCGTCAGAAATAGTTTATTTTACATTACATTTACAATATCTATGACTATGACCGCGTGTACATAATACATAGTATATCTTACTTACAAAGATTCTAGAATTTTTTGAAATGTCTCATCAAAAAGAATTTTTAAATCAAAAAAAGTGTTTCTTAAGTTTATAAATCTTAATACAAATTCAATTCTTTTATAAAAAGAATAGGATTTTATATATCGTCTAATAAGTAAACTTATACGAGTTGAAACCGCTAGTAGAAGTATACAATATAATATTTAGCGCTTAAAAAACTGGACCCATATAGGTTTATTAGAAAACATGTAACAGTTGTTAGTTGCTAAAATACTAAAATAATATAGATTCAGTGAGATAATACCAAAATTCAAGAGAAAATGTTAATTTGTGAAGAAAGGCACATATTTCTTCTATAAGTGAAATAAATGTAGCAATGCTCGGCTCTCAAGATAAAGTTAATGTATGGCACTGTTCCACTTACAAAAAGGTAACAAAAATAAGAAGTTATACCAAGTTTGGATTCCGTATCAAATTCACTTTATAAGGTTTACATTAGTGCCACTGTAAAAAAGTAAAATCCCGTAAAGTCTGTGGTCATAACCTACACAGACATATTTCGGTGTTTGTTTCACTAAGGTCATGAGAGCATATCGACACACTTACTTGAGACTTTTGGGAACCCGCTGACTCATTTTTCGACCAATGCATTAATATTGAGATACAACAGGGTAATCCAGCCAAAATTTTGGGTACCTAACGTTATTGATGAGCGTTTTGTATATTTCTTAATATTTGTTTAATATTTATGTAAATAACATGTAGAAAAAGTCGTCCGGTTTAATACCAGCAGCTGAATTTTGACTTTGTATATCGAGGCAGAATATGAAATTTCATCTATATTATCTAGATGTTTGTCGCACCACAACTTTATAATCCTCCACCACTACCTATGGACACCCACCCAGTTGTCACTGAGCCTTAAAAATCTGTATAATCCATCAAAATAATGACCCATTCAAACTCACATAGAAGAATCCCTATATTTTTCACGGATCTCTAGATGAAGACATACCTGTGAAGAAACATACTTTTTATTGTACTGAACAGTGAGAGCTATTGTTCTGCAGTTCTGTTTTCATTCGCGTCATTGTTAATAAAGCTACGAGTTTTTCAATTGTATGAAATGTAGTTTTTGAAACGGCTACTAATAATTATACAAAAATTTATGACTGTTGATATATTTATTACTATATACTATATTTTTTCCTGTTTTTAATAATAATTAATATGGTCTAAGAGCCCGTGAACCCCAGTCCTTCGTTATTTTATAAAAGCTGAAAACTTGTCAGCGCATGCTCCCAACTCAGGTAAGAACAATGGACCATTATGAAATTTGGATTACCCTGGCTTTGGCCGGTAAACGGTACTAAAGGTGTGTAAAATACCGTTCTAATTTCATCAAATAATAAAGTGTGATTTTTTGGTGTTACCTTCAGAATATTATTAAAAATCACGTCATTAATTGCCAGACACTTAACATCGTGGAAACCTTGCCAGACACCCTTAAGGTTCATGAAATTATTTTTATTCTACTTACGTTATAGTATAAAAGCTGATTTTTATATATAATACTTGGATATATAATTAGATAATGTTTGAAAAGACATTTCTGATAGTTCCAAATTATTACATACGTGTTGCGAGTCGTATCTGTATCTTTTGTGTCAAGGAAATTGTGTAATAGAGCTTTTAAGATGTAAAACAAGCTAAATAACCAATTAGATAAATACATTCACTTGAAATGTTGTGGTGTAAATTTCAGCGGTTTGTGCTTTGCTATATAATGTGTTCTGGTGAATATTGGTTAATTGAGAGACTGCATACTTTAATGATTTGCAATTCTGCTATAGATTGAATGAATTACTATCGAATAATTAATCATAAGCAAGCATATACTTTGTTACAAAAAAATTACCATTTAATAAGTAGTAAATGTTATTTTCGTTGTTTATTTTGTTCTGTTTTAGTTACGCTTAAAACACGAAATTTGCTTATACAAAACTTTGAAAGTTTCTCGTGTGGGAGTTCTGCTGAATATGTAAGTACTTTGCTTTCAAATATACGAATTATTCGCGGATTTTGCGCAACAAATATTTTAATATCGTCTTGCAAAGTCAATTTTTGTGTATATGTATTGATTATAGTAAAAGCGAAGTTATATAAGACCTCATGGTAAAGAATGTCAATCCCATACTCAAAATATTTATTCTTTTCTATTCTATTCTATAATATCTAATAAAAAAATGACTGCTACTGTCTATCGATAAGCAGTGTTTGGCATTAATGCATGATGCGTCGGAAGTTCTGGGTTTGAATTCTGTGAAATCAAATAAATAAATGTCACAGTAGCCTGATAAGGTACTTGTAAGGAAAATAATCATTGAAAATACATGCCCTATGCACCATTTGAGGTTACGAGATTTTCTCTTTTCTTTCAGCGTTAAAAATCCAAGGATGTATAAGGCTATAGTTAAAATTAAATTTATGAAAAAAGTCAAATTAGCAGAAACAGTCAGAAGCGTAAGATATTAAGTGCCTAAATGGGTGCGAAGTTCAATAAAATATAGAAATTAACTCTAAGGTAATAAAACAAACAGGTAAAATAGTTTATTTGTTTCTAGGTTACTATTTAGAGATATTTTTCTTTAGTTATTCCAGACATTTCATATGAATCTAACATATTTTTCATTGATAGGAACTAAGTCTGTTCGAACACACAAGCTATATTTTACTGTGCTAGATACAAACGGTGTTGTTTAAAGGCTACTGTAATATAAATATCTTGAAAGATATCTTTTTAATATCCAAATTCTTCAAATACTTCGTTACGTGGAATATATTAAAATAGCATTGGATTTTTGTTTGCAAATCTTCAAACGGTGTGGTAACGGAGTTAGGAAATTACTTTACATATGGAATGGGTGTCGCTTAATGCAAAATTTAGCAAATAATCAGAATCTTTCTCGCATTTATATCTAAATCTTTTAAGCATATTTTCAGCTATTTACATACATATATACCGATACGTTATACATATGGCACAAACTACTAAAATATATACTGAAGTGTTTATGTAGATATATAGATTTTCAAGTGTTTCTGTGAGAGCCTTGCATTTACTTTTGTCATAGATGAGACGTAAAAAATATATAACAACACAAGAAAATTGTACTGATCTGTTAGTTAAGTATATAACATGTATTAAAGATCAATTGATCGCATATAAAATAAAATAAACAAATATCTTACCGACTTCACAAATTTTCACGACGCTTTATCAGTTGACCATTCCCAAGTATGATGATAGCGTAACGTCAGGGCAATTTAGTGATAAATTAAATAATGTTAAAATTTGTATATGCGCTTTAATATGGTTAATGTCTTCTTTTAACGATAGGTTGGCGCAATTGGTAGTGCTTTTGCTTCCTGCAAAAAGGTCCTGGGTTTGAATCCCGCATTAATCTGTGTGATGAGCACAAATGTTTGTTTTCGGGTCTTGAATATCAATAAAACTTATATAGTATATATTTATTGTGGTACCTTCGTTGTTTCTAATTACGATAACACAAATGCTTTAACCGTTTGCTTTGGGATCAGAGCGATGAACGTGAGCTGTCCCTTTTATTATTATTTTAAATCCACACATTTGTTTCCACCGCCAAAATCTTCGTCGTAAATATTTTAAATTCTTTTATGTAACCCCATATCAACCCTTCTATCTTGAATAATATAAAAATAAAAGTTGGTTACTTTATGTCCAAATATCTCATAACAGAGAGCCAGTTACATGTACCTCAATCCCCGGATTTGCATTCTACCCGCTACGTGACGTTTCAACCATATTCATCTACTCTCACATTAAAATTCCATTTGTCAACTAAAAGGATTTCTGTAAAAGGGTTATCTTGAGAATAGCTTAACCCTTTCAATTGCCTAATATCTTTTAAATGGTATACATTGGTCTTTTAGATCGTTAAAGCTTGATTAATGATAAGCTATTTAGAGGGTAGGTTTTGATCATTATTGTTATGAGTTCTACCTTCACTAAAGCCTATTAATGAACAATAGCTAGCTTACACTTGCCACAACAGTTGATAAAAGCGATTTCCATGCGTTTTTGTTTTTTTTTAAAAGATGACGTGATGAAAATGGATCTTATCTATAGTTTATTAACATCTGTTTATCCGTTTAAGAGGTAACTTAGATCTACAGTTTATGAAATCTGTTTATACGTTATTTGTGAGTTGTCTTCAATTTTACTTGTTCTAATATAGATTTTGAAATTATTAGTACCTTACAACTCAACTTTTTCTTAATAGACGTGAATTCATTGTTCACTCAAGTCTATTCCAGCAAGCTGGCACTAATTAAACTGCTGACTCACACATTTTTCACTTCTGTAAACTTAGCCTTGAATGATAGTTCATTCGAAAATAAACCTTGTTTGAAGTACATAGGGCTGCATTTGTCTTGTGAGGAGTGAAATAGACCGGGGTTGAAAAGCACTCTTGCTGAAGTGGTGGTAAGCATGGACTTCAAGCTTTGTAAAGCTGTTAGTGCAGTATTTGGAAATTATAATAAACTACTATACAAGAAACTGAAGAAAAAACAGCCGAAGTAATAATTACAAAAAATAATATCTAGTGAATTGATAAATAGGTCTTCATTAATTATATCAAGACCAACCACGATCATGTCGCAATTACCTACCGCCATTTTGTAACTGTCTAAAACTTACAATAAGTTTTGGAAATATTAATTTAATTTAACACGTTTGACAAAATTATAACAACCCCATTTTTGCGTAGATATAAATACCTTGTGATGTAAATTGACAAATTTAATGACGCATTTTTTATCAAAATCAGTTGAGCCGTGAGTGTACACCTTGCCTTACAATACCTTGTGCCTTTTATCTTGAGTTTCGTATTTCGTATCAGGTCCTTGAAATTTTCCTTCAATTTAGGTTTAAATAAAGAAAATTAGTATTTTATTGGCATGAGATGGTAGCTTGCTCATTTAGCCTTTATGTCTAAAGATGTATTTTAAAAATTCATTCAATACACAATTTGCACAAAGTATTTTTTTTATTAATGATCGGAATAGCGTCGACTGCATAATACATATATTGAAAAAACTATACAATATACTATACTGACAAAACGATATCTGTCTCTTTTATATGTATACGAGATTGCACTTGATAAAACGAGACGATAAAACGTCCATATTTTGTGTAATAAATACTAATCGATGTAATAAATAGAACATAATGAATAACTCAAAAATAAGTTGTCTGGAGGTGATCGCTTTTCAGAGATATAACTGTTGCATCCTATGACTTCTAAGTCCTATATATTTTGTTAAATGTTTTTTTGCAACTAAGTAAAAATAATTTTGTAAATAATAAATTAATTTTAAATAAAGAATAAAGCCGACCTCAAAATGCACTAAAAAGAGAAAAATAAATTTTGCATCTATATATATAAAAATGAATCGCTGAATGTGTTGGTCGAGAGCAGCTGAACCGATTTCGCTAATTCTTTTTTTATAATATTCCTTGAAGAGGACTTCTTACGGAGAGAAAAATTTAGAAAATTTTAGAAAAAGTAAAAGAAAAGAAAAAACATTTTCCTCATAAATTTTCTATGGAATGACGTTTTAGGTGACACGTTATTATTCGGAACTTTGACGCGATACGAAGTTCGCGGGATCCACTAGTTATAAATGAAACTAGTTACTAATAATAAATAAAAAGACGTAAATAAGAGTTAATACATAAATAAAATTCATGTAAAATTCAACAAGGGCATGAAACTGTCTTGTCGCTCTTTGAAAGGCGCCGTTAGAATTTATTCTTGTGGAAATTTAATACTGAATCTTAAAACGTCTAATATATTGATAAGTATTCATATTTCATAGAGTTATAAGCAAATAAGTACGACGCGGTCGCGCGAATTTCAGCGATTTCTCGCCAGATTGTGAAACTATTATTTCAATATCCTGAAAACTATTGATCGTAAAAATTCTACAAAAAATGAAATCACTCTGACAATGTCGTTTGACATCTCATTTAAATCAGTCTACGTCAAAAACTCCTCGAATTGATAAACTCCTTTCTGGTTATTTTTTGAAGGTCGGTTAAAAACTGCTCAATGGATCGATTTTAGATAATCTCTCGCAGATGAAAAGCCAGACTCTTTCTGAATGTATTATATACGCTCCCGCGAACGAAATAGCGAATAGAATGTAGTATTAGCATTAATTTTGCCGTTTATTTCAAAGATTGTAAGAGACACTTTTACGATACAAGACAGCTGTAAGTAGAGCTGAATTATGAGCATTCATATTTTGCTGAAACGTTCAGCGCTCAGCTCGCAATAACTGTGCATTTCAGAGTATACCGAAAATCTTGAAAATTCAGGTTTATTCGCGGCATAAACGTTTATTCATGAGCCAGGTCTCAAAAGTTATTACATCTCGTAATTTCAAATTAAATTTCATTTATTTCATGATAATCATTTATATTATCGTTTGAAAACGTCATGCGAATGTATATATACATTACATAACATATATATGTATATATGTTCAATTCTCCAAGAACTCAACAGGGATTTTATTCAAATTGGTGTCATAGCTGGCTATATTTAATGATTTTCTGTTACAGTTTAGCACCAACTTTCAAATATTTGCTGTGTAGAATAATTATTTGTGTTCATTACTTTTAAGTGAACTTTGAAGTTACTTTATACATTTTCAAAAAAAAAATTTTTTTCACATTTTTAAGTGGAACATTCGCAACAGTTTATCGCGACCGACCCAAAGAAGAGATATTGGTTTTATTATCATATCGTCTAGCTACATATTTTTGATTATGTTTAATTTTTCAAATCAATGTTGACAATTTATATGTAATCATCTAAATTCTAAAGTATGATCTGTGAAATAAAATAGAATCATTAAAATCGCTTAGTAATTCACGTTCACGCAACAAACATACAGTCGAATTGCTCACCCTCTTTTGTAGTCGATCAAAAATAAGCCTCTTAATCGTAACATCCCAGTTGTTCCTAATAAGGCCTCACACCTTCATTAATTCGAATGGAATTGGGTGGAAATTAATGTAGTGGAAATGAAAAAACTGTCTCATCCCACATGCTTTCACGGACAAGCTTCTCACGCAAGGATTAATGATAGGGAATAACCAACAATATGGAATGGGAGAAAGAAATACCTCCTTTATTAGAGTTCTGACCATGAGTTATTCAAATGGATGTAAGGAATTCTTGTTTATTAATAAAGCAGCCCATTCCAGCTTCACAAGCATTCAAACTCAAAAATATCTTTATTCATAATATTGTTTCGTCAAAGACGGTAAGGTACCTTACACCGTAACTTAGTCTTAAATAGGTTCAAACTATGGCACTCTTTGGAGGCCATCTATTTAACCTACCTATCTGACAAATGTAAAAAGCAAATACACAAGGATCTAGAACATGGAAGAAATCGCTAAATCTATCACCATAATTCACTAAATATATACGACATTTTCGCGGCATGAAGAATTAAATATTATACTGCTTAATTACAACAAGGTGCACCCGGTCCGCGCCATTGATATTTCCGAATCATTCGCATTACAATTAACGCGTCTACCTACTGCAACACAATACCCTCATAGTTTAATAATTGTAAAGATATATTCTAAACATATAAAGAAGATTTATTTATTTATACTAATTTAAATTGCCCACAGGGGTTATATTAAACATATGGGGAAAAAAGTACAAAGATAAATAAAAATAATTGGGACAACTCACATATTATATTGCTCTGATCCCAAAGTAAACGAAGCACTCGTATACACTGATTCAATGCTCCGTTATTTACGGGTCAGCCTGCTTATATTAGGTAAAAATATATTAAACTAAGTTAAAGGTTAAAACTAAGTTAAATGAAGAAAAGAAAAGAAAAATGATCTTTCATTTTATATAACAACTCATACGAGCACATAATTTCTTATAAGCGTCAAGTAAATTTAAGTTCAAAAACACACTTAAAATCAAGAAAAACACAAATTCAATACAATTGCTATACGTTATGTAATTCGTCTCGTTTAGTGATCTGATTAATTAAGAGTTATATATTATTATGTCTATTTTTTTAACCTAAATATCGAATATCTGTCTTTACACTTAAAGAAACTAAAACATTACCTGAAGTAATAATTCCATCAGCTTTAGCATGAGTTTTTAGTCTTTTATCCCCTTTAAGACTTTATTTTGTAAACCTTAACTTTTTATCACGTATATAATTCAAAAGGTTTTTCAGATGTCTTTGATCTGAAACCCTTTTGTTAAATAAAACCCGGAATTGGGATTGCAAATGAAAGAAATGCTCACATTTATGAATATTTTCTTCTGTACGCGCGAATAATTTTCCTCCACCTTAACCACAGTTCATGCATTGGTTATTTTTAAAATCTCCTACGCAAAAAGGTATGCTATAAGTTTAACGTGTCTTTGTGAATATCTGTAACGTGTTTTCTTTACAGGCAAGTTGGTGATCAGCTTTGTGCCTACCCAACCGAAATATTCATGTTTCCCCGGGATTCGAACCCAGGACCTCCGGCACAACACGCAGGCGCTTAAACCAATTAGCCACGGAGGTGGTTCTATCTGTGGCATAGTAGTTCGTAAAAGATTGGACTTATTTTTTTTGTATGAACGCTGACGTGACAATTCATAAAGATCAACTCATCCATTTTTGAGACCATTCATTTTTTTCTTATTTTTATTAAATTAACACGGTGGGGGAAATGAAACTTTATTTTTGATGTAATTCCAAAAATAAAGACAATGCAAAAATTATAAAAATAATCAAAATTATTTTATATAGTTATTTATATGTATACAAAATAGACAAGATACTTAATGTATTACAGAAAAAATAATTCTATGGTAGATATACCTAAAAAATAAAGTCCGAACCGTTGAAATGTTTCAATTACTTTCGTGTTTATAAAGAAAACTTTAGCAGCTCGATTTAAAGTAGGTTTCTCTAAGGTAATTTATAAACCAAATTTGAACTTCAGTTGGTACTATCTGACCCGTATCTCATTGTACATCACACAATACTTGGCTAATAGATGTACGACATGAAACGACAGGGCCGCATTCACTTTGACCAAATTACAGACTCCAATGAAAAGCAATCAAGCAAAACCAAGATCCATAATTAGTAAGATATTTTCTATAAAGACAGAAGATTCGAATCTTTCAGTGTACACGCGGTATAGAATATTTCACTTTGACGAAAAGTAATATTGACAGACAACTCGAAAAACCTCTATAATTACGAATAAGAATAATAGATGAATATACCTTCATCATCCAGATTACGTCACCTTTAAAAAAAACTATATCCATTTGTTGTGATGTACAAACAGACACAGACGTCAAATTTATAACAACACCTTGCTGCATTGGGGCTACATCCTACATCACATAGATGTATTTATCAGAATTTATCCAATTTAAATCCAGCCCTGAGATATCTGCCCGCAGCAGTAATAACGTATCCCAACTCGTATTTATCCATTAATAAAGGTCACAGTACCTGCCTTCATTCGGCGCAACCGCTGACACAACTAATTGCTTATCTAAATTGCTCTTGAAGCTAAATTAATGTCTTATCTAAACGAGTATGACACATTTCATGAAAATAGTTACAATTCATAATTATTATATTAAAACAACTTTTTCGACGTTTCGCGTAATACAGCCTGCATGATCATTGGTGGCTTAGTTTTATTATAATAATTGTAAAAAAAAAATTAAATATGTAAAAAAAATGTAACAGTGTTTTGTTCAATAAGTCTAATATTTTCAACTCAAACTTATCAAAGAAGATTTATTAAACGATGATAAAAAATGAAAAAAAAAAAGGAAAATAAAGAAAAAGAGCATACACTTTATTACTATTTATATCATGTGATATAACAAAGTGAAGCTTAATTCCTTTGCACACTACATGATCGTGTAATTAGAAATTCAAACAATATTATACAAGTGAAATTGGAGACAATTTCCCTCGACATGATGATTATGTAAATAATCTCATAATGAACTCCATATATATTATAGCTATCTAAATGACGGCTTTCAAATATAAAACATGCAATGAAGTTGCTTCATTCGTTTATGTTGTACACACAGACAAGACAGACATTTGCGGTATAAAACAAGTTATAAAATTAGGTAACAGAATACGAAATGTACATAAATTGTTCATAAAAAAGAGGTTTAAAGTAGTAAATAAATATTTGGAAAAATATTACATTCGATTTTCTCTACCGTGTTTCATCTATTTCCATAAAACAAATCAGGGAATGTAACAATGTAAAGGTGCAGGCCTACTGAAATTGTTTGTGAAAATCAAAAGCTGCGCCGTTTGCCTAACGAACTGTGTCACGCGTTACACGCCCGACTGGAGCAGTTATGTGTTAATTTTAGTGTTGGAATATTAGTAGTGAAAACATTTTACGTAAACAAAGGCATAAGTCGGTTTACTCAAATCTATGTATATTTTACATTTATATTATTTCGCCCACTTGCAACAACTTAATTAAAAGCTTAGATAAATACCCAACCTCTTTGGCTAAGTTTCTATGTGATGTGTCGGATGTTCTGGATTCGAATTCTAAAGAAATAATTTTAATTGGATAGGGACACACTAACGCCGCATCTGTTAAAAATATCCATGTCACTTTCTGATTCCTGACGTGTATGCTAATTTCATAAAACAGAAAAATTGAGCCTGCTTCTCTATGCACAGATTTTTGCTTTGGGCGTTTGTAACTTCAAAGCCTTAACGAACACTGTAACGAAGCTATGTTGTTTTAATGCTTACATTTTCGTAATTCTAACACCTAATGCTATCATAAACCTATTTCGAACTTTAATTTACTAAGGTGCTTTGAGAGTAATTCTGAATTACTCTCAAAGCACAAATAAAAATTAACTTTAACCTTAATTGACAAATTCTTATGATTAATTTCTATTTTTGCAAATGAAATAAACAATTTATTATATTAGGCTTGTGTATAGGTGAATATTTTCTTGAGCCATACAAAAATATGAAATGATTTTAAATAAAACTGAAATTGAGAAAAATTCCCCGGCATTACTCCCTTGACGTCGGACAGATATGCAGATTAGCTGTCAGTCAAAATTTAAATATTGAAATCGGTAGGGATGCCCAGTTATAAAAATGTATAGTTTTACAATAATATAGTATTGTTTATTTTAGTTTACAATTTTAATTAGGCCCTTCTTTTCAAAATTGGGCAAATTATTGGTAGGAAAAATCCACCTGAGTTTCTTGGTATCTTATTTCCAGACCCGGGTGCGTTCATGAATATGAATATAAAATTATTTTTTGGGTGACATTCACAAATGAACACGAAATATTACATAATGATATAGTTGTGTAAAGTTAGTGATTACCGCCTAGGCAGTATTTAGTCCTGAGCCGAGTGTTTTGTGAGTTAAATAAAATCTGTTTTATTAAGTTAATAAAAATTTTGACTTTTTGACATGCGCATCTGAAAATGACAACCATAAACTAGCTAGACTGCTTAATAGTAAAAATAAGAATAAGGTTGTGTACCTACAAATAAAATTTATTAGAATGATAGACATATTCATTAAACATGTACAAGTTAAAATCATTTATTTATACAAGAAATTGCATGAAATAATGGACGTAAGATACTAATTTATACTATTAAACGGGATAATCCTATATGATTTTAATATTTCGTGGCTCTTTTTTAAAAGCAAAGAGGTTTAACTAAAAGGTTATCGCACTAGTGCGGAATGGTAATTAAAAATGTTACAGTTTGGTTACAAGCGCCTTTATTATACCTAAATGCGGTGCGATAAGAGTCACATTAAGACTTGAAATGATATTGACGACCGATTGGCGCAATTGATAGTGCTCCTGCCTTCTGAATCGAAAGGTCCCGGGTTCGAATCCCGGTAGGTGCATTAATTTGTGTGACGAGCACGAATGTTTGTATCCGAGTCTTGGTTGTTTATAAACTT
Source organism: Aporia crataegi (assembly GCA_912999735.1). Lineage (NCBI taxonomy): Eukaryota > Metazoa > Arthropoda > Insecta > Lepidoptera > Pieridae > Aporia > Aporia crataegi. The sequence goes on from OU538743.1 coordinate 8,298,831, forward strand.
AGGTATATATGTATTTACTGTGGTACCCTCGTTGTTTCTGATTACCATAACACAAGTGCTTCAGCTACTTACTTTGGGATCAGAGCAATGTATGTGAGTTGTCCCACTTATTATTATTATTACGTGATTGGAAGAAAATTTTCGTTTGACATTAATTGGAACAAACAATCTAAGCTTCAACCTTGATGCGCAATTACTATGTATTTGATTCTATATGAATAAATAATTTTATTTCTGATTTGATTTTATGATATAATAGAAACAGACATTTGTATATTATACAATAGATAAAGTGGAAGGGTCAGTCTGTAATTCGTTTTATATTCTTGTTCTATTGCCTCATATATTAGATACTTTTCACTGCCTATTAAAATTCTTGGTATCCGTTCTTTAGTCTTGGTTGAATTGAGATTGCTTGGAAAATATCACTTAGTATCAATAGGGCATTATTAGCTAACATATTTACTATGTATATTTATTTTATTGTCCCTTTTTTGTGGTATAAAAATAAATTATCATAAGATTAAATCAATATTTGTTATTGCAAAGTAAGTCCTGTTCCAAAGAGTCACTTTGAACAAGACTTACGATACAAAACCGTGGACAACTTGTAGCAAATGCTTATTAAATTTAAGTGAAACAAAGTTTAAGCAGGTCACGTTTCAGACGTAATACTATGCTCAAGTTAAACATAAGATCAGAATACAAATTATTACGATCACATTTTCTCTTCCTGAGACGTTTTATTTATATATCTAAAGGTTGTTACTCCACTGCCATACTTCTATTTTTGAGGTGGAAATGCTGTTAACGCATTATTCTCCGCAAGTTTGACGTGGTAACGTCTTATGAATCGATGAACGCTGGCTGCCCGCACGAAAAAGTGTCACGTTCCGCCTGAGCCGAGCGTGCGAGCGAGAGCGTGGAACAAGCGATAGAGAGGCACGAACGGCCTAAGCGTTCGGCTTGTAACCCTAAAATAATGATAATTCAGTGATAATAATTCAATTCAATTCATGAAAGTATTTTTACAGAAAACCAATTTTTTAAAAGCCTATGATGCAGTGTCATAATTAAATTAAAAATTAAAAATTAATTCAAATTATATTCATCCAAATATAATTTGAAGTAATTAACTTCCTTGTTGTATTTTTCCCATTTCTATCAATTCTTGAATCTCTTGTTTATTCTGAATTTATCAATTTCAATTAAATTTCAATCTCTGAATTTCAATCTGAATTTATCAGGGAGGTTAAAGGTCGAGCGCGAGCCACAACTGGAAATCCTTTTGTAAAAATCTAATACTGCTTTGATGTTTAGGAGGATTCTAATTCGACCTTGGCCTTGTTATATTTTCTTAATAGCTCGTTATTGAATCTAGTAACGACGTATTAATAAATCTGACGGATGGAATGTTTGCTGTACTCATTATTGCAGGCGTTTCCGAATTGGTTTTTTTATCAGTTTTCGTCTGTGATAGGAGCTGATAGTGCTCTAAGAAGCACTCAAAATTGGCATTCTTACAACGGCAATTGTAAATGTACATTAGAAATTTCGTCGGAGTCCTATGTTTGAGATTTAAGCGCATTCCCCGTAAATGTTAATTATAGTACCGTTTGCGACAAATATTTTACAGTAATTTGCAATTCTCTTACCCTCTTTTTTCTTTAATCCCGGAAATGTTTGCACTACTAAAAATCTACAACTACTGTTTAACTAGTAGTTAGACGGTTTTCTGTGCTTGCTTCCCGATATATTTTTAGCTATCCCAAAAACACGGCTGAATGCATTTGTAAGAGATGCTTAAATCTATTATGATAATATCAAAATCAATTTTGCGGCACCCTGTGTTTGTGAAATCCCGTGTCCCCTGATCAATTTTTCTTTAGAGGCAAGTAGGTGATCAGGCTTTAGGTCCTGCCAAACCTTTTTATCTCCACCGGGAATCGAACCCAGGATTCCGATGCTTGATTGAAAACTGCTGCGACGTTAAGACAACGCGATTGTATCGGCAGATGTGTCATTGAACGCTTTTAATGTTGAACGAGTGGGCCCATTTTGAGTTTTGTTACGCGTATTAAATAAAATGCCTCTTGAAATTTGTATATTTTAAACTCTTTTAAATTATTGAGGCTGGCAGGCAAAAACCAGGTCCGTTGCTCAATCACGTTGGGGTCAGCAATGTTGGTGTCATAATGAAAGATGAGTTATATCATAACTGTCGGATTGATAACCAACTATTACAAAATAACCTTGACTTACATACAACATAAATGTGCATAGCCGGACATCAAAATATCATTCTTGCACGTATTTAATAAATTTACGTAAATAATTAATCTTACGGACTTATTGTCACGTAATTATATGAAGCTATATCCGACAACACAACTAAAGCGCTGATCGTCAGTCGTGATTCCTGATCCCTTACCTTGAACAGTCGCATATACTTATAATAAATCAGTCAACGATGTTAAAAATTCGTAAAACATACTCAAAAGTTTTTACGGTAACACTCAGATAAGTGAACTGCTTGGCCACGGGTAGTTAAGCACCAAGTCATTTATTGATGTTAATATTGGTCTTGGGACTGAAAAGACACATTTTTGAAATGAGTAGAAACCGAGTTCGCAGTGCATTAAAAAGTAACAAAACAGAAATAATCTACAAAGTTAATATTTGGAAATACGTTTCAATGTAAACAAAAATATTAAAATCGTAGGCATGTTTTTAAACAAATTTATAAAAGTTATTAAAAGACTATTCGGCAGTCATAAAGTAAACAATAAAATGGTCTATAAACCACATTTCCCAGTGGTTGAGATAACTGATTCGTCCTTTCAACTAGCCAAATCATAATAATATATGGTATGAATGAAAATAGCAATAGCTGGATTTGCCAGTTATATTAATTACCCTTTACTTTGCTGATTATAGGTAAGAGCTAATTTATTTGTTAAGCTGTATACCGAATATTATAACTAAAGCAAAAAACTTTAATTCAACCACCATTTTACTTATTTATTCTAGCTCTGTCACAAAATCCGACTAAAAAAAATTAAAAGGTGAAAAGTAAAAAAGAAATTTATCTCACAAAAAATCATTGTAATGAAGTTTTTAAACATTTCTTAGGTGCGTCAGGTATTAAAGAACAAAATTCATAAAAAAAACTATTAATCTACTTTAAAGTACAATAAAAGGAATTTTTGTTTCAGTAAAAATAGAAATTCTAAATTTAAACATATCCTAACTCTGGAACCTATTAAATAAATATTAAAAATCGGTTCATAACTAGCCTCACATTCATGTAACAAATATATAAAAAACAGACGGTGGAATTGAAAAAAATCCTATTCAAAGTCTGTTAAAAGATTACTATCTGTGAACAGTTAGGTATCTTCATCGTCGTCTCACCACACTTTAAGTTAGCACTTACAAACTCTTAAAAGCTTTTTAGTTTACGGTTTGCTTGAAAATATGTTCTTCTATTTTACTTTCATTAGGAATACAAAGTAAAAACTGTATGTCGACCGTAAACTTATTGTATAAACTTTCTTGACAAACTGTCAATACCATAATGCCCATGAATCATGATAGAGGTCATATATGTTTGTGCGTTACTGTTAACGCTGCACATTTTTTATACAAATATTAAACGAAGAAAAAATACATTTACGTAAGAACCAACATGTTTATTTATAGAAAGAATATCTTATGAATGTAAATTAATCTTCACAAATTGTGGCTAAGATCCAAAGTCAGATTTCATATAAGAAAACATAATCCGTCCACTCGTTTATACAGTGATAAAGACTCACAGACATACAAACACAGATACTTATAAAACCTGATAGATAAAAAATTTACATATTTAACAAATGAATACCATGAAATTTAACCTTCCATGTCGAAACTAATAGTTTACATTAAAACCTCTCCGCAACTGAACAATAAATTGAATTAACTTATTCAGCAGAATTGTTCGTTTCACGATATTGTTAACTTTAGATACGGTAAAATATAAACCACTATAAAGGAATTTCCACGTCTAATGTGGGTAAGGTATGTATTTTGTTAGAAAGTGAAATGATATCTATAAGATGACATCATCAGAGACCTGTAACCAATGGGACATGACTAATTCATAGATTTTTTTCCAAATTAAAATATACTACTTTCCGCACAAACATTAAACGTAAGAAGTGTGACCGACGCTTACATGTAGAGACAGATGATATATGTATATAAGAAATCGATAACAATGTCTCTTGGGATGTTACGCCAACATTAATCTAATTTCATATATTTTCTTCCTAGCCCACCTCGTAACGTTGATTAGATAACGAACAGCTTTTTCTAACCCGACATGAAAAGAAGAGTTAGGAATGGATTTTATAACATGAGATATCTCATAAATTAATGAATCTTAGCTAGAATTCTTAGTTTTCAAATAAAAAATGCAACAAACCGATATATTCGTTTACGATGCCACAGACAGACATACAAACACATAGACAAACAGACACACAAAAACTCATAACACTTTTAATTTTATATCGGGGTTAATAATGCAAAAATCTTTATAAATAATAAAAAAGACACCACATGTATTAGTAATGCATCTTTTATATAATATAAATTACAGTATAAAATATAATTAAAAAAAATATATAATTATTGTTTATTATATTATAATAATTTAATTCCAGAGTTTAGAGTCTAGAGTTTTCAATAAATTTTCTATTAAAACATGTCTAGAAACTACAAAGCCACAGATAACTCACTTTCGAAAACTATCTTCAGTTTATTCAGGCCGATTTTCAACCCAAAATTAAACGTTCCAAGTCAAATTAACAAGAAAACTTAAGATCTCATTAGTTCGGGATAATACATACGATAGTCGATAAGATTACGTTGGAATTTAGAATGGGCCTTGTTAACATAAGAATTAGACCCCAGAGTCCGTGAATTCATGAATTATACAGAGCTCCACTTGTTTTAAGGACCTAAACTACTTAATACTAACTTGATATCCCAAATTTTCAACCCTGCAAAAAGGAGAAAGTTCTCGATTTGTTTTTTGTATTTCGCCAAACTTAAGGCGCCAACGTCCAAATATTGGACTTATAGAATAATTATCTTTATTTAATTTATTCATTTATAAATAGTAGTTTGAATTTGGTTTTAAGTTTTTTAAAAATCAATTTTACTTCGGAATATTCCCGAGACGAAAATTAACAAAACACAGATTGAACAAATCGTCTAGATATATCATTAATTTAAATTTTGTATATCCTACGTAATAGGACAGTTAAACAGTTAGGCATTTACGCCATACCACCCAATCAATTATCGTGAAAGGATCGGATTTTAATGTAAAAAACTGTATTTTAAAAAACTAAGGCGAGTATTGCTGCGGTTAAATGATACTATAGAACTAATTGTAATTTTTCAAGAGTTTAGTAGTTTTTTTTGAAAAGGTTTCATAAATTTTAAAGCATTTCTTAATTTTTTATTTGTATACATTAGCTTTTTGTCGCCTTTTGATCAAAAATTAAGACTTGTACATAATTCTGTAAAACGGTCTTTATAAGTAGGTAAAAAGTTCTTCTATGTCTTAAAAACCGAAACATAAAAAAATCCCCGGAAACAGAATTTTCCACGCAATAGATTTTTAATGGCAGACACGTGACTAATTTGAGCAGCAATGGAGGCATTAAACTTTAGCGTTGCTTGTAATTGGTATAAAATATACCATTTCCTGTATATGTAATGTAATATTTAATATTTTTCTTTAAGAAGGATATAAAGAACACATAAGTGGTTCGTCAATAGAATTAAAAGCAATATCTTATTGATAATAATTTATAGAAATAAATTGTTCTCATAATTCATGTTTCCAACGCGTCTTTCAATGTAAACATCTGTTACTACACTTCAACGAAGTGTTCTCAAGATAATAGATGTGCGGACGACATTTTCTAAGAATAATTGCCTTTGTTGTTTTTTTACGTCTAAAATCTTTGTTATTAAACTGGCCTGTGTATATACTAAAACATAAATATGTAACTTATGAGACAGATGGGTGACGTAAGTTTTATGTGTCTGTGTAAATGTCTATGGCATCAGATGGCATCGTATCTTGTAGACAAATGCACCGATTTTAATGAGATTTTTGTTTGGTTACGGGACTAAGCTGGATCTTAGATACAATCTTTTTTATCTGTTCATCCATATATGAGATGTTCTTTTAATTTATATACCGGGGGCGATATTTTTTAAAATTGCCTTCAGTTTTAGTTGTGTATAAGATTACATAATAAGACTTCTGAGTAAAAAAAGGTGGTACATTTTTCGGCCAACGTGCAATGAATGAATTCATTATTTTAAGTGCGTGACCCAACACTGATAATGAGCCTTTTTATTTGTCAATAAATAGGTTTTTACAAATAATCTCTATCCATGTAACGGAACATTTGATTGGGATCCGGATAGTGTCTGATTTCCAATTTTTTCATATAAAATCATTAATTCGTTATAGGTTATCATTTTAAAATGTTTAATTAATTTTAATACACTCAACCTAGAACTTGGATGAATTATTAAAATATTCGCGGTTAGTTTGATGTTTTCCATTACGAAACTTGTTTAAATCTCATCTTTACTAAATTTCACATGTGTTTTGATTTCTTAAGATGAGAAGTATATTTTGATGTAATAATATATTATAAGTATTAATGAAAACACTAATTAAATGTCATAACAAAAAAGCTGTCTGAAGAGGAGCGATGCAATAATCTTTTTCCTTTTTTGCAGATTAGCCATCGCTGACCGCCGGCCTGGCATGAGGGTCCGGCGGACATACCCCACACCCTACAACTCACCCTTTCAAGACACCTTATATTTACCCCTTTTCCTAACCCTTTATTTTCTTGTAGCTCTACCGATCACTACCCAAATGGAACCAAAAACAAACAAATTATCTGGTGCAAAAGAAGCCCAATTCAATTTGAACGACCGCATATTTGAAAATGGAATGACATTTGACAGTTATGAAGTCATTCTTAATAGATTTAGAAGGAAAACTATTAACGTAACAAAATACGTAGAATACACACCAGAAGATAATATTGAAACTATAGAAAATAAATCAAATAAAACAGTATCTGTAGATACAGATATATCTGTTAAAGATGCCTCGTGGAAGAGTAAAGACGAATCGATGGAGAAGCTAAAAATCGACGACCTGACGCGTTCGAAAATATTCAACGATTATTCGTCGACTGTAAACAAAAGTGGATTACGAAGCGAAATAGACATTTCAGCACCGCTGAACAAGAATGGAGGTCGAAATTTTATTCATGAATTGCTAACAAATAAATACGATCGAAACGAAGATTGGAATGAAACGAGTGATGCTGATAATCTAAGAGTTAAAATTAAATATCCCGTAAGGCGTAACGAGTCATTAGACCGCGAGCGTCCTAATGTAACTTTGCAATCAAAATTTGGATTTAAGGGTGAGTTATAACATTTCATTTATAAAGTTAGCGCATATTTTAACTCTTTAATATACTTCCTCACAACTCTTTTCTTGTTAAAAACCAAAATTATTTTAACTTATATTTATATTATTTTATTTTAATTCGTTATATTTTAACTTGTATAAATTATATAACAGTATAAATCTATACAATTATTTGGTTGAACGCGCTTCAGAAACTACATCGAAATAAAAATTATATTTTATGTTTAATAGTCAATTTATGGAAGAAGGTTCTAGGTTGTATAACGTCATACTACGACCAATAGAAGTGGAGCAATAATGAAAAATTTTACAGAATTTATTCCTTTTGAGTAACACATTTATATTATATGGAACTTAGGCTAAGAACTCACGGAGCGGTTTTCTCCCGCGCCCGCCGCGGTGGCGGAATGGAATTTTATTTTCAAAACTCACGAGACCGGAGTTTTGTGCGGTAACACAGCCGTTGCGGTTGCGATCATCACTCGCAAACTTGGAGGTTGATTATCGCAATACGGGTGGTTGCAAGATGGGTGGTTAAACGATCAGTTGAGTTCCAGACCGCCATGGACACACACCAGAAACGATCTGTTGCGTTATACTTACTTCAAAGAATAATTAAATTTATAAATTTTAACTACGGCCGCCCGCCAACCGATCGCAGAGCGCGCGGCTGCAACCCGCCGCGGCTGTGGGATCGCGATCCGCGCCAAGATGACTGCCGGTGCAGCGGGACCCGCAAACAATCGCACACGCCGCGGGCGTACAACGCGTCGTGAAATGTGCTTTAATTTTTTACATAAATATCTGTATTCTACAAAGGCCTGCGGGCACGGGAGAAAACCGCTCCGTGAGTTCTTAGTCTTAGCTACCTTTATTTGGGTTAATGATGTAATTTCGTAAATATCTAATTTCAAAAAAAAATTGATTTAGCCGTGAAGATGCAAAATTATATTAGTAGGGATAGGGACATACGCACACAATCGCAGTAACTTCTAGTACTTACAAACTACGATGAAATTGTTCTTAGTGCTGCTAAGTGCCTTTTGACCTTTGGGTTGCCTTTGATATTAGAATGCTGTTATAATAGCATTCATTAGCGCTTAAGAAGCACTAATGAGTAAAGTGGATGCAAGATCACGAGTAATGGTTATTATACTATATTTATTATAAATTGTAATTTAACTTTTCAACATAATGGCGTACTTTCTAACTAGAGACCAGGTAGTGATGTGAAAGCTACCGGAAAAGAACCACAATTTTTTTTATTTCATTTGGGATTATTTTCATACAAAAGAAAATTACTGTAAAAATGTATTAATAATAGCAGTTCACATTATATATAACAATAATAAGTATATTTCAATCGTTTCGTGCTTTTTTCGCAACTTAATGAATTAATTCTATGGCATATAAAGTATTTTAATTGTATGGCTGATAAACTGAAACCATAGTTAGAGGGACTTTCTAAAAAATGTTACGTTTATTATTATGAACGTGTAAAAATTACTAAACAAAAAGACGGAATGAAAAGATAATTTAGTTTAACTTAATATCGATTGTGTTGAAGCTAGAACCATTCAATTGAAAGCTAGTGGCACGTCGTAAGCAGTTGACAAAGTGGATTAGGGCAAAACTGTTGGATTGTTTGCGAATTTGTCTGAGCTAATCGTACTTAAAGGTAAAATAAAGGTTGAATAAATAGGTAAATATTTAATTCATACAGAGTTAGAAGCCAGAATTTTTTAACTGACATATTCAAAAAGTGTTATAAACTGTCAAATAAGATTGCATCATAAATAGACTAAATAACAAGAGGAAAGAAAAAAATTAAAAGTTTTTAATAAAGCTATCGTAGACACCTACACGTAGAAACTGTTGCTACGGGTGCTACGAATATTCGGCTCTGCTACGAATTGCTACGAACATGTCGAAAATTATCATGATGTTTTCAATTGTTAACTAATTTTTTAAATTAATTTTTCATAAGGAACTCTATTTGTTGACCGCTTCCTTGGCCTAGTGGTAAGCACGTAAGCGTTACAATCGATCGATTCTGGATTCGATTCCCGGTGGACATAAAAAAGAACTCGGTCTGGCAGGGCATAGAAAGCTGATCACCTACTCGTCCCTAAAAGAAAAAATCAATCAGTGAAACAGATGTGACATGTATCTGCCCCATACCCCACTAAAGGACACGGGACTTCACTTTTTTATCTGTTGTATTAAGTGTAAAAATTGATACTAAAAGTATCAATTGAAAACTTTGAAAACATTTTTCTCAAGTATCAGTTTAAATTTAAGGCAGTATCCAAAACCACTTACAATCAAATGGAATTGCGGTCGAGCCGCTGGCTCATTGCATATTTTATAACTTAAAAACAAAGCTTCGACGAAATATATTTCGTATGTTTTATTCAATAGATTTTATACTGCAAAATCCTAAATAAAAATTTTTAGTATTAGTACACATTTTACAATTATTAAATTGAAAACAATTTTAAATACTTCCTGAATATATTTACAAATTAGTTTGTCATGAATCCATTTGACATTGGTACACACATTGACATTGACACATGCGTTGACATGTGATGAATTTTATATAAACGTGCGTATTAGTAACATTCGGCAACGAGCGTCAGACACGTGACCATCTTTTTGTAAAGGCTTATGAATATAGTTACTTTACACTTAAATCTTCATAGGTGTAACCTCTATATATCACTTTCAACAAGGGGATGAGATAATTTTCTCGGTTCTCACATGAAAAATTGCCACCTACAAGGATACATACTAACGAAAATTATTATGTGCGAAAATTTCTTCATTTTCACACGTATTAATTCAAGTAACGTGTTGGCGGCAACTTCATTACTTTGTTTAGAAAAATACTATACGAAAAATCTTGAAAAACATTTCATATCAAACGTCAGAATAATTGCATGCAATTCTCACGATTGACTGGTGCAATCGCCAATCATCTCGAAAATAAATTATGTTTTTTAAAGACAAAAAAGAGGGGTGTTATAATTTTAAAGTGTCTATGGGTCCGTGTGTCTGCTTGTGGCATCGTAGTCATTAACGAATGGGCTGATTTCATTTACCGATTTGCCGATTTAATCAAAATGAATATTAGCTGAAATATATGAAGATCAATTTTTATTACAATTACAATTTTTATTTGTAAGTCGGGATTTTTTAATTGTCTTTGATTTCAAACAAATTTTATTTTCATAAAAAACGTAAAGTTAGTAATTGAAAAGTAATTTTTTGAACTTCGTCGAAAAAATAATTAAGTTCACTTAAACTTAATTATTAAACTTAAATAACATTTAAAATAACATTTCAAAAATCAATCATATTACACTTTAATCAGTACCTTTGGTGTATGTGAATGATAAATGAAATTGTGTTGTTCCAACAAAATCCAAAGTAATTAAACTTTACGATATTAATTATTGGATTAATTACACGCAGACAAAGTCACATTCTTATATATGTGTTATTTTGATGAAAATATCAGTAGGTACTAATTATGTAAAGTACCAACAAGCCACGGAAATCTATCAAGTGCTTTTTTGTATGGTAGGGGAATACTTTGACAGCGTTTAAAGTACCTACATCAGATATATCTGATGTAGGATCTTAGAGATCATATGATCTCTGATGTAGGTATTTATTATTTAAACAACAGCAAGGTAATATTTATGAACCTTATTGTTGTTAATTGGCTCCAATAAATTAATTTCAGTAGAGTAACTCAATTCGATTGTATTATTCTTGTGTTTTACCTTGCAATTGAGATTTAACGCGTATTTTTGATTGAAATTATGATCAGCAAAAAGAGAATGCTATGGTGATATAAGAACAGTATAGTCAGCAGATTTCGCAGTCGAGAGCACACGGGATGATTGCAGCCTGCTGGAAATGCCTGAGCAAAACAATCTCAGCTAAATGAAATGAACATTTTGAACTGATTCTTGATATGCGAATGCCATTGCTCACATAAGGAAAGAAATTACAGTATATATAAGTAGTTAAATGTTTGGTACTCACGAGTTGAAAATCGTACATTTAACATTTATTTAAATGCAGCGTTATATGGACAAATAATAAAGCCAAAATTTATTTATAACTACTTTAATTAAGAGAAAAAAAAGCAAAAACTATTTAAATTTATTTTGTAAAAAAAAGGCAATTTTAAAGACTTGTGATAGCCTCTAGATAAGTCGAAAAGCAAAGCAAACGACACCAAACGACATTTTCGTATAAATTTTCAGCGTTGAGTGAGAAAAAAGCGTAACTTTCTTATCATATAATATAAAATTATATTATATAATTTTTTAATTTTTCTTTTTTAAGTTTACAGTTAGTTTTGATTACAAATTTTAGCTAAGAAAATACTTATTTTCGATATTAAAAAATTAGTTAAGGATCCTAGAGAGACTCACTAAGCCACAGAGATTGCATTTTAATAGACCGTAATAAGAATCTTGTAGGCTTCAATTAGACGTCAAAGTAAATCTTTGCAGTCTTTAGTTAACGCCTTTAGAGGTCACTCAGTAAACAGCCTGAGTCGATGACGTCATCACCCATTAACTATCCTCCTGTATGGCATACTAATAAAATGTGGTATGTGCTTTTGATGCATTATACAAAGTCGTAGTAAGCTAATTGTTTTCGTAAATTTTATAAATTAGAAACATATTACGAAAAATAAACTATTTTTGAGTTTAAGTTCGAGTTTAAAGTGTGGTTTTAAATTATTATAAAACAAAGCATACAGCTATTATTACAGCCAGCCAGCCTTTCACAAAGTTATGTATATTCGAATCCATGATGTTTTGTCCTTAAGTCTACAAATGTAATATTGAAGCACTATGCCATATCTGATGAACAGAAATTAAACTAAAGTAGAATAATTTAGTTAATTTATATGAAAATCTTTTAATCCTTTCCAAATTTTACTGTAGAAAGCTTGTGTAAGACAACTAAAATTAGAGAACTTTAGTTATTTAAGTCAAGTTCAGGAAGTTATGGAAGGAACTAGAAGGGGCGTTCACCCAACAGAGGTCCAAATCTCTTAACTTACCTTAATAACAGACTAAATTTATAAACAATTTCTTAAGATGTAGAGTAAATGGCTATATTATTATAAGTTTAGAGAGTTGTACTTGTACATCACAATTTTATTAATTTTGTGAAGTGGCAATTAAAATTAACAATTACAGTCATACCTTAAACTGTTGTTCCATGCAGTTGCATGTGCACTCTGAGGTTAGGGTCTAATTGCGCAAATGGTAGTTAACACGCTTTCCTTTACTCCAGGCTAGTTTTAAGTGAACTACAGTTACTACCTAAACTAAATAACTTTCAAGTTAAAATATCCTCTGATTAATTGCGGATAATACAACTATCAAACCAAAAACTATTTTCTCAAGTCTACTATGTATATATGTATCTTAATTACGAGATTTTAGATTAAAAATCAATAATTTTAGTGATTTTTATTCGATATTTTTATTTTATTTACATATTTAATGATTTTTACACAAATAACGTTACAATACAAAGCAATGTCAAGGGGTTGCCTTATCGCTACTAAGCAATTTCTTCCTCACAACCCAGTCATACGAGAGGAGACTACACAGTGAAATATTCTAATGAGAGGAAATGGAGAAGTAACGGTTATGTAAGAGTTTTGAAAGATAAGTCCATACTTCAGAAGTGACTCAATATAATTTTAATAGAAATTGATTTGAATTGCATTTTTATTGATAATTCAATTATAACAAAATACACAGATAAAATGTTTTAGTATTTTTTATACTTAGTTGTTTTATACTCAAAATATGATCACATCAAACAAATTCACGACCGTTAACATTATCGAAACCTCTCAATTCCGTCAGAGAAATTTTTTTTAATTAATTCCGACGAATCCTGTATAAATAAATAAATCCCAAACAATGGATTTCCATTTAATAAATTAACATTTTAAGACCTATAACTGAGTTGAATTCTTTTACTGTGAAAGGAAATTTACGATTTCGGATGCTAATAAAAATCGAATTTTCTGATATCGCTTAGAACTTTTTATATTCGTAAGTGAAAATGGTTTTGGGATGGTTAAAATTAGTTTTGTTATTACTAATCCACATCCTTTTTATTGGCTATAACATTTCTGCGACTAGATAGGTACAGTCTTCTGCATTAACGTAATAAATATTCAGCCGATAAGTTTTTCACTGATGGGAAGTCTGAAACTTTTCTTTGGTACAAAGGTTTGGTACCTTAAAGGTAGCCAATGTTATTTCCCATTGTATGTAACCATTTTGATGAAATGTCTCCAAATTTAAAAGTCTAAGACACTAAACCGATTCGAAATCGTAGTGGTTTAGGTGTAAAAACATAACAGAGATGCAGCGGGGAACATTATATAATATATATGTATTATGTGTTTTAATAAATAGTAACTATTTATTTATACGTTACAGCTTAAGCCAAAAACACCCTATCTATTGATTACTAGCTACACCTAAATACTAAAAAGGTATGTATTTTTTCAGATTCGAGAACTGTCAATCGTATAGTTTCGATACTTGGTCTCTTCGAACTGTCGGTTGGGGACGTGCCAAGGGCCGACGGAATGTCGGAATTGGCAGCGGCTCGATTGGCCGTGACCCATGTCAACCAGAGGACACTGCTACCAGGATACAAGTTGCATCTCATCACAAATGATACCAAGGTAAAATTAGACACATTTCTATGTCAACCTCACTGTTTTTAACACCCGACGAAGAAAGAGGGATATTATAATTGAGGTGTTGTGTATCTGTAGCATTATTCTTAATATGATGAGGTTTTTTGCGCTGACGAGATCAAGACGGTTTAGGCTATTATTTGTGAAGATCTGATTCATTGAAGAGATATTTTTATTTGTGATTAATGTCTTTTAAATTTTCTTCAATTTCACTTGTTTTCTAGTGCGACCCTGGCGTTGGAGTTGATCGATTCTTCCACGCTCTTTATACTGAGAGAGAATCCAGAATGGTTATGCTACTGGGCACCGCCTGCTCAGAAGTCACAGAGAGCATTGCCAAGATTGTACCCTACTGGAACATTGTTCAGGTATATTTCCAGAATAGTGCTACCTGCTACCTACCTTTAAGATATGTATTGTGTTAATATGCATTTTGCATATACAACTATCCTACCATACCAGAGACCGCCTCCTTGGTGTAGTGGTAAGCGCGTAAGCGTTACAACCGTCCTGGGTTCGATTCCCGGTGGAGATAAAAAGGCCCCTAAAGAAAAAATCGATCAGTGTTAAACAGATTTGAAATGCATCTGCCCCATACCCCATTAGGGGACAGGGGACTTCATTATATGCAACCATAATGCATGCGCATTATGCTTTTTTAGTAAAGTTATATTGTGATAAATTGTATAGTTATAGTTGGTTGGTGAAGTTTAATTCTAATTATTTCATCTTTTATCTATAAATATTTTTAATCAAAATATTTCAATGTCAAAGATTTGTAGGTAATTATTTTCAGATTGATAGAAATTTCAATAAATTATTGAATTTTACGATGCTTTATGCCGTTTTTTAATTACGAGTTTTCTTTAAAAACTCTATAAAGCAGAACCATATAAATTTGCTGAGTGTTAGGCCGTGAAAGTATTATTTAACAAAATAATAGAACTCTATTTAAATTCAACTTTACTTACAAAAACGCGTCATCCCCTGATTAAAAACGTTAATCTTAACTTTAGGGACTTTTCAATTCTAATTAAACAACAGCGAAATTTGGGAAAGTTAATAAACAGTAACTAAGGGAAAACTAAACTTAACTTTGATCTTATATTTAATGGAGTTTTTCAAAGTTAACGTGTAGTATTTATTACTTATTAATAAAATAGTTCTACAATCGATTACAAGTGAAATTCAAGAAAGTGAAACCGATTGCTAATTACAAACATACCTCCAAATAGATGAACAAATCTTCATTAATTGTTAAAATTAAGCTTAAAAAACTTGCAACTTACAGACAAAGAGAGATATTAAGCTCGCTTTTCCTGCTAGTTGCTCTTATGTAAAGGAATTGTTTTATTAAAATAATTTTTTGAGTTTATTGAAACAAAAAAACAACTCTTGCTTTTAATATTTATAAAGTTTAAAATATTTCATTGATACTCAGTAAAAGAGTATATTGTATGAGCTTACGTGGAAGTAGTCAAGTTAAAAAAAGGCTAGTGAATAAATGAAAAATATAAGAAAACTCTGCAACTGCCTCCGTGGCTAAGTGGTTTACGCATCTGCGTGATGCGATGGAGGTTCTGGGTTCTAATCCCGGAGGGATAAATGAATGTTTCGGTGGGATACTCACCTATTTGCCTGTAAAGAAAATGATTAGTGAAACAGATACAGAAATGTGTCTGCCCCATGCCCGACTGAGAGGTTACGGTCATGCAAAAAAATTGTTCTCGCTTTGAAGAAAACTGCTTTGAAAATGGAAAAGAAAGACTATTAGAAAGGTCCTTTGTTCAGAAGAAAAATCTTGTCATTAAAACTTAGAAATAGTTAAAAGTTTTGTGCACAATTACAGCTCTTGTTTCAAACGAAAGTAAGTCAAAGAAACCGAAAAAGAATTTCCCGAAAAGGGAAATTTATCATCCATCTTACTTATAAACATTTCTCAACTTTGATCATTGTTTAAAATCTTATCTTGTTTTTAGGATAATATTGTGTAAGCAAACGAGGCATTATTTGACACAGTGATTAAGGTTAAGCAATGTCTGAAGAAGATTAAAATAAAGTATCACAAAAATGCTTATTGAAGTTTTTAATATTTTAAAAACAACTTTGATAATTACTTAATCTTATCGCGTTTTTGAAAAATAACAATAACACATAACTACATTTCTACTAATATTTAGATAATCTAAGAAAATTTAACTACCTCATAATTAGCTAAACCGAGTCTGTAGAAATCCATCTCAAAATGTTCTTGCCAAACACTCATTTAAATAAATCACTAGCCGTTTTGGGAGCTGCGATTAAATCAACACATTCATAATTTTAACACAAGTCTTGCCCCAATACATCAAACTCAAAATATCCATCATTTTGTAGGAGGTTAAAAATTATTCCATACATTTATTGCATTTATTTGCCTTAAAGTTCATTTAAATTTAGTTTGACGTCAGTTTTTTTCGCATGTTAATTAACACGACTTGACGCCTGATTGAGTACGATTTTCGCGCCAAATTGGATATGTGAAAGTCCGGGATACTCTGAATCCCCGATAACGAATATTAGCCGTGTTTGACGTCAATCAAGGCCTCCTCGATGCCAAACCAGGGATACAGGACTACAATCAGTAGCTCTAGCATAAGTCTGGTAAAGCATTTTTCGATAGCGTCAATAATAATAGCGATAAAATAACGCTATTTTATGAAAAATCTCCACTTGTGGTTACGCGCAAAATTATTTCGCCAAGGATTGACAGCTTTTAATTGTAAAAAACATATCGGTAACTTAGATTGTAATCTCATGGATAACGTATTTGATTTTATCAACAGATTTCAAAAAGAGTTTCTCTATTTTGTTGAGTTTAATAGCACAAATGCACAATATATACAATATAAGCATAATATTTTTGGTTCGAAAGAGGGTTTTAAATAATAAAAGCCATCACTTTTTATGCCGTGCCGTCTAATCCAGCACAACAATCAACACCTCACTAACACCACTAAAATCACTGATATAGTATTTATCACTAAAAACATTAATATCATTGAAATACTTCAGGTAAAAGTGCACTGGTCACGAGTATTTATAAGTTCGTTTACACAATTAATTTACTAACAAATTTACTATTAAAATTATAAATATTATTAAAGGACTAATAAAATAAATAATGTATTAAACAGTAAAACTAACTAATGAAAGTAATATAGCCTTTTATTAAAATATTGATGATATTATACAGTTTAAGCACAATGATCTAAGGCTAACATTCAGAGCCATTCGTTGACGGACTAACCCAAGTATTTTATGTATTGGCTCAGATAAGTTTTGATACGTATTCAGAAATATTTTCAAACTCAAACTTCGCTGAACTTGTCTTACCTAAGTTGCTAAAACGGAAAAAATATTCCCTTTGAAAGAGCTTAGTAGGTTTTTCCTCAAATTAATGCGGGTCTAACCGTTGCATTAGATATGTGTTTAATTATTATTGAAGCTAAAGCAGTCCCTGACAACAGGTATCGTTTGGATCAACGTCACCAGCGCTTAGTGATCGTTCTGAGTTCCCTCTATTCTGTCGCACTGTGGCCCCGGACTCTTCACATAATCCAGCTAGGATCGCTTTTATTAGGTAATATTTTCACACATATTTTATCTAGTAGCTCTTAGTATTACAATGTATTTAATATCCCTCTAAAACTACTTCCTTAAACTATATTTAAGTTGAAACAAGGACTCGAATGCTCTGTCATTTTCTCGTTAACGTCAATTGTTGCTGTAAAAACTAAATTATTTCTAAAAAAAATATTTCTAAACCTATGCCAGTTTATACGCAAATACCCACCTAATATTTCTCTATCAAATAAGTAAGTTGATTACGCATTCGATGCAGGTATATTCTATCCACCAAAAATATATTATTTAAGAGAAATCCAAAACTAAACTTGTGTTATGCTACAATTAAATAGGGTGCTAATGTAACTCCAGCTAACCATCGTCTCATTTATAAACACGAGTCTTTTACAGACAATTCGGCTGGGACACTGTGACAGCATTTTCACAGAACGAAGAGATCTACTCTCTGGCTGTGAACGAGCTGGTTACTCAGCTGGAGGCTGCAAACATCACTTGCGCAGCATCTATCACCTTCGCTGAGTCCGACTTTAAGGAGCAGCTGCAACAGTTAAAGGTAAGGTTTTATTTAAAGTTATAGATAGACATGCTAATAAAAAGTATACTTTTTAGTGAGTCTAAAATGAGTAATTTTTTTGCAATATTTGCTTATCAAAATCTGAAAATAGAAGCATAAAATTTTCATTGCAGTGCTGCATGACATAGTAATGAAATCACATAAATTCTTTTACACACTGATATCACTTTTGTATTGTTTAAATCGACTGCGCACTGTGAAGTTCTATCGAAATTATGAGAAAATGGGCTAGAAAAAGAAAAAAAATGATAGTACTTTGAAAATGATAATACTTTCGTATAAGTAATAAAAATAAATGATTTCATTGTGATCTTAAAACCATCAATTTGAAACTTCCTAAATCTCAAAAATAGTTAAAACAACGAACAAAGTGTCTGAAGATCCCTTGTCAGTGAAATAGAATTAAAAATAATTACATCTCACACCTTGACTTCAACTTGACTGAGCTTGACTTGCACCCACTTTCTCGATGGAAGCGGTCGTACTAACGACGTCTTTGAAACTAACAAATTATAACCAACGACAAAAACGAGGTGTGTAATTAGTTTTACGAGTCTGTGTGTCTGTCTGTTGCATCTGAGTTCCTAAAGTAATGGACTGGATGGATCTGGATTAAAATGATCAAAAAACAAGTTTTTTTTTTAATTGACTTCAATTTCTATTGTTTGATTTTCCATTCACTTAAATATAAACTTATTGCTATAATTACTAATCTAATCTAACTAATCCTCTAAACTGGAAGGTGGATTTTATTTTTTATTTAATGTAAATTTATTGTCACATTATATATTTCACTGAAAGTTTAATAATTTCACTCTGAAATACGCGAATACAGATATTTTCTTTAATATTTCATTACTTTCTTATTACCTAAAAATAAAAAGTTATCACGTATAGTGCAGCCATAGAAGGGACTTACTCGACTTAAGCTGTCCCGCTACTTAAAATGTAAGAAAATATTTACATACTTTGAATTTAATTAGAGCTAAAAACACATTTTCCCTTTATCGTAAGATGTAGGTTGCACTACGCCGTTCACTTCTATTAAAAGTACGATTTACGATATCATTCATAATTCCAAAAACGTTGTAATTATGTACCTACTAAATGCTGTAAAAGGCATATGTACGCATATAATGTATTTATGCTTTAAATTGAAATTATAATGTTTTACTAAGCACGGAACTTGAGAATAACAATGACCTATAAGTAACTGAACTACAATTGATTCAATATTTTTTTATGTATTCGTTAATGACTTAGCTTGTTATCAAAAAAATCGATTGTTTGTTGTTTGTTTGGAAAACATAAAACCACATTTCATATGCGATAAGTATTCAAACTGATAATCGAAAATTTTCCATTAAGCCGTAGAATTTTATTTTTCAGATTAAAAAAGTCGTTGATCCGTCGTCCGTCGATCATTTTAGATTCCTAATGATGTCGAACATATGAAGTTAAACGACAGTTTGAGGTCCTATTCAACCTAATGCCATTTATGTACTAAGATGAAAAAGATTTCACAAAAACACAAGCTTTTCTAAACGTAAATGTAGGCATTAGCTAGTAATAGGTATGAAGTATTAATTAAACCAAGGCTAACCTCGTATGTATTTCTTTATAGGCATTTCATAGAAATAACTTCTATATAAAGAAACTTTTCAAACCACTATCCACTAACTCTAAGCTATAAAGCGATTTTATTTGTAAAATTAACAATCTATACTTTTATTAAAGATTTTAATAATAGTATTGGAATCCTATTAATGAAATTCTTCTAATAGAAAACTTTACTCTTCCTGAGTAACAGGTTATATTTGCAGCGGCTACATTTTGCGAAGTGAAAATACTCAAAAACTATCGGTCCGATTTCGAAAAATTTGTAACAGCTAGATACCCTGACAGATAATATTTGACTTAGTACTAAAATCATTGTACACCATTTCATATTTATGTCCTGTCATAATAAACAGTGAACAATGAGAGTAAATCCGCTAATGGGTTGTTATAATTCACAATCAGTCTGCAAATTGCAATGTGAAATGAGAAAATACAGATAATAAATAACTACCAAATACAGCAAAGTTTAAATTATCTCAGCACCTGTATCATTTAAGACCTGTGACGTTAGAAAAGGTTTGAAATTTATTGAAAAATTACTAACAATTTTTCGTTAAACGGTTTTGATTTGGATTTTATAAATATAAGTTTGTTGGACTGTCTATGTACCTTGGTTAATGGCTTACTTATCACCGGCGGGCTTAGGTTTTAATTCCGGAAAATAAAGCGTTTCTTGCCTGTAAGGGAAATGATCCAATCCCGTGAATCCTATGTGTAGGGCATATATCTGAGTCTGTTCCACTGATCATTTTTTTACACGCAAGTAGGTGATACTTCTGTGTCTACCCAAACGAAACATTGTTTCTCTGTGGCAACACGCAAATGCGTGAACTTAGCCATGGAGGTGGTAAAACTAATAATGATCACGAATTCAATTTTACAGAAATTGGACACCAGGATTATAATCGGCAGTTTCTCACAGGAGATGATACCAAAGATATTTTGTGAGGTGAGAAATTTTTATTACTAGTTATGCCCATGATATCCGTGAATCTTAAAAGCATTATGATTATAAAGTCTTCTATTCTCGCAAAAAGTAGAGCTCTCAAATGCAAACAGATTTTTTTAATTCGTTAATATTTATTTATTGAACGAAATGTATTTATTTACTAAACTTGCCAATGCCCGAATACACTCGAATATTAAGAACAATCTTAAATATTATATAGATTAATGTGTAAAACGTTAAAAAATTGTAAAATTGTAATAAACGTGTAACCATTAACAATACGCATTTTGTTCGGTATTTTTCGTTTTTATTGTACATTTATTGAAGACAAATTCTCTCGTTAAATTAATACATGAAACGTTTGCGTGTTAATTAAAGGTACGTAAATTTATTATTGAACTGAATCGATCAAAGTAAGCTCGAATTAATTATTTTTAATGAGTGATGCTATTTATCATATATAACTATATAATAATAATATATTATATATATATATATAATATATATATTTATAATATATATATATAATATATATAATATAAAATATATAATAATATAATATATATATATATATATATATATATATATATATATATAATATAATCTAACTACATTAAGTTAATTCTTGTGCTCATTTAACAATTAAGTATTGTATCTTTTAATTTAGAATAATTAATATCATATTCGTTACTCTCTCTAAAACTCAAAAAACGATTAGATTTATTTAAATTTCGATAGTAAAATCATGATTTAAGTACTGTAATTGCTTTTTAGTGCCATATTTGACGTTTGAATTGACAGGACAACGCCTATAGTGTTTAATAAATAACAATAATACCATATTCATAGGCGTTTCGCCTGGGTATGTTTGGAGCGGAGTACGCATGGCTGGTGGCTGGAGCACCACCGCGTGTGCGGGGCGTAGCTCCCTGTTCACGCTCCCAGCTCGCAAGAGCGTTGGAAGGCATGGTTTCTGTCACTGCGCATAGAGGAACCGTTGGAGACTTCGCTTCTTACTCCGGGCTGGTATGTATTTTATTTATTGTTATTAATGACGACCGATTGGCGCAATTGGTAGTCTCCTGCCTTTTGCATAAAAAAGTCCCGGAGTCACGGTAGATGCATTAATTTGTGTAACAAGCACAAATGTTTGTTTCTGCACCTTGGTTGTTTATAAACTTAGATATGTATTAATTGTGGTACCCTCGCTGTTTCTGATTACCATAACACAAGTACTTAAGCTACTTACTTTGATACAAAGTAACGTATGTGAGTTGTCTCAATTATTATAATTATAATTATTACAATCATTGTGTAACTACTCAATAATTGCCAATAACTTTTGGAAGCTCTTGAACATATTTAATGAATCAGTATGTGTTCAGACTTTAGTAAAGTGTTCAGCTACCACAAGTCAATTCCGATAATAAACTCACAGTTAACGTGTGGATATAACATGATCACTCGGATGAGAAAAAGAACAAATGAACTCAGTCGAGATTTAATATTTCTTGCGAAATAGACATGGAATTACCTACCACAAGTCCTTTGTAGACGCACAATTCAATTCGGTACATAAAACAGATGAACAGAATCTGTATAGAATTTATATTACTGTATTCAATTTCACTTGCTTACTATAACCGCGACCGACATCAATTGTCTAAGATTAATTTAATTATACCTAAAGACTGTATCTAGGTATTTATAGAAGGTATCATTGACCAAGGCGACATAATCTGTATTCTTTCTCGTTATTCCCAAATGAATACACTAAAACAATTCTGAGCTAAAGCTGTAATGAATCAATTATTTACTTACACCCACTACTTTTACTCGTAGAAGAAATATTAGTGGATATTAAATACAAAATTATAATGTATGGATTTATGAAAACTTGAGATATTTTTTCACGTGTCAAAATGTAATTAATTAATTCATTATTTGTTGCTTTGAAATTTAAAAACATTAATTTAAAAAATGTATTACAACTTTTTTTCCGTGAACGCGGACTTTTTTTTGTTTTAAATAATTTATTAAAAATACCACGTATATATAAACAGACTTAATTAAAACTCAAAGAATAGTTATTTATATTAAACAACATATGAAATAAATTATTATATTTACTCACACTTCGGGAAACACTAATAAAATAAAACAAATTATATCAATAACTTTTTTAATATGGTAGGATAAAAGAAAAGAAACTTCCCAAATACTATCTTTCTCGAATCAGATTTGCGTCTTTGAAAGGCGCGATTTAATAGTAATAGATATTTCAGTAGTAGTGCTCAGTCCTTTAAGTATAACTCGTTTTATGTCACTTGCCTAAATGCCCAGGTCAACTATGCTAAACTGGTAACTTTATTATTAGTAAGACCCTTTTCAGACCAACGAAATGTTCCTACACGAAATGTCAGCAGCCGGCGTGCCAATTTCACCCTTCGCACCTCACACATATGACGCAGTTTGGGCCATCGCACTCGCACTTAGCAAAGCTGAACAACTCTGGCGAAGTTCTGAGGACAATTCCACAAAAACCAGTCTGGAGTACTTCGACTACGATAGGAAAGATATGGCTGAAGAGTTCCTGAGTCAGCTCGGGAACTTGAGCTTTTTTGGTGTATCGGTGAGTTTTAATTCACTCACTTTTTTATTAAAATTTTTGAAACATACAATTTTATAAAGTTTACATTTATAAAATTTAAAATGTACATCTATCGGAGGTTTTTAAATTGTCTCCAATTTCACTTGTTAATAATGTCAAAATATGTGAATACTGAAGGCTTTTTCGACAGAACAATGCTAACATGAACTAGCATTGTTTTTAATAAACTTTGGTAAAAAGGAAATATATACATAATATTGCAGCAGTGAGTTGGAACTAAGATTTAATTTGTCCTAAGTCGGCAATCTATCGTCAGATAATTGCAAAACGTCGATACATCAGCCGCAAGCCGTTTATATCCCATATTATTCAAACATCTTATGTCATTTATTATTCACTCAACAGAAACTTAGATTTGAAAATCTCACTATAATTTCATAGAAATAGTTTCTACTGCACAGAGAATTAAAAATATAG
The DNA here is from genome assembly GCA_912999735.1 of Aporia crataegi. Taxonomy (NCBI): domain Eukaryota; kingdom Metazoa; phylum Arthropoda; class Insecta; order Lepidoptera; family Pieridae; genus Aporia; species Aporia crataegi. Next base: position 8,322,980 of record OU538743.1, read on the forward strand.
ATGTCTGACGGTATCTGTAAGTCTAAAGTCTAAACGAATGTCATTTAGATACCTTTTTTATTTGAAAGCTGATTGAGATGGATCTTAGAAACATCTTATGAAGACGTAGTGAAATAAAATTGAAATAAAATAAATTTAAATTGAAATAAATTTACCGTTCATCCATTCATGAGATATCGGGGGATTTTAAATGTCTTCAATTTTACTTGTCAGTGGAGAAAAATATTGGATAATATTGCTTCTTTTTGTTTGTGTAAAAATGAAATAGTTAATTGAGAAAAATTATCTTGTTTTAAATTATATATGGAAAGAGAGAGATTTAAATATTATATTCCTGATTCATTTTGTTATCCCGTATTTTTTGCATGACAAAACATCGCTCCAACCGAACAAAACCAAATAAAAGTTTCACTTTTATGAATATATTCAAATTATTTTAATTTTTTATACGACTAAGCCTGTCTGCATAATAACATGTTATGTCAATCGGAATTCGGAAGAGAGCTTTTCCTATCCTATTTTGGTAGATGAGTTTGTCCAAATGCTAAAACGAGACAAAATATTAGCTAGTCAATTTTTATTAATGCAAACATTTTTAAATCGGTTTGGTGGATCCTGAGATTATCATCTGCAAATAATTTTCAAATCTGTATTATAGTTAAGAGAAGAACAAAATATGGAACTAAAATGATTTTAAATGAAATGGTCAAACATAAAAATCTGACTCTAGGGTCTGACCGCTCATTTCAAGCAAAACTGAGGTTTTCTTATTTGTTATTAATTTTTGATTTTTTTTAAATTATCTTCTTTCCATTTCTCACTGAAAAAATTTGCTGGAGACTGGGGCGCCACTATCAAGATTATGTTTATGATTAAATGCATAAATTTAATGTAAAGAGAATTCTCAAGTCGTTTGCAAGCGGTCTTGTGCAAAAGTAATAATTCAGCTTTGGCATTGAACAAGTCAACATTAATATGCTTCGCGCAAGTTTCCCGATTTCATTAGTCGAAATGTCACGTAAGCCGTATTTGCTTCAAGAAAATAGGCCTTATCTTAAATGTCTCAGTCAAGTGTTTACTTAATTATACTCAAATATATTATGTAAAATGTCTTAACCACTATGCCTGCATGGAGCAAATGTATTTCTCAAGTTTCACTGATCATTTTCATTACAAAGTTGTTCAATATATATCTACACAAACGAAACATTTATGTGCCCGGGATCTAAAACCATGATCTCCAGCGCAACACCACTATTGTCTGAGCTATAGAAGTGAAAATTCTTAAAGATGTCACATAAATCACGAAAGATTGATAGCAATCGCTAAGCGCAAACAACAACTTTGTGTTTCTTGATAATGTCATTCATAGCCATTAATTAGAAGTTAAAATTTATTGTATAAATAATTTTCGCTACTGGTCCGCGTCGTCTGCGTTACTGTGTGCATTGATCCTATGGATAACAGATTTATAATACAAAAAAATAAAGAGTACATGTGAACGCTCTATTTAAGTTCTCTTATGCAAACAAAAAAGTAATTCATAGATTTCAGAGTTTACTTTCCTGTTAATGAAAAAGAATTCCAGTAATAACGTCAAGCAATTAATATTCGAATTGTTTGTGAATTAAAATATTATTTCAGGGCCCTGTTGCTTTCAACGGCGCCGATAGGATTGGAATGTCAGCGTTCTATCAAATTCAAGGTATTTTCGAAGGATTATTGTTGACTTAAAAGTAGTTTTCATCAAATTATACATATAAATTCTACTCTTTCTATTGATTTAGTAAAAAAGGCTGTTATAAGCTTGAAGCGTCGCATGGTAAGTACCTTCCAAACGGATAAACCTATTTTATTTTTTGTTTGAAATGTGACTTACAAAGAATTGAATTGAGGAAGTGAATCTATTCATATAACCATTATAATTTTTCGATAATTTCGAAATAAATTTGGTTATCTAGGAGGTCGTCCAAAAGCTGTAGCACTCTACACCCACGGGAAAGAAATAAACTGTCCAGAATGCTCAAAACCCAGATGGGCAGGTGGAATACCGGCTGCTAGAAGAGTCCTTGTCCTTCGGGTTGACTCAGTTTGGGCACCAGCGAGGTTAGCGGTAACGGCTTTATCGGCAGCTGGAGTTGCGTTAGCCTTAGGATTTCTAGCTTTTAACTTACATTACAGCAAACGAAGGTAAGTTTTATTTTTTCTGAATTCCTTTATGATGTTGGCAGATTATTTGGCCTAATGCAGACTCTATGCTTGATGTTTATTTATAATGTTCATATTATTAGAAAATTATAGTATATATATTTATTAATCCCCGATGAAAAAGGTGGGGTCTGGCTGTGGCATCGTAGCTCATAAACGAATGAACCAATTTCGATGCTATTTTTTTATTTTAATACAGATGAGATCGAAATAGATTTTAATTACAATCTGATTTTTTCAGAATTCACGGAAATTCCCATAAGGGAGTTTCCAGGGTTAAAACAGCCCCTTATATATATGTGCATATTATTATGGGCTTATATAACATTTTAATTATTTTTTCTATACATAGGAATCCTTAATACACTGGAACTGTTTTGAAACCCAAGTTTTAAACTTCTATTCTATCACTACGGTTACCTACAGGTCCATAAAGCTGTCATCTCCACGTTTAAACAATATGACAATAATTGGTTGTGTGCTGGTTTACACTGCTGTGGCTCTACTCGGTGTAGATAACGCCATTCTACCATCATATGTGCCGTTCTCAGCTATGTGTACGGTAAGTATATAACGTGGCTATTCTAATAATATCATAAAGCGGAAGTTTCTTTGACTGAATGCTCTAATCGCAGGAACTACTGGTTGTTTAAATTATTCCAACACAAAATAAAATATTGCTCAAACGGGAATTTATTTTCATCGTGTCTAACTTATATTTTAATGGCTATACCTATTTCAAATCTTCTAAAAATACAAATACATATGGCCTTTTTATTGGTACTTAAACGACTGAAGAAAATTAAATTTAATATTAACGTATTTATAAAAATTGCTCGCAATTTAATCGTAGGCGTTAAATTTTCTTATCTATTTAAGCGGGTAATATGACGCTTACTTGCAGAGTAGAGTGTACATACTCTCAGCGGGATTCTCCTTGGCATTTGGGTCAATGTTTGCAAAAACATACAGGGTTCATAGAATTTTTATAAGGTAAGAAAACGTAATTTAATATATTTAATTTTTTACTTTTCCCTAATTATTATATGATTCTGTCTCTACATTATATTTATTTTAGCTAGGTTACGTAAATTTAGTTTTTAGGTATAGTTTTTTCGAAAAAGTCGTAATTTACCATAAAAATAGAAAAAGAGGTTAAATAAATACCAAAACATACTGCCTTTTGCCTCATATATCTTTTCATACACTACTACACTACTACGCTACTTCACTTTAACTTTGTGGTTCAAAATCATCCTTTCTCCAACCAGAGGATCTTTAAACTTTTTCGTAATATGAACGATACGATCGTTAGTCTTACACTCAACAAATCAACAGTCTTCATTATGCGGGCTTTGTATGTTTATAAGTTAGGTATATTATCGAATTCAAATTTATTGATTCTTTAAAAATATAATTAATTACTAATTTTTTCTTTTACTTACTTTTCGTAATTATAATTCAACGTTTTTAATTTTTAAAAGTAATTTTCTCTCAAACTAACATTTTTAAGCTTAAACAGACCTAGAACATGAATTTCTGTATTCCAGCAACCGAAGCGGTGTCTGCAAAACGAAACTCCTCCAAGATACTCCTCTCATTTCACTGGTCTGCGCGTTGCTAGTGATCGATGGTCTCCTTGTCACGCTGTGGTCGACCCTGGATCCTATGGAGAGGCATCTTAAGAACTTGACTGTGGAGATCAGCGCAACAGATAGGAGTGTTGTGTATCAACCACAGGTTCATTACAATTTTTATTTTTGTTGCGGCGTGGGTAGCGGTCTACTAAGACTGAGGAAGCCTCCTATTTTATAAAAGAATATGTGATCGCGACCACAAAATCGAGAGAACTGTACACTAGATAATATGATTGCTTAACTTAAGCTTTCTTGCTTAACTTGTTGTTTTTAAAGAAAATCTCTTTGTCTACAGATTGAAATCTGTAAGTCCCACAACACGACTGGGTGGCTTTGTGTCCTATACGCGTATAAGGGTCTTCTACTCTTGGTTGCCGTCTACATGGCCTGGGAGACGCGTCACGTCAAGATTTCAGCTCTTAACGACTCCAAGTACATTGGCATCAGCGTCTACTCCGTGGTCATCACAAGTACCAGTGTGGTAGTCATTGGCACTATCATTTCTGAGAGAGCAACGTTGGCATACATTACTATAACGAGCCTTATTCTTATCGCTACCACTTCTACGTTGTGCCTTTTGTTCTTGCCAAAGATTATCGCTATCAGGAAGAAGGGTAAGAATTTTTGTGAAATTCCTTAATCCCTGTTACACATGGAGCAGATACATATCAACGTGATTCGCTGATAATTTCCTTTACCGGCTATAAGATGATCAAGCTTATGTGCAACCAAAATATTTAGTGCTTCGACGGGGTTTCGAAAAAGAAATTAGCTAAATCTTTGAACTCCTGCGTAAAATGCAGATGCGTGAACGATTTAGCTACAGAGGCGGTATAATTACTTTTTATATAATTTTTAGAACCATAACGAAAAGTTAATTTATATTTAGCACACTATTACTGAAAATTAATTTTAAAAACTATGTATATCCTACTAAAACACCATTAAAAAATTATTTCGGAAAAATATATGCAGTACAATACAATATACCTAATAATGCTTATTCATTTAAATTTTAATGCATCGATTTCAGCGGAGGAAGATCCAGTTATACAAAGTCTGGGATTACGTCTAGAATGTAAAACGAGGCGTTTTGTGACTGATGAAACCCAAGAACTACACTTCCGGATAGAAATACAAAACAAAGTTTATAAGCGAGAAGTCGCGGCTCTTGACAAAGAAATCGCTAAACTTGAGAGATTGTTAGCAGAACCTTTAGACTGCGGCAGTCTTCATAAAAGAGTAAGTTTTATACTTTATACAGACATTTAGGGGGAGGTGAGGGCTTTACTTGGGAGAAATGTGCTTGCTTGCAGATTTGATAAATTTAAGATGAACAGTAAGTTTGCTTTTGCACAGAGTTACTATAACTTACTATACCTAATTAAATTAAATCATTGTCTTATTTTTCTCTAGGAATCTGGATACGAATAGAAACACTAACATACGAAAAGCAAAATGAAAAGGTTAACTTTAAGTATGACGTGTGCGTTTTTTAGATTTTTAGTATTTAGATCTCTTTTAGATTAGACATTTTGTTAAGAAAGCTTAGTTATAGTAAAAAATATTTAACTCACGACAACAACAATCTTATTTCTAATCTTGTGATAAAACTCAAATTACTAAAGTAGGACACTATTTGTTTATCAATCAAACCTTTGAAAACAATTAACAAAACTTAATATTTCAGAGCGAACTAAATACCGTGGAGGAAGATGGCCATCACGGCAAAGAAAAGCGAACACCAAGTATCAGTGGAGGTCTACCAATGTTGCTCCTCTCTGTTCTACCACCCGTCATACCACGAGCAAGCTGGCCCTCCGCTGAAGCTTGTAGAGGCAGAAACTCTGTCAGTTTCAGCTCACAACCAAAGCTCAACTATAGAAAATCACAACAAATGGACCTCTACAACATTTGCTTCAAACGCGAAGAAAACCATGGCCTACTTAAAAAACTAAAAAGTTTCTTTGGCAGCCGACCAAATAGCAGAAAGGCTTCGACCATGTCCATAGCAGATCCAACAGGACAGAGCATTGCAGCGGCCCTAAAAATGCACGTAGGAATGATCGCTGGTCTCGTTCCAAATAGAAAACAATCTATCGTTTACTCTTGCAATACTCTCAATGTTCCAAACCCAGAAATGAGGTTACGTAGAGAATCGTACGCGAGAAGTGGACCTATCATTCGCGTGACAGATGATGAGCCATCCTGCTCATATTCGGATAGAAATAAATACATAGCAGAGCCAGAAACTCGCGTCAACTTTATCCTACCTACGTCGCATAAGCCCACGCAATCTTCTTGTGAAAGAATAAAAGGATCCCCTCGATTTCCACATAGGATATCATCAGCAGCTTCCAGTTTATCAACTTTAGATACAAGGCGAAAAACAAGTGCTGACAGTGTACTTAACATATCGAATGGTTTATTTGATGAGAATAGACGACATAGTCATCAGAATGTGATAAGAAATAGTCAAGATAGGAACATGGACAACCGCTGGAGGTCCACGGAAGACGCGCGCCCTGGACCTTCCTCTTCACATTGAGCCGATAAGTATATAGGTACTCTTCCGGAATACAATGTACCTGTCTAAACTATCATTTAAGTATATTAGCTTATCAGGTTTTTACATGTTTTGTGTGAAATATAAATTATAAATATTTTTTCTATATAAATTATGATTTTCACAGTATTTCACCCTTTTACATAAAAATTCTGGAAAGAATTACATTTTACATCATTTCTTATAAAATTTGTATCTAAGTAATTTTATTTTATAGTCTTTTACAACAGGCCTAAATTATATTTTATAAAAATATTTTAACATTCCTAGTGCTTTTAGTGATAAAATAGTTAAGAAATTAAACACTAAGGACGTAACACCAAAGAGTAGATGATTCATAAAAAGTACCTACTTACTAGGTAATTGACTATGATTTTATAATGAAATTATACTTATGTGCAGGCACGTATCCAGACTTTTGGTTCGGGGAGAGGGGGGGGGGGAGGACAAACATTGAAACAACCATGTGAACTGTGTAAAAATCTTTTTAATCACTGTACTATAAGTTTAACAACTTAAAGAAGTACCTTAAGTAAGTACTTAAAGAAGTTATCAGATCAAGACCTATCTATATTTTTATTTTACCTACTTATTGTAATGTAATGTAATGTTTCAATGGCCTTTGTCCAATAGCGTGGCCAAAACTAAATGTAGTATTTGATCTTATTTTGTGCCAACTTCAACTTTTAAGGCATATTTTTCTCTAACATAATTTTATATTATTATTAAGAATTAGAGGGCCTACACACGTCCCTAAAATCAGAGGCGTTATCGGGGAGGTGGTGGGAAGGACCCAAGATCGGACCCTAAATCGCCTCGTGTATAGGCAAATCGTGATAAAATTCGGGTCTTTTAAGAAAGACATTTTACAACATTTTGTATATTTGTTCTGATTTAACTGTATAAATTTTATTATTATTTATAAATATACGCATTGATTTTAATATGGTAACAGCGAAATACTAATATTCTGAATAAATCGCTGTTACAAATGGTTGATCCGGCAATCATGGACTTTCATTAAGGCACCTATTTCTACCAAGGTACTAGTTAGATAAGTTTCCTTAGATATTTTCTGATTTCTCCTATTAGTGTTGATGATAGTATATAGATGTGTGTATCTCAAAGCAATACTATTAATTACACAAAATAGATACAAATATATGTATAATGTAAGGTAATTAATGTACCTATTTAATAAATTGTAACAAGTATTTTACTATTAGCGTCTTATAGAAGTGTTCAAATTTTACAAATCAGCAGTGAAATATTTTAATAAACTATTGTCTTGTAATATTTTGATGTGTGAATAAACTACTTAGATATTTTACTGTTATTATTTAAAACACTCTTACAAATTTATTTCTGCAATGAGTACAGTAATTGCTATTGCTCGAGAAAAAACAATAGGCGTTTTTTTTCCATCGAATTTGTTCGTTCACTTGCCACATATTTGACGTGCATTAACAATTGTATTGAACATAATTTAAATAAAGCTCTCAATATGAAGATTACTATTAATAAGATTATCTTATAAATGGTTGAACAGATCTACATAAATTGTCTGAACCATCTCGATTAAGTAAACTTTCAAACAAACAAAAAAACTGCATGGAAATCAATCCGTTTGTCAGCACACACACGTCAAATTTATAACTTTTCTTTATCCCACTCCCGATGAATAGGAGTTAAAAATATTGCATAAAATAAAAGTCTCCACAGCAATCTAAAACTTTATTAACACTTAAGCTATTCCAGACATTTTCATCATTTTATTAGTGATTTGCCTCTTAATATTGGCATTTACATTTGGCAATTCGTTATTTCTTCTTACTGCTTCTTCTATCTTCTGGACTAGATATACTTCCCTTGGCCAAGCAATGAAATTGGTAACTGAAGAGTCTCTAGGAGATCCTAACCGACCGGTCCGGCCAGAACGATGAATGTAATCAGATGTGTATAGAGGAAAATCATAGTTTATTATGTGGCTTACCTGTAAATAATAATAAAAAATTAAAAATAGTTTCTAAATCCCCTGTGGGGCAGACACATTCTGTGTCTGTTTCACTGACATAGAAAACACTCAATTTGGATTAATAACTAGCCAATACTACCTACAATTTGAATTATATAACCTACACTCGGAAATAAAATCGCTAACTTCTAGCAAATTGGGATAAAATATTTTTTTTTATAGTATAGGTGGCAAACGGGTAAGAGGCACAGTTAAGGATAAGCGGTCCGGCGCACGTGGAAACCCTCGACCCTATTTGGGCCACGGGTGCGTTGACGGCCTTTTTTTAAAGAATTGGGCTTATAGAGTTAAAGTTAGCAGAGCCAACCTCCCTACAAGTATTAAATCACTCATGTGTGACTAACAAAGTTCCTGGGGGGTACAAATCTATATACACATATGACAAAATCTACTCACGCCAGTAGTATCCAGACCACGAGAAGCAACATCAGTGCTAGAAATAACCTGGACCTTTCCAGATTTGAACATATCCATATTTCCAGATTTCAAAGGCACTGCCATTCTTCCATTGATATTTAAGCAATTTATACCATTCTCATTCAAAAACATTGACACAAAATCACAGGTAGATGTCTTATTTGAGAAAATCATAACTTGACGGTTTAAATTTATGTCTGCTTGTACAAGTTTCAATAGTTCTCCTGGCTTTTGAGCTTTGCCGAGACGGAGAAACCTGAAATAATAGAGGTACAATTAAATACTATATCTAGAGTAATATCATTCAGCTGTTTAGATTTCTCTTATCTAAAATTGAGCAAACTTGGCTGCAATACCAACTGATGGTAAGTGGTGATGAAGCCTAATGAGATACATGCTTGCTTGCTTGCAGTTTCTTGAAAAGACCCATGTTAAACTCCGCAACAAAAATTGAGGAGGGTACAGTTTCATTCCTTTGCTCTCTTTTTTAACAATGGACGAACCAAATCATGCAGTGCCGCACACTTGTACTGTCCTGGCGTGAAGAGCTGTTGGACTTTCACTAATATGCCAAGTTTTGTTTCTTTGAATGCTCTAATCTCAGGAACTACTAGTTTAAATATTTGAAAAATTTAATTTAAGCTACTTAGGCCCTCAATCAGGCAGATGGCAGACAATCATGGGCATTCCCCTGGAAATCTCGCAGAACATGTATGAACTCACCTAATTACTAATCAAAGTGTAAACAGGGCCTTATACTGTAACTTTTCAATAAACCGTGCAGTGAACACTGGCAAAATGCAAGGTGCAATTGCCAAAAATACATTGCAATTTACTTTTATTTATTTAACTACCTATAAAGCAGGATCATTTGCAGCTGTTTGCCCTACACACTACACTACATATACCTAATGTTTCATGTAGGTGTGTTTGTGTAGTAAGACAAAATAGCCGCAGACAATCCGACCTAAAAAATCTGACTTGTCCCTCTTAGGCCCGAAGCTGGGTACGCCCATGCAGGCAATTAAAATAATTTGCCAATATAAGCCTTAACAAATGAATATGAAACATGTGAACAAGAGTGATAGTGAGTAGAGGTAGAGAGTAATTAATATTTACTTGTGTGGTATGTGTGGTAATATTCTGTGTATTTTGTCTGTGGTGACTGTTCGCAGAGATTGAGGATCCATGAAGGCACTAACTGATTCTGGCAATTCATGGGGTAAAGTTGCACTGACTAGGGTAATTTGACATCCTTCAGGTGGAGTTTTTATTTCACATTTGAAATGGATCTGTAAAAAAATGTTCAATTTAGTAACTAAAATTTCAATGAAGGCTGGGCTATGTATAAAAACAATTACATGCTTTTCTCCTTTTTTTATAAGCAATGACTCTAAGCATCAATAGCAACATTATTCGAAAACTATTTCTCTTCTTGACTGGAAATAGCTTTCGAATTATTTATTAATACTATACAGTGAGTTTAGTCTCAATGTCGATGTAAGCATAGTCGACACACTGCCTTTTTAATTCAGTCACATACTTACTTTAAACTTCTTCAATAATGCACCCAATTTTTCCATAAATGAATCATCAAGTAGTGTATCCGCTTCATCTAACACAACATGGTGTACATTATGTATTTTGATAATACCAGTTGTTACCAATTTACTGAACGCTCCCAAAGTTGCAATCATAAGGTCAGTATATTCTATGGGTGGGTCAATGATTTTTTTCTTAGTCTGACCACCAACCAATGTTGAAACATTAATATTTAATTGTTCGGAGAGATTTTGTGCTACTTCACCTAATTGTGTAGCTAAAAAATTTAATATATATTTTTTTTTTTGATAATAACATTTATACAATATGTATATATATTATGTATAAAATATGCACAATGTGCCAACCCTCTGTAACCCCTGTTATCCTATATTTCTTACCTAATTCTCTGCTTGGTGTAATAACAACAGCTAAAGGACTGTTAAATTCCTCTTGGACATGAGGTTTCCAAGCTGTTATATGTTGTAATATTGGCAATAAATATGCCAAAGTTTTGCCACAACCTGTCTCAGCTGTGATTGCAGTATTAAATCCTTTTATAATAGGTGAAAAAGATCTTGCTTGAATGGCAGTCGGAATAGTATATCCTTGCTGCGTTACAACGTCAATTAACTCCTCCGATAGGCCAATTTCTTCAAAGCTTTTTTTATATACACCCGTCTCATCCTTTTTTATTGTTTCTCCATATATTGTAAAGTAGTCGTTCTTGGATTTAGGATGTAACCAACCCTGAGAAGCAAGTTTTATAACCTCAAATTTTCCATAAGATTGTCCTTGAAAATGATTGAATTCCGATCGTTTACATGAAATAATTGGAACTTTTTTCTTAGCTTGCTGTATACTATAATATCGGCAATACGATATATTTAAAAACTGCCGGATTTTCGCCATGTCATATCAATTTGTAAGCAATGTTAGAAATTAGAATATTATGTATATACGTTAGTTTATTAAGTCCATGGTAAAGTGTAGTGTAAACACAAGAAAAATATTTGGATACTGTCTGATGAGTTTGTCAGTCACCAATGTCAAGTTGATCTATCATACTGTTAAGTGTCAACTGTCATCTATCATTTATCAAGCTAACTAGGACGTTAATTATCTAAAGGTTTTTTGGTTTGGCTTGGTTAAAGTACCTTTAAGCAAAATGTCTTGTCTATTTCGTGCCTCAAAAAGATGGCGACAATTTTACTTGTGGCTTATAGACATTTTCTACCACATCACAAAAAGTTACGTTTTACTGAACGTGTTTACGTATCACTTTTCTTTAATAATGCCGAACAGTTTAAAACTCCATTAATTTTACATTACACATAAAATCTCGAAAATACACAACTTTTAGAAAATTATATAAAACATAATGCGCTCGTTGCTGCGATGGCGCCAAAACACTCCTCTAGAACGCCTTCAGGCTTTAGCTCAATCAGACTAAGTACGGAGTACCTACAGAGCAAAATAATAATTAAGCACTCCGTGTTCAAAAGAGATTCAGAACTCAGAAAACATTTTATTCATTATTTAACACTTTTTCGTGAATTTTTCTAAATTTTTAATTATACTATATACCTACAAGTTTAAGTATACTTGTGTAAGGGTTGGCAATATTGGCACATGCCGCCAGGTTTGATAAAAGAAATAAAAAATGGTATCAATTAACGAAGTTTGCTTCAAGTAAAATACAGTTAATAGTTTCTCATATAAGTTCTTGTTTTATTTTTTAATAAAGAAATTAAATCAAACACGAAAAACCAGTTCATAAAATTTCCTAGATATGAAAAGTAGGTATGTACAACATAGATTCAAAAGTACAACGGAATTGACGTTATTTTTTTAAAATTTGTTCAAAAACTATAACAGAAAGAGATATTATATTGGTAACTATAATATGTTAATAATCTCAATGTTTTAGGTACCTTATATACATTAATTATAATTGTAATGACACAAACTGACCACAGGAATGCGTTTAGTTGATAAAATGCATTAGTTACAGTTTCAAATAACTACATGTACATATAATATGTTTAACACATTAAACCTACAAATGTCACAAATTATGATCACTTGCATCCAATCTTAGTAAGAGACTACTCAGGAACATCTTTTCATTTTTAGCCCTCGAAATTAGACAAGTAAGCAATGAATATTGCTGAAAATTTTATCGTACGTCAGGGGCATGTGTACAAAATAATAAAAAAAAATTGTTAGAACAGGAAGGCCATTACAGATTTGATCATAGCATTCGTGTGCGTCTTTGAGACCAAAACAATAAAAGATGGCTTCTTCTTAAATTCTAATCTTGCAATCACAACAAAATAGTTATGCACACGGACTAATTAACTAATTACAGCAAAAGTCTATTATAAATTATACTGCCGGAGTAATAAAAGCGATTCGTCATATATGTAGTGCGCCAGCGTATCTCAGCCTCGACCGTCTGTCGATTTTTGGAAAAAGCCGCTTTGCCTCCATCATCATGACGCTCCGCCAGATTGACATTATGCCCTCTGTCAACGTCAATCTAATATTCTAAGTAATCCACTATTCTGAGCTATACGCCGTAAAATTGATTAGAAGCGGATTCTCCAGACCCGCGAAATTTAAAAATTCTCGTTTCTTTTTGAACAGCTCCCGTATCTAATTTTTTTTTGTGCTGTTTGTAAAGCTAGTCTCCAAAAGTATGTCGGGGAAGAGAGGGCATAGATTTAATGTCTCGTCTCCCAGTACACTACCATTTCCGTGTAGAAACGGACTCCCAAAGTTAAGTGTACCTAAACACTTTACCAAATTAGTACAGGATAATTTCATAATTTTAAATTATGAGAGGTAACATAAATGGGATTTTTTCGTAAAATTGTATTTTATTTTAATATGGAACAATTAAGTAAATAGCACATAGCTAACAGTTGAATGGTCAGTTATGAGATCATCTTTACCTTAAATTTGCGTCACGAACTGACATTATTTTGATAATATACATTATTATAACATCTGCTTCGTGTATGTTCTTTGTTATTTAATTCATTCAGGGGGTTATTACATAATGTAACAGGGTGAATGTAGACTTATATCGACAATTATATAACAAATCTACTGTAAACAATTTAGCAGTTAAAATTATAATAAACAGCAACAAAGAACAATTGACTTAACAATAAAATCTTATACAAGTATTATTTATAGAATAAATATTAAATTCTACATTATTGTAACAAATATTATAAATACAAAGAAAAATATTAGTAGTACTAAATTATTTTGAATATCATATGTATTTTTTATAGAATAGGAGGCTCACTCAGTATAACGGTCTGCTGCCTTTTAAAGAAAGGGACTATCAAAAGGATATTCTGGCTGTTTCCCGCGTCTTCGCATTTTTTTGTGGAACACCCACTGTGCTCTCTCAACATATTATATAAAAAAGAAATATCCAACCATGAATTGTTCTGTTATATTGCAAAGGTTAGGCAGCGTTTTCAATGAAAGCTTCCAGGTGGGTTTATCATTATATTTAAACCACAAAATTTTGTCAAATTATATACCTAAACCTTCCTCATGAATCTATTGGTGAAACTCGCATGATAATTCGTTCAGTACTTTTACAGACGCGGTGAACGACTTTGTATTATAAAATGTGATACGGGAAAGTAAATGCGTTTTTTCCCGTGGCTTTCATTATGCTGAATAGGATTCACCCATAATAATATAATAATAGAAACGCATTAACTAACTAGGACTTGGAAATAGAATCCCATCAGTTTAACATTGAATCTTATAGAATCTTTTACATATGAGACCTTTATGTACACAAAAGACTACCAATAATTCATAGTGGTGTATGAGAGATACAAATCTGTCTGAAAATCTGAATCATCTTTCAAAATTATTTATTTATTTAAACTTTATTCATTTTTTACTTTATATATACTTTATATTTTTTTATACTACTGGTATTTTGAAAATTGTGAAGCGCTGTAAGCCGGCGCTCCACCACTTGTAGTAGGGCATAAACTGACCGTTTTGCTTCATACATTGCAATATTTTAATATTGTGTTATTGTTGTGTTCAAACAAATAAATATTTTTCATTTCATTTCAAACTGTCTTTTTGTTTATATAAACCGAACCCATCTCGCATTGGACACGAGCTGGGGACCCAGAATTCGAATCTAAGGGAAACAAATGTTTCCGTTGTAACAAAAGGCTGACTTGCCTGTAAAGAATATAAATCAAATTGACGCAGAAACATATCTACCCAATGTCCCACTATATCGGAATTTCACTAAAGAATGTTGGCGATATACAATCAGAAAAATTAGTTTAACTAAATAAATATTCAGTCTTGTGAAGATATATGAAATTCCTTTCAAGCCAAGGTTAATATCTTACAATGTATACAATGGGTAATTTTTTTATAGCTGAATTTTGGAAGTGCTGTGAAGTAAATAAGTTGACTGTTTTAACAAAAATACAAAATGTTACAAGACGTGTCTATGGGTTTCTGTTTATCTGTGATATCTCGTTCATTTATGAGATATTCTGTGTAATTAACATCTGTAGACTGTAACATTATACTGTGTGTTGAATTTTCGACTCAATTGCTTGGTGTTAAATGTATTTACCTACTATTACAAATCTTTTAAATAACCCAACTGAAAGAGATTTCATCTTCAAATGAAATATACAAGGCATATACAATTCTCTTTATACAAATTCTAGACTAGCAAGTAGTGTCAGTGACAGAAGTCATTTCATTATTATTTACAAACAAAATATAGTATAGGTATTTTATTACATTGTTATCAATACAGTAAGTTTTTAAATTTAGAAAAATGTCGAGTGTTTTACATAGCTGGGTTTATTGATACATTTAAATATATTACCTCAAATAATCATCCGGCCATAATGTCAGCACAAATAAGTTAATAACGTATACAGTGGTACTGAAATGATTTTGATGAATTCATATATAGATGGAAGCAAGGATAGGGCTGTTTTGTGTTCCAAAAAGTTACTAGCATCAGGTCGTGATCCCAATAATATTAAAAAGACGAATTTTGATTATTACTCAATCACGTCAGCCGGATCTTCATGAAATTTGGCACAAATGAAAGATTTATTTGTCTGTACATATAGGCACTTAGATAAATGTAGCTGCTATTACATATAAATGTAATTCTTGTAATATGTGCTCTTACCTATATTCCTAAAGAGATCTCAGCATGCTTTTCACTCGAAAAAATACTGTTATTAAAAAATTATTAGTAAAATAATAAGAATATTGAATAATAAAGTGACTTATGTTTGCGACTGTACTAAATAATTCAATTTGATAGTTTGTTCTTACAAAGTATGAGAAGTTCACTCAACTGCGAAAATTTGCTGGAGGCCTCTTGAAGCATATTTCTGAAATTTAATTTATTTAATTTACTCTTTATAACAGAAAATATCACCCCGTGTCTCATCCAAATCGATCAAACTTGTAAGTTTTTTTTTTGTAAGTCAGTTTCTGTATACGAAAAATACATTTATTATTTCAACTTTGTAAAAAAACTTACAAAGAAAATGCTTTTACCGCCTTTTAAGTATGTGGCTTTAGCATCTACATACCGGCGGTTCTAAGTTCGAATTCAATTGAAACAATTACTTCGGTCACAGAAGGCTGATATTGGCTATAAAAAACATGATGCAGAAGAAGAAGAAGATCTATCGCGACCAGGAGTAATGGGGCTTAGAAAGAAGCATATACCTGTATTTATTGCAGAATATTCTGAGTTCGTTTCTTGATAAAGTTTTTTCTATACTAATAGACGATAAAGCCTCTTTCAAAGCTTTCTCAAGTTCACTTAACGCTTCCTCCTTGATATTAATATCACTCTCCTCCGCGCTGAGAACTCTGAAATTATATAATCATCAGTTTTATAATGACCACAACTCAAGAGTAAGTCAGGTATGTATGTGTGTATGCTGTGTGTCGTCCAAGCAGTAGTGTGCGTAATGTTTATTTTATTGATTTAATATATTTTTATGCATAATTTAAAAAAGTATATTAGCAATCTTTACTCCTTTTTATATAAACTATAAGTGTGGGAAATTTCATACTCTTCCGAGCGCGCAATTTTCGTAAAAAGGGTACAAAGTTTTTGCTTCACGAATGAATGAAATCTCATCGTTTCGCCATTATCAAAATCATTTTGACAGAATTAAATGAACAATGTTACTCTGAAATGACGTTCAATTTAAATAAAATTTATTTAACGCCCGATGCGAAGGCGAAGAATAGTGATAAATACACACCGTTGTATATCTCTAGTTATAGTATTGATATTTGTTGAATACGTGTTCCATTTATTACTAAGTGATTCTAGACTTTCACATTCGGGCATTTTGTCTTCTAAACTGTGAACGACGCCAGCTGACGAAGCTAGTTTAGCACTGTAATAATAAATATATGAAAAAGTTTCGTTAATAATCATAATCCTCCTTCGGGAAGTAGGCGTGGTCATATAAATAAATATATATAACTAAACGTTGCGTAACTTGAAACAATGTTTCGAATGCTCTGTCACTTTCACACTAACGTGAAATCGTTGTTTCAAAAACGAGACAAAACACTTTCTCAAGCTCTAAATAAAATTTAGTGCAATCCATGTACTAAATTTTATCTTCTATTTTCATTTCGGTTCAGCGGTTTAATTGTAAAAGCGTAACTGACAGACAGAGTTACTTTCGCATTTATAATATCAGTACGGATTTAGATACTGGAAATAATCTAATGTTTCGCTCACCAGTAGCTGGAGCAAACGGTCCACAAAGACTCAAACGCATCGACAACTGAATCAGTATTGTCTTCCGTCTCGCTCGCACAGTCGCGCGACAATCGCTCAACACACGTCTTTGCTAATTCCATGTATTCCGGTATAATCTGGCATCGCTTAGCGACATCCAGACACAATTCTTTGAACGTTGACACTTCAAATTTTGTGATTGTTTGTGCCTCTGCAATGTAAAATAAAAAGTACTAACCACGCTGTAGTTCTTGGATTTGAATCCCAAAGAAAAAAATGAACGCGGTTGGGTAGGCATAAATGGATGATCACTTACTTGCTTGTATAGGAAATGGTCGTTCAAACAGAGGCAGAAATGTTCGAGCTCCATGACTCAAAAGATGGCGTTGTACTTAATTTTATAATTTAGATTGTCCATAGCTACATTAAACACGCGAAAAAAAATTATATACGGGCAATCGGCCCTCTTAGATTAAAAACTTTACAATAAAAAAAAACACTAAATACTATAAACAAAATAAAAAATCAATTAGAAAGAGAAACATTTTAATTGAAAGACCAATAAGGTTGGATATCATGTCTTACAAATGAAGAATTCGTGAAATAACGTAATTTAAATAATTTATGATTATAAAAACTCACTCTTGTTCTGCAAAGTGGAGAGCGTTTTTTTCATGTCAGTGATGAGGGGTTCGATTCTCGGGAATACCTCGTTGAAGACGGCTATCCAGTGTTTGAGTAGACATTGTAGAACGTCATGTAATGTCCATGGTGGGGCCTTTATTATTACATACTGCCAGAGATTATCGTATTTCGCTCTCATTTCGCTCTGAAAACAAACTCATAGGGCCTTATTACAGACCATGAACTAAAGATGTTATTTAATTTTTAACATTTTGAGGTTAAAATACGTTACTATTATGATATTTTCTGAAAATAGTCTTTTTTAAAACAAGACAATTAATTGAAATTCGTAAGCGTATACGAAACAGTCGCGCGATAGACGAGCGTTTCCTTGGCCGTGAACCGAGACGCCTTTTGTCCGCTGTTCACCCGTCATCTCGGACATTACGGCGTAGATTTAAGTGGGAAAATAATTCGTGAATTAAATTTTTTACCCATTGCCCTTGCGTAATATTTTCCTCACCTCTAATATATTAGCAAGTAGCGGGTACACGATCTCTGTAACTTGCACGAAACTCGCGTACAATTCGGCTGCGGCGGGATGTGGTCTATTCTCTAACAATCGCTTCAGAGAATCAATGCCAATGTATTTGATAGAATTTATGTGCGCCTTACTACATAGATTCTTATCGTTCGATACGAGGAGCTGAAATAGAACGTGTGAAATTGGTGGCAGTTTGAAAACTACATGTTAACTACAAATTATCCTTCCTAATATTATAAATGCGAAAGTAACAGTGTCTATCGCAATTTCACGCCAAAACTACTGAACCGAATTAAATGAAATTTGGTACACAGTCTAGAATCTAGACTAAAAAAAGGGTTGTAAGGGGATGAAAAGTTCTATGACACGAGATTTTTTATATATCTTGATATTACTGAAACTCACCACATTTTTACCCCGCTCCACTTGTTGCAAGGCACAATTTAATATCTCATCGTCGGGCATTTCACACGGGTAGATATGACAGTTCGAGTCACGTAGTGACTGGCCTGTAGTTCAAAAAATATGAACATTAATTTAAAATTAACAATCT
Source organism: Aporia crataegi (assembly GCA_912999735.1). Classification (NCBI taxonomy): domain Eukaryota; kingdom Metazoa; phylum Arthropoda; class Insecta; order Lepidoptera; family Pieridae; genus Aporia; species Aporia crataegi. Next base: position 8,341,914 of record OU538743.1, read on the forward strand.
TTTGACAGCGAAAACTTTATTCGCATGTTCATTCTCAATCTCCGTAGTAAAATTCATCAAAATCATTTCAGTGCTTTAAGCGCAGCAGTGTGAGCGTAACGAGATAGTTCTCAGCTGCAATATGAAGAGTTCATACATTTATGAAACTGAAAGAGTATCGAATAGGCTATCAACAACTCTTCAACACAAAATTTCAGAATTAATTTAGATTGTATTGAAAGACTTCAAGTGCACTTAACTTGCAATTTATCGTATGCAATAATAGTAGTTTTGGCTTATATAATAAAGGATAAAATTGTAAAACAAATAAAGAAGCTTTAAGCCACTAGCAATTCCGTATTTGCTGAATCATTTTTATCGCTTGTATTAAAGATGTCATGTTCTCTACTTGTGTGAAAAAGGTAGCAAACGGTTCTCATAAAAAAAATCTCACTCAAAAAAAAATTACAAAAAAGAATCAACTTAATACCAATAAAAAAACATTACAGAAACAAAAAAAACGCAAGTGATTTTGAAAAAACTAAAACGACATTCATACAGTCTTGTTTGAATGATTGTATTGTGGTATTATGAAAATATTACCTTTGATCCGAGTGTTATCTGGTAGTGATTTATACAGGTAATCCATAGCTGATCTGGCTCGTTTCGAGAGAGTACTGTTACCATCATTGTGATCTTTTAACCGGTCTAATTCATTTATTACCCGCCAAGGTACCAACAGGTTTGGCTGTTCGATATAACCTAGAAAGTTAATTTAACTTAAAAGGCAGTAGTCGAACATGAACCCGCAATCGTCGAACATGTATGATGACTTTATTGAAAGTGCATGAAGCGAAAGAGGTATGGGATCCTGGCAGGTAGTCGGTGGTCTCTAGGCGTGATAATATAAATTAATTAATAAAAAAACCTAAGACGCAAGAAGGTTTTTATATAACCTCCCACTTATTGTCTTTGTCCTAACACAGATAAACTTTAACGGGATTGAGTCTGTGGTTTTGTGTGTCTGTCATCATAGTTCCTAAAGTTAAGCGAATTTAATTTTGATGTGGTTTTTTATTTGACGTAACCGATTTTAGCTGAATGTATGTATGTATTCATGAAATATACTTGTTATTAATATGACGGTGTTTTTTAATTGTCGTCAATTTCACTTGTAATTCGAGTATTTAGCAATCTTTTTATACACTAACCTGTTAATAAAACTGCGTTCTCAATCCAGAATTGTTTTTTCTATAAAAATCTCTATAGATGAATTTTTAGTTTAAACGACTTTAATAATAATTAAATGCACGTTATATATGTACATACCTTTCAGGTGTGAATAAGTAAGCACATTTTTGAGTATGTCTAGATGATGTATGAAAATATTTGTGTCAACAACGAGAACAACATCTTTGTCATTAGTTTTGTCTCTCTGTGGGTTTATTTGCATCTCTTTGGGCTGAAATATAAAAAAATAGATTAAACTCGTTACTTCAATCGCGGCAATCGCCAAAGGATCAAGCCGATCAGAAAGGATCTGGTTGTCAACGATTTGAGTCGCTCTCTGCTGGATGAGGTCAAGAGGAAGAAGCTGATATTTGGGAGCTCGTGCCCAAAGGTGAGAGCTTCGCCTTATTGAGCACTCCCAAGCTTATTGGAGGCTAATTTAGCCTTTCCCTCCAAATGACCGCGAAACTGAACGTCATTCCGATTACGGCCTCAACTAGTATTGGAAAACTTGGCATTAATATATCGAGTGTCTTGGAACGGAGTATCTTTACTTAGCAACGGCTCTATGTAACATAATTTTAGTAGAATATAATAAAGTCCGCCTACTTTGCGTGAATATAATAATAATAATTGATTAAACTCGTCATAGGCAACTAACATTAAATGTTAAAGAAGAAATACATACTTCCCGAAAATCCTCAACATCCATAGCATCTGAATGTGAGCTATCTAATTCTTTTCTATGGAATGAAGTGCCCATCTCTATTTCTTTTTCTTGAAAGGTATGTGCGTCTTTCGGCGTATTTATTTTATAACCCAATTTTAATTTTATTGCAGACACTAATTTACTAGCTTCATAAAACTGTGGAGGAGTTGCTGGATGCTTAGAAAAGGGATATTCAGGTGTTTGATTACAAATACCCTTCTCAATATCTGCGAATGTGTTTATCTGCTTATCATTATTACAAAATTTCTCTGGTATCTGTGCTTTCATTGACGAAATAATTTTATTAGCTGTGAAAAATTGAGAAGGTGAAGGAATAGAGTGCAAACTGTCATTAGTAGGTGACTGATTCGGTTTTGTATCATTAAGACTTTTATCTGTGGTTTTTGTATGTTCATTTGAAATTCTTTTTTTCGGTGAATGTAAACTTTCATCTTCTTCAACCTCTTTATTTAGTTTTGAACGTAGAAGTTGAAGTCTTGTATTGGCTATATTTTTAGCCAATTTTTTCTTGTCTTTCCTTGTTTGCGAAGTTGAAGGCTGACATTTACTTTGAAATGATTTTGATGGAGTCTTAGGAGTATGTGCTCTTTGGTCTATTAGGCATCTCTGTGCTTCCTTCTTTTGTAGATGATCAGATCCACTATGGCCTGATGATTCTGAAAATTATGTTCAATTTATTACTATATTAAATAAAACAGCAATTTTAAGTATGATATCCTAGAATCTACAAGAATACCCATAATAAACATAAAATCAAGTGATCAAAGCAAAATCCAACAAATCAAATTTAAATAGGTAAGTAATTTAGAAATTTTGTTGATTTCCAATCTTTTAGAGCTTCAATCCATTATATTCATTGATAATTTTGAACTAAGCATTAATTATTTTCAATTTGATTGAATTGTATTCAATCATGGAAATTCATCTATTACAGTTTAGTAATTACTTTTCAAGTATTAAACTTTAAAGTACATACTAGATTTATTTATTTATTCTCATTTTCTATTTATATGTGTTGAGGTGTTACTCAACACATAATTCTGCAAAAGAAAATACTATAACCAAAATCTTAATCTATCTAAATCTTTGGATTTTGAAAAAGGTAGTGCTGTTGCGACCTCTCTCTCTCTAGTTGTAGCTTACCATAGCCAAAACAAACAAGGGTACACAGCTGTAATTACAGTGATATCTGTGTCTGTCTGTTTCCAATCTATCAAAACACTCTCTTAAATAGAGTTTACTTTATCTAAATGATTACTTTATTTTATTCATATAACTCTTGCCAACATTTCTTTTTTACCTGGTCTTTTCTTCTTACTTGAAGAACATCCTTCACTGCCATCACTTTTTCTTTTATTGCCTCTTTGTACTGTCTCTGATTGTTTCTTCTTAAGTTTTAATTTTTCCCTATCTCCCATATTTTTATTGTTTTGATCTGTTGGCTTTAGAGAATGGAAAGTTATTTAATAAAAATCGTGCGAGATATCAAAAAGAATTAGTGAAACATACCTGTGGTTTTGTCCATAAAGACTTCCCAGTTTTTTTGTTAAAATAATACTTTCTTCCTGGACTTGATTTTGAAGTACATGAAACCCAACCATCTGGTAGCTTCTCTTCGTTAGGTTTTTTAGAACTCATAGCAAGAAAATAGAAAATTCGTGTGGTAGATACTCAATATTATTTTTTCAGTACGTTATTACCTACCAGTACTACACTTTTCATTTTTATCAATTGTCAAAATATGAAATTTGACAAAAAACTTGAGATTTCATTGAAGATAATAATTGAATCACAGAGGTACGGCATTGCAAAGGAAGTGACTAGTGTGTCATTGCGTAAGTAGGTACCTACTTACAGCTGACTGCAGCCATATAGCGATTTAATGTCATACTGACGTACGATAGGTACCTAACCAATAATATTGACCAAATGAGTCTTCACAATTCACATCACTATTTTAAACATCGTCAATACGGCTAATTTTTGAATTTTCTAAAAGTAGTAGAGTAACTATTTTAAGCCATTAGTTAAAATGGAAAAAGCTCTAAAGATCGCTAAAACTTTAAGAAATAATTGGAAAAAGTCTATTTTTGGTGCAATTATTGTGTATTATGGTGCCGCGAAAGCAAAAGAAAAATACGAGTAATTATCGATATATTCTAGTTATCGCAAGATAGTTTAGCTTTAATTCAAGTAGTCTATCCATTTTGGTTAAATAATACAATAATATTAACTGGAATTATCGTTTTTCAGAATTAATATATTAATGCGAGCAGCATGCAAAGAAGCAGTTAAGTATGGGGATGCTTTAATTGAATACGATAGAAATCCAACACTTATTACAGTTATCTTGAACCCAGTTGCTAATAAAAGGAAAGCTAAAAAAGATTTTGAAAAATATTGTGAGCCAATTCTTCATTTGGCTGGTTTGCAAGTGGACATCCAACAAACAACATCTGAGGGCCATGCAAAGGAAATTGTAGAGAACTTAAAGGGTACCGAAGCTATTATTGTCGCAGGAGGAGATGGGACCTTTTCTGAGACTGTCACTGGTATATTTTAAAACTTTTCTACATTCTGTGTTGTTTGCAAACAACTTCTTTTATAGTTAAGTTGGATGTGAATATTTGAAATTAATTAGTTGAGTTTAGATTCCTAGATTTATATATAATTAATGGAGATATTACACTAGTTAATAATAAGTTACACCATTTATAAGTGAGATTCATACAACACACTGACTTTACTTAGGTAGATAAAATGATTTTTCCCTGAAAAATAAAATGCAAAAACAACTTTGTTTTTGTACCTTATTTTTTGTTCTTGATAGTCTATTTTAACCGACCTTCAAAACAACCAAAAGGTTATATATATATGACACATATTATATATTTATTCTTTTGGATGTTCTTAAAAATATAGTTGAAGAAATTTTATGAATTAATTTGATTGCAAAGATTGATAGTGTCATTATAATTAATAATTATTAATTATATTTAAATTTTCAGGTCTGCTAAGACGTAATGATGATGCCAATCGCTTTCCCCTTGGAATTTTGCCTTTAGGAACAACAAATAGCCTTGGCAATACATTATTTCCTGGAGGCAAAGGTGTTGAAAAAGTCAAGCAACTCATTGATGCCTGTATGGCTATTGTCCAAGGCAACACAGTTTGGAGGGATGCTATGAAAATTGAACCAGTAACAAATGAAGAGGAGACCCCAAGTAGACCAATTTATGCAATGACATCGATAGATTGGGGTGCGTTTAGAGATGTTAAGTCAAAACGGGACAAATACTGGATGTATGGGCCTTTTCGTGAATATGCATCTTATATTTTCAATGGCTATAAGGACTCTATTACATGGACATGCAGTGGAGTTATAACATACACTCCTCCTTGTGCTGGATGTGGAAATTGCTTGAAAAAGAAGTTTGAAGTGAAAAGAAAGTGGTCTTTTTTTATGCCAAGCACACAAGCAGCTGACAATATTGACAAAACTAAAATATTAAACCCAGAATGTGCTTCATCAGATGAATTATGCTTTAAGACTTGTGAAGTAAGGATAAGTCCTAAACTAAGTGGGGAGTTACCAGCTCTACGAGTGGAATTGGGACAGAGTAAATATTCATATACAGAGTTTGTTTCTGAAGGATGGCGTAGAATAAAAGGGGACAGTAATATTAAAGAAGCTTTACAAGCACGAACAGTTCTGTTACAACCACAAAATACAAAACAAGATGAAGTACTTGAGATAGACAAAGAAGAATTTGACATAAAGCCTATGAAAGTTACTATATTACCAAACATGATTAAATTATTTTGTAAAAGTGAAAATAAAGTTAAATAAACTTATCGTACTCATTAACGAAGTTTCATCTTTTACTTTTAACTGTACAAAAAGCTAAAGCAAAAGTTTATTAATAAAACTTGAAAAATATAAGTAAGTATATACAATATATATTTTAATAAAAATTATAAATTTTCATACATTACAGATCCAATTGTACTGCTTATATGACATACATTGTATAGGTAACTAAAATGAAGTTTATGTAATAAACTAGCGTTTTTTTCCAATATCATTATTGCTGTATTTTCAGCTAATTTTCAAGTCTTGACAGTTCATACATATAAATTGTATCAAAGTTTTTTCATACAATCATGAAAGTAAATTTTTTATATATGTACTACATAATTCATTGAAAAGCAACTACAATTTGTGTAGTGGTGGGAAATTTTAAATATGCTGTCTAGTATATTCCCATATGAATATTGAGGCTGTAACATGCACATTGAGTGATCTAAGTACGCCACGTTGTGGTATCTCCACACAGATATCCATATGAGGAAGCAAGTCACATGGTACACCACTTTTCTCGTTTCTAAAACAAATACAACAAATCAATAACAACTTAAAATTCAATTAAAAAGCAATGTTTCGAAAGGAAGTTTATAGTAAACTATACACTGACTAAAAGAAGTAAAAAATTAATAATAATTTTACAAGCTTCCACATACATATTTACTTGGAAGCGAGTATATTGTTTTTTGAACTCTGTTGAATTCATATTTGGCCTCACAGTCGTATATCAAAAACACAACAAAATTGCTCATAAAATAACTAATTTCTGTTTAAGATAACTTACCCAAGTAAAAGCAGCGTTTTCTTCGGAAACCTGAATCCCTGTAGACTTGTGCTGTTCGATGTCTGTTCTGCGGCGATTATGGTATACCCTTCAGCCTTTTTCGACGAAAGATAGTTTTTTAAGGGCTGTCCAGGTCGCACTTCGATAACATTAACCCATCTTTCAGCTGATACACTGCACAAATAAATATCACATCTGTTGGTAAGTACATTTAAACAGACTCTGCCTAATAGAATTTTTATATAATGGGAGGAAAACGGGCAGGAGACTCACTTAGGATAAATGGTCCTCCGAACATGGACATGGACACGCTCTTTTCAGAAATACCTCTGAATCAGATGATCGCACAGAAGTGGAACATTACTTAAATAGTAGAAAAGTTTGTCGTGTCTATCTGTCTGTGGCATCGTAGCTCCTATAAACATTTACAAATTTCGATGTGGTTTTTTGTTTGAAAGCTTACATGTTCAAGATGGATCTTGGCTTCAATTTATAAAGATCTGTTCATCCATCTGCGATTCCGTTCGCGTGTTTGACCTCTTTCAAGCTTTTCGAGCCTTTTTTGCCATTAAAGGTCACCTATTTCCCAAGATTTAGTCTAGGATTAGGTATGAAAATGTGACAATGGTTAATTATAGTGTGTGAATGGTTACTTTACTTAGTAATAGTTGGAAGTAGTTTAGTAGTGGTATTCTTATTAGTAATAATCATGTCGCGAGATTTTGTAAACTGTATTCAAACTCACTTGTTTATTTAAGTAAATAATAATTACCTGAGCCCCTGAAACTGTTTGTCCTGCAAATGCCTCAGGCTGTCAATGACGTATGTGTTGACAGCGAACACTTCGCTAGTCCGCGCCATTCCACCCAGGTTCGGCAACTTATCAATCAATGATGCCACCACTATCAAATCGCCTTTATGCACCTATTATGAAAAAAAAATCAACAAAATGGTCCATATAAGCTAAGACTTGAAACGGCGTAATTTACAGGAGTGCAGATATTTTGCGCCTATTTCACTGCTCAAGTAGATCAGCCTTCTGTGCCTACCCAAAACATCTGTTTCTCCAAGATTCGAACCCAGAAATGAAAATTAAATTAAATTTTAACTAAAACCACAATTATAAATCAAAAGGTTTTCATATTATCATAATACCTAAGTACTAAAACGATTTTATCAAAAGTTGTATTTTGTTGAGATCGCTTGGTAGTAATAAGGCAATCCATTTCACTGTTTTGTATTGTACCATTATTTGTATATTCTAAATCATTAAATAAATATTATATATTATTAAAATGAATCACCGAAATGTATGTATGGGCATATGTAACTGCGGAACGACAGCACCAAATTGGATATATATTTTTTTGTAGTGCTTGTTATTACCTAGAGAAGGTTCTTATGAAATAAATACATAATTAAGATTTAAGAAAGTTGCGCGGAACATTAGAAAATTAAGAAAACTTAACGACAATATTAACTTTTCTAATGTAATCTTATAGCGTTTGACATAACTGTCAGTTTTAAATGTTTAACTGTCATAATTTCTTATTACACATACCGTTTGGTATTTTAAATTATTTTGCAAATTCGAATTCAATAGGACAACGTATTTGGGAGCTTTCATCGGAGACGCTACCCTTCCCTTTGAGATATAACAAAACAATCATACAATGCATAACGGGACATTTCTCTTTTATAGACAGTACCGGCCATACCTGGAAAGGTATATTTGTTAGACCCCAAAAATTCCATAAAGATGCCCTTGAATTATGAAATGTTAAGTTTTAAATTGCATTATTCGATACAAAACTTACCGGTGCATTTTCCATTATCCCAACATCGCTCATATTATTCCAAGGAATATATTTCTTTTGTATTGTATCCGCTTCAATCGTTTCAACAGCTTTAACACTCACTGTTGTATTATTAAACTTTTTCAGTTCACAACTTTCACCAATATTCAAAAACACTTGTTTGGCGTAGTTTTCGTCGATTTTCTCGTTCGTCCATTCATTATGAGAACTATAATATATCGCATTTGCTGTCAGATCATTAATAATATCAAAATCGTGTACGAAATAATCATTTTTTAGTCTCTCTAAGCTTTTTTCTTTTAATTTTGATGCTTCAGACAATGTTTTATTTACGACATTTATGGCTTGTTTGTATTCAATAAGTTCGAATTGGCTGAAGGAGTTTATTCTTGAAATAAGATATTGGGCCTGCAACCGTATACTATATGTGGGCCCCATTGTATTCTCTAATAAGTAATCTAGGACTAGTTTTAACTCGTCAGAATTTTTAGAATTAATTTTCTTTATACACCAGTATAATATCATAAATTGTGAAGTGATTGGTACTGAATTCATTTTCATAAGTGCTATGCTGTCCGCCATGTTGATTTTCTGAAAAGTATTAAGTAATTATTGAATTTATTATGATAAACAGTTATAATATGTTTTTTTTTGTTTAATAGTGGTATGAAAAATAGGCGTTCGTCGAAGAAATATTACCTAAAAACATTTAAAAATACATCCAATTGTAAATCATCGGTCAAGAAAACAACACAACTGTCTAACTAAAAAATTGATCCATTGGTTTATAGATATAATAATATAATGTTGAAATTAAAAAAAAAACGACTCCAAATTGTAACTCTAAAACTACTGAACAGATTTTGATGACTTGACTTCAAAAAAGGAGGAGGTACTCAATTTTTCACCAAGTTTTCAGAGTTTCACCCGCCTTTATTTCGCGTGAAGTCTAAGCAATTTGTCAATTCGAACCAGTTATTCAACCAAACAAACAAATCTCATCTTTACATATAAATAAAATTGGAGTGTCTGTTTGTAATATTAAAATAACCGCTTTTTACTAAATGCATATGGATGTATATGTCACATATACCAAAATAACATTTTTTTACAATTTTTGTGTGTCTGTCTGTTTATTTCGTCTAATCTTTGAAACGGCTGGACCGATTTTGTAGGGACTTTCACTGACAGACAGTTGATGTAATAAAGAGTAACTAAGGCTGCTTTTATTTTAGAAATTAATATAAATAATAAAAAAAACTATTACGCTCGGACGAAGTACATATCTATTATTATTTTGATGTTCGCTATTTTACTGTTTTTAGGCTATATAATATTACGACAAAATTAAAGCGGGTGAAAATACGGGGCACTGCTAGTCTTAAAATATTAGTGGACATTAAGGATACCTTAAAATGGATTCCAAGTGATATACACCACTCTAAGTACAGTCGAGTGGATGCCTGATGTGGTATTTTGCCTAACAACTGCACGCACCATTCAAAAATATCATCTGTATCGTTTTTGTTGTTACTCCTATGGAGTATATAGAGTAAATGTTGTAGTCCCGTGTGTAAAATTCTATGTAATGTCGAATTTCTATGATATCTTTGTTTATTTTTAAACAGATCGTCAATTTTCTTCATAATTACACAAGAAATAATTTTCAATGTATCTAAATTTTGTATTTTTCCGAGCACCTCGATAGTTTTGTATTCAATATGGAAAGTTGTGAACACGCCATCGCTGAAAAAAAAATGAAAAGTTTATTAAACACGTGGCTAAATCTATCCGACGCTAAAAGTGTGTTATAATTTTAACGTACGTCATGTTAGTTACAAACAAGGATATCTCATAAATAGATGAACCTAACCATCATAAGTTTAGCCGAGATCCATTTCGATTACTTCAGTGTTCAAACAAATAAAACCGCATCATAATCGGTTAATTCGTTTAGGAGCCTATAAATAACACCCCTTTTATAACATTCCTTCCTCCTTCAGCGAAAGCACGCGGATTTTTTAATTAAAAAAGTTACCTTGTGCTCAAGTTGTATTCTTTTGAAATTTCTACTAGAAGGTTGTCCGTAATCCTGAAATACAAAATACTGATTTTAAAAAAAAATAGTAATATTAAATATAACAGTTTCAATACTAGGTTTTGCCCGGGACTTTTTAAAATTATTTAATTATTTGTGGGATACTTATTTTCAAAGTACAGTTTCATGGTTTGTCTTAGACAGACATACTTTCATACAAAATTTCATCCCCTATTTCAATCCCTTCAAGAGTAATTGTTTTTGCAATAAAATGTATGTCCATACAAGCCTTATACCCTTTCACAATCTTTATTCTATATTTTTATTAAATTTAATCAAATGTGCTTTAGGCATAAAAGCATAACAGACAGACAAGAGTTACTTTTGTATTTATAATAGTATTTGTCAGTTGTTAATAAAATAATGTTACCTATTGTCTTTCCTTGGAACAGTAACAGCTAATAATATTTCACAAAAAACATACACCATATGACCATAACTCAATACATAATCATTTCCGAAAGCTTTCACCAAATAATATAAAGGCATGTTCTTTACCATGGCGTAATCAATTATTTTATTACAATATGCAATTACTTCGTTATTATACATTGATTGTTTTAATAATTCTTCATCTGTTATTAATTCAACAAAACCTTCAATACAATTTGAATATTCATTATTAGTTTTAATTGCCTCAATCTCACTCCAAATTTTTCTCAGAAACTGTGTTATTTTAAACTGTTTGCATTTTAATATTTCCCCAAGTTTCATGTTTGTTATGTGCAATATCCATCTTATACAATCTCGATCACCAGACTCTAATGCATTTGTTAAGAAATCAATTATGTCGGAAAAGTCTTCTTTATTGCAATTGTTTGATATAACATAAACTACCTCACATGCTTTTGAATTGAATAGATTTCTCAATTTTCCGTTTCCTGCCTTTGTATTAATGTTATTTACATTGCTTAGAATTTTTATAGTATCATCTAAACTAATGCTTAATTTGCATTTGTCTCTGGAGCGATATATCACATTAAGCAAGTAAATTCTACAAATATTCATTTTAATATTACTACCATCTTCAAGTTGATTTATTATTTTTTCATGAAGTTTTTTACAAATCTGTGGACACTCATGCAAGTTGTATATGTCTTGATAATTTTCCAACAATATTATAATAAGGTCTTCATCATCATTCAAGTTGTTAAATAGATCGTCAACATAGTTGATAAGAATGTAACTTCTATCAATGAGTAGCTGCTTTATACATGGAATTGAATACTCGTCATTTATTTTTCTAAATAAAACCACTAAATAAATTGTATCTAACATAGTCGAAGAACTAATGTGTCTGTTTTTCATATTTGATAACATATTGTTAATATAATCTAAAAAATAAGGTAAACATCTCTCATTCCCTTTTAAGTATATAAGCATGAAGTCTATATTAAAATGAGATTTCTTCAAATGTTCAAAAAATATATCTATATCATAAATTATTAAATTATCTTTTATTAAACTGAATAGAGGATTTTCTTGTTCATAAAACATTGGTCTGACTTTTTTACAACTATCCTGTAGTATATTATCTTCTTTGCAGTTTTTATAATTTGATATATAAGTACTTAAAAGTAAATTAAACAAAGATAGAATATTTTGGTAAGACAATTTTCTACAATGATTTCCAACTATGCAAGATAGGTTTTTGTGGAATGCTTTTCTAATAATCACATTATTACAGGGCACTTTTATTAAATCATTCATTAGTTCATAACAATCTTCAAAACCCATATACATTTTACCCTGTATCTTTGTTAGAACAGTGCTCAGATGATACAGTGGTATCGGTGACCATTTCACATTTGGAATGTTCCTTATTAAAATAATAAAAGTGTTAAGATCTGTTATCTGCCTTTTAAATTTTTCTTTAATTGACTCACACACTTCTTCATGGTCAAAGATATTCATATCATTTAACGATTCCAACAAAACCATTGCTTCAAAATCACTACTTATGCAGATTTCTAATCTGTGCATCATACATTTAGTTTTCACTTCCAAATTGTCATGGTTTAACCCAATATTGAAAGCGCAATTTATCCAACATTTCTCAAGATTTTTTAATGCAGAAAATAAATGTAATGATGGCAGCACAATGTTACTTTGCTTCTCTTCTAAACTATCAATTAGGATAAAGAAATTCTCCCAAGTTTCTTTTAATTTATCCTTAATTTTACTTTTCCATTCCATAGAAACCCTTGATGAATTTATTTTAATGTCTTTATTGCTTGCTGTTAAACAGTCAATAGCTCTTTTAATTAAGTAAATTGCTAGTTTTCTATCTGTTGGATGTTTAGAACTAAGACCATATAAATTGATATTCCAGAACTCTATTCCACTTATAAGATTTGATTCAAATAGTGTAACTTTTTCTTTATTAGGCAAAGGGAGATAGTAATCTGACAAAGCACAGAGAACATTCAGTTGTATAAGATATTCACTACTAAATTGCTTAATACAGGCCCATATTCTATCCAATATATTATAACCAGTTACTCCATCAAAAAAGTTTTTTACAGTTGTAATCAGAAAGTGCCTTTTCAAAGTTTCACTTTGACTAATAACAATGTTCTCTAAGGGAACATTGAGAAATGGCAAACATAGTTTCTCACCTGTTTTTATAACAGCTTCAAGAGTACTATCACACAACTTAAGGCATAACAATAATTCGGATTGAGTATCTTCACTGTCTAAATGTTCTTTTTCAAAAGAAACACTTAATAATTGTTGCAATAAATGTTCCGATTTAAATATAATTGTACTTGGGCTTAGCGATAGGACTACACTTAATATTTTACAGATGCTATCAACGTTGTTTTCATTAATTTGTTCAATTAATTTACCGATGAATTCAAATTCTACATCATTTTCACATTCTTCACATTCCTTGGCATTTAAAAGTTGTTTATAAGTAAGCAAATGTATGGCATTAAATAAATGTTGTTCCGTAAAAGTTTTTCGGCTCATAATAGACTCAAGGCGGGCGTTTATCAGCTCCTCATCAATATCTAGAATGTCCATAAACGATAGAAAATCATTTTCCTCCATTTTTATTGAATTGCAGATCTAGGTACCTTTGAAAAATAATATCAACATTATAGCATACTAACTGCTTTATAACCTCAAAGTTATTGAGTTTTGACCACAACACTAAGTCAAGTTTTACTAAATTATATTACTTTCCTTTAATCGTGCACATTACTAAATAATTTACGCTTAAAATTGCATCAATTTTACACAAAAAATCTTGAAAATACATCACTTTGAGAAAATGAAAGAAAACATGTCGCGGACATTAAAGCGATGGCGCCAAAAACCTCAAAATTCAAATGTTTAATAATGAGCAAGAGAATATAATGCTACGTTAATCTATGGTGACATATAATCATACATCTAGTTAGTAGTTACTAGTGTACCATCTTTGATGTAAACAGCATATTATTATATTGTGTGCGAAAATACGACCAATCAAATTATACTGCGACATATGTATTGCGTCCTTATTTTAATGAAAAAAAGCAGAAATTTACAAGGTTTGAACTATAAAGCATTTGTGTAATGTATGCTAGTCAGTCCTAGTGGATACGATAATTTGATTGATGTACGATAATTTTACGGCCCTGGTACGATAGCTGCCTGGCTTCAGGTTGTAAACCCTATTCACTATTAAGTTCGAATCGAGGAGTTATAAATGTCGCACGTCATTTTGTATTCAATGTTCCATAGGTATTTCATAGAAGTATTATGTTATATAAACGAATATTTGCTGTTTTATTGGCGCTGTTCATTTCTGAGTAATTTACAAATTAATATGGGTACATGGAAAAGTTCGATTTCTATCAAATAGATGAAATTATTTTATCAACTAAACTACTCCGGATAGATATTATGTTTTCAGATTAATGTATAATGCTTCTATAATAAAATATATGAGTAATGTTGCAAAAGGTGGTTAAAATGGTTATCTAAGATATGAAAAAAACATTTATTCTTGTTTTATTTTAATTTTTTTTTTTTTCACTGATGGTAGGAAAAATACTTTATTCTGGGTAACATAGGCTATATTGTAAATGCCAACGAAGTCGTGAGAAAAGGTTTTATAACATATTAAGGCTACACTTGAAGAAGTTGCATCTAAGAGTATCATTCAGCAATTATTATAAATGCATAATTTTAGGTTATTTTCTGCATCTCCCTTTTAAAATGAGTTAAGCAGGCTCTATAGCTTTTTTAAATAAGTCTCGCGTCTGATAGTCGCATGAAAACCATCGCCAGGTTGAAAAAAATAAAATGATCAACAAGACATAACTACGTTCGCATTCTTTTTGATAAAAGAATCGCGTACATTTATTCCTTTCAATAGCCTTAAAGACTAGTCTATGCTATTCAAAACGAACTGAACTAAATGGATGTTGTGAAAACGGGAAAGACTTCATAAAATGCAAATGCATACGCGAGAGTACACATTACAACGGCAGCTGCCATTTGAACGTAATCCTGATGCCTATCGTGCGGGTGCCGGGCGACTGAGCTCTTCTCGAGGTTGCACGAGTGTGTAGTCACATAGTTCGGACTTCGATCAACTTCGCGAGTAGTGCAGTGCAGGCATAACGCCCAGACGATTGGGCCGCCGGTACCAGCGCTATGACCATACTTTTTTCTTTTTGTTATTGCGTAATGATTCAGTAAAATCTGTCACTATCTCCCGGCCTATTACCTATATAAAGAACTAAGTTGCCTATCGTGTATACTCCTTCTGTGGTACCTATATAATATCTAGTACCTACCGTACAGTTTTTCTTAGTGCTCACGTTCTAATTATTAAGGCCTTTTTGCTCTATGCCGGCTCCGTGTACTTGCTTTATCTGAGATCCTGTTAATGTAAAATATAATATAATTAAATTAATAAAAAGTTAAATAAAATTAAAATTATAAATTAAAAATATTTAGTTAATAAGTCAAAGACCTTTAAATAAATTCTTGGTTTGTTATTAAAATTAGTATCCTAATATTCAATTATTATATTTATTTCATTATATTTGAATATAAGTTAACTCTTTTACTTCAACATAATTATATAGTCAAAGTATAACAAAAATAATGAATAAGTATACTCAATAATAAAGAATACAGTTAATTTTGATCAAAAAATTGTTTTTTATTATACAATATACCTGCCTATGTTTTATAGGAATGTTTTTTATCAAAACTTAAATTTTCAACGCTGGTCTAATCCTCACCCTATTCATCAATTTGAATTTTCAAATAATTCTGATGACGGCATTTTCGCAAAGCTTTATTACATATATTTTTTTCTCCCAAACAATATTTATTACAAAATACAATCCTACGAAAGTTTAAGCTTAAGTTTACTTTTTTTTTAAAGCAACTCAATAAAACAACCATTCAATGATAATTTGCCACTTAATTTCTTGGATAACTTAAAACCAATTTCGAAATGAAATTTATATATAATATATTGTCATGAGTTTTCTTCACAACGATTGTAGTTAAGTATATCATAATTTTCTATAGAAAATTGTTAACAAATTTACTACAATATGAATTAATACTACTATTTTTTTTCGATGTTCCAATGTACGTCACCGTCCATAAAAAAAAATTAAAACGCCAAGCTTTTAATGATTTTAAATCGGTACCTAATTAATAGAGACGTTGACAAATACTAATAAATGTCATAATAGAACTGTCAATTGACTAAAGACAGCTGAAGTTATTTTGTTGCTAAACTTAATTGTTTTAATGTCACGTGAGTCTGTGGAGATTTGATTAAGTAATTTGTCAAAGTCATGAATCATGGTTCATTTGATCACTGACAGTTGAAATTTTTCTCAAAATTCAGACAAAAATAAAAGCGTACAAACGTAGTCCTACTAACTTTTCTTTAGATAGATCTTTTCTTTTCTAGAGCTACTAATTAAATTTGGTAGATAAAATTTTCATCTAATTTTAAACAATTGATAATTCTAAGTTAATTTAAACTACAAATACTTAAAGGAGTTATGATATATTTATTTATATCGTTGTCTTTTTTTTAACTTTGTACCTAGAAGATTGCGACGTAAGTTCAAGACTTAGCAGAAATGGAAGATAATTTGCCGAGTGATGATGAAGTTAAAGATTCACCTATGAGCCCCAAATTGGGGAGCAAGAAATTAAAGCTAAATGATGGAAGTTCACAAGACAGTCTTATCGAAGGAGGTAAGTATTCCTTGTCAATATTTTTGATAATATACGACATTGAATTTTTAAAACAAATATTTTTTAGCATCAGGAAGTAAAGATATCAAAGACGAAAATGTGGACAGTGGCGTATCAGCTGATAAATCTGAAAGCAATAGTGAAGCAGCTAGCGAAGAACAAGGGAATTCATCCAATGCGGAGCCTGTAAATGAAGTTGTAAATATAACACCTTCAAGCAGCAATGTACGAGCTATTCTTCTTAATCTACGACGTTCAGGGCACTGCAGAATTTACAGAAAGCGTAAGACACCAGACCGTGATTCTGATGAGAACTCTTCAAGGGATTCTGATGATTTGTCAAATGATGACAGTTTAGACAACATGCAGCTGTTTAACACTTACTATGAAAGTGCACCAGCATCTTCCAATAATTCATCTTCAAGCTTGTTAGTAGCTACAACTATTTTTCAGTATATTTTAAATGTACATTTATATTATTTAATTATTTGGCAGAAAAAATTTAGTCCTTTTATATGTATTGTAAGAGTAAGCAATATTATTTAATTGTTTAATTCTATTATTTATTTGTTGATTGAAATAGAAATATTCGAAAAACCTTTTGTATTGAGGACTTTTCATTGACATTATATCTGAAATATCATTCTTTGTAGATTTTATGTTACACTTTAAAACAAGATAAAATTCATATAATATGAAGCTGAAATAGATCTAAAATTATGTTACAGTAGTTTAAGCAATATGGCAGAGAGCAGTAATAATGATTCTAGTGATGATAATCAACTTGACCTTGAAATAGAAGAAGATAGTGAAGATACTCAAGTTTTTGAAAATGAACAAGTTTCATCTCGGAACAAACAGGAACGTGAAAAGACTCCACCTGTACTCCTTAAGACAAGGCCAAAACATGATTACATTATTCTTAGAGGTAATATACTTTCTTAATTATTAAAACAATACATTTATTAATATAAGTTGTATCAGTTTCCTTAATATACAATGATAGATTAGTTCAGTCGGCTGGAATCGTGGACACTCAGGACTCAGTCAGTTGATGTCATGAACACTGGAGTCGGGTTTCGACTTAAAACTTTTCGTTAACAGGTGCGCGTGCTAGCCGATTTAGCTCAAAGCCGTGCTACTCTGTATCAGGAGCGAAGATTGACTCACAGCCAATTTAAATGGCGAGCTTGGTTGCCAGCTGTCATTATTCAACAGTCACTCTAAGAAGAGAGTTCTAGAGTTGTTCTTAAAAGGGCATTATTCAATAGTGGTCTTTAGAAGGAGAAACTATACAATTGAGAAGTGGTTATGTATTTTGAGTAAATAGGAAAGTCATTAGGGGAAGTGTATTTGTTTAGTGTGGTTTCTATTATTTTTTAATCGTAAACTGCTTAAAATACATGGGCTTTATTTTCAGAAGCTTATAGCCTATTGTACATATTATAATTATATTTCAGTCTAGCTACTATTATACTTCTGTTTGCCTTTTGACAAAAGCCTCTCCCACTCTCCACCAGAATACAGTATATTATATTACTGTAAAATACTTCTTAAAAATTACAAGTATTCCCTCAACTGAGCAATTTTTTTCATGGATGTTTTATTAAATGAGATTATTATTACCTACATTTTGATCCACTTTCAATCATAAATGCCAGACATTTTTTTTACCATAAATTATACTGTGTTCATAAGTTTTTGTTCTAATGTAAAATAATTTACATAAGAATAATTACTTATATTTATATAAATATAAGTTTGATGTAGCTGTCTGTGACAAAGGAATGGACCGCAACTGTTTTTTTTTTTTTGAAAGCTGATGTGGTCAAGATTAGATATTCTTATTTGTATTTATCATGTTTACGAATTTGGAGATTTTATTTTTCATTGTCTTTAATTTCACTTGTTAATAAAATGTAATTGTCAATGCAGAATTAATGAATCGTGAAATGGGTCTGACATTTCCATTGGGGAAAGCTGTTAATGAAAAAGTGAGTTTTGAACAAAAGTTCTACGGCTCATTACATGCTGTGTACAGAATGGCTAAGTTTGACTCACTTATGAAGCATAAAGGCTGTGTTAATTCTATTAATTTTCATCCAGAAGGTAAGTTGTTCTTATATTATTCATTCTGGTACTTCATTTGTCAATAATTGAAAGGGGCAATTAACTAATTTTAAAATACTTGCATAATTAAAAATCCTTCATTCATTAAACTTTTCTTATGTACTTTTTTCTTAATTTCTTTAAAAGACTACTTTAATTTCACTATACTTGTGTTGTTTATTTTTAAATAAAAAAGACAACATTCATATTCTCTTTGGTTCCCAAGGACTCTAGACAAGCAACAATAGTGTGTGATGGTTGTCTCCTGATGCAAAGTAAATTTGTTTGGAAATGATGTTTGGTGTTGGTTTGTTCTTAAAACACTTTATGTCATTTCTATACAAATTTTCAATGCATAGACAGCACCCATTAAACCTATTGTCCTTGTCAAAAGTGGGCTTTTTGGTGCCTAAACTTCATTAGATGAGATAAAAATAATGTTTTGTTTTATTAAAAATTTAATTATAACCAAAGGTAATATTTATTTTCAAAAAAGAGGATCTCAATTTGATTATGTTAAACAATTATTTTGGGGTTACAAACCGATTTTAATGATTATTTTTATTTGGTGGGTAAAAATTTTTCCCCTGAACCTGTAGATGAGATAATAATAATGTTTGGTGTCGTTTTCGTAACAACACCACTTATTCGCAAACAAATTTCGAGTGTAGAGGTCTTGGAGAGCCCCTGTACAATTATTGTGGATATATTTTTAGACGGTAGGTTGGCGCAATAGGTAGTGCTCCTGCCATTTGCGCCAAAAGGTCCTGGGTTTGAACCCTGGCATTTATTTGTGTGATTAGCACGAATGTTTGTTTCCGAGTCTTGGTTGTTTATAAGCTTATTTATTGTGGTACCCTCGTTGTTTCTGATTACCATACATAAGTGCTTCAAACTTTGGGATCAGAGCAGTGGTCGAGTAGGTGAGTTGTTCCAATTATTATAATATTTGAAAGTATTTTATTTAACTTTTACAGGGTACTTATTGGCCTCTGGGTCAGATGATACAAATGTAATAGTATGGGACTGGGCGAGGAAGAAGCCGATACAAACTATGAGGACAGGCCACAAGTCAAATGTATTTCAAAGCAAGTTCCTCTATTTGAATGCGCAGACGCAACTCAATATCGTCACTTGTGCGAGAGATGGACAGGTTATTATATTTTGTCTTTCTTGGGTTGTTAAGACATGGACAAAAATCTATATTTGTACTAATATTATAAAAAGAAGACATTTTTATTTGTGATCACTTCTTGCATTCTTTATACTTAATATTTATAGTTTTTCTGTATAACTAAACTTTCAATAGTCCTTCGAGCCGGATTAATTACACGAACACGGTTAGGCGATTAAATATGAATTATGATGTAACCGTAATGATTAAACTTCAGGTGCGATTAATCCAATGCCCGTCGAGTGGTGGTGTCGGGGTTTCGCGTCGTAGGCTTGCAACACATGCACGCGCCGCTCACAAAGTGCATGTCTCCGCTCATGAGCCACACATGGTCTTCTCCGCCGGAGAAGATGCCATTGTCATGAGGTGTGACGTCAGAGAGGAACGTGGGTTCAAGTAAGTATGGCTGTCCCATACCAAAAACTCAGAACGGGACAAAAAATTTAAAAGAAAAGCGCAAAAACGGCAAATACGCTAGCTTAAAATTTTTATTTTAAGTAAAAATAAGCTATTAAAGAGAAATCCTGTAAATACTAATGAGACATGCACGTTTCTGCATTTACTGCGATCATTTTCTCTTGTCCAGTGAACCCAATCGAAACATTTGGTCCCCGGTATTCGAATCTAGGACCTGGGCGTAATACACAGATTCGTGTACAGCTTGGTAGTGTAAATCTACTAAGTAAAAATAATAAGCTTGTTACTAAAATCTTTTTCAGATTTTTCCAAGTACGCGAAACGACCCCAATTCCTTTATACAGTGTGACTGGACATCCACTAAGACCAGAACAGCTATTGGTAGCGGGGCGAGATATGTATCTTCGTGTGTACGATACTAGAAAATCCGATAAGCCAATAAACCGTTACACGGCTAACTTTAATCAGGTGATTTTTACTTAATCTTCTTAAAGAAAAAATTGGTTGCCTGTAAAGTCGGTATACGGGCGAAAGTTTTACGTGACAACGACTTTGAGTGGTAAAATAATTATCTTTTTATGTCTGTCTCTCTCGCTCTTAGGCGGGCTAACCATGCCCGAGTGGAAGGGACGCGTGCCTCTCACTCGCTCTCATTGTGAGCGCATAACGTGAGCGGAGCGTAACGCAGTTTCTTGAAGTGTCACCCGGCTAACCAATTTATAAGACGTTGTCACGTCAAAATCTCGTAAAAAAACGTCAAGGCACTCCTTATAGTAAAAACTATAATTTTTATTGCCGACGCAAGAAAAGTGGTGTTATGATCGATGTAACAGTTTTTTGTATGAAATCTGACGTCGTTGACGATGGAATTGGTATAATTAAAAATACCAAACGCAATATGTACAACGAAATGGGAAATTATGACATTTAAATAACTGACAGTTATGTCAAATACATTAGAAAAGTTGATATTTTCATTAAGTTTTCTTAATTTTTTTATGTTGATTGATTCTTTCTTTCATAAAAACCTTCTGACAATAACTAACACAACATAAAAAGAATTATCCATTTTGATGCAGTCATTCGCGTTATGCGCGTACATAAATTTTTATTTATATAGATTTAATGATGTAATTTCAGAAATCCGGGTCGACTAATCGGAAATCAATATACAAATCACTAATGCACTTAACATGTGCTGTCTATAACCACGACGGGTCAGAGATTTTAGGCTCATATAACGATGAAAACATATATTTGTTTGATGCAAAGCTTGATATTTTTGATCCGTAAGTATTATCCTCTGTATATTTTTTCGCTCAGACATTTAAAAATATATAGGTAGGTATATAAAAACTACAAAATACTCTGAAAAACAAACAAAAGTTTTTTTACCTACAGAAAGATATTAATTCTCAACAGAAGTTTGAATTCATTAAGAAACCAAAACTCATAATTAATTGCTTTCCAAAAAAATATAACTATTACTACTACTAGTTATATATATATATCTTCGGTACAAACATTATGGTATGGCAGACACAATTATATGTATACTTGTTTCTCTGACTTTATACAGTATTTTTTTTATTGAATCCAGAATTGCGTAATGCGCAATATCAGATTTAAGTACACTAAAATGGTTAAACTGTACACAACAGAATTATACATGTGTATGTTTCTGTTGTGTTTTATCTATTGTTAAGTTGCCTTAATCGACATTACTTTGAGAAAATATGTACACTCCTTTGCAAAAAAAAAACGGGCACTTTTGATTTTTAGAGTACTTTTAGTATTAACAGTTGTAAAAGGTATTTGATGCAACAAAATAAAATAAATATTATTTACTGATGTAAAAAAAACTTTGTTTGGTAAACAAGTCGATCTTAATTTGTTTTATTTAGATTTTTAGGTAATTACTCATTTCGACAAAAATATAAGGTAACTTCAATCGGCTTTCTTCTTTTTTCTACGTCGCCCGTTCGGTGTGCTCGAACATTGTCGTCCATAAACACAGCAGCACTTCCTGTAGCAGCTAACGCTGGTTGTGCATGAGGAATTAGGAGTTCCGTAATGTAGCGTTGTGCATTTAGAGAGCCATTTTCTATAAAAACTCTGTACGGTCTTCAGAAGTTATGCTAGCCCAGAACAGGTCAGAGCCTCCACCGTACGGCGTAATTTCTTCAAAACATACCTCTGCATAACGCTCTCCTGGTGTTCTTGGCACTTTAAAACGTCGGTCCTTACGAAATGGCTTCATCAGAAAATAAAATCTTGCTCCATTCTACATCGGTCCACGTCGCACAATTTTGGGAAAATCTTAACCTTGCAATATGGTGCACACGGAGTAATTTAGGATCCCTAGCTGGTCTTCGACTGTGTATATCGACT
The DNA here is from genome assembly GCA_912999735.1 of Aporia crataegi. Taxonomy (NCBI): domain Eukaryota; kingdom Metazoa; phylum Arthropoda; class Insecta; order Lepidoptera; family Pieridae; genus Aporia; species Aporia crataegi. Next base: position 8,364,736 of record OU538743.1, read on the forward strand.
TCTAGAAGTCTCCTCCTGACAGTCCATATGCTAACACACATTTCTAACATCTTCAAGATTGTTTTTGATGTTATTATAGGTAGAATTCAGATTTATTAAACTTGGCTCACAATATATCGATCGTCCCTGGGCTCAGTACATCGTTTTCTTCCTAATCCCGGTCTTTTTTTCAAAGAACTGGTTTCTTGAAACCTAGTCCAAGTCCTCTAAACAGTGGAACGACTAACATCAAACAACAATAATTGTTTCTAATTATTTGAATGCATATAAAACCCCTTTTGTTTAAGATTTCCATAGTTGTACAGAAATGTTTTGGGTGCCCGTTTTTTTTGCAAATGGGTTTACTATATTTGTTCGTGAATTAAAAAAAATATTTGAAGCTATTTCTGAGGCCTATATTGTACACGTGAAGTACAATTAATTATTATATGACATTTCCAGTTATGGACCGCATGACAAACAGACATACTCGCATCAATACAGCGGGCACCGTAATAGTGCAACTTTTAAGGGCGTCTCTTTCTTCGGACCTCAGAGTCAGTATATTGTGTCTGGATCCGACTGTTCCCATATATACATATGGGAGAAGAAGTCTGAATCAATAGTCCAATGGATGAACGGGGACAGCAGTGGTGTTGTGAGTTTTTTTTATTTATTTAACGACTGTCCACTATCATACGGTCATACGTAATAGGAATTTGTCAGACAAATAAATCTTTGTATTGAAAAGTATGAGACTGCCCACTAGACCATTCCGTCACCGACCAGCACCCTCGCATGCCATGCACAGAGCGTCATTAATGGAGAATGTTCACACATTTTGATTTTTAGTACAACCGTATTCTCTATTGAAAATGGAAAAATAGATATTATGTACTTCATTTTGTTCACTTAACTAATTCAGTTCACAAAATCTCAAAAATCACTTGTCGCACATTTTATGAAAATCATAAAATGCCTCTTAATAAAGTAGGTATAATTGATCATTGTAAATAATTAATTTTCTTAGTTTAAATTAATAATTATGATTTCAGGTCAATTGTATAGAGCCCCATCCCCGGTTCCCAGTAATCGCGTCAAGTGGACTCGACAAAGACGTCAAGATTTGGATGCCGTGCAGACAATCTGACCCCGACTTCAAGGGAATAGAGAAGGCATGTAACTGATTCTTTTTATAAGTAACCTTCTGAACCTAAACAAGTTGAAATTAATAAAAATTAAAAGCTTTAAAACAAAAAAAAAACGAGTGTTCTTTAAATCTTAAGAGAGAAAGAAAATGTGTTCTCGCACCTCTCTCTTGCTCCTACAGTGATATACGAAACGTAACTCTCTCTTAAATATGTAAATGAAGGAGGTTTCATTTACAAATATTTAAAAATCATTAATTAATTAGATATACCCAGAGGTGTTTAAAATTTTTTTAAATTCACATTGCTTCTAAATCCATTATTTAAGTCCTGTTTTTTTACACGCTTTATATTAGCTTCACCTGTATGTATGTTTGTAACCGACTTCTTTGGGCGCAATTTTGACGATTTTAAACGGCTAGATTTCGTTCAAACTTTGTAGATTTATCGAGGACCGATGACAATACAATAATTTGATAAAATTATTCCATTCTTCAATTTGCAAAATATGATTTATGTTAATTTATATGTCGGCGCGCGGGCGCCTATTACTCGCCTATAAATACTACCGCGCTGTGGGCAATCAGCCAATCACAATCGATTTCTATAAAAAGCATGTTTTTTAGTTTTTTTAAACTATTTTAATAGTTAATTCTAAAATTACAGGTCGTTCGCGGGAACATCTTGACTGGACCGAGTCCAATGTTCACGGACTTCCTGCCGTCCTTATACAGCGCATGGCGCGGCACGTTGACAGATGATGACACCTCGTCATATAGCTCTAATATTGACTTTGATGGGAACGGCTGCACAACTTTCTAGCGGTCTATCCATTTGTAGCCAATCCTAATGCCGACATTTCATTTAAGTTTTTAAAATCACGGGTTCCGTTCCAGCAAAGTCTAGACTTTGCTGGAAAATGAATTTCTTAGTATAAAGTATTTCTACAATGTGTAGATTACCTAATTCATATTTTTTACTGCAGCACATTTTCGCGGTCTTTTCTTTCATTTTTTCTATTTTTGTCCTTTCCCAAGCTGTTTATCACCGTACTGATGAAATACAGAGTTACTTTCGCATTAATAATATTTGGATAACCCTGCAAAGTAGAGGGTACCTACTGATTAGGACAAGTAGTAAAGCGAACTTGCTCAATCGTGTCCATCTTATATCCAGAGGAATTAGGAGAAAGAAATTTAGAGTCGGATCTATGTCGGCTGTTTGTCCGTTCGCGATAAACTTATTGATTCTCACATTTCACCAATATACAGTGGTTTGTCAAGGTTTTGTGTAAAAATCGGTTGAAAATCATTGTTGGAAGTTTCGGAAAAAGTTACAGAAAAAAGCAACATGGGAGATTTCATCGAAAACACTGTCTTATCTTTTGAGATATGACAAAACAATTCTTGGTGGGATATTCCTCTTTTATAGAGATATAAATAAAAGTGATAGCTTACGACTTCCAAATCATTGTATATTGTTTTTGTTGTAATTTTCCTATTTGTTTAAATGTCAAATCTAACGATTCCTATTAAATTCATCTCTCCTATTATCTCTGGAATATGAGACTGACACTAGTAAAAAGCAGTTTTAAGTCATCAGACCAATTAAAAGTATGAACAAAACATGATAGCATGATAATTTAAAAAAATATTATATACAATTTATCCATGTTTTGTATATTATTAAAAAAGCAAATATATATAGTTCCACTACATTGCCACGTGGACGAGTACTTCAGCCGAATATGATTTTTTTTTCATTTTTGAAATACAATTTACATTAAAAATGTATGACTTAAAAATTATCAGTAATAATAAACCACTTGTGAAACGATGTAATTGTGTATTGTGTTTAGAATATATTTGTGTTTATTGGAAAATAAAAATTGTAAACATTGTAAAAATGTTATTTCGTAGTTTTTAGTTATATTGGATTACAATGCCCGTAGACTAAGGAAAGTCTGACATCAAATCTGAAATTTGCAAGGACTTTGAGGAAAAATATTAATTATTATCGCGAAACATCGATTTTAAGGTGATCTAGCATTAGGTTCATATTATAAATTCCCTTTAGTATAGTTCGTGAGGAAACGCGTTCAGAAAGATCTGAAAAATAAGTGTTTCGATAATTTAGATTAATTTTATTACGATTCGAAAACGTCTTGATCTAGAATAATTGCAGATATTACCAAAAATATTTGCACTTGAATTAGAATTAAATTTGGATAGTGACCTGCCGTCTGAGTTTAGCCAACCGAAACATTTGTTTAAAACCACACCTTCGCCATGACTTGTTGACGGCTACGAGACCCGTATTGAGATAAATATATATATATGGTTTAGTAATAAGTTTATAACTAGTTATTATTCTTAACCTGTGAGATTGTTTGTTAAGTTGGAGGGTTTAAGAAAGCGCTTAACCAATTTCCACTTTTGCTTTATAATTCTATAGGCTTGGATTACATACCTAAGTTCATAGATAATTTTATACTAAATGTCCTAATTTTTTGAACAAAGCCGCGAATATGTGCTTGTTAATACACAAAACATTTGCATTATAAAGGTTTTTGTTTCTCAACAAGTGGATATTTTATATTTAGTCGAATTGTTTTTAATTAAGTAAAGTAAATCTAGAAACAACATATGTATTGTTAAAAATAGCAAAATGATTTGAAATAATAACGATCGTTTTATTTTGAACCGACAAAAATCAATTTGATTGTACCACAGTTTTTAATATCAATTTTGGTTGTAAGTCATAACTTCAAATATGTGTGTGCGTACTTCTCTTTTTTAACCGACCTTCAAAAAAACCAAAAAGGTTATCAATTCAACGTGTAGGTATTTTATTTATTTTCTTAGTAGATTTTAGAGTTGGTTTATGGTTTATTAAGGAATTTTAACCAATGTATTTCAAAACTTTTAGATTTATAGACTACTTTGCGTGCAAGAAGTAGAATGTGGCATATAGTAAGTTTTAGTTTTAGTTTGAAAAAAAGTACTCCAATCTCTATGGTTCCCAAGATGTCAAAACTCATCGAAAATCGAAATCGGTTTTTAGGGCAAAAACTTATCAAAAAAAAAAAAAAAACTAGATATTATTTTATATTAGAAATGCAAGTAGAGAACTAAAAAATTAGGTAGGTACCTAGCTAGTTCCTTAAAAATGTCTTTCTAATGGTTATATTTAACAAATGAAATTGAATAAAATTTTAAAGTTTTTCTGACAAATGATTGCAAATAAGAACTTCTTAGATAGTTGAACAGATTTTAATTAATAGTAGCTAAGAACCACATCGTTCAGCTCAATTAAATCGGTCAATTATAGAAACTATGATGCCAGGTACATTACATTTTTAACCCTCTGTTCGTCGTAGGTTAAAAAAAATACTATTGTCATTTTGCTAAGTAATGCAAATCTGTCTTGTTTCCATTGAGTATTTTCTAATAGTTATTAAAATGTAAAGTCATGGAATTCTCAGAAATACATTTACCTGATCAATGTCTCAAAGGCTTCGTCCTAACCTGAAATGTTCTAAAAAACCAGACAAAAGATTAAACAATGTTGAGGTAGGTAAGTACAAGAGATGTTCGAGGTAGGTAATAAATTTCAATCAAGTCTGATTAAAATAAACTTTTGCGTTTGAAGATCTTTGTTAGGATAATTGTTACATAGGTAAGTTTCCAAACTCAGAGATAGATTTTGTAAATACCTACGCATAATTTTGACAATGATCTTAGGTCCCTCATGGTGTTGATGACAAAATTTCTTTATTGATTTGAACATTATTAAATACCTCTATTACCTACTAAGTGTTTCACGTGTCTGCTTGTTGCACTGGAGGTTCTGGGTTTGACTCTCAGGAAACAAATAATAATAGGTTGGGTAGGCAAAGATCACTTACTTGTAGATACGTTACGTAAATTTTGTGTTATTAATGAACCTACTTTAAAAAAAAAGACGTGAATAGTTGATAAATAAAATTCATGTAAAATTCAACAAGGGCATAAAACTGTCATGTTGCTCTTGAAAGGCGGTGCCAAATATGTGAAGGACGTAAATACTATTCCAGTAATAATCCATACTAATATTATAAATTCGAAAGTAACTCTGTCTGTGTGTCTGCTACGCTTTCACGCCTAAACCACTGAACTTTAATGAAATTTCGCACAAACAGATAATAATAAATAAAATAAGAATAGAAGAATAAATCATAGAGTTATAAGCAAATAAATACAACGCGGTCGCGCGGATTTCAGCGATTTCTCGCCCGATTGTGAAACTATTCTTATCCTGAATACTTATCTCCTGAATAATATCCTGAAAACTATTGATAGTAAAAATTCTAAAAAAAAATGGGACCACTTCGACGAATTACCTTATCGTTTGACACTTTATATTATTTCATCCAAATCGGTCTACGGATGCCAACGTACGAGCGGAACATAGGAAAAAAAAATACACGTCGAATTAATAACCTCCTTTTTGGTTTTTTTGAAGATCGGTTAAAAAGTAGTTAGGTACGGAACAAAATATATGTAAAACTTGCATTTTTTTACAAGTAGATAGCGAAATCGAGAATGTTACTATGTAAGCAAAATCATATTATGTATACAAATACAGTAGTTTTTGTTTTATTCAAAAAGAGCAAGTAGGTTTGATTTTACATGCATTTAAAGTTGGTCAGCTCGTGTCAGCACTCAGCAGCGTGTCGTTACAGTACAACACTCCGCTCTCTCTGTCTCTCTTCTCGAGCAGTGACGCGACAGACTGCGCGAGCTATTGTAGAATGACGTCACGTCGTCCTACTTTTAAAATTCTGTATCACGGGCACAAATTGACGTAGGTATCAAATAGTTTTTTTTTCACACGATTTTTCCATTGTCAATAGAGAATACGGTGGGCTAAAAATCAAGTGTGAACATTCTCCATTATTGTTTATTTCTTTTTATTTAATCGTACAAAAATAATTAAGTAGGTACCTACTTAGGTAGTATTTATTGAATAAATTAGGTGTATTACCTTCCTATGTAAAGCGTACCTACCTACAAGCTATGAAACAAAATCAATGTGTAATATGTACCTATTATAAATTTTTAATTAATAAATTATTATTAATTATATATTATAATTTATAATATGTAATAAGTTATATTTCCCTGTCAGAGAAGTAGTTTGCAGTAAAATTATTGTAGAATATTATATTTCCCGCTATTTTGGTAACTCATGAAGTTATGAATGACAAGACCACTAGAGACACGTAGTGATTGAATTGAGAACTATCGTATACCTAGATCTTCTTTTAAAATTATCCTCGAATTCTAAATTATATTTATGACAAAATACTGTAAAACGACATAATTAGGCAGTTTTAAAATATTATAAGGAAACTACTTCAAAAATACTAATATCGCGTTGTTTTTTTTACTATTTGTCCACATGCTTTCAATTTTCCAATGGCCGCGGGTCTCGGCCAATCAGATGCGAGGCGTGTAGAAACCCGCGCCATCTTCGATTTCAAACTCGTCTCGTCTCCGCCGCGCCGTCCGGCGTCCGTTCACTTGATCAGTCAGTCGCGCGTCGGTTAGGTTACGAACGTTAACACTTAAACTTGTTTTAATTTTAGTAATTAAAAATAAAAATCAGAATACAATCATGAGCTCCAATGATAAAAACAGTGAAGTGGCTGTAGATAAAGTCGGCGATGAGAAAACAGATGCAAAAAGTGATCTAAAGGGAGCCAAAAGAGCAGCAGAGGTGAGTGCACATGTCAGTTATTGTATTCATTTAGAAGCTCGCCATTTTATTGAACATTGAAAAATTAGGTTATCTTAACTATATTCTTTAACCTATCAACTATCTTATTTAAGTATTTTATGTGATATTAAGAAGCGGTCACCTTTTGCCGCTCAAATGACTTGAACCAGTACCGGCTTATTCTGATTACAATTTATATGCGTTTTGAAGCATGAGGTAATCGATGAGTCAGTCAACCTATTTTATTGTAGAAAATAATAAATAGGTATATCTTGTTCGAGGAGTTCAAACTACAAAACTTTCAGCAGTTTTTAGGTTTGTTTACTCGTTTTCGACAGGCAGGCATGACCTTGGTAAAAAAAAAACATGGCGCGAGAACGTACTTATTATCTACCTACTCTTAATATGTCGTCGATTTCATTCTAAGAAGTTTTGAAATAAGTTGTCTACTTGTTATCGATTTATTAGTCCACGTTGTGTTATTTTTGAACCCTATTGTACGTAGAGGTCTAATACAAAGTAGCGTGACGCTACCTGTATAGTGTATGAAAACATGGCCGGCCGCGGCGTGTGAATGTCATCGTAGAATATAAATGTCGGACTGGCCTGCCATAGATAAAACTAGTAAATGTACAATTTGTGACATGTTTATTTTTAATTTACCAACGGCCAACCTAGTTATTTAGGTTATTCAACGATTTCGTATAAAGGTAATACATTGATTTCGTGTTAATTTTTGAGTAGTCAATGACCCTTATATTTGCACGTGTGTTTTGTAAGATATTCACACTTCCTTTGTTTTGCAATATACCTACTTAAATCTATGAGGCACAGGTGGCCTACTATAATTTGGCAACTGACATTATTTTTATCTAATCAATAAAGGTTAGTCTCCGCGTTTCCAGCCCGAACTGCGTTACACAGGTTGTCTTATTCGTAATAATGAATTATTTTTAACTAAATTGCGACTTGCATATTGAAAACTGATTCATTGTCGTTTTGGCGGTTGGTAAACGTTCTACGTCACTGCTCATGCTCTGGCCGGCTGGCAGTCTTCCGTTTCATTTGCCATACAAAAAGGAACCTTATTGATACGCGAGGGCAAAGCCTACTTAACGGTAGTTTACTCATTAACCAAAGTTTAAATTGTGAATGAATCTATTGACTTTTAGTTCTTGCTTGCATATAATATTATGTTCTTTTCCTTTCATCAAACTTTTGCCCATGGTACTATTGTTATGAATCTGACACTGGCGTAACAAATATAATAATTATATCTTGCAAATTAAAAAGGTACATTTTTAATAGCAATTTAAAGCAAGTTAAAATAGGTATCTCACTTTTAAAAATTTCATGTTTTGAAATTTTTCATTAATGTTTTCTAAGTCTAATTAATAACTAATTTTATTGTTAGGAAAAAGTGACGGAGGCAAAAAAGGCGCGGAAAGAAGAAAATGGCGGTGGTGGAGATGATGAAGCGCACAGTGAAGAGGAGGACTTAGAAGGAGAGGGAGAGGAAGGGGAAGAGGATGATGAAGACGTTGAGGGAGAGGAGGGGGAAGAAGATGAAGAGGAATTAGCCGAGGGCGAAGACGACGACATCGAAGGTGAGCTACACTAAATACAAAATAAATTTCATAATAATTAACCCCGAAATCATGTTTTCAACTTACAGTTTGTAGTAAAATTTTGTTTTTTATATTAAAACAATAATTTTTTCGTCGTTGGTTAAAGCGCTTAGAAACCTGCTAAGTTCACAATTCGTCTAGACTTAGCCCTTATTGCATTCTTAAGTTACACGCACATGATGCGCCGCCCCCTTCATGACGTAAACGACCACCCTTGCTTTGCGTGCTTTACTATTCATTGTTATTTAAATGTACGTACGCTGCGTAATAAAGCTGATATCATGATCGTATGTGATCAGTTTCACATTATATTTAAATAGATTATGAAAAATTGACAAATTGTTGCAGATGAGGAAGTTGAAGAAGAGTTAATAGACGAAGAAGAAGAAGATGACGCGTAATAGGGCTCGCGCCTCTTTCTATGGACAATGTCACAGTGTAGTTATCAGTGCATGTGACGCCCGGTTTCGGCCTCGGCTCGCCCCAACTGACAAGCGACAGCAGCACCACCTGTTGGGAACACCCGAGGCCTACGCTCCCACCTAAAACGGGTGCACCTCTGTTTAAATGACAAGATTGTAATTAAGTCTAAATCCAGTGGTTTTCAATTTATTACCAAGTTCAAGTATGGTACCTACTTGTTGCAACAAATCTTTTTTTAAGATTAAGTAGAATGCTGTTGAATTTTGTCATAAAATGTACAAATGTGTTTTGAAAGTAAACTTAATTTCTAAGTGAACCCATTCTGTATTTAGGTTAACCTGTGAGCACTAATGGTGAAGTTGTGATATTTTTCCCTATTAGACCACAACAGATTTATAATTTTATAGAGTAAGTCACAAGCTTCATTCTTTTACTACTGGTGATGAGTTTGTGTGTACATATTTAGCATAAGTGGAGCTAAAGATTTAATAACATGATTTTGAAATGTCACAATAAAATTATCAGAATAACCTTGTTTGTTCTATCGTTTTGTTCAGATTCCCGTACGATGAATTGTAATAATTTGTTTTATATTTTTGAATAATATTAGGAAAGTTTCGGATTGCGGACATTTCATATTCTTTACTTGTGTTTTAAATGATTTAAGAAAAACATCACAATTTTGCCATTATCTTGTGTACATCGCGCGCCCGCTACTCGCTGTCCCCTAACGACTGATAAAGAGCGCGACGGCCGACGCGTAGTGTTGCGATAGCAAGCCTGCATACCTAAAACCGACCTGTTATTTGTCCATAATATTTTAATTAGGATAGAAAACTGGCTCGGCGTTTGAATGTTTCGAAGAATGGAATATGAGATTCCTAGGTTAACAAATTAGTATGTAGGTTGGAACGTTACAATAATTTATGAGGGGTCGCGGCGGGCGCTTGCGTTGCGGGGCCAGAGGGGAATGCGCGGCTTGTGGCGTCAGCGTCTCCCCTCCCGCGGAGCGCGTGGCCTCGTTCGATTTGCCGCGCGCTTGGCTTGTCTCCCCGCGCCCCTCCGTTGGCGTCTGTCGCAAGCCGCGACCGACACCTACCAACTAGGTACCAAGCCACGCAACGCGTCGGCCGCCATGGAAAATCACTCCTCGAGCAAAATCCATTGCTGGCCAATGCGATGTAATCTATCTAGCAATTTATACAAGGCCTTGCCCAGCGTCGATGCATCGATTTCACGTGCAGATATTGTGGTTGTCATTCTCGTGATTGTCTCAAGCTGAATGCCGGTCGATTAAACAATAACATGCCGTAAATGGCCCTATTTTTTTTATCTGATACCTGGCATCCAATGATCCAGTAGACACCGTTTGGATCGAGCCGCTTTATATAGTAAAAATTTTCTCCACCGGCATATTTTGCAAATATTTAACATATTTTGGAGATATTATTTTAATGAACTAAATCTAGTTTTTAATAATACTTTATAGTAAAGTAATCATTGACATTGAAAATAAATAAAAATAAAAATGAATGTTATCCTTAATTTTGTCGTCCCGCCTCTACAATGGTAAAATGGTAAGAGTAAGCTGCTGTCGTGTATTGTGTACGATGTATGTACGGCTGATGTGAATACCTTAGTACGATTTATTTATTTGTGATGTTAAATACATTGATTTTCTACAATGGACGAAATGTAAATACAACTGATTTAAGTAAAACGTTATTTTGTTTTCTACGCTTATTTATTTGTTCCTAAGCATGTGATTAACCTCGATCGTGTTGCCAAATTCAGGAAGATAACATCAAAATAAAATCCTATATATAGGTAATATATACATATCTATCTATTAGCTATACCTATAATGGCAACTTATGAACTTAATAGGGTTTATATTTATTTTAAACAAGGTTATTACCGCCAAACTTGCTGACCATGTGCTTGTCTTAAACATTGCAAGGCTATAAGTAGTTAGGTAGGTAGGTACCTATCTAAATAATATAGGCGTCAGTATTAATGTGGATTATAATTATGTGGGTACCTACCTACCTAGTTTTCTTCTAGAGAGGACCTAAGTAGATAGGTACTTAATAAGACGTAATGTACAGGCTATCTATAGAATGTAGTGAAGAGAATTTATACGATGTCTGTACCTACTGATTCTATTATTAATTCATATTAGGAACTCCATACGAGTTGTTGCCTATCAGTTATACTTAAGCGTTACCTACGCCTATGTTCAACAAAGCCAAGATATTAAAGCTTTTTTTATAAAAATTCATTAGGTACCTACTTTTTTTATTTTATGTCAGTAGTGCCCTCTAGGATCTACGTAGGCTATCACAAATGACATGCTGCGACACCTTGTGTGTATTTGATACGCGTTTAAAAAACCGGCGCAATAACGTAGATGGTGGAAAATTGAAATAGCAAGTTTTTAATTCAATTTATATAAAGTACCTAACTATAATATTATATAAGGTACATACATAAAATAGGTAAATAAATAGTTTCTTTTTTCTAATTAAGGCATTCATTATAAAAACAATTTCCAGACAAAAAAAATCCCACTAAATTTCCCATTTTTGTTCACGGGTCATAGTGTGTTTTTGTTTTCCCTGGATTTGACCGACAAAGACAGTTTTAGAGGATAGATACCTACATAATTATTATCAATTATATTGTGGTCTTATTTGTTTTAGACTTCGTGCGGTATGACTGCAATTATTATTTAATTAGTGATTTAGAGCGGAAAAGCGCGTTTTGTTTTGTTTTTTAAATTCTATTTATAATTTAAGAATATTATTTATTATTATAGATAATAATATTATGTTAGTGGATTGGTATCTGACTTCTCTGTAGCCAATAGACATACTTTGTAAAATGTAGGTATTTCAGTCGATGTCAAACAATTTGTGGTGTCACACGTATCTTTGGTATAGTTTTATTTATCTTCTGTTTTGTGTGGTCAACGTACCTATATCGTTAATTCAAACTTATTATTTAATATTATCTATTATAGTATTGTTCTGATCAAGTTGAAACGAAAGATGTGAAAGTGTTGTTGCAGTTTTATGTACTCGATTGACCGAGAACTTGAATATAAATCTTGTTTATTGTGACGGTGAATTAAAAGGTAATTTTTAATATTAAGGTATGTTAAATTATAATAATATTACACGTACTTTCTCTTCCTAAGAAGTATCGTAGAGGTCGTTAAGTAGGTTTTTATATAATTCAGTTAACAGTAAATCATAGTTGCTTATAATAAATGTGTGCAAACTATTTTGAATCATCAACAATAATTATTAATGTTAAAACTAACTTATTATATCGAATATAGAACACAGCTTATTTAGATACCTAGGTACCTATTTTGTGAAATATGTGCTAGGTCCAGTACTTTGGGTCTGTAGTAGGTAACTATTCACTTGGGTCTTTTTATTCATATAATTTGCACCGTCTTTCAAAAAGCAACATGACAAATTTATTGTTCAATTAAATGAATTTTATTTATCAACGCCTTTTATGTATTTTTATTTATAGTAAGTTCATTTATAATACAACATTTATTTTTCATTTAGTGTGTTTTTTGGTCGGTTTTATTTTTTTATTCAAAATTAATTTATTTCGTTTGGGTTTAAGATAGGCATATTGTGAGAAAATCGTCTTATATAAAATTTCTTAGGTAGGTTCCTACCCTTTTTAATCTGTTAATTACGATAGAACCTACAATGAATTCTTTGTTCCAAGGTAGATATTTAGTAGATAGGTACCTAACTACAATCTGATATTGTTCTCTGATAATATTATCAGATACCTATGTTTTTGTTTTGAAACAATGACAAATTCCAAACTTATTAAAACATTAGCACTGCGCCGCAGTTTCACTCGCGCCTTCAATATAAATATTATTAATCACAATAAAATATAGCCTATGTTCATCAGAGTGAAATAATTTTTGAAGAAAAAAGAATTGTTCCGGTAGTTTCAGAGCCTATTCAATTCAAACAAACCTTTTGTCTTTATAATATTAGTAGTTAAAGATGAGTAATATAACAACAGAGACTTTACATTTTTAACCGACCTTCAAAAAACCAAAAAGGATCAATTCGACGCATTTTTTTTTTTGAAAAATCTAAAACTAGTGATGCAACGAATACTACTTTTACGAATACGAATACGAATACGAATATCAAACCTACTATTCGGCGAATACGAATACGAATACGAATATCTCGCCATGGTAATCAAAGACTTATTTATTTGAATAATGTTTACTCTTCTAATAATTAAAATTTACAACAGGCAAATTTTTATTTAAAAAACATAAAATTTGTAGATTTTCTGGTTTTAGGCGATTTCTTTTTTCAGTCTGGATGTTCCCAGCCGTTGAAAAAAGTCTTTCCGAGGCGACTGTACATGGCTTCAGTGAAAAATATTTTTGGGCGAGCTTTTTCAGACTTGGAAAATGGACATCTTCTCGCCAAAAAGCCAGTGAATCAGCAGTCGGCGATAAATTTGGGAGCTTTAGATAAGCATCTATCTCGTTTTTAGTTTGCGAATCCCCAGAAAATATTGAAATTGGCTCTTCCATTTCAGCCTCTTCAATTATTTCTTGGCATACTTGCCAAATTCCTCTACTTGTCGACGGTTGAGGTTCTTCTGGAGGTCTTGTCAGTCTTACGGCCTCTCTGTTATCAAGAGCAGCGTTAAGAACTGATCGAGCGGTTTCAACGACCACTGGTGAGCTGAAAATCCTTGTTTTGAATCGGGGGTCAAGGATCGTTGCTAATAGATAAGTTTCATCACATTCCATAAACGCAAATCTATTCGAAAGTTCACTGAATAGGGAGTTTCTCCCGGAGCCGCGGAAACTGTATAAACCTATCTATGGCCGGGGAGTCCCCCGTCGCGTCGTCGTTGCGGTTAAGGGCCTCTGCACACGTCATATTTTTACGCGCGTTTTTCAAATCTGCAGTAAATAGAGTTGCGTACAAAAATATTAGTTTTTAAATATTCGTATTAGTATTCGCCGAATACGAATATTCGGTAAATGTCTTCTATTCGGCGAATACGAATATTCGTATTCGTATTCGTTGCATCACTATCTAAAACTTAAGCTGCTTCACCGGTTAAGGTATCTAACGGCTAACCTTCATAAAATCCACCTCGTAGGTATATAATTTTTTTTATAAATCTTAAAAAAAAATCCTAAGTATCAACTGTTAGAATTTATTGTATTTGTAGCCTGTAGGATTAAACTTTAAAGTAGGGATGCATCGATATGCCTTTTTGCCGATACGATACCGATACTCTTATAAAATTTTTATCGATACCGATACAAACTCTTAGTGAATTTAAATTAAATTAAGGTAACATGAAACACAAGTTTGGTTAAAGTTTTAAATTAAAAAATAAAATAAAAACAGTTACAGCCTTTAAATGAGATTCAAGGTTTATCTATTAAAATTAAGAATTAAGTGTAATAATTAAAATAAAACCAATAACTGTTAATAATTACAATTAACAAGATTTATGTTTAAAAAACAGCATTCTCAAGTTTTGCGGAGAAAGCCGAATTCGGAAGTCTGTCTGTATAAGACCTGCGGTGGAAAATAATCTCTCAGATGTATCGTTGTTTCGGCAATAAAAATATCGCCGATGCCGATATATCGGCAAATCCAAAGTATCGCCGATATATCGGTATCGGTATCGGATGCATCTCTATTTTAAAGCCATCTCGACTAGAATTTATAAATACAAAATTTGAATATTTGTTAAATTGTTATACATTAATAAACGTGCTTTTTGTTTTTAACATTCGACGGACAAAAGGGAGTTTGACGTGTCTGTGTGTCTGTCTATTGCATAGTACCGCCTAAACTGGAAATTTAATCTTCCACAACCTATGAAGATATTTTAACATTCATGAGGTTCTTATAATAATTAACATAGGTTTTTTCAATTGCCTTCAATGTTATGTTTTACACAAATGTGTGATATCTATTCGCGTTATGACTAATATTGCACGCAACGCTAGCCTCTTTAGGGCCTGTGCAGACTACGTTTTTAAAACGCGCCGTCGGGCGTCGATGCGCGTTTGTAGCGATACGCACGCAAGTCAGATAAAAGATAAGAGTTTAAAAAACGTGGTGTGCATAGGCCCAGGGTTACAAATTGAATTATCCTACTAATGAAAAAAGGTCTAGAACCAACTTATTACATAAGCTTCAACCGCTGAGTAACGAGTTAATAATGCAAGGTTAACGTTATTCGCATTAAACACTTTTTTTTAACTAGTTCATTATTTTTATCGATTTTATTTTATAGTCAAGTCATAGTCTATTTCCGTAATGTGTTTTTTATAATTTTTAAAATGCATGATTCGTTAGTCAAACAAGCATTGAGATTAACAGCCAGTATTTTGGGTACGTAGGTACCAACCTACCTACGCACTACTATCAATAAAGCTTTTAAAAAAAATTATGACTAAATTCATTATGAATTAGTAACTTGGTCATTATTCACATATTCATACATTTTTCACTTTTTAGCACGTTTCGAGGTAGGTTTTATTTTTAAATTCATTTATGTATATTGTCCATGTAAATACTTAATATTATTTCATATAAATGTGTCTAGCGGTTTCACCTGCTGTCAATTTTTTTTTTAACATTTTTCATCGATACTCTATTGGTGATAGCGTGATGTTATATTATAGCCTATGCCCTATAAAGGTACTTTCAGACTACGCTATAATATATAGTGCTATGGGCTATATGCCATATTATGCTATAATTATATTATAGCGTAGTCTGAAAGCACCTTACCTAGCCTTCTTCGATAAATGGACTGGAGTTTTGGCGCCATCGCATGACGAGCATGTTTTAATAAGTTGTGGTTTTCCGAAGTTTTATGTGTAAAAATGGTGGAGTTTTAAGCAGTTATAACTGTTAGACAATTTGCATGATTAAGGAAAGTGATATAAATCTGTAATAATATCTGACTTTGTGATGTAGTCAAAATTCCCTATAAGCGACCAAGCCAAAAACCTTAAATATATATGGTATAATACATATGTATATAATATATTATTAATGAGGATCAGTACCGTTCTTAGTTGAGAATGCAGATTTATAGAGCTAAGAAATCCTTAACATACAGTGCAAAAAAACTTTTCCTATGATAATAATTGACGAAGTTATGACCAAATTACTACTTTACGCGGTAAACTACCGCAGTTTACCGCGGTAGCTATGACGTCACTTGGAGGGTCGCCGCCAGTTATCCGTTGGCAGCGATAAACGCGCGCAGTATTTATTTTTCTAAAAAATTTAAAATAAAAAATAAAATATATATAAAAAATAAATATTTAAAATATATATTGGGCAAAGGTTAAAGTTTTATCATCTCTTTTTACATTGGAATACCAATTTTTACGAAGTTTTGGGTCTTTCGCCACGTTATAAAATTATTTTTCTGGCGTTTTAATAAAAGTATTTGTACATTTCATCACTATATAATATTAATACAAGATAAAAAGGTGAATTAGACATAAATCGGTCACTTTAATTTGTTACAATCATAATTAACCAAACAAAATACTGCGCGCCTTACCACTATAAAGCGAGTTCCCTCCAAGTGACGTCATACGCAGCTGCGTTCATTTACTTTTACGACACATGTTTATAACTTAATATCTTCGTAAGTAAGGGTCCGATTTGGATAATTCAAAAAGATATATCATTCATAAGCCATAAAGAATAATGTGGATACTAGTTTTATTGAATTTGCGATAACAGTACTGATCCTCATTTTTAAATTAAAATTATTATTATTTAACTCAATACAATAACATTCACACAATAATTTCATATGCGAGCAAACATTCAAATATTTGTTGTTATATCAAGTTGTGTCAAGGTGCAGTAAACGCAAGGACGGACAGATCGTGTTTTGAAACTAGCATAAACTAGGTTTCACGAAAAATATGTTTATGAATTTGTATTTTGTATGATTAATCGTAATGTGACGCACACGCATATATCTATACAGATACACAAAATTGGAGTGTCTGTTTGTAATATTAAAATAACCGCTTTTTACTAAATGCATAAGGATTTTGGATGTTTACACGGTAGGTACCTAACTACATATACCAAAATAATTTTTGTCTTTCACTGGCAGATAGCTGATGTGAGTAATAAGGAGTAACTTAGACTATTTTTATTTAGAATTTACCCCTATTGAGTAGGTATTTAGGTAGGTAGGCTCATCTTACATTTCTTCGTCTGTTTTTCTGATCATTTCTTTTACAGCCGAGGTCCTAGGTGATCAGTCGCGATTCGCATTCAATGACATGTATTATTAACCGACCTTCAAAAAAACCAAAAAGGAGGTTATCAATTCGACGTGTATTATTATTATTATTATTATTTTTTTTTTTTTCCGATGTTCCGCTCGTACGTCGCCATTTGTAGACCGATTTGGATGAGTGAGGTGTCAAATGATAGGGTAACTCGTCGAAGTGGTCCTTTTTTATTAAAGTCCAGGAATATTCATTCAGTTTTTATTTATATATTTGGCACCGCCTTTCAAAAAACAACATGACAGTTTTATGCCCTTGTAGAATTTTAGATGAATTTTATTGATCAACACTATTTACGCCTTATTTATAGTAAGTTCATTTATAATTCAAAATTTATTTTTTACTTTTCAGTGCGTTTTGAGGTCGGTTTTATTTTTTTGTTTAAAATTAATTTATTTTAAAAAAACTGATCTCAAAACGCATTAAAATTTGTACATGTCACTATTTATGGCCCAACTCGCCAGTTTGTATTGCAGATACTCTAGTAATTTGTATATGCAGTTGCATTTTGTTACTTGGTGATGAATTATGAAAGTACAACGACCACGTTGAGAAATTAGAAAAGTAATACATCTTATTTATCTCTGCATATTTCCAGTTACATTAATCATAGCAGTAATTACAGAAAATTTATTACAATTATATTATAATACTACACAGAATATATTTTCATAGTTTATATTTTTTATAAAATTCTGTGGTTCACTCGATAGAACCTTGAGTTAAACCTCTTTTTACGCGTAAAACGCTGCTCACTAAGGCTGAAGGACTTGTTTAGTCAATTCATTTTGAATTATTACTGTATACAGTTTTATCGATAAAATTAACCATGTGTAACTATTGAAATTTTTTCTATTTTTTTTATTATTTGTGAATAAACTCAATAAGTAGTGATTACCTAGGTACCTACACTACTCTATTTCGAAAAGGCAGACAGAAAACTAAACTCTTTCTGAATTTATTTATTTATTGGGATGACATAGGTCATAGACTATATTATTGTATATACCACAAACTATATTGTGTATACCATATATGTACATGTACGCACACGAAGTCACGAGTAAAAGTTCTATCGCCGTGCGAGAATTTAACAGACTACATACAGAATACGCATGTAGGTCGCATTACTCACTGGTTAAAAAGCCATCTTGAAGGATCAATAAAATTTATTTAAAAATCTAAAACCGACTCAAATAAAACTCAATTAAAAATTTAAAACCGACAAAAAAAAAACTTTTGCTGTGTAGTCATACTTAGAAGCAAGAATGATCTATTGTTACAGTTTGGCAACGATTAATCCATAAAAAACATACATTCGAATTAACAATGTCCTCTTTTGACGTCGGTCTCTCACGTAAGTCAAATAACAAAATAGGAACATGATTATTTCCGTCTAAACTCAAAATACAAGTGACTAAAGTCGCGTCACGTCAACGGAAGAGTTTTCAATGTCATTGCTCTGCGCGCGCTCAGAATCGAAATAAATGCATTACATACTCATTTATCACTTTCATTTGATTGAGTTATATATTATTTTAAATGATATGTAATTTTTCAACTATTGAATTTTAATTAGTGACTTCGTCCGCGTCGGATGCATAATGTAATATTGGCAAGAGTCCATCTTCATATCTTCTTCTGCTATCACCCTCTTACCAAACCAATCTTGAAGATTTTGCAACAGTGACACCCGTATGCCGCAGTCTCCTGGACAAAGTCAAAGATATATAGACACAGAACAGGCTGTTCAAGGACGTTCTGAGAAGAACAGAGAAAAGTCAACAAACTCAGTCATTGCGATCGAACCACCGCATTGCATTCGTATTGAAACAAAACACAATATTAATAAAAATTGCAATGAATGTTTTTAACATTATTACGAAGTAAGAAGAGAATGCTAATCGGTCAAGGCAAACTTATCCTACGGAATGTATTAATAAAACTCTACAATATATTATGTAGAACATATATTTTATAGCTGATGTTTTCTTTGATTTGTCTACTATATTTTAACTAGCTGTGCCACGCAACTTCGTCCATATAGCTCAAGTTTCAGTTAGCCTCCTAGGAAGTCTTTAAATCCAAATAATATATTTGCTCTATATTCAATAACTCACCTCTGTTGAGTTGACGCTATTTCAACTTAAGCTAAGCGAGTGAAGTCGCTGGCACAGCTTGACTACGCTTCTTTACTCATAAAGAAAGGTGGTGTTTCTTTGTTTGTAAAGAATAAACTCAAATAATTTTACAAAAATTTAAGTAACTAAAACTACTGAACAGATTTTGATGAAATTTAAATGGAACCAAACGAAAGACCGCCTCCTTGGTCTAGTGGTAAGCGCGTAAGCGTTACAACCGAGGTCCTGGGTTCGATTCCCGGCGGAGATAAAAATAACTCGGTCTGGCAGGTCACAGAAGGCTGATCACCTACTTGCCCCTAAAGAAAAAATCGATCTCTGAAACAGATGTGAAAACATCTGCCCCATACCCTACTACTCATCTAAAACGGGTCACCCAGTCGAAAGTTCTGATGTGACTAAAAAAATATTAGCATATAAAAAAATTCATTGAAGAAGTATTTAAAAGTCACCGACGTATTTACAAATAACAATATCTCTTGAATGGATGATTAGATCTTTATTGTAGAAATCAATTCATATTTCATTCGAAGCAACAATGCCAAATATATTATACAGGGTGTTCAGTAAATAGTACGACATACTGCAGGGGGTGATAGGTAGGGTCAATACCTACCAAAAAAACACAATATATGTTCAGCAAAATCTTACAGATTTAAAGTTATACAACATTTTCCGAAATATCGAAAAATCACTACTTTGAAACAGATTTTTATGCATCTCGTAATGAAAAATTCCTTTTCTGGTATTTTTTTTACATCAAATTATTCGTGAATAGTTACTTTACTAATTGATAAGTCTTTTTCCTATCAAAAACAAGAATGTTTTAAAGAAATAATATTTTTTGTTTAAATTTTTACAGAACAATTTTCTTATCGCTTAACTTTAACCTACAGTGGTGAAAAAAAAATGTATGTGACAGTTTTGTACAACAGAGTTAAAAAATAGCTCGTTTAATGGTGATTTTGGAAAGATACAATACTAGTGCATTTTCATCAAAAAAATACAAAAACATGCTATATTACTTCCAGAGAAGCTGATTTTGTTGAAAATGTAATTAACGTAATTTTGACAAAACCACTACGAGAATAAGTATTAGCTGCTCATTTACGCGAATTATTTTATTGTATCGCCCTAACCGAAATAGTCGGGTCTTCTTCTCATTCCTGAAGCACTATGTCTTCGTCAACAACTTGAGGCCGTCCACCGCCACGTTGACCAGGAAGTCTGCCTTCCGTGTAGGAGTTATGCACTCTGGTAAACATTTCGTGGTGTGGATGTCTCCTATCGGGAAATCTTTCCCTGTTAGCCAGCTTCTCCGTAAATGAGATGCATCTCAGCATATTCTCGCTGCGTGTAACTCGAAAAAACACGCTGGTTGGCCATGTTATACAGCACAAAAGTCCAGGTGGTCGCCAAGTCGTCGTAGTGATTACAATAAAAAAATCCAAATCGTAAGGCAAACAAAGTCCGGGGTCCAAGGCACAAAACAGTCGTCAGTACGAAACAATAATTTGTGAATACACAGATGCGTTGCGCACGGCTTAAGGTAGTGTACTCACTACTCAGTACTGGCAAACGTCGCAAATAAGGTTGAGAGGGTGAGACACAAAATCACAATACAAGAAAGAGCGGGATAGCACCTGCGCTTTTTTTTCTTTTCGGGTCGGTCGGCGAGCAGGTAAAACCTTTAGACATTACCAGTGCATGTCGCATTTTACATGTCACAACTTTTATAATAATAATTCGCGTAAATGAGCAGCTAATACTTATTCTCGTAGTGGTTTTATCAAAATCACATTAATTACATTTTCAACAAAATCAGCTTCTCTGGAACTAAAATTGCATGTTTTTGTATTTTTTTGATGAAAATGCACTAGTATTGTATCTTTCCAAAATCACCATTAAACGAGCTATTTTTTAAGTCTGTTGTACAAAACTGTCACATACATTTTTTTTTCACCACTGTAGGTTAAAGTTAAGCGATAAGAAAATTGTTCTGTAAAAATTTAAACAAAAAATATTATTTCTTTAAAACATTCTTGTTTTTGATAGGAAAAAGACTTATCAATTAGTAAAATAACTATTCACGAATAATTTGATGTAAAAAAAAATACCAGAAAAGGAATTTTTCATTACGAGATGCATAAAAATCTGTTTCAAAGTAGTGATTTTTCGATATTTCGGAAAATGTTGTATAACTTTAAATCTGTAAGATTTTGCTGAACATATATTGTGTTTTTTTGGTAGGTATTGACCCTACCTATCACCCCCTGCAGTATGTCGTACTATTTACTGGACACCCTGTATATAATATTTTATATTGCCATATTATAGTGCCAGACTTTTACTAAAACATCCGTCCAAACTAAACGGGAGAAATAATCAGGATTTTACCCAAAAAACAGGTGACTTTTTATAAATATAGCTTTAATTTACTTAATACTTTTTACTACCACTATGAGTTATAATGCCCGAATGCTATGGAACCATTGAGTTTATTATATATAGTAGGTGTAAGGTAGACATAATATATAGAACCAACCCACCAAGGTCGTATGCCTAATGCTCGCTCATAAGGAGAGCAACCTAAAATTTAGTTCACTCAATATGAAGCAATTACAGACAATCATCCTTTAATTATTACGAATTAATTAAGTGTATAATCATGATTTCAATCAAATTAATCGATCTATCCCTGAAACTTATTAAATGATTAACGATAAAAATTTATTCGAATTAACATTGTATAGAAAAGTATTTTTTATTAAAGATTATTAAGGTCTTGTCATTCAAGGTGATTTGTAATTTTATAAGATTACAAATATTTTTTAATCAGTATTATTTTTAACTTTGTAGTTTATGGTCGAAAGATAAAACTGGTGAGTGGGTACCTATTTTAGAATGATTATTGTAATAACATTTTTAATATTGCATTCAAATGGAATAGGTACTTACTTAATACTCATATTTAGTTTTATAACGGCTTTACCGATTTTGTGTACTTTTTTTGTATATTTTGTTTATTATATTTCGGGGATGGTTTTAAAGCAAGCAAAAAAAACCATTTAATAATACATAATTCAAAAAGATAGATATATTAAGAAATATTATAATACCTATGTATTAAGAAATCGGTGTCGATTGTTATTTACTATTACAGTTTGGCAGACTTACAAATATTTGCCTTATATATTATATGAAATATTATTTATTTATGAATTCTTAGTTCTCTTTTAAGTCGATTTATAGTTTTTTGTGGAACATTTCTGAGACCAATATTAATAACAAGAACAAAGACGCCACTTATTTTTTTGTTAATTTTTTACACTTTGTTGCACTGGAGTGCAACGGGCGGCCTTATCGCTAATCAGCGATCTCTTCCAGGCAACCCACAATTTTTTGTTGGTTTCTGTACCTCTTATGACACCCCGTCCGTCAAGTGGCAGCCTTACCAGAGACCCAATACAAATACAAATTAAATTATAAATTGTATTCGGGACCGGGAATCGAACCCGGTGCCTCAGGCGGTAAGGTTATAAGACCGCTTAGCCATGAAGCCTCTAATTGTTGAATTTTTCAAAATTATTCATACAGTAGCCGAACTTCAAAAAAATTAAAAGGTCTCGACGATCGACGACCGATGCCGTTTCGAATTCTAGGTAATTTAAAATAAAGTTTTATTAACCCTTAACAAAGACCGTTTACAAGAATCCTTTTTGCTTAGATTTCGCCCTTAATTTATTAAGTAATTTCTCAAATAAGTAATAACAGAAATTTTTCAAAATGTCTCACTATTCCGTAACAACGAGGGGAGAAGAAATACGTTTTAAAATTTAACGGATACTAACAGCTGTTTGGCAAAAGGATGTGGAGTTTGGATACTTTATAAAATAAATATTTTTTGTTTGCAGATGTACCTGAAGATCCTATGTGCGTGTGTGTGCGTGAGTGTTGCACACTCGCTGCGCGTTGGTGTGGGCATTGCTGACGTCACCGGCCCACCTGCTGAGATTAACTTTGTATGCATTTTGCTTTCTCACTATTAAATCAATTTTAACTGTCACTGTAGGTCACTTGGTCACGTGTCTCACATCCAAGTGTCGTGGAAGGTCTTGGGCTTCTAGCATCGACATACTAGCCTATTAGGCTGATATGGTCCCAAGCCAGCTACTTACAATACAACAAATAAAACATAAATACAATCATTTCATCAAAAAAGTGATCTTATCTTAGAATCTAAGAATGTCGTTGAAAATCAATCCATTCATTTAGGAGCTATGTCACAGACAGACACACAGACACTCATCTCTCACCCCTAATATCTAATAATAAGCCGACTCACCATTGAAACTAATGTATGTTAACCAGATGGGATACGCAAACTTCGAGCAGACCGGGCACGGCATACATCTTCGTCAGTTCTCCCGAGCTTTTGTTCTTGAAGATGAAGAGAATAACACTCGCTTCGTGTTCGTCTCTGTTGACGCAGCCATGATGGGCCATGGTGTTAGGAAGGAGGTAATCAGTACAATGAACCCTTTTAATCCGGTGACCCTGTTTTTTTTAAATGTAGAGTTGTAAACCACAATAAATTGTGACCATAGTAAATAGTAGTAGTTTCTATATTAACAATAATGTACTAAAATATATTTACAAAAATACAAAAGGCTCATCAAAGCTGTTGGGGTGTGTACCCAAAATACAGGCTACATTAGTAGTTGGGTCTTGCGCAAATAATTAAACATTATCAGTGCTATTTTTAATGGCATAGCTCTTTCAGGTCTTAAAACGCCTACAAAAGCGTTACGGGGATACGTACAGTGAGAAAAATGTGATAATCAGTGGGACTCACACGCACTCCACCCCAGGCGGGTTTTTATTGGACTTCCTCTTCGATCTTCCAATCCTAGGCTTCGTCAAGGAAACTTATGCGGCTTATATCATTGGAATACTTAAGGTACATCTAAAATAACTAATTTTTTTCATACGTTTCGAAATAAATCTAAAGCAAAAATCTAATAGAAAATTGAAATCCCGTACATGGACATAGGACAAATATATTTCGACTTGTTACCTTATGACTTTATATTTTTACAGGCACATATATTATGCTCAATCTCCTGTGTTTAGACAAAAAGGAAACATGAGTTTTTATTTCGTTAAAAAAGTCTGTTCTAGCGCAATAATTTTTCTTTGTTTTCCCGAGATTAACGATTCCAGTTGTGTGAAGAAAATTATTAATTAAACAGGGACATCCGTATAACAGATTATCAAATTTTATTTCAAAAATATGTAATTTCAGAGTATTGTAATAGCACACAATAGACTAACACAAGCTAGGATGGAGTACGGTGAAGCAGAACTGTTGGAAGCCAATATCAATCGCTCGCCAACATCTTACCTACGAAATCCACCCGAAGAACGAGCTAAGTAAGCTTTTCATACAAGTGAAATTGAAGAGATATTAAAACATATATCACATATATACATTATATCTCATAAATGCATGAAAATATTGTAGCTAA
Source organism: Aporia crataegi (assembly GCA_912999735.1). Taxonomy (NCBI): domain Eukaryota; kingdom Metazoa; phylum Arthropoda; class Insecta; order Lepidoptera; family Pieridae; genus Aporia; species Aporia crataegi. The sequence continues at coordinate 8,389,714 of OU538743.1, forward strand.
GATCCATCTCGATCACGTAGGTCTACGGTCTACCAACAGGGGTCGTAACCACAACCATATTTCCTTCTGCGTCTGTATTTTAGAGGTGATTTAGGCCAGTTTACTGCTACAGGTGGGTTGGTTGGGTGCAGGCTTGCCTGAAGAAATTTCAACCACACCTCCGCGCCATTTGTGGTACCCTTCCGGCAAGTAGCAGCCCTATCAGAGATCGAATACAAATTAAATTATAAATTGCATTCAAACCGGGTATTGAACCCGATCAGGCTTACAAGGCCGCTTAGCCACAATACTCTCAATAAACTGATAAGTCAAACTTATTCTTCAGGAATTAAGTGTAATATATGAGAGACAAGCTGTAGCTCACGGTTTTCCCGGGTTAATTACGTCATAGTATGATGCTATATAGACGGTCCAACACAATTGAATGAACAGCAAACTTTATAATATTAGTTAAGAAGGGAAATGGAGTAAACTATCTATCTATATCACGGATATTTCTTAAAACGTGAGACAACACATTATAGGTAACAAGACTTTATAGATGAAACATGCGTTATAAACTTTCAGGTACAAATACGACGTTGACAAGACATTAGCTCAGATCCGGTTCCTCACACCAAGCAACGAGATCCTGGGTGTGATTAACTGGTTCGCTGTCCACCCCACCAGCATGAATAACACCAACAAACTGATATCATCAGATAACGTTGGCTACGCGTCTATACTTATGGAGAAGGCACTTAACGGGAATCAAACTCTGACTGGGAAGGTATGTTTGCTAGCCGATACTTGCGACTATCTACCACTACAAACTAGTCTGGTAAAGTGTTTTTTATAGAATGATGAAATTTTTTGTATTGGAAATTTCTACACTACCCCCAGTAACGCGCAAGCTTACTTGGCCTCTATGAGATTGACAGCTTGCTAATAGTAAAAAACCTATCAAAAATTCCGATAGGTGTTTTACTATGCACCAGCATAGTAAAAAATACTGCTTGGTTATACGTTTTGCATTTACTGTATGTTAGTGTTATTTTTTTTTCATGTTAATTTTTAATTGTTTCTGCACTTATTGCACTTACTCTTTTGTTACTTCTCTTATTGGGTTGCCTTGAAGAGATCACTGTATATCGATAAGGCCGCCCGTTGTAATCTAATTCTATTATTTTCTTATTTATTTTCTGTTTTTTAAGTTATGCAACTAACAGTAATAAATAAAAATAAAATAGCAAATGTATATTAGGTATCTTCTTTTTGCGCCACGAGTCCAAAATACACAATAGTTTAACGTAATAACGTTAAATTAAATTTTTAGATATAGGAATATTTAAGGTTAATTTTACTGTCATGAATGCTTCAGGGCCGTATAGTATGTGCCTTCGCATCCACCAACTTGGGTGATGTATCTCCCAACACCCGGGGTCCACGCTGCGAGTTTTCTGGTTTTCTATGTGACCAGGAGAAGTTACTGTGTAAAGGACACAAGGAGAGGTGTTTTGCTTCTGGACCAGGAAGGGATATGTTCGAGAGTACTAAGATTATTGCCACAAAACTATTTGATACTGCTATGGTAAGTAAAGACAATTATCTATATATGATTGAAGTGAAAGTATTTTCTTTATGAGACGTTCTTATAAACTACTAGTGGACAGCCCCAGCTTCGTTCGTTCAATATGTATAATATTATGTTCCAAAGCTTATTAATATAGTTATAGTTACAGCCATTGAGCTGTATTACTAACGGTTACAGCTTACTAAGTTAACTATAACAGTTATAAGATACATACTATAAATTAAATTTTTGGTATTATCCAAAAATCGAAAAGAATCACGAATTTTATTTACCTCCGGGTTATACAATTTTATTATGCCACTCGGAGTGGAGTCAATCAAAATGAATAATTTAAATTGTTTCAGCTGTTCTCGACTTAAAAGAGTATAAGATGAAAGGTTTATGGTGGCTTGTTTTTTATGATATTGTTTATACCTGAGGCAATTGTTCCTGGCTTTGATGTATTCAGTCTATGGACATTTTCTTTTAATATTGCTTTACAGAAAGTGCTGCGGCAGCCCGGCGAAGACTTAACGGGGCCAATAGGCGTGGTACATCAGTTCGTGGATATGCCGGAACAAATCGTTTCTCCTTATGATCCCATTACAGAAACATTCAATGCGGTAAGTAAATAAAAAGAGAAACGAAACTATCACTATATTTTTATATTTTTTAAATATCTATACACAAAACTACCCGTTTCTATTTTAAATTTTGCTTTATAAGTATGTATTAATAAATCTACATTAAATATCTTACTTTTAAAATTAAATAAATCCAGCTTTCACGTCCCAAAATTTTAGTAAAAAAGTGTACTGATTTAGAGACATTTTATTGTGTTTTATCTCATTTGCGCGGTTAAATATTCATACAGTCTTTTGTACAATTCTATTATTGATAGAGGGATAAATCTTCGAGTTTCTATTTATTTTGAATCGTTTTCAGAGTGAAAAGGTGTCCGGGTGCCTACCAGCAATGGGGTATAGTTTCGCAGCCGGCACGACAGATGGCCCTGGTGCGTTCGATTTCAAGCAAGGCACCACATCTACCAATCCTTTATGGAATGCTGTTAGAGATTTTATCGCGGAACCCACTCAGGAAGACATTGAATGTCACGCACCTAAACCTATATTACTGGCTACGGGAAGAGTAAGTAATAGATAGTAATAATTAATGAATAAATAAGAAATAGACTGATGCGGGTTTTTGTCTGAAAGCTCACGTGATCGGGATGGTTCTTAGCTAACAGGAAGCAATTAGACATTTATGAAGATCTAATTATCCACTTCTGAGGCATTCCTATTTGTAATTAACCTGTTGTTTCAATTGTCTTCAATTTCGTAGTGAATCAGATGTTTGAATCATACTTAATTGGGTAGGTATTTGGGATAAGCTGAAGTGGTTTTAAAGGCAGTTTAACCGGAAAATTTTAGCTGTATCAACTTTACCTTAGTTTTATTTAACTTTTTTCTAGATTAAATTTCCTTATGAGTGGCAACCTCGAATCGTATCATGTTCTGTGGCGCGAGTGGGCGGTCTGGTACTGGCGGCTGTGCCTGGAGAATTCACCACAATGTCAGGCAGACGCCTGCGAAGCGTAGTTCAGAAGGCGTCTGGTGCCAAACGGGCGGTGTTGGCTGGACTGTCAAATATCTACTCCGATTATATTGCCACACCCGAAGAGTATCAGGTAATTTTCAACTCTCAAAAAAATATGAGTCTCTGACGAATTGACGGATTTTGTCGATACTTGATAAGTTTATCATGGTGTACTTACTATTATATTAACTTAATTTAATTTCTGTTATATGGTTCTTTATTTATACTAGCTATAAAGCTATAAAGAATTTGATCAAACTGAGGATCAAATGCGCTAATGTCAGGAACTACTGGTTCGAATTCATTAATGATTTATTTTTGTTTAATAGTTCATTTGTCTGGCTGGCTATATAACACCATGGTACTTGGTAATACGGGTGACAATGGGCACACAAAATTTAGACTAAATAAATAAAATATTTTAAATGGTTCTATTCAATGTAACAGGCGCAGCGCTACGAGGCCGCTTCCACCATTTTCGGCCCTCATACACTCGACATTTACCTCAATAAATACGTGGAACTGACTGACGCGTTAATTCAAGTGAGTAAACAGTTCTATCTTTTTTTTCTTTGAAAGTTGACTTGATCCAGATGAGTTTTAATTACGATTTATAAAGATATGTTAATCCATTCATCAGGTATTGGTAATTAAAGTATATTGAGTTTATTATTTACAAATAAAATGCAAACCTTTATAATGTTTTTAAGTATTCTAAGATTAACACAAATTGTTTAATACAAAATGTTTCTTTTTTCATAAAAATCGTTTTTTTAAGGGTACTCCAGTGGATAATGGTCCCGAACCACCAGACTTCAGCGAGCAATTGATAACTTTGGTCCCACCAGTTCTATGGGACGCCGCTCCTTGGGGACACGAATTTGGGGACTGTGTGGAACAACCACAGCATTCCTATAGCTGGATGGATACTGTCACAGCTAAATTTGTAAGTTTCCTTAATAACACAAAATATGTCATTAAATCTTTGCAACTATTTATTTAGTCAAGAAATTAATTTTATTTTTTTGTATTTTAAACTACTTTTTGAAACTATTCTTTTAAACAAAAGAATACCATTATCGGTTTGTAAAGTAGATTCTATCGTAGGTACATTACGAAACTTATACTATGTATGATATAAGAAAATTTGGTAAAAATGAATTCCCTTAACCCCTATGGCATGGGCCAGACACATTTATGTATCTTTTTCACTTTATAAACAAGTAGGTGATCACATTTCAGTTCCTACCCAACCGTAACATTTGTTTCCCCGGAGTAACCTGGGACCTCCGGCGCAACACCATATCATATGATAACTATCGAAAAGTCGTGCCTAAAGTTTCTGGAGTAAATCCAAATACTTCATCCTGGGTCTTCTATCTGGTAGAATCTACCACCAAGGGTCACTTCACGAAAAGTTATTTTTATGTCTTCTCAGGTATCGGGTCACCCGCGAAACAGTATCCGTCACGGGCGCTGGTACGCCAGCGTTGAAAGACTGGAATCAGAAGAAGATGATGCCTGGGTTGTTGTAGCCACTGACGCTGATTGGGAGACCAAGTGAGATATTTTACTGACACAGAGAGATGGGTGTTACAAGTTTAACGTGTTTGTATGTCTGTCTGTGACATCTTAGCTCTTAAACGTATGGACTGATGGATTAGTTACTATTTATGAAGTATATTCTTATTAGATTTATCCATTCATAAAATACCTACATTCTTTTTTTATATACATTTGCATTCGGAGTGCAACGGGTGGTCTTATGGCAAATCAGCGATCTCTTCCAGGCAACCCACAATTTTTTTTTTCATTCGGGACCGGGCATCGAACCCGAGAATAACTTAGGCCTCGCGATAGGCTTATAAGACCGCTTAGCCATGAGGTTTCTTATTAGATTTATCCATTCAGGATTTTATTTATGATTCATGTGTCGGGGATTTTTTAAATTTGTCTTCAATTTCACTTGTTTATTTTGAATTTTCCGAATCACATTCTCAATTTTGATACTTTTTCAGGTATATCTGGATTCGTAACTCAAAAATCTTGGGAACTAGTCATGCCCAAATAGACTGGGAGATCCCCGAAGGGACCCCTCCGGGGACATATCGTCTACATCATTACGGAAACTACAAGTACATTCTGGGGGGCATTTATCCGTACCATGGCTTCTCAAACAGTTTTGAGGTTACATAATATTTTTAGTGTCAAACGTAACCAAATCGAACATATATTGTGTGCCCAGTTATTTATAATAATACAAAAGAGTTTTTGGATAGACATCAACCTAAATGCAAAAAAAATTGCATGAAAATGAATTCTATATTGTTTGATTATGGTTTAAAATTATATTGTAGTCTTTTAGAATTATTATGAATAATCACACATAGTAGAAATTAGTTATTTTTGAGAAAAAAGAGTATTATTTGTAGATGATTTATTTGCCATAGATTTATTATATAAAAATGTGATTATATACGTATATTGTTCCAAAAGGTATATGGCTAGAATTAGTTCTATCTCTAGTCATAGTATTGGTTTGAAATTTTATGAAAATAGTGATTGAATCCGCAAGTCGGTTTAGTTTTTAAAATATTTTCATTTCTATAGGTATATGAAACTAAAGTGTTCTATTGGAACCTTTTCAAATCAGTACTGTAGATAATATTTAATACCAAAGCAGTTTAGCTAAATATTTATTACCTACATTAGTCTCTAAAAGTGTTTTTCTATCTTTGGGTCCTGACTCAGGAGGCAAAGCCTTGGAAGGTCGCTGGCAAAACACAAAATAAATTTTCTATAATACAATGAAGATACAATTTTAATAAGAAGGAAAATGTTGAGATTCAAAACTTAATTGCTAGAATTTTTTAACCTGAAAAGTACTCAAAACAGATTGGAAAAGTCTATGAGAAAAATAGTGAATATTTTTAGAGTGTATGTATTTAACCGCCTTTAAGTGGTTTACGCGTCTGTGTTGCGCCGGAGGTCCTGTGTTCGAATCTCAAGGAGACAAATGAATGTTTCGGTTGAGTAGGCACAGAAGTCTCATCACCTACTTGCCTGTAAAGAAAATGGTCAGTGAAACAGACATAGAAAAGAGTCTGCCCCACAAGGGGTTACGGTTACTTTTTTATGTATATAAGTGACCTAAAAGTGTCTTACTAGAAAAATGTACGTCGCTGTTTTTCTAAAGATTTTATTATAATCAAAACACGACATCCTTTTATACAAAGCATAGTGTGAGAACAGAAAGTAGGCTTATAAAGCTACTTAAAGTTTATCCTTACGTAACGGTTTGGCACAACTTTGCAGTCACTGTTACCTGGTTATAATAATTTTGTCCTGTTTTATTGGTCATAATGTGATGGCCAGTAAATGCACTGTCCAATATAACTTTCCAATTTGCACCAGTAGTCCCTGTGATTACCTCTTCAGCTTTATAATTTGCAGTGTTTGCATTTAGTTTTTATGTATTGGTGTAAATAGATTCAGTAAAGTTCGTGCTTGATTTAAAGCACTCTTGGAGACCCGATTTTTAGATTATTGTATGTAAGATTTTTTAATATAGGTCGTTAAAATGTATGCAAATGTTTTATATTGTGGTTAGGAGTTGGAGGCCGCGTGGTGATTTTAGAAATAATATAATATGCCCATAAATGGCTCAGTAGGGTCATTTTTGTGTTAGAAAACCACTAATAACAATAGAAAATATGATGTACCTACATAATATATATTTTATTTAATATATTTAATGTAGAAATATATATAATGTAGAAAATGTTTTTTTTTTATTGATTATGTCTATTTCTTGATACTGTGTTAAACCCTGTGTTCCAATTCAAACAGACGGCTGTTACAATAAGTTTGAAGCATCTATGTGTCTGGCGGGGTCCGTGCGACCGTGGACTGAAGCTATTGTTTGGAGAAATCCCCCTTTATCTATAAAATTTTGTCGGCCTCTCAAAAATTTTCAAATGAATCTTCCGAGAACATTTGAGCTGTTATGAGTAATGTTCGAAGTCAAATTGACAAATTGTGAAGTTATTAAAAAAAAATTAGATTACTAATTGTTACTAGATAAAAAAATATTAGTAAAAATTAAAAAAAAATGTGACCACTTTTACGCCTTATTCTATTGTTTTACATGTCATTCATCAAAAAGACCACGGACGGCGACGTAGAACAAAGGAAAAAAATACACGTCGAATTGATAACCAACTTTTTGTTTTTTTGGAGGTTGGTTAAAAAGAAGGTTTTTTAAGAAGAAATTGGCATGTGAAATAACTTCAAACTCTTCTGGAAGTTTCTGTATAGAACCAAGTGTTAAAGTCAATTATCAAAATTCTGTTACTGTATGTAACAAATCTAGTAAAAAAATAACTTGTAATAGTAGGCAAACTTGCAAGGGTTCACTTACGAGAAGCAGTCCGTCACCCATGGACAGTGGACACCCTCAACGCCTTAAGTCACGGGTGCGTTGCCGGCCCTTTAACGCCACAAAATCTTTAGAATTTCCATACTGCCGTTGTTAAACAAATTCACCGATTTCGATGCGGTTTTTTCGTTTGAAAGCTAATGCAATCTTAGTTACAAGTATTAGAATCGGCTCATCTGTTTCTAGGAGATTTATAATGTGTACTGATTACATAATTGATGAATTTTTTTTATAATAAAAAAATATCAAAACTACTACCATTAATCGATTTTTATTAATTGATAAAATTAAGATACGAGGAATTTTTCATATCGTTTAACTGATATGTCAAAGTAGTAATTATTAATTGAAATATTTTTAAATACCTCATTTGGTAAGAAGGTAACGTGTTTTTACTTGTGTTAAAATAAATATGTAGGATAATTATTACGGGAACTGCATTACTACGAAAGATATCACATTTTTTGAATTTGAGGGTGAGTATAATATTATTTTTATAATTTTTAATTATTAAAGACCGATTGGCGCAATTGCTAATGCTCCTGCCTTCTGCATCAAAAGATCCCGAGTTGATATCCCGATCCATTTATCTGTGTGATGAGCACAATGTTTGTTTTCGAGTCTTGGTTGTTTATAAACTTATATATGTATTTATTGTGGTACCCTCGTTTTTCTGGTTACCATAACACAAGTGCTTCAGCTACTTTGGGTATATATATGTGAGTTGTCCCAATTATTATTATTATAATTATTATTAACCCTCGACGCAAAAAGATTAGTATTAAAACTTTACCGTGTCGTAGTTCTGTAACGAATGAATCGATTATGATGCGGCTTTTTTATCGAGTTGGATTTTAGTACATTTAAAAAGATCATCCATATATGAGTTATTCTTATTTGTAATCATAATTTCGAGGGTTTTTTTACCGACTTCAAAAAAGGAGGAGATACTCTATTCGACGTTTTTTTTGTTAGTTTGTTATCTCAGGACTCGACTGGGTGAACCGATTTCGTTGTCCCATTTAAATTTCATAGAAAATCTGTTCAGTAGTTTGAGAGTTACAATTTGAAGTCGGTTTTTTTTTGTTAAAATTTTAACACTATATTATTATCTAATATTTTTACTTACAGATTTAGATAAAAATGGCGATACCGATTTTTGGTAAAATAGTGATGTTGGTTATCACCCTCGGGGTGATCGGGGGTTTGACTGCGGTGATCGTTTTGGTGGTGAACGACTCGGTGGAGAATGATGTGCCACCCACAACAACAACAGAACAATCAAGAGATCCAGATTTGTTGTATGACGTTGGTGTCGGAATAGCCGATATGACAGGGCCCTGTGTGCAGATTAACTTCGTAAGTAAATCTCGAAAAATGCCGGGTTTAAATAAACCGTTTCCAATAGCAAACTCTCTACTTGAATGATTTTGAATGGATTAAAAAAATTAAAGTAGGTACTTGTTTATTTTTTAAAATTTAATATTTTGAAATAAAAATTTGTCTTTTTAACAACAATGAAATATCAGCCATTTTCATGTTTTAACCCGCGTTAACTTCGTCATAACGTGATGTTATATCGCTTAAGAGCTTTTAGCTCTAAAAACTTCCATACTTACATATTTCCATATAACTTTTCATCCCCCCCTTTCAAGCCTTTTTTCACATTAAAAATGAGTCCTTTCTCAGGCTCTAGACTATCTGTGTACCAAATCTCATTTAATTCTGTTCAGTAGTTTTGGCGTGAAACCGCGATAGACAGCAGAGTTACTTTCGCATTTATAATATTAGTAAGGATGTCTTTTTCCAAGCTGTAGTCTATTTTTGTACTAAATTTCATCAAAATAGGTTGTGGTTTAGGCATGTAAGTGTAACAGACAGAAAGAATTACTTTCGTATTTATGAGTAGGGATTATATATACAGTAACAAGACGTATGGGTGATTTGTATTATCTTTAATGATTATTATTTATTATTCTGTATAGCATATCAAACAGACCATGATTATGAAATGCACGCCTAATAATTAATTAAATGTTCCTAATCACTTTTTTCTGATAGCAAATTGATGTCAATGATAGGTTTTTGTAGTAACTATTTTAATACAATTTTCTTTTTAATTCAAATCATTATATTGCAATTTTTAAAATAATCAATTATTAAGTAATCAAACAACATTATAGAAGCGAAATTTACTGCGACGCAAGTTGTTACCTATGACTACATTTTAAGAAAACAAAAAAAAAAATCTAGTACACCTTATTTCCTGACAGAGACGTAAGCTGTAGCTACAATAGAAAAAGAGATACAAGAGAGAGAGAGAGAGAGAGTAGCTGGGTGATAATATGATAATAATGTAAATTATTGTTTTATGAATTATATACAATATACCATTAATTTTCATTTGTTTTCTGTTCTTTCCAGATGGGCTACGCGGACTTGGTGCAATCGGGTCGTGGTATCCACACGCGCCAGTTCTCCCGTGCCTTTATATTCGTGAAAGGAGACACCAGGATTGTGCTGGTCACTGCTGAAGTACAGGCCATTGGTATAGCCGTGAGGAGAGAGGTAAATATTATATAGATTATATACAAAATTGTACTTATAGATAACTTAATATAATGATGGTCAGGTCCGGTATTGGTCGTAGTACGCCTGTAGCATTCCTCGATTTATTCACATTAGACAAATGTATTTAGATATTTTCTTTATTCGTGTTTTTATCTACTTTAAATGTAAAAGAGACTATTTTATTCATAGTCCGTAATCTTCGACAAAGACGAATTTTCATAACTTTCATCAATTTCAACCATTTTTCAGTTTTATTTCGCAGTAAAACGTTTCTATGTTGTTTCCCAAACTCTAGTATATATCAGGCTCAGCGGTTTAAGTGTAAGTGTAACTGAGACACAAGAGTCTCAGTTTTTCGTTTATTGAAGATGGTTCTTGATTGCGTATAAAAATGATGTCTATGAATACAATTTTTCGAGTTCCTAGCTATATGTTAAAATGTGATATTTTTTTATAATCTCTTATCCAAGGTGGTAAAGAATCTTCAAGACCTCTACGGAGACACGTATAATCTACGCAACGTGATATTAACGGGCACACATACACACAGCGCGCCCGGTGGACATCTTGTTGACTTCATACTGGACATTTCCATACTTGGCTTCTCCAAAGAGACTTTTGATGCTTACGTCGATGGGATCACTAGGGTGAGTTGACAATTTACATAATTTAAGGGTTATTGGAGCACCAGAATAATGACGCTGTTCTGTCTTTATAAAAAGTGGATTTAAAGAATTTATTAACAACAAAGGTAAAGACTTGTCATTTGTCATTGCGATAATATAATTTAGCAAAAACGTCATGCCATCTAATGTATATTGAGGATAATAAATCGTACATAGGTCAAATGCCACTATTTCATGATATGGCCAATAAACCAATCGTTTCATGATATATTTATACCAAATCTATGATAAATATTATCGTTTCTCAGTATAGAGAGTTAGATTCATGATCATTTCGTGTAATGACAAAAATTAGGAAATTATCTTATAGTTACATTTTCTATGAAACTTGAAATTAGAGGCCTCATGGCTAAGCGGTCTTATAAGCGTACCGCGAAGCCTGAGGTACCGGGTTCGATCCCTGGTCCCGAATACAATTTATAATTTAATTTGCATTTGTATTCGGTCTCTGGTAAGGCTGCCACTTGCCTGACGGGGTGTCATAAGTGGTACGGAGGAGTGGTACTGCAGGCAAGCCTGTAGAAATTCAACCAAAACAAATTGTGGGTTGCCTGGAAGAGATCGCTGTTTAGCGATAAGGCCGTCCGTTGCACTCCAGTGCAACAAAGTGTGTAAAAAAAATTTACAGTGTTATCTATTTTATTTGAATACACTGCTGATACTTAAGTTATACCAGTAAAATGTATCGATAAATAAAAAATTATAATAGAAAAAATATAAGATTCTTTTAATATGCAGAATATGACTTATTTCCTACTTTTTAAACGACCTTTAAAAAAACAAAAAGACAGAAAAAATCAATTCAACGTGTATTTTTTCAGAGTATAGTTCGCGCCCACGAGAACATAGTCCCCGCTCGTCTGTTCTACGGGCGATCGCAAGTGCAAAACGTGCAATTGAATAGATCACCTTTATCCTATGATCAGAACCCCGCAGAGGAGCGAAACAGGTGAGAACTATTTTATAGGATATCTATAAAGTCTCTTAAATTGACAGAAATAGTTTGATTAAGTAATTTTTAAATTCCTTGATTATACCGACGTTTTACGTGAAACGTATTGTCGTCTTTCATACATTGCAATATATTAGGTATTTCACTTATTACGGCGTTAATTATACAACACGAATTAAACTTCATTTAATTCAAAACAGTATATAATGAATTAAAATATAACATTTTTATTGTTTATTTTATTTGGAAAATAATATGTATTATGTATGTAATGAAAAAATAAACCGTTTTAAATTCTCATTGTTCGATCAAACAATCTTACTGTGATTGTGATTTTTGTTGTCGCTAGTCATTTTTGTACCATTTTTTTTCCATAGTTTATGACTGTATAGTTCTCTTATAAAGGCAACTATATAATAATATCCCTATTATAGGCCTCGGTTTCATCCGCTCTCAAAAAGAAATAATTTTGATCGTTGCTTGCAACATTTTTAAGCTGCTAACGTCCGCTATTGGTCGTAGCATGCCTGTAGTGTAGCATTCCTCGATAAATTGACTACACAACACAAAAAGAATTTATCAATTTGAACCAGTTGTTTCTAAGAAACGCTTTCAACCAAACAAACTATTCCTTTTTATATGTCATATCACTACATAGTATAAAACAAAGTCGCTTTTTCTTCTCCTATATCCCTTTGTATGCTTAAATCTTTAAGAGCTAGTTCAGACATGGCGGATTCCGCGCGGATGCAAATCGCGCGGTTGAACCGCGCGGATCCTAATTACATTAGCGCCTTACAAATCGTTCATACCTGTCCGCACGGATTGACAATCCGCGCGGCTCAACCGCTAAAAATGAATTCGCGCGGTCGCCGCTCGGTTTTATTTACTTGACGTACCTAGAGGGCGTTCAGTTGCTCCGCGGAAGCCGCGCGTATCGGACGGTGACAATGGATCGCTTCGACACCGAGCTATTCATCGATGAGGTGGAAAAAAGACCTGCTTTGTGGAACATCCAATGTGCAGAATATTCTAACAAAACGATTAAAAACGGAGCTTGGCAGGAGCTGGTGGAGATTTTTGGAGAAAATGAGGATTCTTTGGAAAAGAAGGTTCTTTTTGGTCAGTAGACATTTAATTATACATTTTACCAGGGTAGTTTACATGTTTTGTAACAGACAGTCCACCCCAAATAACTGAAATGTGTATAACGTTGTTTGGCGGTACGTAACGAGCGCGGGAAAACTATCACGTTACCACAGTAACGTATAGCTATTAACTGTAATATGTACAACCCACCAACGCGACGCGCCATCTTGAGTTTAGTTATTTGGCGCGAACTGTAACAATTTTAATTTCATATTTTCGTGTCTTGCCATTCTACACGACCCTCGTTCACAAAGTAATTAGCATATTTGTCTCTAATGTTTAATGATGATGGTGTACCCCTTCCTGCATGTAATGTAATAAGATTACTCATTGGCGCAGTATGTAAAGTATCTTCATACTGTATACCATCTCTAGTTCTAACAAAATTGTGTAGCACGCAACAGGCCTTTATTATGTCTTCGGCAAAGTCTATATTCACGTTTATAGGCCTATGAAAAATGCGCCACTTGTTTGCCAGAATTCCGAAAGTGCATTCAATAAAACGTCGAGCTCTTGATAACCTGTAATTAAATATTTTTTTTTCATATGATAGCCCTTTACCTGCATAGGGTCGCATTACATTTTCGGATAAACCAAACGCTTCATCGCCAACTATGACGTATGGCAATGGTTTAGGATCTGTTTCAGATATTGGTTTAGGTTTTGGTATGTGTAATGACTTTTCTATTAACCTTTTATAAAATGCTGAATTTTTAAAAATTGCAGAATCGCTACTTTTTCCGTAAGATCCGATATCTATGAAAGTAAAACAATAGTTACTATCACAAAGTGCCAACAGTACTATGGAAAAATAAGTTTTGTAATTATAATACAAAGAACCCGAATCTTTGGGTTTTGTAATCCTTATATGCTTGCCATCTATGGCGCCTATGCAATTGGGAAAATTTGCATATTTTTCAAAATCTTTAGCTATTTTCTTCCATATATCTTCGCTGGGTTCAGGCATGACGTTTTTTGTGACTTTTTCCCACAGAGTTTCACATACTTCACGGACAATTCCTGTGATTGTAGATTTGCCAAGACGAAAGTTGTAATGTAGTTCTCCAAAGGAACAACCAGTACCCAGATATCTGAAAAATAAAATATTAATCTGTATCGTTTTGAAAGTCTGCCGGGTCCGCTAGTTAAAGCATAATGAGTGTCTTGAATTACCTAACCGCTACTGTATTTATATTTGTTAAAGATAGTGATTTCTGTTCCAGGTGTATCATTACAAAAAAAATGGAAGAACATCCGTGATGCTTATAATAAGGAATTCAAGAAAGGCAAATCAATTCCTTCTGGTTCTGGTGCATGTAAAGGTTCAAAATACATGTATTTCGACCGGCTTTCTTTTCTTCAGAAGACGATAGAAAACAAAGAAACTATCACAAACATAGATGAAGCCAAAAATGAAGAAATTCGGAACATTGACCAAAAGCTAGATAATTTTGTAAATGCACGTGAAATACAACCGGTACCCAATAAAAGGAAGAAAACTAAAATTACTTCAGAAGAGCGATTGGCTAACATATTAGAAAATAGTATTGAATCAAGAGATAAAATACAAAGACAAATACAAGAAAGTATGTCAAAGCAAGATGATGATGATAAACTTTTTTGCATGTCATTGTATAAAGAGTTAAAGAAAGTTCCAGAAAATAAACGATTGGCTACTAAAATTGAATTGCTCCAGGTAATACAGAAAGGGCAGACATTACCATCGCCTATTCATATCACGAGCCAGCAAAACACGCCTAATGCAGTATTTTGGCAAAACCAACAATATTCAAACCCACAAGGATATTTCACTGGATATTCTACAATAGTACCAGGAGAGTCTCCATCGCCTTTATCATGCAATAGCACTGACGATTCACAGTCTTCTATAGTACAAAATATATATTCTGACGTATAAAATAAATATCTTACCTTAATGTGATCACGAGTTTTTCTTCTGGGGACACGCTTGACCTCATATGGGTATCATTAGATTCAATTTGTTTACTCATCATTTCTAATAATTCATCAAATGAATTTATCGACATTCTCAAATAATTGAAGAATTTTGGTTCAAAACTTCTTAATTTTGGATATAAAGTCTGAAACTGACCATGAGTAAACCGATCGCGTAATATTGGATGCACCCAATACTGCCGTTTCTTCTTTCTTTCTTTTTTACGGAGCAACAAGTACACACATATTGCTTCTTCGACTTCCATGATTGGACTGTCACCCTATGCGAATAACGGCACTCCGCATGTACATCCGCGCCTGTCTGAACACTTGCGTTTAGAACCGCGCGATTTGCATCCGCGCGGAATCCGCCATGTCTGAACTAGCTCTAAAACTACGCAACGGATTTTGATGCGGGTTTTTTAAATAGATATAGTGATTGAAGAGGAAGGTTTTTATTATTTATACCCGTGCAAAGCCGGGGTGGGTCGCTAGTTAAGTAAAGATAACATTGTTTCCAGGTACGACACAAACACAGACACAGAGTTGACCCAAGTGCGTATAGAGAAGGCAGACGGCAGTCTCCATGGCGTGATGAACTGGTTCGGAGTACACACCACAAGTATGAACATGACCAATCGGCTCGTTTCTTCGGATAACTTGGGTTATGCAGCCATGAAGCTGGAAGAGACTCTTAACCCTGGAACTCAGACCGGCAAGGTATTTATTCTACCAACACTTAATAATGCTAATAGTGGGTATTTTCTACCTGTGTTCACTGTTCACAGACTGTCACTATCACTGACTATTCACAGACGGATACCTAGTTTCACAAATAGGTGAAAAGTAGGTAGTGTAAGGTTAGTGAAGGGGGCGTCTCCCCAAATACTCATTGTCTGTTAAATAATGTACTGAGTGTAATTTTTCTATAGAATAGGAGGCCAACAGACAGGTTGCTCTAGGATAAGCGATCCACCGCCTGTGAACCTTTGTGGAAACTTTTCTCATATTTCTATTCTAATTTTGGAACTGAAGTATTTAGTTTATTTATTAAACACAGACATTTTTAATACATAATAAAATAAAAAAATAAAACACAGATATGAAAGAATAACAATAAAATATTTGTCTAATTCCAGCCATTGATAGTAGCAGGATTTTTCACAGCAAGCTTAGGCGACGTATCCCCAAACACACGTGGGGCTCGTTGTGAGTTCAGTGGAGAGTCGTGCGACAATCAGTTTCAGTTGTGCGATCAAGGGGAACTTTGCTTTTCAATCGGGCCCGGGAGTGATATGTTTGAAAGTACCAGAATCATTGGTACTGGAGTCTACGAAGGTGCTCTTGTGAGTAATTGGTCACAGACTTTTACACTGTAAATCCACGCTCACAATTTATTTGGAACTTGATATAAACATGATAAAATTAAGATCCGATCTTGTATGTGATTCTGTACGACTGATTGATTATTGACTTTAACTTAACAAAGTTAAAGTCAAAGTCACTTCAGTCTTCACTTTTTTTTCTTTTCAAGGTGTTTCTTGAAAGCGACTATTATAAAGCAAGAATGAAATCAGGTCACCTAGTAGGCATAAAGATTGTAATTGTATTACTGGAAAGTAAAGAGAATTAACTGTTGGTTAATTTTAACAAATGGTGCTTGAATTTTGAAAAAGACAGCGTTGACCATACTCCAATTTTCAATTTTAATAACATTATGAAGATAATATTTTGAGTTCACCCCAACAGTTATAATGCATCCTTAAATTATTTTTATGTAGTTTTTTATGTAAATAAGTATATTATTTTTTTATTTAAATAATAATTATTTAAAATTATATATTTTCTAGGAAGCCCTGAGGAGTCCTGGTGAGGAACTGCGTGGAGACCTCTCTGTAGTCCATCAGTTTGTGGAGATGCCTTCAGAGACTGTTGCGAAATACGATCCAGTCACAAGAACTTTTGATAATGTATGTCTTTATTTTTAACCCATGACGCAAAAAAGGGGTGTTATAAGTTTGACGTGTCTGTTTCTATGAGTCTATCTGTGCGACATCGTAGCTCCTAAAATAGTGGATTGATTATGATACGGTTGTTTGATAGTTGATGATTATTAGGCCTACTATAACATCAATGTACAGTACATTTTATTGTACAATAAGATTGAAAGACGCATTGAATCCAAACAATATGTTGCACAATAATACGAACTCCGCAATGTTTTTTTAGAAAAGAATTGTTGTATTTAAAATATTGTGTAATACTGATCCTACACGTTGCGATGGAAAAATATGGTGCAATTAAAATTAAACTCTCTCAAACTTTCGTTAAATAGTTGCGCAATATTCAATATTAATCCTATACAATGTACGTAATGTAATTGAATCTAGGGCTTGCCTAAGTTACATTTAAAGAAGTTTTTCAAATTGTCTTTTTGTAAAAATTTCAGTCAAATCCAGTGAGCGGTTGTGTTGCAGGCCTGGGCTACAGTTTCGCTTCAGGCACAATAGATGGAGCTAAT
The DNA here is from genome assembly GCA_912999735.1 of Aporia crataegi. Taxonomy (NCBI): domain Eukaryota; kingdom Metazoa; phylum Arthropoda; class Insecta; order Lepidoptera; family Pieridae; genus Aporia; species Aporia crataegi. The sequence continues at coordinate 8,407,138 of OU538743.1, forward strand.
CTTCTTAATATAACACAGGTTAGGGTTAATTTTACGTCGTATAACAGAGAACGGAAAAAGAAATAAAATATTATAACTGCGACTTTAATTGCAATTATAATATTTTATGTTAAGTATGAAATACCAAATTCATAGACATTTAGGTACTTTCTAAAAGTTAATAATGGCTCATGGCTAAGCGGTTATGCGCCTACCGCGAAGCCTGAGGATATCGGGTTCGATCTCCGGTCCTGAATGCAATTTATAATTTGATTTGTATTTGGTCTCTGGAAGGGCTGCCATTTGCCGGGTGGGGTGAATTTCTATAGACTTGCCTCAAGAAATTCAACCAAACCAACAAAAATTAGGTTGCCGGGAAGAGATCGCTGATTAGTGATAAGATCGCCCGTTGCACTCCATTGGAACGAAATGTTTAAATTGTTTCAATTGTGCCTTAGATAAATGACCCATTCTACCGTTTTGTACATGTTTTAGGGTACAATAAACAACAATCCATTACTAGACGCGATAAGTGGTATTATCGCGACTCCAACTGAAGAAGACATCGCTTGCCACGCGCCAAAACCCATACTCCTTGCTACTGGAAGGGTAAGATTCACACTTAAAAATGCTACTGTCTTCTGACGCAAAAAGAAAGGTAGATAAGTTTCTCATATCTGTGTATCTGTACCATCGTAGATCCTAAACGAATGGACAAAAAACTGCGTCATAATGAGGCGGTTTTTATGTTTAAAAGCTGACCTGATCAGGATGGATGTTAGCTCCAATCAATGAAGAACTATTCATTCATGAAATATTCTTATTTTTTACTTATGGGGGGTTTTAAATCGTCATCTATTTTATTATTTATTCTATTCATTTTTGTTTGACCTTGATGGACCATGTTACATATCAGTTCAGATCGAGATCAATAAAATAGTAGTTACTATAATAATTTTTTGTCCAATGTATGAATAAGTTAATATTTCTTATGTGTTTTCCATTTTAAATTGCTATTATATTAATTAAACTTCTGAATATTTTCTAGGCCGAATTTCCATTTCCATGGCATTCTAGTGTTGTATCAGTATCTTTAGTCTGGCTCGGTGGTCTGGCCATAGCGGGGGTCCCAGGCGAGCCCACGACAATGGCAGGCAGACGGATTAAGGACGTCGTCAGTTCGATACTGGAGGAAAAAAATCTGGAACCAAAAGTGGTCGTGTCTTCGCTATGTAACGAATACATACATTATGTTACTACGTTTGAAGAATATCAGGTAAGGAGAATCAATTGTAGGCTATGAATGTAGCCAATATCAAAATCATACTAACTTCCTAAGTTTGAATTGTAACTAACCCATTATATGGATCTACTAGTCTCAATAATAAAGTTAAATATATCTTACTATGATAAAAGTAGCCTGATGATTTCGTCCATATGAACCTGTGTTAGTTAGAAAGTTTGACTGCCCGTTCATATGCTTCCTCGGAATCGAACTCATGATCTGCGGCGCAACACGCGGTTCCGTAAACTACTAAGGCGGTCTAAACACTTACTCTACTTAATATAATACTTAATTAATCATAAAGATCAAAAATAATGTGAAACGTGAACGGTGTGGAATAGAAGAGGGTGTAGTGACAAAAATACGAAAGGAAATGTTAAAATGGTTTGGGCACTTGAAGAGAATGAATGAAAATAGACAAACAAATATGATGAGGACGAGTGTGAGAGATGATGTGGGTGTGGTAGACCTAGTCACCACGCCTTTCTGGACAAAATCCAGGGGACAGATCAGAAGCACCCGTACTCGAGGAGCATGTATAATGAATATGTAAAGTAGATGAAGCGAAAGAGATTTAGGGACAGGTGGCAGTCTGTGGTCGCTACCCCCTTTGGGAAATAGGCGTGATAATATAATTAAAATAAAAAAAAACATAAAATATCTATTCCAGGTACAAAGATATGAAGCGGCATCAGTTATATATGGACCAAACACGTTGGACATACTCCTTAACAAGTTTAGAGAATTTACTTCTGTTGCATTAGAGGTAGGTATACCATTAAAAATTAATTTATATTATACTTTTAAATAATAACTAAACAATCTTTACGTTCATCAAATTTTTTGACGATTTTATATGTAGAATGATGCTCTTTAAAGTTTAATTAATGAATCTATTAGCGCCTGATGAAATATATTAACAAAATTCATTTCAAGCTAGGCTATTCTGAATTAAAAATTCGTCAAAATCTCTATAGTATCGTAAATTAGTTTTATTACATTATATCGTAAATTAATCACATTAAATTTTCTTACAAAAATCACCTAAACACTGGCAACATTTATATAAAGGGTGGCAACGTACCCGCGGGTCCAACTCCCATAGACTATCGTAATAACACCATCAGTCTCATCCCCGGTTTATCCACGGATTCAACACCTCTGGGCCGTGATTTTGGAGACGTTTTGGAGGAACCCTTATCAGCACAACCCGGAGACACTGTTAAGGCTTCATTTGTGAGTATTTTTAAGCCGCAACACTAAAAAGGAGCGTTATAAACTTGTCGCGTCTGTGTCTTGTGATGTAGCTTCGATCGAAATGAATTTATCTGCGATTACATTTAATGAATTCATGTTGAGGTTTTTTATATTGTCTTCAATGTCACTTATTTACCAGGTTGCAGCAAATCCCCGGAATAATTTACGACAGGAGTCGACCCACGCTACCGTTGAAAGATTAGAGCTAGATCAATGGGTGGTCGTAGCCACGGATGCTGATTGGAGTACTAAGTAAGTAAACTCTAGATTTTTATGCACAGAAAAATGACCCATATGTACCTAGTTAAAGAGAAACTTCTTTTATATAGATAAACTCAAAAACCGGTTTTAAAATTATTTACTATAAATATAAAAAAATATTTTTCTTCTTTTTGTGTGCACGTTTGCATGTGTTATGTGTCTTTTATTATGGTTTATGGTTGACTGTGTTAGATAAATAAATACTCGAATTGTTGTACTATATTCAATGAAATACATTTCTTCTAGATTCACATGGCAGCAGAACGGCATCTTTGGTACCAGTTCTGCGACTTTTGAGTGGACTATTCCAGTTGATATTCCCATCCTACAGGTCCCCTACCGTATCGCATATTACGGTACGGCCAGGAGAAACCAGGATAGTTTAACAAATTTTGTTGGAAGATCAGGCAATTTCAGTATAAATAGAATATAATATACTTAGTTAACATTTGTGTTTTCTTAAATCCTACGTAATTCGAATACATGCAATATCACTGATAATTTTTGACAGTCAAGTAGGTGCCTACTAAAACGAAATATTTGTTTTTTTTCCCGTGATTCGAACCCACTTGGCTATGGAGGCGGTATGTTGGCATTTTCCTAGAAAATAAATAAATCATGTTTAAATTTGCTAAGAGTATGAAGCAAGTGCCAAGCGACCGTCAATTATTAATAAAGAACTTCCTCATTCATCACGTGTTTATTTTGTCATAGTATTATATTCCTTATGCTTATATTATTACGTTGTCATTAGCGTATCAATTTGTCAGTTTTATGTATGCGTTTAGAATAGACAGTCATTTATAGTGATTGCTAAGAATGGAAAGTTTCGTGAAATAAATAGTAAATTCAAAATTGTGACACAAAATAAAATCTACAAAGATTGTACCTATAGTCCTTGAGGATGCGAATGTACGTGAGACAATTAGCGTCCTGTCACACGCACGCATTCGCAGGGTGTTCGTAGGTTACCGTTACCCATAGGTTACCACGTTATGTAAAGTGCGCGTCGCTTCATGAAATAAAAGTACCTAGGTACTATAACATTTTAAGGTATAATCGTAAATAAGAATTAGGTAAGAAACAACTACAACAGAGATAGATAAGTATGTTTACACCCCATAATTATCATATCAGAGGTCGTAAACTTTAGCTCTGCGATAAACAATTTGAATTTTATAATAACAAAGTTTATACACTTACAATAGGTAGATAATCTAAGGCATTGTTACTAAATGTGTGAATTATAAAACTAGTGCTTGTAGTTTTAATAATTTCAAGGTGAGTGTTATTTTAATCTAAAGATTAACATACATAAAACAACCAGGTACAACTAGCGAGTTAGTTGGGTAGCTTATTTTTAAATGTTTGAAAATTTTCTTGAATGTAGGTACCGATGTTAACTTCTACAGATTTTTTGTTATTTTTGGGATAAATTTTATATGTATACAGCATTTTACTTTGACATAAAACTATGGGATTTTCTTGTAAAATTACTCTAAAAATAGGTCTCTGTTTTATTCTGCAGGTTTAGTTTTAGAATAAAACCATAGGGCAATTTATTATATTTTTAATTCTGTTAAAGATACCTAGTCTTAATTCATTATGAAGCCAGTCACTAAGAAGATAATAAATAGTCCACAAACGTGTGTTGATGACAATCTTCTCGGTGTTGTTGCGGTCTACCCCACTTTGAGGCTACACCCGAAACATCGGGTCGTAACTATTCGACAAAATGTGAGTACAAATCCTTTTTATAATCTTATGGTGCCTTGATATATCAATAATAATAATCCCTTATATCAAACATAAATTTCTAATAGGTACTTACACTAGTTGGAATTTGTTTTTTAATAAAATAGGAACAACTCCAATTTCAATCTAAAATTTTTTTAGTTTTTCCAGTCCGTTGACAATAAAAAACGTAATTTTCGTGCTCGTTAATATTCATAACTTATAATTCTACAGATATAATTTAGATTAATATATTACATAGATTATATATTATATACCTACGTATTATCAAAAAATTATCTATCTACATACTTATATTAAAAAGTATATTGAAGTTTCTTTATAAAAGCTGTTATACTTTAATCGGAGCTCAAAATACTAAGATGCCTAGTTACTGGATTAGAAAATAAAAAAGCTTATGAAGATCATAAAAAAACATCCATAGAAAAATCTAAAACTATATAATATTATGTATATTAATAAAACAAAATCGCGTTATTTACATTTTATAACTCATGAGCGGATGGTACCTACCGATGATGATTCCTGATTTGGTAAAATCATCTAATCCGAGAATAGTAGAATAATTAAAAATCACGAAAATGCTATCTAATGAATAAAATTCGTTTCCTCATATTTTTTCTATGGAATGACGTTTTGATACGTTATTATTCCGAACTCTGAATCAATATACCTATCATATAAAGTTAGCGGGATCCACTCGTATTTAATATGATATAACTGTTTCAGGGTGATTCAAACAGGGTAGCCATCCTTGGCGGTGGTGGATCCGGACACGAACCCTTTGCAGCAGGTTTTTTTGTTTTTGTATACATTTTTTTTACCAAAAAGGTATGAGCATTAAAATTTAAGGGAGCTAGGTTACTAATAAAACATTTAATTAATCAACAATCAGTACACATAGTAAATGATTGGACGCGTGTATGTCAACCTGCAAAGTTTGGGCAGTTAGCTGGTTCGAATAAAAATAACCCGGTTGAGATTCTAAGGATGTTCTTCCAAAGCGTGTATTTGTATGCCTGAATTTTAGGTCTGATCGGTGCTGGCATGTTGGATGGCGCAGTGGCAGGCGGAGTCTTCGCCTCTCCTCCCACGGGTCATGTTTTGTATGGAATATCGCAGCTTTATAAATATAATTCAGGTAGTATTACAAGAGCAATTACATACATTAAAAAAAACTCGACATGTTACTTACAAAAAAGAACATATCATAAATAGATAAACAGATTTTCTTACATGTTACCTAAAATCTATCTCGATCATGTAAGCTTTCAAAAAAAAATTTAATCGAAATCGATCTACAGACACATCACACATGTCACATACAGATCTCATATACTTACACATACAATACAGGCAAGACAAGCAAAGATTACTCAATAAGGTGAGAATACTTCATTCCGGGATAACTAATTCTAGAATATATGTTTTCCTCCATTTACGCTAACTGATATGTGAATGTCAATAAATTTAACGTTTTAGGTGGTGTATTGGTAGTTCTTGGAAACTACACTGGGGATCGATTGAATTTCGGTAAAGCTATCGAAAAGGCTAAAATAGCTGGAATAAAGGTGACTAATATTATAATTTATATAAAGAGTTACATAGGTTTCTGGCATTTTTTTTTACACACTTTGTTGCATTGGAGTGCAACGGACGGCCGTATTGCTAACCAGCGATCTCTTCCAGGCAACCCACATTACTTATTCATATAAAATCACATGATTGCTTTTGAACGTCACGTGAATCTAAAATTGGCGATCCAATACAACATTAGCCTTACCAGTTATTTTTTTATTTTATTTAAACAAAATAACTTGTTCTTGCTGACATTCTTTCTGCAGACTTAGGCTATTTAGGAATGCGCCATGATTGAGAAGGACTGCCAAGAAACTCAGTAGTCTCCTCATACTCTCATCGACTTAAAAACGTATGTTACTTAGGTGATTTTAATAAAGTTGCAAGCGGAAACAATTGCGATTTGTGTATCACCCATAAACTACTGTATCCATTTGTGGTTTACTCATTTAGATTATGACGAGTTTCGTTGTTGACTAATTCTTATAAATAAAATTGTAAAGGTGGAGAGCCTTATCGTTGGTGAGGACGTTGCTTCGAGTCACAATAAAACTGGAGGTCGCGGTATGTGTGGGGAAGTCTTCTTTTATAAGGTACACGTAAATATAATCACCATATATAACATTATACAGCTAGCTGAGTTTCATCTTCTAACGTCAAGGCTAAATACGAATTTTCATCATCACCTCGATTTTTGTCGTTCCACAACTGACTGTTTAAGGCAATTCTTGCCACGCCATCATTTTGTGGAACTAGCCGCCTTCAGAGGTATATCCTAACCGTTATGTTCTTTAAGACAACCTCTCCACACAACGCACTCGCAGCTTGAATAACGTACTCTGTGTCTGTTGCCAGAATAAGATGAAGCTATAAAATATTGTACACTTAATATTTATATACACGTATATACTAATATACATAAAAAAGTACTATTTTTATATGCTCAAAATACTTTTTTAAAAATAAATTATTACGTTTGTGTTCTTTAAGGTTTTCATATTAAAATGATATGTTTTTAAATGTTAAAGCAATAAATAGTGCATTAATTGAGCATATTTTGAAACTGAATTACTTATTTGATATTAGTTGTGCGGCGCTATGGCAGCAAAGGGATACGATCTGGTGACGATACGCGAGATGGCCGCTGAAGCTGCTAAGAACATTGCAACGTTGGGAGTCTGCCTCACTGCCTGCTCTTTACCAGGTAATTATTGCGCAAAGGCATTCGAACCGTTAAGTTTACATTCTTACCTAGCGAATTGGGGTGTTAATCCGTTAGTATTCTACAATGTATTTATACGTGATAAATAATTTATCACATAACATAGCATCACTCAGCTGCTGAAAACAGAAATAGTATATTTATCTTATTAGTTTAGTAGATTGTGGAAAACTGCAAGAATGTTTTTATTTACTCGCGTAAATCGAAGACAATATTAAATTCAACTGACTTCAGGAAAAAGGAGTGTCTAATTAAAATGGGTTTTTATTCTTTCAAAGGTCAACCTCCTCTGTTCGAGATAGCGTCAGATGAGATAGAGATAGGTGCGGGAGTACACGGGGAGGCAGGAATTGAGAAAAGGAAGATGGGAAAGGCTAGGGATATTGTTAAACTAATTATTGATCAGGTATTTATTTGTTTTTCTCCATGCTACTTCTGTACCTGCTGGTGGTGCGGCAGTTAGAGCCAGCATAAACTTAAATTAAGGGTTTAATTTGAATATGGATACTTAAGTTTTCATAAATCGACCTCCTGATGATTGCCATATGGTAGAAATGGTAAGAATAGAAAATCCAAATAACTGATATAATTCTTATTCACGCGTAGGTAGCAAATCATCTGAAGCTTAAAGCAGGCGCACGAGTGGCCGTAATGATCAATAATATGGGAGGCACATCTTTAATGGAAATGAATATTGTCGCTGCGGAAACTAAACAGTATTTAGGTAAGACTGCTGATAACCATTAATTTGACGCGTCATTCGGTTTGGAAGACAGAAACGACTGATTTACTTTAAATAGACGCAGAATTATGTCTGCGCTGTCTATGGATACATGTCTTTAATATAAGTCTCCGTGGCTGATTTACACGTCTGCTTGTTGCGCTGGGGGTCCTGGGTTACAATCCCGTGGGAACAAACGAATGTTTTGGTTGGGTAGGCACAGAAGGCTGATCACCTACTTGCCTGTAAAGAAAATACAAAAATGTGTCTGTAAGTCCACTAGGGCTTACGGGAATTCACTTTTTTATATCTTTTTTCTCTCGCGTGTTTAAATTATAAATTAATAAACTGGCTAATTAAATTCACGTCAGTCAATGCATGGTCAATGCAATTATGTGATGATTAAAGATATGTTTAATCTCATACTAATTCTAAAAATTTCAGAGAAGTTAAATATCCGCGCTGAAAGGATATATTCAGGACACCAAAAAACTTCTTTGGAAATGCAAGGTTTCCAAATCTGCCTCATTCACTTGAACGATACCCATGGAAAGTTATGGTTGGAACTCCTCGACCACCCCACAGAAGCTTTGGGCTGGACTGGCGGAGTCATGTCTGTTAGACCCGATGAAGATATAGTGCATGTTGATGAAGAAGACTTACAAAGCAAAGGACCGAAGGTAATCAGAATAACGTCATGGTATACACTATACAGGATACCAAGGACAGAGACACCCATAGACACGCAATCTTATAACGTGTCTTTTTTGTTGAGACTTAATAAGTTAACTAGCAAATTTAAATCTGGAATGTATTTCAGGAAGGTTCAGGTCCATCTTTAAGTGAAAAGGAGCAAATTGTAATGCGCAAGGGTTTATTAGCAGCTGCTGAGGAGTTGATGAAGAATGAGGTTCTCCTCAACAAACTCGACTCAGGATGTGGAGATGGAGACTGTGGTATTACGATCAAGAAATATGCAGAAGGTTCAAGGATTAAATTTATAATTTCATTCTAAATTTTCTATTGTCTATATAACAGGATGCAACTAGCAAATGTGTAATCTATTTAGAAGCGAGAGCGACTCTGTCACATCCTTTTCAGAAAATATTTGTAATAATGTGATATATTGAAACGACGAGGATCGAGAACTTGGTCATATTAAGGACTCACAGTTCGACTTTTCGTAATTCGTATGATTAGTCTGATATTTAGCTAATAGTCAGTTAAAAAAATAATTGTCTTCGTTTTGTAATAGGTAGGTACTTATATTATTTTGTGTTTCTTTTTTATACGTCTTCACTTATAATCTAAGAGGGCCGATTGCCCGTAAATAGGAACGCATCTTTGTGTTATTTTTTCTGCAATCATAAATAAAATAAATCGAACTACTCAAAAGAGGAGTTCAATTAGTCTGTATGTTTTTTTAAACGTTAAATTTTACAGCGATAAAGTCTCACTTGATAACGGCCACTCTGACACATCCATCCAACATTTTGTGGGAACTTTCGGAAATAGCGGAAACGGATATGGGAGGCACGTCGGGAGGAATCTATAGTTTAGGCCTCGCTGCGGCATCGCAGGCTCTGGCTAGGTTAGTTTATGTAATACTAGCCCATGTTTCCGGCTTTGTATGCGTAGAATATGCTTAAAATATACGTGGGAGTACGTGTTACTTCTTTTTCTACTAAAAATTAATATATTTTGCAAGAAATAGAACTACGTATTAGTCCAAAAGTTCATTTAAGTCAGTTAAAATTGTTTTTACATTCCAGAGGCAAAGAGAACGAAAGAAACATATGGTTAGCTGCGTGGGAGAGTGCAATGAAAGCAATCACAAAATATGGAGGCGCAGAGCCGGGGGATAGAACTATGGTAAGATTTCCTCACAAAACGCCTTGATATTTCCAGTTTACTCTAACCCAATGGAGCTTAGTATAACAAGTCACCTCTCGTTTATAGTAAAAACAAGGAAGTCAGAGATATTAATCACTTGGAGGACTCGTAAGTCATAGTCAGGACTTACTCTTTACTATAAACATATTTTCTTTTACTTTACCATGGAAAGAAAAGTATTTTAGTATGTCTTAAAGTGTGCACAAAAATATTTATAAAATAAAAGTCAAACAGGTGAACCCAAGTCAGTTGGTCAGCAGTTGCTTTGTCGATCTTTTAAAGCATTGTTTGAAACTGCTAATTTAGGTTTATTTAGTAGTTTAACATTAAATGTAAGTTTTCTCAACAGTTGGACACTTTACATACAGCAGCAGAGGCGTTTAGGCATAATATAGATGCGGACATAAAAACATTGCTTTCAAAAACTGCAGAAGCGGCAGACACGGGCGCGAAAAATACAGCAAATATGGTGGCGAGGTAAATCTTAAACCTATCAGGACTTCAACCAAATAATTTCAATAGATTTTTTACAATCGGCAAGCTGTCAATCCCATAGTGGCCATGTAATGCAAGTTTTACCACTAGCGACGCTGTAAAATTTCCATACAAATAATTAACCCAGACGCTGACGAAAAATCAGACATATTTATGGTACAGCAATCCACAATGGTGGTTGACCGCTTTCTTGGGCTAGTGGTAAGTGCATAAGCGTTACAACCGGGAGAAATCGAACCCAGGACGGGTTCAATTCCCAGTGGAGATAAGAGAAACTCGGTCTAGCAGGGCATAGAAGGCTGTTCACCTACTTCCCCCTAAATAAAATATCGATCAGTGAAACAGATGTGAAACCCATCTGCCACATACCCCACTAGGGGACAAGGGACTTCACACACATGGTAGAGCTAAGTAAAAACCACTGCGGTAACCACACGATACCTTTGAGTTAGTTCCATCGCTTGACGTTAAGCCACAACACTGAGTCTTTTGCAAACAGGCAGTATTATAATAAACTTCTACTGCAGCGATTTCAAAAGCTAGACTACTTCCAATATAGACTATATTTTGTGAGTCCACGCTGACAAATTGATTAAACGTATGTTATAATTTGCTAATGTTGTAATAAACAGGGCGGGGCGTGCTTCATACGTAGCGAACGAATACACTCGTGACGAAGATGCTGGCGCACGCGCTGCCGCCGTTTGGATCAAATCTCTTCTCAACACTATCGCTGACAATGTTTAATTATTTATTAAATAAAAAATTTCTTTTTTATTTTATAACTAGTTGAAGGTTGCACGCATGTATACTACTGTTATTTTTGTTTGCTGTTTTAATTACCCGCCTAGGACAATCCAAATGTCTGCTATGATGGGATATAAATAAAGTTTTTACAACAAGTATTTCAAGTTTCTTTATAATCTATAGTTTATTTACTAATTACTAAAATTAAACTAAAATACTATTAACAAAAAAAAAAAATCAAATCAAAAAGTAATGGTGCAATAATCAAAAGCAAAAAAAAAAACATTCGAAATATTCGGATAAAAAATTATCAAAGAAAAGACGAAATGTACCAACAATATATTTATCACAATACTAACGACCACTTTAAAATCATAATTTATATATTTTACACTACAATGCATATATTATCACTTATTTGACAAAAATAGATCGTCTTTTAGAAAAAATAACCATTACAGAATGGTTTTTTTTCACGCGCATTTTTTTTCTACTACTATTCTATATCTGTATGTGACGCTAAATATACACTTTCCAGTAGTTTTTATATAAAAATTGTTGCGAGGTAATTAGGAAATTGTCAAATAATAGATATATAATTGTTCTAAAAGTCCCATTCAGTGGTTTTTTCAATCTCCATATCGGATAGCTTCTCTTCAAGTAACAAAGCTGATATGTCGCCTGGGGAAAATGATGTTAGGCATTAAAAAAAGTTCATCGTACTTAAATTGTTTAACAATTTATAATGTGCAACAGTTCGATTCCCAGGGAAACAAAAATATTTCAAAAATATTATTTGGTCAATTTACACAATACCTTTGCGATATAGTGAAGTTATAAGAATATCCGTACATCCGTCTTTCGCATTTAAAGAATTAATGGTATTGCGTTATTTTATGTTGGTGTTGTGGAAAATAGCAAGTTAATTTTATGAACTTACACTGGCAACACTTATTGTCTTGTCACACTCGTTGTCTTTGCGAGCGTGCTGTGCAAGAGATAATTGGTACTTGGCGTTCCAATAAATGTCAAAGAAAATAAAGTTTTTAAATATCCAATAGAATTTTTGGGGTAAGTACAAAAGGACCTGAAGGTCCGACGTGCGTCCCGTCGGGGAGCCCCTGATGATAAGATAAGATCCAACAGAGACCAGAAAAAGAAAATAAAAACGTCAAACGGTTGTATCAATTGAAAATAAAAAAAATCCAAAATTAACTTACAATGGTCAGGTTTGATTGGTTTAACTCGTCCAATGAGGCTTGGAAGGAAGTCACTTCTTCTGATTTGCTTAAAAAACGCGTGGTTCAGCAGTTGAGTTGCTGAAGGTCGCTTCTCTGGATCCCTGAAATGGGTTTTGGGATCCAAGAAAATCTAAATCTCTCATTACACATACCACCATAGCCAAATGGCTCATGAGTAAGTGAGATCCTGGCGTTAAATCCCTCGGAAACAATTAATTTTATGATTTAAGATTTTTTTTTTCTTTGTAATAAAAATTCAAAGCAAAACTAATAATTCGTATATCTAAACGATTTGGGGAATATTCTATTCTAAAGCTTGAAATAAAAACAGGAAGAGGTACTCAATTCGATGCTGTTTTTTTTCTTATGTTTCTTACCTCAGAACTTTCGACTGGTTGAACCAATTTCCATGATTCTTTTTTTCTTTGAAAGCTGGTGCTTCCAGAGTGGTCCCATTTAAATTTCATCAAAATCAGTAGTTTTAGTTACAATTTGAAGTCGGTCTATTTTTGTTAAAATTTTAACACTATATTTATTAGTACTATAATTATTAGCTGACTTCAAATTGCACTAATAACCAAAAGTGAAAAACAAAATCTGCATCGAAATCGGTCTACATATTGAGGAAATACGTCACCAAAGACAGACCCACAGACATAGACACATCAAAAATAACCCCTCTTTTTTCGTCGGTGGTAAAACAGAAATAATAATTGTATAGCGTCTGATAATTACCATGGTTCGTTGTTTTTGTTTTAGTAGTATTTAAAAAAAAAATTGTAATAAATGTTTAGCTGTTTGTGGTTTCTAATTCTCCCAGTCTTAACATGAGTTATGTGCTAAACCTTTAATTAATAAAGATGAAGTGTATTGAACTCGCGTAATTTAGGTCGCGCGAGTAAAGTCACGTTGTCCGACATCAGCAATATATTATGTATTGCTTAATATTAATATTAGAATTAGGGCATTCAATAAAGTTACGTCTTAACTCTTAAAGTAAAGATGTGTTTTCATCCTCAATCAGAATTAATAAAGAATTACTTTACATGGCGACCCTGCCAGGAGGTTTATATTTGGAAGTCGACTTCGGTACCTGTGTAGGGTGATGTCGGTCAGTCTATGAAACGTGTCTGACAGTTTGCGTCGCGCGTAAACCAATCGCACACGACACATGCCCTCCGCGCTGTCACCCACGCCGCTGTCAGTATTGTACATGCCTGAAATATGTTATTTATTACTTAGAAAGGCGGCCAACGAAACGTTTCTTTTTTTCACAGTATTGACGCAATAAACTTTGAAAGTCATTTTATTAGGTTAGTTATATCTGTATGAAAGAACTATGATGGAGTGATTTAAAGTTCATCAGCAATATCTCTTGACATTTGGCCACAACATTACACTACTTAACTTACACTTCATACTGATTATCTTTTTAAAAAAGTATTTAATTCTACTCTTTAATCAATACACAGTAAGGTACAGCGATTTAGCTGTTTAATGTGATTTATAAAAAAACAACTAAAATATGTAAGCTAACTTTTCATTTCACTATCGTCCAGTGGTTCAGGAAAAGACGAGCAGTCAAGTAGTTGAGGTCGATTCCCTCTAACTTTCTCAGTGAACATGAGAGTTGTTGGTACTTCAGAAAATGGCACCGCCCCATTGGCCAATTCACAGCACAGAATGCCCAATGAATAGATATCGGACTGCTCGTTGTAACCTTTCAGATTCTGAAACAATCCTGTCATAGTCAAAAATAAGTACAATATTGACACAGTGCAATTGCATACATTGTATAGCAAAGTTATAGAAATGTTAATATAAAAAACACCATAATTATTGGTATTTAAAGCAAATTTTGGATTGGATTTAATGGATGTTGTGCCTATTGTTTTAAATTTAAAATTCTTCAATAGTCGATTAGCCAAATTTACAAAATACAATTCCTATGATAGAAAAAATTAAGACACCTCACCTGTTCTAATAACTCAGGGCTCAACCACATCAAGTTAGCATTATCATGGTCTGGTGGTGGGAGGCTGTGTAGGTTTTTCTGCCGATGTCCACGAAGCATCATACTTGCTGCACTTCTCAGTCCTGATAACCTCACATTACCCTGTGTATCTAGTAACACGTGACTTGCTCGGACACTCCTGAAAACATTATTATAAAAGCATCAGTATTACAAAAGTTGAATTGGTATGTAGAGGCCCATTTTCTTGAAAAAGTTATGGATGTTATACTAAAATGACATGAAGCAACTCAATGATATTTTAATTTAGACTTTGAGGCTTGTAATATATACTTTTCTTGCTGAAGTTTTGGAAGATTTCAACCTTTTCTACTATACTTAAGATATAAAAATAGCAAACCTGTGCACATAGAACTGTTTATGCAAATACTGTAAGGCTAGCAACACCCCTCTTAAAATGATGGCACAGGCGAGTTCTGGCAACCCTTCTTGGAAGTATCTGTCCAATATATCTCTACAGGAACCCAACTCCATTAGTGGAGAAACTACATATAACTCCTGGCCATGTACAAATGATGTCAAATATGGAAGAATATTTGGATGTTGAAGCTCTTTTCTTGTCAGTATATCTTGCTGAAATTATGTTTGATTAATTAATATTGACTAAATATTATTTCCCACTATAGAATAAGATTTCTGAATTTACTTTACTACTACACAATAGCTGTAACGCTTCATTATACTCAAGAAGATTGGATATAGGTATCATGTCTATTAATTTTTTGTAAATAAAGCATAATATAGTATGTAACTACTTAAATATATTTATAGTAACACCTCGTACAGCAGCATATTATCATTGTTGAATTAGGTATTACAAAAGAATAAATTCTTATTGATTTTTTATATATGTGCAATATGAAAATTCTAATAAGCTGTTTTTAGAAAATAAGGTGAAACTGACCTGTATCAAATTGGCCTTTTCTTTCGATTTATCAACAAAATACCTTTTAATGGCCACATTCTGATTATCGGGTTTATGAACTGCAGAATAAACGACGGCTATGCCTCCACAACACTCAGATATTATCGAAGTCAATTGATAATCGTTAATGTCAGGGTTAAACATTGCTATTGATTCCATTCGAAACACTAGTCGAAATATTACGATGATATTAGTACGTAGTTGGCCAATTGAAATGTTTATTTGTGAAGATTGTTTACAAAATAATAATTAAAACACTGTTTCTAAACCAAAATAATAATCAGCTTCATCTTCAGCCTTTGGTAGTGACGTTAATAGATATGCAACAGCTGATTGACACTTAAAAATGACAAATGACATTATCAAGTGATCTAGCTCTTTCAACAATTTGAAGTATAACAGAAGTTCTTCAAACATAATTTCGTCAATTGTCGAAATTATGTGTAATCTATGTGTGTTCATATCATCACTACGTCATAGAGTTTCCAGGTCTTAAAATCCCAATAAAAAAATCACTACATAGTATAAAACTAAGTCCCTTTCTCTGTCCCTATATCCTTATGTATGCTTAAATCATTAAAACTACGCAACGGATTTTGATGCGGTTTTTTTTAATAGATAGAGTGATTGAAGAGGAAGGTGTATATGTATAATAACATCCATTAAATAGTGGAGAAATACTGTTATTTTTTAGGTTTCTAATGTGATGTCGTAAATATTTTTATTTTTTTCGCTTACATTGCAAACGCAGGCTGAACCCTACGAGATTTACCCGTGCAAAGCCGGGGCGGATCGCTAGTTTTTAATAAATCTGTACTACCTATATCTTTAAAATTCTGAGATTAATTAAATAATATTCAAACGATTATGTGTTAGTGTATTTTAAAATAAAATCGTTAGTTAAAATTCAGATTTTCAGTTTTCAAGTTTTTAAAGCTTCATACTTAATAGCCTCAATTACGTAACATCCTCTCGAAGAGTAGAGTATTATCTTGTAACTCCTCTGAGCGTACCTAACTCAAACGAGGAGTTTGAAAAAAAATTAAACATAATTATTTTCGTAGCGTAAATTTCTGTAACGCATTGAATTGTTTATATGAAAATATAAATTATAATTTATTTTCTTAAAATACTAAAATATAAATAGACTAGGTATTTTAATATTTTTAAAATATATGTATAAGATAGTCTTAAAATACTACATCAGCTTTTGGAAGCTTTCGTTTAATACTACTACTACAGTATTTAAATTTTTAAAAGACGACTGTAACAATTTAATTATTACTTAATTAGATACTTTTGATTATGGACCTAAGCTACTTTCATTCCTCAGTGCCGAGCTTACGAAAGGGGTTTAGTGCTGAAGGTCATGACGTGTTCGCGTAGAAAATTATATTAATAAACAATTTATTTAAAAATCCCAGAACTTCGAGAAACTTATAAAAGAATTTCTCTAAAAATATTTTTTGGACAGTTAAGAAGGGTTGCAGGAAAGAAATCAAACGTGTGACTTTGTCTTTTTAAAATTTAGAATTCGAAGATTGTCAAAAGCAGCGCGAGAAGCATTTTTAACGAACATATCCAAAATAAGGTACATTTGTAAACTGAGCATCTTTGGGAATGCAAACTTTTCAATCTCAATAAAAAGCTGTAATCCCTATATATACGACGACGACCGCATCTCTCATACGCTTTATACGATGTACTCACGTCTATATAAAACCGGGGAGTGCGCCAAGTCTAAAATTAAGGTCGACGAATCCGCCCGCCCGCCTCAGTCCACCGTCAACTGCCGTCGAAAACTTCCAAAACCAATCGAACGCGTGCCTCCAAACTCGAGGTTAACGCGAAAAATTTAAAAGTTAACGTGCTCGCGGTTCGCCATTGTGATTTTTTTATCGTGGCAGTGTGAGTGATTTGTGGATTTTCGAACGTCCGTTAAAGTGGTAAGTCATTTATTAAAATTGGGGTGGTTTTATATAAATTTCAGTTCGATTTATTTAATAATCACGTGTTCGCTCAGTGTAGGGTTACAGCTGTATTTACAAAATACATATATATAATTCTAATTAATATAAGTAGGTATCATATATAGTTAGCAATAATTACCTACATACAATCTTATTAAACAATTGAAAACCTATCATTAAACATGGCGGGTATACATAATCAGAATCATACATTAATTTGTGATTAGTACCTATACTACGTAACGAAAATTGAAAACTATAAATATTTATCTATAGATTAGTGATGTTTCTTTATGGTAGGCTACCATAAAGAAATTACCTATTGATAGGTACATAAAAATATGTAAGTACATAAAACTTTAAAAATCAATTTTAGTATGGTATGCAAGTAGAGTCAATGATATGAATTACCATGAAAGTTTCACTATGAATTAGTTGAATACTATTAAGTATTGCAACTAATTCATAGTTCCGTCTACTTTTAAATTCATTCAAATGCTAATTCAACCATTCATACGAACGATTTTTAAAAAATACATCAATTGATAGCTTTTTTGGATCTTTAAAACACATATTTTGGGTCTTTAAATATTAAAAACAATTTTCAAAATTTTGTTTTGTATGGCAAGCATTAGTTTGAAGGCTTTTCTGAACCTCATACGCAAAATCTTCGCAAAAAAATGAGTCGGAGTAACCAATGAAACAACCATTTCAGATACTGATTTATTATGATCGTAATATACTTAAATGAACATTGTGTCGAGTAAAAGTATCGAGCCTTCGATAAATTATATACATTTCTTCATCTCTTCACTCCAGTTTCTCTGGAGTTTTAACGGCCAAATTGGTTGATAAAAAGTTTCGAAAAAATTCTTCCAGAATTTTCTAGAGAATATGATTTACCTTGAGTCCGCATTGCGTCAGTCTTAGCCGCCTTTGAGTCTAGACATCGGAAACAGGAAGCTGTTTCATATCGATTTTCAAATTTCTCCTTGCAATGTCTTTTTAAACCGTGATAAAAACAGGGGTAACAGAGGTTTGTCTGTAGCATCATAGCTTATAAATAAGTAGACCGATTATAATGCGGGTTTTTAATTTAATCTTAGTTATAACCATACTACAATTTATAAAGATCTCTTCATGCATTTATAAGATACTGTTGGTCGAAATTCGTGTCAAATTTCACGTTCATCCGTTCGCACAATTTTCTTAAAAAGTTTGTCAAAGTTTTCACTTCATCTATTAATATAATATTATAGAATCTAATTAGGATTACGTTTTCTAAATTATCTTCATTTTGACTTGTATTTATAAGATGTAATAGGTGTGGATTGGCACCACTTAAAACCTTTCGCGATGTCTACTTACTGATGATTTAATACGTCAACGATGCTTAACCCAAGTGATAGCTTTACGAGTAGCTTGAAGTCGTTATATTTTCTGAGAACAATTTGGCGTGTTGCATAAAATAAATAATTACTTATTTAAATAAGTCATATAAACGTTCTACTGCTCTTGTTAATAAGTATAATAA
This sequence comes from Aporia crataegi, assembly GCA_912999735.1. Lineage (NCBI taxonomy): Eukaryota > Metazoa > Arthropoda > Insecta > Lepidoptera > Pieridae > Aporia > Aporia crataegi. The sequence goes on from OU538743.1 coordinate 8,426,033, forward strand.
TTTCTTGGTAGTTATCTAAAACTCCATTTCAAATCTAAATTTTATTATATTTTACGAAACTTCTGTAAGCTACTAGATACCGATTACCGATGCCTCATTGCTTTCATCAATTTCAATACGTTTTAATGAATAATATTATTTTAAAATAAAACAATTAAAAAAAAAACGCCGATGTGACAAATACATACAAATAAGTACACCTTATAAATATATAAACAGATCTTCATAAATTGTAGCTAAGAATCTTCTTCTTTACGTCAGCTTTCAAAAAAAACCGAATCAAAATTGGTCTTGCCGGCTTAGCAGCTACGATGAACAAACACAGCCATGTCAAATTTATATAACCCCTCATTTGAAATCGTTATAATAAATGCAATCTCAAAAAAGTTTTAATTCAATCCATTATTATTTTGGTGCAGTTGGTCTATATTTCACTTCGAGTTTTTAAAATTGACTTTGATTTATTTCTATGCCAGTTTTTAGGTCAAGCAAGTTTCGTACGTAATTTAAGAACTCAGCAAACATTCACATATTAACATACTTTGTTAGATGCTGAATGTAGGTCGCTTCGATCACGATTTCTGAATTAATATGATCTGTATTATTTTTTCGGTAAAATGGCCTTTCTGTTTCACCTTACTTGGAATTTGATATATCGTAAGCTGTAACTACAGACGGTGATAAACGACCTATAACATAATAACTAATACCACACGTCGGTGTCGTGTGGTATAGCATCGATCGTGCCAGCCCCACATTTTTTTTTGTTTGAACAGCATTTCAATTCCATTCTCAAAAGATTCTTCTAACGATTTGGTGAAAGCAGTATCTACAGACGGTGATAAAAGACTGTGTGTTTTGATAGCAAATTTTATTGTTTTGCGAATATTCTTTTACTGATACATTTGATGTTGTTTCAACGTTAAAAATACTTGTTGCTGCGCCCTTGGCCAAGTCATAAAGGTTGGAACAAACTGCGGATGCGTCGGCGCAATGCTGACATAACTTATCGATTAGGGCTGTCACTTATTAAATAAATGAAACCAGCCTCTTTATTTCTCTTTTTAAAGAGAGGCGTAAAAGTTTAACATGAGTCTGTTTGTGTGGTTCATCTGCTTTTGAGATTTTCTTATTTGTAATCATCATGCTGCGAGATTTGTAACCGACTTTTAAAAAGGAGGAGGTTCTTAATTAGACGCTGGTTTTTTTGGACTTTCGACTGGGTGAACCGATTTTGATGATTCTCTTTCTGTTTGAAAGCTGGTCCTTTCTATGTGATCTCATTTAATTTTATCAAAATCTTTTCAGTAGTTTTAGAATTACAAATTGAAATCGGTTTTTTTTGTTGAAAGTTTTAACTGTACATTATTAAATGCAGTCCTCGAGGGAGTCGCGCGATTGACTTACATGCTTTTTTCACAGTACACTGTGAGCTCGATTCCTGCAACAATTTTCGGTTGAATAGGAACAGAAAGTTTATCACCTACTTGTCAGTAAATAAAATGAGACCAGGGAAATATATATGCATCATGTTTTCTAACGCACCAACTTGTATAATATAAAATTTTCTTAATATTATACGACTACATGCTAAATTTCGGATGTCAGTTATTTCGTCCATCTGTCGAAAGCTCCGTGCATTATGGGCTGGCCTAAATAGATGCAGTGACACTTAAGATGAAAGGAACGCGGCGCACGCGCATATTTCCACATTATGGCTCGCCAACGTTGAATGCCAATAATTTATGAGATATTAAATACATTTTTACATTTATTTCCTAACTATTACACGTTATAGTAAATGTCGTACAGAAATCTTAATGTCAAAAAACTGTCTTCCTGCAAGTTCACAAATTTCATTTTAAAAGGATCAGAATCAGGATCGGAATTTCTGTCAGTGGCAGAATCTATTTTTATATTGGAAGCGATTTCTTGAAAAAGAAGAAGTCCATTGTCCTTGCTGTTATAAAAATTATTATTATTCAAATCAAAATTCCTTGTTTTCCCGGGTTTCATCCCAATGAAAATCTTGGTTCTAATACCTTTTCCATTTAGTTTTTCCAATAACATTTGAAAATTTAAAATTATTTTTGGGATTGTGTGGTGTGGTTTAAATTTTGAAACAAATAAGAATAACTAATCATTGAGTGAACAATTTTTTGATTAAATTATATTAATAAAATTGATTAGCTGTCAAAGAAAAAACGAAGCTACACACAGACACGTCACTTATAACACCCCTCTTTTTGTCGTTGTCTTTAATCTAACTAATCTTTTAGTCTTTAATTTAACTATGTTAATATAGTTTATTATCATTGAAATCTCAAACCAGCGTCCGGAAATAATAAGTATACTACATGAAAAATAACAGGAAACGTAACGTGTAGGGAATACAAGTGTTTTTTCAAGCTATATTCGTCGATTGTATCATGGCACCGTCACTGCATTCTAATAATACATCGACCATCGACTCCAGCGCATAGACTGACTGACAGTCTAGAAATAAGCCGATAACTTTACTAATGACCGGCGTAGCCCGACTCAAATTCATCACTTTACGTCTATCAAAAGTACTTCAAACGCCAAAGATTATTTTTCATGGAATTTAAGGTGGCGTGGAAACGTATAATAATAATAATTGGGACAACTCATTGCTCTGATCCCAAAGTAAGTAGCTGAAGCACTTGTGTTATGGTAATCAGAAACAACGAGGATACCACAATAAATACATATATAAGTTTATAAACAACTAAGACTCGGAAACAAACATTTGTGCTCATCACACAAATTAATGCACCTACCGGGATTCGAACCCGGGACCTTTCGATGCAGAGGGCAGGAGCACTACCAATTGCGCCAATCGGTCGTCTGTTATGAAAAATACAATCTATTCAACTTCTTGAATCGGTATATTCCAGATTTAAGAATTTTAATTAGAATATTAGACTTGACAACATATACATGTTGTTACATAACTGTATATGACACATTTATGATTCCTCAGGACGATAAACTGAAAATGCCAACGTACCTAAATAGCGCGATGACATTAATTACTCAACTCATTTCTCTTATAACTTATAATATTATACGAGCTCTGAACTATTACATTATAATTTATACATAAAAATCTAAATAATAGTGTGTCATCTCTTTATTTTAATGTATATTAATAGTATATATTATAAGATAAGTATAAGTAAGGACGTATCTAGGTATAACAATTCTTTTTTGCAACAATAGTTGCACATTAGCGAGAAAGTGACAGAGCTTTTGAGACATTATTTCCAGATAAATAGTATATTTAAGTTAATATTTCTATTAGCGGCGCATCCTAGGTTCGCATAGATTATGTGAATTTACTGATTAGTTATAAAACAGAACATTATATTACTTATTAGAATATAGAATGACCATGAAATGATGGGTATAAATGTCCAGAGAAACGAAAGTAAATCTATCGATGAGATATTTGTACTTAACCTGCCGGGGATTTTTAAATTGTCTTTAATTTTATTTGATACGAAAACAATCACCTATTACTTTAAAAAATTAAACACAATTAAAAATACTTCTTTCGAAAGTAAATTTCACTAGAGTGAAAATATATACTTTCGAAAGAAGTAAACTTATCAATATTAAAACTTGATATTGATTAATAATACTGTTGAATAGGTAGATTTTTTTTTAATTTATAATCCTACCAAATACATAGGTATACAAATATTATACAATCGGAAGCACATGACATAGTCAACGACCTCAAATATAAAGATGGCCGCCAGCCAGACTAGCAGAATTCATTGGTTTCTAAGGAGATACTTAGATACCTGGCCAAATTCCAAGACACGGCATTGACAATCGCGAATTTTTAATTACTATTCAATGATAATGCAATATATGACTTAACAAGTGAAATAAAAGATTTAAAAAAACTCCCGACAATTTTATTACAAATTACAAATATCTCTCAATGGATTAATAGATCTTCATGCTGCAGCTAAAATCAATTCGTTCACATCCGTTTTCAAACAAATTAAAAATAGCATTCAGACGACACACAGTCACATAGACACCTTAATCTTTTTATACCCCTTGCACCGGGGTCACCCTATTTACGTCTATTTATTTATATTAAGTTCATTTATAATACAAAATTTATTTTATACTTCTGAGTCGCTCTTCTAATCCGTATAGTTGTTACCATACATTGATATTATCACCATATAGTATAAAACAAAATCGCTTTTTCTTCATCTATATCCCTTTGTATGCTTAAATCTTTAAAACTACTCAACGGATTTTGATGCGGTTTTTTTTAATAGATAGAGTAATTAAAGAGGAAGGTTTTTATATATGTTTTATACCCGTGCAAAGCCGGGGCGCGTCTAGATATAGAGATAGATATATAGAGATCTGAACACCTAACGCGTAAACAATCACGGGTTTTTGTTTTTATTCGTTAACAAGTTTTGCTTCATAACATCAAATGTATGTCTTAGATTTTCATAAAATTTTGTCGAATACATGAAAATATAATAGGTAATAAAATTAAAGTATAACAAAATTTAATATAACATAGACTTCTGTATTGCTAAAGCGAACTAATGGCAATTTTTTCAATTTTTGATTTATTAACCTCAACATCTCTAAACCATTAAATTGAATTATCTTGATTCTTATTTATTCTTATTTAAAATTTAATATTAAATCTAAATATATCAAATTCATCGATAAGGGTTCATATTTCATAGAGTTATAAGCAAATAAGTACGACGCGGTCGCGCGAATTTCAGCGATTTCTCGTCAGATTGTGAAACTATTCTTTCAATATCCTAATAAATATAGATCGTAAAAATTTAAAAAAAATGGGATCACTTCGATGAGTTACTCTATCATTTGACATCTCAGTCATCCATATCGGACTGATAATCTCCTTTTTGGTTTTTCAAATATCGGTTACCGATCAAATAACTGACTTTTGATGAATCATTAAGGAAAGCTTACGCTTAAATTCCTCATAAATCTTGAGTTATCTTGTGAAACATTACTAAGATAATCTCACTTCATGCACTCAATTCCTTGGTTAGTATATCGGCCATCTGTTGAGCATAACGTATGGTTCAAGAATCGCGGTTTCGTAATTGACAGTTGCGAAATGTTTTGATTCCGTATAGGTCATGGGTCATACGGTCATAGAGTTACTGAACGTTTTGTTTTTTACGCATTTCAACTGTAATGTTTAGTCTCTTTTGCGTGTAGCAACCTAGTCTGAACGTATGTTATTTCGTGACTCATAAAAATTGCCTTAATTTACATTTGACAATATGCCGTTGCTTTGTTTACTTCAGAGGGTTTTATTTATCGTTATATAATGACAATTTCATGACTACACGCGATTTGTTTTTCCTGAAATTAGAGCTTACCAACGAGAATCGTATAGTCTACAAAAAAAAAATGGTTTACCACTAATATACTTAACGCGATGCAAACACAACAGCTAATATAATAAATATGTACCTAAATCAATTGATAAGCTGAAACATTGTTCAACAAACCTAGCTTCAAAGCCCTTTCCATCCCATTTAGAAAGCGTACTGCGTATCTAAGGAAAATATTTTGTTTCAGCGATGCAGATTAGTGCGTGACACACCGGATTGACACGACTCAATCCCCGCGATGTCACAGCCGCCCCACGGACGCGGCCGCGCGCTTCACCCGGGACCTCCCTCCCCAGCACACTACCGCCCACCATCCCCATGGGCACCGAGCCCCCCACCCCTGATATCCGGACCCCGGCACTCCACAGCCATCGTCTCCCCTCCACCTGTACAACCATCACCGAAACCCTTCCGTCCACTCCACTCACCGCACTTACGACAACACTCAACTTCTCCCAGCTCCCATTTTTCCATCTCTCCATACCCAATATCCCCTTATCCTATTTCGCCAACGTTGGGCCAAAGTCCTGAGTACTATTATTCGTCACCATATGAAACTCGCGAGTATGATTTCGCGGGAGGACCCTTGGAGCCACCTCCACCGCCGAGGCCAATGATATACGAAGAGGATGAAGAACGAGGTCCCTCAACAGCTGAAATCATTGCCAACCAGTCTCAGGAAGGATACGTAGATGAGAAGCTCGCGGAATATCAGGCTACCATTCAGCTTTTGCAAGGTTTGTATTGAGATTTTATTGTAGTTACCTTTCCTTTTGCTTAAAATGCTCAATTTTGACTCACTTTTTCTCTGAAACTGAAAGTTTTTGACAAAATTGAGTTATATAATTGTATAAAATAGTTATTATTCTAGTCTATAGCGGCCTTTAATAAATTAAAATTAAATTACAAACGTAGGGAAAAAAGGACAATAATACAAAAACAAAAGAACCATGCATTTAGGGGTATATGGCTAATTATGTAAACTAACTTAAACAAGGTTTAAGTATGTACTTTTTTGATACAGTATACGTACCTACTCATACATTTAAAGAAAACTATGTACTCATAATACGCATACTTACTAATATAGACATCATTTATATCTTACTAGTTGTGCCCCGCGGTTGCACTCGCGTTAATTTCGTCGTAATGTGATGTTATATAGCCTACAGAATACTCGTCTCTCTAAATTATCCCACAGAAACACACTACCGGTATATAAAGTATGTTAATCCAGAGTATATTCTATTAGCGTGCCAAATTTCATTCAAATCCATTCAGTAGTTTTTGCGTATAAGAGTAACAAACATCCATACATACAATCTTTCGCATTAATAATATTACGAGTACTAAGGATACATTTTTGATTTGTATTTTATTTTTTAAGTAGTACAGTGTAAAATGAATTGCCGTAACCCCTAGTGGGGCATGGGACAGAGACATTGCTGTGTCTGTTTCAATAATAATTTTCTTTACAAGCACGTAGGTGATCCTTCTGTGCCTGTCCAATCGAAACATTCATTAGTCTCCCCGGGATTCGAACCCAGGATCTCCGGTGCAACACACAGTCGCGTAAACCACTTAGCCACGGAGTTGTAGTAATAAGTACAGTACCCGGATAAATAATCGAGCCTTGGAGCGAGATAGTCTATTTTGCGTGACGTTAGCTATAGATAGCATAAACTTAGGTATATAATTCAAGTCGAACACAACGGGATAGGTTATCTGCAGTTGCGAAGCAGAGACAATAAAAATGTGAAACAATACATCTGCGTCAGATATTGAAGAAAGTGAAATAACCTTGAATTCTAAAGATAGCAAATGAAATTAGTATCATTGTGGAACGTCTGTTGCTTGATGTGTGGATAGATTGAATTTGAAAAATTTATGTACTCGTATATTAAAATTATAGACTCTTTTAGTTTATCCTATTTAGTACAAATTTTCCTATGTACATCTAGTTTTACGAAAAAAAAACGTTCAATATTTATAGAATAAAAAACTTCTAGAATCTAGGGGATAATCCTACAACATTGAACACTAGAGAGAATGCGCTACGGAGTGCTGTCATTCTCATACAAAAATTTGCCGCTATTGGTTTTCATCATTTTATTCAGTCTATTTATATAAGAAGGCTATATGCTATATTAAAACATCAAGGTACGACCAAAAGCATCATCGAATTACTAAAAACGAGAAAAATATTTCTGTTGAGAGTGGGTGAAAGCGCTTTCCACAACAATTCTAGAATAAAACGTAGCGCATGTCATATAAGTATAAGAAAATCGATTGTTATGTGAACTAAGAAATGAACTAAGAAAAATCTCTAAAGACATGAAAGATCACTTCGAGGACAAACTTATGAATGCATTTCATTGGAAATTCTCTAAATGTATTTGGGTCTCCTGGTTTAATATGTGATTTTAGAGTTTGGTGCTACGCCAAAACGTATAATTTGGTAGGCGTCGCGATGGACACAATGTCAATCATACTCTGAATATAGATAATAGAACATAGGATTAAACTAGGCGGGCGACTGTCAATCATAAATCTATTTCTTGCATAGAGTGCAAAAACCTATTGCTAGAAGATGATAAAACTGTATCTTGAGACCAGCCCACACACAGATTATTAATCAGCATTCACTTTCACTGCCACCCATAATACCGCCGATATAGTATCGATGCCACCCACTCGGATCCGTACGAGCGTCCTGTTCATTTTGTATGAGCCAGTAAAACAGGCGGCACCGCTATCATGGTCCCGCTCCACTCGGATCCGAGTAAGCAGCAGTGAAAGTGTTATATTCAAGTTTTGTCATACGCAACAAATTTTTAATAAAAGCTATTCTATTACTCCAACAAAGTAAACGAAATCTGTGTAAATTTATTAACTAATAAGTAAATTTTCCCGATGTTTCGTGTCAGAGGGCTTCAAATGGTAAAATTGTGTTATTACAATGCACGGTTTAAAGGCCGTACATAAACACCTACGCACTTAAATCTATTCAAAGTTCAAAAGAGCAACATTTGATATTTCAAACAGATGATCAAATAAAAGCAGAGTTAACAAAAGACCTTTTATCCGAGCTCTTAATTTTCCACTTGATCCAAAATAAACAATGCTCTAATGTATCGGTGCAGGCTGTAACACTGAACTGAGATCATACACCTTGAGCCAGATTCACACGGCCACTTCCTCTTGCCCAATTCTTTCGTGAAAATGACGTATGGTTCCCTATGTTTGATTATTTCATCAGTCTTCACATAATATATCCACGTGTAGCTCTGCCCCACGGTTTCACCCATGATAATTTGAGAAAAACCTACTAAGATCTCTCAAAAGGGATATTTTTCCCTTTTTTGCAACATTTTGCATCGACGCTCCTATTGGTCGTAGCGTGATACAAAAATACTATCAATTAGTTCCAATTATTCCTGAGAATATCACGTTAATTCAAACTCGTCAGTTTTTAAATATTAATATAGTATAAATAACAAATATGTAAACAAGTATACATATAATTTAAATATCTATCTATTGGTTAAAGTCCATTCGTTTTATTGTGCCCATCCACGGTACAGTGCGGCTTTTCACCCCACCAGGTTCGTAAGCTTAACACAAAACATTTCTCAACATTTATCCCTGACAAAAAATAGGGGTGTATAATATAATAAGTGTGCCTCTGGGTCTGTAGACGTGTATGTCTATGGCATCACAACTCCTTAACGAATGGAACGATTCCAATGTGGTTTATAATTTTCATGCAATGAATGAAAATTGGTTTTTCCGTTAATAAGTATTTGTATTTGTAACCTACATTTCTGTAGGTTTTCAAAATGTCTTTTTTTTCATTTGTATGTACAAGTATTTAGAATTAGAATTTGTCCTCTATTTTGTGCGCTGATATAGAAATGTATGAAGTTGACAGATTAAATTTTAAGTGGACACAGAATTGATGCCAGAAAATATACAATGGTGATAAATGTTTTACTCAACTTTTGTATTGAATGAAAGTGTGTCCTCCTGTTAAAAATATACTATTAGTGATAATAATTCGCCTAGTATTCGAGAAATAATTAATTGGTTCATATAAAATTATAAAAGATTTTGATATTCCTTTATAACTATAGTCTTGAGCCTTATATAATTATTATAAATAAGAACTACTTCGATTCCAGAAATTCTTTTATATATGCTATAATGTTTATATCTATGAGGTATACTAATTGTAAAATTGTCTTTTTTATACGTGAGTATTATACATTTAAAATAAAATATTAGAACGGCAAATATAGGCGTTTTAATTCGTAAAATTGTATATAATATGATTGCGATACGATTTCATAAAGCATTCTTGAGTTATCTTAAAATATATCATACAGCTGATGCTGACGTCACTCGCCTACCACCAACGTCATGAATACTTTTATAACTGAATCTCAAGAGATTCTCACGATTTCATCTGGAAAATTTTATATATCATATTGTTGGCAATTTTTCATTCCGATTTACTTCCTTTGATACTTATCACTAACGGGCCGCCCTACACTGGTTACATTAATTTGGCTTTTAGGTGACGCACATATTATATCAACTGAGGAGGTTCTTTTCAATATTTGACTATTCTAATTTTTGTGTTTTTTCACAATCTGAGAAAATAATTTTGTATGTATGCAGCTATGTTTTTAACCCGAAATTTTGATGCATTATTGTAGACGACAACAAGTCATTGCTTTGTACAGGATTTAAAAATTTAGCAATATTTTGAATAAATCCATAATTTGAAATGGAATAATCCAGTTTTGACGCTGCTGATTGGAATAATCATGTTTTGTTATGTGCTATGAGGAAAACTTATCGTTTGCAATCAATAAGCTATCGTTCAAAAACAAAAATTTCAGCTTGCCATATTAAAAAATACATACTGTAAAAACCAGTATTTATGTACAAACGAAAACTTAAAAATTATTTTAAATATATATTTATAATAAAAAGTTTTCATATCTACTGTGTTTTAAATATTTGTATGTTAAATATGTAATATACTAATGAATTCCATCAATGTGCATCTGTAATGATCTCATTTTTAGTCATGTAAATTAGAATCATCTGTTTCACTGTACGGCCGAGAAGTTGTTGCTTTCTAGAATATACTATGCATATTAAAGTCAAAAATGATGTATAGATTTCGATGTAGTTTTAATTCCCGATCCAAAAGGTGTGCCATAAGTTAGTCCTATGAGTCTGTGTTTCTGTCTGTCGTATAGTAACCTTAAATGGACCGAATTCTGATAGTATTTTTGTTTGAGATGGCAGAGATGTATTGGAAGAGAGTAGAGAAGGCCTATGTTGAAAAACAACCTGACCTATAAACTGGTTGTTGACCCAGCAAAGTGTTGTTAGTATAGCATAATTAAGTAGTTATTAAGTGTTTTCTTTTAAGTAGTTTTAACTTTTACAACTGTGTTGTTATTACATGTACTATGTTATTAATAATAGGTTATTAAGTTGGTCAGTGAATAAAGGCTATATTATTACTAGCTGACCCGGCAAACGTTGCTTTGCCATATTAATTTTTGGGGTGGGCTACCCTTATCACTTAGGGGTATGAAAAACAGATACTATCCGATTGTCAGACCTACTGAATATGCATATAAAATTTGGTAAAAATCAGTAAAGCCGTTTCGGAGTAAGGTAACTAACATTGTGACACGAGAATTTTATATATAAGATTTTGTTACGTGATCGAGATGGATCTTAGCTATTTGAGTTCATCAATTCATGAGATATTCTTTTATATTTTCACGGGGTTTTTTAAATTATCTTAATTACACCTGTTATACTTTGGCATACAACACATACGTGCATTGTAGTGAAGTTTTCCGTATGCGTGACTTATTTATGGAGCTTTTAGCCTCGTTGCGATTCATATGGGATTTCCTGTGAATTCTTACTACTTAAATAGCTATTTTTAGCGAAGTCTCATAATCCCTGTATCCACTTCTACATCTATTTCATTGATAATTTTCTTTTCCGGCAAGTAGGTGATCCTTCCAAACGGATACATTTTGTTTCCATGTAAATATAACTCAGAACGCTTTAGTGTAACACGTGGATTAACTAGCTCATAATCCATTTTTAACTATTAAGATAGTTTAGATTAGGTACCTTAATGTATCTTGAGAGTAAAAAAAAATACACGTCGAATTGATAACTTCCTTTTTGGTGCTTATGAAGGTTAAAAATACGAATTCAGTATTGACAATAGAAAATATTAATGTTAAAAAGTAGACTCAGGCTAGACCATAGAGAATTATAATCTTTTATAAGAGTCCCGTCGGTCAAGTGTCTATCACTTAATATGTACAAATTTATACTCTCTGTTTGTTATTTTTTACTGTGAGTGGCATACGTAGGTCAGTTGTATCACGTTTGTCCTTTTAAAATCCATTTATAACCTGCTTAACCTTGTGATTTTGCAATACCTAAGGTCTGATATACTTATTTAAGTATATCAGAATACGAACGACTAATTATACGAATGATTTCATTCGTATAATTAGTTTAACTTACACCACTTAGTACTTTTGTATTAAAAAGCGTACTTACTATTTTAATTTCAAAAGCGAAACAGCTTATGATATAAAGATATGTGTTATATTTACGCAAGTAGGTATTAAACATTTAAGAGAAAAAAATCTGAATTAAAGCGCGTATACTTCTCACAATATTACAATTACTTAACTTATAATAAAATTTAGTAATAAGTTAGTAATTGTGAAACACATACGCGTTTTAATCAGTTTTTACCCAGACTACTGTCTCGCCAGGCTTTAATAAACTGTGATACAGTGTCATTCTTTAATCTGCATAAGCTTTTAGATACGCGTAAAGAATGAATATTTATGGCCTTTGAAACGTCAAAATAATAGAGTAATGGATAATGATGGAGCTTTAAAATGTACGGAATAATTTAAAATTTTGCAATCGTACTTGTATAGCCAGAGATAAGTGTTCAAAAAATATGATATTTATCGCTCAGACTCTTTTTTTCACATTATCTATTTTAAACTAGGTTTTCTCACGACTTCCTTTGCGTACTTGCTGTTAATTTATATGCTCATAATTACATTTACTAACATTCGTGTAACAATTGCAGTTTTTACAGCGCGCCACAAATTGTCTCGCAGATGAAAAATCTTTTTTCAAATTACATGATACATATCGCTATGTTTTGATAAATTTATAAAACGTTTATAAAACTATGTTATTCTGATAAATATGCTATATTGTTGTAAGGCAAACAGTGTACAGACACGTATAACTTATAACACCCCTCTTTTTGCATCGAACACTAAAGATAAATAGCATAAACTATGTTATTAGAGTATATTTTTGATTGTTTTTGCTAATTTTACTGTTAAAACTAGTCTTTCCGTGTTGTTTGTGCCCTCACTTTAAGATTATTAGAAATCACATTATAGTGATAAAATACTCAACATTCGTTACAACTGATTCCAATCCCACACGCTCCATATACATTTCTAAATTAATAACTTTATATTTAGCGCTCACTCATCTTTATTTAAAACCCCGATCGTGTGCACCGATCTCGACAAGCCAACACAAATTTATGTTGTAATTAATATTTATTTTTAAAAGAAAATAGCTTAAATGTGATCTCTTTGGTGAAAACGATGTTTTAAATTATAAACATATTGTGATTTTGAAACATGACAACATTTATAGCATTTGCCAGTTTAATTAATGTTTCTTCAACTGCGGCGAAGGCCTAAGGGATTTGATATGTATGTCATTTCATATTCACAGGATCTTAGTTTTAAATATTTTGTTATCAGGTTCTTAATAAACGCCTGATGTTCTCTTCTTAGCAAAGTTAATGATTTTACAAGTAAGGTTACTAATACAGTAATTAATATATGCTACAAATAAGTACCTAATAAATTACTAAACATATTTTCATAAATCGTAGCTACGATCAATCATGATGTCCACTTTCAACAATAACATTGTCTTCAATTTCACACGTAAAAACAAATTATTTACATTAAGGCTCATAGCTTGGGATGCGTTTTGCAAATATATGCTAAATTGCAATTATTTATTCATTACAGCATAAGTAAAAAAATGCAATATCCCATGAATTTAATAGCTTGGTATACTCTTCAATTCCTTCCAACTATTCCCAGTAAGATATCTCACGAAAATGGTGGCTCCAAAGTCACGAATTGTAAGATGTTATCTAGTACATATGTATAGTATGATAATATATTATAAACTTCAAATATTATTTGTAACATAAATGGCGCAAAGCTGACGACCAATTGGCGCAATTGGTAGTGCTCCTGCCTTCTGCTCCCAAAGGTCCCGGGTTCGAATCACGGTAGGTGAATTTATTTGTATGATGAGCATGAATGTTTGTTTCCGAATCTTGGTTGTTTGTAAACTTTTATATGTATTTATTGTGGTACCCTCGTTCTTTCTGATACCATAACACAAGTGCTTCAGCTAATTACTTTAGGATTAGATCAATGTGTGTGAGTTGTCCCAATTATTATTATTATCAAATAGTTAATTCTATTTTCTTTCTTGTCTGTAAGGAAATATTAGTATTAAAATTATCGGGCCGCCCAGCTTCGCAGCTACCTATCAATAAGTTACACGCGTCGTCCGTTTTACTATACGTAAGTACAGAGATAAGAGTTATTTTTTTAATTAGGAAAATAAATAGAATGACCTTGAAATATTGTGGATGATTATCAAGAACAAATATTTTTAATAAATCAGTGAGTTTAGATTTTTAAATTATAACAAAATCCTCCCCTTTGAAGTTGGTAGAATCTCTATCAGATCTAACTAGTTTTTAAGTTTAGCTTGAATACGGGCCAGTGGATCTATGAAGCACGGTGTCGCATTTGACCTAGCTTGTCCTAGGTGTACAATAAGGGCTCATATTTCCAGCCTGGCTTGTCACACCGGTTCCCTTCTTAAACTAACGTCATCTAACAATTTTAATTAATTTTATTCATTATGCTATGGGTGCCTTGAGTCGTAGTTGGTAATTTTAAGGAATTCTTTTAATTTTAAATTATTACCTCACTATTGTGATTACTATGCCAATATTAATGTTTCAATAACAATTCAATTTCATATGTCATGTGACAACAAATCAAAATTTTATTTGTAGATGTATATTTTTTTTAACTTAATTACAAGTGGAAAATTAGTCATATAAAGATGATTTGATACCTATTTAAAATAAAAAAAATTATAAACCGATTATGATAAATTGTAGTGAAGATTCATTTTGATCACGTCACTTTTCAAACAAGCGGTCGTTTCAACGGCATCTAAAACGGTTTATTCTTTTATAAGCTTCGATGCCCAGACAGACACAAAACAGACTTTTTGGCTCTCCTTTTTTTAAAGTCGGATAAAAATAACCTTTGGCCTTTAGGCAAAATTGACAGCGAATATCCAGTATGTTAAATTTGTATGCAAATATAAGGCCGAGGATTCGCAAATAATTCAAAATGGCGGCTAACAATGCAGTGTCTTCGGTAAACCGGACCGACTGGTCCAACATGGATACAAAATGCCTTGACTTATAATCTTTTGGTGTACTTACTCCGCTGGCTCAGCGACCCAAAGTGAACCTTGAGCTCCGAGATTGCAGAACAACACATTTGTCGAACTTGCGCTCCCACGTCGCAACTCGTCCGTATTAATTTCAGTAGTGTAATATCTTAATTGTTGGTGATGAGATAGAAAGATTGGCTCAATAATATACTTTTATGATTTTATTGTGGAAAATACAAGAATACGAAAATAGGAGAGTAAATATTAGCGTAGCCCTTAGCGCCAGTACACGCTTATATACACATAATGCTGAGACAAGCAATATATATTTTATGTTACCTTCAATAAGTATAATAAGTTGCTGTTCAAATCTTTTTATTAATTATTTTTTAATTACTATATTTGGAGAGAATTAAGCTTGCTTAAAGATTAGAATCATAAACTAATAAACAGATCTTCTGAAATTGTAGCTAAGAAACGTTTAGATCACTGCTGTCTAGCCAAAAACCGCATCAAAATTCGTTTAGGAGCTACAATGCCACATATACATACAGACACGTCACACTTATCTCTCTCTTGTTCGAAAAATTGTCCTCAGATATCTGCCATGCTTATGGTTGATTATTTTATGTTTTTCTGGTACAGTTTAGCCCTGAATTACAACAATTTTTTTTATTTATTTTTTAAAGTCAAATTTGAAGTCGGTTTATTTTTTTGTAAGTAGAATTCTTATTTATCATGTCGAGGGTATAAATTGTCATTTTATGTAACGTTCATAGTAGGTACTTATATATTATATAAGAGTATGGTTAATTATATACTAAGTTATATTCCCAACGTAAAATATGTACTTGAATATGGGTTCCTGTTGAAGACTCCTACGCAAATCTTTAAATATCCAAGTACGGCGAAGGTACTATTTTCTTATATTTTTAATTTTGCATCTTATTTCTTTACGATAAAGATGAAAATTGTGTGTATTTGAATTATTTTCACTGACCATGATTTCGCCAAGTCCACAGACGTGGGTAGTCAGCATAAATTGTGATTAGGGGTCAACGGCCTCTTCAATACGTGGTCAAGTCAGTTTACGATATACACTAGATTATTGTATATAAAACACTATGAACCGATGACAAAATACACTAAAAAGTAAAAATCCACATGTTAATTATTAAATGTAATTTCAAATATCTCGACATAGGAATATCTCAGAAACGGTTGAACAAATCTTTATAAATTGCAGCTAAGAACCATCTCGATTGCGTCATCAAATTATAACTCTAAAACTACTGAGCAGATTATAAAGAAATTTAAATGGGACCACACGGGAAGCACCAGCTTTCGAACAAAATCGGTTCATCCAAACGAAAGTTCTGAAGTGTTCTGAGGTAATTGAGTACCTCCTCCTTTTTCTAAGTCGGTTAAAAATACTGCCTCGAAATTCATTTAAGAGCTTCGATTCCACAGATACACATAAACCTATAGAAACGTCAAACTTCTTTTTTTTTGGGCGGGGATTAAAAACACTAGCGGTCTTACCACGAACCGACTCGGATGACTTGTAGAAACCATTACTGAGCTCAGTATCATGTGCAATGGTCAATTAATCAAATTACACTACATTAAGAAATGAGTTATGGTTCGTTAGTATACTGTAGGCGAATAGTTAAACTTCTCAAAATATGGGCACTTTTTTAAACTCTTCATCGCAATGAAGTGCAACAGACGACCTTATTACTAATAAGCGATTTCTTCCAGACAACCCACATTTTTTACTGGTATGGTTGAATTTCTTCAGGCAAGCCGATAGAAATTCAACCACTCCTCCGTGACACTTATGACACCCCCTCCGGCAAGTGGCAGCCCTATCAGAGACCGAATACAAATTAAATTATAAATTGTATTCGGGACCGGGAATCGAACCCGGTACCACAAGCTTCGCGGTAGGCTTATAAGACCGCTTAGCCATGAGGCCTCATTAACTATATTTTTACTAACTTTTATCAAAAATCTAGACAATTAACCGCAATCCCAGATGCGGCCCAATACTAAACGAATGGAGCAATTTCGATGTGGTTTTGTATGAAAGCTATCTATAGCTTATCTATCAATATCTTAGTTACAATTAGTGAACTATTTAGGTATTTATTTATTTATTATGAGATATTCTTAATTGTAATAATCATGTCAAGGTATTAAATTGTCGTCAATTTCTTGCTACTTCAATTATTTTTAAAAGTGTAAGAAGACTTTAAAATTTAAATGTGTTCAATATATGACGATAATTTATACGTCTGTATGTGTCTGACTTTCACAATATCGGATTGACAGCACAATAATGCATTTCAAAGTAGGTTATTGGAATTAAACTTATGTCATTAATAAACTATCCTAGTTATGATTTATTGAAATATTCTTATTTGTAATTAAGAAGCCGCTGGGTTTTTAAATTGTCATCAATAATAATATGTCACTTGTTTATTTTGATTCTACTAAGTCGCGTATTAGCCAATATTTAAAATTAAACTTTAAACTTTATGTTGCTAACGTATCGATATTCGATTTATTGTCTGACTGAATTTACAAGTCATATTTTCTAGGATTTGATTTTTTTTCAAACTGTTGATATATTAAAACAAATGAAGAATTTTCTATTTTTCTTATTATTTCAAATAATTTTAGATAAGTTACGTAGTCAGTCGCCCATGTGAAAAGCTAAAGCACGGGAAATATCAAGAAAATTTTCTATTTGGTACTATAATTTGTTGTAAAATTGTGTTACTTAAATATACGCGCTTAATCTATTCAAAATGTTTTTATTTATACATATAAACGAACTGGATGTACCCCGAGGTTTCACCCACGTTAAATTAGTCGTAACGTGGCGTTATATAGCCTAAAAGCTTTTAGTTCTAAAAATGACGATACATCCATGGAACTTTTCATCCCCCTTTTCAACCCCTTACAACCCTTTTTTCACACTAATAAGTAGGCATTCATAATAATTAAGGCCTGTGTACTTATCAGGCTCTAAACTTTCTGTGTACCAAATTTCATTTTATTCGGTTCATTAGTTTTGGCGTTTAACCGACAGGCAGACAGAGAGACAGAGTTACTTTCGCATTTATAATATTAGTAAGGATAAATAAAAGACATAATACTATGTCATGCTTATTTAGATTTTTAATCAGTCATTTCTTTTGTATTGTATTAAGTTATTGTAAAATAAGGGTAAATGAATAAATTTTCTAAATGTTAGTAATGTATTAATAATCTAATTGGTATTATCATTACGCCAAATACAAGGACCGCCTCCTTGGTCTAGTGGTAAGCGCGTAAAGCGTTACAACCGAGAGGTCCTGGGTTCGATTCCCGGTGGAGATAATAAAAAAAAACTCGGTCTGGCAGGACATAGAAGGCTGATCACCTACTTGCCCCTAAAAGAAAAAACCGATCAGTGAAACAGATGTGAAATGCATCTGCCCCATACCCCACTAGGGGACACGGGACTTCACTTACACTTAAATACAAGGAAGTAAACAGTTTAATTGAATAAATGATTACATATATACTTATAGGCAGTAAATAAGTTATTTAACATTATTGTAACATCTATTTACAAATAATGTTCTTAAACCAGCTGTGTAAATGTTGTTTTATAATGTATTTTTTATATGTACACTGAAAGTAGGAACAAAAACCAAAATGAGTTGCTCTGAAAAGGAGATTTCATTATGTTAGACAAATCAATATTATTACATGTTATAAGACACAACTACCTATCCTACCTGAAAAGGAGAAACAACATTTAAAGCTATTGTTTCCTTATTTCTTATAAATAACAATATTATTTTATATTTTAAACGCACAAAATCAAAGACGACCACAGATGACAGACGCATGAAACAATCATCTATCAAGTTAAATAAAGTGTCATACACATACATATACATATTTACAAAAGGCACATTCAATCCGTTGAGGTGCGTTCCCAAAGTACTATCTGCATTACCGCGTTGCATCGCCGTACCAACGCGTTTAACGGGTTTCCTGTGCTCTCAACTAAGCGCGTCGATATCTCTTTAAACAATCGACTCGCTTCTGGATACCATGGACTCAAAGTCTCTACACCTAAAGCAACGAAAATATAAGAATCATATAGACAATCATTCTGGTATCCATGCCACGCCACCAGCCGTTACAGAAGTAGCCTGGAGTTGCGAACTATTTAACTTTTCTTAATATAATATTCTTATATTAAGTACTTCTTAATATAATAAATGCGAAAGTTTGTGAAAATTAATATTTTACTCTTTTACGGAAAAGCTACTGAATGAATTTTGCATGAAAAGATAACTAAAAAATACACATAAAATTAGAAAATAAAATGTTCTTAAATACATAATAATTATAATAAAAGAATTGTAAAATTTATTAAATGTACACGCTCAATCCGTTCAAGCTGTTTTCTTAATACCTAATAACTACATAACTAATTTATAATAGTAGGTACTAATAACGAAAAACAGTCAACAGATTTGTCTATTATCATGTTAATACAGTTATCAACACATGCATCGCGAATTTCTAGTGATAATTAAACATTACGCTACGCGTTTTCTTATCAGCAGATAAACGGGTGATAAAAACGAATTTTATCAATTAATCACGAAAATGTCCTCTTTTTTGTCTTAATTGTAATAAAAAAACTATATCTTCCCTGAAGTAGTATTAAGTTTCTTTTGGATGGCAAAATGACATTGACAGACGCTAACTGCTAAACCTATGCCATTTCTATGCAACAAACATGTCTTCTCGCAGCTTGATCTAGCCGTTGTGACTAGATTTCTTCAATAACTATTACTGACAAGTTTTTTATTTTCATGATGAGGCATTGAAAAATATAATAATCTTAATTCTGAGTTTTCGTCTAAGTTACGCATATTAACGAAAATATTTACGTTAGATACCTACTAAAAACTAAAAAAAAAACCAAAAAACTATACTAACATAATATTACAATAATAATTAGATTTATTATTTTTGCCTCGCCTTGATCGGGTCAAAATATTTCCATTACTCACTCAGATAATTAAGGTTCAAGGATATTATAATTTACAATGCTTCAATCCGTAAAACCAAAATTACTACCGAAAACATTTAAACCACAAACTGTAGCCTACAATTGAAGCTTGTATTGTATTTCAATTTTAAAGCTGAAATAGTATTTTTACGTGTGATAGTACGAGCGTATGAAAGAAAATAGGTTTTTCAGTGACCGGGTAAACTTGGAAAGCTTTTCGAAACCGTCTAGTCGTCGTCTAGCTCTGCTCGCGCATGCACTTAACTTAAACTTACTCGGCGTTTAGTATCGAGCGTGCCTCCGAGAGGGAAGGTCATGTCGGCATGTCGGACGGACGCGATAGCCCGTCCCAAAGCGGCCTCCGCAACCGCGTCTCCTTCTTCGAGAGAGTATGGAGCGGGCGCAGCAGCAGCGACTCTGTGGATGCCACCACAGACGTTGATGATATAGAGCGACGCATCGAGCAACGCAAGCGGCGACCCGAGTCGCCCAAAATCGATGTGAAGTTAAAACACACCCGTGATACCCTATCGCCGGTAAAGACTTTTGAAACTACATTCCCTAACTTGAAACTGCGACATGTTGAAACTGAAACAGAGAAAGGAAGAGAGGTAAAGGAGACGGTCGAAGAGGGCGACCTCAGCTCCGGAGCCCGTTACGTGAAATTTGAGCGTGTCGTCAAAAGAACTACGGTGGAGAGGAGTGCAGAAAAAGCAGAGTCACCTCAGGAGGAATGGTACTCGGAGTACAAGCACATTGCGCCTAAGGAGTATATGAGAAGCAGATCTGAATATGACTCTCACATCGCAGAAATACGAGGTACCTAAAACAAATATGTTTGAAATTGTTGTAAATAAATAAAATAATCATATCTGACTTGAAAACTTAAAAGGCTTTACAATAATTAGGTTTGCTTCTCAAACGGCTTGGTGATCCAGATGGTCAGATATAGTCTAGTAGAGTCAATCAAGATTAAATTTAGGTAAACAATAAAAAAGTTATTTTATCAATTTTGAAAATTTCAGTAGTGTTTATATGCAATCTAGAGTTGATGCATAGGTGTTGCCCTTGAAGTTAATAGCTTTTTACGTTTGGGAAAACATACAAAAACTCGATATATTTTCTCTTTGTATCAATTTTCCATTTAAATTTAAATATTAATGACACATACAATTTAAGTAAACCGTTTTCACTACACAGAATATGAATTAGTGAAGTGTATGATGTGTTTATTAACCTACTTCAAAAAAGGAGGAGCTTCTCAATTCCACTGGTTTTTTTTATGTTTGTTACCTCAGAACTTTCGACTGGGTAAACCGATTTTGATGATTCTTTTTTTATTTGAAAGCTGGTGCTTCTCATATGGTCCTATTTAAATTTCATCACACTTATCAAAATATGTTCAGTAGTTTTTGAGTTAAAGTTTGAAGTCGGTTTTTATTGTAAAAATTATTTTATCCGCCCGGTTAAACATTTTCATACTGAAGCAATTACCAAAATTGTAAATGAATTGTGCAAATTGCTGTTCAATAATTTTATCTTTTGACATAATTAGGCTTAAAGTGACTCTACCTGTTTTTAATGTCAACTTGTCGACATTTAAACTAAGTACATACTTAAATCCGTATTCATGTTCCATACTTCATTAGAAATTCTAGTCAATACGTTTCGCAAAAACGTTTTATTGACAAACAGTAAGATTGCAAAGAAATTCTAGTAGATGACGCTTCTTGTATGCATTTTGAATACAAGAAATGTATAGTGGACCTTAAATATATGGAGGGTGGTGTTCATTTTCATATATATACTTCTTTATATGTTAAATTGAAGTAAATTTAAAACCGCCCGACATAATGATAAGAATTGCTACTAAATGGATAAACATATCGTCATGAAACGTTGCTGAGATTTCTCTATTACGTTTTAGTTTTTAAACAAAAACATAGCTGTGTTCACACAGACAGAGACGTAAAACTTAGAACACCCCTTTTTTCTCGTCGAGGGTAAAAATATTACAGGTATGCCGTATGACAATAATATGTGATGTTATGTATGATCTTTCTTGAATCATAATTATATCCTCTATTTGCATTTATACAAGGTCTTGATAATCTTATCAATCGCGATGGAATAATTCTTCTTGGTTAATTACAAAATTCTCAACAATCCATTTAAGATATTCATTTATTTTCAATAAAATTTACTTATTTAATTTACTTTTTTACTTTATTAACGATCGATTGCGGCAATTGGTAGTGCCCCTTCTGCATCAAAAGGTCCCGGGTTCGAAGGGGCATTTATTTGTGTAATGAGCACGATTTTTGTTTCCGAGTCTTGGTTGTTTATAAAGTTATATATGTATTTATTGTGGTACCCTTGTTGTTTCTGATTACCATAACACAAGTGCTTTAGCTACATACTTTGGGATCAGAGCAATGTATGTGAGTTGTACCAATTATTATTATTATTTAAATCAAAGGTATAATATGCGATCCGTAACCATTTCATTTTAATAACATTTCTGATAAGAAGTAAAATATTACCATCGATACTCCATGGTTATGACTGCCGCGATGTTTGCATCTGGTTGCCATGGCAACGAAATTATATTTCGTTCGTATTATGTTTAGTATATTAACCTGCCTATAGTAGTATATCAGTTTTTCAAACATGGCTTCGGTAGTGTTTATCGTAAGCGACTGTGTAAACTGTAAAATAAATCATGTATGTATGTGAGATATCGGTTACAAATAAAAATATCTCATAAATAATAAACGCGGGTGAAACCGTGTGGCACAACTAGTATGTTAATAATAGATGACATCATTGCTAATTGTTCTGATGTCACGACGCCACAACGCTAATTTACGTTAAACAGATAATAAACCTGTGTGGTGCCGAAAATTTGCATTTTCTGTATTTTGACTGGTTTATAATATTGAAGGATTTGAACAAATTTGGACTAGAACTTAAATAAGCTTAGCCATCCGAGGCTTTAATGGCGTAAAGTATTGTTGTAAGGATTGAAATACTTCAGCTCCATTTTGAGCCATTTCAAGTCCCGAAGAACACTTATTGACGCCTGTCAATAAGTTTGAAGTCTGTCAAACTTATTGACGTAAGTGAGTACGTGTCTGTGGCAAGCTGCTAAGCAAATGCATTAATTTTTTAAAGCTGCATCTTAGAATTTATGAAGATCTGTCATTCATGAGATATTCTTATTTTTAATTAAGCTCGGGGTTTAAATTGGCTTCAATTTAACTTGTTTTATGATCAGACAGTTTAATGCACTGACTTTATAACATTTAATTGGTTGAATGATTATTTCTCTTTTTATCGACTTCAAAAAAGGAAGAGGTACTCAATTCGACTGTTTTTTTAAATGTTGGTTACCTCAGAACTCTCGATTGAGTGAACCGATTTTGATGATTCTTTTGTCGTTGAAAGCTGGTGCTTCCTGTGTAGACTTAAATTTCATCGAAATCTGTTCAGAAACCAAAAATAATTTTTGAATTCGAAACGAAATACCCGAGAGCGCTTTAAACCAACGTTATTATTTAAAAAAGATTTTCTGTCGTATTTATAGTTTTTAGAGTCAAATTCTATGCGAGCTGTCTCACTGCATTTGTAATAAGAATGATGTCACGCAGTGAGTCGGTCATGTTTATTCCAGCAGCCATTTTGTAGTTCTTTTTCTACAGCTTATATGGTTGAACATTACTTTTCCTTTTATATAAATTGACAATGATTTACTGACAAGCGTTTAACACAATTACATATAAGATCTAACTTTATAGCTTCACGCATAAAAAAACACACATACTTAATTCGTTTTTCGGGTAAAAAAATGTTTCAGTTTAGAAGGTCGATCGTCTTCATTTACAACAATTTACATAAAAATCTTGTCAATTACATAAACCGGCCCCAGGTATCATTATCACAAAATCCGTTTAGTAGATTTCGAGATTAGGTAGTACAAAGAGAAAAAGACAGCCGAGTAACTTAAATTTAGAAAATTATTTATTTTTATGATATCTGTGGTAGATATACACCTAAAAGTAGTAAGTATTACTTAGTTTAAATAAAATAATCTTAAGTTTAAGATTAATTATAATTAAGATTTTCATACTGTTACATAAATTTATTATAAAAATGAGAACGCTGGGTACCTATGTCTCGCAAACTTCGCTATTTCCATAACGGTTTTGCAACAATAAAAATAGGTTACCTGGTCGAATTTTCTTTGAAAACTGTACCTAATATTCCTGATATACGACCCAAATAATTTGGACTAATAAATTGAACCTAAGTGAACAAAAATAGCTATTCAGGTGATGTCATAGTGTTATCTCATTCTGGCACAGGTCAAGACCAGTTCGCAGATAAAAAATCAGTAAACAACTCTCTTTTAAACATTAATTATAAGAAATATGTATAATTTAATCAAATATTACACTTTTATCGAAAAAAATACACAGATAATAATTTAAATAAAAATAATAAAAAAGAATATCCCGTACTAACATGATTTAAAATTTTCTTGTGTATATGTGACATTGTAGAATTGCTGTGAGATAATTTTTAAAATATGAGTACTTAATTCAAGCCAAGTACTCATCATCTGACATACATATATAGTGAGGTATTTTTTCAAAATACGATTAGGTATAATAATGTGTTGTCACAATATTACAAAATCGTCTAGTCAATTGAATATTGTAAACATTTTATACCAGTTATATTGTCATTGAAGAACGTGACCGAACAATGTCTGAGGCTAATTCAATTTGCTTGAAGGCGCTACAATGTGTTTTGATATTTTTACCTTTAAGAGACAACGTGATTACTACACGTAGTGTTTTGTGTGAATGTTTTTTGTCCACGCCAATGAATTTTTCCCACATCACTAGTAATACATTTAGCTCAATGGTCCACGCGAAATAGACTTAATTAATATGAAAAATAAATAAGAGATTATTAATTCTTTCAAGGTTGACTGTAGATCGCTTGTTAGCAAGTTTTCCATTCTGCTTTTAATTAATTATTTGTGTTTTCTTGCTTAGAATTTTATTTGGTGTGTTATTAAATAAATAGTGTTTAAACTGCGAATGAATTTATTAGATGATGTTAATATTTAGAAATACTAATGTGTTTATAATGAATTAAGTACAATTGAGTGAGTTTTTGAGATTTAAAAACCATCGTTTTCCATCGACTTACAAATATTTGCTTTGTGGAATTATTTCTGTTGTATTCTTTAGTGCACTGAGGTCGGTTTCAGATTTTGTTGAATTTTTCAAAAAGTAAACTTAACTAATTAACTTAAATAATTTATATTTGTCCACCTTTTAATATGTATCATACAAAAAGATAATCATTTAATTTCATAATTGGTTTTACAATCGCGTAATTCGTCATACTGTCGAATTGAGAACTTCCTCTTTTAAGGTCAGTTTAAAAATTACTTTATTTTGTTTAGAGAATGAATTCACCATGAAATAGGCTGCACATAACCTTGGCCTTGAACGGTCGAAACTGGTTATTCAAATTAAAACAAAAATAAAACCTTATAACTTGCATAATTATGCTGATTTTTATGGTCCATGTATTTTACGTCGTTATTTATACGAAATAACCACTTTGTGATTAAAGTGCTACGCAACTTCATGTTGCAGTGGAGGTCCTAGATTCGAATCCAGGAAAAACCAATAAATGTGTGTGTGTGTGTGTGTGTGTGTGTTACCTGTACAGAAAATCAGTGCAACAGATGCGAAAATATATCTATCCCATGCTCCATATGAACAGAACAGGAATTTATTTATTTATATTTATGTATATCACGCCAATTTCCCGAAGGAGTTAAATCAAAAATCAAATCATAGAGGGGTTCCCCGGTGGACCTCCAGGTCCTTTTGTACTTACCCCTGCCTTATTCACTCACTCCAAGATCCCTGAAGAAGGACTGCATGAGCTTCAGGCTACCGGATGCGTAGCGCCGATAGTCCTCTATGTCCACTCCACCAAAACACTATTCCCAAAGGGGTATTTAGGGGCCACTAAATGCTACCTGTCACGATCCCTAGATACCTCTTTCGCTTCATCTATTATCAATAAATTCATCACACATGGCCTCGATTTGGTCCAGAAAGGTACGACTAGGTCTAACAGCACCCACAGTACCATTCACACTCGTTATATACATTTATCATACTATTTTCATTCATTCTCTGTGAAACGAAAAGAAGCGCCAACTTATTGGTCTCCCTGGGATTCGAATCCGTTTTGGTTTCGAACTATTTAGGTAAATAACCCTGTGTCCTTTGAAATATTAGGTGTTTCAAAGTTGGTTGTCAGCATTTAAAGTTATATGAAAAGTATTAGATAAAAGAAATTGTAAGCTTTTATGCTAATCACTCAGCATAAAAGCTTTAGAAGTAATTGGTTAAAGCTTGAAGAAATTACTTTTAAGGACACAACTCAGTCATGCGTTTATCTTGTTAATGAGTTTAAGCTTTGTGGCACCTTGTTAATAAAGGCGCCACTTTTTAGGAGTTTTAGTGACATACATTGACAATAAGGTAGGGCTGTTGCAACGAAATTATGTACATCTATTGGGATGAAGGAGAAAGCTAGAATCTGGTAGGTATTATGAAATCTGTCTATTGTTGGTAACTAGCTTTGGCAAATGAACCCTGGACCAAAAAGAAGGGTGATAGTTATAAGTATGATTTGGCTGTGTATTTGTGGGTCAGTAAGTCTGTGACATCATAGCTCTGAAACCAATACATCGATTGTGATGTGTGATCTTTTGTGAGAACTGACGTGATTTTGATGAATGCTTTCAATAATTTACTGAAATCTGTGCCTCTATTCATGAGATACTTATGTAATCATCATGTCAGGGGTTTTTTTAAATTGTCTTCAATTTCACTTATTTTCTTTTGATATTCTTTAATGAGAGTTCTATTGAAATATATCTAGTGAGATCTGTAAGAAAAAATAACTAATACAAAACTCTGCGTTAGCCACCAAACTCTCCTTTATCTTATTTGGATTCCAGCTCAAACAAGTCTAGATTTACAATGTTTATGTGATTTTGAACCTTACCATAATACGTTAAGGTTTATTTCAGACTGACGTCAAACTTGGTCTTTTTATGAGCACTGGTTCACGTTCTCAGTACTGAATTAATTTATTGCTAAAAGGCCGGCAAGCTCCGGGCCGCAATATGTATGCTGACTTCATCTTTAAAGGCTAAGAAATATTATTGGAAACTATTACTTCGTTTCTGTTAATAATAACAACTTAAATTGACGACAATTTTAATTATCTACAATTAATAACCCCATAAGTTGCTAAGATGCATTTCGTTCACGTCTTGATCAAACCATAAATCCTCTTTCTTCGGTTAAAAATAAAACCGTAGTAAAATCATGCTTAGACGTTGCATTTAAAAAGCTTATGACAAATGTCTTTAAATAATTAAGGTCATAAAAAAATTATCTCCACTTAATTATAATAATAATAATTTTATTTTATTCACTGACCAAGTTAATAACCTATTATTAATAACGTAGTATATGTAATAACAACGATCTGCACTTAGTAGTTAGATTTCTTTTAAGGGTTTTTTATCACCGGTAACTTCAAAATTTAATGATACTCCCTTAACTACTGAACATTGGCAGAATATATTTTTACACGGGAAGCCATTTGTTTTAGAAGAAGTACTTAGTAGATAAAAATTATAAATATCAAGCTTGTTCATATTACGTAAATAATGATATCAAGTATTTTGTCATGAACAAAAATAGCAGCGTTTTGTTTTTATTTAAATAAGCATTAATCGCACGTCTCTTCTTCCAAATCGCAACTTTATTATGAGAATTTAAATAATGACTGTCCCATACACGTGGTAAATATTTTGTTTCTATATATTTTACACATAAAATTTATGTAAATTTAAGTATCTTATGTTAAAAAAAAATTTTGGCTTTTTAAATTTGAGTATAAAACGAACCAATCATATAGAGCAGAAAAAATGTGAAAACAGAAGGATCTTGACAATTATTCAGTTTTATGTTTAATTTGTTTAAGTTACTTACTTAATTGTATGTACAATATCTGAATTTTCATCATCAAATATGCTGTGTATTATATACATGAGATATTTACAATGTTGCAAATATTATGGCAGAATGCTTAACTTGATAAGTGAGTTGATATGTTATACGATCCTAATCGGAACCTTGATCTTGAAATGCGCAGAAATCTGTTGTGGCTTTTTGTTATATTTATAAACTATCTCATTATTATACTCTTAAAACCTAATAAAACAAAATTAAGGCTTAAATATGAAACTTACATAACTATACTTAAATAAAACAGAAATTATAATTTTACAAAGCAAATATTTGAAAATCGGTACCACACCGAAACAGAAAATCATAAAATCTTTAACCAATGTCAATCATTTAGCAATTTAGAAAAATTTAGGTTGCCATTTTGATGTTTTTATAAGAGACCAAAAGTAGGTAGGAAATCTTAAAATATTTACGCTATTATATTATTATTATTACTTATCTAAAATAACACGTTTTTTAATTTTTAGCTGTAAATGTTAGTCAATTTTATTTTTATTTGTAGAAGTTTATGTGAAGTCTACCGATAAAACTCGTTTCTTAAACGTTAAAATAACATTTTTTTAAAGTCTTTAAAAATTAAAATAACTAACCAAGTTTTAATACCATTGGGTAGCTTATTAAATGAGGAATCAAACAGTATGTAATGTTTCTATATATTATTAAATGTGTAATAAAAATTAATGATGTATTAGGCAAATACCAAAACCGCGCGCGTTTTTTGAAGGCGCTGCCTATTATTTTTTCTAAAATGACTGTGCCAGTGAACGAATATAAAAGGTTGCAATACATATTAAAATAAAATTATTTTATCATTTAAATCACATCATTAATATTCATTGCGCAATGATTATTCAGACGCGTCATAAATAATATTGATGTTCTGAGAAATGCCATCATTCGCTCATAAATACTTAAATATGGAGATATTTTAATAATCTTTTTCAATGTGTAAACAATTAAATATAATGTTTGTTCATTCAATTGTATTAAACCTGAATAAGACAGGCACACATGATCTAAAGGAAGTGAAATTCAGAAAAATGTCTGCCTTGTGCTTAGCAGTTGCGTAAGCTGTTTTGTTATAAATTAATTTTAAATAAAAAAATAGAACCGACCTCAAAACGCACTAAAAAGTGAAAAATAAAATTTGTACTATTAATGAACCTACTATAAAAAGACGTGAATAGTTGATAAATAAAATTCATATTAAATTCACCAAGGGCATAAAACTATCTTATTATTGCTCTTTATTTAAGCTTCATTATATAAATGGTAATAATATTAAAGTAACGTTATTACAATCAGTATATATTTATTATAACCTGGACTTCTGTATTGCTAAAGCGAAGTAATTGAAGTTATTTAATTTATTAATTTTCTAACCTCAATATCTCTAAAACTATAAATCAAATTAACTTGATTCTATTTATTATTGTTGCAAATTTAATGTTGAATCTAAAAACATCTAATTCATCGATAACGGTTCATATTTCATAGAGTTATAAGCAAATGAGTACGACGCGGTCGCGCGAATTTCAGCGATTTTTCACCCGATTGTTAAACTATTCCTTCAATATCCTGAAAACTATTAAATGTAAAAATTCCAAATAAAAATGGGATCACTTCGATGAGTTATAGTTCTATCGTTTGACATCTTATTCATCCAAATCGGTTCACGGGCGGCGACGTAGGAGTGGTACATCCAAAAAAATTAAAAAATAAAATGCGCGTCGAATTGATTACCTCCTTTTTGGTTTTTTGAAGGTCGGTTATTAATGTGTGGCTTGAGTGACTTGTATTTCTTTATCTTTATTTGAACAGATTTGGTTAAAAAAAAGGCAAAATGGCTAAAAGTTCATATTTACACTTTATATGTTTACCGGTGACTTCTATCTTTATATTATTATCTCATCGCTATTATTAATCTTTGAGTATTTCCTTTTGACATTCTTGAAACATTTATACATACATGTCGTTGTCGTTGTAATTGGTCATTTCATGAAATGCCACCGATTTAAGCTACATCAGCGCCATTTCTTGTTAAATGCTAAGTCAACAGCCACAAATTGTTTATTTTGTTCTAATAATATCGTATAATGTAATATTTTCTTTATATAATAAGTAAACATAGAGGAATACATACGTACTATGTTCAAAGCACACATTAACATATAGATAACAAGTATATAAGACGAGTGTGATCGGTGGCAGTTAGTGGTCGCTACCTACCCCTTTGGGAAATAGGTAATGAATTCCCGTAACCCCTAGTGGGGCATGGGGCACACATTTTTGAGTCTGTTTCATTGATAATTTTCTTTACAGGCAAGTAGGTGATCAGCCTTCTGTTGCTTCCCAACTGGAACATTCATTAGTCTCCCCCGGGATTCGAACCCAGGACCTCCGATACAACACGCAGATGCGTAAACCACTTAGCCACAAAGGCGGTCAAATATAGTTTGGGAAATAGGCGTGATCATATAAATAAACATAAAACATATCTTATCACGCTAAACTTAATAAATACTGAGTAATTCTATTGAAAATAAATGTCTTGGATTTATCCATTTATCGACGAAGGCTACATCACGCTAAGACGAAATTAACGCGGATAAAACCGCGGAGCACAACTAGTAAGTATATAGGTCAAGCTAAAACAAACTCACCTTCAATTTATAGTAATGTATATGGCAACAATATCGGAGTAAATTTAATACGCTTTCTTAGTTACGATTTCTTTTCTATACTTGGTGATTTCATTCTACTTCAACTTAGTAATTTCACATATTAACTGGACTTAACTTGGACACACGTTCTCCAAAACTGTTGAACTTTTAATGTAATTGCTACATATAAAAAGGTTATACATATAACTCGATCAATTTAGCTTTCAAAAAAAAACCGTATCGAAATGGTCGACTTGTTTAGGAGCTGCGATGCCACAGAGACACAGACTCGTTAAACTTATAACACCCTTTTTTCATCGGAGGTTAGACCTGTCTTCAATCTGAAACCTTTTCCCTGGGAATGGATCATCAAGGTCTCCTCATCATGCATTGAGTATAAGACACGTGACTAACCTAGCTGCACAGGCTGTTAAGAACTCATAACAAAATGCGAGCATTTAAAATCGATTCGTTGTGTGATTTCCACAGGTACGAACGAAGGTCGCGGCTTTGACGAATGAGCTATAAATAATTATGTGCCTTTGGCCATTTCTAACATTTACTAATACGGGCTATAATCAATATTTTTAACCTCCGTTTTAAAAAGAGTATTATTGATGTGACTGTATTTTTTGTGACTATAGGTCTAATAATAGACCGATTTAAGTGGAGTTTTTGTTTGAAATGTGATGTGAGATGAAGCTTAGTTTATTTATGAAGAAATGTTCATCCATTTACCTATGATATATTTGTAATCATCGTGTCTTTTAATACAAGAAGATATACTCACTTGTTACCCAAAGTACCTAACTCATGTAAAAGATGTAAGTTATGGGAATAAATATCTTTAAACGGTAATATAACACAACAAACGCATTTTAATCCGTTGACTACCAAACAGGCAGAAACTGTATAGTTTTATTTTAAACGAGTATTGTGACAAAATACGATCAGCAAATGCGAACTTGCTGGCCATATTTTTCTAAATCTTAAATCGCTTACGTAATATATATGCGATGTCCGTTTGAAAGCGAAGTTTTAATGTTTAGGAGCTCACGGCCGACCTTGGCATCAATATACAATGTTACTTGTGTGTTTTCATGTCAAACGCTGCGCCTGCACCGACCGATGGGGCTGCCAACTGTCGCTGATGATTTACTGTCGATTGTGTCATCGCATTTAATAAAACCCGGCTAATGAATCTTTTGCAGTGACGTCATAAGTTTTTATACTAATAAATTCCCGTAAAATTTACCTTTTAAGTATCAAAGCAATGCCACTAGTTCGGTAAAGTATTTTTCCTCACATTTGCTCAAAAAATGCATTTACGAAGCTTGAACATTGAAACTTTCGAAAGTTTAAAAATTAAAACCTTACAACGGAACGTGCGGTGTTTTAACGCACCTTCCGTTTCCGTTGTGCGCTGTGCGTATCTTTACGGTTTCTTTTTAATTTCCTTAAAAAATATACAACAATTTCATCAAAGAGTTTACCTTACGAGAATAAATAGGCTGAAAGATAGAACCTCCTCGGAGGCGCTTTTGCTCTATAATTTTATCCCACTTTAATACTAAAAAGAAAAAGAGACAAAAGATGTAGTTCTAATTTTCACCATCCGCCATTTTCATAAAAAAAAAGTTTGTTTCATTACCTATTTATATCTACTGATCTCCCACATGTGTTGAAAAACGTATGACATTCGCGTGCTATTTGTTTTTACAACTTTTTAGCCGCCGTCGCAAAAAAGCGGTGTTATGAGTTTGACGTGTGTGCTTGTGTATCTGTCTGTAGCATTATGGTTATCTTAGATTCTATATAAATGGACCGATTATTATGCTATTTATTTTAAAGCTGATGTCATCCGTTTATGTGATTATTTGGGTGTTTTGAAATTGTCTTCAATTAACTTGTTTATACATTTATACATTCTGCGTCTTATTTATATCTTGTAATATCTAAAAACGAATACATTTGCGTTAATTAATTTTATCCTAGTTCACACTATTTGTCTGGGTCACGGAATGCTTTTAACTAATGGAAAATTAAATATAAAAAAAACACTTTAATATTCATAATTTTTACATAAGAATTATTGAAATTATGCTATGCTAATTGAATACCTAAAGAGAGTGAAGGGGACCATTCATCCATTTTCTGGTAGAAATGATAAACTATAATAAATCCGCAATTCGCGGCGATTCACAAATAAATGCCTGAGCCAGTAAATGTAACGAGCCCCGTTCACAATTTTTCCAAATCACGAGTGTGAGCTAGCTAATATATAAAGTTAAGCAATTTGTTGTCGATATTCAATTACAACCTTGATTTAGACAGTTTAACGGTGACCTCATCCAAAAGCCTGTCCGTAACTGTCTTGAGGCTAAAGCGTTTTAAGCTAATTGCGTCTGGCATTGATTTAACTGGCTTTGGATCTCGGTGAAAAATGCCCGTTTCCCGTTCCCTCGTCGGCACAGAAAACCCTCTATCACCTACTTGCTTATAAAGAGAATGAAGGCAAAAATGTTCCTGCTCTCCAATAATTCAGCTTTGTATTTCGCTGATTAACGAAATAATTAGAAAGAATTAAAATTAATTTGAATCCAGGATTTCTAATCAGTAGGTACACATAATAAAGCGAATTACAAACTACTGGTTTCCATGAATAAATTTTTATATGGAACTTAAAGTAGAGATTCTAAAAATTATAATTTACATGTATATATGGAAGAACTTTAACAGTAATAAGTAAATACTGTTTATATTCTAACACAATATTTAACTGTAATCTATGATCAATCTATTTACAGGTAAATTCACTGAAAAAGATTGATTAAAGATGCCTTACCAATATTATCCTCTTCTATTTATTGTTTACTTAGTTAAACATACTAATATAGCACATACATTCTTGTCCTATATACAACCTAGCTATAAATATAACGGAACAGTTACCGAGTCATTTCTGTACATAAATATTTTTTGAACTGTTAGTGATAAAAATACCTTTAGTAATGTTATTTATAAGTTTTGTGCTTTTGTATGTGGGTGTTTTTGTATCAGGCCGCTTGGGATAATTTGATTTCCTTTTTTAAGATTTTTGATATACAGGTTTATATTTCTAGTAACAGCTTTTAGGTCTAAAAATAGGCCTTATCTTTTTTATTTTTGAGTTTAGTACATACAGTTTTCATTACACATCTAAAATAATATCGTAACGGGCTTACCCACTTGTAATCTCGTTCTGACGTATGCTAAACTAATTAACTCATTTCTGTGGCAGAGTTCCTTTTCTTTATTTATCTCGGTAAGCCTTACAAGTTTAAAACACATGTTTATATTATTATAATTATATTTACTCGCAACTTCAAAAGGTTGACACTATAAAATTTAAACGATATTATTACTAAGTTTTATTAGTAATCTATGTTAGTAGTATGTAAAATATTTAGAAAGAGAATTATAGACCGAACAACGGTCGGCTGATGTCATGAACGCCAGGTGGGATTTTGTGTTCGTACTGGTCTGGCTCTTGCTCGGGGCCGTGCCAGTCTGTGTCAGTTGAAGTGGAGGAGTGGAAAGTGGTATTTTCCCTACTCACAGCCTTTCAGCCAGTAACAATTAAGCAGTGGTTGTGAATTTTGAATAAATGGGAAAGTAATTAGACGAAATGTATTTATGTTAAGTGTGGTTTCTATTAGTTTAATGGTATATTGTCAAATTGTTTAAAGTAGATTACCATCAATGAAAGATTTTTCAAAATTAGTTTTAGAGTTTCGACTACCAACAAATACTTCTTTTCTCTTAAGAATAATCCCCTTATTTATAAACGTTGGTCAACTATGATCTCTCAAGTCGATTTATCGACAAATGTGACATATTAAAATGTGACAGAGTTAACACTTCACATCGACTAGAGAAAAATTATAAATGTTTCCATAATCAAGCCAATGTTTATATAGAATGTGACAGCCCCATTTAAATCTATTTATATGCCGTTGGCTGGCAATGGTTAGCATGACATTGATGAGTTGGCGCCTTCGTGACGTCATCGTGAATTGTATTCGCTTAGTTGTTGAATGTGTATTAAAACTATTGTGGCTAAACGTTGGTACAACAGGAACATCACTATTACTAAGATAATAGGTATTTTAAGCTTTTTATTAGGTATACAAAAATACTGAAGCAGGTACCTTTTTAATTTTAATAACGTGCGAAAGAGATGGTAGTCTTGCTTCAGAAAAATTAGCCAAAAGTCGGCAAAAACGTTATTCCATAAAAAAAAATTATTCTTAAATTTTGTAGATATTTTAATATTCATTCAGCTATTCTTGGCACAGTTGAAGCCGCTTACAGTTGTGTTTGTTCAGTTATAGAATTTGAAAAAAATGAAAAGAAATGGAGATGTATGAAAAAGGCTTTAGCTCGAAGGAACGTTAGTCTAAAGATAGGTCGTTGGCCGTACCAAGTCGTACCACGTTCGTGCAAGCTCAATACAATGCATGCAGCCTTAATAATCAACTATTATATTATTGACATCGATGAGTATTTCAAAAATGAGGACGATATTCAATCACGCATGCATTAAGAAAACATCGTAAGTTAAAGAAGTTGTATTAAATTTATTGATGTTATAAAAATAATGTATAGTACAGACAAAAAAAGACATCAAACAAAGAAGAAAAAAAGTGACTTTTAAATAAAAACAAGATAAAACATTGGAAAAAAATAGGACCAAACTAATATTTGAATTCACTAGTTATATAGAAAGTCATACTGACTATTTTACGGAGCCTCCTTGGTGACGAGAGGATTATGTCCACATCATTTAAATATTAATTAAATGTTAAGTTTCCCTTAAAAATATATATAGGACATGTGCCTTTGACATAAGGTGTCGTTTCGTTAACGACACACGTCATTACCTTCGAAATTTCCTTTGCGTTACGTTTGAAGCCGTAGGAACGGTTTGTAAATAAATCAATATTCCACTTTGGGTAGAATTATATCGGTTTTTAATTAAATTTAAATTAATTTGGTCTTAGATCCGACACAATTTTTTTTAAATTCGAACTAGTAGTTCTAAGTATTGAGCGTTAAACCAAATAAACAAACTTAGTTAAGTAAAGATATATTCGACTCAGGTTTACATCATCCGTAGACGGAGTTACAAACACCATTCAAATATAAATAGGAAGAAGTCTATGACCTCATGAACTACAAATAGAACTTATAACTTGCAATCGGATCGTGTTTATTCACGATTTTGGCAGATGCATTGAATGAAACAATTGAACTTGGCTCATATTGACATGACTCATTGAATTCGGCGAAATTTCAAGGGCCTATTAAGATGTTATGACGTCTCAAGGCTCTGTCTGCTTACTCTTGAATGCAATTCCAATATTATATGCGAAACCCAATACAAGAACTACGGTTTTAGAATATTAGATAGCCGTCCTTTATTAATGGACTACCCAATACAAAAATAATTTTTAAATTGGAACCAGTAATGCCCGAGATTAGCGCGTTTAACCGGACATACAAAAACCACTTTATCTATATAAAATATTATAGATTAGGCACTCTTTGATTGATTGCGGAAGTGCCTTAACGATACGATCATTGAATCGAAATCCCAAAATAGCTCGCAAAAATAAGTTCAAAATCTTATAGCTTGAATGTAGCTTATTATTGTTTTACTATACAACATTTTTTTTTTGTTACAGATGAACAGGAAAGAGTACAGAAGAAAACATTTGTCAATTGGATCAATTCACACTTATCGAAGGTAGTTTTAGTTTTACAAGTATTTAATAAAAGCTCATCAAAGCCGATGGGGTGCATATCTCAAATATTGGCTGCATTTCCGCGCTGTATCTTACGCGTTGGCCGAAATTAAAGCCAGCTTCTGAGTTACGCGCTTCTGTCTCAAGGACCCAAAGTCACTCATGTTTTTGTATTCTCATTACATCGGGGTTTTTTTAAATTATCTTCACTTTTCCTTGTTTAAAATGCTCACTTAGCTAATCTAAAAATACGAAACAGCTGTGTCAAATGCTTTAATTAATTCTGTTGTGTGGAATTAATAATTTTTTTAACAGAGAATACCTCCCCTGCGAATCGACGACCTCATCTACGACTTACGAGATGGAACAAAGCTGTTGGCTCTGTTGGAAGTTCTGTCCGGCGAGAAATTGGTGAGTGAATAGTTTACCCTCATTTCACCGTCACGTATGTCCAATTTTAACTCGTCATCAACTAGTGAAAATTTACAAAAAATTTGATACCATAAACACTGAAAAATTAAGCATCAATATTATGGGAAACAAAATTGAAATTGACTAAAAAAAAATACAGTCCCGGTCAATAGAAACACAAATGTTTACAGATATAGATATAATTTTTGAATGAAAAAAATATAACTGTCTCAGTTTTTATTACATGGTTACGTGTACCATTTAATTATTATATTACTGAAAATTAG
The DNA here is from genome assembly GCA_912999735.1 of Aporia crataegi. Classification (NCBI taxonomy): domain Eukaryota; kingdom Metazoa; phylum Arthropoda; class Insecta; order Lepidoptera; family Pieridae; genus Aporia; species Aporia crataegi. The sequence goes on from OU538743.1 coordinate 8,463,454, forward strand.
TCTATTTAATTAATTCTGTATTCATTTTGATCGGTCACAAGAATTAGCTAGCTGATTTTTTTAAATAATTTATAAATACAAAATAAATATTATTTTGTATTTATATATATAACCCGCAATAACAAAGAATCATTTCAAGAATAGAAATTTTTATCATGCATGGCCAGTAGCCACGAATATCAGCTAGTTCTTAATAAAATATTATAGTTATGACCATAAACAAAATAGAATGATCTTCTAGAATTACATTAGCTATCGGCTTACATTAATCTGATCGTCGGTTATTGGATTCCACTAAAACCAAGGTCTCAAAATTACGACGTTAATTTTTTTATGACTTCTGCGCTTCAAGCATAATTGAATAAAGATAATAGTACCTACCTAGCTTAAAAAAACCAAGTAAGTATTATACTAGAATGAGAAAGGGACATAATAATTGGATTTATTTTAAATGAATGAAACGATTAACTCATCCTACTTTCTTGTATCATCGTTATTTTTTAAGAACCGACAAAAAAGGGTTTTTTGTGTCTGTGTGTACGTTTGTAGCATCGCAGCTCCTATTGAAATAATTTCTATGCGGTTTTTTTGTTTGAAAACTGACGGGGCTCTCGATTTTTTTTGTATACATAATATGGTATATCAACTTCAAATAACAAAATGAATTAATAAATATTTATTCATTACAATTAATTATCATTGAAAAAAATAATGACCTAAAAAATAGTAGGTATACATAGCAACAATTACTATTTTAAAACTTATCTTAAAATAATCCAAGAAACGATATTTAATGTTATTTTATTGTCTTGTTTGTTTTGTATCAATTAATTTCTTTGACGTGCAATACATATTTTTCATCGTTCAAAATATCGGCGATCAGTTTGACATAAGATGCGCGGCAAATCTAAATCTTCAAGATTTGACACAATGTATTTTAAAGGAATATTCCTTAAATTTAAATTTTCCAGCCGATGGAGCGCGGGAGAGTCCTACGCCGTCCCCATTTCCTGTCGAATGCAAACACAGCGCTTCGTTTCCTGGCTGGAAAGCGGATTAAGCTGGTGAACATCAACGCTGCTGATCTTGTTGATGGAAGACCAGCTGTCGTCCTGGGGCTCATTTGGACCATCATTCTGTACTTCCAGGTATGTTTCTAACAAGCTTCAGCATTACATTTAATTCTGTAACTTTAACGAACCAAATATATTAACAAGATCTCTCTAGCAAGATATCCATTAATGAAACACACATAAATGTGCCAGTGCCCGGGATTTTTACGTTTTTTTCATTATAATTCTGGCCTAACAGTTGAGGTCATAATATCTACTAAACATGGAGCACTACTTTATTGATAAATAATTAGTATAGTCTTATTTTATTAATTTGTAGTTGAGATAGAATAGGAACGAACTTTAGTTACTCACATAGTATAGTAAGATCGTGAATCACGATACGAGCTTAGAACTTAGACTCGAGAAAGTTGTCTTGACTTTGAAAAGCACTTAGAGACATTTGAGAATTAGTTCATACAATTCATACTAGAGTTTCTCTACAATATCTACAGACTCTTGTATGAATTGTAAATGGTATTTATAAGAAATAAACTTCACTGACTTTTTAATGTACTCTTGTTATTTATATGACAATCAAATCGGTTTTCTTCCAATAAAATAGTTCTCAAACAAAATTTGATGATCGTTTGAGAATGAATTGCAGCAACAGCCTTATTTGCTAACATGAGCTGAAAAACAATTTAATATAAATTGGCCTTTGGATGGCCACAAACAATCTATAGGTGTAACGTAGCCAAATCAAATCCATTTAGATATAATATTTATGATTTTTATATTGAGCTTTGTTTTAAAAATGATATAGACAACGAAGCATTCTATTTTAATATTTGTGTTTGTCACGCATTTATGCGTATTGTAGGTATTTTAATACAGGACGGATTTTGTCAAAATTTCTTATACTTAGACCTAAGCTATTTATCCTGAGAAATCCATCAAAATAAAATCGCTAAATCCAACTATTTAAAAAAATCTATAGTAAACGGAGTGAAATTAAATCATGTTTTAAAATGTTACAGATGGTTTAAAAGACATTGAACTCAGTCTTAGGGCTTAAGTCAGTTTTAAACACAGTGTGATATTAATGGCACTTATATTAAAGTAAGTTAGTGTGTCTATTTCTATCTATTTCTTAGAGATTAAATTTATCCAATATCTGTTTTTATTTGGAATTTACTAATTTAAATTTATTTTAATTTGATGAAGTCAATGTTATATATACATATGACATGATAATTATGATCTTATTTTTGTAAATTAATTTGTGAAATTTTTTTGTAAAGTTAAGCTTTTTAAGTCATTTTCAACGGCATTTATTTTTAACCCTTGACGAATAAAATGCGGCTTTATAAGGTGGCATTGACCCGTGTCTGTTGCCACGTACCAGAGTATAGACCCGAGTCTGTGGCATTGTAGCTCCCTGAAAGTGAGAGAGATGGATCTTAGCTACAATTTATGAAAATATGTCTATCCTAATGGACAAGATATTCTTATTTGCTGATGCTTACAAAATATCGGAGTTTTTTAAAATTGAATTCAATTTCATTTCCAAAAATCTCCAGTTCGACCCGAATTTGTTTTCGACTCCTTGTTAATATCTAACACTGAACATAGTCTGAGTAGTTGATATCCTATGAACTATTTGTTAGTCACTTTCGATGTATAAGCAACGACTCTTCTCATTTTAATTGGCTTGAATTTAATTTGTTTGCGCAAGCTTCGCTCAGTATATTGGGCCCACAGGATAATGGACGAAAGGTAGGTAGATGCAAGCTTCTATTTTGCACGAATCTTTTCTATACAGTTTTTCTCTATTGTTCTTCTATTTGTTTTTTATACTGATTCTTTTTTAAAAGCTTTTTATACGATTTTTCCCTCATTATACAGGTACTTATGCATAATTTTATTTTTGATTTTGATTAAATTTAATAAAATTGTAAACTATTTAGTGGACTTCGTATTGCTTCAGAAAATCACGTCATATATAGATATATGGGAAAAATAATTTATTTTATGAAAAATCGTTCTAAAAATCATATTATATATATTTTATTATTTATTCTGGTAGTAGAGTAAATGATAACTCTATGAATTGAATAAATAAGAGGTAAATAAAAAAAATGGTATAGAAGTCTCATTATAAATGGTACTAATATTTTCTAATGATTAGCTAAAACGACTTTGTTTTATGTAATAATTATTAATCTAAAAGAGCCTTAAATATAATATATTTATGAACATTATTATATTATATTGCTGTCTATTATTATTTAAATTATATTTTGTGTTATTATTATTTTCTCTCTACGTGGAATCACTTCACAGCCTATGTTACGTATGTATTTTTTTGTATTTACCACACGAGAAATATCACACAGTGTTTGATATGTAGCTGTAGCAAAAGCAATTTCACTGGTTAGTGAGCTAGTTATTCTTAACTATATGCACTGTTCAACATATTACTCATAACATAAATGTTTTATTTTGCTATGGATATATAGGCTGGAATTGTTAGAATGTCATCCGGAAAAAGCAAAAGCTACTCAAAAGGATTTATCCATTCATAGTAGGTACTCTCTAATCGAGAATTGGCTTAAGTCCGAAAAATTAACTTTTGCAATAGAGGTATTCAAAAGGGTCAAATCTTTATAACAAACATGGTTTATTAGATATAAAATAGTTATATTATTCAGTTAGTAGTTATTTTGACCATCAAGATCATTAGTAGTACTTATCGGAAAATAAAAGAATCCAGTGTTTCATTTGTACTATTGAATAAGTTAACTAATAAGATTGTATAATAGTAAACAGATTTTTATTGCAAATATTAAACCAATATTTCATAACAAAACTAAAGCCGACACATCTAGATTGATGGCTTGTTATATTGAGCTAAATATAACACGTGGCAAATAAATATATAATATTTGACAATATTTCCTTAGATCGAAGAGAACAGTCGAGCTCTGGAGTACCTCAGCGGATCACGTTGTGCGTCGGTCATGTCTCAGGAATCCGGAACTGCGACACCTACCCACAGGGCGGAAGACAGATGGAAGCAGGGCGCCAAGAAGACCCTGCTGCAATGGGTGGCTAATGCTTTGCCTAAGTTAGTGTTTTTTATAGCCTAATGTATTTTATATAACATTTTGAACGGATTAAGTGCGTATATATTTTAACACTACGATTATGTATTATTAAATGTTCGTGGTCACGGACGATTGACATGTTAATTGAGATGTTAATTGGCAGTCTGTTCCGTCTTCTTAAAAATGGTTGCCCATGAAAAATGGATTCTGCCAATATCCAATAGTTGTGGAAGTGTCAAAGTTTAAGTTTAATATTAGTGGAAGAAAAAACACGCAATGATATGAATATCCATTGAGATTTGTTTTATTATGTACAGCTACACAAAAAGGACAAACACTTGATACGGTACAGAACATCACAACACTGTCCCAAGTTAATTTGTACTATTCTTACAGTAGAGTAAGTAAACTCATGTGTTGCCTATTAAAATGCGGCCAAGGAAAAAACGCTACCCTGACAGGTCCAGATCGAACGGACAATTTATTGCCTTTTTATTATATAAATTGCTATAACTTTGATTGGCTAAAAGTCGATTTAATAAGTCGTATTATAGTGTTTGACCTTTAATGAAACCAATGAATTTGATTCAAGTGTTTACGGTTCCCACACCTTCCACCGACGTCTACAATACATATCTGTCTCTAGTAACAATATGTAATATGTATGTGTATATTGTAACAATGAGATAACATAGCGATAAACGTTATGCTTCCGATTAATATTCATTACATTACATAGATCCTATTTACTATCCTACTTAAATTTATACATATACTTAGAGGTATAATGTTACATTTTGACCTTAACATAACTTTTGAACATTGGCTAGCCTTATATATGGAAAGTCAACAAAACTACATTGTTATTCTATTTATATTAAGTACATTTTTATTCTCTCTAGGGACTCAAACATCCAAGTTACGGACTTCGGACCATCATGGCGCGACGGTATTGCCTTCCTGGCGATTATCGATGCGATCAAGGCAAACCTCATTAACTTGGCGGAGATGAAGAGGAAGACAAACAGACAAAGATTGGAACACGCGTTCGACGTTGCAGAAACAGAGCTGGGTATTGCCAAACTGCTGGACGCAGAAGATGTAGATGTTGACAAACCTGATGAGAGATCTATTATGACATACGTGGCGCAGTTCTTACATAAATATCCTGAGCCAAAGGTAAATAAAATAATTAAAAAATATAATTATTTGCACCTTCACAAATACCTATGTGATAAAGGTTTTTTAAATGAGTTAAGTTTGTGTATTTTTTAAACCACGAGGCAAATAGAGAATTGTTAAACGTTTGGTTTCTGGTGCTTCTGTGTGTGACAGCGTAGCCTTCAAACGAATGTACTGATTTTAATGCTTTTTTTTTCAAAACTTGACGTCTTAGGCAAGTAGCCGATTAGACTTAATCCAACATAAACCTAAACATTTATTTTATTTATCCGGGAATCCGTGACGCGTCATTGATTCAAATACAGATTCGGTTAAAGTATTTATTATTTGACCTTGTGTAGTGCCCGTTTGGTCCTACATGAAATTATTATTATCACACTGTCATAAAATATATTATATTAACTACATAATTAATTATGTGATTTATTCCCCTTTGTTTATTTATAGCACGTGATGAATGATAATATTATTCTGTTTATATTGAGTAACCTTAGTACACTTGAAATGGTTTCTGAAAATTCACTATAGAAATTGACCTTTTTCATAGCGATATTTTACTCTCTTTAATACTTTTTAAATAAGCTTCAAACTTTAATTTAAGCCATATCATAATATTTATTATTCATTAAGTAGAGTTCATAATTTCCTGATTTCAATCCGTTTTGAACGGATTTAAAAAACTCTATCATGAGAAAAGAAAAGAAGAAGATGAAATATTTATGTTTTTATTTAAAAAAATATCTGTTTTGTCATAGACTACGGGACCAGACGCCGTAGCGGCGGTACAAGAAGAATACGGATTATTACGGGCGTGGCTTGCAGAACGCGTTTCTCTCCTTCAAAGGCAATATGATTCTAGAACTCTCTCTAGAAATTACCACGACTATCTCTTAGCTGAGACTGACAGAATAGCTCGGGAACCCTTGTACCACAAGCTGGAGAAACTTATGTATACACAGAGCTTTGTCGCCATTGCCCCCAGTTCTTGGCGAGAAGTTGTCACACTTTGGGTAGAACTAGAAAGATTGCATAGGAAGTGGCTCTGGCTTCTTGATTCAGATCTACCTGGAGACTTCCGGGTTGTTGGCGAGTGGCTAGCTCGAGCCGAATATTTACTTTATTTCGATGAAATTCCGACTGCTTTAGATGAGAGGACCGCCGCTATCATTAGTGAAAAACTAGAAGAACACACCACATTCTTTGCAGACTTTCCCGATATCATCGAGCGATTCGAAGCCGCTCTGAGATCATCTGACGCATCCCAAATCCCCCCCGAAAGACTGCAGAACATGAAGGAGCGCTTACAGACCGTGAGTCGTAACGCTCCTCAAAGGAAGGCGAGACTAAAATATCTCGAACATAAATGTTGTATCGTGGCTTTTACGGAATTAACGAAGGCTAAATTAGCCGCTTGGACTGGTAAATTCGGTCGAATCGATCACGTACGTGCCTTATTAGAAGATTATGACAATTTTGTAATAAAGAATAAGATATTCCAAGAGTTTGATAGAGCTTACGTTGATATAAAGCAAGTAGCTGAGGAGTATAAGAGCGTGTGTGAAGTGGATAGAACTGAAGCGAGAGAGATTGACATGTTTTTGAGAGATGTGTCTGAAACTTGGAGGAGAGTTGCGACTGATGTGAGATGTGCTAGGAGTGTACTTGAGGAAGTGATCGCTCATTGGGAAAGATGGACGACGCTATCGGACCAATTTACAACATGGCTTGACCAAGCGCAGCATATGTTGCGAGTGTCTGAAGACGAGAGACTCGAGTTCTTCCAAGATTTGACAGTTTGGAAGGAAAAACATCAGTCGTTGGGTGATGCTGCTGGTTTCTTGGCAGCAACATGTACAGAGGAAAATAGTTCGGAGATCAAGAGAAAATATATAGAAATTACTGAGAGGTGGGAGCGTGTATGGGAAGAGGCAGAAAGGTAAGTTCTCCTTGCGTACTTTACAATTTCAAATGCAATTTAATTTCTAACCCTCGATGCAAAAAGAGGGCTGTTATATGTATGCCTGTGGCATTGTAGCTCATAAATTACAACAAATTTATAAAAATCTGTTTATCCATTTATTAAAAGGTATTCTTATTTGTAATAAAAATTCCGAAGGGTTTTTAAATTTTAATTTCACTTATTAAAATTTGTGGAAATTATTATAATTTCAATTATTTTCTTTAAGATATGTAAGAGGAGGTGACGCTCTTCGTCACCGACGTGAACTGGCGAATGGAATTCAAACCTTGGACTCGTGGCTGACGGCAGCCGACAATCTGCTGTCCCGATATCCAAGAGCTAACACCGCGGACATACAATCATACATTGATCAACTTTTGCAACTTAACTCACAAATTGAACAACACGAAGAGCTTTTTAAATCAATTAGCAGGTAAATATTAATTGTATGTTATGTTAGGTATAATAAATTTAACTGGCGTCATACTTTTAGTCTACATCTTTAATTCATGACGATTTCAAAGGGGTGACTACAAAATAATCATTAAAGCGTAGCTAAATAATGTTTAAAAGTAGGTACTAATTATGTAAAAAAGTGTGTTCTATGCCTTCAAAACACAAACGTTTTTTCCTCCATAACTATCACTTTTAAGTGGTAAAGAAGTATTTTTTCTTCTAGGACATTCCAGAACGCAATAGCTGAGTTGCCTCGTGACGAAGTTGAAGCAAACATGACCAAGCTAAAACAACAAAAAGAAGCGCTGGTCAAGGTTCGAGCTACTGTTCCCGTGAAACTGCATCAATACAGACAGTTGCTTGTGCAGCATGAGTCGCTGGAGACCGGGCAGAAAGAGATTGGACACTGGCTAGACAAGGCCGAAGAAGCTTTACGCTCCACTACTGAAACTAGACGGTAAACCTTCATATTTATAGTCTGCAACATTTTCACAATAAAAATTAGTTTCCAAGCTCTAAATACAAAATTTTATTTGAATCGGTTGGGTGGTTTAGGCATAAAAGCGTAACAGACAGACAAAGTTACGTTCTAATAAAGTAGGGATGTAGTCATGTGTGTCACCTACATGTGTGTATTTCCTTTTCTATGTTTACTTTTCTAATCAACCGCTCAAACTATTTTAACTTTTATTTATTTATTTACTAGCGACCCGCCCCGGCATTGCACGAGTATAAAACATATATAAAAACCTTCCTCTTCAATCATTCTATCTATTAAAAAAAACCGCATCAAAATCCGTTGCGTAGTTTTAAAGATTTAAGCATATAAAGAGATATAAGGAAAGAAAAAGTGACTTTGTTTTATATTATGTAGTGATATAACTAAGTATAACAAAGAATGAAGTTTCTCAATGTGACTCGGAAAATTACCAAAAATCTATTTTTATTTAACCAAAGACAAATAGTTTAACGTGTCTGTCTGTATCATCGTAGGTCCTAAACTTCTCGAACTATTTTGATGTTGAAACTTGATGAGAACTAATCAAATATTTTATGAAAATCTGTTCACCCACTTATCATCATTTCGGTTTTTTTTTAATTATCTTCAATATCACTTGTTTTCAGTGAGGTGATAGAAGAAACATATGAAATCCATCGAACATTTTTCTCGCGAACAACATACTACAGGTCAATGCTGGAAAGTAAGAACAAAGTATTCCAGAATATTGTAAAAGCAGCTGATATGGATAAGAGCGCAGATGTCAGCGATCAGCTAACGCTTATGAGGGATCTTAACGAAAGGTAAAAAAGGAATAGACAAAATAATATAAGAGTTGATCTATAATATGAATGTTTTCTATGTATTCGAAAATACTCCAAATCCTTTGCACAATTGTCCTTTGTTTTTTTTAACTTTTCCTTTTAATTAATAATACCTAAGTAACTATTATTATAAAATTTTACGTTTTTTTTTGTTATTGAAAATTAATTTTTGTATGGATGTAAATCATTCAAATTACAGTTTATAATTACAACATTTTATTAAATTTTTTTTTTAATAATTTTGTTAAAGTTAATTAATATTTTTTTAGATTTGCACATGTATCATCCGAGGCAACTCGGCGTGAAGCTGAACTGCAACGTTTGGTACGCGCCTGGGAAGATTTTGAAAGCAAGAAACGTGTTGTGGAAGACTGGGCGTCTAGAGCTGAGGCGCTTTTGGCTGACAACAGAGTGGACAGCAAGCAAGGCCTGCATTTACATGAGCGGTTCTTCCATGGAGCTGATGAAAGAGCTGTATCAGAACTCGTTCGGTCTGGAAGAGAGCTTGTTGAGGTAATATTATATTATATAACGTTAGTTTATATATTATTATATAAACTAACGTTTGTTAATCATAGATAAAACAAAATATTCACTAACCTGTTGTAGTGTAATCTGTGTATGTCATTGTCATGAATTACTTAATGTCTTAATATTTTCACGTAAGTTTTGTGCTAATTAAAACCAAGTAATGTAATTGGTTTTGTCTTCTTATGTATCAATTTAATTAGCACAATTATGTCACAAGAAACAGAAACTATTAAATCTGAATCATCGACTTCTAAAAACATATGTCGTTATCTACGTCCTGAACGATTCGACACAGAACCTGAATCCCTGGCTGCAGATCTCAAATGGCGGCATTGGTTGTCCACTTTTGAAAACTTTATAATAGAAGAAGGAAAACTGGATGATAAGTTAAAGTACAAAATCCTAATAAACCATCTGTCATCAGAAATATTTTCTTATGTCCGAGATTGTGCGTTGTATACTACAGCTATAGATACTTTGACTAAAATCTACATAAAGCCCAAGAACGAAATCCATGCTCGTCACGTTCTTTCAACGAGGAAGCAGCAGCCGGGAGAATCTCTTGCAGAATACATACAAAACTTAAGAAAACTATCTTATGATTGTAACTTCAAAAATGTCACAGCAAAAGAATACAAAGACGAATATATTCGTGATGCATTCATATCTGGTCTGACATCTCCTAATATACGACAAAGATTGTTAGAAAACTCAATATTAGATCTGGATGGAGCCTTAAATCAAGCTATCACTCTTGAAACCGCCGAGGAAAATAACCGGATTTTCAGCAACCCAACAACATCACACGTGAATTTAGCCGCCGCACAAAATAAAAATGCACGTAGCCCACGTCGTTGCTTCTTTTGTGGATCACAAAACATTCATCCACGATTCAAGTGTCCTGCACAAAATGCAACATGTCAACTTTGCTCTAGAAAGGGGCATTACGCCAACGTTTGTCGATCATCAGACAGAACGATTAATACAATTGCCGTAGAAGTAGATTCTAAATCAAATGCAGACGAAGGTGTCAATAATGCTTGCATCGCGGCAGCGGCACCCGCTAGCTTACTAAAAGCAACAGTATCTATTTTAGTCAACAATTTCCGTGCGCAGGCACTTATTGATACAGGGAGTACAGTAAGTTTTATTAACGAAAGTTTAGTGAAAACGATGAATTTAAAAAAGAAAAGCGCTTATCTACCTATCACACTAGCTTCAATGACGAACATTTCGTTTGCTAATGGCGTATGTAACGCTACGATAAAAATTAATGAACACACTTACAAGCAAGTACCATTACTCGTCGTTCAAAATCTATGCTCAGATGTTATTATAGGCCACGATTTATTAAAACTACACAAATCATTAAATTTTGAATTTGGAGGAAAGAAGAAGCCTCTACAAGTATGTAGCGTCATGCAATCACTTTTACCACCAGCATCTATCTTTTCGTCCATGTCACCAAATATTAAACCTATAGCGGTCAAGTCCAGGACATTTTCTGAAATGAATCCTAACAAACTGTACGAACTTCATGACTTCCTTTGTCACCCTGGTATTGGCAGAATGTATCACTGGGTCAAGTCGAAGAATCTACCTTATACCTTAGATAATATCAAAGCTATGACTGCATCCTGTTCGGTCTGCGCCCAAATTAAACCACGTTTTTTGAAAACAAAAAATCAACTTATTAAAGCTATGAATCCTTTTCAACGACTAAGTATCGACTTCAAGGGTCCTTTGCCAACAAACACCCAAAACAAATACATACTCACGTTCATAGATGAGTATTCTAGATTTCCTTTTGCATACGCGTGCAAAGATCTTTCTGCTCAGACTGTAATAAAATGTTTGAAAGATTTATTCTTCACTTTCGGCGCACCATCTTACATTCACTCAGACAGAGGGACAGCTTTTATGTCCAATGAAGTCAAAGAATTTCTCAACGCGTTTGGTGTAGCTACCAGCAGAACAACACCATACAATCCTGAAGGTAATGGTCAAGTTGAACGCCTCAATGGCACTTTATGGAGAAGTATTCAGCTATTCCTAAAGTCGAGACAAGCCCCAATCAGTAACTGGGAGAAGGCACTGCCTATAGCTCTACACTCTATACGATCTCTTTTGTGCACTGCCACTGGAGAAACTCCCCACGAACGTTTATTCTTTCATCCTCGTAAATCACCAACGTGGGAATCGATTCCTTCATGGCTAATGTCTCCGGGTTTCTTTAAGGGGGGGAGAATGTAGTGTAATCTGTGTATGTCATTGTCATGAATTACTTAATGTCTTAATATTTTCACGTAAGTTTTGTGCTAATTAAAACCAAGTAATGTAATTGGTTTTGTCTTCTTATGTATCACCTGTGACCAACTGTTGACATAATGTGACAAATCATTAATGACAATTGCCAATATTACAGACTTTTTCTTCCGTTGAAACTTCTTACTGCAGTTTGAAATTTCGTATTTCGCTATTATTTATTTATGTTCTTGTTTCCTACTTCTCAATCAATCTAAATGTTGATAATGTTAACTGATTGTACTGCAAAGTTTTCAAAAGTCTTAGTTGAAAAGATATTGAACAGTATATTTTCGCCCTGTTACAGTTGGTGAAAGAGGAAGACAGGTCCGGTGTAGTGCGAACGGTAGAAGAATTGCAGAGGAGATGGAAGGAATTGCTGGAACGTGCGCCGCCACATCTTATGCGGTTGGAATTCAAATTGGACGAGACTGTCTTCCATCATTGTATCAAGGACATCGAAAAAGAGATCGTTTATGAAGAGCAGGTATTTTCGCTCGCAATGTTATGAAGTGTGTATAGATTTATAAAAAATACTATCCATGTAAATTACAGGTGTGTGAAATCCCAGGTCAATGTGGGCAAGGCCAGAAATATTTCTGTATGTGGTTTACATTATTCCCGATATTATTAAAGTGGATAATTATTGAGGCTGACTATGTAAATTAAAGGCTTGGTAAATAAATTCCTTGGAAAAGTTTGTTGCAAATATATCAAAGCGTTTGAAAGGCTAAATAATTATTCAGTTTTGTTGTAAAAAAACAACAATAATGCACTTGTATTTAATTCTTAACAGGAGTAAATTGGTAAAGTTTTAGTTTCAGTTATAAGTCTAGAATTAATAATATATAGATATTTAAGATGTTTCATACATTTATTGTATATTCTTTATCATTTAATTTTCAGGCCTTCAATCAAAGTGATGATGCAGATGGCATTCTTATCAGAAATGAGGAATATTTCCGTAACCAGGGCAAGGTGATGCAAGTGGAACAATGTCTCCAGAATCTGAAGAAAATTTCCAATAGCTATACACAACAAACAGGAGATAGAACTCTGGAAGAGGAATTGAGAAGGTAATTTTTTACTTAGTACTTTGTGTACAATACTCAAGATTCACAAAGCTCTATGCCAGAAAGCCGTAGAACTAAAGATGTGGCCACATACCCAATTATAAATCCATGTTTGTCAAGGCAATACAAAGCTTAGTCAGCATATTTATACAATCTTATAAATAATAAAATAAATACCCATCAACTTCAAATGTAAGGCACAAATGGAATGGCTAAAACTACTAAGTTATGAAGAGACCGAGTCTTATAATTGCATGTTAATCCCTATCATCCTGAGTGAGGCGTGGTGCAGTCAAATTAAAGATTAATACTAAGCTACATTTATACAAATCTGGTAGCATTAATTGCATTTCAATTTAAGCCTATGGACCACTACAAAATCCTTAAGAGAAACATTCTAAAATCATAAAATCTATTAAATGATATTAGATTTTTACACATTTATTAAGTAAATAAAACAATTGGTACTTAATATTTTAGATGTGAACAACAATGGGAATCTACAGTGCACAGAGTGGAAAACTTTAGGCAGCAGCTACAACAAATCCCAGCAAAATGGGATGCTTATAGAGAGAGATTCCAGGAAATGGAAAGGTGGATGGACCATGTGGATAAAACTATGGACAGTATTGTTCGTGAGGTTGATTCTGCCGAAGCTTTTGAGAGAGAAAAGACTATTTTCCAGGTAAGTGATTCAAAACTTTGTTATAGTTCAAAAGAATTCTTTGAAGTTTTTAAATGTTATATGTATGTGGGAAATAGTATCAGTTGTTCTTGTGTAGCCTTCTTTCTTTAAGTATTACATGTAAAGTGATCACTTGGAACAGTATTCATGTTGTGACGTTTTTCCAAGGGAAATAGGAGTATAAAACACTGTCGTATATGTCGACAGAACTAATCTGTACATAAAAGATTGCCATTGATCTTCCTTAAAATTTAATATTTTTATTGTTAATGCTTTCATTGGACAAAAGCTGCGAGAGTTAATGGTAACTATGAAATAATATGGTATAAGATTTTATGTTTTGTTATCATTTAAAACTGTTTTTACAAGCTTTTATTATTAATTCTTAAAATTAATTACAATAATTTCAGAACATTTGTCGTGAGGCTGACCGAAAGCGTGAAGATATGAAATGGCTAGTGCAAACTTTGGATATGCTTTCAAACCACTGTTCTGACAATGAAGCTCAAGAAGAACAGTTTAAATTAGAAAATCTCATTTCAAGATATAAGAATCTCATACCCACTATTGAAATCACTATGATAAAGACTGAAACTTACACTAGATGTTACACCTACCGACGTGAGGTTCATGAAGTTATCTGTATATTAGAAAATGTCAAGAAACAAGCTATGGTTGAGCCTGAACCTCAATCTTTACAACAAGTAGAACAATTAGTACTTGAGCAGCAAACAACTGTTCAAAAACTTGACAGGCAGAGGCCTTCCGTTATGTCTATGTTGCAGCGCGGCAAGGAGCTCATAAAAGATGCAAACGCCCCAGCATTTGTACGAGAAGATGTTAGAAATCTCGAATCTGGTTGGAATGTTGCCTATGAATCTAACACTGATCGTCTTCATAAGCTTCGTGATACACAAAAAGTTTGGTCTAACTATGAATATCAAAAAAAAGAATTGTTGTCTGATATTGACAAAATTGAAAGCTTTGTTGCACACCCTGGCTTAGAACTTGGTGTTACTAGCATTAGTCGTGAACTACAGGAGACACATGCAGTTAATGCTGATATAGAAAAGGCTAAAGTAGAAAGATTGCCACAATTGCAGCAAGCTTACGCAGAATTACAATCTCTAACAGCGAATAAGCCGAAACCAGTTATAGAAAAAGATTTAGAAACAATCGAACGTAAAATAGATCGAGTGCAAGATGAAGTGCAGAATAAGGTTGTGCATCTTGAAAAGTTCAATGAAGAATGGATTAAAATCGAACGCAAACTTGATACTGTACGTGATTGGATTAAAAAAGAGAGTCCAGCTTTAATATCGCAGATTCAATCTGAAAATATTACGCCTGAAGAAAGAGTAGAAAAGTCCCAATCATTACAAAAAGTTATTGCTGAAAGAATGGATGTTATCAAAAATGTAGCTGACCAAGGAAATAAATTGGCTGTAGAACATCGTGTACAAGATTCTAACAGACTTAAAGGAGAGATTGCTTTATTAGAAAAAATGATGGGTGACTTACAAAGGTCCATAGAACAACAAACGAAGGTCGTAGAGCATGATCTCGCTAGCTGGCAGAAATATCAGAAAGGAGTGGCAGAAATTAAGCCATGGATTGAAGAAGCGGAAGTAAAGCTTGGAAGTTTTCCAAAACCAACAACATTACCTGAAGCACAACAAATGCAGCAGCAGTCCAAAGCATTAGTGACAGATTGTGAGAAACAACTAATGAACCTTCAGATATTGTCCAGTGTAAGTCATCAACTTTCAGGCAAAACAAGTGCTCCCGATGAAGTAGATGCTATACATTCTCGATGGGCTGTAGTCCATGACTTAGCTGACCAATGGAATAGTAAGCTTGAAAAATTAATTGCCAATTGGGAGTCTTTTGAAAAGGAAGCAGATAAAATTGAGGCATGGATAGACAACGGAGAGAAGCTTATAAGCAGTCGCAACGTGAATGTTGAAACCCCACAGGTGGAAAAGCTCGATCGGGAATTAAATAAATTGAAATCTTTCGGAAATGAGATTTCGCAACAACAAGCGAAAATAATTACATTATCTCAAACTTGCGATCATATATGCCACAGTGTACAACCAGAAGGCGCTAACTTGTTGAAAAATAAAGTAAATGATATCAAGCATCGGACAAATAACCTTGCCGAAACTGTACGATCAAGAATAAACGAATTGTCAGATAAAATAATTGTAAAGCAGGAGTTCATGACTAAATTGCATAACTTTGACAACTGGATAACTGATTTCAGAAGAAAATCCGAAAGCTACGATCAAATAAGTTCAGACAAAGTAGAGCCAACTGTTCAGTCAATGCATGTTTTACTTCAAGAACACGCAGCCAAAGCTCCAGAATTTACAGATATTTATAATGAAGTTAAAAATATGACACTTGCATCCCACCCTGAAGAAATGCGTTCCTTAAGTGACACATACTCAAATATTGCAGATCATTACCAAATGATTGAAAGCAATATACAACAAAATAAAACAATTCTTCAGAAATGGTCAGATTTATTAAACTGGTATGAAGACAATAAGCAACAGCTAAGCCACATACAATATCAAATCGATGGACCAAAATTAACACCGGAAAGCTATGAAGTTCTTCGCCAAGAACTTGTTAATATTCTAACAAAAGTACCAGAGTGGAAGACCAACGTAGCACTGTTAGATGGCCCCTCAAAAATCAAAGTGACCGATCAAAACACCGGGAGACTTATCTCGCCATCTAGTTTAGTAAAAGAAATCGAAACAAAAGCCGAAACTTTGTTAAATCAAACCATCTCAAAAAGGGACCTTGTCCAAAAAGTTGGTGCTCGTTGGGACAAATTCAATGTGCAGCATAAAGCTTTAGCAGATATTTTGCATAACATTCAAAGTTCTCTTAATGAAATGGCTCAGAAGCCTGTTCCCTTAACAGATGCTACAATACAAGAAATGACTGAGCAGTTAGACCGTTTAGATGCAGATTTAAAAGAAAAACAACCAGTAAGAAAGGAACTGAGAGAGGAAGGTCTTCACCTAATGCGTGAAGATCAACAAAACATGGGTACAATTCAAAACGCTCTGTCCGCAGCAGATAACAGTTGGGATCAAGTCGTTAATGCTGTTCGTGACACTAAGAATAAGTACATTTTACTTTCATCTACTTTACAAGAATTGAACAACTTTACAGTAGCTTTTGACAGAGAGATGGGAAGAGCAGAACAACTGTACAATGAATGTAAAGATGCTCCGAATGATTACATTCAGACAGCACAGTCATTAGAAAAAGCGAAAAAATCGTATGAAGTTCTTAAACGCTCCAAAGGATTATTAGACCAGATGGATGTGATAAAGCAATCTGTATTGAAACAGGCTTCTACCTTAGGTGGTTTTGATACTTCTCCATTAGAAAACTCTTTCCTGAATTCACAAACACACTGGGAAAAAGTCAACGATTCAGTCATTAAGAGAATTCAAGATTTAGATTCACAATTGCTGGTGTGGCGACAAATCGATGATGTCAAAAATCAAGTTGTCCAATGGCTTAGTGAAACAGGACAAAATCTTGCAAATGCTTGCGATAATTTGGAAATACGGTTTGGACAAAATCATCTTATGAAATACAAAGAAGAACTTCCGCTGTATTTGGGTTTGAGAAACAGTATCATGGCTAAGTGTGAACAAATTACAAATTTAAATAAGAGTATACCTGCGGCACAAGTATCTTCAATTGTTGAATATTTAGATAACGAATTTGAAGCCCTTAAATCTTTAGCTGAAAACTTAGAAAGTGCTGTTTCCTCCCTGGAATCAAGAG
Organism: Aporia crataegi; assembly: GCA_912999735.1. Taxonomy (NCBI): domain Eukaryota; kingdom Metazoa; phylum Arthropoda; class Insecta; order Lepidoptera; family Pieridae; genus Aporia; species Aporia crataegi. Next base: position 8,480,949 of record OU538743.1, read on the forward strand.
AAAATAAATTTAAAGATAACATTAAACGTCTTTCGGATAAGGTTAGCAAAGTGCGTGATGATATTATAAAATGCGATGACATGTCTGGTGACAATAGTAAGATACTGGATCGTTTAAAGAAATGTCAATTATGTAAAGCTGAACTACAAAATTTGAATGATGAAGTAGATAATTTATCACAAAATGTGTCGGAAATGAATGCCAATTATCCTGGCTTTTACGAATCATTAGTACCAAAAGAACTTAGTAATCTTCAGAAGAGGTTTGAAAGTGTATTGACGCATGCAAATAAGACCGAGACTACACTTCTTACTTTCTTACAGAAGTCATTTACGGACAAACTCAGTATGTTCAACAGAAATTTAAAAATATTAGATGATAAAACAAGATGGTGTATGCCTGAGGTTAATAATGATAAGTATAACCTTGAAGTAAAAAGTGCCGCTCTTGTTGAAGTCGGATCAGGTATTGAAGAATGTCATGCAAAAATGAAGGAATTACGAGAAGCTTGTGAAACTTTGCGTGTTGTAGCTGAACCAGCTAGTGCACAAGAAGCTGCTTTACAGACAGAAAAAGCGCAGAAAAATTTAGAAGTACTTTCATCGAATTATAATGAAATAAAGAACAGATTACAGGAAAATATTGATGCATGGCAAGATTATGAGACGTTATTAGAAAAAGTTTCCGAATGGCTTCGAGAAAAAGAAAATCAGGTTCGTCTAGAAGCAGCTAATCTGAATGATTTGAATGATATTGATAATAAAATAACTCAAATTGAAGGATTAAAGAACGAAATTAAAAACTATGACAGTCAAATAAATAGACTGACAGAAATGGGAGAAACTGTCCTCTCAAATAACCCAGATTCTAGAGTTACCCAGTACATTAACCATTTAGTGAATCGATATCAAACTGTAGATAGGTTTATAGACAACCACCTCAAACGATTGAATGAATTAAAGAAAAATAAAGAAAAATATGAAAAAACTACATCTGATTTCAAAAATTGGTTGCAAGATGCCAATGCTAAAATAGCTGACTTAGGTGCTATGAGCAAACATTCGAAACCCTCAGTAGCTGACTTGGAACAGGTGAAAAAGCTAAATGAAAATAAGGATTTGGGTCAACGATTACTTAACGGTGCTATTGAATCAGGTGAATCATTGTTTAGTGGCATTACTCCAGAAGGACGTGAAAAGGTGAGAAATGAATTACGAGCTTTGAGAGATTACTTTGAAGATTCGTTGGATTCTCTTAATAACGTAATCAAAGATATTGAAACTACTCTTAATAAGAGATCGTCATTCGATGATACCTTCAATCAAGTGCAAAAGTGGATAAGCGACAAAGAGAATGAATTGGGTGAATTTAAATTGTCTCCAACTTTACCAGATAAAAAAGCCCAACTACATGCAAATAAAATATTGCATCAAGAAGTAGAATTGCATCAGTCTATGCTCACGCAACTTACCGAAAAAATTAAATTAATGCCAGATGAAGATGCTGAAAAGAGTCTTAGTAAAGTCATAGACAGGTATTCGAGTATGTCTTCAGAGTTACATAGGAGAATAAAAACTTATGAAAGTCACGTAGCTGATCATGAAAAATATGTACAAATGTTTGAAGAAACGCGAGATAATATCAACCATATTGTAGCTGAAAATAGTATGTTACACTATGGTGTTGTCACTCATAAAGAAGACATTGATAGTAAGCTTGCCGTACTCGAAAAGGTGACGTCGAAGTCGCAAGGATTAAAACAAACCTTAGATAGTCTTAAAAATCAATTACATACAGTTTTACAATCCACCAGTCCAAACGGTCATCCTGTATTGATCAGTGAATATGAACAACTAAAAGTAACTTGGGAACAGTTTGAAAAGCAATGCCAAGAGCAGGACAAGAAACTCAAAGATACTTTGCAACAATGGAATGACAGTGAAAAGACACTTGATGAACTAGAAGAATGGCTTAAAATGAAAGAAAATCAAGTTAGAGATCAAAGTCTAAAGAGTACCCTCGAGGCAAAAGTTGCACATCTGCAACGTTTGAAAGAAATACAAAATGAACTTGTTGCCAAACAGCCGAGTTTCAATGATTTGTCTGATACAAAGAATGTAGCAAATGAAACAGAAATAACAAATAAAACTTCTAAATTAGCTACTAGATTCCATACTTTGAACAACTTGGTAAATGAGCTGATATCAAAATATGAAGTGTTTGTTTCTGAACATAGAACATTTGAAAATGAATACAACGATATGGAGAATTGGCTTGGTGGCATGCTTGGTGAATTACAAGATCTAAATGAAATTGTTGGAGACTATGCCGTCCTGCAAGAGAAACAAAATAAAGCTAAAGAACTATATGAAACACGAAACAAGAAAACTCCAATTTTCGAAGAATTTCTTAGTCTTGGAGAAAAACTTTATGCTCACACTAGTCCTGATGGACGAGAAGTTATACGTCAGAAAATACGAAAAATAAGATCTTTATGGGATAGTTTTGGTGATAGTTTCCAGGAGACTGTTAATAAATTAGATCAATGTTTACTGCAATTTTCCGACTTTTCTTTAGCTCAAGAGCAGCTAACTAAATGGCTAAAGGATGTAGAACGGGCAATGCAAAAACACACTGAACTTAAGGCTTCTCTAGAGGAAAAGAAAGCTCAATTACAAAACCATAAGATAATGCATCAAGAAATAATGACTCACCAGCAACTTGTAGAGTCTGTTTGTGACAAAGCACAGCAGTTGGTTGATCAAACCCACGATGCCTCTTTGAATGTGTATTTACAATCCATAAAACAATTATTCCAAAACATAGTCACTAAATCTCAAAACCTTCAAGAAAACTTAGAAGAATGTGTTAAAAGACACGAAGATCTAAGCAGACTCATTCAGCAATATAAGGAATGGGTAAGCGCTCAGTCTGAAAAACTGTTAGACATTGAAAATGCTACTGGCGAAAAGCCCGAAATTTTACGTAAATTGCAATCTGCTTTGGCATTAAAAGACATTGAAAAACTCGGTTCTAGTAAACTAGACGAAATAAGATCAGTTTTTTCAGTTGTCAGTAAAAGTACATCCGAGGCTGGTAATGTTGCGATCAAAACCGAACTTGATAATTTGCAACAGCAGTTGCGTAATGCCGTTCAAAGTATTGAAACATCAGAGCAAAAATTAAAGCAAACGTTGAACGTTTGGAACAGTTTTGAAACATCGATTGAGAGCTTGTCCGAGTGGCTTAAGGATATGGAATCAAAATGCCGTGATCAGGCACTTTGTTCCACATTGCAGGAAAAAGAAGACCAGCTTCAACGATATGTCAATCTTCGTAACGCAATCCATGCGAAAGAAAAAGAAGTAGACAGTTTTGTTGATGAATCTCACAGCCTTATCCAATTAAGTGGAGTAGAAAGACTGAAACCACTTGTTACACAAGTCAATAGTCGCTATCAACAATTGCACCTCATCTCCAAAGAAATTGTAACGCATTGGTCAGAACTGGTTGGTGATCACAAGAAATTTAACCAGTTGCGAAACGAGTTTGATTTATGGCTTAAGCCGTTGGAAGAACAACTATCAACAATGATTGAAGATAAACTAACTATTGAAAGCAAGGGAAATAAGCTTCAAGTTTTCTTACTGGAAAAAGACAACGGTGAACATAAAATGAGCATTCTAGCTACCGCTGGTGATAAAGTTCTTCCTGAAACTGCTGCCTCAGGTAGAGAAAATATACGTGCAGACATAAGAACTCTCAGAGAAAGATGGGACAAATTCAATGATAGTATAATACAACAACAAAGAGAATATGAGTCACAGACATTGCAGTGGTCTAGTTACCAAGACGTTCTTCAGCAAACTTTATCATGGCTAGATGACAAAGAAAAGGTGGTGGAAAATGAAGAAAAGGCAAAGCTTAATTCTGCCCAAGAAATCAAGAGTAAAATCTTAAAGAATAAAACATTATTGCAAGAGATATATTCCCATAAAAGAGTTATAGAAACGGTCACAGAAAAAGCAAAAAGTGTGATAGCCAGTATTCAATCAAGTAAAAAAGATAACGAAGAAACAACATCTATCATTGCGTCTATTTGGGATAGATATAATGCGCTGACTAGTAGATTAGGTGCAATCATCGATAATCACGAAAAGACCTTCGAAATATATCAACAGTTTACTGACCAGCAAAAATCTTTACAAGACTATCAAAAGAGTTTATGGGACAGGCTTCATCTCTTATCAGACTTTACTGGTAATAAAGCTGCATTACAAAACAAGTTGATTAAGATTCAAGAACTTTTAGATGGTATACCAGCTGGGAACAACAAACTTAAAATATTATCCGATTTAATTGAGAGTAATTCGGATAAGCTATCTCCACGAGGTAAGGAGGCCATGGTCCGAGAACTTGGCTTAATCAAAGCTGATTTAGAGAAGTTTACTACAACGGTTCATGATGTTAAACGTGGAATTGAAGAAAAAATTCAACAGTGGATAGAGTTTGACAGCGCCAATGATCGCCTGCAACACTGGCTAAGTGATACTGAAATGAGCCTTAAAACATACACACCTAAGGCCACATTAGACGAGAAGATAGATCAACTCAATAAATATCAGGTACTTATGTTATATTTATTTCCTAAATAGTTTAAGGATTAGTCTACAAAGGCAACAAATGAGTGTAATAATATTTTCAACACACTTGCTCATAAAGTTACTGTTATCGCACCGCACTTAGGTACATAAAGGCGTTTATAACCGAATTGTGACATTTTGATTACCATTGCACAAGTGCAATAAAATCTTTTTGTTAAAACTCTTTGTTCTGAACAAAGTTTCGATACGAAATAAAATCACATTGGATTATCGAGTTCAATAGTATAAAATAGTGTCTTACTTGCTTATTTCATGCAATTTATAAATGCAATGTATTCAATAAATAAGTTTCATCAAATAAAATTTTATGATTTTCTTGTATGTAAGCTACCTCATTCTTATTTTTATTAAATCAGTCTAGTTACTCTATGGTTGTCATTTTCAGATGCGCACGCATAACTCAAATTTAATAAGCCAAACTTATTTACTTAATAAACTGATTTTTCATATATTTTTATCCGCAAGTGTGTTGAAAAATGTCGTATGTACGTGAGTATTGATGATTACCGTCTTCGGCTTGGTGGTTTTAGGAAACAAATGTGTCCTTTTTTGTATATTGTTTGGTAGTGACTACACTTTGTATATGATGTCTATATAAGTACTTTGATTTAATGATTAGGAAATTTCATGTGCATTGTTCTAATGAATTGATTGATGTAGAAATTACTCTAATTAAAATTATTTAATGTGGCACGTTTTGAACAGGATTTGAGTAGAGCGATTGATAATCACGAATCTGATTTGAATGCAGTCATAAATTTGGGCGAAGCGAAACAAGTAAGGGAACGTAGACAAAAGTTTTTATTGAGCACCGTAGGATAAAATATTCTAATTTTCAGTAGATTGGTACCTAATATCACTGAAGTAATATAATTATAAAATAACTTAGTTATCTTTGAACATAACCTGGGGGATAATAATATAATAACATAATATTTATATTTTGGCTGTGTCGGAAAAGGTAAATTCATATAATGTTACTAATTGTGTTACATCCAAATGGTGCAGGACACATATTAATTGTAATTAGTAGTCTATAATTACACTAATTCTTGACGTTGATGTTATTTATTTGTTTTCAAGTTATTTTAATTGATACATTTCGATGTCATTTCAGGCTATTTCGGCTAATTTGAAAAAGGCAGAGAATGATGTAGACAAACTCACAGATGAATTTAGTGATCTTATTGAAAATTGTCATGACACCAGGATTACTATGAACTTGCAGCAAATGACATCTCGTTTCCAATCTGTTCATTCGACAGCAAAAGAATTAGTTAAAAAATGTCAACAAGCGGTGAATGACCACAATGCATATCAAGAGAAATATAAACAATGCATAGATTGGATTACAACAGCTCAACTTAAGTTTGATGAATGTCAGAAGAATCTGTCCAATACCCCTGAAGGAATAACCGCTAAGCGAGAAAGCTTAAATGATTTACTAAGTCAACGACGAAACGCAACTCTTCTTGTTAACAACACTTTTGAACTTGGAGAGAAGTTGTATCCGTCAACTTCACCTGACGGAAAAGAGATTATTGAACAGCAACTCCAAGATATTCAACATGCTGTCGATAATTTGTATGACAGTATTACAAAAGCGGAGCGTAATTTGGACTCTGAGCTTAATAAATGGTCATCATTCGAAGATAACCTCAAGACGGTTCAAGATTGGTTAGCCCTCGCTGAAAAAAATCTCCCCAAAGAGATTGAACTTAAAGCCACGCTAGATGAAAAGAGGAGTCAACTAAACGTCTACAGAGATTATTTACAAGATGCTCTGTCTCACCAACAAGACATCGCCGAACTCGAAATGCGTGCTCAAAGTCTTCCTGACGTAACTGAAGATATCAAGAAAAATATCAATCAGCTGAAACAAAGACAAGAAACTATACTTAAAAGGGCTAAATCATTTGTCGAACAATATGAAGCCATTGTTAATAACCATCAACAATATACTAAAGCAGTGATGGATTTGCAAGAGTGGGTTGAAGCTACCCACAACACTGCTCAGTTGTGGGGAGACGCTAATTTGGAAAGAGTGGCTTTAAGCAGTAATTGTGAGAAACTTAAATCGTTACAAATGAGCTTGCCTGAAGAGAAAACACGAATCGATAAAATTCGAAGCATCGGAGAAAAAGTATTACCAGGCACGATCAGCAGTGGCCAAACTAACATTAGAAACCAAATTGACGCATCTCATCAAGAGTGGGAAGGATTAATATCCTTTATTAATAAGACGATAGAATCTTTAGAAAATAAGATTCAACAATGGAATGAATATGAAAATATGAAAGACCAGTGCTTGGCTTGGATAAGAAACACAGATAATCAAATTCATGGTGTTGACTTGAAGGCTACTTTACCAGAAAAACAAGAACAGTACAACAAATTCCAAGAGTTACAAGGAGAAGTACGTGCTAAGGAATTAGAAATTGACAACATAACGGAAAGAGCACAACATTTGTACACGGGGATGTTGGGCCCTCGCGGTTCTCAAATATCTGATTTAACTGTTAAATACCAAATGTTGTGTCAAAAAGTAAAAGATTTAACTAATAGATGGCAACAATATGTAAAGACGCATCAAGAATTTTCAAGCAATGTTACAGAATGTTCTCAATGGATTGAAGAGCTTAGGGATAAGTTAGATTTTTGTTCTGATCTAAGTTCATGCTCTCAAGACGACCTTGAAACGAAGTTAGTACTTATTCAAAACCTTTTGCTAACCAAGGACGAAGGATTCACAAAGGTACAGGCTTTAGTAGAATTAGCCCAAAATGTTCTGGCAAACACCGCACCTGCCGGTCACGATGCTATCAATAACGCTTTAGTTGCTTTGCAAGAACAATGGTCGGCGCTTTTGTCGCGCATGATTGACACCAAAAATGTGTTAGATGATTCTGTCACAAAATGGGCTGGATTTTTGGAACAAATTCAATTAATAGAAAAGAGTAATACATGGTTAGAAAACAATCTTTCAGAGCTAACACCTTTCGCAGGTTCAATGACCGATAAGAGAGCACAGCTCGAAAAACTAAAAGAAGTAGAAGAAAAAGCTCGTTGTGACCGACTAGATGTAGACAGTTTGAAAGCAAAGGCTTCTGAAATGTTGGCTAGTGGACAGCAAAATCAAGTTGCCTCTAGAGCTCAGGAAACGCTCAATAAATTTGATTCCCTATACGATAAAATTAAGAAATTATTGGCTGATCGAGAGGAACAGTACAAAGACCACAGATTATATAAAGAAGCTCATGATGAGCTTATACAGTGGCTAGGAAGAGCGAGAGAAAAAGTTCCATCATTAAAATCCAAACCATTGAGTGATAAACTCGCAATCGAGAATTCTGTAGCGCCTCTTGATGCCTTGATTAATAAGCAAGCTCAGGGAGAGCTTCTTTTAGAGCACTTGCAACACACTGGTGAAGTTGTTCTTGCAAGTTCATCTCCTGAAGGACAGGTAGTTATTAAAAATGAAATGAAGGCTCTAAAAGAAAGCTTTGACCAGCTGTTCAATGAAATTAAACAACAAAAGAATCAACTTGAAGATATTGTGAATCAATGGAGAGATTACAAAGATGAATACGAAAGACTATCAGATTGGTTACAGCAAAAAGAAATTCTTATCAAAAACCACAAAGTCGTCTTATTAGGAACAGCCAAAGAAAAAGGAGGGCAAGTTAATGAGGTGAAAGAGATAGTCGATCAGTTGAATAAAGGGAAAGCAGATTTTGACAGCTTCAATGCATCTGCTGCTGGCCTGCTATCGTCTCACTTGGATACTTATGTCAACAATCAACTGAGACATTTAAACTCCAGATACCAAGTGTTAGTTAACATGGCCAATGATGTCCTCAAGAAAGTCGAAAATAATTATGAACAACATCAAGCATACGATGACAATTATGCCAAAACCAAGAAATGGATTGACGATGCATGGGAAATCACTCGCAGCGGCAGTGAGGCAGGCAGCAACAGCAGCAAGGAAGCATTACAAAAACGCTTAGAACAAATCGAAGACTTGCTCAAACGTCGCGAGGAAGGTCAAAACTTGGTTCATGCTACCATCAATAGCGGAGAAAAAGTATTAAGAAACACCAGGTCGGACGGAAAAGATAAAATTAACACAGAAATCAAAGAGTTACAAAATGAATGGGACCGTCTTGTTAAGAAAATGACTACAGCCAAAGTTCATCTGGAAACCGCACTTTTACAATGGGCCGATTACAGCTCCAGCTATTCACAATTACAACAATGGATTTCCGATAGAGAAGCGAAATTACAAGAGGTGTGTGAACTGAAAATCGCAAAATCTAAAAAGGGTCAAGATCGCCTTGCAGGTCTCACTACTGGCCTGAGTCTAGGCGAAAGAAAGGCTACCCTTCGCCAAACAAACAATATTGTTCAGGATATAGTTTCGTTTGAGCCCATGATTCAGTCTGTTACATCTAAGGCTTCAGAACTGATGCAACAAGCTCCGGCGTCTGAAATCACCAGCAAATACGAGAACTTATCGAAACAGGCGAAAGACTTGTATGAAAAGCAAAAAGAAACTGTAGAACAGCACCAGGCGTTTATCGATGCTGGAACAGACTTTGTACAATGGATTAGAGCCGCCAAAGAGAGGTTAGGTAAGTGTTCAGATGCGACGGGTGACAAAGAATCTCTGAGTAGCAAGATTTCGCAATTGAAGGTGTTAGAAAGCGAATTACCCGAGGGCCAAGCTAAACTTCAGAAAGCTTTGGAGCAAGGGGAGATTTCTTGTGGGCTCGCTGATGATGAAGATAAAGAAGATATTGAGGAAGAAGTGGCTCTATTGCAAGAGGAATACGACACCTATGTGTAAGTTATTTTTACTATTTACCATCCGTTAATAATATTGATCGAATGATTCTTTTTAAAAAACAATGGAAATTGAAATTAACTAAATTTCTAGAACAATTGCATCAATATAGTTTTGTTTTAGATACAATTTACCTTTAATGCGATTATGATTAACTGCCTTCATGTTACGCCGGTGGTCATATGGTAGCATCCCGTAGAAACAAAATGTTTCAAGATGTCGAAGAAATGTGTATGCGTAATAGAAATTAATTTCAATTTTTTTTTCTAGCGAACAGTTGAACAGCACCAAGGCATTAATAGAAGGTGGGATCGTTAAATGGACGGAGTACGAAGAGCATTACAAAGAAGCTCTGGAGTGGTTGTCGAAGACTGAAAAATTAGTTCAATCATTTAATAAACTGCAAAATAACCTCGAGCAGAAGAAAATTGTTCTGGAAGAGTTCCAAGTAAGTCATACAAATAACAGCTTATGTGGCGTTCAACAAGTATTTAGCGGTGTAATGATATACATATCTGTTTGTAAATTTGAACTAGCCTCCTTCTCAACCGCCTTTACGACCCGGTTCTACGTAACAAGTAGGTAGATGATCATCCTCCTGTGCCTATTCAACTGAAACTTTTATTTGATTCCCCATGATTCGAACCCAGCTTAGCTTTAATATTGAATATCAATAACCGCTTAACCTCAGACGTGGTCTTACTATCTTATTGTTACAGGGTCACTTACAAACGTTATTCGATTGGCAAGCCGAGTTGGACAAACTTAACATGCGCGCGCAAACTTTATTAGAGACTTGCGCAGACACAAGAATCTCGAACGGAATCACTCAGCTAACAACGAAGTACAACGCGTTGCTGTCGTTGGCCAAAGAAGTCATGAAACGATTGGAACTTCATTACCAGGTAATTTATCAAGAAAAATATTTATGGGATTTTTTTGTGTTATAACTCTATTACTATATTTTAATACCTTTGTTTTTATTATGTTTTAAACTATTAGAATTTATTATATTTATTGGAGTTAAGTATAAAATTATTATTTTACAACACTGTCACATATAACAGACATAACTTAACTCTGATCTAATACAAATATAAACTTACCTTGTTTAAACCTAAATATGTTTTTTTTTAATTGGTCTAGTGTTTGAGTAAATTTCATTACGAACAAAAATACTAAAACACAAATATTTTCTCTTAAAAATATTAATATAGATAAATTATAGTAATGGTACATATTATTCTAATAGAAATCCACTCAGTAAAAGTCGGGATTTATACCTAGGACCCAAACTGTATTTAGGATCCCATGAAAATGATGTATTTTTACTTATAACTGTTATCATAAATCTGTATTAAGACATTCCCTTTAAATAAATCATATTTATAGTTTATATTTTTTTAATTTTATTTATTTTTCGTTCTGTTGCATGCTGGATGTAAATAGACAAATATGTATGTAATTTTTGTTGTATAGCTAAGTATACAAATTGTTTCAACGAGTGAAGTATCCAGATAAAATTGTCTTTATTTAAACAGGAACACCAACAACATAACGCTCTCTACGGAGAATGCCAGGACTGGCTCGACAGAACTCGAGAGAAACTAAACCAATGCGCTGAAATACCCAATACGCTTCAAGAAGTCAACCATAAACTTAACACTGTCAAACTTTTACGACAATCCTTAGAGCAGGGACAGAATAAACTTAGATATCTTCTAGAACTCAAAGAAAAAGTTATAATGAACACGGAACAGACTGGTGCAGCTAAGATTCAAGAAGATACGGACAATTTGAAGCAAGAGTTTGATAAGCTTATCACGGATCTGCAAGACGTTCGTAATAAGCTTACCAACAGAGCTTCCCAATTCGATGACATCACTAAGGTAAAATATTTCTATACTAATATTATAAAGATTTTGTTTCTCTGGTGGTTCAACGCGCTAATCAGGAGCTACTGGTTTGAATAGAAAAATTATTTTTGTGTTGGATGGTAATTTTATCGAAAGACTATATAACATCACGCTTCGGTGAAATTAACGCAGAACTAGAAATGTAATAAATTTCGTTAAAGTTTTATTTCAAATGTTTAGTACTACGTAAATGTAATATATCATGGTTTTTACTATTGAAATTGTAGGTTCACAAAGTTCTAGTTGAATGGTTGGATGACATTGATCAGAAGATCCAATCAGATGATTCCCTACTTAATGACTTGTCTGAGAAGAAGGCTAAACTAGAGAAATTCAAGACCTTCAACAGAGATATTGATTCTCACAAGGATTTAGTCAATAAATTGAATGAGAAACTCCAAGAAGACGCTTCTTTGAAGACTAAGGACTTCGAGGACACACTCCAAAGATATGATGATATAAAGAAAACTGTCGACGACATGATTGCTGTAAGTATGAATTTTTAACCACCGATAAAAAATGGGCTGATACATGTATCTTCCTGAAATGAGAAAATTAGTCTCATGAGGGGTATATGGGTTTATCATCATCTGCATATTCTTGTGTGGTTGCGTCGTGACTCGTATCTTGCAAATGAATAAACTTAAAAATAAATGTCTTATCTTCATTATATTAAAATTGGTTTAGCTGTATAGGAAATGTTCAATGTTAATTTTTAATATTATTATATGTATGTCTGTTTCAGAAACTTGAAGACTACGTCAATTCACACATTCAATACAAAGAATCCTATGATAACTTCTATGATTGGATTCGTAATTGCAAAATTGAGATTCAGCAATGCGCCGATTCGCACGGTGAGAAAGAGGATGTACAGAAAAAACTGAAAAATGTCAATAAAATTATCGGTTCTTTACCTAAAGGAAAAGCTTTATTAGATAAAGCAGTTGCTTTAAGCGAAGCTGTCCTTGAAACGACTGGAAATGAAGGCAAAGACAATATTAACCAAGAAATTAAGCAATTGAAAATAGAATGGGAGAATTTGCAACAGATTTGTAGGGATACGAAGAAACTTCTAGAGAAATGCCTGTCTAACTGGGCCGATTTCATGGAGACATCAGAGAAAATGACCAAGTGGGTTAAGGACTTTGATTCCAAATTGAATGCGGTACAAAAAGTCGATAAAATCACACCAGAATATCTCGAGAAATGTCGCGTAAGTACTCTTACTTTTCCTAAATGCTCTGATTATTATAAACTAAAAGTTAAAAATCACATATTTTTGTACGCCGGATAATTTACATCACTGTATCTATTAAATTACGCATCTGCGTGTTGCACCAGAAATCCTCGGTTCGAAACTCCAGGGGAACAAGCAATTGGTTTTGTTGGTAATTGGTACATAATCCTGATGTTTTCTTCATATTTTTAAAATGAAATCGTTAATCAACGAACAAATCTGCATTTGCATTAGTAATATTAGTTTAATTTAACATAGTTTGTCTTCCACAGGATTTGTTAGCTCAAGCCTTAGCGAACAAACATGTGTTAGAAGAACTCAACGATAGATGTGAAAATCTAATGGAATTAAGTGCATGTGCATGGGTGCGCGATAAAACTGTCAACTTACAAACTGAGTACACTTCTCTCTTGACGAAAATACAGAGCTTAGTTTCTAACGGAGAAAAGAATCTATCAGATCACACAGAGTTCATTAAAGCTAAACAAGAGTTACAGCAATGGTTGGAGACAGCTCATGGAACCGTCCAGGATTCGATAGGAGTCGGTGATGTCGAAACTACTAAAGACAAACTCGAGACGATTAAGCTTGTCAGCAACAGAATGACTGAAGGTCATCACTTGCTAGTCGTATTACAGGAAGCTTTCAAGAAAGCATTGAACAACACCCCACCAGAAGAGCAAGACGCACTAAGAAATGACGTTAAAGTTTTGCAAGAAAGTTGGGATCAGCTCAAGATAGATATGAATTCGATAACCGCCCAGCTTAAGGCAGCCATCGGCAAGTGGGAGGACTTTGAAGAATCCAATAATAAAATGAACCAATGGATCAAAGATACGGAACAAAACCTCGACAAAGTTCCCGCAACGGGTGGAGAGTTGGGTGAAATGAAAACGCTTCTCGAAAAGTATAAACACATTGAAGATGAAATAGACAACAAAAAACCGGAACTAGAACGTATAAAGTGTGAGGCTCATGAGTTAAGCAGTTGGGCCAAGAAACCGGCCGTAAAGGAAGCTGTTGTTGAAATAGAGAAGAAATGCGATGCACTGAGAGTCAAATGCGCTGCGAAGAAAGCTGAACTTGAATCTGAAATTAAAGACTACAACCATTACCACCAATGTCTGCAAGATACAGAAAAGTGGTTATTGCAAATATCTTTCCAATTAATGGCACACAACTCCCTCTACATATCGAACAGGGAGCAGACTGAAGAACAGCTGGCTCAACAAGCAGTCCTCTTAGATGACATTCAGAAGTACCAATCGACTCTAGATGATTTAGAAGCTCTGGGTCGTGCTCAAATTGAGAGATATGAAGGAACAACACCCTCCATTAAGGACACAGTTGGTAAACAGTTAAAGAACGTGAATGATAGCCACAAGAGCTTATTGGCCACCGCTCTTCAAATCGAGAGACGACTAAGGGAAGGATTGGCTAAATTTAAGGAGTACGAAGAAACGCTAGAGAGTATTTTGAATAATTTGGACGAATGTGAACCCGCTATCACCGAGCTAGACGTGCCTGTTGATGGATTAGCTCATGGCAGAGATTTACTTGAAAAGGCCAGGGTAAGTTATTTGCACAAATCCTATAGCTCTAGTAGGAATCATGTTAAATTTTTGTTGTTTTTTTCGTATTGTAACTACTAAGGGTTATGGGATGCAATTAAAATACTGTAACTGTAATTGTGCTTTTCGTTACATAATATAAGAACTGGTTTATATTATAATAATATATATTATATATATAATCACAAGTTCTGTTATAATGTCAATGAATAATAACATTTATTATTAAAAAGAAAGGTTTTGTTCTGTTACTCGTCTTCAAATTATGAATTAAGTTTAAATGAAATAATATAATAACTAAAGTACCTACTCACACTGTTATAAAGTTTTATGAGTATCCGTCTTATACTTCTCAAACCTAAAAGTAAGCTCAATACTCTTCAGGGACTTCACAACCGTCTCCAAACGGAAAAGAGCCGCCTCTCAGCAGCCGTAGCAGCCTGTTCAGCGGCCGCAGCGTCCGTGTCACGTCCATCCTCTCCGGCGGACAGCGCCCCACTGCCAATCCCACCAAGGGAGTTGCACGTCAGAGCCAGATTGGAAGACCTTATTGATCAGGTAATGCGGGCAACCGCGAATGTCCTTGCTGCAGATCTGTTGTCTATGCCTTGATTCCATAGAGAATTGATTAAGATCTTATCACAAAGACTGAGATCCCTACACCCTCTTCTCAGTAACTAAATGTGTTCAACGCCTGGGTTCCTATATTCAAATATACGAGTCGTGATTGCTACGAGACGTAGATTTTACGATATGTACTTTAAATACGTTTCTACAAGGTTACTGGTAACTTACGCAAAACCTCTTAAAAGTCATTTAGGTACATACCGACACATCACACAAGTGCCGGGCGGCACATGGGTGTGTTTAAAGACTAGAAATACAAATTTGGTTTTAATTTTTTTTTTTTTGGACTGGATAAAAATTTATTGAATAAGAAAAAGTAGTACAACAAATGTTATTAGTATTGGTGTACCTAAGTCACCTTTAAGAGGTGTGGCGGAAGTTACCAGTAACCCTGTACAATGTTTCAGAAATGAATAATTATTGCTTGCCAAAGCAATTTTATTCTACATTGTATACTTAGTCTATTCTCTATGATTTGATGTGCTTGCATTATTTACTATTGTTTGATTCAAATGATTTCGTTTTGAAATAAACTATCATGAACTTTTTTATTAAGAGATTATATATGGAATACTTTTTAACTAGTCGGAAAAAAGGTTCAGAATTCGAAAGTGTTTTTGGTACTTATATGTATCTCTTATTTTTTTGTTTGACCAATCTCTATTCACATCAAAATCCACTAAAAAAAAACTACAAGGCAAATATTTTAAGTGCCTTAACCCTTAAGCATTGGCTTAAATGCTGCCTTGTACAATTGTCATTGTTATTTTTTAATTGGTTTGAAAATAAATAAAATGAACATTTATTACGGGTCCTAAGTTATTCCATATATGAAATTAATAATGATTAAGATTGCCAGGTCCGAAAAAGAACAAAACCAACGAGTATATATTGTCGAAGTAAGAATTTATATATATTAAATAGTTAACAGTTGTGGTAGATAGTTGATAGTAGTTTGTTGTTTGAAGCAGACGTTTTTCGTTGGCTTTGTATTTTTTGCACCTGGTAAAGCGCAACATCGCGCGGACATTTTATCAACTAGATTTACTCGGGACTATGTATATGAATATTTATAATAAAACAATGTCACTCGGAATGAGTCTAGTGACAGTGAAATAATTTTTAAAACCGCATCAGTATTTTTCAGTTTATTAATTTTATTTTCAGTTTATTAACAGAAGCAGAAATCTTTTCTCTGTATAAAATCAGTAAGGATAAATAGTAATAATAATTGAAATTATTAAGAATAATTTATTTCCAAAATATGCCGTTTCCGGCGCTTTGTCAATGTTTTTTGAAAGTGTTTAGAATGTGGAGAAGAAACAGCGAAACTGACTTGTCAGTAACACGTATTTTCAAGATATATTGACGAGATTTCTTAGGTTATTGCAAAAACAACTTTAAAGAATTTCGTTATGCATACAAATATAAAACATATCTTGATATTTAGTTTTAAAGAAGACAAAATATTATCTTATCAACACGGTAGCTGTTTCTTTATGTGTGATAAAATGTTCGCTTATAGTTAAAATCAAATGACAGACTTAACCAAACACAGTTGAAAACACTAGCACTATTTATAACTTGGTTTTTGACACTTGTGCACAATATACTTACTTTGAGATTCATAGATCGAAATATGACTTTTTTTGTACAAATTCGACTTATCTATGAATCTCAGCATTAGAATCATCGAATATTACAAAAATTCAATTTAAAAAAAAACAGTAATTTTTTTGTCATTAGTTTAATCACGAGAGTGTGTCGACATTTTTGATAAGCCTTTTCCTGTTCAAAAACTGTATATTTCAAGGCGTGTAAGTTTGCAAAATTAAAGATACTTTATCATCCATTAAAATATTTTAAACGGATGCTATTCAATAACTTTACCTGTCATGGTCGATACAGATATTACTTTTTGGTGATTCGAATGATTCTAAGTTCTGCTACTAACCAGCACTGTTTGTTGTGACGTGTGACGCATGGTTTGTCTCTAGAAACATATAAGCGAAGTGGGCAGCGCCCGAGTTGATGCTTTGCTTAAGAATGTTGAAGCACCCGAGTTCATCGAGAAAGTGGACACTTTAGGAAAACGGGTAAGGCTTGTCACTGCAAAATGTTTTTTCTAAATATTTATACTACGCCTAAGTACCCGCAGTTTATTCCGTGTCTAAAAATGAAACGCACATTTCATCATTCCAATTCTACAAATAAGCAGGCAGAAGTAGTGTATGAACATTCATTGTTAACACGCTGACTATTTTGATAGTAATAATTGATTTCAATAAAGAAAACAAGTAAAAATTGTTGAAGTTAAATTAAACGTTTCCGGCTAAATTCTTCTAGGTGTTGTAAATCCACTTAAGCATCAGCAGAAAGTGCATCTCTTAACTTGTTAAAAAGTGGGCACAATAATTTTATAAACTCGGTGACTGATGCATGCTCAAGTACTAAATCATTACTTATATATTATTGAACTAAACAGGTACAAAGTCACCTAGAAACTCTTCGGGATGCGGTTCAAGGAATGGAGGAAGCCATGAAACAAGTCGTCGAGATTCAAGATTGGATAAACATTCATAAAGCTTTGGCCAATGATTGGCTCTCGAATCCATCTAAACTCCGTCCTGAAGCTGCCAAACAGGATATGGCTGCAATGAATGATGCTCTTGCGTCGTTGACGGAGAAGAGAAACCGGCTACTTACCGAAATTCCAACTGAAGGTTTGTTCCAGAAATATACTCGTATATTTTAAGAGCATTATTTATGCAAACTCCTAAGTTATTACACATTGGTAACTTAAGGGTCTCCTAAGCTAAGATTTGGATTATTATTTAATAGATGAATTAACTATAAGAATTAATCATTATAACAATAAGGGCCTACGTATACCGAGGATGAAATGGCAAAGGATTTTGCCACCGGTTAGCGCACACTAGCCGCTTAGATACTGTAAGCATCCTGGCGTTTTACCAAGATATCCTGCTAATAATAGAGTAAGACGGAGATTTTGGGTTGACAATCTATGGAAAGAACCCGCAGCACATCACAACCGATCACAGCGTGCTTTGGCGTAACGTCAATAAGTAATCCTAAAACTAAATTATTACAAACTAGTGGACCCCGCGAACCTTGTATTGCTTCAGGGTTCCGTCACCTAAAACGTCATTTCATAGAAAATATATGAAGAAACGAATTTTTAAAAGTTATTCTCCTATACTCGGATTAGATGAATCCAACAAATCAAAGATCCTCAAAATCGGTCCATCTGTTCTTGAGTTATAAGTTGTGTAAATAATTCGACTTTGTTTTATATAATATAAAGATGTAAATTAGATACGTAATACACACATATAAATATAAAAAAATACACATCTAAATATATTATTAATATACGCAATATCAGCAATAAGTTTTGGATAAAATATCAGTGGTATATAAACAATGCACAAATTATACTTTAACATTTCAAATTAATGTGTTTTATACATTAAATTTACGCTTCATTATATTAATTTATTGATAAGAATGATTTTTTTATTCTTTTAAATTTTATTTTAGGTCTTGAAGATGAAATTAATCTAGAGGAAGAGTTAACGGAGTTAGAACAGGCTATTCTAAAAGCTATTGAAAGAGAAAAGAGTAACCAAGGTGTAATTGATGATTTCCGCCATAAATGCCAAGAGATCCACGATTGGTTCGATGCTGTTCTTAAGAAAATGTGCTTGGCTGATAAAGGATCTGGCTTACCATGCCCTCAGAAACTAAATGCTTTGAAAGAACTTGCATCACAATTTGATCAAGATGGCAAAGATAAAGTAGACAATATAAAGGCAATAGGAACTAAAGTTATAAACATTGTCAGTAACCTGGAATCTCAACAAGTAGAAGAACAGGTAATTATTTGTAAATTATATCTGCAATACTTTTATCTCTTAACAGTTTTTTACCTAAAACTTCACTCCTTTTGATAAATATTTTACTTTTTTGTATCCCTAACAGTATTTGTATTCATGATATTTCGTTGAGTATTTTAGCTTTATGTAAAGTATACAAAAAAGTCTACTTATTCGCGTCAATAATTTAAAGTAAGAATATAAATAAATATAAAATAAATAAATAATTCAAAGTTAGGTTATAAATAGCACTGTTTAAATTATATTTATTTTTTAGATGAAGTCTGTCGAGAGAAGATACAATGACATCGGCAAGCGTATCCAACGTAAACTTCAAATGCTCGAGATCACATACAAAGCTATCGACGGGACTAAAAGTGAGGTTGCTGCACAAAATGAATGGCTTCAAAAAGCTATTGATACGATACAGCATCCTGAACCACTAGGTTTTGAAAGTAAGGCTGTGAAAGAACGCCAGAAAAAAATAGCTAACCTACTCAAAGACACAGACAGCAAGAAGACAGTTATTGACTCTCTAGAGAAAAAGGTGAGCAATATTCAATCTGAATTAGAACCGTCAGAACAAATGCAATTAGAATCAGAACTTGCCGAATTAGCTACAAAACAAAAGCAGTTGGCTTCTCTCATTAAACAAGAAATAGAACGACTGGGCGGATGCAATGAAGTCAGGAAAAAGCTAGAAAATGATATGGAGAAAGCAAAGAATTGGCTCAAAACTAAACTGGCTGAAATCAAGAAACTTGGAGGCTCAATCCCATTGGAAGCTGTTAAAATAGAAAAAGAAGTGGCAATTCACAAGAAACATCAATCAGAGCTTGCCGACTTCCAAAATGACACCCTCAATGAAGTCATCCGACAAGGCAATGCCGTATCTAAAGACTGCTCAAACGAAAACCGAGCTAAGCTTCAAGCCATGTTAGAAGATCTCAACAAAATGTACACAACTGCTAAAGTCGACATTGATGAAAAGTTAGCAGCATTGAACAAATTGCTTCAAGGCAGAAATGAATTCGAGGCTGATGTTGCCAAGATTCAAAGTTGGTTAAACGAAGCTGAAGTAGCAGCCACACCCGAGCTGAGAACCACAAGCCTTCAAATACTAGAAGAACAATTAGTTAAATTTGAAAAGCTCAGCAAAGAAGCCGACGATGTTGAAAAAAATATCAATAAAATTAAAGACAAATCTAAAGACATCATGGACTCATTATCTGACTCTAATAAGTTACAACTCAAAGAACAAGTGAACATCCTTTCTGATAGATTTGCCAGAATTAATGCTATTATTCACGACAAAAAGAACATTCTATTAAAACACATCAAAGAGTACAAGGATGCTGCAGCAAAGATTGCTGCTGCGCTTGAATTCCTTAATGAGATTCAAAACAAACTTAAGGCATTGAATAAACCGATTGGAAGTAAAGTTGAGGACGTCCAACCAATCATTCAGGCATACGAATGTATTCTAGAAGACCTGAAGAAAAACAAATCTATGCTCAACGAACTACAAGGGGGCAATCTCCACGACTTACAGGATATCCTTACAAAACAGGACGATTTGATGAGCACTATCGAAGACCAAATATCAAAACTCAAACAACTGTTACTGCTGCGCGAGCAGTTCTTTGCCCTTGTCAAAGAAATTGAAGAATTTATATCCAAATACACAGAAATAACATCAGAAATAGAACGGTCAAACGACACTCTAGAAGACAAAATTAAGAGATACGATGACATTATCCTTAAAATTCAAGGGTGTGAAGCTCTATTAGCGACCGCAACTGATAAGGGCCAACAGATAGCAGCTGAAGGCACCGTGATTGACAGAAATAATATAACTGAATTGTTGCAATCTTTGAAACAGCAGCTATTAACACTAAGGCGCACAGTTGAATCCAAGAGGCAAGAACATGAAAGAGCTGCGGCGGAACACAAGAAACTTGCCGCTGACCTTTCGGAGATATTGCAATGGCTACACGACAATGAAGCCGTCGTCCATTCTAGACCCCTTCTCAATAGAGACGTGATCAGTGTTGACAAGAAGCTGGTAGAACACGCAGCGCTAGCAAAGAACGTACAATCCTATTTGGACAAATTCACTAACATCACAGAGGCTATTAAAAACGATGATGGTGTACCCGGAAGCTTATTGGAAATGGTTTCAGATGGAAACTCATTGAAGACTTCTCTTCCCGCTGAACTAGCGAACCGGGAAAAGCATCTTCAGGATAACAAAAAGTACAGACAGCAATACTTGCAAATGGTTGAGAAATTGAACATTTGGGTTAACGAGGCGAACGTTCGTCTCGGAATGGGTAAAAATGGCACAGACTTTGAGAACATCGAAGCGGATCTAGAGGAGCACAAGTCCTTCTTCAACACGTCAGAGGTGGAGATGAAGGATTTGGTTGGAAAGCGAATGCAGGATATAGTAGACAAAATATGGTCTTCTCTCACGGCCTCAGAGCAGGAAGAACTTTCGAAAGAACACCAGAAGAATACTCAACTTTTGAAGAATACTTTGAATTCGGCGAAATCACGTCAAGCGCACTTGGAACAAGACTTGGAGATATGGAAGGACTTCTGTCAGCTTTTGGAGAAGATTAAGGCTATTCTGGACAAGAATGAGATCCCCGAGGAACCTATCACCAGTGTGGACAATTTGAGGCTGTATCTTGAGAAGCTGAACCACGCCAGGACTGATTTAGAGGTGAGTCCATTTCATTTGATTTCTTATGTACTTTAAATTTTAAATAATAAAAACTTATATAATGTTCATTTATCCGTCTACATGAAATACAATTATTTAAAAACAAATTCTTATTAATGAGACGGGTGATTACTGAATATTGCTTATCAGAAAAACTTTTTGATACATATAAACAAACATTTTTACTTTTAAACGTGAAATTGAAACAATGTCTCAAATGCTCTGTCCCTTTCTCGCTCACGTACAATTTTTTTTTCTAAAATGGGACAAATAGAGCAAAATTCATAAATATGTAAGAGGTTTCTATATTATATACATTATCTGCTACATCTAATTGTCCTATGAAAAATTATAAAATCTCTACAGTTTTAAAATATCTATAATTTATTATTTTAGAATATTTGTCTCTGTGTACGCGTTGAGAAATTATAATTCCTATAGAACTGAATAAGGCGGGTTGAACGATTACTTGAGACGTTTGATGCCTTTGAGTGGCACATTCCCGGTCCAATATTCGTATTCACTTAACGTTCATATTGACTTTACAATTGCGCAACAGAGGTATCACGAAAACCTACTCTTTTGTAGTCGGTTAAAAAACAATGCAATTATTTATAGCAAGGAAAGATAGCATTTTTCAAATACCTTATAATATCGACGAAATAACAACAGTTTTCGCTTCGAATACAGACATTTGAGTTGAATGTACTCCATTGTCCGTTTACGGCTCAACTTAAATGAATTACCATCGTTGACCACCTACAATTGTGTACTTTATGTACGTTGATACTATATAATTATTTTCACTATGCTAGCTAAATTTTGATTTGAAAACAATAAACATAGATAAAATTCATACAAAAGGAATTCAAGACAATTTACAAAATAAAAAAAAACTTATCGAAATAAAAATATTTTTTTAAAACAATTATTTAAAATAGGTCCAATTAAATAGGAATTCTTCAGTCTGACGTATGTTGAAAAAAACCGAACATTTTGATACTAGCTTGAAACAATATCTCAAAAGCTCTGTCTCTTTCTCACTCACGTACAATTGTTCTTACAAAACACATTGCGCGAATCTCAGTAGCACTACCAAAAGTCTGGTAAAGTATTTTTCGATAGCGTTTACAATATTTTTATGAAAAATCTTACAACGGGGATAGTCGTTTCGCACAAACTTACTTGGTCACTACGGAATTGACAGCTTTCCATAGTAAAGAACCTGCCGAAAATTACGAAAGTAATCTCATGATTGAGATTGGGCCATTGTGCGTATTTGAGTTAGTGCGTATATGATTGAGTTAATAAGGGAATTAGTTTTATTAACCATCTTAAAAACGGCAGTAGTAAGATGAGTAGAATTGCTATTAAAAGAGCTTCAATCTTGCCCAGACATCAGTCAGTATAACCGGCAATTATCGTAACTCAGTCATCGCCAAATTTATTTGACTCATATTAAATTCACAGCACGACCCTTGATCGCTCTTAAGGGCAGGTTGTGTTTCAGGAAAACAATAATTAAATAGCCAATAATTTTGGTGCCTTCTGTGTAGGATAACTATAATTACTTTGACAAGTATGATATTTTCTTTGTATGTTTAGAAGTGTTTTATGAAAACACCTTTAAGGTCAAAAAGTAAAAAAAAAATATGTGCAATAATATTTTTAATAAAGTCGACTTTCATCAAAGTTAAAAAAAGAATTCCGCCTGGATAACGGACATATTTCGAACAAAGGAAAACGCAGAAAAATCGGTTTAAAATTTCACAGATAGACACATAGAATTTACAGACAATCAAACTTAAAATACTTCTTTTTGAGGCATGGGTAAAAACAAAATTAATATTGTTGTCTGTTTATCTTAGGTCATTTAAAAAAAATGGATAAATAAAAAATAAGGATTTGTAATAAAATTCATTTCAATCCGGTCCACAATGTATAATACGGGTGAGCGTTTCTAAGGAAGTCACTAAGTAACAAACGGTTTCATTTACATGTTCGAATTACAGCTATTGTGTGTATGTTAATATCATACCGCAAAATGGGGCGGCTCGTTTTTCTCCATTCGATTTCACGGATGACCGTATTTGTAACCGAATAGATTCGATCCGTTGACCACGCGTTTTATAAGAGTTAATTAACTCACGACGAAAAAAAGAGATGTTATAAGTTAACATGTCGGTTTTCTAAAAATTATCTTTAACTAGCTGTGTCCCGCGCTTTCACCTGGGTTAATTTCGTCGAAAAGAATTTTTCAATTCGAACCAACAGTCTCTGAGATTAGCCCGTTCAACCAAACAAACAAACTCTTCAGCTTTATTAGTATAAAGAAATATATAATTGATATTGACAATTTTTTCAGAAATTTAGTGATTCATAAAAATACCGGGAAATTATAAAATAATAAGAGATATAAAACCTTTAACAAAGGTAATTGATAAGATATTAAATACAATGTTAACGTTGACACTGCAACTTATAAATAATTAATTTGTATTCATAAATAATTAACATTGAGCTAGATTATAAAATAAAATTTATAATAATAACAAAGCGAGAAAACTATAGGGATCTGCAGTCTTGTTTTCTGAATGTACTAAGAATTTAGGGCTATTTAAAAAATATATACTCGTAAAGTATAATACACTTAAATGTCAAAAGATTTTGCTGATCAATTATACAAAAACGAAAGTAAATTATAGATTCCATTATTTTTATTTTATTTATAAGTTTTTTTTACTTAGTGCTCTGTACTATAACGAATCGATTATATAATTTAGTTATAAATACAAATATCAATATTGATCGATAGTTTTACACATAGAGTTTACGTTTATTTATTATAGTTTCAAAAATATAAGTTTGTCAGCGGTTTCATACTAATGTGACAAACCCTTGTTGTGCATGTTATAAGGGGAAGAGGGAATGCGTCGTTAAATCAATATTTCGGGGATTTCCCATTATTGGCATTTCTGCGAAAAACCTTATGTTTTCATATCTAGCACTTGGTATTCATTCCACAGTCTAAACACTAGAGCAGGGATTCCCAAAGTGGTCGGTATCGGTTTCCTAGGGGTCGAAATAAACGAAAACTCATTTTGGGGGTCGACGAGGTCTAAAAATCGACCCCTATTAAATTAACATTAGTTCTTATTTATAACTTTCAAGATAGGTAAGTACTGTATTGTTTATGTTGTGTTACGTGTAATAAGAATAATTAATATTTTCGAGGAAATAGCATTGTTGTAGTAATGTAAAGTCTCAAGTTCGTACAAGATGAAAAACTCGGCAAGTCAGTGATGTCAAGTTTGTGCAAGATAATGAAATCAATTTCAGATTGGTTCCTTAGTACCTAGGTATTTTGTATCAATAGTAAAAAACTAAAGATAGCTATATATACTGCAAACTTAAAACATTGCTAATTCTCACTGTCTTCTTCTATTGACCTAAGTAAGAATGAAAAATAACACTCTGTAGCAGCTGTTTTAAGTTAGCGGACCATTATGAATAAGGGGGTTGATCTTAAAAGTAGGTAATTTGGCCATGGGGGTCTCAGGTAACAGTTCATTTTGGAAAAGGGGTCACTTGTCCAAAATAGTTTGGGGATCCCTGGACTAGTGTATAAATTTATTCGAGGAAACAATATATCTCGCCTAGGATTACTTTTGGTTAGTGGTTTGTAATGTAAACGAATACTGTAACATAAGATCATATTATGTAGCAATGTTTCTCTTTCATTGTTATCAAATGTAATTCACTTTTTAAAAAGGGTTATAATACTAGTGGCCCGCCCCAGTTTTGCTGGGATTTGCTACATATTATGTTACTCACGTCTTATTGTTTCTTGACATTTACGTCGTATCCTAAATATAAAAAGATGTAGCTGAAGTACTCTAAGTCGTTGTATCATTCGTTATCAGTGTTCTATAAATTGCTATCAAATTTATAATGTGTACTGATATTTATTCCTTACTTATCGATTAATTCAACTTAAATAAAAAAATTGATAGTTAGTTTCCCCTAGAACACTAGTTTCTCTCTTTTATAAACTTTCTTATTTAGTAAATATGTATTATCGAATTGTCATTGAATTCAGGTATTTTTAATAAAGGAACAAAAAGTTGATAAGTGGATAGTTCATATGGAATTTGTTCGAAATTTTGAATCTTCCTTCGTTGTATTTAAAACAAATGTCCTCTGCCAAACGGTAAAATATTATCTTCCTTTTTTCCTATCTATCTATATCTAAGTGGAAAAAAACTTTCTTTTGCATTTATAATATTACGTTTGTATCCCTTTGATAACATAAAACATCTGTTGATACCTGCATAATTTTACACCAGCCCTCACCCCACAGTCTGAATCATTTATCAAAATGATTGTACAATTAGCGAAACTTTGCCTTAATAGTGATGTCATGCGTTATTGTCAAGTCAAGGCCTTTCAGTCATCGTCCGTACACAGAGCAATGAGAACGCCGACATCAACATTATCAACTGCTTTCTCATTGTGCAAGTGCATTTACGTGACGACCTAACTTTATTATTACTTTCTTGGGGTTTTAAAGTGTTAAAAATTCCACGCAAAAGGAAGGTGAGTGGGTTGGAAAGGTGATAGTTTTTTGAGGTTATCACGTGTTGCCGATCGTTTTGGTTTCTTGCCATGTATATGTTTTCTTCTTAAAAAAAGGCTTTCCATGTAAAAATGGATTCTGCGAATGTCCAGTAGTTGTGCGAATATCAAATATGATTTTGAATTTGGAATTGTTGTGCTTCCGACTGTTTTGTTCCGGTCCAAGAGGTTGGATGTCCTTGGAAAATGTCTTTTTTTTTTGTATCAGTGCAAGAAACTTAATTATCGTGATATTATTTCACTGTAGGATTATCCATTTAAACCCAAATGTATTGTAATTTCAGCTAAAACGGTTTTTTGTTGAATTTACTTGATTACAAACTCAATGCGTAACGAATAATTAGTTTTCTTATATTCACACAAACGGTGTCTTATCAAAACAAGTGATCATTATTGTCTATTTTAATTAACTTACGATGGAAAAAGGTATGATAAGTTTTGGTTAAACAGTCTAGTTTTTCAACGGTGAAGGAATTTTTTAAATCAATCAAGTAGTTTTTGAGTAATAAACAGAAACACAATTTTCTCTTTACAATATTGGTATAGATAGATGTAGTTTTGTAATACAGTTCAACTTTCTCGTGTGCCCTTTAAGCGGTCGCACAGTGCTGGTGCATTGTATCCTGATTTAATATCTAGGTTGTCTGAACCGGTCTCCATGCATTATACTAACGTTTTAAAGGAATTGCTCACAATAATTGAGAATTATTCTCAATAACTTTGTGTTATTCGACGAAAAAAGTTTGAAAACGAGAAGGTATGGTATGGTAACTCACAGTAGGTAGGAATTAGTTTCATCACAATGTAACAGATTTCTAAGCTAAAATTGGGTTAGTGTAAATAGCCGCACCAGTTGTCTCGTTATTTGTTCAATGTCTTAAAATATTGTCTTTGTAGAATCATTTTTTTCTGTTTTTTTATTAATTTTTAATGCACTCTGGTTTTTGGTTTTTTAGTTTTTATTTAGTAATGTAACTAATACAAACACTAAGATATTTTAAGTGTTCACTCCAACTTATATCGAGTCTAATTTAGGCATCTGCGTATCAAACGAATATTTGAAAACCACATCCTTTACTCACCCTATTCTTAAATTACTGCCTTGTACTCGCAACAGCATATATGCTGCCGCGACGGGAATATTATACAGGTGTCCAGTAAATAGTACGACATACTGCAGGGGGTGATAGCTAGGGTCAATACCTACCAAAAAAACACAATATATGTTCAGCAAAATCTTACAGATTTAAAAATGTAATTAACGTAATTTTGACAAAACCACTACGAGAATAAGTATTAGCTGCTCATTTACGCGAAAAGTAGTGATTTTTCGATATTTCGGAAAATGTTGTATAACTTTAAATCTGTAAGATTTTGCTGAACATATATTGTGTTTTTTTGGTAGGTATTGACCCTAGCTATCACCCCCTGCAGTATGTCGTACTATTTACTGGACACCCTGTATACAATGTGCCATTTACGAATAGCCATTCAGAGTTCTTACAGTTTTGGCAGTTCACGTCGAAATAGCACGCAGATGGCAAAGTTTTTCCGACTTACTTGATACTTATCTTTATAATTTGCTCATTTTCCACAATACCTTTATAATATTATTAATATAGCATAATAATAGTATTTGTTATTCTGATGTAATATTTTAAAGTTTATTTGAATTCGATGCATTGTGTTTTCTTAAAAACTTCCCTCCATATGCGACAACAGTCTAAAACTGCTATCTCTAAGCTAAATCAATTTTAGGTGATTCCTTATTTAAGTTTATACGAAACATTATTTCCATAGTATCACTATTTACTTAGGAATTGAAGATAACTTAAAAACCCCTCGTCATCATCAAAGATCATCGTCAACGTCAATTTTGAAACGAAAAATAACCTCAATTATAATCAATCCATTCAAACTCTCACCAATGTGAAAGACACACAACACGTCAAAATTATACCATCCCTTTTTGCGCTACGACGCAAAAAGAGGGGTGTCGTAATCAACTTCTTGTTAGAATGTAATAACATCAACAAGTTGCACTTTTCAAAGAAATAAAACTCAACTTGTGACGACTACAATAGCAAACATGCATTCATTCTCATTAAATGGATAAGAGTGGGTGTAATCTTGTTAAGACAATCTGATATCGTTACGCTAAACGCCATGCTCTAAGTCTAGGCAGTTAGTTAACTTTAGATACAAATTACAATTTTTTTCTACTTGTTTTAAATGTAATAAAAGCTTTCAAAATCACAGCATTATAATACTCAGTACATTCGTTAAGGAACTTCATGCATCGTATTGATAAACTTGGTTTTTGTCTTAGTGTTTCAGTTAAGGCTTCGTCACCGCTCACGGTTGACCATGTGAAGCGCAAGAGACTAAAAATAGCGGTTATGAGATAACCATGCAAGGCACAAGGTCATACTGCTCGTTTTCCTTCATGTATTTCGAATACTGATATTTAAAAACAAATTAAATATCTCTTAAAGAATTTCACAGGTTCTCTTTTGCCATGACTTGCCGACTGACTGTGGTAGCTCCTAAACAAATGGACCGATTATGATGCGGTTAAGTTTGTTTGACATTCGACGTAATTATGCAACGTAATTCGACGTAATTATCAGTTACAATTTATGAAGACAGCAAACATCCATTTATTATTTATACTTATTTGTTTGTTTCCTCGGGTTTCGAACACGCAGATGCGTAAGTTGTAGGACATACAATTCAGCTAACGTAAATTTAAATAAAATTATTTTAAAAAAACGTGTTGAAACTTTTCTATTCGATAATATGAGTGTTTGTAAAAATGTTAAGATTGTTATCATAACTTTGGTTAGTTTGTTCGTTGCTGTAACCTTAAGCCAGATGACATCATTGAGTTTTTATTTCATTGGTAGAATACCACGCAAGTTAGTACAAATTTTTACTTTAAATGTCTATAATATCTCTAAATTACTTTATTAAAAAACTCAAAGGAATTTTTCCTCTCATAAATGATAATATTAATAATAGCTTTTTTAAGTCTTTTGCAAGGTTTATGACTAAAAAAACCTATTATAAATATCATTTTTATATACATGATTTAATATTACTAATTTATGTTAAAACTACGGCTTGTCCCGGTTTAAACAGGAATTGTTATTAATATACTGAACTAGATCGCGTTATAGCAAGTTCTTTCATACATAATGTGAAGTCGGTACATTTTGTTTTGGTAATGTGCTAAAAGTGTTTACTTTATCATCTTATTGGGATCATTAAAACAAGATCAAACTGTAGAGAGCAATGCAGCCGGCTTAGCGCGCGAGAAAAATTTTTTTACGCGTTTATGATGAATATTAGTATTGTTGTGCATGGGCAGAGATTCTCAAACTTATTTCCAACGTAGACTCCATCCTAAATTATTCAATAATCACAATAATCTTTTCACAATTCTTTTAATTTTTTTCTTCCCTCAGCTTTCAAGTTATCACACACGTGCAGATTTCCAATTAATTTTGATTAAATATTGAGATATAAAATAGAGTAGATATTTTTTTTTATTCTCATCGTTACGTATTTTACATGAGAATATGATTATAAAGAAAAACATAATAAATGACATCGTCAGAAATACACTGAACACTAAGAAAGAAAAATATTACACTAGTGTAGATAGATAGTTTTTTTTTAATAGTGACAATATTCGACAGGTGTTTATTAAGGAAAATTCTAGATAACTCGACGTGTCACGTGGGAGATGTATCGTGGACTAGGCTGACTTAGCAAATTCGGTATCACAACTATTTGTCGCACCTTATCAGTGATAACATTGTAAATAAACGATATATGTATGTTATGTTAATAGCTATTTAAGTCCCATTTTCGCCAGTTGACAGATAGCTGCCGATAAGAGCGAAAGAGTTTCTAACCAAAATATTACACGGAGAAAGTTATTAACATACAGTACTTACCTTATAATTATTTTCATGTAATACGTGTGACGTTTATATAACTAAATTAGCATTTTATCGCGACTTTGTCTACATGCTCATGTAAAATATAGACTTTGTCACTCGGGAAGAGTCCAAAGTATCAGTGAAAGAGTTTTTAATATTTACCCAGTTCATTTGAGTTTAATTATTACAAACAAAAATACATTTTTATCTATATAAGTATTTGTAAATGGTAAAACTTATTTGCCAATAATTTTAAAGTTTGTAAGAACTCGACGTGTGCTTACAGTTTTCACATTATTGTGCAAGTTAAACAATGGGTTATAAAAATATTTGCAACGCAGCTTGGGTACTTCTGGGGAATGTTTATTTTTAAATTTCATAATTTCTACTCGGAAAACTTAACTTTTTTATACGAAGAGCAATGTATTGCAAATCAAATATTATGAAGGTGACGGAGCATTTCAGGGACTATTTCAAGATGAACAACAAGTTTCTGTCGTAACTAGAAAAATTATTTTTTAATATATTTAGTTTCGTCCTTAAATCCCACGTTTAATATGTTTAAGTTAAAAGTTAAAGATTTTAATCCATCCGTGTCTCTAAGTAATAAATGTATGAGACACGGATGGATTAAATGTATATTTATGAGTTATTCTTATTTGTAATATCGGGTGGTTGTTTAAAAATGTCTTCTTTTTCACTTGTTTAGAACCAGCAGCCGCTCCTGGACGTCGTTCGGGAGCGCGCTCGCGAGCTGTCGAGTGGCGCGGACGCTGCGAGCGGCGAACGCGTCGAGCACCGAACTCGGGAACTCGCTGAACGTTGGAACATCGCCTGTGAAGGTAATCAATACCCAATGAACTCAGGAACTGCTGGTTCAAATTAATTATTTTTTTGTCTCGGGTAGTTCATTTATCGAGGAAGGCTATGTAACATGCTACGACTAATATGAGTGGAGCATCATATTGCAAAAACGGAAAAAATTGTTTCTTTTGCGAACAGATGTAAGAGCGTTGCACAGTCTCACATATCACTCTTACCTTAAATGACTGATTGGCTTACACATATTTTTCGTCCTAAGTTCTGTATTAATAATAAATTATTTCCTAGGCTTAGCCAAGCGTGCGGTGACCGCGGACACGCAACGCCACCGCTGGACGCAGCTGCTCGACACACAAAGAAGTCTATCTGCCGCCATCACCGCGGCCTACGATAGGTTGAGACAACTAGACGCAAGTCCCAGTACGAGGAAACGCGCACAGGAATCGAGGCATGCTTTGCAGGTTAGAATGTAGGAGTTTTACAGTTACTTATAAACTTATAAAACTTATAAACAAACATAACATGTGCCATGACATGCGACATGTATATTTAAAGTTAAAATAACATATTTTAATTAATTTAAGAGAAGAAAGCAAGACTGGCCGTCAAAATGAGAAAACATCCCGCAATAAGAATTTTTACTAATAATGATTTTGTATATAATTAGGAGCTGCAAACTGAAGTATCAGGCCTGGAGGAAAGTCGAGACGACTTGTTGGAGCACGCGGATTTCGTCGTATCCCTTCTCACGCCGCATTCGCAACAGTTGGCTGAAGAGACGCGCGCCAGCGTACAAGAGCTCGTTGACGCCTATGAAAAGTAAGTTGTGTGAATATCCTCAAATGCCTATGCCTTTCCTTTGATTAAAGTGGACTTCCAAACAAAACAACGATTCAAGTAAGTGAAATTAAAGAAAATCACACCGGACATGGTGATTACAAATGAGAATATCTCACTTGATTGACAGATTTTCATAAATTATAGCTAAGATCCACCACGATCAAGTCGGCTTTCAAATAAAAAAAAAAACTATAATTTTAACAAAGAAAAAAAAAGACTTCGAATTGTAAGTCTAAAACTGCTGAACAGATTTTGATGAAATTTAAATGGGACCACACAGGAAACATCGACCGCCTCCTTGGTCTAATGGTAAGCGCGTAAGCGTTACAACCGAGAGGTCCTGGGTTCGATTCCCGGCGGAGATAAAAATAAAAAAAAACTCGGTCTGGCAGGACATAGAAGGCTACCACCTACTCACCTACTTGCCCCTAAAAGAAAAAATCGATCAGTGAAACAGATGTGAAATGCATCTGCCCCATACCCCAATAGGGGACACGGGACTTCACACACACACACACAGGAAACATCAGCTTTCAAAGAAAAAATAATCATCAAAATCGGTTCACCCAGTCGAAAGTGCCGAGGTAACAAACATTAAAAAAACATACGCGTCGAATTGAGAACCTCCTCCTTTTTTGAATTTGGTTTAAAAAAACGCATCGTTAAATATATAACACCTCTTTTTTGGAGATCTGGGATTAAGAATAGACAACAAAACATTTGCTTGTGACTTTAGACAACAAAAAAATAATTGACGCTTCAATTGGCGTCACAACCGCGTAACGAACATACAAAAAACAAATGAATTGGGAAACTTCTTTATCGAACTCGTTTGAAAAATAGGAATATAAAAGTGAATTCCCGTAACCTCAAGTGGGGCATGGGGCAGACACATTTCTGTATCTGTTTCACTGATCTTTTGGAAAATTTACAAATGCAAAAATTATGTACCGAAGATGCTCTTCAAGTGTTGTTAAGCACATAACTGTGTTCTTTGACTAATTGGTTTTTAACTATCTCATTAAAAACTAGGGTTTACCTCTGAATACTTAAGTTAACGTTTAAAAGACCTAGTTAACGTTTACTTCATGCTTTTACATTAAAAGATATTTATTCGCATAAAAAATAATGAATGAAAGATAGACTTACTATGAGACGGGCTATATTGTATGGCCATGCTATGCTGCCTCGAAAGTTATATTTTTTATCACATAAAAGGCTTTGGTTACGGCTTTGATTCGCGCAATTGGTAGTGCTCCTGCCTTCTGCATCAAAAAGTCCCGGGTTCGAATCCCCTGGTAGGTGCATTTATTTGTGTGATGAGTTCGAATGTTTGTTCCCGAATCTTCGTTGTTTATAGACTCGTATATGTATTTATTGTGGTACCCTCGTTTTTGATTACCATAATACAAGTGCTTTAGCTACTTTGGGCTCAGAGCAATGTATGTGAGTTATCCCAATTACAAAGAAATCAAACAATTGTAGTGTGTCGAAGGTTTTTTGACTATCGTCAATTGCACTTGTTAAAAGTTTATCAATTTTAATACGTTTCTGCAAAACAAAATTCTAAACACTGCGTGTCTCTATGTGAACTATAAATGAGTCAACACAGCGTGACGATTTCATATGATAATTCCGCACGTGTGGAATGGCGATATTTAAATAAGATTTTCTATTACTTATAAACGTCTTAGCTTGTATGTCGTAATCGCCTATTAACTAATTATTATTATTAAGGATTGTTGTCATAAAGGCTTTTTGGCTTCAATCAATACTTGTATACCTTCAATATTTCTTTTCAAAGTGGGAGTGGGCTGGCATGCTGCCTGTGCAATACCACACTCCCACATGACACCGACGTGAAGTGGGGCCATTTGCTTTGCACTTGGTTCCCGCGTTTCGTTCGGTAAGTGGGTATACCGGAAGCTCAACTCTTTAAAAGATTCATTCATTTTGATTTTTTACTCCCCAAGAAGAGTGTTAGTGTGTCTGGGTGATTTTTTGATTTGATCGATCTTGGTTAATATATTACTGTAAACATATCGACGTACACTTCGTGAATGCATGAGTAAAAATTTGATATTATTTAAACCGATCGTGTGTGGGATTTTTGTAAACAGATATACAAATGAAAAATTGAAAAATTATAATTTTCCTCAATATAATTAGAGTAGGTATACTTACTTTCCTTATATATAAGGGCATTGGATTTGCGTAGATTTCATTGATTAGTTCGAAACTTCAATGAAACAAGTCAATTAGTCAAAAAAGTTTTTTTGTCAACGCCGGGAACTGTCAGCTGTTGGCGTTTGCCCAATCGATGAAAGGTCTTCCTACTGCATAACTTTCGTAAATTTACTACAAATTCTTTATATTTTTAACTAAAAAAATATACCGTAGAAAATGTTTATACTTTACTAGTGGATACCGAGAACTTCTTATCGTTTCAAAGTTCCGAACGTATGAGGAAACGAATTTTCTTCATAAACACTTTTTTCGTGAATTTTTCAATATTTTTAATAATTCTCTATCCCTCCTATTCACGGATATGTATGTGTATATATATATATATATACACATACATAGACAGACTGACATATAGACACTGTCTATTAGACAGTTCACATATAAAATGTTAGTACCTACGGCTCAAAAGGATTGCTAACTGAAGTTAAATAATGTTCAAAACAGTAACTATATCAATTAAAGCGTGCAATTTTTTTCATTCTAAAGAACCGGTATATAATTATGTATTTTAAAACGGTAGCTATTTTGAAGACGAAAATAACATACAGTAATTTTTAAATCTTGTAAATATTAGCGTAGCGCTAATACAATAACCAGTTCCAGCCAGTATATTTATACATACTCTGTAAGCTTCTTTGGTTAAATTTAAACTTTATCCTGGAGATAAGGAATCTGTAACCCGCGAGTCGCGACCCAAAATTGTTGTTGTTATTTGACGTGCGATTGATCTTGGCTGTTTATTTAAATCTGTCCTTCAATTTCTGAGATATTGTTATTTTTAGTTAACATGCCGGAGCAGTTTTTTAAACTGTCTTCTATTTCACTTACAATATTTTTAAATTTATTTTGTTATAAGTAGAAGTTTGTATATTTGTTAATGATATGTGTATGACATTATATCTCCTAAATGAAGATGCATTTTTTATTATGAAATCTGATATGATCGGGTTGGAACTTATCTACAATTTATGAAGATCTGTTCATCCGTTCATTAGATATTCTTATTTGTAATCATGTTACGAGTTTTTTGAAATTGTCTTAATTAAAAATCTTTAGCTACTTTAACGTGTTAAAACTTTTAACGGCTCTTACTTCAAGGTTTATGGCTGTCGGTGATACAAAGGTGACGTCACTTTGACATTATTTGAATGATTAAGTGAGCGAAGAATAGTTTTTTAAGATAATTTTGTGAATGATGTAACATTTGCGCGTTGGAACGTGCGTGATTCGATTTTCCTGAACTTAAAATACCACGGCTTACTCATAGATATAGTTGAGATACGGGTAAAAATCGCCTGTTATATTATTAGCTTATTGCCATTGTACGTGAAATTGAAGACAATTTTAAAACCCCCACCATGATGATTACAAATAGGAATCGATTTTTATAAATTGTAGCTAAGATCAATCGCATCCAAGTCTGTCGATTTCTTTAGGAGCTATGATGCCATGACAGACGTGACAATTTTATATATATATTTTTTTATATTTTATTTGTCTGGGGTTAACAATTATGTAGGTTATTTAGGACTGTATGTTTTTTTGTATTTTGTTACGTGAATTCCTAATATTTGCTTTGTAGATTTATTTCAGTTCTATTACTAATTGTTTCTACGTTAAGTTTTTAAATTTTTAAACAATTTGCATTGTGCTTTAATATTTCTTTGCAAGAATTACGTGACAAGCCTTTTAATGTGTGATAGGAAATAAAATATAAAAGTGTGCAAGTAACAATACGGGTGTAATAATTATCTATTTTTAGCTAGGAGCTGGACCGAAACGACTCAGTGTTCATGTAATTGCAAATAAGCACCAACGAGTAGCATATAAGTCTATATAGAAAACGCTTAATTGTGTAAGATAAAATCTTATCCATGGAACTACAAGATGCGTGCCTAGTTGAATTATAATATAACCTCAGTATCGTAGGGTTGATATTGAATCGATCGCGTTTCCAGACAGCGGTCGGGGTGTAATCGTTACGTATTCCAACTGCTAGACTATTTCAGATCGG
The DNA here is from genome assembly GCA_912999735.1 of Aporia crataegi. Taxonomy (NCBI): domain Eukaryota; kingdom Metazoa; phylum Arthropoda; class Insecta; order Lepidoptera; family Pieridae; genus Aporia; species Aporia crataegi. The sequence continues at coordinate 8,516,942 of OU538743.1, forward strand.
ATCGCGCATGCGTAGTTCGCGTTTTGTGGGTCAGGGCTTTGCAGTATGAACTGGAACCGTCTCAGTGCTATACATAGAACAATCGCTATTACTCACCGTAAGTTATACATCTCACATGCAATGCGGGAGAATCGTTCAATCCTTCCTGGCATAAAATATAAAGTGAACCTTTACAATTTTGGTGCGTACCTCCAACTGACATAACCTCGTGGTTCCTGAGACTTCTAAATTGTAGAATTTCGTGTTTAATTATAGTTCGGTGAGTCAACTATCTACGCGATCAACCTGTGCTGGTTCTAGTATTCCTGAACGATATTTGGCAGGCGATTTTAAATGTTTACCTCGCCCACACGCTGTGGCGCCGGCCGGCTAGGGGTGCCGATAAGCGCATGCCCCTCCGTTGCGCAATGAGTTTATTTGTTCATTTGTCAAGTACTGCGCAAGGTCGCCCGGTCACGTCACCGTATCATGGGAAAATGTTATGCCGGCGCTATACGTAAACATTAGTGCAGCGAAAATCAAATATGATGTCATTGGGTCGCGTTAAGTAAAATTAGACGCGGCAGTCGAATGTATAGTGCGATTCATTGAGCGACGGGCGAGCATAGCGAGCGGATCGCCGCTAGCCGCTGCCACGAACGAAAAGGTACATTGCAGCCTCTGCGACCTTGCGCTGTTATACCACGTCACGCCGCGCCGACTGATTTTATTTTCGTCGCGTTTTGGCAGCTCTTCTTCACTTCACTGTATACGTTAACGTATTACGCATTATAACGTGACTTTTCTGTTTCAGATTGCGACAGACTCTTGCGGCGAGACTCGCGGAGATAGACGAAATCGTTTCCGAATTTGATCGCGTGTCAGAAAACATTGAAAAGTTCAGACAGCAGATCGAAGTATACATTGCCAAAGTTGGGACCTTCTACGTTTACGGAGAAGACGACGCGGACGAGGTTCGCAATTTGGCTAAACAAGTTTCTGATCTAGTCGAGAACACAAAGGGCTTCACTGAGGATAGCAGGAAGAGATACGGAGGCTCTGCGCCGGCTGACGTCGCGCAGGAATTGTCATCCTTAGAGTTATCCGCAGAAGCATTAGCCGCAGCTATGGAGGAGAAAGAGAGGGAGTGGAAGCGAGCAAGGACAGCCCGTACCGAATACGCCACGGACGTCGAAAGCGTCCAGGCGTGGGTCCGGGCGGCTGAACTTACAGCTAAAGAAAGAACTCTACCTCCACAAGCCTACAAGGAAAGATTAGTGTCGACTAGGTCTGAAATTCCAAGTGTGGCGGACCGTATGGAAAAACTTTCGCGTAATGCTCGCGCGATAATAGAAGGAAGCAGAGATGCTGGGGAACGCCAACTAATTCAGTCCACAGTTACAGCTTTATCGGAACAATTTAGCGCTGTTTGTAGCGAATTGGAAGCGCGACAGGCAGCAGTGGAAGACGCCTGTGATGCTGTAGCACGGTTCCTGGCTTTATTAGAGAAGGTCCTGCTATGGGTGGAAACACAACGTGCTTTCCTTGCGCGGCCACTCCCGTTGGCCGACTTGCAGGAGGCCCAACAGAAACAGACTGAATACGGGGTATATTTAGTTTGCAATATACTTTGTTTATTTGTTAAAAAATATATTTTATAACAATGTTTGTTTTGTTTACAGAACGCCCTCAAGAGTTGCAAGCAGCAAGCCAAAAATTTGGCAGACATGGCTAAAGAAATTGAAGTTGTCGAACGCGTCACAAGTCCGGGAGACTTGCCTTCGAGATTGGAGGCTGCTGAGAATGCTACAGTCGATGTTGAAAAGAAATTAGCTAAAACCGTTCGTATTTACGTTGTACAAATATATAAAACACTATACGTTTGGGATTTAATACATGATTATGTTGTTTTGTTTACAGAATGGATTGTTACAAGAATTGGCAGAAGAATGGGAGAGATGTGAAAAGAAATTGAAAGATGCGGGACACTGGATAGAAGCTACTTCGAGAACTTTAGAAGCTCCTCATAGCACCAAAAAGCCTCTCAGAGACCGTCTTGCTCTGAGAGAGAAACTTATCAACGACATATCAACACAGAAAACCAAAATATCTTATGCCGTCGAGAAACTAAACGTGAGTTTGTATAGTATTGGGGGTCTTTGTCGCTTCATAGTGGTGTCGGTTTATTATTCGCTATTTTTTTAGGATTTCGTCTCGGTCGTCTATAAGGGACTATTGACTGTCTCAGTTCAAAGATATTTTGTTTGTGTACAGGTACATTTTGGTCCTGAGGGTGTGGCGTCGCAAAGCCAGTTTCCCGAAGGAGTTCAAATAATGGCGCGAGACTTATGCGAGTCGTTGGACGCGCTCAGTGCTAGAACTTCGGCCCAAGCCCAGCAGTTAGCGGCTGCGCTGGCGCAAGTAGAAGCCTACTGCGCCGATATTGTGCGTCTGCGAACTCAGCTGCTAGACGCTGAACAGCGGCTGAGGCATGCCGCTCAGCCCAACTACAGTCCTCGAGATCCAGACACAAAACTCAGGCACCAACAGGTAAGAACCGTTATGTCTAGCTTCATCACGCACCGATATTTAGTAGGTGGCTAGCGATTTTTCTAGTTTTGTTTAACGAGTCATGAGGCTCTCTCGTCGAAAGACACTTAGCACAGTACACACCTGTATATTATCACCGATCACGCGATTCATGTTGATTTTCTTTTTGTTGTCTCTTCCCCCTGACCCTTACTAACTCTTTAAATGATCCTCTGATAGGAATGTCGAGATAAAGTAAAATCACTTCAGAGTAAAATTCAAGCACGAAACGAACGCATCAAGCTAATAGTTCAGCGCGGCGGTCCGGACGCCGACCCACTCAAGGACGCATAGATGCGTCTATAAAAATTCAATATTATCTTTAAGATGACTTAATTATGACATATTCCTTTATTAAGTGTAAATTATGCGAAATATAAACGAACGATATCGCAGCCACTCTCGTTTCTTTTCTACTTCATCCCTCATCGAACCCGTTAAATTATGTATGTCCGTACTTACGTATCAGGAATTCACCCGGCGTATCGAAGAGCTGACTCGGAGCATCTTCGAGTTGGACCCGTTCTACGTGGTGGAAGACGACCCGGCGGCCACTCTAGCGATGCTTGTGTCCACGGCTGACCGAGCGCGCGCTAATCGCCGCCCGCGCTCTCCTGAGCGGCGAGACACCCGCAGCCCGGCTACGCCTGCCTGGCTGCTGCCCGGCACCACCTACGCCGAGATAGTCAAGGGCCAAAACTCGCGCTCCAGTTCCATTAACTCGAGACACCATAGCGCTCAGAGACTCACGCACCGAATGCAAACTCCTGAGGCAATGGAGATTGAAAGCAAGCAACCGGTTATTACAGACATGCAAACTGAAAGCGCGAGTCCAGAAATGATAAAGCAAAGTGATAGTGTTGTGAGAAAATCCTCACCATGTGTAAGTGAGGTAATGGATTACAGTGAAACTCAACAGTGCCGTAGTAGTGAGAGTGATATTTATAGTGAAAACATCTGCTTTAGTTCAGTTTTAGAGACACAAAATTACCTATGTCACAGAGATGACGATGTGAATGAAAGTTCTATAATACAAAAAAATCCAAGCCCTACTGTAGAAACCCATTCTCCTGAGACACTCACGGTAACACAATTACAAAGGCAAGAAGACCGTTCTAGATCAATGAGTCCCACGGCTAAATACAGATCGCAAGATCTTTCATATGCTGAAATCTTAGCACTTGGGCTTAAAAAGCAAACAAAATCTCAGATTATTATGTCCTTACCAAAACCACATGTGGCACAAGTGGAAATGGTAAAAGAAATTATTGTTGAAGTTGAGAAAGCTCCTCAACCACTTCTTATTGATCAAAAAGAACCATCTAAAGAGACTACAAAGGTCAGGTCTGAACGGCTAGAAAAACCAGAGAGGCCTGCACAACGAAGCCGCTCTAGAGATATGCCACGTCAACGAAGAGCACCAGAAAAGCGGCCAACAAAAACCAACGATGTACAAACAAAAAAGAAAAAACTTCAGAAAAAAGTAATAGAAGTAGATGAATTTGAAGAAATGCCTGAAATTTCTTCTAAGGAACAAACAAAATTGGAAGTAATGCAACCTGATGTTGAAATAATTACTAAAACAATACGTAAAGATAATGTGATATTGAAGCCTTCATCAACCGTCTCCTTAGACACAAAAAGTACCAGCGATATTGAAGAAACAAAGTCTGATGTTGTCAGTGAACCGTCTCATAAAAAACATAAAAAGAAACATAAGTCAAAGAAAATAAAAGATGATGATGAAATTGAAAGAGCATTAAAAGAAATTGAAATAATTACTAAAACAATACGTAAAGATGATGTAATATTGAAGCCTTCATCAACCGTCTCCTTGGACACAAAAAGTACCAGCGATATTGAAGAAACAAAGTCTGATGTGGTCAGTGATCCGTCTCATAAAAAACATAAAAAGAAACATAAGCCAAAGAAAGTAAAAGAAGATGACGATGAAATTGAAAGAGCATTAAAAGAAATTGAAATGAATACGTCTAAACAAAGAAAAAAGAAACAAAAAGTTACAAATGAGAAACCAAAAGAAAACCTTGATGTTTGTAAGGAAAATCCAGAAAGTTTAGGATTGCAAGAAGAACCGAAAAAATTGGGCTTATCGTTAAAAGAACTACCAAAGAGCACAGTTTCTTTAAGCGAAGAAAAACAAGAAGAAAAGGAATTAAGTCAAGATATTTCCTTTACAAAAAATATTAAAAAAACAACACAAAAGCTCATTGACTCAGAAAGTAAACTTGATGAAATAATTATTGAAACTAAAGTTACTGATAGCCCTAATAGTGACAGTATGAAGTATAAAAAGAAAAAGAAAGGGAAAAGGAATAAGACCACATCTGAAGTAATTACTGAAAAATTGTGTGAAAATGAATCATCTGTGCAGATTCAGAGCAAACCTAAACCTCAAATTCAAATTGAAATAAATGAAGAATTATTAAAGATAAACAAAGAAACTAAAGAAAATTTAATAACATTAGATTGGAATGCGCTTATGGAGGAAGAAGAAAATATCAGCGAGTCATATGTTTCTTTAGATGAAGGAAAGATAAACGATTTATCAAGTCATATTGCTACTGAAGTAAATATACTTCCAGAAAAGGATGAAACTGCCGATTTAAAAGGTATTTTACAAACAGACATCTTTTCTGAAACAAATCAGGAAGAAATTTGTATCAAACAAAATAAAAGCAACTTATCTTGTGAAACTCCGGATCAGGTGAAAGAAACGGAAATCGCTGAAGATGTAACTTCAACATTGTCAAATGTAAAAGATGATGAACAAAAATTAGATAGAAATAAATACAATGTGACAGAAAATACAGATCAGATAGAAAACACTGAGCGAACACCAACAACAAACTGGGAATTGCCTTTAAGAGAAATACAACATACGAAAATAATACATGATTTAGGCGTAAAAAAAATATTATTAGATAATAATCGAGAAATCGGTATATCTGATAAAAATGAAATAATTTTTTCTCCAGATGATAAAACTTGCGATAGTATAGATAATGTTCAAACGAGTTCAAATACTTCAAACAAAAGTGAACAAAATAACAACTATGAGTTTTTATCAACCAATCCACTAAAGGAGGTCAAAAATACAGAAGAAATTAAAACTTTTAAACCTCAAGAGGTAGATACACATACAGTATACTTAATAACACATGAAGAGAAAAAGTTACCACCTATTAGAACCGTCAAAGTGTTTACAAATAAAGATAATCCTGATGATAATACAATTAAAAACTTAAGTGATGACCAATTCACTCCCATCTTAGACGACGAAAAAGTTGACAATGAAAAATATACTGAAGAAGCACAATCTTTAGACGTTGCTTACACAGAACAGTTAAGTAAAAATATTTTGAATGAAACGGTTGATAAATCTACACCTTTGTCAATGTCTGTATTAGAAAATAAATTGGATTCATGTGATACCACAATAGAGGAAACAGAAAACCCTATACTAGAGGAAGTTATATTTGGATCTGTTCAAGACAGAAAGAAACCTCAAACTAAAAAATATACTTCAATTCCTTATAAAGAACTCACTGAAGAAATTAAAACATATTCTTTGGATTTGGATTATCAACAACTGGACTATAGGTTTTATCAGCTGATTAAAAACGAAAGCGAAGAGATTCAGACTGAAAGTTTAGAAGATAATGATTTACCATTGTATTCAAATATACCTGATCAAATCGATTCACCTGGCAATGAAGCCATTTTGGAAGTTTCTTATAATGATATAGTTGAGATACCAACAAGTACTGAATCCAATTCAGATGTTTCTAATAACCATGTAGACATTTCAACAATCGCAGTTAGTGAAACAACGATTTTGCGTAGCTATTCTGAAATAATGGATTCAGAAAAAATGTTAAACCTTTTGAACACTTCTAGTGATGAAAAACAAAATAAGGACAATATTACTGCATTTTCAAAGGTGTCTGAAAAGGATGAGATAAAGTCAGCACTTAATGAAGTGATTGACCAGAAAGACATGCCTAACATATTGGAAGAAAAGCAAGAGGCTAAATATGATTTAGCAAATTATCTTATTTTAGATTCACCAAAATATAATTATTCCGACCTTCGAGACGCAGAAATGTTAATTAATGTGACTAAGCAAAATCATAAAGACGTTCTGCCAATTATTTGTCCAAATAATGTAAAAAAAACTGAACAAATGCAAGATATGGACATAAAAGCTGAAGATGTGTGTCTTGCAAATGTTTCGGCATTGTCGCCATCACGAAACGACACTACTGTTACTGAAGCAATTATTGAAAAAACATGTAATATTCTTTCGAATAGTACATTTGGACAAGTTCCATGCAATTACCAGGAAATAAAAAATGCAGAAGAATTTCTTGGATTGAAGAATTCAAGAGAAGTAAGTAAGGAACCAAGAATGAAATGCGAAAGAGAAGAATTTGAAAAAACGGAACCATGTGCACCATCGATTAGTGACAATAGCGTTCAACAAAATAAGGAAAAACTACAACTTTCTCGTTTACAATCACTTGAAGTTCCATGTTTTTCTTATGTTGATATTAGAGATGCAGAAATATTACTTGCGAGATTAAGCAATGTAATGCCTAAGGAATCGACATCAGAAAAAACTATGGTAGCCGAATTGGACTCGCGTGACACGTATGCTAAAAGTAACGAACCTTCTACTAATGAAACATTAAATCAGTCAATTGATTCAAATATTCAGTTATCTAACGGAACGATAACAGTTGTAAGTGAAAAATCAATTATCGAAATACCCCGATTTAATTATCAAGAAATTAATGACGCTGAATTAACACTAGCCAAAGTGTTGGAAGATTTAAGTCTTTCTAACGAGACATCGACTGGTAAAACAATAGATGTTGCGGCAAATTTCTCAAAAAGTATGTCCGATGCACGCCCTAAAGAAAATGAAAAAGAACTTCTAAAAAGTTCAGGTGTCATTACACCTGATAGAGTTGAAGAAAATAGTAGTGATTCTGAAACTGTGACTCCCTTAATAAATATTATTTATGGAAAATTAGATAATATTGAGCCATCATCTGTTATACAAACTACAGATGAAGATAATCTTGTTACTGAAGAAGATGAATTTGTAATTGTTGACATGATTGAAAATGTCAATAAAGAAGTCGATTCTAAAATCAAGGAATTGACCAAGGAACTGGAAAATACAACCGTAGAAGTTAATAGGAAAGATAGTAGCTCCTTAAATGTAGTCGATACTAAATTGGTCGATGATAAATTTGAAAACAAAAAAATATCAGAAAAATATGAAGCGATTTCTAATTTAGATGTTCCTGATGACCAATGTACCCTTATGGAAGATAAAATAATGTCAGATACGGAAACTGATTTCGAAATTATCTCTACACACATTGGTGATGATTTTCAAGACCTTGAAATAATGGAGCCTGGCCCTGTCTCGGCGGTTGATGATTCTATTACTCACACAATCCAAGCGAGTGATGCCCATCAGACTCAATTTAGTGATACGCCTGGTCAAATTGATACGGAAATAGAAAGTACGGATTTAAATAAATTTAATGTAGATAAAAATGAATATGAAATCGTTACAACAAACACTGACAATCTTAGGGTTGAAAAATCACCTATACATAGTTTGCATGATCTTTTACCTGAGATTGACTCAATTCCGGAGTTCAAACCGTCTTATCCTAACACTTTCTTTTCTAACTTATCCGCTGATGCTCCTGAATTTACTCCATCTTATATGTATCAAAATATCGTTACTGATACTGTTCCTAAGGCTGTTGAAAAACAAGATCAATCTGAAGATTCTGCAAATGAAGTAAAAGACAAAGAAAAACAAACATTTATGTGCTCTTCAATATTAAGTACAGATAAAATAGACGAATTAAATCAAGATTCGCTTAAAACTCAAAACCTAACTAAGATATCTACAAAACCTATAGATGAGAAACTTAAAAAACAAAATGAAAAAGAAATATCCCATGTTACGCAGACTAAAGAAAACTCTGCTACTGATAATACAAAAGAACGATTTATCCCCCGCACATCACCAGATAAAGATGCAACATTATTGGAAATCAAAACAGACACATCAAATGTTTGGAGTAAAATGTTGGATGATAGTAAATCATATGCCGATATTTTAGCCGAAGGACTATTACCAGAAGAGGAACCCATTGATCATCAAGATATTAAAACATTTAAGGAGTCGTCTGCCGATGTTGAACCTGAAAAACCAATCGAAGTTAATGTTATAGACGAAAACACAAAGGTTGAGACGGAAAACTCATGGGCAAAGATAGCTGCATCGAAATCTCAAAATATTTCCAAAGGGAAAGTTGAACAACCTATTGCAGCGCCAATTATTAGCCAACATAAAACACCGATAATTTTAGTTGATGAAACTGATTTAGATCATAAAGTACAAAAAGAAGTTGATGCAGAAGGATTCATCACTGTAGAAAGAAGCAGACGTTCTCGATCAAGGTCAAAAGAAATCCGATCGACCTCTGTTCCAAAAACAAATCAAACCACTTCTACAAGAGATAAATCTGAAAATAGGTTTGATGCCCTTTTGGACACGTTGAAGTCAGATGACGTAGAATCAGTTCAAAGTGTTAATTTAGAAGATCAACAAGAATCCAAGCATAAACCAAGAAAAACCCGATCTCCAGTAACAAAAGAAACATCACAGATATCTAAAAATAAAACAAAAGATAAGCCACAAAAAATAAAAGAAGTTTATGATAAATCTTCAGAAGTTGTTCAAAGTGACGTTGCGTTAGAATCAAAGGAATCAGAAAACAAAAAGAAATTAAAGAAAAAGAAGAAAAACAAAAAATCCACTAACGTATCAGAAGGATCTCATGAAGCGGAAGTCTTACCTAACAGATTAATGGAGGAGACAAAAATAATAACAAGTGATCCACTAGGAACATCGGTATCTACACCAGAGTCTATCCAAACACCTGTTAAGGATCGCTTTTATTCAGATGCTCAGTATTGGAAAGTTGATGCCAGTGAAATAAATGATTTGAGCAATTTATCTGAAACTATAACGATAGAATTAGGTTCAGAACAAGAGTTGCAATTTAAAACTGATCTATCTCCTCAATTGGACTCTCATTTAACTGAACCAGTAGTAGCAAAAATACAACAGCCACTTGGTTTAAATCAAGAAAATACAACAATACAAACTAGTATGTCAGAAGAGCAGTCTCTTGAATGCAAAATGGCTGACTTGCAAAGAGAAATTGAAGAGATGTTGTTACCAGAAAATGATAATTCAATTATCAGTGACGTCACGCCGCAAGAACTAGCAGATACTAATGAATCGATTGACGAACAAGATGATATTACGGGACATATGTCTCCTTCGCTGGCGTCACCAGAACCGGAAGATTACCAACAGATACCAAATGACGAAGAACAAAATACTTTCATGGAATCTGAAATAATTTTAACAGATACGCCTTCGACTACTACATTGGACGCAAATATAGAAATCAAGCAAGAAATAAAACGTGAAAAAGATGAAACAGAAAATCTTTCTTCCGAAAAAAGTCCTTCAGATCAAAATAACGTTGATTTCACATCCTTACCTACTAATAGTGACTTTATTACTAACAATCAAAATCTTAAAACTGACAAATTTTGGGTGGAAAAATCTATTATCGATGACGCGGAAAAACTTATGGTTGAACAAATACCCAACGTTGTGAATAAATTGGAAACAAATGAAATATCTAAATTTGCTAACAAACCGGCAATGGATGAAGTAGTTTTAGACATTAAACCTAAATCCGTTACGTTAGAGAAACACCTAAATAACGATAATACGTTTTGGCCCGAAAAGTATTTGTATCATGATGCTGAATGTCAGTATTTCCTTCGAAAGGAAATGAAAAAGAAACCCAACACCGAAACTTATAAACACATCGAAACAAAGGATGACAAGGACCGCGATCCCGGTAGCGGTTCTGGTCACTCTTCTGACGCAGAAGAGAAGGATCCTCGTAGATCTTGCGGTTCTCCATTCGATTCTAACTACATTTCCATGGACTTGCCTGGTGGAATTTGTAGTTGGAAAGATCACTCCTCATATCTTAGCATAGAGACGCCCACTGACTCCTTATTGGAGTCCGTCAGCGAATCCCACGTAGGTCTCGAAATCTCAGAGGATTCACTAACAACCCCTACCCTTGAACCAGTCGCCCTACCCGCCCCCCCACAGGAGCCGCCAGTCGCAGCGCCAGCCCGGACTACCAAGGTGACTGATCTGCAGTCGTATTGTACAATTTTTAATTTCATTTTTTATGTTTGGCATGATATTACTACAAAAATATTAATTTCACGTTTAGTAAAAAACTTGTACAATTTGTCACCTGCTGATCGTCTTGTAGAGCCAAACGTTGGCAATCGATTGTAAGCTTATTTAGTCTGCGCATTTAATCTACAGTTTTTAGTGTGAATTACGAAATCTAGTCATGTCTAGTCAGTTATTTTTGTCGAATTAATAAATAAAATGAGTGTGCTTAACATTGTTTTATTTTATTAGTTCAACCCCTAACTTCAAAATTTATCAAAATTTGCCACCTAATTGGTTTTACAAGACGAACGCAGTTGCTTTGTTTATAGATGCTTAAGTTTGGGCTTAAAATTCTTACTGGTAGCAAATTTATATTATTGAATTAGCGATAAATGCGATATTGAATAAGTATATTGCCCTGTTGGATATGAACACATCTAAATGATATAGGTTTAAGAGACTTGATAGTCGACTACAACCCAGGTACTTAAATTTTTATAGCCTTAGATTTTTTTGAATACTGTTTAATATTTAGTTTGTTGAATGGATCCCAAAGTTTATATTACGTGTACAGTATCGCTTTATACATCGGTGCTTTGAAACTTCACCGCACTAATAATAAGCATTACTTTTTAAATTTTAAAAGTATTTCCTGTTGCTTTTTTAAATATTCTTAGCGATTCTGTGCATTGATTTTAAGCCTAAAATGTTATGGAATGATCCCCGCGTGAGCATGTCATGCCAATAATAAAATTTATGTTGTTTTCGATGTTGTTTTTAAACTGAAATTGATATAAGTATACTGATAATTCATTATATTCGTTTCAGTTACGGGTCTTTTAGACAAGCGACATTTGTGTGTGATGGCTGTCTCATAAACGCAAAGGAAATTTGTATGGGACCGACGTTTCGCATAGTTATCGTAACGACAACTTATTTCCATACGAATTTGCTTTTCGGACAGGCAACACCCATCACACTCTTATCGCTTGACTAGAGGTCCAAGCTTTGTGTTTTTGTCAGACGTGGATTACACAGCCATTTACCGATTAGTGCATGATCCCTTCCACATTGTTTCTGCACATTTTGGCATCGGTTTTGGCATGAGCTAATCCTACGTCACCGTGTTGCATAGTGCTAATCTAGTGTTGTGTTCTCAGGAGTTATCTAACGATATAGAAACCCTACTCAAGGAGGTGAAGATAGTTCAGGCTAACCTATCAGATCTGCCGAATGAGAGTCTCGACGCGATGGAACAGGGGCTCAGGGTGAGTAACGTTGCGAATTTAAATAGATCGATCCCCGCGCTATTTCAGTCATACCAAATGTTGCTTTCATTTACAAATGTGATGTCATTTTAAAAGTATTTCAGCATAAGTAGGTCATGTATATTTTGACTAATATTGTTGAAATGTTTAAATATGGCGGATATGCAGACTTTAATCAGTTGCTCAGACTATTAAAAATACAAACAACACATAATACAAACATACCTATTGCAGTATTAAGGAATAATATTTGCGTGTAAATTCGCGTTTATAATATATCTTAAAAGCCTGTTTTATTACAATTAAACAAAATTGTGATTTAAAGATGTTTTTTGCAATTTTCGTAATATCATTTAACGTCCTAACGCTATGCGCTTTTTATCTGTGCTATTATCTCTTAAATTTTTGATTGTTGCTTTTGGGAGGTTTTTTTTAGACTGAGACCCAACTTTGCAAATAAGTAATTATAAATAGTAATATACGCCTTAGGTGCAATTAATAAACTATATATTATTCGCTTTGACAAACTTTTCTTTAGGTCCAATAAAAAAAAAATACTACGTGCAAAATATCAATGAACTGGTTTTAGAATTAATTCAATACTAGCTCTACTTGCTTTTTTTCAAAAGAAAGGCTTTCGGAAAGAGGCCTACTTCCTATCAGTGAAAATTTTATTGAAACCAGTCCACCAGTCCTCTTTATTAATATTTGTATAAACTAACATACCTACTATCTTTTCATAACATTAGTGGATAATGTATAGACAATTTTAAAGCCATAAATCATGATTTATGTATCCTGTAATAACAAATTCATTTTGGCATTCCGACCGTTCATAAATAATTGCATCGACTACGGTGTGGAATCGTTTAAGCGAAACCCATTTCAACTGGCCCCAACTGGACTTTGTTTTGTTTTTAGCTTTAGCTTCGAGTTACGGACAATTAGCCATCTCAAAGCAAGAGAAATCAATAAAATTCAAAAATGCCTCCGATATTTATTGCAAATAATCTCATAAATGAATGAACCGATCGTGCCTGCTTCCTAACAAATAAAACTCGCATCGAAATCTATCTATTCGTTTAGGAGCTATACACACATGCCAGATGCCAGACACGCACATTCACAGAAACTCAGGCATGTCACGCTTATAACACCCCTCTTTTCATCAGAGGTTAAAACAGTTAAAATTCAGCAATTAGTATCATACCATTGAAAAAGTTCCGTTAGTGACAATATGGAGCCTCAATGTAAACAAAACTAGAATCCGTGTTAATTACGTCATTTACATAAATAACTTATACTTACATCACTGACTGTTTTGTATTTCTGAAATCATTTCCTATACTGTATAAATTGATTGCATAAATTAGTTAGGTTCCTACTTCTTCGAATGATTAGACTGATTTTTATTAAATTTTTATACATGCATTTTGTAGATATGAGAATAGGTTGTAAAGTATATTCCTTCTAATAGTGAGAGTGGGTGAAATCGCTGGGCATAGCTAGCGTATTCATATAAAAACCCGCTATCCCTAGTGGAGAATGAATCGGATACTGTTTTCCCGAGATTTAAAATCAGCATCTATACTGTAATTATATATTACGTAAGCCTCCAATAGAACATATGACACATTATTGAATCTGTTTAAAAACTACAACACTTTAGATTAGTTTGAATAAAAAAAATAACAAATTATCAATTTTTAAGATTAAATAATAAAAATAATATCGTCACGCCTTTAATTCCCCGTGTAGGCAGAGGTGCATTTAGTACACTCACATTTCGCCAGATATTATTATGTTTTAGTCCAATTGTAATAAGGGGCGAGCCTATTGCAAAACACATTAATTATCGTTAACTAACCGTGATTTAAAACATGTGATATGTGCATATCGCTACGTAAACAAATTTAACCTTCAATGATCTTCATCAATGAATCATCATCAACGATGACAAATATTTATCACCTGTGTCAGTTGCTGAGAACTATCTGCATTTTACATTAATAGGTGATGTCATATATTCTACATAACAATTACGACATTGTTAATAATATTCATGGGGTTGGCAAACCAGCATTTGCTCGCGAGTCGCGGTACGCGGTACATTTATGCGAACACGCAACAAAATATACGAGATAACGAAATAATCGAACTGTTTATCCGATGTGATTTTCGAGTTTGTGACATTATTGAAGCTGACTTAAGAACGAGAACTTAAATGTTTTTCAAAATTACATTGTATATAATATTTTTAACGTTGATTAAGACTTTTAAACGTTTGTATATAGTTTACTATATAATTTTAATACCTTACGTGTACTTCATGTTTGGGAATTTTAAAATATCAACATTTTAGTAGTCTGTAAAGAATGGACTTCAAATTAGATATTGAAGTGTTAATCTGTAAATGAAATTCTTGCTTTGTGTTTTTTTTAAAATTTATATTATTAAACAGCTAATCGTAGCAATATTTTATAAATATTTAAATTAGTTTAAATATTTTAAAGTTAATTCAAATGAAAGTTCCATAACATTTTTAATTACCTTATTGTTCTCATGTTTTTTTGACTTAAATAAATATTTTTAAAAAAAGCATTCAAAATATTTGATAATGTTTTCAGGAGGGCATATCAATTCTAGTCAAGTGTGGAGAAGCAGCTGATATGTTGGAGCAGAAAATGATGGAATTCCGTCAAGAATCCGAAGTGCAGAACCTGATGAAGGATCTGGTTATAATGAAAGGCAGGATCGCCAAGTTATTGGTTCAGGCACGGCAAGGACTGGTCACCATCCAGGTAAGAGAGGTAATTTTGAAAATAATTTTTATTTTTGAAAAACAAAAGTGGGGTATTATAAGTTGGACTTATCTGAGTGTCTGTCTGTGGTTATTTATAGTTAGTTCATTTATAATGCAAATTTATTGTTCACTTGTTAGTGCGTTTTGAGATCGGTTTTATTTTTTTATTTAAAATTTATTTATTTATTCAATATACATTATTAAAATGATTTTAATTTGTTTTCAGGAAGCGAAAAAAGAAGTTGCTAAACAAAAAGAAGAAATTGAGGAGCAAAATGTAAAAATAAATAAATTAGATACATGGATTGAGACAATTAATACGGAGCTGAAAGAATCTACGCAACAAAGTGATATTCTTACAGAAGATATTATTTTAAGATATATTGAAATATATGAACGTTATATTAGAGAGTACGAAGAGTATGAAATTATATTAAAGTCTATTTCGGTTTCTATACGCGATGAGTCTAGTCAAGTTAAGGAAAAGGTTACTGTTACTAAAAATACGTTAGAGGAAACCAGAAATCTAGTCATTAATGAGATAGAGAGGTTAAGAGAAATATTGCTACAGTTAAGAAGTGCGCCAGAAGTTATTGAGGAGGATATATCTCAAACTGATAGAACTATTGATTCAACATCAATGCCTGAAGAAGTTGTTTCTCCACGAGAAACTAAAGAAGAGAAACAGATTGTGGAGGAACCTTTCCTACTAGAAAGTAATATTACTCAAGTTGAGACAGAAATTAAAGAACCATCTAAGACAAAATTAAAGAAAACAGAAACAATCGAAACTCAAACTGGTAAAAGTTTAATGTCAGACGAACCATCGGTCACTGACAAATCTGTGATTTGTCAACCTGATCCAATATCTACGCACGACGTATCCATAACATGTGCACCTCCTAAAGAAATTGAAGTTCAGACAAGTGAACCAACGTCAAAAGAAAAGGAAATGATGCAAAATATAGAAATTAAAAAGACTATCTCAGATGGACATGAAACCATTGAAATTCAAAGCAAACCTATCATACGAGAAGTTAAGAGCGATGAAAAATCTCTAATTATAGGTGCTGATTATAAAGACTCTGATGTTCATAAAAATTCTACACTTAATATTACTCACAGCTTACCGCAATCATTTGAAACTGTAATGGTAGAGCCTGACGAAACAACGACTGAAGTGGTTGTTGACGCAGATGGCACCAAGAGAATAATTGTAAAGAAGGTACGGAAAACGCTTGTGACTAGACAACAAGTTGTTCATTCTGAACAACAAAAACAAGAATTTTTCTCGAGTGAAGACATACCACATGACCAAACTTTCAGCCAAATTAGTATAACAGGTGACGGGGGCTCCACTACCAGCGCATTAGAAGGTGGAGTTATGCAAAATATACAGTACCAAACTTACGGTGGTGAAATTGTATCTACTCTACCCAGTGGCGAAGTTACAATTCACGAATTTACATCTAAACCCGATATGGTAATTGCTTTGGAAGGAAACTTAAAACCAGAAGAGATCCTTAAAATTGCGGAAGGCGAAATAAAACCACATATAGAAACATCTTCCTCTAGTGTAACGGCCGTTGTTCAACAAGTTACTAAAAGAATTGTCACAAAAAGGCGTCGTATAATTCGAAAAATTGTTGTAATCGATGGTAAAGAACATGTCTCTGAAGAGATCATAGAAGAACCTGAAAATGTGGAAATTTCGGAAGAACAGATACCAAGGGTTTCTATTAATATTACAGACGATGATTTGCATGTACAACATACTGAAACTGATGACAAAAGAGATGACGATAATAAGAAACCTTTTGATCTGAGTGATAACAAACCCATAAGAGAGTCACCCAAAAAAGACGGCTCTCAGACGTCACCCGAAACAAAACAAAGTGAAATGCATGAAGCTAGACACATTCAAGAACCTAAAAAAGATGTAAAGGAAGAAATGGTTCGTACAAATCTTAAGCATGTTGTTAAAGAATTTATACAAAATGAAGGCACAATTGATGTAAAAGATTCGGCTGCTATTGATTCTAAGTCAGACAAAGCTGATCAGATTGATAGTACTATATTAAAAAGGAAAATAGAAACAGTGGCACCACAAGAATATGTAGGGGATTCAACGCACCAATCGTCTATGGTAAACGTTTCTTCTGTCATCCAAAAGATTACAAGAAAAATAAAGAAAAAACGTATTATAAAACATATTAAAATAATAGATGGCAAAGAATACGTCACTGAAGAAGTTATTGAAGAGCCAGAAGACGTTGAAATAATTGAAGAAGAACCAATAGTTACTCATTCTATGCAGGAACAAAATGTTCGTACGAAACGCATTAGAGTAATTAAACAAGTACAAGTAATTGATGGCAAGGAATATGTTACTGAACAAGTTATTGAAGACTCTGGTGATGAGAATGAACCAACATCAATGATTCCAGCAGAGTTTGATTATAATGTGATTCCCTCTGAAACAACAGATTACGTTGTGACTTTACCTCGCGAAGAAATACACACACAAACGCGTGAAGGTTCCCAAGAAGTGACAAAAGAAAATGAATCAGACGAGCAAATGTCAAAGTTCGTTGAGCCTGAAGAAAGGAAAGTTATTGAAAAACTGCAACAAGGAACGGATAATTTGCAAGTGCAGCCTACAAATATACCTGAATTTAATATCAAGGAAAGTGTTATACAAACATTAGAAACAATATCTCCAGATATTAAATATTCGACAAAAACTATGGCTGCTGAACTAGAAACTGATACTGATAAAACAGATAAAGACATCGGCATAACAGATGAATTTGAGACTTCTCAGAACCAACAAGAATCTTCATTGCTACTGAGTGATCTAAGATCAAAACAAGATAATATAAAAACTAAAACTAAGAATGATAATACTGAAGAAAATATTCAACAAATTGAAAAGGAACAAATTAAAAAGGGTTCAGTTTTAGGGCAACCACAATCTACTACAAACATTATGGATATAACCCAAAGTTTAATAGGTAGTGAGATTGAGCATTCAAATTTATGTAAGACTCCTGCACAAATTTCCAAATTACCTAGTGAGCAAGAAAATAATCCGTTTTGCACAACTAGCATAATTACTATTGATAAAAGCATTAATATCAAAGGAGATATTGATGGCCAAAAAGAAGAATATTCTGAAGATAATGTGCACATTAAAGACGTCCAAGACATATCCGATTTGCAATCTAAAGAAAAGCTCACTGTAACTGAAGAAACAATTCCACAAACTGAAGAAATTAATATATATCATAAGAAACAAGTATCTCCAGAAATTAAATCAGAAATGAAACAGAAATATCCTATGCAGGACGAAACTGCCCACGTAACTGAGGTGGCATCAAAATTACAAAACAGTGAACGTGTCGTCATTCAAGAACCAGTTAAACAAATTTCTTTACTGTCAAAAGGTGATGTTGATAGTACACATTCACAAATTGTTGTAAAACAGACAAAAGTTATTAAGCGTATAGAAATAATCGATGGTAAAGAACACGTTACCGAAGAGGTTGTGGAAGAACCTGATCATTTAGAAATGACAGATAATCCGGCGTTCGCACATATTTTACAACAAGAAGGAGTTACAACTAAACGTATAAAAATTATACGTCAAATTCATCTTATTGATGGCAAAGAACATATTACTGAACAAGTCGTCGAAGAGCCAAGTGATAAAATTATTTCCGATTCAACAGTGACTGCTGAAATTGATGTTTCCTTATCAAAGCCAGACTTAGAAAATGTTGAAAAAATTGCGCCCATTAAAAACGTTTTGAAAAATTCTGATAATATTAATGAAGAACTAAGTAATTTTATAGCTCACGAAAGGTCACATGCGGAACAAGGTACTACAGTTAAAATAGTTTCTTCTGATTTAAATGATGAAATTGAACGTCAAAAACCTGAAATACCAAAAGACGATCAGAAACCTCTTGAATTAACAGAAAATGTGAAAGTTTCTGAAATAAAAGACGACGTTAAATGTCAAAAACCCAAAATCTCAAAAGAGGATGTAAAGGTTCCTGAAATAAAAGATGACGTTAAACATCAAAAACCAGAAATATCTAAAGATAATGAGGTTCTTAAAATAAAATATGACGTTGAACATCAAAAACCCGAAATCTCAGAAGTAAATGAGAAGGCTCCAGAAATAAAAGATGACCTTAAATGTCAAAAACGCAAAATCTCAAAAGAAAATGAGAAGATTTCTGAAATAAAAGATGACGTTCAACATCAAGACCCCGATATATCAAAAGATAATGAGGTTCCTGTGAAAGACGCCGTTGAGCATCAAAAACCCGTCATCTCGAAAGATAATGAGAAAGTCTCTGAGTTAAAAGATGACGTTGAACATAAAAAATCCAAAATCTCAAAAGAAAATGAAAAAGATTCAGTACCAGATCAAACAATGATCAGAGAAATAAAACTGGATCAATTTAGAGACGAGAAAATGCTTGAAAATAATACCAAAATATCATCAAATATTAATAGAGAAACTGAAAATTCTTTAGAGGATAAGAGCGTTGTCGAAGGCGAGGTAGAAAACCTGAAATTACTGAATCAACAAACCATACACGTGGTATGTCCACCAGAACTTACGTCTGATAATGCATCAAAAGAAAATGAAAAAATTAAAGTAGAACCGAGTCCCGGCCTATCGTATGTAGAAGTAGGAACTCCAATTGTAGAATCTATTATTTTATCTGATGATAATGTCTTACCAGAAGTTTCAGAAGTTTCTTATATTGATCAGTTTGAGCCCAAAAAGAACGAGCCTTTCGAGGAGACTCACCCAATCACACTTCATCGGGAACATAAACCTGCACAGGTAGACGTTTCGTCTCGTCCTTCATTGAATGTAATACAAGATACAAACAGTTTTATAAATGCTGAACGCCAAAACCTCGGTCCTGTTACCACTAATAACTTAACGCAAACTGAGAAATTAGAAGTTGAGCCGATGAAGTTATCTGAAAAAGTAGACATCAAAATGACAATCACCAAATTAGATGGTAAATCGGAAATGGAGCCAACGGTTGGACTAAATATGTCCATCGAAAAATTTGATTCTAATGAGCCGAATTTAGTAAAGAAAGATATTGAAATGCATCTTCCTAGTGAAGTTAAAATCACTCAAAATGTTCAAGAAAAATCTCCTGACATTGGAGTAAGTTCAGAATGCTTTACTGGAACAACAATCCCTGATGTTGATAAAAAAGATAAGAAGAGAAAAATAAAACATAAAAAGTCGAGTGAAAGTGACTCCTTGGGTACCGAGACGCCTCTTAAAACCGCGGAAAAAAGTATCGATGACACCGATAGCTCGTCTTTAAGCCATTATGTAGATTTGCCAGCTGCGACGCCCATAGAATCACCAAAACCAACAAAAGAAGTACTCAAAGATGTTCAACTTATCTGTTCCGACTCACCTCTTGAGAGTGATAAAGTAAAATCAGTGGAAGACCAAGATTATGAACCAGGAGGTGAATCGGCAGAACAAGGTTTAACTGAAAAGAAAAAGAAGCTAAAGAAACGACAGTCCCGCAAAAGTAGTCAAGATACATTGTATCCTGAAGAAACGCCTCCCGATGTTGATGATATAGTATTATGCTCCTCTGGAGAACCTACAATTAAGAAGAAAGGTAAAGGGAAGAAAGGTAAGAAAAAGTTAGAAACTTCAGAAATATGTGATGAAATTGAGAAAGCTCTACTTCCTGTATCTGCCCAAGAAATTACTACAGCTTCGCCTAAAGAAGAATCATATCACACAATGAGTGAAACTTCTGATATAAGTACAGTAAAAATTGTTGAAGAATGTATCGGAAAAAGTCCAGACTTAATCAAAGACAATATTACAACTACGATTACATATCCCGTGTCTGTTTTGGAAGAAATTCCTACTCGAGAATATTCAATACAGACCTCGCCAGACTTAAGTGAACAGAAATCTGAATTAGAATCAGTTCGCAAACCAGAAACTATTGAGTTTATACTTCAAACCTCGCCTACGTCAGTTGCAGATGTGTTTATTCAAACTATTTCTAAGGAAGAGAAAGAAATTGATACTCAGACCAACGAAAATGTTAAATGTATTGAAAATATAGATGCCCTAGATACATACGTTCAAACTAGTAGAAATGAAAGTCCCGAACAAACTATTAAATTGGAAGCGACGACTCAAGTAATTCCGTATGACATAATATTACCTGATGAAAAATCATCTCAGACTTCGCCCTCAATCGAACAAGTGCCTCAACCTAAATTGGAAACAGATTCTAGAGAAATACAAACTTCGCCTGTCCCTACGGTGCAATCAGATGAAAAAGCAACAGAAATATCAATTGAAACTATCGATTCTACAATACAAACTATTTCACAAGAAAATACGGATCAAGAAACTAATACATCACCAGTTGTACCATTGAGTTTTTCCAATATGAGTATACAAACCTCAGGCATTCCTACGACAAGTACCTTTACACAATCCGATCAAGACGTTTCAAAAGTTCCAATTATAAATGTAGAAGAAAAATCTACAATATGTGAAAAAATTGATACCTCTGACGCATCTCAACAAACATCTCCGAGGTTAATTATAGATGAAAGGAAAGTTGAAACTCCGATAAAAGAAGTCATAACTGTAGATACAACACAACAAACAACACCGCGTGAAGAAAAATTGAACTTCGATGATGTAACTTCTGAAGAAACGACTAAAGATAAAATATTTACCGTAGAATCCTCTCAGCAAACAACTCCAAGACAAGAAGTTGAAAAGTCTCCTGGAAAAGAAGTTGTTAAATCTACAATCACAGTTGATAGTGTCCAGCAAACTTCACCAAGAAGTTACACAGATGATTCAATTACAACGTCCACTGATGAGCCTTATGAAGTACATCTAAGAGCACAAATCTCAATACCTCAGGCCACCAATGATTTCTTAGACAGAGAACGCCAACCAACAGATTATCCACAAACTATTTTGGCTGATAAGCATAAACAGAGGAAGAAAAAATTGAGAAGAAAAGCAGAATCACCCCTTAAATCACCTGAAAGTTTATCAGACCCAATTAATGCTGAGTTATCGTTGTCAATGACACCTACTAGTGATGACATGTCGGGTAAGAATAGTTATTCCATAGATGAAGGTATTTACCAACATATTCCTACTGGTGTGACTTCAACTAAGGAATCATTAGCAACACATGGTAGACCAACTTATTCGGATATTGTGCAAAGATCTAAATCCAAATCACCATCTCCTAGTAAAACTTTAGTAACACCTAAATCGGATAAAGCGAAACTATTGCACAGTCTTGAGAAACGAACTCAAGCTACTTATGATCCTCAAAAAAATTCAGAAGATTCTATGACGGTTGCATTAATAGAGCCCTCTGTAGAAAAATCATATGATGTTGTCGTAAACTCTAAGTTAGAGGAAGTCAAAAATGCAATTGAAAGTAAAGATCCCAACAAAATAGAAAAAACTGTCATAGTTGTCATAGAAACAATATCAATCTGGTTGCAAGAAATTCAGTACAAAATACATGGAGCTATTTCATCCGGTGTAAAAGAAAGGGATGAAGCTCAACGAATCAAAGATTTAGAACAATATGTACAACATCTCAAAGAGATTGTTTATGTTACTGAAGTTCACGAAGAAATTGTGACCTTAATCGAAACTTTGACACGTCAACTGAACGCAGTTAGTAATTTGAGTAACGAAAGCGTTTTGAAAGTTAAAGATGGTGAAAAAGATTGGCGCAAATTCTTAAATGAAATCGAGAGATTAAGCCAATCAGTTGATAAAATTAAAGAGAGATTAGAAGACCTTATAACTTTGGAAGTTCCAACGTCACAAAAACTTGAGGGACTTGACAAAATTGAAAACGATAACAGTGACAACTCCGGTAATGTTCGTAAAATGTTTAAAGTGTATCGTACCTTGGTTGAAAGTAATCCAAAAAGAGAATGTCCATCTAAACTATATCTTTGTGACGATGATACTAAACAAATTGAAAACGCTATAAATGTAGAGCGTGATCGCCTTCTGCAATTGGCTTCATTAGCTGAAGAATATGAACAGACTCTTCAAGACTTTGGACAAATAACTGATGTTGCTGAAGCATTACTTGACGGGAAAATTATTGTTTCAAACTTAGACCACCTTCACGAGGAAATTCAAAAACATAGAAAATTCTTCGTGAATCTCAGTCACTGTAGGGCAATACTCGAATCTTTGGAAGATAATTTAGATAATGAGACTCGAGCGAAGTATGCAGCATTACATCATTCTCTTCACGACAGAGCAACAACTATTATAGACCGAGCTGCAGGACGAGCTCAACAGATGACTTTAGCTGCTTCAAGATGGAGTATGCTTGACCAAAGCATGAAAGAAGAGCTGCAATGGCTTCGGGTAGCGGAACAACGAATTCCAGATCTTACTAACGTTACATCTATGGACCATGAGCAATACATGAATCTTTACCAATCACTTAGTCTGGATGTTTCTCATCATTATGCAAAAATCTTACGGCTTTTATCTATAACTGAGGGTCTTCAAAATCTCATCGTTTGTCCGGGGCTTGAATCTGAATGTTCTATGGCTCTTGAGACGTTACTGAAATATCAAGAAAATATCGACGTTTCATTAATAAGACTCACTGACTTCAAAGAAAACTGGTTGACATATGACCACCTAATAAACAGGATAGAAGGCTGGGTTAAACTTGCCAATAGAGAAATGGAAAATATCACTCCAGAAAATATTACAACAACCGGCAACCTCCGACGGTTCTGGGAGTTAAAGGCTCAACATGAAGTGCATAACAATTTGAAAAATGAATGTGGAATTCAATTCGAAAAGGCATTAGAAATTTTACCAATCTCAGATGAAATGGTACAGCGACAATTTTTCTCTAAGGTCGAGGATAAATGGCGAGATCTATCAGCCAGAATAAGCAATCTGCACGCTTCCGCTATTCAGAATATATCTGACCGAGGCGTGTCTTCCGGTGAGAAATTGAATTTACTTGAGGACGAATTGAGAGAATTGCGCACTACACTAGAGGGTCTCAAAGGGGTAATTAAAAGTGAAGATGAACTTAACCTGTACATTGAAAGGCTTCAGGTGATGACGAGTCGCATAGATCGGATACAAAATGAACTTGGACGATTAAGCTTACTTCCAACTGCGGAATCGGATCGTCTTGGTGCGCTTTTGTCTCAGTCTGGGATACTGGACGACCAAATAGCTGAAGAACTCGAACGCAGCATGTTGCTTAAAGAGAAGATAGTGCAGGTTCAAGCAGGTATTGCTCGAGTACAGAAGGGTCAACGTCGTGCGCGATTGACTTTGGAAGAATGTGAAACTGCTGAACGCTTGGGCAGCGATGTTGTTGAAAGAGCTTCACAGAACTGTGAGCGGCTCTTGGAAGACCTATCCTCGCAATGGAAAGAAATCCTGGCGTTACGACAAGCACTGCATACGTTACCCATCAGTCTGCGTATTTGTGTGTCACCCACCAGCATCGAGAGAGACATTTCTGCTTTACAAGTATGTATTCAAAACTGATATTAAAATAATTAGTATGATTTATTATTTTTAAGAAGATCTAAATTCCATATTTTTGTAGGAGACTCATGCAGAATTAGAAGCAGCATGCAACGATCTCAGTGCCCGTCTAAGGAGTAAACTTCAGCTATGGAGGCGGTTTGAGAGACAGCTCGAGTTAGTGCAAGGCGCCGTGCGAGAGGCTGACTATATGGTGGAACTGCTGACTGTACAAGGGCAGGTCGATTATGACCGTTTGCTTAAAGCAACTGAGAGATTGGAGGTAACATATTATTTGCTGAAATTTTAAATAAACTCCCGACATTTAATTACAAATAAGAATACCTAAAATATAGTATTTAAAGAACCGCATAGAAATAAATAATAATAATAAACCGACTATTCCAATTGGATCACCCTTCTCTTATCGTCGGTAGTTAGAATATGATTAATTTGATGCACTTGTGTTTTTTTTAAGAATTTTCTTAACTTAAATGCATGTTCTGTAAAGCTATAAGGAAAATTAAATATTGGACCATTTTCTATTACGGATTATTATTATTTACAGATTAAGAGATGGTTAAATTATGTCATGTCTTGTTTAATGGTTTTCAATTTTTGATAATTTTCTAAACAGACGCTGAGCGAATCTCTGTCCCGCCGAAGTGGTGAATTAGTCGGTGAATTACGTGATACGGCTGCACCACTGGAAGCGAGCACTGAACCGAGCGTATCTGCCAAGTTGAGACGACAGTTGGACGATGCGGCCGCGGCCTATGAACACACATGCGCTAACCTAACCCAGCTGTGTGATAAGTGAGTTAATCCTGCTAATATTATAAATGCTTATAACTCTCTCCATCTGTTACAATTTGACACCTAAACTTAACACACCTTTTCACACCTAAAGCAATTTAGTAAAAAAATAGACAGGAGCTTGTTAAAGATGAGTTGAAATAAGACAAACAAAATGTTATCCTTTAGAAAAATTCTAACATTCTAAACTCTTCTAGGTATCACAAAGCAGTGGATCTATGGAGTAGGTACAGAGAAGCAGCGGCTGCTGTCAGAGCCTTCGCTGAGTCTCAGGAAGGCAGACTCCACGCCCTTAGACCTGATGATGCACCGGCTACGGCAAATGTGAGTACCATAACTTCCTTACCCTACTACCAAGACTTCAGTTGTATATTTCATAATACCATAACATTTGATATCTCCGATAGGTACTATTTTTCGTTAGTGTCGCTCAAGCTTGATCGATTTGAAT
This sequence comes from Aporia crataegi, assembly GCA_912999735.1. NCBI lineage: Eukaryota > Metazoa > Arthropoda > Insecta > Lepidoptera > Pieridae > Aporia > Aporia crataegi. The sequence continues at coordinate 8,542,775 of OU538743.1, forward strand.
ATTTTTTGTTTAATAAGACAGATAATAATAATCAGATCAAAAATTGAAAAAATAATTATATTCTTTAATATATCTTAATAAGGGCGTGAAAATGTTACAAGCAAACTAACATTCAAGTTTGTTACGACAAACAATCATACATTCGTTCTCACGTATATAGGTTAGGCTCTTGCATACAAACACATCAATAAAACCATATAAAACTGCCAACACGACTTACCAAATACGACGCATAACGTTCTATATGCAGACACTGATGTCATCGGTAGCAGCCTTTAGACAGACACCTTATATTATTTCAGTCTTAGCTAAATTTAACTCTTTCGAATATTATCGAGCGATTTCATTGTCTCCGCTTAGTGGTTCTCGTATTTTTTAGCAAGTAATCGTTGCACCCAAGGAAATTTCGGTTTAGGCGTAGCCTTTGAAGAAAATATCGATACGTGTTGTAAGGCATAACACATGTTGTATTTTTATCTAATTTACTGATCCTATTTATTTAACACATTGATATCATGTCATTCTTGTTGTTCGAAGTTTCATGCCTATTAGAATTTACTAGAGGTAGGTATTTATTAAAAAAAAAAAACAAAACTGAGATATCACAAGTAAAACTATTTATATAAAACGAAATACAAGTTAAGATGAGATGTTTGGTTAATTAATTGTTGACTTAGATAAATAATTTATTATTAGTTAAATAAATAATTAATTCAATAAATAAGTAATTAATCTTTTTCTTTCTTTCTATTAGTAAAGTATTTTAACCCCAAACACAAAAGATGTTATAAGATTAAAGTGTCTGTCTGTGGCTTCGCAGCACCTAAACGAATGTACCGATTTTGATAAGGTTTTTTAGTTAAAACTCACATAATGGAGATGGTTTATCATCTGTTCATCCATTCGTGAGATTTTGTTATTTGTAAATATGTCGAGAGTATTTTAAATTGTCTTCAATTTCACTTATTACTTGATTATTCGCACGGTTCAAGCGAAGTTTACACAACGGGCCAAATCAAACACTATACCGGTTGTTAAATGTGTGCAAACAATCTGTTACCCATCGCATTGTGTACTCTGATTGTATACACTAGCTCACTCTCCCTACTTCGTCTGAAAATGTCAATTTCTCAAGTCTTATATAGGCCCAATGGTCAGTACGCAAAGAATGATGAGAGGACAATATATTAAATAACAATGTAATACATACATAAATAACAAACGAAAACCTAAATATATCAAAACTAGCTGACCCGGCAATCGTTTTGCCATACAAATTATTTTTAGTGAATATTTTGGTATTGATCGTAATTTTTCCATATTTTCTCAGATTTTAAACCTTCCCTAGATTACAAAAAGATTTTAAAACCAAAATCAGCTAAATCGGCTTAGCCGTTCTCGAGTTTTAGCGAGACAAACAGCAATCGATTTATATATATAGAAGATTAACTTGTACACACAACAATGTATTAAATAGCTCGTAATCGAGAACTTGCACTCCAATAGCATAACTTTCAGTTTATTCTTTCAGTAAATTTTGAAAAATATATATCAGCTTAAACCATTTCATTACTTATATAATTTATCAATGAAGGAATTTTAACTCCAGTTCCAGTTTATTCAATACTTAAAAAACTTCTTTGAAAGCAACTAATTTATAGATGTATAGAATACCAGCTCCTACATCCATTCGTGATACTCTTTAAGAGAAGACTTACTCTTAAGAATTCTTTCTATATTTTATAGTAGTCTGTTTTCTTGACATAAGTAAAAACCACCGTTAACCTGTTTCAACCGAAGCCATATCGATTATTAACTCTTAATAAGCTGTGATCTGCAATGAAGGCCGGTCAATTGTCTCCTGTTGACACGTTACATAACAAACTACTATCCCATGTGGTGTATTTTTTATGTTACAGTGGATAACAATATTATACCTATATTTCTTCATTATGTTACCGATAGCTACGTAAAAATAAAGTACCAACAACCCCTATAAAAACTAAGTAACTTAACTATTGAGATTATAAATATTTAATACAAAAGAATGGTTTAAAATTAAAAAATATATACGAATTTTAAAAAATTACACTCATATTGCTTTCTTATCAGTACATTTTCACTGAAAATGACAATTGTGACGAAATGAATAAAAAAAAAAAGTGAAAAGCGAATAATTATGATAAGAAACTGATAACGCAGACTATTTGGCAGTAGCTGTGCAGGCGTCCATGCGACCGGACGTCTGTCACGCGAAATTCGCGAACCAACGAAACTCGAAAAAATCACTCGATTATAGTGTAAACGAACCGTCAAATTTCCCGCGCAAGGTCATTTTATGACATCGGCAGGATGCAATAATATCGTATGCATAATTTTGTGTGTTTTGTGATGATTGATTAGTTTTGATAAAACGTTCTAAACTGAATCCAACATACCTAGTTTGTTAAAAATAGTGACATCACGAATTAATTTATAAAAGGAAACGTGGTTTTGGTTATCGCCGCCGCGCGCGAGTCATAGTTAAACCTATACCTACACTACGAGCATATTGCATAATCTGTATTTTAATAACCTACCCTTACTATTCTCTGTCCACACCTACCTACATCTTACTAATATTTTTATTATATTAAGAACTTATAACCTACAACTACAGATGCTAGATTTAAATTTATGTTTTTATGTTGGTAACTAAGAGTTAGTTATTCAAACAATAATTTTTTTTATTTAATCTAGTAATTACTTAAATATTGTAAAATTTAGTTAATTGTACACACTTTTATCACTTTAAACTGTTATCTTTTATTAAACAATATTTTATGTTTTTATTTATAATTAAGTTCTAAGTAAAAGATGTAAACATTATAAGAACAAAATTTCTTTAAAAACATGCAATTGGTCCTCGGTGATGCCCTTGCGCCTGACGACTCCATAAATACGAAAACAGATGAATTTTGATTTTTGAATTCGGAATTCAGTTGAAAAGTTGTTGTCATAGCGTGCAGACGTGGATAGGAAGTGCTCAGTGCCATAGATAATATTTTATTTACGTGTTCAAAGTGCGATGTTTGAGATATGAGATTTTCCATGGATCCGATTAGTAATGTGCCTCAATTTGTGTGATTTGGATTATAATGTCACTACAAGAGGTGAGTGGTTCGCGGTTTTAAGATGAACGGCTTTTGTGATGAAATAACTGTAATAAAGTGTATTTGTAATAATTCAGAGTGTAGTTGTCAATTGACTGAATTCACAAACACGCATTTGCTAGAATTTCTTTCTTTCCTTTAAAATAACATACGAAGGTTTCGTTTTTAATCATAGGTTTTTTCTATTAGTATTAAGTTAGTGTAATAGAAAATAAAGATAAATTAAAAAAACAAAAATAAACTTATTCTACCTACTGTCCAATTAACATTTACCAACCGCATACCCACTTTGTGTATAGACGGTAAGTTTGCATCAATATTAGTGCATTTTTTTGTATTTGTAGATAGGTACATACTTTATCTTGACAATTATAACCATTTAATCTATTTCTCGTAAGAAATATGGGTTTAAAAAAATGTGATCCTTGGTGTTGAAAAGCATAGGTCTATTTTGCAAAGTTTAGCGTAATATTGCAAATATGAAGAATAATAAAATGTGTCAATTTTCGCCTGGATTTTTATTTAAAAAATAATAATGTAGAATAACAAATATAATGAACTTTTCAAAACATACATATACCTTAATTTTTCAAAAAGTGAAATCACGCGATCATACGCTTACATCTTTGTCAACAGAACATATGATTTTTGTTATCGACTGATTGATAATTTCCTACGTTCATTGATAAAATAGGTAGGTGGGTTTGAGAATTAAGTAACAAATAAAAAGATGCATATTAGTTAATATTTTTTCTTATATCTCTAGCTGTGCCCAGCGGTTTCACCCGCTCTCGCGATTTTAAAAAAATGGATGGGGGTAGGAAGGTGAAATATACCTTACGACCTTTTCTCATACACATAAATTTTTTAAAAAAATCGGTAATAATAGTTTCGGAGGAATACGAACACAAATACCGTGACGCGAGTATATATAATATAGATCAAGAGGTATTTACGAATAGCTTTTTATATAAATACATACATATTTGTAATACCGAAAGTGATTTTATAATTTTAATTATTTTTTTATTAATTCATCAGTCCGTATAACCTTATGAGAATTGAAAACAAAGTTACCAACGAACGATTTTGTAAAACGAGTTGTTGATTGCGGGAACAGAGAATCGTACGGAATTTCAGTAATTAGCGAAGCGCCAACTTTCCAAGGACTTTCCTCCTAATCGATGTAGATCTAAGAACGCGTAGATGAGTTTCTAAAATACTTTTTATTTATTCATTATTTACTTCGTATAACACTTAAAAATATTAAGCCCATCGTTACCTAACTTTGCTACTAAATTATCAAAAAATATGTTATTGAATACTGTCTCAAATGTCCCAAATGCTCTGTCACGTTCTCGCTGACGTGCAATTGTTTTTGCAAAAACGAGGCAAGACACACCAATGATTTTAATTTAGCAACTTTTAACGGTACTTAAGAAACATGACATACAATATAAACACTAATTTGTAAAGATATACAATTTATATATATATGTAAACAGCAAAGAGTTCCCATAATCTACGTTTAACTGTAGGCAAAGGTACCTAAATATAATAATATTAAATTAATCTGTAGTGGTTTCAGATGTTGAATATTTTAACTTAAAGATTTAGGTCAAAGAGGTCAATCGTCTCATTGCGCAAAAATATATTATTGTATTATTCATGTAAACCATTATATGTTAATTTATAACTTAAAACGTACGTTTTTAACTTGCATTTTGTATGTCATACGTAGGTATAAAAGAAAATACAGTTTTAACTGACTAAGACACATTTATAAAAAGGATGTTGTTGAAACTGTATAAATTTTATGTAGGTAAATAACACGGAAACTCGCAGTTGATAATATTTATTTATTCAAAAAAATTGCCAAGGCGTATTATATAATACTTACAATGACAAGTACAAACATAAAAAGGTAAAATTAATAATAATTGGGACAACTCACTTACATTGCTCTGATCCCAAAGTAAGTACTTAGCTTATGTTAATCAGAAACGAGGGTATCAAAATAAATACATATATAAGTTTTTAAACATCCAAGACTCGGAAATAAACATTCGTGCTCATTACACAAATAAATGCACCAACCGGGATTCGAAATCAGAACCTTTTGGCACAGAAGGCAAGAGCAATACCTATTGTGCCAAAAATTATAAATGTATTCGGCAGAAATATATCTGTATTTATTTATTTTGTCTAATGTAGCTTTCCAATGTTTTTCATAAATAAATTTTTAGGTAACTAACCTTCCAATCCCGCGAACCAAAAGTGTTATTTAAAAAAGATTAAGATACTATACCTACTACACTAGATAATAACTTTTCAATAGATTGTACAAAATATCTTTGTATTCCTTAAAACCCGAAAATATATATCTTCCATTGAAATATGCTCTCGTTGTGTTGTATAACTGAATAGATTTTATTTTCGTGGTCAGTTTAATGCTAAGATTGCGAATGCCCAAAGGTTATCGTCTTCTTAGGTGAGTGAACTTGATGTCAAAACGGTTCTTTGCGCATTGTGCAAATAAGTAATTATTCAATTATTACACGAATGTGGTTTTAAAGATAAACACTAAGACCTTTAAAAAAACGTATCTATACGTTTTACATAATAAAACACATTTCATGTTTTTTACGAATATTAAAGTTCGCCTTATTTAAAATTGTAGTATCTACATATTAAAATATGTCATATACACTATAATATCTGACCAATTATATATGTTGGTTTCATAGTGTTTATTTTTCCTTGAGAAGCAAATTCAGAGGCAGTTCTCTAAGTATCTTAGGTCTATATATAACATTCGAGTCTTAATGGCGTAAAGGCGCGCCCTTGTGAAACAAACGCCCTCAATCAATAGAAACCTGGGTGTGGAGCTAGGCTTACCCCATACATTGATTTATTTAAGTAGCACTTATCACCGGCTTTGCCTATATTCTTATATATTAAAGTATAACATTTATTCCAGACTAAGTCCGTCCAATGTTAGATTTTACCGTTTTTCATGCTTTTTTGGTACATACTTAAAATTTTCAAAGTCAAAATATCTATCTGTATTCATTGAAATCATATTTATCATTTTGAATCGTCAATTTTTTAATATAATGTAGTATACAAAAATAAATATTCTAAAAAAAATATATAATATTTGGTTTTATTAAGACAGAGTTAGAACAGGTTCATTCCCAAGCTTTTATTATTTTTATCATCTAAGTAATCCGTTATTTTATATTATGCTTTTTTATAAAGTTTTCTTTTAATTGTGTTTTTAAATTCATTGACAGTTTAAGCATATCACTTGTTAATTAATATGATACTAGCTTCTGCGCGCGCCATTCTTGTTTATTAGGTACCCTTATAGTAGCTTATACTTTCAAAATTTTTTGACGTCTGAAAACGTCTTATAAATTCATGAACGCCGGCTGCACGCACGAAAAAGCATGACTCATTGTCACGTTCCGCCTGAGCCGAGCGTGCAAGCGATAGAAAAACACAGTCGGCCTAAGCGTGTGATAATAATTCAGTTCGAATCATAAAAGTATGCAATTTTTCATAAATGTTTTCTTATGACGTTATTACGTAAAATTATCGTCCGTAAACCGAATTTACAGACAACCAAATATTTTTCACAACAAAAGGTTACCTGTGCCCTTTCTCAAGTTCGATATCGGTTCATTGGTTTATGCGTGAAAGCGTAAAGATTGACAGAGTTACTTTCGCATTTATATTAAGTACGGATTTTTGATTCGCAATTCATCAAAAATCGTGTCTAGCCTCGTTCTAAGTCATCAATAATTCTAAACATGTATTTTAAACTATGACAAGGCCGATTTATAAGATAAACTATTAAAATATGCTTTTCTGATGAAAATAGTGTTCCAGTTTATGTGTGGTTTGATATACGTCATTACACGAATTGGTGGCGTGCTAAGATATTTATAGCAATATCTATCGTACTGACGATGTATGAAAACAAACTGCGTTTTAGTATGAATTTCGAAAATTTTTAAAAGAAAACATCAATTTTTAAGCTGTTTTAGGGTTGCCACTATAATGCCGTCCACATTATAATACTTTTAACGGTCTGTTCTCAGTCCGATGTCAGCATTTTAGTGTCCCAATCAATGTAAGTAAGTAGGTTGGCTCGTTTGTTGGCATTATTTCTTCTAATCCGATAGTTTTTTTAAATTCCTGTTAATCAAACTCGGGACCGTCCAACAAAATAGGTATGAGTCAATTATTTGTTCTCTCAAAATTATAAAGATAACTAGAAGTTGCCTGAAACTTCGTTCGTGTGTTTGGCCTATTCTTTTCGCAATAAAGGTAGCCTATATAATTTTCTAAGCTCTAATTAATAAACAAATTTCATCAAAATTAGTTTCACGGTTAAGGCGTGAAAGTGCAACAGAACAGACCTTCTCAGGCATAATATTAGAAAGAGATTTTTTTAAATCCATTCTAAGATATTACCTGTAAATATATTTTGAGAATCGTCTGCTGTTTCTGGTTTATATCACACAGTTACAGCACTGAGCCATTTATAATGATATAAAACATGTCTTATAAACCACTTTTGATTCAATTTCGATTTATATATCATTGCTAGCTGACCCGGATAAATATTTCAAAACCAAACTTAGCCAAATTGGTCCAGACGAGTTTTTGTGAGACTAGCAAACGTCAATTCATTTATATAGATAATATTTCATATGAAAATATAATAATTATACATATTTTTATACAATCATTGTAATATTTTCAAATTATATAAGTAATATTAAATATACCTACATAATAAGTTCTCATTTTATTAATATCTGTTCATACATTTATGAGATTTTCTTATTTTTGTATTCATATCGGGTTTTTGAAATTGTCTTCAGTTTCACATAATGAAATTTTAGAGAAGTAATATTTGTCTACAATAATCCCAGGAACGGCTCCAGTGATTGAAAATTTTCACTAATAAACTCGAGAGCAATGAATCCGGGTCACTTAAAGATGCCTGAAAATCTCGGAAACTAATAAATTTAGCAAAATGAAATGAATTGTGTTTAAAAGACAATTGAATACTCCTTAAATTAAGGTATTAAAACTTAAAACTCTATTGAACACAATTTATTTCATTAAGTCAGCATTCTTTGTTTCCGAGATTTATAGGTTTCTTTAAGTGACCCGGATTCATTGCTCTCGAGTGTATATAGGGTCGTGATCGCAGCTAGCTTATAATATTTGTAATACATATTATTCATTTACAAATTATGAAATATAGTAGGTATTTGTGGAATAATATTAATTAATTATTGAGGAAATATGTAAATCTCCGTCTATAACATTTGTCCGTTGAAATGTTAATAAGGAAGGAAAAACGTGTTAACAGTATTAAGATACGCCGATAAGACTGGCTGAAGCCCTTGGAATTGCTTCAAGGTCCAGATAAAACTTCGAAATAATCCACTAACCTAAATTCATTGAATCTCGTCAAACGATAAGCCCGTAGCGTATTCAAATTTTTTTTTTTACATATTTGTTGTAAACAAGTATTTTAAAACGGTATCTTCGTATTTTAATTTTAATTTTGTTTAATGTACTTGTTGGGTAGCTTTTACAAGCTGCTTCGCTTGCGTTCATGCCCTTTAATATTGTTTGTCTTGATTTATCAGGTGTGTACAAAGGTCCATGAATTTAGCTATGAAATTATATGAAAACAAAATCACATTCCATATATAAATTATAAGTTTATACTTCATAATAGATAAGACCTGCAAATTCAGATTAATGATGCGCAGATCAGGGAGAAAAATGTTTCAATTAGAAAAGCGAAAAGCCTGAAGATCCCTTTAAAGAAAATTAGATGATTTGTGAAATAAATACCTTGTTTCGGCCTCCTGCCAATAAATTAACTTATACACATTAAGTCGTCATTAGACTTGCAAAGAATTGACTTGTAGATATTTTTTAGCATCGCTAAAATCCAAACATGACAAATCCAAATCCAATGACATTTTAATTTTTCATACACAACAAATACATAAATAATAGAAAGTGTAAAATCGACACACTTTCCACCGGTTTCCATTATTATAAGAGCATTTGACGTAATACTAAATTATAGTGTGACTAATAATACTCAATTGATGCAATTTTCTCACGCGTTTAAACATTTACTTTTCACTGAAAGTGAATAGATATGATTAAAATTATGTTACGGATTGAAAGTTTTTTTGCTTCTTTTTAAATTTTTTTTTTCACATTTCATTTTATTTCACAGACAATCTCTATTTATTTACCAATTAATGTGTTTGATCCACGTCTCTTTGAAAATATAGGAGTTCACTTCAATCTTGTACAACCAAGGCACAATCATTGTAACAACATTGTCAAATAAAGATATAGTTCACATTTTTTTATAAATTATACATAATATATGTATTTATTGTTAAAGGCATGTCTTGAACAAGAAGCCCGCGTGGCGGAGCTCCGATCTCTCGCAGCCAGGGTGGCGGCAGAGACAGGCTCCCGAGCGTTGCAGGCTGACGCGGATGCATTGGCCAGACGGCTGCAGCTAGTCGCTGGTGCTGTACAAGCTCTAGCAGACCTGGGAGAGGCCAGGCAGGTTGCCAGGGCAAAAGCGCAACACGCTAAAGAAATGTTCTGTGATATGAGACAAGTGAGTGCCGTTTATTTTGGAGTATTTTGTTACGTAATAGCTTTACTATTCCTTTCTAAGCATGTAAATGTCACAATAAATTATATTTTTAATAATATTTTTTATTAAAATATATTACTCTGAAATGTATTTAAAGCAGTCATTAATTCTTAACACTTATATTTTGTCCGTCTTTACTCTATACTAATATAGTAGTACTATAAAGAGAAAATGGGCTATTTTTTAAAATAAATATTAAATAAACTACAAAACTATTGGACCTATTTGATAAATTTCGACCGGAAATAAATTGATACGATTCATGAGTAATTACAATATTGAAGTGCCGTTAGTGTTGAGTCACGTATGTTCCAAATTGGCGCTTACGTGACCGGTTGCCACGGGATATGTTCTCCTTATTAGGTCAGTGTCGATGGGTTTACGGGTGAATGTTTTTGTAATCTAATCTTTTGCAAGTTGTATAATACCTTCTGCGTCATAATTGTATTACGTATGAATAAGATGTTAAATCACTATTACTTTATTTGTATATATTTTCCAGGATTTGACCCCAGTCCACGAGGATGGTGAAATCGTCGAAGATAAACTCATAGCTTTACGAGATAACCTGATCGCGCTCGGCAAGAGTGAGGCAGATATAGCGCCCGCTAAAGCGGAGTTACCAGAAATCGACCGCGATGTATCTGAAGAACATTCCATTGTTAGGATTCTTGAGCTATGGCAGGCGATGTTTAGGGACACTTTCCTGCACTACCATAGACTATCCACAGCATTAATAAGATCTGGTGACGCCGCCACAGCTTTCAAACTATGGCACGAATATCTGTTAGATCTACAGTCTTTCCTCTCCAGCACAGTTCCCGCCGATTACGAAAATCTAACTGAACATCGTAGATTGTGCAGAGTTCACAGGAACTTGTTAGCTTCGCAGAGATCTGTCTTAATTAATGAAAATAGAGACACAAACAACCGTGACCTAGCTGACAAATTCGATACACTGACAAATCTACACAATGAAACTTTAGCAAAAATCGTCGAAAGACACGAAGAAGTCAGTACAAGAATTGCCGCCTGGGATAACTACAGAGAAATATACACAGAATTACTGAAATGGCTCAAAGAACTCGAAAGAGAGAAAGAAAAGTTACAACTACGCTATGTCCACATAAAGAGGATAAATAAGACGTTAACACAAGTACAGAACCTCGCTGATAAACTACCTGAGGGGCGTAAGTTTGCTGAAAAACTCTTCAGCAATCTTAAAAAGGTTTTGGAGTTCACAGAAGACACCTATGGCGCATCTGCAAGGATGGAATACGCTGGCATCGTGAAGCGAGTAGATAACTTACAGGCTAGTTTAGACACGTGGCGTGACTTCCTTACAAGGATATTAGGTCTCATTGCGGAGTATGAAACTTTGACAAGCGATTTACATAAGCTATATGCAAAAACTCAAAATGACATAATGACATATTCAGATGAAGAACGTCTCTCGAGATCTCAAATCAAGAAGACGATTGACAAATTCATAGATTTGAGAACAAAGATCGATAAGACTGAAATCCAAACAGAAGCCCTAAGTGTAATTCAGGAACAACTTAAGGAATGTCTCAGTCCGCAGGATATTAGAATAGTCAACCAAAAAGTATGGCAACTACGCCAACAACGTGCTGACTTAGAACATCAACTTTCCATTATCATTCACAAACTACAAGAGAGGCTAGAGATCTACACTATATTTGACTCCAGACTGCTACGTTTCTCTGAATGGTTAAAGTCTGTTGAATTAAGACTCGAATCAACGACCTCTAGTGAAGCTGGTGCTTTAGATCCACATGATTTAATTAAAAGAATAAATTCTGATCTTCAATCTGAAACAGCGATGAAAGAACGTGAATTTGAATGGCTAACAGAAACCGGTATTTATCTAGTCGATTTATCTAAGAAAGACGAAAAGTCATACAGCAAAAATACATCCAAACAACTGAAGGATGTTCAAGAACGTTGGCATAACTTGCAAGAATCGAGAAGAAGTAGAATAGCAAAAATCACTGAGCTCTTGATAACTATATCACAACTTGAAGAGCGATTAACTGAAATAAGAACAAAATTACATATGATCGAATCTAAATTATCTATGTCAGTAATCTTAGAACACTTAACAACCAAGGCTGTTGATTCCCAGTTCCAAAGCCGGGACGAAATTCACAAAGACATTGAAAACGAGAGTGAAGAGGTTGGTAATACGCTGAACCTCTGTGAGCTAGTCTTTAACGACCCTGATGTATTGAAAGGCAACTTCGATTTGCGCAATCTACGCACAGGAGTCGAAATCGTCGATAAGAAATGGAAGAACATTTGCGATATGTCAGAACAACGAAAGACCGCTCTTAAAGAGATTCGCAAATCGGCCGAACTGGGCAACTCGCTGCTTCCCAAAGTCGAGAAAAAATTGGATGCTATCGAGAGACGTGTGGAGAAAGTGGAAGCTAGGAAGCAACGTGGGGAAAATGAAGACGAGAGTGTATCGAAGGCTGTGATCAAGGACTTGGATGGTTTAGAAAGTGATGTTAAGAAACTGGAGGATGCGTATGGCCGAGTGGTGTCTGCGAGAGGAATCGAACTCCGTGGAAATGGAGCTGATGACGCGGCGAGATTGCGTTCGGCTGTGAGGCGTTGGCAGCAACTTAGGGTCAGGGTTGACGCGGCTGGAGCTGATGCCCACAGACAGTTCGTGGCTGCTCATGGAAAGGCTGTGGTTGCCCTCGCTGAAGCTGATGTCAGACTGACAAGGGCCTTACATCTCTCTCCCACACCAACAGATAAGGAAGCCATTCTCAAGGAGTTGGAGGTTAGTTAATCCTATTAATATTATAAAATTGTTTTTTTTTTTACATGCTCTAGTTTTAACATAATAATCTCATTAAGGCTATAAACGATAACCTTTGTTGGTGATGACCGATATTGCACAAGTTCATAATATACTTACTTCTATGAAAATAAAACGAAGACTAAAATAACTAATATAAAGATACCGTTAAATACGTACACATACTATAATCAACAAAAATATATTCAAAATAATAATGAGTTGAAGTTTTTGGCTTATATCATTTATTAACTTATTTTTATTAAGTAATATTTTCATACAATATTCATTAGGGCGTGGAACGTGACCTACAAGAATGTGAGTCTTACGTAGAGGCCGGCGACCGACTCGCGACCGCCGTGATGAGTGTAGCGGGCGTGGCTGACATGGTTGCCGAATACCGCGCTCTTTACACTGATGTGCGCATGCGCTTAGATATCGCCAGAGCCGAGGTCGTCGGAGATGTGGATACGGCCGTTCAGGTATTTAATTAACTTTTTTAGATTAACTCCTACACCACGTTTACTATACAAAAAAAAGATGAGGAATAATCCTTTATGGATCCCAACTTTATTATTAAATTATATTATTATCTAATTCTAAAAATTTATTAAGATATTGCATTAACTTTCTTTAAAAATTGTATAGAATTTCTGTTATAGAGCCTGTTGCTGTTGCAAATTCTTGGTAGATGATGACAACGATCCTTTATTAATTTTGATACCCCAACTCGTAAATATTTGGATACATTTATTTATAATAAATGGGTTTTTAGGTGGACACCCTCAGGTGGGAAACGGACGCCGCCCTTCAAGTGGACACGCTTACATCCAAAGAGACTTATCGCGTCGAACTTGCGTCCGCTGTAAAAGAGGCCTCGGAAGCTTTAGAAGCGCTCAGAACAGCTCTCCTACATGAAATCCCGGAAAACGCCCCAAGCGAAGAATTGGCCAACGCGGCCAAAGAAATCGCCAAAGCTGGCATCAAACCCTCACAAACGTTGGAGCTGGCCAAACATTTATCGGAATTACTCCTAACCGAATGTGACGCGACGGAAGACGAAGCTATGTTGAAGGAAGTCGAATCTCTTGCACTTCGGTATGAAGATCTCCTGAACCAGGCCAAGAAACGCGAACTACAGATAAACAACTTGAGGTAAATCTTAATGATGTATCCTTAAGGGTCATTAGCACTAGATTCCTTGTTACCGAGAAACATCAACCAGTAATTCTATGATAATTTCTGGTAGTTAAAGAAAACTATTATCGTTTATGTTAATGTTTAAAACGTTTTCATAGAAATATAAATCTTGTTTGATGCGATAGCTTGCGTTAAATTGGAACTTATCATAACTGGTGATTATTTCTGGGTTATGGGAATCTGGCCGAATTTCCTTGTGGCTGATATTCCAATGTTTGACAGTTGGAAATCAGATCAGAGGTTAGCACTAGCACTTGGTGGTGGGCTTTCCTAAGAACATTGGCACTAAACTTGAGCAACATTTTCAGCGTTTAACAATTAACAGGTTGCTTTTTTTCTTTGGCTTCGACAAGCGTTTTGTACCACTTAAACATTCGATACAATCAAAATTATGCAAAAAATAACGCAGTTTTAACTTTGATAGCTAAATTGTTGTTCGTTTTTTATAAGAAATTTAATTGAACTGTAACTGAAAAAATCCAATGTACATATTTTTTTTAAGTAGGTTAGATTTTTTTTTTAATGTAGGTACATTTTTTAAAATACTGTCAATTGAAGTGATGCGTTAATAGAGTTAATAAGTGTATAATAGTGTTGCCTGTTAATAGCATGCGTGATATAAAGTGGTTTTCTCGTCCTAGGTTGCCGCACTCCGCGTCCTACGCTCTCACTTGCGAGCAGTGAGTATCGCTTTTGATAATCCACCTTCACACATCGCAATTGCACCGTTTTTTTGTTATCTGTCACATTTCTTTGTAGATTTTCTTTCAAGCTTGGTATTTTTTAGGAATAATAAAAATCGTCATATTTTAAATGCACGAGTTTCTTTTCTTCGAGCTTGGAGCAGACGAGGTCGCAGGCAACAACTAGCATTTGCTTAGTGATTTAGTCTAATGATACTAATGTGCCTTAATGGATTTTTACTAAAAATTATATTAACATAATAATAAATATTTTATATAATTCTTTACATAAGCTTTAAATTCTTGTGACAGATAGTAAGAAACGATGTTTCGCTTGTAGGATGTAGACCTGTACGCATGTATGTATGTGTAGTAATGAGTATGCACTAATTTGTAATAATTACATTTTTGCACTTGTATATCTTTTTTTAAGTTTTAAGTATTTTTTTATATTTCTATTACTTTTAGTCATGGAACAATTGTTTTTTGTAGTATCTATAAATGTTCCAGTATTTTTTTTATTTGTTTATATTATTTTAAAAAAGATTAGGTGCTTCCTTCATTCATTATTACTTTCAAATGAAACATTAGCTAAGTACCAATTATTGTAAATTTTTTACTTAGGTTCAATATAGTCAACTATGAGTTTGTTAAAGTATTATTCGATACTGTACTGTATTACTATGTAAATGTCTCTATGAAAAATGTTACGGTGGTGGAAAGTTACCTTACAAGACCTTAGACACTATCACAGTTTTTGAACAGGTAAAATCCCGTCGAAAAATCTCATAGTAAACTCATGGTTGAAAAACACTTTAAAGCAGTTAACGCACTTTTAGTTAAAAGTAGCAGCTAACGATTAAATAAGTTTACGATGCGTATTGTTATTGGCTGTTATATTTAACTATTCGCGTTAACTGCCCATGCAAAGGCTGAATCTGATGGTGTAATGAAATCTCCAGTGAATCCGGTCGACTGACGTGTCCGCTATGCTCTGACCGAAACTGGAAGCAGTTGGACAATGATTTGTGGCGGTTGGAGCAATGGCTACAATTTGCGGAAGCCATGCACGAAGCCAGGCACGAACCGCCTGAACAGTACGACGCGCTTGAGGATACTATACAGGTTAGTATCGCAGACCAAACAAAATAAAGGAGTATAAGAAAATAAAGGATAAATATCAATAAATACTTACTATCATGAATATGTATAATACTTACTGTCATTAAGAAAAAACAGCATGTCAATTATGATAGTTTCTTATTGGCAAGGCAGCTACTTCCAAATATTTACTTTTAATTATTGTAGTTTTAACTTGTTTATTGATTTTTTAAATAAAATTTAAAAATACATAATTATTTTAAATCTATAAAGATCATTATGAGCAAACCCCTCGAAAAAAATATATACTTATCAAAAAAAGCTTCACATGTGATCACATTTAATTTCTTTAGGACCACCGTGAATTCCTACTAGACCTGGACTCTCATAAGGCTCTCATAGTATCCCTGAACGTGGTGGGCTCACACGTGGCCCGTCACGCTCGTGACGCGTCCGCGGCCGACCGCGTCCGTGAGCGACTTGCGGATGCTAATAGACGATGGGACGAGGCGTGCGCACGCGCAGCCGAATGGCAGACTAAACTTCAGAGGGCGCTGGTGCATAACCGGGAGTTCCATGATATTGGTGAGTTCAACTCTAGCTTTCTAGCAGTAGGTTCTATTAATTAGTATTAGTTGTACTTCTGTAAAGTGAACACGGTCAAATTGTAATAAACTCGTAATGTAAACTGAAACCTCAATTAAGTTTTAATTATTAATTTCAATGAAGTAACATCGTATCAATGAAGCCATTGTATTGGAGCGTATCATTTGTAACTTATGCTTTGCAACTAGTAAGAATTGGTGCTATCCAAGCCAGTACCTATGTGTGTATTACACTCCAGCTAAATGTATGTATGCCTTCCACAGTGGTTGAGTTGGTCAGTCAGCTGGGCAACGCGGAACGTCTAGTCCGCTCTCGTGAGCCACTGCGTTTAACCCTACCGGCTGAAGAGCTGCGAACCGAATTCAGAAGGTTCAGCGAACTTCGGGATGAACTGAGTCGGGCCGAGCCCCGAGTACTCGCCTTACGGGATGCTGCCCAACTCCTGCACGGAAACGATTCTCAGGATGTCTGCAGGCGGTGAGTTTAAATGTTTGCAGCATATTATGAAACCCTATAGTTTTACTTCTTAACACAATTTCCTTCAAAAATTCAACAATGCCTAGTAAAAAAGTGCGACATTGATAATTGAATGTTAAATCCCTTTTCCAAGAATGTCTTAAAAACTCAGGTAGACTAATTGCAAAATAATTGTATAAAGCATAAATGTGATTATGATGTAATAGTCAGTACTGTTTTAGAAAATGCATTAAAGAAATACCTTATTAAGGATTAAGGGATCCTTAAGTTAATTAAAAATATTGATAACAGTTTGGGTGAGCTGCGGTTGCGTCTCCAATCTCTGCGCAAGCTATCAGCGGTGTATGCTCTGAAGTTGGGCGCGGCGTTGGCCAATCAGCCCTCCGCTACCGGATCCGCTCTCGCCGCCGCCGCCGCCACGCTCGCCCCGCAGGTACGACATAAGCTTGTATACGTACATTCAAATATATCAACTTACAAATACATAGAAGTGTGTACTTCTATGTATTGTGTCCTCCAGTCACACAGTCACATTCACACAGTTCATCTAATATACGACTATTTACGAATACATACTTTACATCATTAAATCAAAAGCTAACTCATTTAGATCGCTCGAAATTTCGTCTCAAAAGGTTTCACATCTACTTCATACTTTTTGAAAAGTATAGTATTAAACCTTGAATAATAGTTTATCAAAATTTGCTTATTGCAGCTTTCAACAAAAATTTGATTGGCATTAAAGACAAGCTTTTCACACAAAATATAATATAGGAACGAATCTGCACCGCCTAGAAAATTTAAATGAAATTTGCCAATTGAACGTAAACCTTAAGTTAAACGTTAAGTATAGTTTAAGATCGTAGTTAAGTAGCTATTCTTTAATAATAAAAAAACACTATTTTTATCTTTAATATTTCTTATATTGACTGCCATAAAATATTTACCTATTGTCAAGCTAAAGATAGTGTTTGTATCACAAGTAGAGCTTGGCACAGTAAGTTGACGTATTGTTGTCTCCGTAGCTGATGCAGGAAGACCAAGAACCAACCTTCAGTCTGCCGCCCCTCACCGACAACGAGTAAGTATTGCACCACACCATTTTGACCCGACAATCTCAGTAACTAGTTAATACTTAGAAAAAAAAGTAGGCTTTTGTGAGATGCCGTTAATGAGAAGCTAATATATTTTTCTAATTACAATAATATTTGGAAAATATACGTCTACAGAAATGTTTATTCGTAACTTCGTTCATGTGAGCATATTATTTCTCATTGAGAAACGTAGCGTAGAATCTGTGAAAGAATTTTTAAAGAAACCTAAACATAAAATTATGCTATTTATATTATCAATAATATATTTTGTAGACATTAGTTTATTCATTATAAACAAAAATACAAATTTTACCTCTTCTTATTAATAATTTAGTAGCAGCCAGTGTAGAATCTGTCATGCATTAGGGCGTCGAGAGTACATCGAAAAGTTATTGAGATTGACCTATATACATAGATAGTCTCACTATGTAGATAATAAATATCAGTACCATCACTTCACGTTACTTTGTTAAATTCGCTAGCTCACCCAGTTTTCATATTTCCTGGCACTTTTACTTTCTACCAGAATATACTTGTTTCAATCTGTCTCTTCAAAATCTTTGACTGTGGTTTGATTTCGCAAACATCTTCGACTTGCACAATGACTTCCGAATATTGTAAAGACGTTATTTTAAACGGAAACGGAACGGAAGAACGTTCTTGATTATGATTGGTAAATTCAACGGGAAATGGAATTGTATTCTGAACCAATCATCACCAATAACGGCGTATGGCGTATCCCATCTAAAATTACGTCTTATAATGTGCGGAATGCTCGAAACAGCATAGGATAAAATTAACTTAAAAATATTAAAATTTTCAGCGTTCCAGCAAGCGATGAGACAGAAGAGCGCTCTTTATCAGGCGTTCAACGCGGGTTAAGATTCGTCTGTCGCGTCGCCCGCGCATCGCTTCCTTTCCAAGCTCTGCTATTACTACTACTCGGGGCAGCTGCCTTGGCGCCGCACACACAGACCGACTGCCGTGCGACGCCCAGCCTCCAACCGGTCCTCAGATATCCAGATGGCCCTCCACCCATTTAAAACATTATCATAACTCGGTCTGAAGAAAAATTTCGTCCAAAATAACGAAATTTTGCTTCAGATCGAGCTTCGAACGGTTGCGTAAAGCATGGATTTTATTATTGTTATAACTCGTAAGATTCTCGTAATGTTAAGTAAGATGCTCTATAATGAGCCTTCGCCCGAAGCGGCCCATGGAAGCTGAATTCTCGAAGGCCAAAATCATCACATTTCCAAGTCTTTCCCCCTCTAGAGAGACTTTCCATTGAACAATTCCCGACCAGAGTCGCCTTTGACAGATGGCGTGAGCGCTCAACGCCGCTTTTGTCGAAAAAACGCGGTAATTGAGCGCGGAGTGACATTCCATATCGTGGTGCTAGTGCGCCCGCGCATGTAAATAAAACGTTTTTGTATATTTGTAACGTTTGTTGAAAGACACCAGCGCGGGCTCGCGACCGACGCCGGATCGAACGAAATATATATAAAAATATATTTAATATTTATTATTTATATAACCTGTATTTAAAGATGGCGCCGCACAAATGATACGAGGCGACGGCTTATCGCATTCACGCATTGTTACTTAAAATAGATTGTAAGGACTGTTTATAAAGTCAAATATAAAGCCTTGCATTGATTGTATTGTTTTTTATTTTACCTGTACATATTATGAAAGATATGGATAACTAAGTCGCGCCCGCAATCTGCGCACGCGCCGTCGACGCGGGACCGAACTGCGGGCCACGCATACTTCAGATTCTACAATCTATAAACCAGAAGTTAAGAATAAGCTATTATTTTTTGGTTAAATAAATAATAATAAGCTTGTTTTTAGACTTATTTTTTTGATTTTTTTTTCTTTAAGAAAGATGTCTAGTTTCGGTCTGGAGTCAACTTATAATCTTATTAAGTCACAACAATTTAGTATAAACATGGAATGAAATTTACCAAAACGGTAATAGATAAAGGATGTTACTGAATAGAAAAAAAATTGAAAGCTATTTAGATTTAATTTAAATTAATTAATTCAAATACGCCGAATATGATTTGGAATAATAGCAACACAAAATACTACTAGCAACTGCCTCTACTGATCTGATCAGTTGGTTGTACTATATATATTATAGAGGGTAAGAAAAGTTCTATACATACGGTATCATCGGAAGGCGGCGGCGGCGGCGTGAAGAAAGCGGCTCGACCAACGCCTGCCGCGTCTCCCCGTATCACTGCGTCCCGAGCACTGCCCACCATCACTTGGCTGAGGCATACTATCACCACCTGCAACAGCAATATCTATCCAAACTCGTCGTCTTGGGATTATGCGAGATTCTATACTTTTTTTGTTCAACGAAAATTCATAGATTAAGTTTTTTCCTACTACTACTACTATACTGTTAATGATTACAAACCATGCTATCCGTAATTTATAATACGTAAGTAACAGTCTTTGACGCTTTCACGCCTAAACCACGAAACCGATATTGAAATTCCACCACACAGAAACCAACAGAGTCTAGGGAAAACGCTAGCAAATAAAATATTACCTGAACAATAAGTGAAAGTAGGTTACACAATTGCAAGGCAAGAGTGGCGCGCGTGAGAGGCGCCCGTACCGCGTCCACGCACCCACGAGCGTGCAACGACGCGCCCACCAGGGGCGGCGAACTCGCCCACGCGCCCCGCCATTCCCACTGCAAGTGCAAAGGAACTCGACAAGTAAAAGTCCAAGACAAAAATTACAAAAAGATCTCACAATGAATCAAGAAATTTCCAAAAATTGTCGATGATCTATCTCAATCAAGTCAGTCAAACAAAAAAGACCGTTGTTGAAATGGCATCGGATTATTTGTTTTATGTATTTCTATCAATAAATCATTATATTTATAACTAGGCTTTTATTTCGCTAGTCCGCGCGCATGTTTAAGTTTATAGTATGGAAGTAAAACAAAAAGGTGAGAATGCCATTCCATGGTTTTCTATTTGTTATTCAATTGTTTTAACATCCAGATCTTTAACTTAGTTACAACTCTGGAAGCTTTAAAATAACGTTTATTTTAGAGAATTACATATATCCTACTCATATAAAAAGTGCGTGTCATTTTTGAAGTCACAGTTATTATATTATTATTAGAATTTATACACAAACAGAGGCAATCCTCTGTCAGAAAGCCAATGCTTGCCTATCCAACCGAAACATTCAAATATGTGGGGATTCGACCTGAGGATTTCCGGCGCAACACGATGCATACAATTTAACCACGGAGGTAATATATATGTATTAAATAAGCACAAACCTGTTGGAGCGGGTCGTGGTAGCAGGCGGCCAAGACTCGCGGAGTACAACACGAGTATGGCGTCACATAGGGAGACGCCTTGCCGTCTGGACGCGTCAACCTGTAACCAATACCTTATTATAGAATCATCATTTTTTATAACCCTATTTATGTTATCCTTATTAAATATAAACATTTAGTTAGTAAAGTAAGATCAGTCGGAAAAACAGTGAGTAACAAGAGAAATTTAAGACAATATAAAAAACCTGCCATCATGTTGAATACAATTAAGAATAATGAATGGATAAACCGTATATCATCTATCAGACGTCGATCAAGTCAAGATCAAGCTTTAATAGTAATTGGTCCATTTTTAAGAGTCCCGACGCCACAAACAGACACTCGTGGTTAAAAGAGAATATGACGAATATTCTTACTTCATAACAAGATCCGAGTGTTGGTTGAGGTAATCGATATTGATCCAGGGTATCTCGTACCAGTCGCTGGGCTTCTCAGCGCCGCAGCAGTTCAGCTCCACCTGAAATTTATTTCCATATACATCAAATCCTAGAATTTACCCAACATATAAATAAATATATTCTAATATTATATAGCTGTAGTGATTGTTTGATTCGAATTGAAAAATAATTTTTGTGTAATGTGTTGGATAGTCCATGTTTATCGAGGAGGTCAACTGATGAAAATTTTACCAAAAACTGGAAAAAAAATTCCCTTGAAAGCAAAAGAAATCACGATACACCACTAGTGTACCTATTCACATAATTAAAATTGGTTTAAATAATAGTCGTCTTATCGACGAATCGAATAATATCAAAGTAATGATTTGTTAATAGAATATATCACCTGCATTGTATCCAATAAAGTTTTCCAAGATGGCTCCGTGAGGTACTGCGAGATTCCAACTCGTAGTGAGGAAGACAGATCTTTTAAAAGCGCCTGAAAATGTAATAATAATAAATTAATAATGTTATGAGAAAGTAAATATTACGTTGGCAGATGTACCTGATGGTAAGGGAACACTGCTACTTATGTCTTATGGACAACTACCGCACCGTCGTTGTGTTGCCAGCTTTAAGACAATTGAACCGGATTCACTGTGTTTGTAAGCGTTTATTTAACGGCAACATCCCGTACTTACGTCTGCGTGAAATTGAGATCAAAAAAGACCTGCTATTAAACATCGTTCAATCGTTTTTTATATACCTATCTATTTAATAAACTCTTATTACAAAACAAACTAAAGATATTTTAGTATTGGTTGCTAGGATACACGTCTAACGGTCATACAAAAATGAGGTTTTTCTCTGATAACAAACCCGTATCTTTTAACCGCGTTTAGGAAGAAGGCAGTTAGATCAACAATATTGTTTACAATATACAAAATTTTAGTGAACCGACACTTATAGGTTAACTTAAGATGTGTCATAATGTGATATGTACTGATACTTGTTTTAAAAACTATTTCTTGAGATTGGGAAGGTTAAGTTTGTGCTAACCTTTAAAGTGCTTCTGCAAGCTGCATACACCAGCATGCCATTAGCAGCCACCAGAGAGCCGCTGATCATCCATATTCGGCTGACGGTTGCTGTTCGATGCCAATGGGGGTACCGGAGGACGTACGTCAATAGCCGCAGACCGCTAGTGTAATGCAGCTTCATGCAGTATGCTTGCAGCAAAATTAAGCCGTAGAGGAGGTACACTGTTAGCTGGAATTGGTGAAAAGTCAATGTTAAGAAAACAAGTGAAATTAAGGACAATTTAAAAAAACCCACGACATGTTGATTACAAATAGGAATGTCTAATACATATCTAAGAGCTTTCTCGATCACGTCAGGTTGCAAAAAAAACTAAGAAAACATCTCTGTTATCGTCAAGTGTTAAAAATATTAGAGGAAAAATGACACGAATTTTTCGCTAAGTTCTTTCACAGAATTTCAATAACCAATGTATCGCAACCTACCTTATGAATATTCTTCAATAAGGACATAACACGAAAGGAGACGTTATAACAAAAAATGGCCATCACCAGCGAGATGATGAGTTGTGTGATCAGCAACGCTCGGAGTACATTGGCCAACCTCTCCCGGCCCTCCCTACTGAACGTTAACCCACGCCACGCCATATGACAACATGGCGGGACATTCTAGAACCACCAAAATAACACCAATATTTAAAAACCCATACCGAAAAAATTCGTATGAAATCTTTGGCAATTTGGTTAATGAATGACATGTCGAAATGGAATGACAATGTCAGTATCATTAAAATACATTTGTCATAAAAACTATTTCCTTGATTTCTACTGATAAGGTCGTATTATAATCTAGTTATATATAAAACCAAGTCGGTTTATTTACACCATTTATAACTACAAAACGGCTGGGCCATTTTAATGATCTCTGTTGTTGGATTCGCCTAATCCGATAATAGTAGAATAACTATTAAAAATACTATTAAAAAAGTATGAAGGAAATTCGTTTTCACTTACATTTTCTATGACACGTTATTATGTGAACTCTGAAGCGCTACGAAGTTCGTGTGGTTCACTAGTATCCTCATAATCCTACTTACATATAGTGGCTTACAGCCCATTGAGACTTGTCTGGTGGAAAACCTCCAATCGGCCCAAATATACTTTTGCCTACAATCCTACGTATATAACAAGTGAAATTAAAGACTTGAAAAAAATCCGACATGTAAACTACAAATAAGTTTTCAAATAAAAAACACATCCAAATCAGCCAATTTATTTAGGAGCTACTGTACCACGGACAGACAAACACAACAAAAGACATCAAAATTATAACGCCAATCTTTTTTCGTCGTGATTTATGGAAGTCAGCTAAGTTTCATCAATACCTCCTTGGTGACGATAATATTGACCATAAACAATGTTTGACAACCTAAGCAGTTCCTTGTTTGTATTGAAAAAATGGCGTGTTTTAATATAAGCTTCTAATTAGATAAAAAGTTTATTTTAATCTGTAAAAGTATAGCTAACGATGGCGGAAGGCGTTAAAAGAGTAAAAGTGACGTGGAGCGATGATTTAAGTCATAATTCTGAAGAAGACAGAGGTTTGTATTTTGGCAGCATTAAAGTTGTTGTTGTTGTAAGTTTGGATGAAGGAGGGATTCAAGTCAACTGTGTAATTTATTTCAATTTTTGTTTGTTAAGCGGTTGTTAATTAAGAGCCGATTTACATGAATATTTTTGTGTTTCTTCAAACTTACAGTTTTATCGAAATTCAAATATATGTTTACCTTGTGAAATTCTGTTTTATTCACTTTATTACATTCAAAAATCGCTTTATCGGATTATCTAAACGAATTTTTATATTGTAATGATCAGAGAGACGTACAACAATGAGAGGTTGTATGTGTCTCTGACACAGATATTCCGTAGCCCGTTCCTGACAGGGTGTTTCTTGAATACAATGCTTAAGCATACTGACACGTTCTATTATAAAGAAGTGTTCAAGTGAAGTTGAAGGCAATTAAGAAACACCCGACATTTAATAAATAGATATCTACAGATAAATAAGAGTGTCTGTTTGTTCCGGCTAATCTCTGAAACGGCTGGACTGATTGGATATTCTGTGCGGACGAAGTACATTCTATTACAATTTTGCTGTTCGCTACTTTACTCTGTTTATAGGCTATATAACATCACGTTACGACGAAATTAACGCGGGTGATACTGCGGGGCACAGCTAGTTACAAATAAGAATGTTTTATAAACAGATGAACAGACCTTGATAATTAGTATGAACCATGAGTTATGGCGATCACGTCAGCTTTCAAACAAAAAAAAAATACATCATAATCGGTTTATTGGTTTAGAAGCCATACCACAGAAAGTTACACAGACACTTTAAACTTATAACGCCCCTCTTTACCGTCGGTGGTTACAACTGTAACTACTAATACTATGCAAAATAATAGTATACTTGATATTTCAGAGCGCGAGCGACAAGAGCAACTCGCACGAGAGTTAGCCGCGCTCGCTCGCGTCAAACCCGTGTACGAACCTGCCGAAATGCAGATGCTCATCTCCTACATTATGGACATGACCACACTCTATGACCTAAGACCAGAAGACTGGAACGAGGAAGCCAAACTCGGTATAGAAGAATGGATAACAGAACCAAAAGCCCTCATCCTCTGCGTGTATTTTAAAGGCGACAAGCTAAAAGCAGCATCAGATATTCCCCTGTCACCAGTTTACGACTTGACGTACTTTATCAGACCACCTGACTTTGTTTTCAAAGCGGAAACCTTTCATGATGATGTAGTCTTTGGCACTTTCGTGGATTCTGTTGAGTCGAATATAATAAAGCAACTGGAGTTGGTGTTTGCACCATTCTTCTTCGCTATCAACACTTGGCCTGATAGTAAGTACTTACTTGTGTGATGATTAAATATAGTTCTTTTAAATAATCGATATTTTAAGAAGTTAATTAACAAGCATTCTATTTTTTAATTGCAAAGTAACGCACCAAGCGCCATGATGTTTTTGTTTACATCATTGTATTTTCATCGGTTCTTATTAAGTTTGATTAGTTTCAATGTAATCAACGTTCTGATGTGGTCAGAATATCATTGAAACACTGTGTTATATAGATACATAAAGAACAAGCTGATAAAATCATTTAAATAAAATCGAATTCTTAAAATACTAATACGCCTTTACTAGAAATTACACTGCCATAATATTACACAGGTGTCAAGAGCGAATTTTGTTCACAAATCCACACGTTTCTCGCAAAATTAACAGACATGTACTATAAGATGCTGGGTCTGACCGTTTTATACATACCCAGAGAAGGCCAGCAACTAACATTTGAAAAAGCAAGCACCGATAGGGAGCTAGTGAAACGGCTTGAAGGGGTCGTGGTGTACTGGACGCATCAGATCAAGTCATGCATAGAAGACCAGTCTTCGGTGGCCTCTCAGAAGGAGCTTTTGTGCCCAAGTGACGAATATGATTTTTGGGTTTATAGACGTAGGTTCTTCTCTTAATTTAATACTTTATAGTAAAGTAGAGTTATGGAGTAGATAAAGGTTAATCATCACTTTTCTGAACAAGAAATAACGATAGTCGGAATTGTGCCTTATGGTTTTCTATGTTTTATACTCAAACCAGGATCTCTGACTTTTACGCGGAATTAAACAAACCAGTATCAAACATTCCTAACTATTTGACATTAAATAATGCTTAATTTATTTACATACCTTCTTGTAGATATTGTAGAAAGAAATTAAAATTACTAGCTGCCTAGTCCTGCGTTGTCTTAACTAAGCGCGTCAATATCTCTAACCAATCTTGTCCAAGCAATCTTCATTGGCCATTTGATTTTCCAGATGAGAACCTAAATGCACTCTTGTATCAACTAAGGAATCCCGCCGTAAAGCACATCACAAAGATTCTAGTCACAACTCATTCGACGTTCATCCATCAATTTCAAGCACTCTGCGATGAAATTAACCAAAAGCTCAAAGAGGCGACCTCTAATATCGAATTTCTTCAAATTATAAAACAACCCTGTGCTATTCTTGAATGCGTCGAGGATCCAGACGAGATATCCAATCATGTTCCGCAAATTGTCAACCTCTTTAGGGTCATATGGATGGAGAGTCCGTATTACAACTCTGAAACACGAATAACTAATCTCTTCAAATCTCTAAGCAATCAGATAATAATCCTGTGCCGAAATTACATAAAACTAGAGGATCTTTTCAACGGACAGACAAAGAAAGCGCTCGGCGAATTCAGCAAGTGTATAGATTGTTGCAAACGGTACAGGGAGATTTACGAAGTGATGGCGGAAGCACATAGCGACGTGAAACCTGGCACCTGGGAGCTGGATATTGGAGCGATTTTTAACTATATAGACTCATTTGTCCAGAGGTGCTTTGATATGTTGGACGTCTGTAACTGTATGATTATTTTTGGAAGGTAATATACTATTTATATACCTTACAATTAATTGAAAGAATTGTGTGAGTCCTATATTTCTATAACCAACAGAGCGCTGTTATAAATTTAATGTGTCTATGTGACTATGGGTATGTGTCCGTCTGTGGCATCGTTTGTCCAAAATGAATGAACCGATTTCAGAGTGGTTTTTTATTTGAAAGATGATGTGATCGAGATCTCAAAAATTTATGAGATATTTTCATACATTCATGAGATATTTTTATTTATTTTTTAATAAGCATGTTGGACGTGAGACATTTATTAAGTATTACATAATATCACATAATTTAGTTACTTGACGATTAAGTTAGGTGTACATAGGAATTTTAATTTTTGATATTTATTAAGTTTATATAGCGTAAGTGCTTAGTTGCAATGCCGCATGCAAAAATCTCTGAAACGGCTGGACCGATTTTGATGGGACTTTCACTGGCAGATAGCTGATGCAATAAGGAGTAAATTTGGCTTTTATTTTAGAAATTAATATAAATAAATAATAAAAAATAACTATTCCGCGCGGACGAAGTACATAATTCATATTATTATTTTGCTTTTCTCTATTTTACTCTGTTTATAGGCTATATAACATCACGTTACAGCTAGTCACAAATAATAACCAAAAGTGTGATTATGATTTTAAAATATTCATTGGTATTTTAGAATTGACGAAATGGAAGTTATAAACAAGCCGATGTTTGGTGGCGCGCGGGGCGATCAATTTGAGAACAAATGTGACCAAATCGAGCACATGTTCAACGATGCCTTGGACAACGTGCGAGCCGTCGCTGACACCATCTTAGATGTGCAGGCACCTTCGTGGTATGATGACATACTGCAGTTCAGGACTGTTATCAAGGATATTGAGGTACATACACTAATGTCTGTACTGATTTCAATTGAAATTTTTTGTGTTTGATAGTCCATTTATCGAGGAAGGCTATATAACATCAGGCTCCGACGAAATTACCGCGTGTGAAATTGCGAGGCACAGCCAGTCGAGTTGTATTTATTGAATTTCAGATAATTATAGAAAACTTAGTGGAGACGGTATTTGAAGGCGTGAATCACGTGGAAGAAGCCGTCGTTGCCCTTTATTCATTACACAACTATTCCAAACGGAAAAGTCTCAAACGAATTTTTAAAAGGAAAACCGCAGAAGTATGTTACATCATTATATGTGTTACAATTTTACCCCCTTTATAATGTATCCATCTGTAGGTATACATCGAAACAATTCAAAACAGCTTTGAAAAAAAATATTTTTTGCTATATTTCTAAAATGTCCATAGTAAATAAAAAACATATATATTATTTATTATTACTCAACCTCAAAACTAGCATAGCAGTTGTTATCTTATCGTATATGTTGTGTTCAAAGCTAACTTAACGCATTAGCCACAACACATTTTAATTACAAGGAAAAATAGAACTTGCTTTAAAACTCTTCCTAAAATTACCCCAGTTTCAGTAGATATAAAAATGGTACGACAATTCTTAACTTTCCAGGTGTGGGCCATGTTTAGCGACGAAGTGCAAGAAGCAAAAAAAGAGATGGTGTCAGGTCGCGGTCAGTACCCCACCGACCTACCCTCGTTTTCGGGCAGAGCCGTCGTACTGCGGATGAGGAAGAATCGACTTGCTTATTTAAAAAAGGTTGTCCTTAGACAAGCAAAGTTAGTGTAAGACAGGTGTCATCTAACGGAAAGTACATTTGTATTATATAAAGACAGAAATTTGGGACATTTTAATTTCAAGTACTTTCTTACTTCGCGTATAATCATTATAGTCTAAAATAGTTAATTGCAAGATTACCTACTTCAAAAATGGATCATAAATTGCATCTCGATGACGTAAGCTTTCAAACAAAAAGAACCGAATCAAAATTGGTCCAATCGCTTACGAGCTACGATGCCACAGAAAGACACACATACAGTAGACTTGAAAAACTTGTTAAACTGTTAACACCCCTCTATTTACTTCGCGGTAATAATACAACATCAATAAAACAAGGATATACTATTATCATCATCATACCGTTTTCATCAGGTAATGACGGACGCATCAGTGTGGCTGATGGCGTGTAGCAACTCCGAAGACGTGATAATGCATGTGAATCGACTCATGGGGGCAATTGACGTCGCCATACGGGAGCTGTTCATATCATGGACGGTAAGTTTGCTCGGAGATGGCCTGGACAACAAGGTCAAGGTTGAACATCAAGGAATAAGTATGAACAATATACAGCAAGGAGGAATCAGTAAATGTCCTTTCTCAAGCTTAGCTGTTTATATGGGTTTGGTTATTTTTCATCCAAGCTTGAAAGCATAACAGACATACAGATAAATACTTTCGCATTTATAATATTAATATATTATATTATAAGGTACCTATATTTTATCTTTATTAATACGAATGTAACTTAATTGAAAAATTAAACTCACGACAATTTAAACTAACCATTTATGATAAATATTTTATCCTTTCATAGCATAATCTGGACGAGAAGTGCGGCGCCGGATTGAACAAGACCCTGATGAGGAAAAGTGCTGAGAATCCAGGACTCCTAGAATGTAACATTGATGTGTAAGTTTGGGTAACCTACCCTTAATTTTTTTGATGTAAACACGGTCGGAAAAATGAGAACCAAACTAATTTTGCTGTCCTCAAATTTGGTTGCGTTTTTGAACATCCTGTAAACTTAGATTTAAGAGATTTTCATATGCGACCATTCTTCAAAATTAAATGATTTAAAAATCGATTTGGAGAGGATAGGTACAAATACAATTATTTTTCTTATAGAAATATCCTGGAGCTGTGCAAGGAAGCTCATCATTGGGAGAACTTGGGGTTGGATATTCCATTACACGCATATCAGGTACCTATGGCTTCAAATTTGAAATTATGAATACTTGACTTCAGACTAGATGTGAAATATTAATCGTATCGGACAAGTACATTGCGTCTATTTCATTGATTATTTTTTTCAGATGTGATGAACGTGATCAGCCCTTTGCGTCTACTCTCCTAAAATATCTATATTTCCGGGATTCACTCATAAATTCCAGAGTAATACGTACTCTAGAGCGTCACTTAGTCTAATCTCGGGCAGCGTCGAAAACGTCTAAATATGATTTAGCAAAATTATTTTGCCAAATCTTGAAGATACATTTAAGTTTGATTCCCTTAAGGACAGTAGACACGTGAATTAAGCCACGAAGGCAGTTTGGAAGTCTTACTGGCTACATTTTGCCTGATATGTATGGTGAAGTCGTAGACGGTTGTAGTAATATGGATAATTTTAGGTTTACAACAAAAGCAAGACAGTTTTCTACGTATACGAGAGCGTGTTGGCCGTTGTGAAGGGATATAATAAGATAATCGACTCCCTGTCTGAAGATGAAAGACAACTCTTCATGCCTTTAACTGTGGTACGTACCTTAATTCGTAACTATTATATATTTTTTAATTATAATTTTTGAGTATTAAAAAGTAAATACCAACTAATATAACTATATTTAAGTAGTTTGAACTAGCTATTTCTTTCGCATGGACGTATTAATACTGCTGATACATACATATGCTATATTATTGTAATGTTTCATTAAAATCTGTCAAAGGACATCCATACATCCATTTTCTTAGTTTTGCTTTTATTAATATTAAAATTTACAATAAATAAGAAATTAATCACCCAATGTCATGTTTAAATTAAAAATTAATCATAAATTAACAAACAGAAACTTTAACTCACAAATAAACTTAAAGAGAAGGTAAAGGATTTAAGTATCATCAAAGTTTTCACTGAAACTAGAACCTAAACATGTGTCTAAGTGATCATTCATGTTGGTCATTTCAACCATTTTCATACAACACGGGCAAGGTGACATTGTTCCTGTGGCATTAAGAATCAATGATTCATCATTAATATCTTCACTGTCATCGAAACTTGTAGATGGACCTTCTTCAGGTATTGTAGTGTTGTTATCAAAGAATGCTAGACATTCATCCAAATGTGCTTCTGTTGATTCTGTTACCATTCCACAACATGGACAATTGTGTTCAACTTTCACACTGGCTGAAAGTACTTTTTCTGGTTTTGTATCTAATATTATATTGTCAAAAGATCCCATGTCTTCAAATGTATCTTTATCTTCTATAATATTAATTTTATTTATGATCATTTTAGTCATAGATGTTTCATTCATTGAAGTTTCTAATGGTATGTTGGTTAGATCTATCACTATATTATCTTGTTGAGTTTTATTTTTTTGTATACTATTATTACTAGGTATCACAGAGTTGTCTATATTATTAGTACTTATATTATCTATTAAATCATTATTGAGGCATTCATCTAAATGCCTATTTATTTCATTATTCCTAACTTGTATGTCACAAATAGGACAATTGACTAAATTTTCATCCTTTTTAACCTGAACAGGAATTAGTTTGTTATTGGACTGTGTTATATTAAATTCTTGACCATATAGATCTTTCAACAGATTTGAAGTGATTGTTTTAAAATAGTCATCTATTTTCATTAGCTTTTTGGGTGGTGATTTAAATGTATCAGATGTGGAACTTTGAAGCAACTTTGAACTGTCCCGTTTATTAGGTTTTTGAGAACTGATTGATGGAGACAAAGCCTTGTTAGCCCAAATACTCCTTACTGTCATCACAACATCAGATGTCTGTTTGATATCTACACGGTCTCTGTCCATTACTTTAGGTATTTGAGGGTTAAATATAATGTTGTTTTTCTTTGAAACCACCAGATTGCTATTGCTCAATCTTGGTTTAATCAAATTTGAGTCTTTAAGAACAGGTGTCAACAAATTTGAGTCTTTAACTGTGGGCTTGTCTATTGTTATTGTTTTATTGTTGACAGTAATATATTTAGTAATATTATCCTTATTTGTCTTATTTTCTTTTTTGCTTTTGCCTTTTGGTTCTGGTTCCTTGATTTTAATAAAATTTCCTCCACATTTTCTTTGATGATCTTTCCACCAGTAGTCATTTGGTCCTGGTGCTCTGTTTGCTGAACGTCTAACAATACCAAAATGTGGTCTTAATGATTGACATGGTCCATCACATCTCCACCAATGTGTCTGATACAGTTTCACCTAAAACCAATGTTCAAAATGTGTTTTATCCTGACTATACTATTGTCAGTATAGTAAATAGAGTAATTACATTACTAAGTAATAGTGTAAAACTATGACAAAAATTGATATAACCAAGTTATAGAATAGTTTTAATGGGTCATAGCATAGTTACAGCAAGACATGTTAAAATACAACATTTGCACATGCACAGCACTATTCCTTACCTCATCATGAAAATCATGATAAATACTGATATTTAAGCCTGCAGCCTTGTTGATTCGAAACATGTGAACTTTGAAGTTAGGTCCATGACCATCTCTGTCTTGGTCCCGGCATGTAATAAAGAGAAATGCATGTATCATCTCATGCAACAGTGTTTCTATTAAATCTTTTCTTGGCCGGAGTTTAAGCAAAGGTTCACTTAAAGCTATATCACAGAGCCCACCTCTATCATACCTGAAAAGTGTAAGAAATAACATTAAAATACCTACACATAAAAGTTCATATTCTGTCCAAGTGCTTGGCCACATAGATATAGGTATTCTGGGATGTTACTTCATGAGGTATTGCCTATTGACCTAAATTATTAGTTAGATAAACAAAAAATAAAGAATTCTACAATAACAAAAAAAAGGTAAGGTAGAAACTTACGAACAAATCCCGGCACATGAATACATTTTTTTACTCCAACGTACAACAGCCCGACTTGCTAACTTTGCCCAAAAGAAAGTTTTATCAAATTGTATGAATAAAGCGTGAACATTCGGCGTGGGATCAATTAATTCCAAATCTGGATCTGCTAAATTCATAACATTCATTGTATTTATTTAAGTAAAAATATTATAAAATTTTCAATTTCGTAAGATTTAAAATTTAACATAATCTAATTCTTAATTCTTTTAACTTGTAAGATTAAAATCATAATATGTACCGACATAATTATTTCAAAATTAAAAATTTGCCGGATTTACATTTTACAATTTACAATATAACGTCATCATTAATCAACATCAAGTCTGTCAAATATTCTACTATTCATTGACATTTAACGTACCTACTATGTATATTTTTTGACGCGCTGTAATTATATATAAATAAAACAACTATACATATCCTGTGTAATTACAGGCCTGTGAAAAGAAAGTTCAACCAGGAATTTTTAAACTTACTTGGACTTCGACAATGTCCGATGCATACATAGCAGATTGTGTTTTACAAATTGGTGAAGTAAGTTATAACTTAGTAGCTATAGTCAATTCCTAACTAAATTCGTATTATTTACATAATGTAACTCTTTTCTTAATATACCAGCTTCAAGACTTCTTAACGACGTATAAAAATTGTAATATCAACTTAGTGAAAATCATGGAGAAAATTTGTGATTCGCCTCTTATCGAGTTTGATGTTTACAATGTTTTTGAAATTAGTGTGCTTAGAAAGCAGATTCGTGATATGGAAACAGAAGCCATAACTAAGATACTGGATATGTATAAAGAAATAATCATTTATATTATCATTGTTTACGAGGGATTTGAATCATATATAGGACAGGTAAGAAAAATGCAATGAATCTTATTAGTTCATTTTTGAGTCCAATTAATTTGTCTAAATTTGTTGTTTTTCTTACTGTGTTTAATTGCTATCGGTTAGAGTTGTAAGCAAGTGTAGGTACTGTGTAGACGTATCTATATTTTAAAAGTCTGTTGACTATTTTATGTTGTGGAAAGATATTGATATACATAGATAATCTACATGATGATAATAATAATATTACCTACGATTTATATTATCCTCTTTCCCCATTACAACGACACCAGAAACTTCAAACGTTGCCATCTATAAAATGTATCGGTAATGGTATATTTATGCAGTAGGTAGCACAATTTATTATGGTATTCGTTTATCATTAAGATGGCCGAACACTGGGTAAAATATGTGAGAAGATTCGATCGTCTCATTGAAGATGCCTTACGATTAGCGATCAAAGCTACTATGCAAAACATGTACAAGTGTGTACATGGCGATGGTGAGTTTCTAAACGTATCATAATTTAATTTTTATTTCATTTTTATTGCAACTAACATTTCAACATCTATAAATTTCTTAATGTAAGACACATTCCCATAAAAGAAACTGAAAGTTAAGCAATAGTGCTGACATTTTGATCCTAATTATATGTATATGTCGGCGCAACCAGGTTGCAGATCTTTTGCTATGTCCACACTGTGCCTTTTCATCTTCAACTTTCGTCGTCATCTTTCTATCCAACTTTCGTTTGTTGACGCATTAATTAAATATGACAATTGAACGCGACCCTACGTAGTTGAAAACATGAGCGATGAGAACATTTTACTTGGTGGAATATGTGCGGCTTACTATGTCATAAGAAAATCTAGAAAAAAAAAATTAATAGTCTTATTATTTTGATCCCAAGTTGTGGCAAGCTTCTGTAATTTTCAATAATCTTCAAAGTAATATTTTTTTCTTCGTCCACCATCTTGATGTTGAATGCTTTGTGGCACAGAAATCCACCAATAGCGGGAATCATAATTCGTAGCGCGCGCTATGCTTTCAACTGTCAAAAACGCAAGCGTCAAGAGCATGCTTCACGTGCGCTGTTGAATGCGCTGTGACGCATGCCCTTGATAAACGAAAAATGGAATAGTGTGGTCAATGGTCATAGCATTTGGTTGGGATCGGGATGGCGTCTGATTTTCAATCGTTTTCATTTAAAATCATAAATCGGTTATAGTTTAGCATTTTAAAAAAAACATTTAATTTGGGTAACTCGATTGTTTTTATTACAAAACTTGTTTATCGCCAAATCTAGATCGGGTGGGGTTATTAAACAAGAGCTCTTGTGAAATTGCTATTCATTAGCAAACCAAGAGTTGTCGTGTTATTGGATCACCACCCTGATGACGAGACTTTTTTTGAAAGAACCTAGTCCTCGGTACTCCGTCATATACATTAAGTAACTTTTATATAAATAAATATTGAGTAACGTTTGAATGTTCAATAACAACTATTTGCACAGGTACAATGGCACCTTCACCACTAATAAAAATGAATTTATATTTATCCGGGAAAACAATAATATACCTTCCAACGAGGCACGAAATTATCGATACATTTACAACTGTTTTGGATGAAATTGTGCATATTCTGAGCACTATGCCACGGCTATTTCAAAAGTTTGGCCTGCCCGGAGGTGGTTTGAAAAATTTCTCTGAAGTGATTAGCACGGATGGAGACACAAATAAGCTACAATCACTTATTGATACTGGTATGTGTTGTTACTGTAGGTTTTCATGGTACCTAAGTAGTTTTAAAAAGAACGTCCACAGCGAATTCAAATGTGTTTAGACCGTGGCATTCGTTTCCCGCCATTAAGTACGCTATTTTCCTTCTATACCTATATTTAAAAAAAAAAATCTGGTTTAATTCCCTATTTGAAAACAGAAGACAAGATGTCAAAAAGATAGTTTAGTTTCTAGATTGGACTATTGTACGTGTCATGTTCATTTTTAGTTCTTACTCCATCCATGTTAGGCTATTCTACAAGGCTAGCAGCCTCTTTGGATTGCTGCAGTCTTTAAGAAGCTATGAATTATGATGGGGATTGGAGAATGCGTGCCCGTTTTCTGCCACGCTTTCGGACTTTAACAGCACATGCTGTGGCGTTTCTTCTTCTTCCGTGAACTCTCTGCATAGTGGGCTGTCTGTGATAAATATCCTAAATAAATGTTTGTTTAGGGGACAGTACAGTCATAGTTCCCATGATTTTGCGTATTTTGTCCCGTTTTATCTAAAGGATGTGAAAAATATTAAATACAATCTTTTAACTGTTTTGGCGAAATAGTCCCCGACAAAATATGGTTTATCCAGGTGTCCAGGTTCTGATATCCTTGTCCTCGTATCCTGTTGCTCTAGTCTAGTAGTTTAGATTAGTTTACTTAAGCCAGGCTTTTGACAAATATGCGCTAAATATTTGTCGTGCATTTTAAACTGAGAGTTGGAAACATTGCTTAGAAACTTGTTACAGATTTGATTTAATACATATTTCAGAGATTGAATATAATCTGAGTCTAATTCATGATCATATAAAAATGTGGGATCCATACGCACATATATGGAAGGTTGATAAGGACGCTTTTATGGTGAAATATAGGCAAGAAGGGCACACGGCCGCAGACTTTGAGAAATTGATTATCAATTATAGTGATTTGGCTAATGCTGTGCAGATACAAGAGACATTCAACCAGGTATCTCTTACTCAAATCTGGTATCATTTTAGCAGATGAAATTGAAGACAATCATAAAAAACCGACATGATGATTACAAATAATATCTGAAACGGATGAAGAGATCCTTATTAATATTGATCTCGATAATTCCGCTTTGAAAAAAAAAATAGAAATTTTGTCCATTCGTGTAGAAGCTACACACACACATAACAACGTCTAACACATATTATCCCTCTAATCGTCGTGGGTTAAAATATAAATTGCTTCGGAAATTTTGTTGAAGAGAGTTTTAGTATAATGTTAGGTAGTTCGGTAGCTTATAAGTTGTTTCTATTTTCACAGTTTAGAAAAAAGTAATGTAAAGTCATGAACACTATAAACATGTAGACATAACGTATTAGTTAAAAATACAAGACAATGTTGCAGATACATTTTATTACCTTAAACTCCAGCGAATTAAAGAAGTCTATAATAGTGCATTGTTCCGTGTGGCAAAAGAAGTTGGGAGAACTACTGAGAAGCATCACTGAAAGTGACATTGATGTTGTTTACTCGTATATAGAGAGGAGTAGCGTGGAAGCCATGACTGTATGTATTTTTACTGGTGCTGGCATAAGGACTTTTGTTAGAGAGTATAATATAGATAGGTAGGTACTAATTGCTGAATAATGGTTTGGTTGAGCCGTGAGCGCGCTAATCTCTGGAGCTACTGGTTCGAATTGAATATTTTTTTTGTGTTAATGATCCATTTATCGAGGTAGGTTATATAACATCACGCTACCAATAGGAGAGAAGTATTAAATTAGCGTCACGTAAGTAATTACCGTCACGTATTGGCATGAACAGTTGCAATAACGGGTAAAATTATTAGGTGGAGGTTAAGTGAACTCCCGTGTCCCCTAGTGGGATATGGGGCAGATGCATTTCACATCTGTTTCATTGATCAATTTCTTTTTTAGGGACAAGTAGGTGATCAGCCTTCTATGTCCTGCCAGACCGAGTTTCTTTTTATCTTCTCTCGGTTGTAACGCTTACGCGCTTACCACGGAACCTAGGAGGCGGTCGTAAATTAGGTGGAGGTAACGTGTCGAAATTCCTGCGAAGCTGGGGTGAGCCGCTAGTTCCCAATAGTCAATAAGTCAAAAACAAATTTGGGTGAATTTTAAAATTGCAAAATTAAAAATTAAAATATATATTTAAAATTTTTTTAATTCATATTGAGCAATATGAATTATATTTTAATCTATTAAGTTGTTTTTATTTTTGTTGTTTTTATGATTACAGATATGATTTTTATGAATTAAATAATAAGGTTTTCAATCGCAAAATTGTCCTATCCAACCCAAATGTGTTTTTAAATCAATTTGAATAGTTTAATTGTATTATAGCTAAAATGTATCACGTTTGTAGATGCCAGCTGACTTAAAGGAACTAGCGAATGCAATAGCGACGTATGAGCGTTTACTTTCAGAAATTGCGCCTTTTGAGAAGACCTTCTCACCTATTACAGACCAAATGAATACCCTTGGTAAGAATGTCTATTTACATTAATAAGCATTCTTAGTTAGTAGGTAGCTTACACTGGAAACTTTCCTACTAACTAAGCTACTTACTTATAAGTGCGTAACATTGATCTGTACCTCTATCATAATACTGGTCAAATATTTTTCGATAGCATTTGCGTTAAATATTCGTATGAAAAAAGTGACAGCGTCTCTAGCTGTTACGCTCAAACTTACATGGCCACTTAATAGGATTGCCAGCTTTTATATATTTTAATTTTATTATAATAGTAAATTAATTTTATTATATTATTATAATACTTATGGTTGCCATACAGGAGTTTTGGTTTTCTAAGTAAAATAAAAAAACAAGTGAAATTGGAGACGATTTAATAATATTAATTACAAATTATAATGTTATGAAAGAAAAAATAATCTTCATAAATTAATAGATATTCATAATTAATTTGTTGAGCAACAATGGTCCCGACATTTCATTTAGGTAAATAAAAGCTAAACTCTGATGAAATTTTTTTTCAGTTATTTGTTTAGATATTTTAAGTGGGATTATTTTTTGTAGGCAAGTTCGAAGTAGAGTTAAGTTCGGATATGGTGAGCCGTCATGAGAATATTCCGGTTGTTTGGGCGGAGTATTTAAATTTGCTGGAAGAGGCCAAAAAGGCTTTGGAATTGAATAAAGATAAATTTAAGGCTGAACTTCTGGAACAAGCTGAGGTAACAAAGTACTCATTAAGGAGGAAACATACTCGTAGTAACTGTTGGCACAAAACTCTGGTACAGGAGATAACCGTGTAAAGAAAATGTTCTCACGTAGGTACTTTTTTGTTTTTTTTCGGCAAATTGATTTATTAAATCATCTGAAGACGATTTATGTTTTTCTAAAATTTTTGCCTCTTTAGACAAAAGTTAGATAGCCGTTCTTACCTCATTACATACGTTAGGGGCCTCTATAGCCCGGAGGCCCCGTATCATTTAGGATATTTTTGGTCGCAAAATTTTCAAAGAGACAGATCTGAGTGTATCTAACATTGCACTAACTGGGCCGGCTCGTCCGGTGTGATACCATGGTTTCACAGAATACCAGCGTGAAAAAGTACTTGCACTATGTTTCGCTTAGTGAGGATACCGGAGGCCCACAACAATACTCAAAGGCCGGCAACGCAACAAAAAAGCGCGGTTGTCCATAGGTGGTGGTGATCTATTAACATCAGTAGAACCACCTGTCCTGTTGTCCGCTACTATGTATAGAAAGTCTTGTTGCAGGGTTGTAATGATTACGAAACTATAATATTCTATAGTATATACTCTAATGCTAAAATTATACTCTTAAAGACTTACAAATACATAATACTAGACAAGATTGATAATTTTTGAATTGCAATTTATTCTGTGATTGTAATTACCATCTTTATTTCGTAAAAAACCTGTCATATTCGATAGGTGTTTAAAGAGGCCGCTAAAGAATTTTGCGAAGACTTTTACAAAACGGCACCCTGTAGCTCTGACGTGAGTGGTAAAGATGCGATGGCCCAATTGAAGGCGTTCAGAGAGCAGCTTAACGCTTTGCGTGCTCAGGAACAGCAAATTAAGGATGGATTGGCTGTTTTTAATTTGACGTAAATACAGCCTTTACATCATTTGCCGTATCGTTTTGTACTCATTTAGCGTTTTTATTTTAGTTAAATAACTTAGGTTATTAGGTTAGTAACTTAGATTAATTTATTCACTGTTAAAACGTTAAAATTTGTGTTGTGCCGAAGGTTAGAAATTTCGGTGAAAAATTAATATTTTGAGTCATGTCAACATAAATTGTATGTTAGTCTCTTGTCATGTTAGTAGTTAAGGTAATAAGTACGTTAGAATAATAAATAATGATTGCAGTAATTGGCTCTGGTCACTCCTCAAACCCTCTCTCTGGCAAACCTCTTTGAGAACAAGATAAATTGAATACAGTTTAAAAACTCCCGACAAGTATAAATACTAAAAACCACCACAGCTTTCAAACCAAAGAAAAACGCGTCATTATCGGTTCATTCGTTTTAAAGCTACGATGCCGCAGACAAACACATAGATACATAAATAGACACGTCAAACTTATAACATCTCCTTTTTACTGTATGATCAGGACTCCAGTGAATCTGGACTTACAAAGGATGGAAAAGGAACTGGAGAAATTGGAGGAAGTTTGGGGCTTAGTATTCCAATGGGAGGAGTCTTGGGAGAAATATAAGACGCAAACATTTTGGGAAATGGAAACGGACGAAATGGAAGAAAATGTTATGTTTCTTTTTAGGTACGTGGCCATTTGTAAAAAATCTACTACTAGAAGTAGTAAGTTTCATATTATTATAATTTTCATATTAATAATATATAATGTGCATTTTTTTAGGAATTTTAATCGACTATCTCGCCAATTGAAAGACAAAGGTTGGGACATAATCGATACGACTCGTGTTAAAGTGGACGCCTTTCGAAGGACGCTACCTTTGATTGGTGATCTTAAAAATCCTTGCATGAGGGAAAGACATTGGGATAGAATTAAAGCGCTGATGGGAGTGTAAGTAGAGATTTTTTTTTCAATATGGGAAAACCCCTTTACGCTACTACCTCCTCTCTTTATTTTTTTTATTTCACCTTAGTTACGCGTCTGAGTTCGATTCTTGAGGAAAAAAAATGTTTCTTTTCTCTCAAATTATTCTTTCTTCCTTACTATTTTACCAGATAACAAAAATTATAGGTAACTAATAGGTAAATACATATAGTGAAATAAACCCGTTATTGTATCTTCTACAAGCCCGGACAGGCACAGAACTTTATTTTATTTCTTCTTAAATATATTATTGCAAATCAAAGCACAAACAAGATTAGGTACATAATTCAATCTCTTCCACAGGGAATTTGACCAAAATTCCGAAGACTTTAAATTGGAACTTATAATGCGTCTTAACTTCCAAGCATACGCTGAGGACATAGCTGAGATATCGAATGCAGCCACCATGGAGCTTAATATAGAGAATGGTCTTAAAGCGATCCGCGAAGTTTGGAAGAATACAACATACGAAATGCAACACCATAGAGGCGATATGTATAAGATTAAAAATGTTGAAGATGTTATGCAGGTCCTTAAAATGTGTTATTCATACAAATTTAAAAGAGTCAACTTTAGTTATATTTAATGTTTTGTCACTTTCATTTAAAGTACGGCTTGACTTTGAGTGAAAGAGACAAACTATAGTATAATAGATTTTTTAAAGAAGATTTATGACTCTTTTATATCGTGTTATGGTAAAAAACCAACGCGACATAAATGTAAATTTGATTTGTTTTTGATTTTGACATTAATTATTATTTATTATACTTTATATATGATTTTCAGTCATTTTTTAAATGACTCGATGAAACATTTTCTATAAGCAATTACTAAGTACCTATATTTTGATTATCATTAATAATGATTTAAATTTGTAGTTCTGAAAAAGTTGCCTGTCATATAATAAATCGAACTGCAAATTATTAGATACATTTATTTCTAACTTAGCTAAGGTATTTTTAAAAATATAAAAATTTTGGTTACGTCAGTTTTTGGAAGACCATCAAGTCCAACTGTCTTCGATGAAGTCCACAAAATATGTTGAACCGTTTATAAAAGAAGTTGATTATTGGGAGAAGTCATTGGGTTACGTGGCGGAGTGTATTGAGGTGAAAATTTAATCCTCTTTAAATTAAATCCTGTCATACATATTATATACATATTACCCTAGTCTCTCCCCAGGATCGGTGTATACTAATTATTTTAACACCCGATGCAAATACTTAATAAAAATACCTTATAAATGAAGAGATTAAAAATTTAAGCTAAGAACCATTTCAATCATAGCAACTGTCAACCACAAAAATTGCATTAAATTGTCCAATATATGCTAGGCAGATTTTTTTGAAGAAGAAAAACTCAATACGTTTAAAAGTTGCAACCACAGATTCCATATCCTACTGTTAATAACGGATTTTAACTAATTTTGTTACTTACCTTTCCGTTTACCTATTTTTAATCTATTTAAGATATCATTACAAGTGCAAAGACGTTACCTTTACCTCGAAAGTATATTCAGTGGAGAAGATATTCGCAAGCAATTACCCGAAGAAGTCAAAATTTTCGATGCACTATCTGCCGATTGGACGGAGATCACCAGCAAGTTTGTATTAGATTTATGGTCACCTTGTTTAAATTCATGACACAAAGAGGGAGGTATTTACATATTTCGGAGTCTCGTTATAGGCTTATGAAACTTTGCCAATTCTGATGTAAACAAACTAAATAAGAGTAATTAGAATTCCGTACCCAAAGGGTAAAACGGGGCCCTATTATTAAGACTCCGCTGTCCGTCTGCCGCCATGCTGTATCTCATGAACCGTGATAGACAGTTGAAATTTTCACAGATGATGTAGGTACTTCTGTTGCCGCTGACAACAAATACTAAAAAAACATAATTAATTATATATTTAATGAGGCTCCCATACAACAAATGTGATTTGTTACGTTATCAATATTGATTGCTCGATATTGATAACGGCAATAGGTAGATGCTTGAAATATTCACTTTAAAAATAAATAATTAAATAAAAATTTAAGGTTATGTAAGGTAAAGTATCCCATACAACAAACGTGACTTTTATACATAATGGTACGGAACCTTTCATGCATGAATCCAATACGCACATGGCCGGTTTTTAGTTAATTTATGTGAACAACATTTTTAGTCCTGTCAATTTTAGAGTTTTACTTGTACATCAGAATCCATACAGTCTACAGATACAATAAGTTTATTATTGTTTATTTTAGTATGTACGCTGGAAAAAATGCAGTCGAAGCCTGTCTTTACAAACCACCTCCATATCTTTTTAACAAGCTCAATACGATGGTAGATAATTTAGATGGGATTTTGAGACAGCTAGAAGTGTATTTGGAAACGAAGCGACAGTTGTTTCCCAGATTTTATTTCATTTCCAATGATGATTTGTTAGAAATTTTAGGGAATTCAAAGAAACCGCAACTCATACAAGTTCACTTGAAGAAGCTGT
Organism: Aporia crataegi; assembly: GCA_912999735.1. Lineage (NCBI taxonomy): Eukaryota > Metazoa > Arthropoda > Insecta > Lepidoptera > Pieridae > Aporia > Aporia crataegi. The sequence goes on from OU538743.1 coordinate 8,585,886, forward strand.
TCGACAACGTCAATAAAATAAGGATTGATAAGGTTATTATTCTATACCTACTATGTGTAATAAATTCTGTGACCTTTTATTTGTAAATGAAATACTTACCTTTTTTGTATCGGTACGCTGGTAGTCATAGTGAAATATTAATTTAGTTAGTATAAAATTTTATTTATATATTTAAAGTTGAGATTATTGTTACAAAGAAAATACCATGTTAAACACAGCCTGTACCAAGTCAGTTGCTGTTTGAATTTTTTTAATTCGTTTCTTGGCGCTATTACAATATTGCGCGCGAATTGGGTACTGATAGTCAGCCGAGCAAAATCTCAATGTCAATTGTCAACTCCACGTGTTATTGTTTATGATTTATCTGAGTGCCTTGCAATTTTACAAAAATTTTTTATTTGTAAAAATTAAAAAGCTTCAGATTAGTATAATTTTTGGTATCGTGGATTCAATATAACAAAATATGGCCTTTATTTATGAAGGAGATGTTCTAAGCGATGTTGAAAATGTGGAGGAAAAAAGTGGTTCTTCCTTGCACGAGTCTTTATCTGGTATAGAAAATAAAGAGCCTAATAATATGGGCATTGATCAAGAGGAGTTGGCTAAGTTAAAAGACACTAAGGACCCGTTGTATGAAGAATCACTTAGGGCTGCAGAAGAAGCTTCTAATAATTTTTGTCAAGAAAATATAGTTGATGAAACCATGCATGACCCTTTGCATGAAATAACAATTAAGGCGGCGGAAAAAGTTGATAATAATCGAAGTAAATTGAATTCAAATTTAAGTAAATTAACTTCAGATGAATTAAATCAATGTTATTTTCTGCCGAAAAAGTTAATTGTAAGTATTTTTATGTAATACATTTTACTCAGTTCTAGAAAAATTGGAGACAAGCTAGTTATGATAACCATACATGCTAAAAAGTGAAATAAATTTGATGATTTTTTTAATCCACTAAGAAACTGTTTCTTCCATATTCCATATTTTATTGTCAAGGGCTATTCCTAACAATGTTTAACTAAAGAAAACGACTCCTGTGGCAAAGTTGTTCACACATCTGTATACTGTGCTGGTTTCATTTTCCAGCAAAAGGATGATATCACTTTTACTTAGTTATTAAGAATACATCAATCTAGATAATTTTGATAAAATAATAGCTGTGACAATAACATATTTCTTCTTTTTAATTCAAGAAAGATGCCATGTCTTTTGTTAATCAAGTTCAATCAGAAAATTATTCAATGCAAAAAATATGTAGACAAACACTATTGGATAAACAACTATCAAAAGTTATTATAAAAAGCAGAAATAGGATTGATACTACTCATGGTTGCATGCATTGGAGAGTAAGGTTTTTAATGGCACTCAATAGAGCTATATACTCACATGATTGGAATAAATTGTTATATATTTTGAAAAAATCACCAATAGATGAACACATTCATAAAAAGACAGAATATCATTATATTAGGGTGAGTATGTTATAAATTTCCTTAAAATTTCTAGAAAATACAGAAGAAATCTTTATTTTTAAATCTAATATGTTATACATATATTATAACAACACTTTGTTAGTAACATCACTAATAGCTCAGAAGAGGCTGGACTGATTTTGTAGCATAGAAGATTAACTTAAATATCTATAAATATCATGTAATTTTTTTTGTAAAGTTTGTGGGCTCCACTGATTTGCTAATAACCTAAAACCTGCAGAAGTAATACTTTTATTACAGTCTTAAGTATTATGTGAAATGTGTAAATAAAAGATAATTAAATTAAATATTTATTATTTTTACAGGCTTTAACAATTCTATTAATGAATCACCCCAGTGCAAAATCTCAATCTTTACTGAACCATTATTTTCATATGGTTCTGTCCTGTCGTTCTGATCAAGATAAGAAAGCCTTATATAAAGTACTCCTCACTATGCCTGAAAAACTTATGGGTTTCAATGTTTATAACAGATTTCACAACAAAATTATGAAAGAAAATGATAATTCTATAGGCAATGCATCTAAAACTCAAAATAGTTTAATGAACACTCTTGAATAGAAATAAAAGTCACATGCATAAAATAAAATATGTTTACATCAAAAAAATATATTTTAAAGAGATTGACAAATCATCAAATAACTGGAGGTGACAAAGCGAGAGACGATGAAATAATGGTTTTATGTCTATGTTGTTTTGTGGATCTCAATATAATTGTAACTATTCAACTGTGGGATGGTCTCTGCTTTTGTTTATATTTTAAGTAGTTTAAATTATTATTATATTATTATTATATATTTAAATTATACAACTATATTAATAATGTTTTTTATTTTATACACTTTATTTTTCAACCAAATTGAATAGGTTCTCAATTCAGGTGTATGTTTCTTTTTTGTATGTTTGTTACACATGTATGAAGCCAGAACCGAACATATGTTATGAACCGATTATAAAGTTTCTTTATTATTAACTGACTTTCAAAAAACCAAAAAGTAGTTTGTTATCAATTCGACATGTAGTTTTTTTTTATTGTCAAAAGCGATTTTTCAACTTTAATTTTTTAATAATATATAAAAAATTATGAATATTATTCAGAATGCCTTAGGCCTCCCAGTGGCCAAAGCAATGATGTCAGATGATGGAGAATGTATTGAATGGAAATATAATCTAATATTGGATGGACCGGCTGAAGTATGGCTTCTAGGGCTAGAGCATACCATGCGAGTTGTGTTGAGAGAGGTCAGGCTATCTATATTTAATTCATAAGTTTCGATATATTGTTATTACTTAAAAAAGTATACAAAAATATATGACTATATAGTTTGCAAAGTAAAAACCAAACAAAACAGAATTTTTTTTTTAAACAATCTTATTCTTAAACAAAGCTCAGGGCTTTGGTCATGGATCGGCTATTCAATGCAATAAGCGAGAAGGATTCGAATGTCGTAAAAAAAGAAATTTGTTTTGACAGTGTAGTAGGTCGACCATCTTCCTTGTTAAAAAAGATGATTAGTGAAGCGGACTCAGAAACATCTCCGTACTATGCCTTAGTGTAGGTATGGACTTTTGAAAATAAACTGTACCTAATTAATTTACGATATAGAATTTAATTGCAACCCGGGCTGCGTTGAAAAAATGCCGTTACCAAAGGGAGCAGTGGATTAATGACTATCCCGGACAACTTGGAATTACTTGCAGTAAGGTAGGTACGATTTTTGTAAAAAAATGCGGTTTTATTCAAAATCTACATTGTACAACGCAACATTTTTAACCTCGATGAAAAGAGGTGTTAAGTTTCACGTGGCTCTGTTTCCATCGCTGGCATAGATGATAGGGATCAGAATACGCTCGAGCTATCGCTAGACTTATTCGGATCTCCGGAAAGATAGACATATTTGAGACTTTTTAAAAATTTATTGCTATGATAATATAATGTTACTGTTTTTATTTTAATTTATAAGAATCTTGTGAAATCCCGTAACCTCGGGGTAAACATTTTACACGGATATCACTGATCATATTTCTTTATAGGTAAGCAGATGATTAATTGTTCCGAATTTATATTTTGATTTTATTTATTGTAATTCTGGGTTGTCACAGGTAATACAAAAGTTACTTACCTATACTACAAGGGGAGCCTGGGATGCGTGCTGTATTTATGTAATATTCTCAAATAAACTAATTATTATTGTTATTTAATTGTTAAATCTCGAATCCAATACTTATTCACGGCAGGTGATTCTTAATTTCAGCCATGCTGATGAGAGAATTTTACAATGTTTATCTTATACTTTCAGATTCAATGGACTTCAGACTGCACTCGGACGCTTTGCCGATGCGAACTCATGAAAGAGAAGAAACCGTTGAAGAAGTTGCGCAAAAAGCAGAATCAGATCCTCAGCACGTTACAGAATATGTCTAGAAAAGAGATCACTAAGATTCTGCGGTGCAAAGTTAACGCCTTATGCGTCATCGAGATACATTCTAGGGACACGGTTGATAGGATGTATAAACTAGGTTAGTAATTATCAATTGGTAATTTAATTCCCAACAAAAAAGAGGGGTGCTATACCTAAAGTTGAGATGTCTGTGTGCCTTCTGTGGCATATTAAAAAAAACTAATGGAATTCTCAATCAACTTAAATGCCACGTTTAGAGACTTAGGTAAGTAACAAATAACCGTTGAAAATCTGTTCCAGGATGCATGACAGTATCGGCCTTCGAATGGTTCTCGCAGCTGAAGTTCTACTGGGACCGGGAGCGAGAAGACTGCTACATCAGACAGACAAACACTAACTCTATATACACGTATGAGTATATTGGAAACTCGGGGAGGCTTGTCATCACACCGCTGACAGACAGGTGAGGTTTATTCTGTTTCTATGTCAAATATCATGCACGGATTATCTAACTACGATTTCTATCCAAATCATGAAAATCTGGTATTTTCAGGAAAAAAGTTAAGATACATCTCGATTGTGTCTCGAAAAACACATTGAAACCGGTCTATCTGATTAGGAAATCACATTTGTCCTTAAACAAGGTTAAGGAACAGGTTCGTGAAAGATAACTGCAGCTTGGATTCTGAGTTTGCAATTGACGAATCTGAATTCTATATTCTCTTCCATCTTCTATTTTCTTTTCTAAATTTACTTTCGGGAAAGAATTAATTGAAATTTACACTGCAAATTGATAAGATGGATTTTTTAAAGTATGGTCAATGCTTGATAAATGTTTCGTTGCTTAACTCTCCAGATGCTACATAACTCTGACGACAGCGCTACATTTGTTCCGCGGGGGAAGTCCCCAAGGTCCCGCGGGGACTGGCAAGACTGAGACCACGAAGGATCTTGGGCGAGCTTTGGCCAGATGGGTAGTTGTCACAAACTGTTCTGATGGACTTGACTATAAGTCCATGGCCAAATGCTTCGCAGGTAATTTTAATTTCAAATCCTTATCTATCTCCGTGGGTTCACCGTTCATGCTCGACATTCAATTGGTGTTGCAAATTGTAATAATTGTAATTGTAATTGGTGTAAAAATGACCAGTGACATAGAAAAGTATGTCCGTCCCACCACGCCCCACGCAAGGTTACAGGATATCCTATTTTGTCACGAGTTTTCAAGTGATTTTCAACTTAATTGTTTATCTTTAAATAATTGCCGCTTATTCGTAAGGTTAATAGATTCAGGTTATTAAATAAATTAATAGTTTTTAGTATCTTTTTTTTTTAAGCGCTCACCGTAAAAAAATTATCTTGATAAGTATCCACCGAAACAGTTTTTGCCTGGAAATTGAAGAAAGATTCTCGTGTCATAGTCCTTGAATGGTTAATAGGTATAGCCCAGAGCGGGTGCTGGGGCTGCTTTGATGAGTTCAACCGCATCAACATCGAGGTACTGTCGGTGGTGGCGCAGCAGATCTTGGCCGTCCTCTTGGCGCTATCCCTCTTCCTCAAGAGGTTTGTCTTTGAGGGATTCGACATCAAACTCGACAGCAACTGCGGGATCTTCATCACTATGAACCCGGGGTAAGCTTTTATTATTCATAATTCACATTTCTAAATCTACCGGACCAAACATTATTCACATTATTATTAACATCGACCTAACCGTTTGAAAGGAGCATAGTGATATTAATATACACTAGAAATCATATGTTTTTTGCTTTTGTACAATATCAACTATTCTTTGAATTAATTTTCATCTATTTTTAATTATATGTGTTATATTACATGTACAAGGTATTGGAACTTGAATTTAAGAAGGAGCATCGATTAAAAATGCAATGACGTATGAGATAATTTACATGACTTTTTATTTATTTTATTTAGAAACTAGCTTTGTATGAGTGTCCCAATAAAAAAAGATATAATAGACAATTCTTTTTTCAGTTACGCCGGGCGAACAGAATTGCCGGATAACTTGAAGTCGATGTTCCGGCCGATTGCGATGTGTGTGCCGGACTCTCTTATAATCGCCGAAAATACTTTATTCTCTGATGGATTTACAGCTTATAAGATTAACGCTAAAAAGGTACGAAATTCATCATAAATTTACATAGTTTTCGTATTTAATTAGGCAAAGATGTTTCACTGGTTTTTGTAAAAGAAAATTTAAGTATACTTCTATTAGGAGTAAAAAGAGCGGAGGTGCATAGCCTTTTGTGTTTTGAGCGAAATAGGTTTAGCTTTTGTTTCACGGTAATTGAACCCTGAACCCATCAAATATCTGACTAACATAGCTAAAATATATAATTTAAGATACCTCTTTCAGGTGTTTACGCTGTACCAATTGGCCATGCAGCAGTTGTCAAAGCAGGACCACTATGACTTCGGTCTGCGCTCCATGGTCGCTCTTCTGCGATATGCAGGAGTTAAGCGAAGGGCATATCCCAATTTACCTGAACAGGAGGTCGGTAATTGACATCTTGTAATAGTTTATTCATAATCCTTTTAGATTTTTATATGAACTTTCTTTCAAAGATTTCCTTAAGTTTGATTAGCGAAGTGTGTCTGTCTGCTCTCCATAGGATTTTCTTTCTAATTATAGTCAAAAATTCCAGATGGTAATTCTAGCGATGCGTGACATGAACGTGGCTCGGCTGACTGCCAAAGACGTTCCTCTATTCGACGGCATTATGCAGGACATATTCCCAGATGTGGCTGTGCCAACCCTGGACTACGAGATGCTGGAGACGGCCATCTCTGCTGAGATGAGGCTCGTTGGCCTTCAGCCCGTCAGGGCGGCGCTGCATAAAGTCATACAGACATATGAGACTAAGGTGAATTTATCTTCGCATTTCACCTTTTTTCAATTACCTAAATATTTGTTTTTCACCTAGGCATTTATATTTTTTGACTGATTTATGAGTACACCTCAATTTGCCTTTTTTTTAAATATGTCATACTCTTTCGATAATGACTTTTTAGAAGAAACTACTTTTTCTTTTCAAAAAAACTGGTGTAAAAATCAATTCACCATATTCAGTGAAATTCGCACTCTACGAATTTAGCGCGTATATTTAACACAAAATTTACAATCACTATTTGACATTTAACATCTGTTTGTAAAGCAAGGGAAACGTCAGGAAATTTTAGTAATAATAATCAATGAATTGTAAAATTTTAATCAGTTCAAACTGTTTTCTGTAAATCTCCGATACGAGCGTAAATAAGACATAACTATTCTAGGTACTGATTAAAAATAATCGTCCTTCCAGAATTCCCGCCACTCGAGTATCCTCCTAGGCGATACAAACACAGCGAAAACGGTGTCCTGGAAAATGTTAGCCAACACGATAAGTCGCTTGAAGCGCGAAAAGGTCCCGGGGTTTGAAAACGTCCAGGTCCACCCAATGAACCCGAAGGCGCTGACCTTGGGGGAGTTGTATGGGGAGTACAATTTGGCGACTGGCGAATGGAAGGACGGAGTCCTCTCTTCTATTATGAGGACGACGTGTCAAGGTTTTACTTTTTTAATTGCCTGCTCCTGTATATCTACTTATTAACTCATTATCTACATCTGCTTTCGTATTTAAAATAGTTTATTTCTATTTAATACTATATTAATCACCTTTGTGCTAAGTGGTTAACGTGAGTGTGTGTTGCGCCGGAGATCCGGGGTTCGAATCCTGGGGAAAGAAATTAATGTTTCGGTCAGGTATGCACAGACGGCTGATCTCCTTCTTGCCTGTAAAAAAAAATGATCAGACCATCAAATACAGAAATGTGTCTGCCTCAGTCCCCACTAGAGTTATGGGAATTCACACACTATAATATTGTAAATGCGAAAGTAACTCTGTCTGTCGCACGCATGAAACAGATTTAGATGAAATATGGTACAAAGATAGGAAAGGACAGTTATTTTTAACGCATAATAAAAACGTCTTAAAGCGAATAGGATGAGAACACGGACGAAGTCTCGGGCAAAAGATGTTATAAGTGAAAAAACTATTAAAACAATTTAAAAAATCCCTCTTTATGTTGTTACAAATAAGAATATCTTATGAATGTTCTATCTTCAGAAATTATAGCTGTATCTCGATTTCGTCAGCAATTAAATAAACTAGTCATTTCGTTTAATAGCTATGTGATAGACAGACATACATATATGTCAAACTTATAACAACCCTTTAAAAAAAAATAGTTTTTCAAGTTGTAATATGAATGTTAGATGAGTCCTCGGATCAGAAGTGGATAATATTCGATGGCCCCGTCGACGCCATTTGGATCGAAAACCTCAATTCCGTTATGGACGACAACAAATTGCTGACGCTTGTGAACAGTGAGAGGATATCTATGCCGCCTCAGGTTATTCATTGGAAACTACGCTAATATTATAAAGCGGATGAGCTTTTTTGGTTGAACGCGCATCAGGAACTACTGGGTTGAATTGTAAAATTATTTTCGTGTTTGATAGTCCATTAGTCGAGGAAGGCTATATAATATAGGCTTTAAAATGATAATAAAACAGATACATTAATATATTTGAAAAAAAAAATGCATTTATTTCAGGTGTCGTTACTAATAGAGACGCTGGATCTGGCTGTAGCGTCTCCAGCCACGGTCTCCCGAAACGGGATGGTGTACAATGACTATAAGGATTGGGGCTGGTGGCCATTTGTCAACTCCTGGCTTGAGACCATTGATGATCTTGAGTATAGGGAAATGGTACTAAATGAATGGTTAATTTTCTATTATCTTCTTAACCTCCAAAAAAGGGGTGTTATAAGTTGACCGTTTGTGTGTCAGTCTGAGTCATTGTAGCTTCTTAGCGAATGAACAGATTTTGATGCGATTTTGCACATTTGTAAACTGACGCAGTCGAGATAAATCTTGACTAGAATTTAAGAATATATGTTGATCCGTTTATGAGATATTCTTATTTGTAATCATCACGTCGGTGGTTTTTAAATTGTCTGAATGCCACTTGATTATCTTTATAAAGATATGAACAATGAATCCTCGCTTTGAATAAATAACACGATAATGTATAATATAATAAATATTATTATTTAAATACATTTCATTGCCTTATTTTTGATAATAAGGAATAATACAAGTTTCTATCTCTGTTCACTCATTCAAAACCCCGATTTGAAGTGAAGTAGTTACAATGCAAATTTTTTTACTCCTATAAAATGTTTCCGTAGCTTCGTCAGCATTTCTTGAATATACTGACTCCTGTTCTGGAATTGAAGCGCCTCCACCTGGTGGAAGGTCAGAGCGTGAGAGGTCAGGAGTTGACGGGAGTGCGATCTCTTTGCCGTCTTTTAGGTCTTCTGCCGGCACCGCTGCCGCCGCAGCCTGATGAAGAAGACAATGAGTCTCTCTCCAAGATGAGGTTCCTTTTTGCGTGAGTATCCAGCTTAAGTTAAAACAGAATGTTCTCAAATGTGGCAACTCATTCAGAGAATAATATCTTTATTACCACTAACCCACGAGCATAGTTCAACTTTACTGACTGCAGTTAAATTACTACTTTTAGTATTACTAGCTTTTAAGGATAAATATTTGCGTTGAATAAATAAAATAATACGGGCTAGTCCAATATAAGTTGCACTCCATTTAGCTTAAGTTATTATCTGTATCCTATTGTTTATTGCAACGAAGTGTTAATAAATAAATAATAAATAAATAAATAAGTTTTTATACAATTTGAAGCATGATTTGGTCTGTATGCGCCACGCTGGAAGAAGAGCCGCGTCGTAAGCTGGACAACTGGGTCCGAGAGCACGAAGGAGTGTTCCCTTTGAAGGACACCGTCTATGACTACTATGTGGACGAAAGATTGAGAGCCTTCAAGCCTTGGGAGGATAAATTACCTGATAATTGGCGATTCAACCCTAAGTGAGCACTTTTATTGTAATCCAAATTTGTTGTCTCTATAACACTTTTTAAATCCCCGACGAATAATAGTTTTGATCTACGTATATTTGTGTCTTTCTGTGGCATCGTAGTTCCTAGTTCTAGATCTAGACTGAGTTCAATGCTTTTTTTAAAGCTGACGATATCCAATCGAGGTCTTAGCTACAATTTATGAGTATTCAAATATCCATCCATTCGTGAGATATTCATAAGAATGTCGCAAATAATTGTGATTAATATGTCGGAGAGTTTTTTGAAATATCTTCAGCTCCATTTGTTAATTTGTAATCGTTTCTTTAGCTATGCTACAGAAAGTAGATTATTTATTAATCTCAATTTAAAATGTTTAACAGTGTGAATTCGATTACATCTGAATACTGTTATTTCAGTCTGGGCTTCCACAACATCCTGGTTCCGACAGTGGAGTTTATTCGCGTACAAATAATCGCATTGGACATGCTGAAAGCGGGCTATGGTGTTTTGGTTGGAGGGGGAACGGGTACCGGAAAGACCTTTCTCATTCAAGGCACTCTGGCGCAATTGGACCCTGAAAGGTGAGAGCCTTTGACTACAATTTAACTAATTTTAATTTTCAGACAATATAAATAAATAATAAATAAGCCTTTATTTCTGTAAAGTATAAACAGTAATATTTTTAACTAAATATTTAATTAACAAAAGAAATTATTTAATCGGCAACCGGTTTATCCGATACAGCTTGTCCTTCGACAAAGGGCTCCTCTAAAGACTTTCATCTTTCTCTGTCCTTTGCAACTTGAGTCCTTGCTGTGCCAGCTACTTTTTTAACGTCATCCTCCCATCTTTTAATCTGTCTACCTCGATTTCTTTTGATTTCTCTGAGGTACCATTCAGTTATAAATTTAGTCCATTTCTCCTCTTTATCTCTTATCATGTGTCCGGTCCACCTCCATTTTAGTTGTTTATAAACTATATTTACATTCTTAAATTTTACTTTAGATTTTATTTTGTCCCATGTCCAACAAATGCCCAAAAAAGAAGGGACAGAGTGAGCCCTTCTTTTAACTCCAATCACGCTTCGTTCTATGCTGTTTTGACAGACGTTTATTTTGTTATTCAGACAATATAGACAGAGTTATTTTTATGTTATGACACTGTCTGTTAGGCTTTTGGCAAAAGCCTCCTTCAACTGTCTCCATTATTATCTATTGTGAGCTTTTCTGGTTCATGTTCCACCTGCTGTAGCTTTTAGCTCGTCGACGTCTAGCTTGATGACATTTATAGGTAGGTATAAGACGCAATACAGAAACAAATTAGCATTATTAATTCATATTAACTACTTTTGCAACAGGTACAGCACCCAAGTAATAAACATGTCGGCCCAGACGACGGCTGCAAATGTGCAAGATATTATTGAAGCACGACTCGAGAAGAGGACCAAAGGAAACTATGTACCCGCCGGTGGTAAGTGCTTAAGCTCAAGTTAATAATCCTGAATATTATCCATTTTTTAAACTATGTGATATTACGGTTTTCAAACCCTCGATGAAAAAAGAGAGTTATTCGTTTTACTCGTTTGTGTCTGCAAAATTGATTTTTACTTGTTTGTTTGAAAGCCGATCGATATGTGTTACAATTTATGAAAATCGGTTCGTTGTACGACCTTTTTATCAATTATCAAGTCGGGAATTTTGGTTAAATTATTTTTAAATTACCTGTCTATAGTCGTTAAATTGCAATGTCAGGGGACCTTTCAGGATCCAATTGCACCACTTCATTTAATTTTGTTCTTAAGCGTGATATGAATGCAAATATAGGTTTTTAATTTTTACAACTATCTTTAGCTATGCTACTGAAAGTAAGCTCAAATAAATTTTTCTTTTTCAATTAACATTTTGATTTAATCTTGGTTACTACATACACTTATTTTAGTCTTTAAATAGCTAATCAAGGGAGTCGTTAAGTAATTGGTTAGGTGTTTTAGGTAACTTTTAGGGCAAAATTCAAATTCAAATTAGGTTTTTTAAGTCCTAGTTTTTTGTCTTAACTATATCAATATAATTATCTAATAATATAACTTTCTGATCAGGTAAGAAGATGATAGCGTTCATGGACGATATAAACATGCCGGTGCGAGACGCATACGGGTCTCAGCCGCCTTTGGAGCTGACGAGGCTTTGGCATGACTACGGGTACTGGTTTGACAGGCAGAAGCAGTGGCGAAAGAATGTTAAGGTACTTGATTGGCATTTTGCTTCTTCTTCTCTCTCTTATCCTCTTGGGTTGCTGCTCTTCTGGTGCACTCATGAAGTGGATTATACATAGCATGTCTGTTGGTCCACTTCATAGCTGACTTACCGCGAGTGATTGATTGGCATATGACTGATAATCTTGACACTTCAATAAACCAACTTGAATCTTCATTACTTGAATGATGCTACGGTCTCGAAATTATTTGTACCAGTTTACGTATATTACATATAATGGTTGTTAAAAGAGAATATTTGTTAGGACATGGTACTATGTGGCGCAGCAGGTCCTCCCGGTGGTGCCAGATCCCACCTGCCGCCACGTCTGCTGTCGTGCTTCCACGCCTTCTTCCTCCCTCCCCCAACTCAGCAGCAGCTGGTGAAGATTTTCGGGACCATGCTCTCGCAGCACTTGGCCGACTTTGATGAGGAGACCAAGACTATTGGTTAGATTGGCTTAGCATGTTGCCATTCCTTTTTATAGCATCGGACAAATTCCAAAACATAAATCTTAGCTTAATATTCCTAAGCTGAATAGCTTTAGCTTCATCGTTAGATGAGGATGCCTTCTCATTAGTTGAATTCTCATTGATTGTAGATTTTTCTTAAATAAGTTCGTGTTCGATGTCTATGAAAAAAAAAAAATCAGTTGGGAAGTTTAATCATCTCTTTGCCTTTGCAGTAGGCACAGAAACGTGCCTAAAAAATGTTTTTCAAGAAATTAATGAAACTTACATAATTTTCTTTTAGTCGCATACGTATATTATCAAAATCTTGTAATTGTAATTTCCAGGAAAAATCGTATTGATTGCAACCATAGATACGTTCAACAATATTGTTGCAAAACTACTCCCAACGCCCAGTAAAATGCATTACTTGTTCAATTTGAGAGATATCTCGAAGATTTTTCAGGTACTTGCAGATTTACAGAATCATTTAATTCATTAGCATTTCTTAAGCTTAGGCAGATTATTGAAAATTTCAATTTGTGGGACAACAAACGTACCGATTTTTGCTATTTTGGTATTATTTGCGATAATTTTATGAAAGTATTGACTCTAATTAAATAGATTCAACGTAGTAACGTAGTTGTATGTAATTTTAAGTCCCATTTGATTCTAAATCAAAAGTTTTGATAAGGGTCTGCTAAGAAGCAACAAGGACTATCAAAATACTAAACAAAGGTTTCTACGTCTTTGGGTCCACGAGTGCTTCAGAGTATTTTGTGATCGGTTGACGGAAGAAAAGTGAGTTCAATATTAATATTTCGATTGCCATAAACATACAATTTCTTTATCAAAACTCATTATTTTAAACTACATAATACGCTTTATTTATTTCCAGAGACCGCGACTGGTTTATGGGCCAAATGAGTGACATGTTGGGCAAACACTTCGAGCTGACGTTCCACGCCCTCTGCCCAACCAAGTGTGCGCCTATATTCGGCCACTTCCTCAACCCGTTCGAGGTGTATGATGATCTGAACGATCCTAACGCACTACGCAAGTAAGATTAATTAATGCTGTAGAATTAATCTAGTTAAAATGCTTATAGGAAATTGTATCCTTAGAAAGACCGTCCTGAACTCTGATTTTAAAACTAATAAATGTCTGAGTAAGCTAACGGGGTTGTCCCCTTCATTACCTCACTTATTATTATGTCATATATAATTTTACTTAGGGTCTACTGTCAGCACTGTTGTTCTATAAACTTTATTCACTTTAATATTATATTTTTAATAAATATACTCGTATAATTGTTACAGCATTTTTGTTGAAGTTAAAATATATTTTTTTATTCAAAACATGAATAATATCAATTATCAAAGTTATGATCTTATAAAAATATGAACTAGGTACATATCCAATCAAATGGAGGAGTATAACAGTTGTCCGGGAGTGGTCAAAATGGACTTGGTACTGTTCAAGGATGCTATCGAACACATTGTCCGCATCGTCAGAGTTATATCGCAGCCGCGAGGGAACATGCTTTGTGTGGGGATAGGTAAACTTTTTCCTTTCGTTTTGGGATTTCTACTTTGTTTAGAATAGTTATTGAAATGGCTTTGTCTTTTCAATTTTCTTTCGAGGTTGTGGTTTATTGGAACGTAATGAAACAGTGGATTTCACCTTTGAATAATATGTCTCGCGTAAATCTAAAACTGTCAAAAGAACTAGATCACTTTCTTGATCGAACATACACTGATAGTTTTTAAGGCGTCTTTTATTATTTATAATAACATTTTAAGCTTTCACAAGAAACACCTTTGTGTTGTTATAGTGTGTCTAAAAAGTAACATCTACTTTGCCTATCTCTCATTAATTTAAGATGAAGTTCATTTTAGCTGATACTGCAAATTATTTTCAGGTGGTTCGGGCCGACAGAGTTTGACCCGCGTCGCGTCATACATTTGCGAGTGTAACTCCTTCCAAGTCGTTGTGACAAAAACATACGGCGTTAAAGACTTTAGAGAGGATCTTAAGGTAAAAGTTTAAATTTATTTCTTTTAAAATTTCCTGAAAATAAAAAAAGGAATTTGTGATACCTAGTTGTAAAATTTAACTACCGCAGTTTTATCTCCAATCCTGGCGATATCCCCGCATCAACCCCTTTTGCTTCATCCACTTTCATTAAATTCGTCACACTCGCTCCTTTTTACATGAAGTTACCTTTTTTTAAATAACTGCAAAATCATATCAACATTCCTTTAAAGATAAGACAGAAAATCTTGTATAATTATGATTTTGGACAGTCAATAAATGTTTCAGATCCTATATACGAGCTGCGGCGTGGACGCAAAAAAGACAACATTTATCTTCTGCGACACTCAGATTGTGGAGGAGACGTTTACCGAAATAATAAACAATCTGTTGAGCAGCGGTGAAGTTACAAATCTGTTTAAACCAGATGAATTTGAAGACGTATGTACATTTGTTCTTACTGAGATAGACTTTTCAGTTTATAGTGTTTCATATCTTTTGTGTCAATATTCATCATCATCAATGGTTGTACAAGCCTTTTATGGGCCTTAGTCTAGAATCCTCCATTTCTTCCTGTTCCCAGCCTTTTGCGGTCAGAATTATATGTACTAAATCGCGACATGTAAGTTCTGAGCTTCAACTTTTTAAATCATTTTAAGGTTTTAAGTCTCTCAGTTTTATGTAAATTAGAAAATTTAGGTATATTTCTGTATTTTTAATCAAAAATGCTGAAATAATATTTAATATTATACTATAAAATTATATTATAAAAATCATTGATATTGTACTTTTGCTTAAAATGTTTCTAGATAAAGCAAGCCCTAGAGAAGCCGATGAAGGCGGCAAACCTAATGCAGACAAATGAGGCTGTATATCTGTTCCTTGTGGACCGTGTTCGAACCAACATGCACATTGTTCTGTGCTTCAGTCCTATCGGAGATGAATTCAGGTAGAGGTGCTCTATTATTAAAAAAAGTAAATAAGCATTGACATTTCGCTCCTGGTGATGATGTTATTGCCTCCTCGATAAAAGGACTATTCAAAACAAAAATATTTTTTCAATTCAAACCGATAGTTAAATAGTTTAGCTCGTTCAAACAAACAAAAAAAATCTTCATATTAGTGTGGATTAAAAAGGTAGCATTGAAATGTGTGGTCACAGAAACCGAATCCGTCAATACCCAGCGTTGATAAATGCGACTACCACAAATTGGTTCCTGGAATGGCCGCGAGAGGCGCTGCTTGAGGTCGCTTACAAGTTTCTTGATGGAGTCGAGCTTTTGGCTTCTATTACTGGACCTAGGGTAATAATTAAATAATTAATAACTCTTAGTGTGCCATGGGGCAGACATTTCCACGTCACACTGTCAATTTCCTTTACAGGTGAAGCTTCTGTGCCTTCTGAACATTGGTAACAATTTTACAGTCTCGATACTCCTAAAGCGGTAGGGGACACGGGAGTTCATGGGGAGGGCTTTGGTTTGTCAAAAAGTATCTTAACATTAATAATATACATTTATTTAATAATATAATTGAAACGAATGAAGTATTTAATGAATATAATATTTAAAAAGAAATCAGTATTTTTAATTTCAATTTCAATATATTATGTAAAAAATTGAAAAGTTAATTATTTAATGCGTAAGTCAATATTACGGTTATTTCATGCACTTTTAGCAGTTTTATTTTCTTAGACTCTCCTCGATAACAAAGCCAATAGTTTGCAATTTTTTATACGTTTAAATGTCTAAAAACAATTTTAATGTACCTTCTGTGCCTTCAAAATAATATATTTAAAAAGTTCCTGGATTATAATTGCAGGTGCGTCGTAAAGAGTCTGTAGTAGAGAGCCGAGAGGATATATTACGCGCGTCAGTGGCTTCGATAATGTCTTTGATCCACTCCTCGGTGGGAAAGTATTCGGTACGCATGTGGCAGGAGATGCGAAGGACCAATTACGTCACGCCCACCAACTACCTTGAACTCGTCTCGGGATATAAGGAGTTAGTTGACTTATTCCTAGCTATTCAATAGGTATCAAAGGTGCTTGGCGTTTTCGCCAGTTTAGGTTCAAGCTCGCTGAAACAATTATCTCTATTCATAGATTCACGTAATAAATACTGAAATTCTTTGTCTATTGAAATAAATATTGTAGGATGTTGAAACTGAAGCGTATCGACATAGCTTTACAAGCCAACAAACTGCGTAACGGTTTGGGTAAAGTTGAAGAAACAACCAAACTGGTGGGACAGATGTCTGAGGAACTTGCCGTTTCTCAGGTACATTTTTTTAAATTTATAACCTACTATTTGATGTTTTCGTATAAAATACTGTTTTTTTAATTGAATAGTAATCTCATATTTTTAAATTCAATTGTATTCAATAATAGACATAAATCTCGTGTCATGAATGATTGATAAACTTCTAGAATTTAGTTGTATGTTGTAATGTACATAACAATATTATATTTGTTTCGATACTTTCAAAAAACTGATACCTTTTATAAATCTACATAGAGAAGATTTAAGATTTTATTAAATGAAGTACATAATATATTAATCATATTCCTTATCCATACAAGTTTGCAGGTCTTCCTACAGAATTGTATCTGCCCTAATTTTGGTTTAAAATTTAGTACTAAGTCACATGCTTCTTCTATCCCCTAAAGTACGGACTACGTTTAACATCTTCAGGTCCAAGTGGCAGAATACACCGAGCAATGTATCGAGTATATGGGCGTAATCAACGTGCAACAACGCAACGCGGACGAGCAACAACGCTCCGTGGCCGCGAGGAGTAAGAAAACGCAAGAAGAAGAGGTCCAGTGTAAGAAGCTGGCTGAAGCCGCTATGAGGGACCTGGCCAGTGCTATGCCCGCCTTGGAGGAGGCGGTCAAGGTATTTTTTTTCGTAACCTACCATAGTTGTATTAGTAGAAACTTATTAATAAAGTAGCCGGAGGTTGTAGATCTACTAATGGAAAAAATTATATAGTCAAGCCAAAACTAATTTTAAAAAAATTTGTTCAATTTAAGATGAAATTAAATTTGAATTCAAGGTCAAAAGTTGTGAAAATAAATATTGTTTTTTGGTGAAATTATCTAATTGTAAGTGGTTTTGAATTAATTTCGTTTTTACTTCAGGCGCTGGATGCATTGAACAAGAAAGACATTACTGAAGTGAAGTCGTATGCCAAACCACCGCAAAAAGTAGAAATGGTGATGGAAGCAGTGCTAATTCTTTTACAGGTAATTATCGCCCAATCGAATTAAATTAATACTTCATAAATAAATGTGTTCTTTTCAAGGGCACTTCAAATTTATTTAACATTTATGCAAGGAATTAATATTAAGGACATTCACAAACCCTTCGAGTACACTTTGTACATATAAAAATTGAGTTATAGATTAAATATGTAATTTAAATTTTCTATGGATTGTAGTTGATTAATGTACTTGAAATAAAGGTATTGTTATATAAATTTCAGAAAGAACCAACATGGGCTGAAGCGAAACGTCAACTCGGAGACCAATACTTCTTGGACCGTCTCCGCGAATTTGACAAGGACAATATTTCTGACAAGACCCTCAAGAAAATCGGCACTTACACGGCCAAGCCGGACTTTGACCCGGAGATCGTGGGGACTGTGTCCCTCGCTGCTAAATCCCTCTGTCTCTGGGTACGAGCCATTGAGAAATACGGAAAAGTCTATAAGTAAGTATAGATTATTTTTAAAACCCTCGATGCATAAGAGAAATACAAGTTTGACATGTGTGTATGTGGCGTCGTAGCTCCTAAATGAATGAACCTATTTCGATGCGGTTTCTATAAATTTATGTATTTGGTAGTAACAGAAGAAGCTCCTTAAATTCATTTATGATATATTCTCATTTGTAATTTACAAGTCGGAATTTTTTAAAATTATCTTCAATTTCACTTGTTGAAGTGTTTAGAGTTTAGTTTAAGTTTTTGCATACATTAAATTTTCGCTACAAATTACATAATATTTTATGAGTAGGTTTATCTATTAATAATTTATATTATTACAGAATAGTAAAACCGAAGAAAGAACGTTTGGAAGAAGCATTAGAATCGCTCCGGATGAAGCAACAGATCCTCGCAGAAGCGCGGGCCAAGTTACGCGAATTGAGTGAAATGATTGCCCGACTTCAGAAGGAGTATGATGAGAAAGTCGCTCAGAAGGAAGAGTTGGAGAGGAAGGCTCGTATGCTGCAGCTCAAACTGGAGAGAGCTGAAGCGCTGATTACTGGATTGTCTGGTACGTTGGTATTCGAAAAGGCGTATAATTTCATATTTATTTATCATTTTATTTTAATACACCATTATTTAATGGATGGCTATGTGATTTACGTATAGCACGGGAGATCCTGGTTTCGAATCCCGGTGAAACAAATGAATGTTTTGGTTGGATAGGCTCAGACGCCTGATCACCTACTTGCCTGTAAACGATCAGTGAAACGGATACATAAATGTGTCTGCCCCATGCCCCAATAGATGTTACGGGAATTCACACACACAATTTAATTGCAATTGGCCTTCTTAAGTTAATATGTTATAAAAGGTTAGATATTTAACTTTTTTTTGTTTTCTTATCATCGCTAACAAAACCCATTGTTGACGTATTTAAATCTATTTCAGGTGAACGAGAGCGTTGGGAATTGACAGTGGAGCGTCTAGATAAAGAATTTGACAGTTTGCCGGGAGACTGTCTCATTGCGACGGGATTTGTGGCTTACCTTGGACCCTTTGTCTCCGAGTACAGGGAGTCGCTAATGTATGACTGGTTTAATGAGGTAAACTTAGCTTTAGCAACATTTAGATTCTATAATTGCGTTACTTAAGAATGAAATTTCGGAATAAAAAACAGTGTAACATTATTCCTCTAACAAAATTATATTTTTATAAGGTGTGTACGGTTTCTGGTATGCTTTTAAATAATATAAAATTTATTATAAATATATTTTTCTTAATAAGTCCCGGAAATATGAATGCTATGCTGATTTAAATATTAATTGCTTTTAGCGTGATTATAACACTAAGAACGAGTGAGCGAATGCACAAGCTAGATTTCATAATACTTCGGTGAGTCGGTTATGAATTGTAAATTGTTTCTCTTCTGTAGGTATATAACGAAGGTGTGCCATGTACAATGGATCTAAGTATGAAGTATTTCTTATTAGACGACGCGACGTTGCGAGACTGGAACTATATGGGACTGCCAGGTCTATATACTATTAATATATTAACTGTTAATATAATAAAAAAGTTAAATTTTTGAATCCACTCAGTTAATTCATTTTTTTTTTACTAAAACTGGACTGTGTCATTGTATTTCACTGTGGCATGCGGACGTAGTCGCAACTGAAAGCTAATGTGTAATAATTGGTTGGTAGTTCAAAGACAATTTTTTGAAAATTTCAATATAGACGTTACATTTTATAGTTAATTTTAGTGTAAAGAATTTATTTTCCCATAAAAGGCAGTTTGCCACATAAGTTTTAATAGAAAAAGGTTATGAAACATAAAATATTTAACATCCTGTTTCGTCGAATGTTAGAATATGGGTTTATTACCATAAACCCATATACGGTATAAGCTTTTCATCACCTAATTTGTATGTAAATCATTTGCAGATGATAACTTCAGTGCGGAGAATGGGATAATCGTGGTGCGTGCAACAAGATGGCCGCTCGCCGTGGATCCGCAGGGACAGGCGCTCATTTGGATATCACGATTGGAGGAGAAGAATGAAATCGAGGTATATGACAACACGGACGAAACCAACAATAGAGCTGGTTATATTTCTCAATATCTCCAAATAATTTTTAGATTGTCGATTTCGGTCAGCCAAATTACCTGAAAATTATGGAGACAGCGCTCACTGAGGGTAAACCGATCCTGGTTCAAAATGTCGGTGAAGTTCTGGACCCTTCGATTGCGCCGATCTTAGATAAGGCCATAGTGAGGATCGGATCGACTCTAGTCATCAAGTTTAACGAGAAAATGGTGCCGTACAATCAAGCGTTCAGAATGTACTTAACTACCAAATTGGGTAAGCCCTTCGAAAAGGATGAGAATCACAATTCGAATACTTTTTATTTTTGTTGCCGATTATTATTGCTTTTTTTTGTTTGTAAGACTCCATATAAATTTGCCTAAATTGCCTGGCCATTTTCTAAACTCAATAATTCTATGCAGCTTCCTGGCGAACCCAACTGGCGAATATTTTAAACATTATCCTTATCGAATACTAAGATGAAATTAATTGCGATAAAAGTGGTGGTTTTTATGCATTCCATAGGCAATCCCGTGTACACACCAGAAACGCTGACAAAGACGACAATGGTAAACTTCGCCGTGAAGGAGCAAGGGCTGACTTCTCAACTTCTAGGGATCGTTGTTAGAAAAGAAAGACCGCAATTGGAAATCATGAAGGACAATCTCGTCATGACCATCGCCAATAATAAGAAAGTTCTGGTATGTCATGCCTTTGCACCTGTTTAAATACCCAGCACATACGTCATTAAAAAACGTGGCATGGGTGTATGGCAGTTTTTACAGTTTTTTTACAACCGACGTTTGCCGACGTTTCGCGTGCTTGGACCGTGTGTGTATGTGACCAAGCAGGCTATAATTTGTAAATTTTTGTTATATAAACGCGCTTAATCCGATGAAACTGTTTTATTTAAATAATCAAATTGTTAAATAAATGTGTTCTATTCTTTAATGTAAATTACAGATGGATTTAGAAAATGATTTGCTACGCATAATGTACGAGTCCCAAGTGCCGCTACTTGAAAATGAAGAGTTGTTTGTGACGCTACAGACATCACAGGTAAAAAAATTATTATTTAAGAATGACATAAGTGTTACCGGCTTCTTCGGGACTTGCTTAATGCAGGTCGTTATGATCTTTCGAATAAAATTCCAATATCAATGCAATGCGAACCCAATGTTTAGACGTTTGGACTCTTTGATTGGTCTCGGAAGTAATATTTTGAAATTTTAAAATTGAATTCAAGAGTTAAAATCTTAAGGGCTGTTGTCCTAAACAAATTTCCTCTTCCTAAACCATTCTCAAATATTTTGAAGGTTTGACTTGCGGCAATGTCTTGAAGCGTAATTTTTTTCTATAATAATAATTATTATTATTGCAATAACATTGAATTTTTATTTCAGCGCACTTCCCTCGAAGTGAAGGAAGCGTTGATCACATCTCAAGTCACCGAAAAAGAAATTGACACCGCTAGACAGGTTCGTTTTAAATTTAATATCTTTAAATTAAAGCGCGTATCAGAGCTTTACGATTATTTATTACTAAATTTCCCGAAGATTCGTGTGCTTAACAGTCCAAAAAAAGTAAATAATCTATCTTATTTATTTTATAAAAGTCGCGCCAACATTTTAACCATTTTAAAGCATAGTAACTCACTGAGACATGCTCGGTTTTATACGGTCTATACACTTATTTCATATCACCACCGTTACAAGACAAAAGTCTAATGCATATTGTTTTCAGGGTTACGTGCCGGTCGCAGTGAGGGCGTCCGTGTTATTCTTTGCCCTGAACGACCTTTCCCGTATCGACCCCATGTACCAATTCTCCCTCGACGCCTACATCGACCTTTTCACCTATTCCATAGACCGGAGTCCCAAAGGCGGCGAGCTGGAAGACAGGATTAATAACTTGAACGAGTTCCACACGTTTGCTGTTTACAAGTTGGTGTCATATCATTAATGTATTTCTTTTTACATGTTTGAAAAGTTTTTGGGTTGTATAAATGTGTAATGAAATAATTTATTAAGGAACTGCCACAACTGTTTTGAAAAGTTGGTAAATGATCTGGTATTATCTGCACCAATCATTTAATAATTAATTGCTAATGCAAGTATTATTGATTTTGTTACTGCTAATGGTAATGTATGGTTTCTGCCGTTCAATCCTTATTTATATATTATTATAAAAAATATTACAGTACATCAATTTTATAAGTAGATCTTAATCAATAAGATTTATGTTAGTTACATTTATCATTATTAACAGCGTCCATAACTCAGTTGGTCATGCGTCTGACAATCAATGCGTATTGCGTGGAAGGAAATTATCACTTACACAAACACAGAATCCTATCTGCTCCCAACTTCCTTGGACTTGTGGAATAAATATTGATAAAAAGTAAAAACTCTTTTAGAAACACATGTCGGGCGTTGTTCGAGCGACACAAGTTGCTATTGTCTTTCCACATGGTTTCCCGAATCCTGTTTCAAATGGGCAAAATGAATATGAACGAGTACTTGTTCCTGCTTAAGGGAGGTGTGGTCTTGGACAGGTCGGAACAGCCTGATAATCCTACAAGTAAGTTTTTTTGTAGTTTCAGCTTTTTGCTGTACCATTTAGGTTAGGGTTCAAATCCTAGGGAGACGAATATTTCGGTTTTGTAAAAGCATAGAAGGCTCATCTCCTGCTTGCCCGTATTAAGAAAGTTATCAGTGAAACAGACGTAGAAATGTTTGCCCCTTGCGTAGTACAGAGTTTTACTTCCTAAAGAACTTCGTTTGTACAGAAAAGTGAAGTGTAATAATGATTAATCAAAACAGAAGCGAGCTAAGAGTTTTTTTTTGCAGACTGGCTTCCAGAAGATTGTTGGGATAATGTCACTGAGTTGGACAAAATTCCCGGCTTTCACGGAGTGATCGACGCTTTCGAGACCTTCTCAAAGGAGTGGAAGGAATGGTATTTGCACCCCGAACCAGAAACGCAGCCACTTGTCGGTTAGCTCTTTTGAAATTTGGAAATTGTTTAACGGTAAAATTATTTCGAAATTTTTTTCGCCACCATCATTAAAGCATCCTCGCTGAGCTCTAGCAGAAAATCTGTTTATGTGCCTGTGTATATTGTACATGTAGGCATTACTTGCATATTTTGGTCAAAATTTGTGCATATTAGATGAATTTGCGATGGTTATACAAATTATTAAGCTTTCGTGCATTTTATAATTAAAATTAAAACAATAAATTAATAACCTTTTTTATTAGTTATTTTTTTTAAATTCAACCATAAAATGTTCTGTCTCCGTTTCTTAATACATAGTTCGAAGGAATGTGACACAAAATTCTGTAACTAATTTTGGCTTATTAAGGCGTTTTAATAATAATAATAATAACATTTATTGCAGGATCATTCCCATAGCTTTGTTAGTAGACTTTTTTCTTAAAACCTAGTGTTAGTCCTTATATCTATTTACTTAAGAAGTTACAATATCTAAAAATAAAATAAACAAATGAATAATATTTAACTTAATACAATGCCTCAATACTATTTAATATTGCCTTTCCCTACCTCCCAAATACCTGACATGCATTGCTGTCCAGTGCCTGAGAAATGCCCCATCAAACCTCTCGGTTACAGTATTTTTATAGTTTTACGTTTTTATGAATAACAGGGTAAATTTGTAACCTCTAAAATTGTATATAGGCGAATGGAACGAGATATGCAACGAATTCCAACGTATACTTTTCATACGCTCGTTGCGTGCGGATCGCGTGTCCGCGTGCGTCTCCGCTTTTATTGTCAACACGCTTGGACCCAGATACGTGGAGCCGCCTGTGCTTGATATTAAGGTAAGATTTTATTGGCGTTGTATGGTTTCATTTGCTTTTTTTTTTAAATTTATTGCATGCAATATCTATCTAAATATAATTTGTTATATTCCATAATAATATTGAGGAAATATAGTTAATGTAACATGCATTTCAAAACGTTGGCAGTCTATTTTGTCCTCATTTATTAGATATCATGTGAAGCTGAATGTAGTTCTGTTTTATTAGTATAAATTCAAAACTTCTTGACCTATATTTTGTAGTTTATTAATTCACGTGTAATCTTTCAAGAGAATTGATTTAACAATAAAATTATGTAAACTTTATAAATTTTAAAGGCTGCCTGGGAAGAATCAACGTGGAAGACGTCCCTTCTGTTTGTGTTGTCGCCGGGAGTCGATCCCACTGCCGCGCTTATCCAGCTGGCGCAAGACGTGAAGATGTTTGACAAATTCCAATCTCTCAGTCTGGGTCAGGGACAGGCGCCCACTGCGGCTAGGTATGTTGTATATGCTAGTTTTAAACTAGGGTTAGTAATAGTAGTTTCTACCAAATACCTACTTTTAAATATAAAAAAAATAATAAGTAATTTAGGAATACATTTCTAATGAAAGTAATTGTATCAAATTTTATTGAATATCGTACAGGACAAGTCATTCTAATATAAAATAAATTTAATAAAAATCTGCAGGATGTTAACGTCGGGCATGCGCGACGGCGGTTGGGTGTTCCTGGCGAATTGCCACCTGGCCTGCGAGTGGCTGGGCTCCATCCGAGGCTTGGACAACCCCAAGATCCATCCAAGGTTTCGACTCTGGCTCTCCTCGATGCCCGATGACAAATTCCCGCTCAACGTGCTGCAAAGGAGTATTAAGATGACCACTGAGCCTCCACAGGTCA
This sequence comes from Aporia crataegi, assembly GCA_912999735.1. Lineage (NCBI taxonomy): Eukaryota > Metazoa > Arthropoda > Insecta > Lepidoptera > Pieridae > Aporia > Aporia crataegi. The sequence goes on from OU538743.1 coordinate 8,610,979, forward strand.
GTCAATTCGTCCTAATTTATATGGATACAACTAAATTTTTATGAATAAAAAATTTAATTGCCGATAATAGGTTGCCACAATTACGACTTCCTTGGTTTATAGTATAATTATATTTAAGAAATGATTTTTCAGGGTCTGAAAGGCAATATGGTCCGGATATTCTCAAACTTGAACGAGGATAAATTCGATGAGGCAACACCGAAGTATCGTCGTCTCTTATTCTGCGTCTCTTTCTTCCACTGCTCACTCATCGCCAGGAAGAGATTCAGGCAACTGGGATACAACGCTGTCTACAGTTTTAATGATGCCGATTTTGATGTAAGTATCTTAAAACAGTAACTGAATAAAAGTTTGTTATAGTTAAGTACTATAAATAATTTTAATAATTTAGTTAAAATACAAATACTCGTTTATTACTCGTTAATACCGAAAAACTATCGTTTTTCATAGGTGTCCGATAACCTCTTGGCGAATTACCTCGAGGAATATGAGGAGGTGCCTTGGGACGCGTTGCGGTACTTGTTCGCGATCATCAACTACGGTGGACACATCACGGACGACTGGGACAAGCGCGTTCTTATCGCTTACATCAACCAGTTCTTCTGCGAGGAGGCGCTTGAGACTCCATTTTATAGGTGATGTGCTTAGGATTTCATTTTCAATCAGAGTTTAAAAAACAATGAGTACGATTGTTAGGCCCATTCTAAAGTGATTTTTATGGCTACACTTGGTGTCATTTTAGGAATACATTTTATCGAAATTGGAGCATTATTTTACAATTTAACAATAGATAAAAATTCGTATACCTTGACAGACTTCAGTGCACTTAAACAGTAGTAAATAGCAAATTTTAATTCGGTGCCAAACATCAACAGAAATTGAAATGTTGTAAATATCTGCCTTCAATAATTGCAAACGGACAAAAGACTCACTAATTATAATGGTCCGCCAACCAACCATTGGAATATTCTAAATGATGACCGTAAATTTCAGACTATCAAGCATTCCATCATACCACATTCCCCGTGACGGTAGCTTGGAGTCGTATCGTGACTTCTTGGATCTGTTGCCGGCCTACGAGCGGGCTGAGTCAGTTGGACAGCACGCTTCTGCGGATGTCGCCACGCAGGCACAGGTAATTTTTGTTTAAAATATTGACAGGATTTTCTGATTCTACCGAATCTTTTGTTTCTCCAAGATTTGAACCCAGGACCGCCGGCGCAATACCTAATTTACTTAGTCATTGGATCTTTAACTATATTAAATCATAATATTTAAAAGATTATTATTTTGTATGTTTTTGTATCAATATCGTAAATCTAGCGTTTTCGCGTTAAGTATGTAAGAAAGTTTCTTCCAGTTTTTTTTTAGTTGCTAAATTTTTATTTTGTAGGATGCCCTAATAATGTGTTCGACATTATTTGCTTTGGCTTCGACGGGAGGCGGCGGCGGTGGCGGTGGAGAAGATCAAAAGGTTACAATTTTTTTTTCCTTCTAATAATTTATTATGAAAAATATTGTTTAAACTTCTATCTCTCTGTTTCAAAGCGCTAATCATTGAAGATTGTGTTGGTGCCAAAACATGCATTGTTCACAAGATCAATTTTAGTTTTTTTTTTAACTATAAGTTTTTCAGTTTAGGTTACTATATTTATCAAAACTAAACTAAAAAAATTTTTTTTTTTGTAGGTGGATGAATTAGCAGCAGAGATGTTAGTGAAATTGCCTTCAAAGATAGACGTGGAGACGACCGAGCGAATGATGGGCCCAGAGATTGTGATGCCCATGTGCGTCTCACTTCTGCAGGAGATCGGGTACTACAACGTGCTCATATCGGGCATTACGGCTGGCTTGAAGGTATGAAATTTAGTATAAATAGAAAAAAGTATTGATTTATGTAAAATTTTATTTCTATAATAAATTCATCATAATATCGAATATTTTGTAGGGTTAACTTTCGCTAAAATGTGACACATTCGTTAACAGGAATTACGTCGTGCCATCGAAGGTCTGGTGGTGATGTCAGAAATGTTGGAAATAATGTACACGTGCATTTTTGAAGGAAGAGTTCCCACCTTCTGGCAAAAAGGTTAGAAGCTCCAATATTTACCTGTGGCCCGAATATCGTTTTAGAATTCATGTATATAGGATTACTTAGGACTAGTATATATAGGACTGGTTGTTGCTTAGTCTTTCTTAATTAATACGTCCAGCTCGTCCGTCCATGAAGCCTCTGGGCGCTTGGTGCCGCGAGCTGTACCTCCGCGGAGGGCACCTGGGCGCCTGGGCCAACGCCCCTCGCTCTCCGCCAACGCTTTGCTGGCTGCCTTCCTTAGTCGCACCGACTGGGTTCCTTACTGCCGTCATGCAGGTCAGTCAACTTGATATAGAATTTTTCTGAAGAAATAAATGGGCAATTGGCTTAAAGATTTTTAACGTTTGACAGACAACGGCGCGTGGTGAAGGTTGGCCGATCGACACGTTGTGTTGGGAGTTCACAGTAATGCCGTTAGAGGAGACCGCCTTTGTCCGCCCGCCCAGAGATGGTGGCGTTTATATACGGTTGGAAAGATTACTAAATTTTATTTTTATGAGAGAAGTGACAATAAAAACGCACCTTAATAATTTGAAAAGAAAAGCTAGATATATAATATTGACCCGTCTAACTTTGTTAGTATTGCAGATTTGCAATAGATAAAATATGAAGAATTTTATAGGGGCTACTTAGGTTGCTAACATTTTAAAATTAGGTAAAGCTTTAAAATAAACGATAATATATCCTAATTTTAATGAATTCAGAATTTCGCTCAGCCGAATCACTAGATTTTATAATTAGCCATGTTTGCTGCAAACATATTACCAATGGAAAGGGATAAAGTTTTTGGGTGCTCCATGGACCTAAAAATGTTGATCTTTTCATCTATGCAGAAGAAACGAAATGATTGTTGATTGTTCTTTATATGTTTTCTAGGGGATTATACCTAGAAGGCGCAAGCTGGAATAAAAAAGAGGGATATCTCCAGGAACCACTGCCTATGCAGCTGGTGTTTCCTGTGACTCCTATACACTTTAAGCCGATTCGCGCGACCGGACGGAAATTGCGCAGTGAGTTGATAATAGTTACAGTATCTTAGATTCCTATTTTTGTAACATCTGTATTATAGAACCCTGGCACATCCTGGTGTTTAAAACTAAGACAAAATAATACACTTTAACATCATTACAATGTTATCTGTACTAAAATAAAAATTGTTTGATTGAATGCGCTATTCTCAGTAACGACTTGTTTTCTTTTGATAGTCCATTTATCGCGAAAAGCTATAACACTACGCTACAATAGGAGCGGGGTTTCAAAAAGGACAAAAATCTTTTGAAAGTGGATGACACCGCGGTGAATTAAGTCTTGATTTGATTACTTGGGTATTAAGAAGTATTTATCTTCATAGATCGTTACGTCTGTCCTTGTTACTACTACCCGAAGCGGATGGGCGCTTTCGTGGTGGCGGTAGACCTCCACTCGGGCAAGGAAATTCCCGATTTCTGGGTGAAGAGAGGAACTGCGTTGCTTTGTACGTTAGCTACTTAATTATAGTTTATTATGTAATAAATGGTTATTATTGGTTTTCTTTCTTTCAATAGTTCTGTTGATTTGGTGATTTAAATAATAACTGCATTGTTATTTTCATAGACGAGTTTTTTCTCGGACCGTGGCCTAAAACTTTCTAATTTCCAATACACTTTAACGAAAACAACTGGTGCCTACGTAGTCGTATCAAGAAGTAGGCTATGTGGGTGGTTAATTCTATAGAAAACTTGTTTCAGCGAAAAATACTGCATACTATTATTTTAAAAGAAAAAGCTTTACTTTTTAAGTTTCTAAAGATTCTGTTGTTAAAAATTCTATTTATATAGTGTTTATGGGATAATTTGTGTGAAATTCGTCACGCAAAGTGTACTTATTTTAAAAACATCACAGATATATCACTCATAAAACAGAATAACACTATAATTTATAAAGATTTGTCATATATTGTTCAATAAATGGACCATTAATTGAAAATTAAAGTGTCAAGTAAGTGGGTGCTGTACGGTACACGGATTCTATATGACAAAGACCCACAATGGAGAAGTTGCGAGTAATATAAACTCAAAGCAGTTAAATATATATTTATTTACAACTTATATTACCTTATTTCTAATTAATTAAAATTCATATTTAGTTTTATTAATGCTAAATATTATGCATATTCATTAAAGCAGTCATGAATTTTCTAATATAAAAGCACCCTCATTTTTAAATTGATATATAAAGATACATCTTTGGGAAAATATCAACTATTTATAAAATGTCTATCAATTTAAGTATTAGGTATTTATATGGCACATCCTAATACATTAATGCCAGAAAAATCTTGAAGTTATTTAGATTATTATTAAAACTTTTTGACTATTTAATGTAATTTAAAAACTTAAATTTGGTTATATTTCTATTTGGATAAAGCAATCGAAGAATTTTAATAAACAAATGCTAATGGAATATAGGTAAATCTTAAAACTAATACCATCTCTGTCGTTTAAATGTTAAATGAAAGAGTCTGCCGTATTTTATAGTTACTATTGTTATTATCCTTTATTTAATTATCCACGAGAAAGAAGAACATTTTTAATATAAAATATAAACGTCTCTTTCTTTTTTACTTTTACAACTTCCCCGAAATCACCTATATATGTTGTTAAACATGATCAAGAAAATACCCGGCTAAGTTTTTTGGATGTTAAGTTAGAATTTAACGAATTCACGAGTGATCATATAAACGATATGGTGAAATTAGTTTGACTTTGAAATCGGTTACATTTTTCCCTATCGATTTAATTACCTAAGTGGCCTGGATTCAGGCGGTCGCGTTAAACCCAAATTGTAACCTTAAGTCATCACACAACAATCTTCTCGGGGTTGAAGCGGCTCCTCATATGAAATCTTCGTTTATACCGTCTCAAGGGACATCTTCCTGAATGACGTTCGTACGCTCCGTACTCGCACGTTGGGTGGTTACAGTTTCCCTGCGCGACGCATACTCTGTCCCGTAGGCCGAAGTGCTCTTTTCCGCGTGCTAGAGAGAGACAGTCGCGGCGTCTAGTTGCGTCCGGCCAATCGCATACGCAGTAGCACGTGCCATCTGTTATTTGACTTCGGAACAGGCGTGGGCATGTGCATCTGAATCAAAATTAACTATTTGATATATTATTGAATAACTTTTATTAGTATGTTATATGTATTAGTAAAAAAATAAATATGCAATTGATGTTCAAAAACGTTACGTTATTTAAATTTAAATAAGGGGCTTAATATGCAATAGAGCATACAGTTTTTATCTAAAAGTATCTAAAGCAATTAGCAAGTTAGCACGGGCATGTACGAGAATAGTAAGTTATCTCTTTTTGTGCCGTTGCTTCAAAACACAATCGTTATTTAAAGAAATTGGATTTGTAAGATACTTGATTAGTTCTTGGAAAATATAATTTTTATTCAAATTATAAGCAGTTATGTCTTCTTGAGTTACTTGAATTTCAACGGATAAATATAAGAAAATCATAAATTAATTTAAAAGCAAAAAAAGCCAAAATTCAGTAGTTTCTGAGGAAGATAAGCATAATTACCTCCGCATTTGTGGCGGAGAGGTCTGCTCTTCGTCTCTCTCTAACCTGGGCTCTTCGGTAGCTCTCCAATCGTTCTGTCTCTCTCTGGCCTCACGTCGTTCATCGGAGCCTACACGGTCAATTCGCGTCCGAGCCGTGCTTTGTAACGTGTCTTTTGAGACGCATTCGCATTGTGTGTGGTTGAAGAATAACATTCGCGCAGCTGTCAGGTTACCATCAGCTTTGCTCAACTGAAACATACGAGGTTAATTCTACTTACTTGTCTACTTCTAATTACTTAAGAGAAGAAAAGAAGAAACCTTTATTAATTTTTGCCTAATATAAAAGTTGTAATCAAAATTCTATTTTAATACAAAATTCTAGCGAAACTCATCAATGCAACGAATCTCGTGTCGATAATCGACTTAGGATATGAAATCCTCACTGGTCTTTATCTGTAAACAAAATAAAGCGAAGTACAAACCACTGGAATCTATGAATTACCTACTTGAGTTTTTATGAAGGAACTTTTAAATCCCGAGCACCAGCGTCGCCATTTAGTAACATTTTTCAAGTTGTTTTTTCTTCCAGTTAATACAAACAGTAAACGATACCTGGTAACGTATAGCTCTCTGCGAAGCTGGGGCGGGCTGGTAGTGTTATGTAAAGTCTAATAATTATATACATGAAACTCACAAAGAATGGTATAGCGACGTATTTCCCATCGACGGGCGCGCAAACCTCTGCCTCATTGGAGCAGCAGCCGGAGTCGGGCGCACACCGATGAAGTTGCACACATGGCGGCATGTATCTGATGTAAACTTAGCATTATTTTCGTTATACATTCTTATAAGTATTGAGCCCTATTTAACTATTTATTGCCCTTTTTATTACTATATAAATTAAATTACACTGTTATTCTCGAATGATATAGTATCTAAATATCAATGTTGAGCATGAATGTTAAGAAACGAATGAAGTTGAAGGAATTTTTTATCTTAGACTTCGTAAATTAATAGCTCATATAGTAAATGTCTTAAATGAGTAACACAAATTTAAAGAAACCGGATTAAGTGCGTTTATTTAACAAAATTTTAGCAACGTAGTAATTTTTCTCAACGTTTCTCGTAGTTTACTGCCTGCATGGTCACGGGCGACTCAGAATCCGGTGAAACTATTTTCTTTAATTGTAGTTAAGACACATCTCGATCATACGTCGGCTTTTTAACAAAAAACACACAAACAGACACAAAGACACCCTCCTTTTTGTGTCGGTGGTTAAAAAGTACGTACACAGTGTCAGCCGCTGGTGCAAGTTTTCTCACGGTGAGCCATCTGGGTTGTGGGATGAGGCACTTGGCAGCGCGCACCACAGTCCCCATGTTTGTTATAACTGCCTTGCGGATTTCTCTCTTCTCTTCAGGGGTGGCTTGAGCTGAAATATCATCGATCACGTCATGGTCATGATTAGAGTTTCATGTTACTTTTACATGTGCGTAACCATTAACAGTCGTTATATTTTATACGTATGGCTTAGACTTCGGACCGTTTCAAATACATAATTCAATCTAAGTGCATTAAAGGTTGATAGAAACTTACAATCATCCAAGACCCTGGGCCTTTCATTAGTTGCAGCAATAGGGTCTACAGCGGACACAATTATTTGTCTGTACCCATCCAGTCTGGTGAACGCTGATGGAGTTACGCGAAGGCCAAGCGCCGGTTTTGTGGTTGAACTTATTTCATCTTCGATTGGGTCCCATTCCTCGCCAACGTCATTTGCATAGTCCCCGTCGCTAAGCTCATCCTGAAAAGGAAATCAGTCAGAAATGTTAACATATTTTATAAGAATGGTGACTTCTAAAACTATAATACTAGAAATAAAAATAAAACAATTAATTCATTCCAAGTTAATTGTATATGAAAAATCGAAGAATAATTAAAGCTAAGACGTATGTAAAGCTTACGAAAACTTATCGCTAAAGTTTGTTAAATGAAGCTTGGGAATATAACCTATATTACCTTTTTTGTTGTTAAATACGTGAAGGACACCGCTGAGAACAAGATAATCCTATTGTTAGGTGGGGCGGGTTTAAAGATATCTATCTACTTTAAGTGAAAATTGCGAACTCTAGCTATAAAAATTATTATATAAAGGTTCTAATATTATATCCAGATATTTTCTATGTATTAGTTTCTGTCTTATAATGTTTTTGTGAAACAGTTAAGGTATTGTATTATTTTCTATGTTTTCTTGTAATAAATAAATAATATTCGATGTAGTTTTAACAAGCTCTATAATCAATTATTCAGACACAAGCCATGAGCATACAAATGAACGTTGAAAAGAAACAGACGCGTGCGCACGCACCGAGGCTATTCCTGGATATACGGAGAGCGCAATGACTCAGAAGTCAGACGTGTAAGGAAGTATTGGGTAGCAATTTTTACCCCCGACCAAAAAGAGGAATGTTAACAAGTTTGACGTGTCTGGTGATCATTATCTGTGGCATCCTAGCTTTTTTTTGAAATGATCGAGATGGACTTTAGCAATTTACGAAGATCCATTCATTCATTGATGAGATATTTCTATTTGTAATTAAGATGTTGGTGGTTTTTTCAATTGTCTTTAATTTCACTTGTCGCTAAGAAAAAATTAATGGTAAACATATTTCTGCCCATTCTTTTTCTTCACAGACAAATTGGTAATATTTTTTTTCCCTGAGATTCTAACTTAGGACCTCTAGCGCAACACTCAGGCGTGACGTGAACCACTCAACAACGGAGGCGGATAGAAACGCTTAAGTAGCAGTAAAATTATGATTGCATATTTTGGTTCAGACTATAAAAGAGCAATGAAAAGATTCTTTTGATCTTTTTTTATGACTTATTACAGTTACGTTATATGATAATGTTATTTTGGTCGTTAAATTATTTTATTGTTCATTATTACAAATTATTAAAGATCCCGTTTGATGTGATATGCAATATTTCAATAAGCATTAAATAAATGTATCTTTATATGAGAAAATAAAAATGGAATATCATGTGACAAGTAAAATTAAAGATGATTTAAAAAACCCGACATGTATATTAAATGTCCGTTCAGACAGACCGGCTCGGAGAGCATCGGCGCGCATTTTTCTTTTCACACAGACCGGACACAATCGGAGCCAAACGCCTGCGCGAACGAGAAATAGTACGCGATCGGAGCCGGTCAGCTCCTCTTATTATTTCACACCAAGCGCGTTCAAGCATTCTTAATGGCAAAAGCAGAGCACATGCAAAAATAAACCTTACCAAAAATACTAAAAACTCTGTTTTCAACGTAATAAGAATCTGCTCTCCTCTACGAGCCGGTCTGTGTGAACAGACCCTAATAATAAGAATATCTCTTGTCGCCTTTATATAATATGGTTTCGTTATACGCTTTTACGCCTAAACCACCGAATTTAGTACCTACATAAGTACATGTGTAAACTAGAGTTTAGAGTTAATTTTATATAAAATAAAAATATAATATAATAATATTAATCTAGATGATCAGCGACACCAAGTATCTTCTTTTCAAAATATTTTCAATAATTATTAAAGTACAAAGTTTTCTAGCCTTGCTTTATTATTATATAAAATATTTAATATATTTATATGCAAGTTATTCATCAACATTTGTCATCATTGACCTCAGCTCTGTAATAAAAATTACTGGATGCCTACACACAACCTACGGCGTTGCCTAAGAATTATTTAAACTTTTGAAATGTGGCAATGTTTGTATCTTCATTTTTCTAACAACTGTTGTCTCAAAATATTCTATTCGACAAAATCAATGAAAAAATCAATGTTCTAATATAATCTAATAAAGTCTAATTTTGATTCATCAACTACTGGGACTCTTGTAGATGTGGTCTTTCAGTTTCAACTTTGCCACCCTGTCTCTTTTTCTCATGCCGCCATATTGAAAACATGGCGCCTAATATTTTTTGACAATATCTACTTCTAACTAATATTTTTACGATAAACATATTATGTGGGTAGAAACAATTAAATAAAAAAAATTTCAATTTATGTGATAACATTTTTTTATACAGTCAATAGTTTTGGCGTACGAGGCGTGACTGCAAAGTTTTATCTCATCTTTCTAAGTTATATGCAATGGAATGAACTATCAAGTTGAAGAAAAAAAAAATGTTTAAAATAAAAAATGATTAAGTTTTCAAATTTTATTATATGTATAGGTATATGAATTTTAGTCTTAGAAAAATGTGTGGAAAAATACTCATGTCGAATTTTGAACTTGAAATTTCGACTGCACGTTGATATCTGGCGAAGTGTGATAGCTAATCGGTTAAACATTAGCATTAATTACAAAGATTACGGGTTATCTCAACATTAAACGCGCCGACAAACAAACGGTCAGTTAATTGCTTCTCGGAGCTCCTCGATGAAAAGAGGGTCATGCGGATTAGAGCTCAATAATTTTATTTTATTTTATTTTAATTTTATTTTAACGCAAAAAGATGGACATATTTTGACATGTCTGGTTATCTGTCTGTGGCATTATAGCTAAATGAATGAACCGGTTATGATACAGTTTATTTGAAAGCTGCCTTGAATGGATCTTAGTAATGTCCTTTATTTACGTCAGTTACAAGAACATCGGAACATTTAGTATTGATCTAATAATTGTAAAATATACGTCTGCGCTATATCCGTTCAAAATGATTTGGATCTTATTTATCTACAATTTTTTACTGTCTATCCATTTATTCTGGTTTGTAAATAACATGTCGGGGTTTTAAAATTGTTTTCAATTTCACTTATTCTAATCGTAATTTTTTCTTCAGAATTTTAATTATGTAGATTTATTAATAAAATTTACTTAAATTTCGTTCGTTTTGACGGTGCAAAAACTTTAAAAATAATATAATAAAGAAGTTTTGCTAAAGATTAGTTCAAAGTTAATTATTTGTCGCAAATGATTGCGAACGTAATAGGATGTTTTGTGCGACATTTTCCTCAATATCTTTGATAACATTGTGTACTTAATCATTTGGTTTAACCCACACTATTATTTTATTGCCTTCGACTAACATTCCAGATATGGACTATTAATTTGACCCGATTACCCGATTTTTTCTTAGAAAACCTGACATTCTTCCCAGGATTCGACCCCATCATCTACGGCGTAAATTAGCTTTTGAAAGACTCCGTCCGCCAGTTAACTCTAATTCTATATCTCCAACAATCTTGGCAATGACGAACCCATATCAACTGTCATCCCATATTTAAACCACCTATATTTTTTTCACAACAAAAGGTATGTCCTTTCCAAAGCACTAATTTATATGTGTTTATTAAAATCGATTCAGTGGTAGGCATAAAAACTTATCAGACACACAGATAGAGTGTTTGCATTTATAATATTAGGACGGATATAAAAGATATTAAATTAAATTATCATCTATGTGTCCACATCTCTTAGTTCTTAGAAACGTGATGTAACCGCGCAAGTGTCATAACTTATTTATGTTCCTTTGCGATTGGATTATTGTCAAGGGCTTGTATGTCCTTTTATTTTATTCATTAATTAATCTTTTGACGGGTTTATTCATTTATTTTACAAGAAACAAATCATAAGTAGAACATATCTATATGAATATAAATGAATCACCGAAATTTATATAAGCGCATAACTTCCGAACGACTGCACCAAATTAGATAATTATTTTTTTGTTGTGTTTGTTATTTTCTGGAGAAGATTCCTATGAAAAAATCATTAGAAAGTTGCGCGGAACATTAAAAATAGAAGAAAACTTTTCTAATATAATTATAATCGTTTGACATAACTGTCAGTTTTTAAATTATTATGCCAATTCGAATTCAATATTTATAGTTAAGACAGGACAACAAAACTGGGAGATTTCATCGTATACGCTGCCTAGTCCCTTTGAGATATAATAAAACAATGCTAACGGGATATTCCTCCTTTATAGATGTACAAAAAAGCCCTTGGTGGCATACTTATTACTTATATGTATATTTCATGGATAACTTACTATACCCATTCTATCTTTATAATATACTAGCGACCCGCCCCGGTTTTGCACGGGTATAAAACATTTATATGAACCTTCCTCTTCAATCACTCTATCTATTAAAAAAACCGCATCAAAACCCGTTGCGTAGTTTTAAAGATTTTAGCATACAAAGGGATATAGGGAAAGAAAGCGACTTTGTTTTATACTATGTAGTGATAAGTATTATTGGCGGTACAGCTAATATAAGATGAAAAACAACTTTCAAATGAAAAAAATCGCATCGAAATCAGTTAATTTGTTTAGAAATTACGATACAACAGACACACTGGTTAAATTTTTACATACCTCTATTTTCGCCGATGGTTAACATTTAAACGAGGCGATGCGGGTAGCTTTTACCAACTCGTTTAAAATTAGATTGAGCTTTTACTATTGCTATAAAAGCTTCAATGATATAATCATCATAGATCAGTTTAAGGTTTTCGGTGTAATACGATACACAGATGGTGAAAATATTCGCTAAGTCAGCACGATGCAATGAGAGGGTAATCCCCTTACTCATAATCTAGATTCTAGATCTATAACAATGTATATTGAATAATTAATAATAATTAACATTGATGCGATAGTGTTTTAAACTATAAATCTAGGGTGAAGTGTTGAACTCCCGTGTCCCATAGTGTATGGGGCACTTTTCACATCTATTTCACCGATCGATTTTTTCTTTAGGGGCGAGAAGGTGATCAGCCTTCTATGCCCTGCCAGACCAAGTTATTTTTTTATCTCCACCGGAAATCGAACCCAGGACGTCCGCTGTAACGCTTCCGCGCTTACCACTAGACCAAGGAAGCGGTCAATATATCACTCGTGAAGGTCAATCTTAAATTTTAAGTTTACAGATTGTTCAAGTACACACTAGTCTGAGAAGAAGATCAAAGAAACTCAGCCGGGTTATTTTCTTTTCTGACCAGAAAAACAAATATAGGTAATACAGGTGAACTGGTTCAATTGATTTCCTAGGGTTAGCATTATTTAAAGAACGAGTAAGTTTTTAATTTGATTTAGTGATAAGTTTCGCTTTACAAAATATGTATTAAATACAATTGATTTACTTCGATTGGGTATTAAATTTTCACGTTTCATTTTCATTTTATTTTATTTATTAGAGGAACAAAACACATCAAAATACAACACAATATTAAGTAAATAATTTAAATAAAATATATACCCTAAAACGTTTCACAAATAAATAACAGATAAGATTATAAAATCACAGACATGTTAATCAACGAAATACACGAAGTACAAAAGTTAAAGTACACAGACATAAATATAACATTAAAAACATTAATTAGGCTAAGATAATATTTCTATTTTTAGCGACCACTTCATAGAAGCTGTTAGGAGCACGAAAACACGTCAATATAGGATGCAAATTTAAAGAATCATACATTCTCCGTTGAGGCGTTCGAAATCCAATATTAGTTCTGGATGTGCAAATTTTATAGGTGGATGTACGTACAGGCCTGGCGGGAAAGTTGAAATTAATGATTTGGAGAAGCTCAATTCTGCGCTCATGTACCAAACAGAACAGGTTCCTCATGGTTCTGGCGTGTTCAAGTTGAAACTGTAGGAGTGATTTATAAACCAAAATATTATGCACTTTCATCCCTAAAAGGCTTCATGGCACGTGTAATGAGTCCCAGCATGCGATATCCGTTATTTCTAATTCCATACTAGTAGTCGCCCATTGGTCAAATTCGACCACATTTCGTTTGTGTATTGTTCTTTTATTTTACATAAAAAAATAGCTTTATGCAGTTCTTCTCCATATAAAGTTATAAACTTTAACTGTGGCAAATTTCACGACCACCCGTTCGCGCAATTTTCGTAAAAAGGGCTATAAATTATTTGCTTCACGTATTAATATGATGATAATATATGTGCTTGTCGAGAGTAAATTTGGAGTCTAGATATACCGAGATCTCTGATACCGCTTAGATTACCTGACCCTATAAAACTTGCTCAATATCAATACAATAATAACTAAGGTTTTGAATTATTTATGAACTAACTGACAATATGAAATCTCACGACACGACTTAGCAGCCAATTTTATGTCAGCTATATCAGTAAATTATGCTTTTAATAGTTCAATTTAACTCGTAAACCCTAACGAATATACGACGGGTTGGCCAATCGACAAGTGCAATATAATAGGGTTGTCAGGAGTATGAAGACCTTGGTAGTGTTTAGGCCTGATACGATTTTTGTTAAAAGAAAATTAAAAGTTTTTCTCTTCAATTTCACTTATAACCCTTACATACAATCATTTAAAATACTTTGGTCATAAATAGATAATAATAGTCTTCTGTTTTGTCCGGAAGCAGCGGTGTCAATGTTTTGTTATAAAAATTAATTTATGGCAGTTTTTACAACGTTTTAAATGGAGCATGTGTTTTCGTAAACACGTGAGGGTGTGAGGCAAAAAGTCACTTCCGTTCGACCTGTTGCCACTAAAAATTATATTAATTATTAGGACAGCATATTTTAAACCCTCTACGAAAAAGAGTGGTTATAAGTTTGACGTGTATGTCTATCTGTGTATCGTTTGTATACGAATGCACCGATTCCGATGCGGCTTTTGTTTCATTGGCGTGATTGAAATGGATCACGTCACATCTTAATGAAAATATGTTGATCAATTTATGACATATTCTTAGTAACACGTCGGAGATTTTTTTAATTCTCTACAATTCTAATTGTCGAAGTTAGTTATGGAAGAGATTACACAAGCATAGTTGTCTTCTAGACTTCGAAACAATTCTTCGAGCTGTGAGGGCTGCCGAGGTCTCGAATGTAGTGTCTTGTAGTAAAAAATTTGGGCATCATATTGTAAAGCTCATAAACATCACTATTTCAACGTAATTTTAGGTCAAATCCATTAAAATGAGGGTCATTTTAGTTGTAGGGATGTCATTTAATTATAAATGATAGAACGTTCCTTATTAAGCATATTTTATGCGCTTGCGCGTACGTCGCGTTAAACTGAAATTTAATAAATAAAATATTTTATAAGAAAAGTATTTAAATGTTATTATTATAGATATAGGCACTTAGATGAATACGTAGTCTTTTTATTAAATTTTTGCATAGATTTATTAGAAATATGGCGAAAAATTACGTTATTTTGTTATAGGTACACTTTATTTTTGATAAAATTAAGCAGTAATTCTTAGACATTCTAAGAACTAAATGATACATTCTGGAAAGTAAATTTATATTAATTACTATTAGGTTTTGGATAAGCACAATAACAGAACTTACATCGTCATTCCAATCGTCCTTGTAATCCTCGATAATCTTCTCACTTCTTTCTTCTTTTATCTCCTGGAGCTCTCTCACCAGCCCTTGGAGCTGCTCCTCACTCATGCCTCCCCAGAGCTGCATAGCCGATAGAAGCTCCTCATCATCTGTTAAGGCATGGTCAGGCGACAACGAGTTAAACCTATCCAACTTCGCATACAACTTATTCTGCTCCAAACTCGACTCGGGCGGAACAGTCAACTTTTCTAACTTCTCGTACAGTTTTCCTAGTCTTTCCGCAAATGATTTCTCTGTAGTTAAACCAATTGTGATAGTAATGAGGCACAGAAATAACGCGACACGCAACATGTTGATAGAGCGCCGGCCGCAAGACTGAACCGGCCGTGTGCATGGGGTAAACGTCCCGATGCCCGGCCCTTTGTTGATAAATCCCTACTAATATTATAAATGCGAAAGCAACTTTATCTGTTACGCTTTCATACCTAAACCGTTGAACCGATTTTTATGAAGTTTTAAATATATTGGAGCTTGGGAAAGGTTACCTTTTATTGCGATAAAATATTTAAAATTGTTAAAATAGGGGAGGAAAGTGTATATGGAAGTTTGTCATTGTTGATGATTGCTTAATATAATATAGATTTTTACCGTGAAAAATCGTCAAAATTATCAATTAATACCTTCCGAAATAACCATTACCTCTCATTAGTTTATTTTAAAGTCTTGTTTCCGTTCTTATGACTGGGTTGCCTGAAAGAGATCGCTTGCTAGCGATAAGGAAACCCATTACACTGTAACCGTGTTTTACTTGTATTGGTTTTTAAGTGTAAAAACATTAAATAATTTAAGCCAAATTAATGATCGGTGATAGCGTCATTCGCCCTACATTGACTTCCAAAGCACATAAGTTATAAATAAAGTTGCACGACTCGAGCGCCCATTCATACAGTCTGGATTCTGGAGATCGAACGTGAAATGATAAAACCTTAAGGTATACCGCGATAATAAGCATTGTCATATTTTGGAATAAGGTCATGCGCCTTTGGAATTTTTGAAAGCTGTAGTACAGTTATTTAAATTTGTTATGCAATTGTAATAAATACGTAGTGTAACAAAATTCATCAAAATCTTTTTGCTCTTAACTCTTAAGCGTGAATCGTGAAAGCTTAGTAAACAAAAAAACTCGCATGTTTGTATAATAATTAGCAAATAAGTTATCTCAAAAGAATTTTAAAAATTCTTATGAATTATTGTTGAGTTTTTTGTATTTAATATTAGCTATCGTCCTGACTTTACTTCACAGGGATTGCTTTAAGTTATAGAGCTTAAAATATTAAGCTCTAATAAAATATTATTTAAAAATAAACATTATGAACTATAAATTTTTGTGGCTATTTATCAAAGTGCTTGTATACAAAAAAAAAGTTATTCATAGATTTCTGTGATTTTGTACGATATATAGGCATTGATGTATTAAAAACAATTAATAATTTTTTGATACATTAATGTATATAGGCGTATAATTTAATATTAATTAATGACCAACGTTGTATTTATATTTAGCCTAAATACATCATCCTACGATATTTTCCTCTTATTATTATATTTTAAAATATACATATTTGTGATATTAAAAATATATTTTAGAATTTCATATTTTATACAGTGTTTGTTGGACATTTTTCCTACAGTAGATATAATAATAGTTTAAATTATATTTTACCTGATCCGCTGGTTTTTCTTAATTAAAAATTGACACTGTATCTCATGTGTTTCGTGATTGTGTTATATAATACCTTTTTTTAACTAAATATATTTACTATATTGTATTCAGTATTCTAATTTAAGTAGAAATTAGTTGATTATGTTTGTTTCAGTTAAGAATGACACCCTTCCATTCCTAGCTTAAAAATATGTCTACACCACATCTTGAATCTAATACCACTTCTTATCTCATTCAGTTAACTTGTCGTAAACAATAGTTAAAGGTGTTTTACTCTTACGTATCGAAAAATGGCGCAGTCGGTAGGATCACAGGCTAGTTGAGCTAAGCTGAAAGGACAAAATCGCCCAAGAAACGTTAGCCGACGTAAAAAATGTTCTTCGAAGGTATTCCAGTGGTTTTCCATGTTAATGTGATAAGGGTTAAATGCAAAATCAGTCGTTTAAAGCAAGCGGCCACGGAAACTGCTTCAGCCGAATACTGTTTAGCCCAGATTTATATCTAACCAATTTTAATAACCATTTTTTCCCTAATAGCATACAACTAAATACAGTCCCACAGCAATAAGCCCTCACCAGTTCCACATCTGCGTGTGAATTTTCGGTTTAAAATACTATACCTGTAATTTAGATTCCACACTTGTTAAATTCGATTTATACCAATTAAATTCCATTCCCATCCAATATCCCATTTCATCTTTGTAGGAATTCCTCCACTGTCCTTCCAGAACTTATGTATCTAGCCATGACTGATGGCAATCTACTGACATCATCATGCGAGATTCAAATGCTACTCAGCTCTCAAGATAGTGTACCAAACAGTTGCATAACTTCGACGTTCTCAGCGAAAATCAACAACTTCTAATAAATACCGACAAAACTTGACTACAATCTACATACGATTAAATGCCACTCAGTGTATTCTGCAATGTAATGCTGATATAGCTTATTACAAAATTCAAGATGGAATCGTAAAACAACATACAAATATTCAAAAATCAGGCACTAGCGCCCAATGTTTATTCTTTTCTGTTAATTTAATTTATATATTATCTTATTATTATATATATGTTACCTTCCTAATTACCCTAAATTACTTATGGTAAAGTATTTTAGCTGTGTGGTATAATATAATCCCTCTCTTTTTGGTAAGTTTTCATAATTAAATATCATTACTGCAATAAATTTGCTTTAAAATATATTTATTTGTTTATTTATAAAGTAGTAATTATATAACTTGTAATAAATAGTTTTTAAAAAAGGTGTTTTGATATTTTCGTGTAACATGTGCAACGAACATTGCATTTGCTGTTAATACTATTGTGCATTATAATTAATTACTATTTCATCATTTACATTCATAAACTGAACGAAACTAGAGTAATTTGGTTATGTCAATATCATTGATAGCCCTCTGTCATACAATTTCTAAATTTGTTTCGAAGGAAAAACAGAATATATAGCGTCTTTAAAATAACTAAACTGAAATTTTAGTGCTTTCAACACTATAGAATGTTAGTTTAGACAAGTTTACTTGTACATTAGAATTGTCTAATTGAATTTAAAGTGGATTTTGTGTATAGGGGAAATATAAAACTCCTGCCCTTTTGCCTCCCATTCTATAAAAAGTATGAAGTACATTATTTTGTGAGTAAACGGTGAGGGCGAATATTTATGTACATTATAATTAGTTGTTGACCGGTGTCATCATGCAGTGGCTCGGGTGAAGGATGCATCAAGTATGACGGCTTTTTAAACACAATACATGTGCGTAACGAGTTTTTAATATCTTGAAGTGTACTGTATCCATAGTCTATTTATCCCCTGAAGCAAAAAGAGGGGTGTTATAATTGTGACGTGACGATAATTTATGAAGATCCATTTCTTATGTATTTTATTTTTAAGTAATACATCGGAGAGTTTTTTAAAATTGTCTTTAATTTCACTTGTCGTTAATTGAAAAATCAACAATTAATCCTCACAGATATAAATACATCTTTTAGTTACAAAATATCATCAAGTTACAATAAGCTTAGCAACTTTTATATTAATATTATAATGAGAATACACAACGATGCTTTTTGTTGTTATTTGAAATGAATTAACTCAGAGACTACTGCTTTAAGTGACAGGTAAATCATAATTAGCATTCCCACGTGGACGATGTTTCGAATGAAAGCTATACCTAAATGAGATGAGTAATTTTAAAACTATTTCTGTGGCTTGTATAAATATGGTTAAATCTAAATTAATCTGATTCACTACATAAATTTGTTTTTATATAGTTCAAACGTATCTACGTTATCTAAATGAAAACATGAATCAGGTAGGTATATACTTTAGTAGGGGGAAACGGTAATGTGGCCACCCCTACTTTGTTTTTGAAATGTAAAAAATACTACACCAATCTGTTCTTTCGATAGTGAATGCAGAGAAAAGTTAATAATTCGATTTCCTGTTTTTATTTATTATTGAAAAAAAACTTAAGAAAAAACAATGGTAACTTGAAAACGGCAGTTAGTAGTTAGCAGGTACAAAGATTTTTGTCTTGCATTAAAGTGAAATTCTGTAACCTGGATGGCATAGAGAAAAAACATTTTTGCATCTTCACACCCAAGTAGGTCAGATTGGATCAGATTTCCTCGTGCAGGAACCAGCACTACTACACACAGACTCTAACCATCTTCCAAGATTTGAAGGTGTATAACGTCTCAGATTTAGTGGAAGGTGTGTGTAGCACACCTGAAAGTGAGTAAAGCGTGACCGCTATAAAGTTATTTGACCTGAATGTGGGCAGATTATAGATAAGATTAGTGCAAGTAAACAGAATATTTAACGCGCTTTTGCGGTTTGGTAATATATTGCCAGAAAACTATGTACCATAGACATGGACGCATTACTCGTTACTTATGACTGTTCAAATTGAGGTTTTATTTTAAAGGTTTGACATACCTATCCTATAATCGTATATCGATTGTTGTCACCGTCCATGCACTCGAAATTTATGGAAAAATTACTCCTTTTACATACATTTTAGTTACCTAGTTGTAAAAGGAAGTAATGTAACCAACCTAAAAATTAACTTTCAAGATTAATTTTTAACCGGAGATGCAATTTTCAACCATAAAAAGTGAATTAAATAGCAATTAGGCCGTTACCGAGAATTTTTCAAAAGTCGGTTCTTTGATGATACTTTGCAAATGTCAAACGTCATTGAACTTAACTCTACTATAAGTTTTAATATATACATACAGCAGGGTGTACTTGAGGTCTTATGCGTTTGCACACTACCCCACGAGGTAACCGCCTTTTCTTTTAAAAAGAAACTCATTATGCCTGTTATATTAGAATTAACTGATTATGTAACGCTATTTTTTTGGAATAGCTAAAGTACTAAGATGTTTAAAAATAACAGAATATTATAAAGACATACTTTTTGCCTTACGTCATTAAACGGCTTATTTAATTAATTCCGTAATGGATATAAAAGTAAAGCGGATAGCCACTCCAAGGTTATTCTGTCGTGATTTTTGAGAGAGTATGGGAATATTGGGATAAAATTTATTTATAAACAGAAATAAATCAAATTAAATGAAATATTAACTAATTTCACACGCATTCTAATTAGGCCCAGACTGGAACAGTGCCATCGAAACATAAAGCTTAGCGCTCACTCGCCTAATATTAATTGTTATGTAAGATTATTTATTTATCTCTTCGTTTAAAATTATAAAGAAAATCTTGTATACACAAGTGGAATTAAAGACGGAAAAATAAAAGCGACATGTTAATTAAAAATATGAATTGATGTACAGATCATAAGGCAAGTATCCCATCTCGGTTGTGTCAGTTTTCATACAAATACAAAATGGGAGAGAGACTTATTGAGTCGGGGAATAATGTACTTTACATTGATAGCGCGATATAAAGCCAGGAAGATGTAAATTTCACGACAGCACGTTTATTAGTAATCAAATTGTAATTGTAAATAACTTAATTAGTAGGTATTTAATGCTTAATTATATTTCCTTCAATCCTACTTTCCTACAAATATTATAAATGTCAAAATAACTCTTAGTTTATGCTATGCTATGAAAGCACGCTCGCCACGCTTATGCCGTTGAACCGACTTCATAAAGATCGAAGAGGTTGAATTAGGGCAAATACGAGAAAAAAGTCTCGAGTAGAAGCTAGTTATTATTCAAAATAGTTTTCAAATTTAGTAGCGGGAATTTGTCGTATAAAAAACGGCGGCTAACTTTGTGTCTAAACCAGGAATGTATACAAAAAGTGTCGTGCAGCACACATGTCGGCGGTGACCCTTTGGGTCGAATGCGCCCGCCCTACATATCAGCTTCCTTTACTAATAAAACAATTTACAGTTTTACCGCGAACTGGCTCGCAGAGCAATAAATTTTCATATTACATGCGTTTTAAGTTTATGTATTGACTGGGAATTGCTGCCGGTGTACGCTCGGATAGGGTTGGCAAGACTAACTTGTAAGTCACTTGTAAGAGAGATTTAAGACGATTTATCTCCCGACCTGTTGATACCAAATAATCTCAAGAATATATCAACAAATCTTTATAAATTGTAGTTAAGGTCTATCAAGATCACGCCAGCTATCGAATAAAAAAAGTTGAATCAATCCATTATTTTCTGCATCTACGACGCCAAATCTAGATTAGTAAGCCAAATCATTTCATTTCTATATGACGTTTTCTTATTTGTGCGTAACATGTCTCGAAGGATTTTTAAATTGTCTTCTGTTTCATTTAATTCCCTTAGGCTGTTCTATGAATTATAAATGATTATATTATAGATAATTTATTTATTGATTCTCGTCTCTCTAATTAGAAGTGTTTTTTACGCGCGCAGCCCTAGCTCTGGCTTGCTAATAACTTGTGTTAATTTGCCATTGCTTATGTAGAAATGTAGGTAGTTAGGAATTTAAGATTTTATGATATACATATATTTATTAACATTAAAGTATCTATTTATGTAGTGAAAATTTAATGGTTCTCGTTTATTCGTAGAATTAATTGAAGAAAATGGAATATGAAATCTATGATATGAATAAAGTTAAAAAAACATGACATAAAATTATTTGAAAATTATATAAATCAATACTTAAAAAGACTTCATTATTGGACTGTATGTAGGCGCTTTTACTCCCACATATTTTCCTTTTTATAATTATTATTTCTGTTTTATTTATTACTTAAGATTCGGTTCAGTTTTTTATGTAACGTTATATTAATAAATATAATTAACCTGCCTTGTTATGCGCAAGTGCATACAAATGCATGCGCAGGCGCCTGACACATGTCAACTATCGTAAGCTGAGATAAAGGTTGGGAAACAATATAGGTTGCTAAAGGTGAAGTGTTTGGTGGCACAGTTAGGCTGTAAGCTACCTTTTGTTTTCATAACAGAGTTCAAAGGTTCGAATACAAATACGAAACTTCATTACATGTAGTGGATATTTTGGGTGTTAACTGGGTAAGTTATTCGTGCGTAATGGACTAGTTTTTGATTCTTTGCAAAAGCAAAGTTCTTTGATTTACTTTCGTGATTGTTTGATAGAGCTTTGATGGAACGATTTATAGTAATATCAAAGGATTATTAAGTGCATCAGTGTCATCTTTTGACATTTAGCCACAAAATTTAAAGTTTATACTTTTTTTCTAATATAATCTCTAATCTAAATATAATTAGAAGACACAGTAAACGAAACCACGCTGACAACGTTAATCAATCCCTTAGGGCTTAGAACTTGACGCGGACTTGTATAGAATAAAAAATATCAGGGTCTGGATCGTCGTTAAGTCGCTGCGAAAAGATTATTATTTTTGTATGGGAATGTCATTGATATTCAAATTAACTATGCAAAAGCTATTATCATTTCTATTATATGGCTTTTATACTGCTATACTATTGTATGTATTTTTACTTCCATATAAAAATATCTTTACGCACCGTGTTCTCTGTAACTCTCCTGTATAATAATTTTAAAAATATCCTTAAGACAATATTATAATTGATACGGAACCCTACATTTGAATTGAAAGTGAAAACGGCGTAGGAGTGGCGGCGCACGTCTAATTATTTTTTGATTGACAGACGGAAGAACAGAAAAATAAATAAGATGGCGCAAAAGCTGCAGTGAAATAATTAAATGCTTTTTATTTGAATACTGTGACCTGAAAAACTATATTTCTCAACATTTTAATCACGGATAAGCGAGAAACATTTTTTAGTCTCGTATTTCTGTGATTTTCAAATTTGACCGTTAAACTTAATTTATTTATTTGAGACAAGACAGCTCCCTGATAAAGTGTTAAATCCGGCGAACTAAATCATTATTAATACTGTTTTATTTTTTAAAAGTTGAGCAACACCCGTTGCGGCAATCACTGAGCGAAGTAGACACTACACACATAATAAAATGTAAATAAAGAAATAAAAACTACTAAAAACAGAAACAAAATACATCAAAAGGAACCATTGAAGTGTTACGGAACTAAGAACTTACTAGCTTTTGCCTAAGCCATACTACTATAGTAGTAAGATGTTTATTGATATCTGCATTGTTCTTTTTTGTAAAAAATATTTTAAAAAATTAAAAATTATTCTTTAAGTAAGAGGCCAAATGGTCCAAGGTGAGATCCCATGATAACAGAAATCCAGAGATCACAGCGTATAATATTAGTTATCACTGAGGAATCTCTTAAGTTTGGGTACGATGAGATCGTCCTAAAAATAAAATCCATTCACGGAACGTCTGCCGGGCGTAATTAATAATAAATATTATACTCTTATGATATTTTTAAACGTTTAAAGTGTTTATATTAAATAGTGCTTGTATTGATCAATTCTTCGAATGGCAACACTGTAGAGTAAAGAACACACTCGATGCAATTCCTTGAATGTTGTAAATAGCGGGGTGTTTAAGAACTTTAGGGTTGCCAAACAATATTAATGGTAAAACATACAGATATTCTTACATGTCTACTACATTACTATATATAAAAACATATATTATATGTGGGGATTTAAAGTTTTTTTGTGTTTTGCAGTCTGGTTTTTTTTGTCAGAACAAAAAACTTTTTCCTATATGATAATAATAGTGAACCCCACAAACTTCGTATCGCTTCAGAGTTCCAAATAATAACGTGACACCTAAAACGTCATTCCATAGAAATTTTATGAGAAAACTAATTTTATTCACACCTTTTCGTGAATTTATAAAGTGGACGAATTTTTAAGTTAGACGAATCTTACAAATCAGAGATCATCAAAATCGGTCCATCCGTGTTTGAGTTATATATAATGTAAATAACACTATTACATGTTATCCAGACTAATGGGGAATGGAGCACACATTTATTTATCTTTTTCGTTTTACTGATAATTTTCTCTGGCAAGGTGATTACCCAACCGAAACCTGTTTGCCTGGAACCGAAGATCGAACACAAAACTTCAGACACAAGACACATACTTCAACCGCTTAGCCACACATATTCTCTGTTTCTAAAACAATTTTCTCACACATATGTTGTCCAGATGTAGGTATATACTTAGTTATTTCATAAGAAATTTGTGAATTTCCTATTTTAATATTTAAACTAAAAATTTGACTAGGTACATGAAATAATAGTCTGTTAGATTCTTAAAAATTAATCTCCCTTAAAAACATTTTCCCAAAAGTTGCTGGACTAAGATCTTTACTAAGTATTTGTATTGTTTCAGGCCCCAACGCTAAAGTAGTGGTGTCGTAAATTTGACCGTGTCTGCTTAATTAGCTTATATTTTTGTTGAATTTTCTTTGAAAAATTTCAAATGTTTGCGATTTCAATTGATAAAATTCATATGAGACCTCTATTCATTATAACTGGATAATATGACCTTATAAACAAAATATAATCATTGACATCGGTTCACAATCGCGCTATAAGCACAAAAAATCTATTCTTTTGAAGTCGATCAATAAATGAGTACATGATTATATAATTTGTTTGGTAAAAATATAATGGTAGTAAGTAGCTGAGAATAGTGAATCCATCTCATTGAAAGCCAATAGTGATGCATTATGCAACACGTGCATATCCGGAGTAACTTTGTTCATTGAGCCACTTGAGATTCATTTGCATTGCTTACGAGTTACGACTAAGTGCATTCATGCGGTTTCATAAAACAATGCAAGCGACTGACAGATCACCAAAAGGTAATGTTGTATTTTACTCGCGAGGTTACAGGTTACTGTTTGTATTTTAGAAAAAAAAAATTAAAGATGTCGCTGATCTTTAAGTAGTCAATCAAAACTAAGTAATTCAGGATAAATAGAGAAATGATCCTTTTTTCATCGAGAGTTAAAAGGTAACTTAAGAATGGAGGTATAATTAAAAACATATAAATGTAATAACAATGTATTTAATTCTTTGTTTTAGTGTCGGGGGGTGGAAGACGCAACTTAGATGCGAGGTCCTGGGGTACATCCAGGTAGGTCTTTTCCAGCCCCACCGTGAGCAGCAGGGCCCTGAGACGGTCCACCTCCACAGCATCTCCCTCACTTGACCAGACCGTGATAGAGGAGTTCAGATAGTCGGTCTCACGAAGGAGGTCCAAGATAACTGGTTGGCTGTTAGAGGCCAGACCTGCTCGGACCTAAATAATTTAAGAAATATAAGTCCTATTGTTTCTTCTGTATTTAAGGCCCAACGAAAAAGAAGCATGTTATAAGTTGGCGTGTTTGTGTGTCCGCAGCTCGGAAACGAACGCACCGTTTCGATGCGTCTTTGTTTGAAAGCTAATCGAGATAATATGATCATCTTGTTATCCATTGAGGTACATATTTTATTTGTAGTTAACGGAGAGTTTTTAAACTTTAAATTTCTTTTGATACTACAGTAAGACAGTTGTATTCTTACAGATAAATGAGGATCGATGGTTACTCTGTCCCATATCTTATATAAATCTGAAAGATTGATTAATGAGAAGGGTCCAAGGGAACGTACCGGAAACGTGACAGTCTGGTTGACGTGATTCTCATTGAGCAGCCGAATCATCGATCCGATCTGTTCTCGACTGTACTCCCCTTCAGTAATGTTTCCCCCGTAATGCGTAGTCCAGCCCACAGAGAGGACAGCGCGCTTGTGCTTTGACGCCAAGCTCAGGAATTTTTCCGGGTCCACTGGCTTGGTCTCCGAATCCACTGGCCCGGAGAGGATGTCAGCATTCAGCCATAAGGGGAATGTTGTCTGTTAAAAGTAATGTCTTTACATTTGTTTATCAATTCTAAAGTTAAATAAAACTCTTAGTGACATCTGTAGATTAGTACCTATACAGTCATTGTACAATTAATTAAATGGATAATATGATTTAATAAGGTTGATAATGAATTATCCACCTTATTAAAATACAATAGAGCTTAAATTCATTAGTTGTTGAACACGGAAGTCTACAATACAAAGAGCTAAAGATCTTTGTTTGTAAAACCTAAATACGACGATGTGTAAGATGCAGTATTACAGTTAATTTTATACTTATTTGCTATCAAAGAGTAATAAAATGATAAGTGAAATTGAAGACACGGACGCAATTTAAAGCTTCTTAGTAATCTACGAGCATCTATACTAATATTATACAGCAGGAGAGTGTCTGTTTGATTGCACGCGCTAATCTCAATAACTATTACTTCAAATGAAAAAAAATAATATTTTTGCGTTGGTAACTCATTTATCGAGGAGGGCTATTTAATATCACGCTAAGACTAATAAAAGCGGAGCATAACTTTAAAAAGTTCCAAAAACGAGAAATAATAATCCGCTTGAAAGCTTCCGTACCGTTTGCGTAACAGTTAAATAAAGCTTTTATTTTACGAAACAATTATATTACTTGTGAAAAAAATTAAAACAAAGATTTGCACTTGTGTTACAAAATGACTCTTTCTACGGTGTGCCTAGTAAGAAAGGCTTTCTTCAAATCTTTCCACTGTTTTCTGTTACGTAACTTACCCAAAAATATGACGGTATTGTTTTTCTTTAAAAGTCCTAAAAAAACGCAACACCATATGTATATATTTCATTTATTAATGTGGATGAAACTGCTAGGCACAGCTAGTGAAGTATAAGATTGCTAATTGTGTTTAAAACATCTCCATCACAGCAATATGGAGGGAGTTTAATTGTCCGAACGTGTTCAAAGCAATTACTCTAACGAGCTTATTTATTACATGACTCATACAAGGATTGTATGGGATATGGGTGTCAGTTAGTCAAAGGTCAGATGCCTAGATATCAAATAGCGTATTTTAAAGATACATATAACCTTTTTTCTGAATCGTGTATCAAAGACAATTTATTTATAAACCCCCGACGACGACTGTTACATTTAACGTGTCTGTGGGTCCGTCTATCCCGTATTAACTTCTAAACGATCGACTCACGTTAAACTTATAATACCGCTAAGTTTTTTCGCGCGTTAAATAATAGACTGGAGTAAAAATTAATAACTTACACCAGGCTTTGAAAACGGAGCAATGTGATCCTGAGCTTTTTCAAAAGCTTCGATGCTCTTAAAGTCTAATTTGACACCTTTCTGCTTAGAATTAACGTTATTGTACTGCGAGACGGCGCTGAGGAAATCGGCTAGAGTAAGATCTGATGTGGTAGCTGGTGGATGCGCCATTACCGGAATAGGAGGACCATCTTTGCCCTTTACGTGACCTAGAACGATGTCGGCCTCTAGCATGGAAACTTCGCCTGTAATAAGGGGATTATAAATGGCATCTAAAAGATTATGTAAACGTGTTTTACTTTAAATGTGAATTTGTACATAATATAATAATATAAAGTCTACATAAACATATAATATGTATAATGTCTTATATTTCCGCAAGTTTCACATATTTAAAAGAAAACAATTTGAACAAATTAAAGCGCGTGCTTTGCAGCCTGCCGCTGTTAAATAATTGTAAAATTAGGCTTCGCGCTTTGATCCGTTCAAACTTTTTTCTTTTAATAAATCTGTACCTAAACTAACTTACGATATCGGTATAATGTAGGTATATATTATTACCTATATTTAATGAAGCAACAGTCTGTAAGGGCCTGTGCCCATCACGTTTTTTAAACGCGCCGTTTTTCGACGGCGCGGTTTTATCCTTTATCTCCTATAACCTTTTTATCTTTTATCTGACTTGCGTGCGTATCGCGTTTGTATCGCTACACACGCGCGTCGACGGCGCGTTTAAAAAATGGTTTGGTGTGTACAGGCCCTATCAGCTAAGCATGCTACGATACAGATAATTAGATTTATTTGAATTGATATTAAAGAATAACATAATTATAAGACAAAAAAGTAATAAATCACTGTTAACAGATTGTAATGAATAAAACAATATTTAAATGCTTTCTGTATATATACCTATTCATTTTCTAACGTAAGTACGTTGAACATAAATATTTAAGCCAGTCAACCACATACAATTCAATTCCTATTTAATTTGTAATTAATCCCACAGCTTTCCGAGAAGCAGACGCGACAGCTGGTCTGGTGTATTCCGTCTGCACTACGCTAGATTACCCCTTGATTGATATCAATTTAAACATTTAACATTCTTACTGGATTAACTCATAACACGTTTTTATTTGCAGCTGTGAACTAAATCTATTCACTTTATTGCTTTTAATCATTCCAAACGTTAATAAACATTTTGTTTCCCTACAAGTACCGTATATATCTTCCCATAACCCACAGTTGTAACGGGAATTTACTTTTTAAATGTGAAATAATAGTAAGCCCACTTTTGGAAAGTTAATTTCAAAGAATGGAATGCATATAAAATACTCTAACAACGCCATGTTTTAGTGTACCTAATCGATATTACGTAAATACTTACTCATGTTACGTTTGTAAACATTGTTTCCTCGTATGCACTGATTTTCTTTATTAACACATACTCACTTGCCAAAGCTGCTTCAAGGTAGGTTTTGTTATTTACAGCATGCGCCCAAGTAACTGTAGTTAGATTCTTCATGGCTTCCTCCTCACCCTGTATTGCACTCGCTACAAAATGAAGTTCCTTAAAGTAGTGGAAATTATACGTAGCACAGGCAACACTAATCCGATGTGAGCTGTCAAATGTCAAACTGTTTGTTTATGGAAATCGGTCAGCTGTTTGGTTGATGTACTTTCATAACATTTGTAAAGTAAAATTATTACAATGCTTTTAAAGAATATTTTCTTGTCTACTTACAATTTTGAAATACTTTGTTAGTTTTTTGGCACTTTAATGCACGAAATTAAAACTGACAAAAATAAACAATAAATATTATTCAGTCGGTTTACAAGAAGACATGATTGTCGAGAATTCTGAATTAAAATAAATTGACATTGACTATGACAACTGACCACTAGTACTCAAGTAGAAATGAATTTAGCAGTCTAATAAATTAAGTCACAGATGGCGTGGATAATAAGTTAATAATATTTATAAACACGCACTATGACGTAAAATGTATTACTATTAAAACTAAAACTCACTAATTCATTAAATATTTTATTTTAAAATAGATTCGTAATAAAAAAGTCTAGAAATTTAGATCACTGGGTGACTTACATTCATCAGTTTATTGACATTGGCTAAATATAGATTCTAGACGTGAGAGACCTAGATTAAAAATAATTACATTTTGACCAGCGGATGTGACCGTTTTTACTATTCTTGAATTATATTCGTGCACATTTTTTGTTTCATATTTTATCTTTCAACGTATTATGAATGCCAAGTACTTACACTTACATTATAAAAATACTTAATGCTTTTTTTAGATTCTAATCGTCAAACTTCACATAGTTATGTAATAATGGTAGAAATTATACTCAGACTCCTAGTAAAAAATTTCAACACTAATTTGTAGCGGCTTTTAAAAAATATAGAGCAAATACGAAAGAAAAATAATTTCTCGGATAAATATGAAGGCATTTTAGATCGTACCGAATCGATATTATGGAACGATTAATTCCTGTTCATGTATTAATTATATATTATCAATTCTCATACGCATTTAATCCTGAAATTTAATTATTGAAGGTATCCATTTGTAATATTAAAATCTTAGCGTTTTAAGTTCCATGCTCTCATCTTTTTACTCATTATACTAACAATAAGATATTTTTAAGTTCTTTGGAGTCTATTAAGCTAAAATTAGGATTGTCCAAATACAGTTATTCTAGAAAGTAACATTATACATCATATAATTTTAGAACAATATTTTTAAATAGTACAGTTAAAGCTAAAACCTACAGTTTGTCTGCAGAATAGCTAGCCATACGATAATGTTTCTGTAAATCATGAAACGAGTTGCAATAAAGTCAAGAATGGGTTGTGATAGACTTAGAGGCAGACAAATCATTATTGGAACTAATTGAAAATCACCCCACATGCTAATGAGAATAGTAACCGATAACGCTATCTTACAATTAGAATTTTTCTCAAAATCTATACTTTACATTATAAAGCTATAAGGTTTGTTCGATGATTCTGTTTGTTCTGATTCGAATAATTTTTTTTTTTGTGTTTTATAATCTTTTTACCAAGGAAGGCTACATGCTATATCACGTTACGATAGCAAAGGATCAATGAAAATGTTGCAAAAATGAAAAAATATATTCATTGTGAGAGCGAATGAACACAGTGTTAATCACAGATACTCATTTTTTTGTCAAATCTCATCGTATACAAGCATTTTCATGTTAATTTCAAATATATAAAGTCCGTTATTATATTTAAAAAGAAATTATGCGCATTTTTTATTATTTTTTTAATTTATTGAATAACTTACCAATAGCGAGAATTATTAATATTTGCAACATATCGAACTTCACTTAAGAAAATAAATAAATCAGGTATGTAACATCGCTTCGCGCGGCTCCGCCGTGTTCTGAACGCAGGATGCTACCTGCTGATTGGAAAATCGCCCAATTGTCATCTTGATTGTATCAATTTGTGACGCCAAGGACTCTGGGGAGATAAGAGTTATCTTAATTCGAGAGATTACGTGTATAAGGGCACTTAAATGTTATATATTTTACGCTGGCAAAATTTATTCATGAAGAAAGGGAACACCGGCAGCCAAGGGTTATTATCAGCAACCAAATACCAGCCACCTCTGTGCCTAAGTTGTTCATGCATCTGCTTTTTGTTTCAGAGATTGATATTGTTTCCGAAGCCCGGTGACACGAATGTTTCGGTAGGCACAAATGGCACATATAATATATGTGCCTTATAGGCATTATATAATATACTATTCTAATTATCACTTACAGTAAACGACCAATAAAATAGAAGCAGAGACATATCTGCCCCACTAGGTTACTGAATTTAATTTTAGGTACGTTTTTAAATAACAGCTGTTCCAAGAATCTTGAAATCAGCGCTGAGGATGGTAAAATATGCGATCACAGAGCGCACGATTTAAAATATTTTTCTTTTAAATACACGCAGGTAAAAATCATTTATTTCAATAGAAACATTTACTTACATCGTTTAATAAAAGTTATATATAAAAGCGCTATGATGAATCTGAGGAAATCAGGCAGGTGGTTAATTTCTAGTATCTTAGGACAACTTTGCAAAAGCTCGCTTAGTTTTTCGCTAATATTATTTAAAGTTATTATTATAATTTTCTTCGATTCGATAACCAGATAGAATCATCCTATACAAGACTTACAGCAGAATTAACTTCGCTGGGTTTTTGACGTAGATCCTTTGACGTAAGACCAGTGTAATAGTGATATTGTTCAAGGATTTACACTACAAATGACTAAATTTAAGCTTTGAGACATTTATTTGTTTGTAACAAAAATTCACATACCTTAATTTCAATTTTTTACATTACTAGCTGACCCGGCAAACGTTTTTTTTGCCATATTAATTTTTGGGGTAGCCGATTCTCAGACCTACTGAATATGCATATAAAATTTGGTAAAAATCAGTACAGCCGTTTCGGATGAGTAAGGTAACTAACATTGTGACACGAGAATTTTATATAATATAAGATTATTTCCCCATCTAGTGATCCGTTCTGTTTTCTTCAGTAAAAGTGCCTTTAAGTTATTTCTAAATAATTTGTAGGATAAGATTATGTTGATTCATTATTATTTTAAACTTCTTTAGCAGTTAAATAATACCAATAAATGATTTATCGTTATTTAAAATCCCTTTTTTTCGTCTTACAAAAAAATCCCCAGGCGCAAATAAATTTAAAAATTTGGGTTACACTTGAATTTGCAAAAATTTTATGGCAGGCGCTTAATAATTTTAATTAGAAATCTTTTTTATTTAATTCATATAAATGTGAGTTTTTTTATTAAGCCATTACAATAAACAAACAAAAGAGAATAAATAATACAAAAGTGGTTTTGAACAATTATTTTAATAAAATCATCACGTTGTTGGTATGGAATGTATTAAACCCTGTATATTTTGATCTCATATACCAAAAATTAATACATAGCGAACAAACAAATTTTAGTATATAACAAATTTTAAACATAACAGAATTCAAAAATATAGACAATAACTTTTCTTCCCTAGTATTTTAAATCATAATTGAATCTTAATTGAATTGAACCTCCTTACTTATAAACGTTACTTGAAACAATGTCTCAAATGTTTTGTCACTTACTCGCTAATGTATAATAATTGTTGCTTAAAAACGAGATAAAACATTTTTAGAAAAGATCTTGGTTGAGTAATGTTTATTAGTAAGGGGGCAAGTCACTAGGAATTTGAAAATAATATCTCTCTTTAATTTTCTTAGATAGGAACTTATTTTAAGAACCAAATTCCTAGTCGGGGATAAAATGAACAGATGGACGATTTCCTATTTATTTAAACACTGTATTCAAAGTTTTCGGTGAATTCTACAAAGCATTATAAAAATGAATGGTAAACTTTTTAATTATTGACATCAGTATAAATTTATTAAGCCAAAACCTAGAAACAGTTTTGGCGTCATTTATAATATACAAAAAACTCTGGCATTAATTTTTTTGTTTAACGAAAAAAATTATAAAAACTCATCTAAACCAAAAGAATATCTTCGTCTTAAATAACACTTTTATATAAGTGAAAATACTGTACGCTACAATATGATCAAAACACAGGATAAATTTTAATCAACTTTTAAAAAATACCAATGAAAAATGTTAATATTGTCTAGAAATTTCGGACTGGTTTGTACTTGATAACTTAACTAAATTAGTTTTTATTCGCTATTAACAGCTAGTATGACACTGAACGATATTCACAACTACTAAAGCTGGTAATAGGTAACAATGTGTTTCTATATATTATTTATAGTATATTATAGTATGTAGGTACTTATTTGTAATCATAAGTCAATGAACCATCAGCATAACATTGGAATTTTAAAAGAAGAAAAGTAACGTGTAAACATGAAACTGTGCAATATTTTGTTGCAAAAATTTTGTTGATAGTACGATCGCGGCCTCGTGCGCCTGACCTCGTTAGGAGCGACTTTTCCTTCGCCTTAAAGAAATTCGCCCGGCGCGTATTTTCCTGTATAAAGTGATGAGACAGGTAAATGTATACGTCTGAATTATTCTAACTGCAGACGAGTCGGTGATCAGCCTGCTGTGCCTTCTTAGCTAAAACGTTGTTGTTTGGCCAAGATACAGACCTCCAGCGCTGCTTTATTATGGAAAAATACTATCAAGTAAATGTTTTGAATCGTATCTTTAACTTTAGTTTAATTTCCGTTTTTTGGCTTTGTGCGATCTATGAATTACGGCCGTAGGATAACAATATACTTTTTAATAGTAACTATTATAATAAATAAACAAAATGTGTGCTGGGATACACGGTAGAAGTGAAACTTCAACGGACAAGTGTTAAAACGAATCATAACAGACACCACGCGGCCGTAATGTTTTTTCGTTACAGTAAAAATCCTTATACCCTCCGGTCTGTATAGAAGTTTCACTTCAATAGCATATTTTGAGTTAGTAAACTGAAAGCGTTATAATTGGTTTAGACATTTTAAATAATATTCCACTTATTCTTTTAAATAACTAACAATAAATCTCACAGCAACATGTCATGTTATTTTCACAAAATATTTAATATACATTTCTTACTTTTAATGACTATACCTACTAAACATATCATTCACAAATTATACTAAAAATATTAATCTTGTCATAACTTACATTTTGTACAATAAACTTATTTTAGCAATAGCTTTGCAGGGTTCGATCGCGGTCTGGTTATCAAGTTATAGGTACAATATGTGTGCATTTCAGTCAAATTTCGCTCGACTCCCATTCTAGTAAGAATAAATCTCGCAGAACGGGAGTCAGACAGTATAATGTTAACACGATTACCATTCCGGGATCGGACAGAGAACGAACTGTGAATGGCAATAATGTCTGTAGTGGTTCTAAAGCATATACGTGTATTTTAAATAGCACAGGCTACACAAGCAACCAAAGTGAGAGCGTAAGAATCTTTACACTCGTATCACCGAAGAAGCAAGGCTTCATTCTTCAAAGCAGAAAGGGGTAATTTTGTATTTTGTGGTGTTATTCATAATCTTTAATATTGTGTTGTAAAAATAGCTCAATATAATATTGGTTACAGAATGTCAAATTCTGACATTGAAAAAAGACAAAACATAATCTTTTAAACTATTAAATAAATTGTTCAACTTTAAACAATTATCAAAGTTAAAGTTCAACTTCTATAAAACAAGTTTATTGTGGGTTTTAAGTCCGTATCTATTACCTTTTGGTATTCAATATAGAAATATATTTCGATAAGACGTGAATATATTTCTATTTTTATTTATTTTCTAACCCTATCTGTTCCTGCTTTTGTATGGCTAGGCTTTGTAGGAACCTCAGCAAAATAGCAATAAGCACTATAGTCCATGTTTATACACTGATTCACTCACTTTTCACCAGGATACAATTTCATTTCGGCCTCATCCTTGGGCTTTTCTAGCACAATAATATCTTTTGGTTTCTTTAACTGAGATTTCTTGCAACAGGAAGCGAGAGTGATGATCCCCGCGAAGGTGAGCGCGACGCAGGCGCATATCGTCGCCCCCCAATCTGCCACCGCGCGCACCATGCGCAACTCGGCGGCGACTTTCTCTTCTATCATCACTTTTTGCTGAACCCAGAACACTGGGAACAGCATTCGCGGAGCCGACCGGAACATACTGAAAGAGGAAATAATTATCATTATAACTTTACTATTTTTAACACTAGAAGAAAAAGAGGTGTGATTGTGAGTGTGTAGCAAACTACACACTCAAATGTGTTTGTATGCTGTGGCTCTGAGTATAGTTCCTTAACGAATGGACTGATTTCAGTACAGTTTTTTTTAAAGATGACGCGATCGAGATAGATATTAGTTGCAATTTATGAAGATCATTTATGCTTTTATGAAATATTATTCTTATTCTGCTCAACACAAAAATACTTTTTCAATTCGAAGTAGTTTTTCAATACTTTCTGAGATTTGTGTGACTTAACGAACAACCTCTTCAGTTTCATAATATTAATAGGTATAGATATTTCGCGTTTCGTTCGGTTAGTGGGAGTAGCGGAAGTCCAATTTTTTAAAAAGGCCGACAACGCCTCCTTGGTCCCATCGTCATCGAGGATGTCCATGTACAGCGGACCGCTTAAGTGTAATTAAGAGAGAATTAAACTCACGCGATGTTTGGTGTCGGCTCTATATACACGTTGAACTGAAACCTTGCTGAAACATCGACTGGAACACCCAGTTTCTGGAAAATACATAACATCTGCATAGTTACACTAATAATTATTTTTGCATTAATATAAATACATATGTAACAATTACATCCTGTATTAAGTCATTTAAAATTAACTTAAATAAGAAACAAATAAATATGTATATAGCAAAGAAAATAAAAAACGATAATAATTAATAATAATTTTTTTGTTTATCTAAGATTCAAGTATAGAACCTCCAACGGAAATGTATTTTATGACAGATGCGTGTACAACTTAACACGAAAGTAATTCATAAATTTCAATTGTCTTTACCTTGATTTATAATGTTGACTGATAGTCTTAGATTAACGTATGTACGTATGTAAAAAAGTGAATTCCCGTGACCCCTAGTGGAACAAAGGACAGACACATTTCTGTATCTATTTCAGTCATCATTTTCTTTAGAGGCAAATAAATTATCAGCCTTCTGTGTCTACCCAACCGAAACATTCATTTGTTTCCCCGGGATTCGAGCCCAGGACCTCCGGCGCAATACGCACACGTGTAAACAACTGAGGCGGTTAAGTTTCATTAATGTAGATGCATATTATTATGGCCTTGAAATGATAGAACCATTCATTCAAATTGCAAGATAGTAGGGTGAAGGGTCATTGAGAGATTAAACGCTAATCTGTAGACCGATTAAAATGCCTTGGTACTAATTAGAAATTACAAAGTAAGCTTAATGACCTTATTTCTCGTGTATTTTACCCGCGTTAATTTCGTAACGATGTTATAATATAGCCTATAGAATACGTAGGTATCTCTACATTTATAAAATAAACCATACAAATTAGAATAAAGTGTTTTTTTAATTATTCTCAGGAATAGTTCCCTAAGAATAACTTAAAAAATGATATCCTTTATTTTATTTGCAGTGTATTATATCTAAACAATTTTATACTTTTTTTATTTTCAAAAATAAACAGAATTTATTTACAATAGTGTACTTAAATAAATTTACAGAAGCACAAAAGGCTCATCATAGCCGTAGGTGCGTACCGAAAATACTGGCATTACCACTTTGTATTACACGAACGCGTTGGGCGAAAAATGAGGTCCTTAAACAATCGACAAGCTTCTGGCCGTGATGGAGCCAGTCTTTATATATAGTCTAAAATTAATTTTAAACAAAAAATAAAAACGACCTCAAAACGCACTGAAAAGTAAAAAATAAATGTTGTATTATAAATGAACTTACTATAAATAAAAGACGGAAATAGTGTTGATGAATAAAATTCATGTATAATTCAACAAGGGCATAAAACTTTCATGTTGCTCTTTGAAACGCGGCGTAGTAAGCAAGTGAACGCACATTGTGATTTCCCGTAGGAACTCAGTTACTATATTCTCTCTATCTCTAGAAGTATTTTTTCTACCTTATTGATTTTACTATCATATATGACCCTTTTAATGTTTTATAAAATGATATATAAGTCATCAATATAAACTGATATCACATCGAGATATAGAGATAACGTATGACACGTTTTTCTCTGTTGACAAGTTTTGCTCCATAACATCAAATATATGGCTTAGATTTTCATAAAATTCCGTCAAAAGCTTGACAATATGACTGTTAATAAAATGAATTTATTATAATTAGTATATATGTAATATAACATGGACATCTTTATTGCTAAAGCGAACTAATTGAAGATTTTTCAATTTTTTATTTTATAAAAAAAAAAAAATCTAAAAATCTAAAATATCTATCTATCTCTAAAAATTTAAATCAAATTATCTTGTTTCTTATTTTATCTTGTTGCAAATTTAATATTTCTTTTATAATTCATCGATAAGGATTCATAAATCATAGAGTTATAAGCAAATAAGCACGACATGGTCGCACAGAATTCAGCGATTTCTCGCCCGATTGTGAAACTATTCTTTCAATATCCTGAAAACCATTGATCGTAAAAATCCTAAAAAAAATGGGACCACTTCGACGAGTTACCCTGTCGTTTAACACCTCACTCATCCAAATCGGTCTACAGATGGCGACGTACGAGCGGAACATCGGAAAAAAATACGCGTCGAATTGATAACCTCCTTTTTCGTTTTTTTGAAGGTCGGTTAAAAATATATTGACTTTCATATTTTCGCCTTTTGTTATTTTTAGTGTTAAAAAAATTAAAAATACTTACCGGTTCAACTCCAAAGTAGAAGGAATGCTTGTGTGGGTCAGGGTTGAGACCCTGGACCTTATCTCTGAGCTCTTGGTCTGCGTGGAGGAAGTGCGGCAGAGAGAGAAAGGCGGGCGCACCGTAGCGACACGAGGACACGTTCATCACTCCGCGCCAAACGCATTCGTTGTCGCAGAAACAGGTATGGTTAGGCATTAGTGGCGCTGGAATTTCAATTGAAAAACTAAAATTCCTACGTAATTATTCAAATATATATTTAAAGTATTATAAGATAAGAATTGCAAACTTACAATAATCAAAGTGAAATTTGTGAAATTAGTTAAAAATTTGCAGAACTTAACATAAATTAATTTTTAATTAAAAAATAAAACTGACCTGAGGGAAAAAGATATATGTAAATGAATCTATAAAAAATATATTGAATGACTTGGCATTGCTTTTCAAAAAGCAACATAACATTTGTTTCATTAAGCAACACTATTTACGTCTCTTTATTTATAGTAGGTTTATCAAAGTTGAAAATCATAAAAAATTTAAAATAAATAAACTTTAACTGAAATTCATATATTAAACTTACAATAGTCAAAGCTGGTCTCTGTCAACTCATACTTGTGGTAGGTGAGACCCATATTCGTTATGGTCTCCGAGTAATTGAAGTAGACGGTCCGACAAAGATCTCCTATGAAGATTTCAAGCTGAGACTCTTCGGTCAAGTCGTGGCGCATGAACTCACCCGCGCTGCCGGCCATCTGGAAGTGAAAATATTCTATACATTAGTATAGAATATTCCAGCCATATAGATCTCATCATTCCAGCCTAGACAGTCTACTGCTGGACCAAAGCCTTCTCTAAAGACCTTCAGCACGACCGGACGAGAAAAAATTATGAAATACAAAGTAAAATAAAGGAATCTATATTAATTTACTAAAATTTGACATTATTTACCTTAGAACAAGAGCCCTCGTAGAAGGGCAAGTGATCAAGGTGATTCCATCGAACAATCTGCCCAGGAAGGGAACCGGGCACTTCACCGGTCGTTATTTCTACATATCCGTCCGTGTCTATGGAATTGTTTCTCTGTAGTTTAATTATAAGGTATTATTGATTTGTATTATTTAATATAGCCTCTTCAATTCAGAATTAATGCTTATTTTTTTGTTTCATATTTGTCTGCCCCCTGTTTAAGTGATTCATTTATTTATTAATGACGAAAAAAGGCATATTATAAGTTTTTACACATACTCAATGTCTCTTGAACGGATTTCGTTATGATTTTTCTTGTTTGTAAGCTGTGAGTTATGGAGGGCAACCGGGATTACAGCCCCAGCCTCCACAATAGTGTGGAGGCCCCGGCTCCTCTATAGGAGCCCCCAAAATAAAGACTTCGGAAAAAATTACTACTAGTAAACAACTTTAACTTTGATATTTTTCTTCGCGTTTTACTTTTACCTACAGTACTTTGTACAAATATGATTATTTTAAATATTAACAGAAATCATAGATAGATATTTGTTCACTCCAATAAGGCAATCAGTAAAATATCAAAATCTCAAATAATTTGGGGCCAGGGGGTCTCCACTCCTTTGTTGCCCCGAGGCCTCCAGACATCTAAATCTGGCACTGATTTTAGGTATTTATGAAGATAATATGTTCATCCATTCATGAGATATATGTATTATAATTAACATGTCGGGAGTTTTTCAAATTGTCTAGAATTTCACTTATTTTCATATTTATATAATGTTTTGTAAAATTTCATAATTATATAAACAACAACATTTATTTCAAGATAGATACGTCGACGTGTGAAGGCCATGTTTATTCAAATACTGATGACCAGTACATAAGACCAGTAGACGTGTTAATGAGATTTTCAAATTATCTCCCATTTCACTTGGAAATACTTCTTGTCCTTAAGAAACTTGCTTCAAAAGCGACAGTTTGCGACTTATTATTCGAATGAACATCTGTTAATGCCACGCGTTGATTGACACTTGTCCAATTGTCTGAGAATTGAATAAAGTTAATTCAAACAATAATAGTTTATAAGTAAAATTGAAGACAGTTTTTTAAAAAAAACCGATAAGCTAATCTCATGATGCTTAGATTTATTAGTAGATCGGGATGGAACTTTGCTACAATTTGTTATAATATAGGTACAAAATGTAGCTAAAATCCAGCTAGAAATCCATTAACACACACCACATACATACAGACACATTGTTTTTGTTTTACTTTATTGATGATGAACTTTGCACTTATAAAAGCAGGAGCCGATATTAAGTTTTAATTATTTTGTAATTTTTAATTGCCAAAGGATAATCATATAATTATGACGATAACATAACAAAATAGTTCTTTATCACAACAAGTGAAATTGATGTGTTGTTTTATTGGAGCGACTTATAAAATAAATAAAAATGTATTACCCCATAGAAGAGTCCAAATCTATCAAGAGGCGGGGCACCTCCCGTGGTACTAGCGGGGAGGTTCTTAGCGATATTCATGAGAGGATCATCATAACCTTCGAAAAGGAGTTCGTCAGCAGTTTTGGTGACGGAAATGTCTTGATCGAACATCGCCATAGCTATTACTACACCCTTCTGGCGAAGGAAGCCCCAGTATCTGGCCCGATATATCGCAGACTGGAAGCAAATGTTAGGTTTACTTACGGTTTACTATTATGTATTAAAGGTTTAGGAAATACTTGAACATTTACATTATGTAACAATTAGCTGTTAAAGAGAGTAACTACCTCGCTTCTGGCTGATTCTTCTCGGCAGATATTGCCAAACCGGTGCTTTGAAAATATACACTTCACACCACCGACATTGAAAACGTCACAAATGTCATTTAAGTTTTAGCATCGACATTGTACGATTGTGGGAAAAATATCGTATAACTATTAATTTACCGTTTTTAGTTCTTACCGCAGCAATGACATTGATGATGGTAACTTTATCATGAAGGGTCCCATTACTGGCTTCTGCATCAAAGTACCAGCTCCGCTGAGTCATATAAGCCATGGTCCCATTTTCTGGAAACCAGGAGACGTTTACGTGACGCCGGTACTCCCGGAATACGTAGGGACCTGGAATATAAAGGTAGAAATTACACACACAGTATCAACCTCTAAGTTTTGATAATCTCTGATACAAAGTCAAAAATATCTTAGTCAAAAATATATTAGTATGGAATCGCATACATGATCGCTTATAAAATTTAAGTTTTTAGGCTATTCAAGAACGCGCCATAATATGAGAACAACGAAGAAACTCATTCGAATCCAGTTTTATCACTCGTAGAAAGCGTTTCGTAGAACTTAGATAGAAATAATATTAAGATACGGATAAGTAGCCACTTTACTTAAAGTTTATCAATATTT
Source organism: Aporia crataegi (assembly GCA_912999735.1). NCBI lineage: Eukaryota > Metazoa > Arthropoda > Insecta > Lepidoptera > Pieridae > Aporia > Aporia crataegi. The sequence continues at coordinate 8,652,070 of OU538743.1, forward strand.
CATTGTCTTTACAAGATATAAAATAATCATAACAAGGTTTTATCAATAATTATAAACATTAGCTCTATCACATTTTATATTATTATATAATTAGTTCAGTTCTAGATGTTAAGTAATTCTCATGTTTGCTTTGCAAAAACATATTTTAAACTAGCTGTGCCCCGAGGTTTCACCCGCGTTAATTTCGTCGTAACGTGATGTTACATATAGACAGAGTAAATAGCGAACAGCAAAATAATAATAGATATAAGTACTTCGTCCGCGCGGAATAGTTATTTTAGTAGGTAGCCTAAGTTACTCACTACATCAGCTGTGAAAGTCCCGTCAAACTCGATCCAGCCGTTTCAGAGATTAGCCGAAACAAACAGACAAACAAAAATTGTAAAAAATGTTATTTTGGCATACGAGTATGTACTGTGTATACATCCATATGCATTTAGTAAAAAGCGGTTATTTTAATATCATAAACAGACTCCAATTTTATTTATCTGTATAGATTATTATAATATAATCATAATATCATCTTCGCGAATGCTTACCCTCTACTTGTATTGTTTTATATATTAAACCCATTTCGGCTTTGTATTAAATTTAACGCTGTGAGAATATGAAAACAATATTTTATTTTGTGCAAAATAAATAGAATTATTAAAATCGGTTCGTAATCGGCTCACAATGGTCACATGAGAGGTTGAAAAATCACTTGATACCTGTCTGGAAGGCAAAGTTCAACGAATGCCAGATAATATTCTTTGTAATACTGAATAGATAATATTATAATGTGAATGATAATTACATATCAGTGAGTAAGGTTCAAGGAGTTCATAACTAAATAAAAATAGTCATTTAGCAACATTGTCGGCTTACTTTCAAAGTATTTCGTATCATTAAATACCGTTGTTTCATTAAATTACAAGCTTAAACAATAGTTCTTAGTTAGATCCTAACTTCTAGTAGATCTATACTGTTAGGTTTAGTAATTTTCAATAGCAGAACCTAGATGACGTTAAATATTTGTATGGTCTTACAGCGCTTTTAATGTTTACGCACAGATTACTATGGTATTGATAGCTTTTCAATAGTTAAAAACCTATCGACTAAACACATGGTTGACATATTTGAACCGCTTCATACTATAATGTTGTTTATAGTGAGTTCCCGATCCGATTTTGGCCTACGTATAGGGATTGTGTTAAAAATATTCGAACCGGGATAACTCTTCAAGAAAAGAGCTCTCGTTAAAAGGTCGGCCACGCACCCGTGGCCTAACAGGCGTTGATTGTGTCTATGGCGGCGGATTGCTTTTCTTAAGTGAGCCTCCTGCCCGTTTGTCTCTTATTTTATAAAAAAGTCGTACCTAATTCCTGAAGCTTCGGTTTTTCCTCCGGAAAGTTTACCGGGTTAGTCCAGTTGAAGAGGTATACCTCGAAGAAAAGAGGGACAGTCGGTGCCACCCATTCACGGAATGACCTCGCATCTGGTTTCAGGGCTACTTGCTGAAACAGATATTATGACATCACATATGTCATATATAATATGACAACGCTAAATTGTTTGTTTGGTTGAACACGCTTATCTTAAGAACTACTGCCTCGAATTGTAAATTATATTTGTAAATAATTATATACGAGGATAACTTATAGCGTAGGTATACGAGTACATTTAATATATTCAATACAGTGAGTTGTAAGCTCGTTTGCTGCTTTAAACCGAGTTAACTTCTGTTTATTAGAAACTGCGATCAATTAAACCGAATTTATAGTAAGTAAAATCAATTTTAAACTCAGGAGCGGTGAAAACGGCACAAAAATTTCATTAAAGAATATAAGTAACAAATAGTTGTTATGTTATTAGTAAAGTGCATGAAGCGAAAGAATGTGTATATCTTTCAAAACTCCACAGAAAGCATAAAAATTAAGAAACTAACAAAGTTTACTATTGTGTAGACAACATTTAAAATTTGCATCAAAAACTGCGTAGACTTGCGCTGCACGTGTCGTTAAATAATCTTTAATAATCTTTAAATAATCCGTGGCCTCAAGCCAATCAAACTAATTGACGCATTGTTGGGATCAATTAGTAATTAATTTTCATTTTAAATCTTTAATTAGTTTTGTTGTTTGCAAAGTCTCATCATAGGCATAAGAAAGAAGAATCAAAGAGGCTGTTACATTTCTGCATCTGTTTCACAGGCAACTTAATCTTTAAGCTTTCTGTGCCTATAGCGAACGGAAACATTTTAGGTAACATCTTTTTGTCTTCCCGCGATTCAAACCCAGGAACTCCGTTGCAACATGCAGATGCGTATAGCCAAGGAGGCGGTTTGTATTCCTGCCTACCTATTTAAAGAAAATTATCAGTTAAACATGCAGAAATGTATGTCATTACGGGTTAAGGGATTTTTTAATGTTAATAACATACAAAATTAAAGATAATTGCTAAACAAAAAGCAACTGGGAAGTCACAGACTTCTGAAATAGTTTACACTACAACAAGACCCTGGGCTATATATAAGGTATTATATTTTCCTTTATTTATATTAATTCAATTCATTTTTAGGCTAAAATTTATATTCGCGCGTCCATCTTGGCAAAATCGCGAACCCTATATACACTCGAGAGCAATAAATCCGGGTCACTTAAAGAAACCTATAAATCTCGGAAACTAAGAATTCTAGCTTAATGAAATAAATGTATTTAATAGACAATATAATATTTTCAAGTAGGTATCTTTAAGTGACCCGGATTCATTGCTCTCAAGTTTTTTTCATATATTTTTTTAACGTCGTTGATGATGAAAAACGATCAAGGTCAAAATAAAGTATGTATGTACATTGTACAATAGAATAACATAGAAAATAAGCTTCTCGGAATGAGTTTTACGAAACAAACGTAAGTAAAATCGCTAGTTGAGGAATTTAATTGAAGCGAACAAGAATTTCATTTTATTTAAATATGACATTGTCTCGCAGTTCTTTGTTATTCTTTGCAATGGATAAAAGAGTAATTTAGCTTATTTTTTATCAAATTTGAAAAAAATATTTAAAAACTATTAACCGACTGCAGCAACAGAAATAATCTTTCCAAAAAATATATTTGGAAGTCGATATTCAAAGGTTGGTGGTAGTAGTTATGATCAAATAAAAAGTAGTAATCAAAATTTAAAATGGTGTCGAAATTCAATTTAAATGCTCAATTACATTTTATTGTAAAATAAAACATAAATATTCTGTTTTTGAACATTTTATTTTTGAATATTCTGGAAACTTTAAAGGAATTCTTCTTTTGATTACCATTAGTTACAATAATTTCGATGGTAATAAAAATTTATTATATCCATCCACTTTTTTAGTACCACGCTGCGCTTAAAGGCTCATGTTTAAAAAAGACAACAACAAACAGCCGGATACATTAATAAAATGAAATTAAAAAATATATAAGAAATAATATAAGCAGTGGCATCCGCTTCAGAGACAAAAAGATAGATAGTATTAGGTAAAAACCTATTTAAAAATTCAGCAAAAACATAACGATTGAGACAAATATAATAATTATAGTGTTAATCAATTATTATAAATAACTTGAGGTGCAATTTTGTATTGGTTTTAGAATTGTTTCTTACTCTTTCATAAAACTATGCACGCCGTTGAACAAAGGTGCTGGTAATTGGCGGCATGTATATGTAAGTATTAAATACTTACAGAAGCGAAGACAGACTCGAAGATGGAGTTCCATGAGAGCGCGGCGGCGAGGGCGGCGGCGGCCAGCAGCGCTGCGCAAGCGCACCCCACGCGCCGGTAATGCGCCGCGCGCAGCCGCATAGCGCACGCACACACCCTACCGCCTGAAAAATACAAAATAAACTATATTATATAGATTTATTAATCACATGGTCGCTAATGAACGTCGCTTTAATCTAAGTTTACAGAAAATCTGAGAAGAATAGCCAAAACTCAACTTTTTTGGTTTTTAACTACCAATTTATGAATGTTCAGACATTAATGAGATTTTGTTGTTATCATGTCGGGAGTTTCTTAAATTTTCCTCAATTTGAGTCATTAAACTATTAAATTTCAAATTAAAACAATAACCCACAAATAATTGAGCAAGATATATCATAACTAGTATTATGTATGCAAACACCTTTAACTGATTAGGCGTTTTTGTTTTATTTCTGTGGAACAACATTAAGTTCTTTCAATTTATTTCAACAATTATGCGTATAATTGCAACAATTCTCTGACCTACCACAACATTTTTTATTTATTATTGTTTATCGGTATTCTGAGAAACTAATTTACATTATCTAATTCAACTGTATTAAAACTGGAAAAAAAATCAACTGTTTTTTTTTTGGATGTTCCACTCCTACGTCGCCGTCCAAGGATCAATTTAGATGAATGAGGTGTAAAGGTCAAACGATAGGGCAACTCGTCGAAGTGGTCTTATTATTATTTTTTAATTTTTACGATAAATATTATTCAGGATATTGAAAGAATACTTTCACAATCGGGCAAGAAATCGATGAAATTCGCGTGACTGCGTTGTACTTATTTGCATAACACCCAATGAAATGTGAACCTTTATCAATAAATGAGATGTTTTAAATTCATTATTTAAATAATAACTAATAGTTTTAGAGATGTAGACGTACCAACAAACAATAATTTTCAATAACTTCAATTTGGAACCACAAAGGTACATGAGATATTAAATTAAGTTAAATTGTAATCATCACTGTGTTTTCATTTAACAAATTACCTGGTACATTTAGAAGATCTTGATGAAATTTAGTGAAAATCTAAACTATGTTTTTGAGGGAAAGGAGGAACCTCCTGAACGGGGCAAGCCAATCATACACGCGTAGGTTCGCGCGTCTAATTTAAGTCCCAATTTCTCGATAAATTAAGAACTAACATTAATGATTGACACATGATTTTATTAGCCATTATATCTCGGTCATATAAAATAGTGAAGTGATAAGAACCAATGTACAGAGCTGGAAATACAGAGTATTAAATTATTTTCAAAAAACTATTCTCAATGTAGCGAAGGATCAAGGAAGCGAAGTTAGCCGCCTCACAGTCATGTATTGTAGGATAATCGCTTTTTAGTTATGCAAAGGACTAAAATTATATCTCGTTTACTTTGCGTAAGAGCGAATCCTACTTTCAACCCTAGATTTAAAAAAAATGTAGTACGAATGCAGGACTAAAGGGCTATGTAGTTAAGCATTGTTGTATAATCTCCTTGAAGTTAAATATTAGCAAGGTATTTCATTTCAACGATACTAAGTTAATGACGGCTAAATTGTTTAGGCGCTTTTTAGTGTGTTCAAGAAATAATAACCGCTTTTAAGTTTAGTATTTATCGGAAAATTTAAAAGACAATCCAAACATTAAACTATTTAAGTGGCCTTTTTGTTCAGTTCTGTAGCTAAGTCGCTTTTAAGCTTAAAAAGTATATTTTTTCAGTAATTAACTGCCTTTTTTGAAAAATAATTTTAACGGATTAAGATAGAATAACTGATCCTAGACGCATCGATAGAGATTTTTTTATCTACATAGGATGTTATTTAAAAGTCAATATTGTCTGGATATCACTTAGCCTTTTAGCTGGAGCAGAGCAGTACAATAACGTTTTATACAAATTGCACAATATTAAGCAAATCTTCATTTAGAGTTAAAAAAGTCTCAAGGTAAACTTGATTGATTGCTATGGTGGCACCATTCGTGGTTATTTATGTTCGCTATTGGGTGATTGTTGTATTTCTTAAAATATATCATACACGCAAACAAGTCAACAACGGGTCAGAAAAATAACAATACAAAATCATTTGGCAGCAAAGGAAAAGTTCAATTTCAGGAATCTTAACACCGTTTCATGGTCCCAATTCATTTTCAAAAGTAGTTCCATTCGCGCTAACAACACAGACACAAAATACAGTACGTCCATATAGGTGAACGGATATTGTGCACATATTTATACCAGTACAATTAATTTTCGTACAAAGCCTTCAAAAAACTTAAGTGTCGTGTACACCAAAATCGCCAAAAAGCTATTCGATATGAACTTGGTTATAATCATATTGGTATGAGAATAATTATTAAAATAATAAAAATTAATCCGAACTTTTTATTCAATATTGAAATTTCTATACGATTTTGGAGCTTAAAATACACTTATTTATATTCATATCAATGGTAATGTTCTGGATGTGTACAATATTTGTTATGTCTAGAGGATGTAAGAGAAAGGAATTCAATTTTAAATGTACTTCATTTGCAGTCCTATTTTAGGGAGTGTGTAGAAATAAAAGTGTACAAAGTCAATTGATAACTCGTGGTTCATTGCGCGCGGCGAGAACGACCGGCGCTACCAACATACACGCTACACACTGGTGCTATACATTATGTGTGTTATATATAAACCCATACATAATAATAACAGCTTTTGACTTGCAATATAAAAATTAAAATTGCTGGGTGACGTCACAAAACTACGACTTCAATTGAAAACGGTAGGTGGTATTGCATTAAAACAGAGTTGATTGACTATGTACTATTTGGTTGTCATTATAATTATGTATGTGTAACCTTTGCCATACACTATCACCACATATTTATTCTAATATGTAATATAATTATTGACTCTTAAATGAATTCATTAATTTTGAAAGAGAGATTTTTAAAACTTGCGATTGGGTTTTTTTGTTTGTAAGCTGACGTTATCTAAATGAAGGGATCTATTCATTCATTTACGGGGAAATTGACTTAAATTTGACTCGTTAGCCTTTACGATGAACCAAAGTATACCTTTGACATTTAAAGTATACTTTGCAAACATATTATGGCGACTGTGAATTTGATCCACAGACATCGACAGATAATCTTATTCTGCTAATATTATGGCAAAACTTGTAATTATTTAAGTTTCTAAGTCGACCGGTTGAATATATTTCAACTGGTTGAGAAGAGCAGTAGGTAATCGTGGCATCTAGAATGTTAACATTAAATTACATAATGTTTATTTAATACGTAATCTTTTAAAATAGTTTTCTCAGATTCATTCATGATCAATCTCAGATTATACGTATTTATCCAAACGACTGCTACAAAGACAAAATACTTATTTTGAAATAGAAAAGTACTTATTGTATTTTTTCCAAAAGCAGTACCTTATACCTTTCAGTATAACATTGATACATATATGTATAAAAATGGCCGCAGCACTGGTTTTCAGGAGCTCCATGTAACTGTATAATTCTCTTTTGTTGTTTTATTTATTGTGAAAAGCCAAAATTAGAAATTATAGTATAAAAAATCTTTAAATATTAAATACATATAAAGAACAGATTGGATCTAATTTTCTACATTAATAATAATTATTATTGTAACCACTAAATATGCCACGCGGCTTTATACGCGTTAAATTCGAGATTTCGACAAACCAACACAAAAAGTATTTTTCAATACGAACTAGTTAGTTACCGAGATTAGCTCGATCAAATAAATAGTATTCAGCTTTCAATTACTTTTATTAATTAATATTAATTAGTATAAAACAATCATACATTTAGATAAATAAATTTTAAAAAATCTTACTTTTATTTAGATCAATATTGAATCCTTTGGCCACTCAGTAATAAAATAAGCACCATAAAGCACGAAAAACACCAACAAATAGTTTCATTAAAATCGATTCATTTTCGTGACGTACTTATGTACTCGACATGCGTACGATTTGACGGTCAGCGCGCAATTGCGTCGTGTGATAAATATTATCATATTTAAGTATAGTTCATTTAAAAGTTACATTAGGGGTTGCATTTATTGTGCAATTTTATTTTTTAAATATCAAGGAGAGGTTAGTGTAAAGTTAAATCCAAGTTTGTGGGGTTTACTCACTTGTCCCACGGCCGCCATCTTGGAAAAAGGGGTAAAAATTGTTTTTTTTTATCTGACAAGGTTTCAAAAAAATCTTCTAATTATAAAATTCTCTATGACTTTGGTCCGGTACATTTTAGTCGTAGAACAAAAATAACAAAGCTATATGCGAAAATCTATAAAAATTCGAGTATATGCAAAAATCTATGAAAATTTGAGAAAAATCTTTCTATTAGTATTTTTAAACTTATTTCTTACATTCGTTAACAGACGTCTCCAAAACCTCTGTATTCCTTTTCCCTTGCTCTGTCTGTTTCTCTATCTCGGTTTTTTCTGATCGTTTCGTTGAGTCGTAGCGGCGTTAGGGAAGGACGCAGTTAGGTGACCGCCCATGGCAACGGGAATGAAGGGTTGACAGCTAAAAATCTTTTATTTGACTTCTTTAACCATTTAATTCTACAAAAAGAACTCGGTCTTATTTCTTAGGCCCTTGGTTGAATAGTTTTTTTTGTATTGTTATCCTTTTCCCCCTTTTAATTGTAATTGTAATTTTAACTTAATTTTAGACGATAATTTGATAATGTTGCTTTGTTGTCGTTATTGTGTTTGCCATGATTGTAATGCATTTTGGAATAAATATTGTAAATGTTTAATATCATGTGGTCAAAATGAATTAGTTTCTTTCGTATTGGCTTGAATTGCCATAGAAATCTCGCTCAGGGAATTGGAAGTGCAAAAACCGCCAATGAACTTACTAAAGATTTCAGACAGACTTATTTTAATACACAGTGAAAGAAATAAAGACCTCGATAGTTTGTGATAATAGCAAAAATAGTGAAATTTAAGACAATAATTAAAAACAAACCGAAATGTTGATTACAAAATATGAATACCTCGTAAATAGATGAACAGAATTGTAGCTAAGAACATCTCACGGTAGCTTTCAATCAAAAAATGCATCGAAATCGGCACATTCCTACAGGAGCTGCGGCATCGCAGACGGACTCGTCAAACTTTTGGCAGCTTTTTAAATTAAAGATTTCACTAGGTCAAATTACATATATTCGATAATTATCATTATGATTAGATTATGATACATAATTAGTCATGCGATGTATCTTTAATACATATCAGTAATTTTCAAAATACCATAATTCAGTATTAGATAATTTACACATATTAATTCGCTCACTACTAAATTTTTAATTAATTTTTGACAATATTTACATGGGCATTAAATATATCTATTTTTATATATATGTTTATTATATATATGTTTTCAAATTTACAAAAGGCTTGACATAAAATAATAATAATAATGATCTAGATAAAATACTGCAGTTATGAATTAGAACAAAGGTTTCTTTGATCCATAGATTTAGATTAGATTTCAGATAAAAAATATCCAACCATAATTGGTTATGCAGAACTGATAGTTTATGTTAAGACGGCGACTGCAGTGAAAATTGAAGTACTTCGTAACTTAACTTACAAGTAATATAAAAAATACAAAATTATATACCTACAAAGGAATGAACGATTTAAGAAAAATTAATTTAATACTCATGAATAAGCTGGCAAAGCTCCCTTGAACACTAAAACTTTTTATTTTTGTAAAACATACAGTTAACGATGAAAAATTAAAATTATAAAATTAATAAATTACTAAAAAGTATTTATATAAAAATTATGTGTAGATCAATTTTATTATAAAGAAAACAGGTTCACCGAATCTGTCTAATGGTTTTGAAAATATGATAAGTATCAAGGTAAAATCCGGTAGATGTTCAGCCATTTTCATTACATTTTTATATTTTTATTAAAGGGAACCGATCAAGGCCAATGGCGTAACACTGACTGTTATATATAACTTATTATATTATAATGAATGCTTTAATTGTTTTGTCCTTATTTTCGCGAAACTATCGAGATATTTAAATAAAAATGCATTAAAGCTTTCAATATAACTTCTCGTTCTGAATTTTACTATACTGACAAGTGACAGGCCACTTACAATATTGAATAATCAGTAAAATATTGACATTAATCACCATTAACTTTATTCATTTTTAATTACTACTAAGTACTTATACTGTTTAATTGCAATAAGTGCATATGATGTTGAAACTGGCCATTTCATGGACAGCTTGACCAAATAATAAAAAGGCATTGGCCTATAAATAATGATCAGTGAAAGAGACGCAAAAGTATGCCCCATATTACCAGGAGTCACAATTTTTTTTTTATGTTTGTATGTTAAAATTGATGAACTCAAAAACTGATTCTAAGAATTATTTCTGAGATAGGAAGCTAGATTACCGAATGACATAGGTCCTTTTTTACATGGAAATGAAGTTGTGAGTAGAAGCTAGCTGATTAATGTGATAAGATTATTACTTAAAAGTTTTTAAGTCTAAATCTGGTCCCTTGATGGTAAGAGATTACCGCCGTCAATGGACCACCGCACTGCGATCCGCGCTTTTGTTGTGTTACCGTCCTTTGAGGTAACGGTAGTCACGCTGTTTAAATGTAATACTAATTTTTTGTCCGCTTCGCGTACTCTACAGCCTTCGTAGTCACGAGCGACACATTAAACGAAGACAGACGTAATAATATAATTATTGTAAAATTGTGTTCAATGAGCCCGCTTAATCAAACTGTTTACTTTATCTGGGATACTAGCGTAAATAAGACATAAAAGCTAATACCGCTTAGACTTTTTAGTTTTTAGTTTGAACCATATTTGTTATTGTTAAAGATTTAGTAGTTTTCGCACTTCATGCACTCTCCCTTCATTACTTTTTTATTTTCCTTGTTGGGTTGCCTGGAAGAGATCGCTGATTAGCGATAAGGCCGCCCGTTGAACTCCATTTAGCTTAAGTTATTATCTGTATCCTATTGTTTATTGCAACGAAGTGTTAATAAATAAATAAAATAAAATGGTTTTAATTTGCACGTGGTTTTATGAAACAATCAAGTGTGTGTTCGAAGGATATCATAGTATTTGTCCTTCCGTATGGCAGCTGTCAATCGGCTGTAATTACAAACTGTCCCACGAGAAATACAATCGCTGATCGTCACGCCTCAGAAACGTTATCAATGTAAATTGTAAATACCCGAAACCTAAAATCTACGAGCCGTTATCCAAGATACGGATGGTATCGAAGACATAAGTTTAGGATACAACTCGTGGTAATTATATAAATACCTTAATTTGATAGAAATATATAACAAACCAAGTAAAATGAAGTTCATTTAACAAAACCCCAACATTTTATTAAAAATAAGAATACTTAATAAATTCAGTTATTTTGCTTATGTAATTATTATATAAATTATAGCTAAGCTTTCAAACAAAATCTCATTACGATAGGTCTTTTCGCTTAGGGGCATGAAAACTCCTCTTTTTGAAATTGAATAACTTTGTTTAATATTTGGAAAACAAAACAAACTAAACGCAAAAAACATATAGTTTTTGCTTTGTTTACTTTAAAGGTGTCAATGATCAGTGAAACACTCATAAGTGTGTGTTCCTAAAATTAAAAAGTGAAGTCCCGTGTCCCCTAGTGGGATATGGGGCAGATGCATTTCACATCTGTTTCACTGATCAATTTTTTTCTCTAGGGGCAAGTAGGTGATCATTCTTCTATGTTCTGCCAGACCGAGTTTGTTTTTATTCACCGGGAATCGAACCCAGGACCTAAGGACCAACCCGGTTGTAACGCTTACGCGCTTACCACTAGACCAAGGAGGCGGTCATTTCCTAAAATTAGGAGGTTACAGAAATGTGACTAATTATGTCTTATTGACCGCTTGACCATGCAGGTTGTAAAGCACGCAAAACAACGGGAAAAGTTAGTTGTAAACAAAGAATTGTAAATGTTAAATATACGAAATTATTTCTTTAGAAATATTTAATATTCTAGCGGAGCAGTTAACTGACTTCATTTCTACACAGCAGAAAATCTACTTCAAAATTGTTTTTTTGATTTAGAGACTACACAGTAATGATGTCAATTATAAACAACTAGCTGACCCCGCGAACTTAATTGCTTCTGATTTATATTAGGTCACGTGTTTATTAAAACTTCCATATAAAATGTAAAAAATAAATTCACGAGTGTTTACGAATTTTATTCATAAACACTCGTGAATTTATCAATTCGGTAGCTGTTATGGTATTTAAAATGAATAAATATCCAAAAACTTAAAAATGTAACAAATCTGACTTTGTTTTACGTTTTTGGCTAACCATTGTTTAAGGACCCACTTTATTTCCGACTATCAGAATAATATTGTGTTGAATGAAATACGTTTCTAATTACTTAAGAAACTTGATTGTAGAAGCATTTTTCAAGATATCTATGGGGCTTGTGGGAAATCGCGAAAAACATTTTAACATAATCGAAATGTGTTCAGCCTTGTCACGCATAACAACTTAAACTTAATGGGCCTTATTACAAAACATGGACTAAAGATGTTTCACAGTATTGGTTGCTAGAATACACGTCTAACGTTCATACAAAAATGAGGTTTTTCTTTGGTAACAAACCCGGCCTATCTTTAAACCGCGTTTTAGAATAAGGCATAATGAGATGTTTCTTAATCGGTTGTGAATCCAATTATAAACAGATTTTAAGTGACAAATGAAACTGAGAATGAAACAACCCTAAGACACGGACTTCCAAATATTTGCTTTGTAGAATGATTAGGAATCTCTTTATTATTTTTAGCATATTATGTTCATCAATAAAGTTTATTAAAGAAAAACTGTAAATCGAATTCCAAATGCAAAAATGTATAAAATTATTTATTTTTGTAATAATAAATATCAAATAATATTAATATTTCATAAACTCATACTTCCTCTTGAGATAAAAATTAATGAATTTTTGTATATTATATTACATTACCTAAGTCTATTTAAATATTATTTATAAATAAATTGCATTAATAAATTAGTGATATCGACATGCTTAGTTGAAGTCTTCTAGGAATCCAAAAGCTGGTTACGGGTTATTATTATATTTTGGGAACGCAGCCCAAAGGTTATAATGTACGTTTATTATTAAAAATAATATACAGACATACAAAAAATTTAAAATCCTTCCGTATGTTAATTAAAAATAAGAATACCTAACAAATGGAATAACAGATCTGCATATTATTATAGCTAAGAACCGACTCGATTACGTAAATCGAAAAAATCAGATCATAATCGGCCCTTACGGTTGGAGCTACTATGCTACAGACAGACACATCAAACTTACAGCCCTTTGCGTCGAGGGCAATAAAATTACTAAAAAATTGCAACTACATCAAAATAGAATCTTTTACTATTATTATTATATATAGTATTTTTATTTTCTATAATTACAATAATGTACTTAAATATATTTACAGAAATCCAAAATACTCATCAAGGCCGGGGAGCGTACCCAAAATATTGGCTACATTACCGCGTTTAAATGAGCCAGCTTTCGGGTATCCTGTGCTCTCAACTAAGCGCGTAAATAAATTAAATAGTATATACCACATTTACTATTATAAACAAGTTTTCAATTCTAAACGTGGCTCCATCCGAGGCCAAAAGAACGGTAAGTCATTACTGACCTTGACAATGAACCATGACACAACTATCTGATTCATATTTGCAATCAACATTAACAATATTACTACGTAAACGTGTAAGGAGTCCTGTAGGACTTGCGTATACGCAATGATTGAAAGTTGTAACGTGAAAACAAAAACTTAATAAATATATGTAAAATTGTGAACATCTACTGCATGCATGGTCACGGGAGAATCGCCCGTAACCATGAAGGATAACCCGGGATAAATTAGTTTTACATACTATAGTAATTGGATTTTTTATTAAATAAACGCGGTTTATCTAGTAAAATTGTTTTCTTTAAATAGATTACTATCTAGAGATAACACATATCCTAGATACTTCGGCGCTACAAAATCATATCATTTTAATATACATTATTATATACGTCATTATATGTATACTATATTAATAATTATATATTTTATTTATCTTCATTTTATACTTTTACAGCAACTTAACACTAATGCAATAGTAAATATCATTACTAAAAACTAAATCTTACGTAGATTTAGTTTCTTACATCTAAATTTAAAATAAAGTCCCACTTAAAACAAAAAAATAATATTTTGAAAAATTGGGTAATTACCTATATATTAATTATTGACTTACTATAATATAAATACTACGTACTATAATTAGTTCTACATAATATTCTGGCTGTACACATTATTTTACTAACACAATTCCGACAATAGATAGACAAAGTTTAATTCGCATTTATAAAAAATGTTAGTAAGTATTGTTTTTCTTTTTTTATAATTTATTACAATAAGAAACAAAACAAATAAACAATAGAAAATATAGAAAAGAACACAATAAAATCATAAATAAATTGTTAGTTTCACAAACACAAGTGGGTTGCCTGGAAGAGATCGCTGATTAGCAATAAGGCCGCCCGTTGCACTCCAGTGCAACAAAGTGTGTAAAAAAAAACATTAAAAGACCGACACTGATTCATAATATATACAATATAAGAAAAACGGAAACACTCAAAGTGATATGCAACTATATAAAAAATTTCAAAATCAAGGAAGCAATTTTAAAAAAAATCCTATATTTAGATATAGCTGAATCTGGGGGCTGGTAGATTGAAGGTGTTTTGTGCGCAGGCCTGGCAGGGAAAGTTAAAATTAATTGACTGTAGAAGTTCATAGCAGGCGAACTGTAGCGGGCTTAACGGCAGTGGCCTTATAGTGAGACTTAAATCATTTAATTTGGCAATTTAAAATGCGCATACATTTTCTTTGTAGCTCAATTCTGCGCTCAAATACGTCGTAAAAATGATTCCAAATGGGGCTGGCGTATTCTAATTGAGACTGTACAAAGATTTATGTGGAATTAAGTACGTACCTTTATCCGTAATGGGTTTGGTAACTCGCGTTATAAAACCTAACATTTATTAATGGGGTCTATATGTGAATAAAGAATAAGTTGGAGTCAAGGTAAACACCGAGATTTCTAATTGAGGAAGCCAATTCAAGTTGATGACCATTGAGATCAAATCTTGTTGCAATATCTAACGTTTTTGTTACTCTTGATAATTATGATGTATATATGTACAAACTATATGTAGACATACTATATTCCTATGCTATGTTGTTTTTTTAGTATCTATGAAAAAAGAACAATGCCAAATCTAGAAATTGAAGATTCATGTCCTATGGAATTCTTCTAAAGATTTTTTAGCAGGGAAATATGTAAGAATTATCTAATTTAAAGAAAAATATTCATGAATTTAAGAAGGAATTAAATAAAAAGAACATACTAACTACGATCCACTAGAGTTCACAAAACAAGTAATTAATTTCAAGGTTATATCTAATTGTTTACGTTACTATAACAAAATCGCCAAGCAAATACAAGAATTGTCTTTAAATAAACTTAAATCTTAAGTGAACTCCCGAAGCCCATAGTGGGGCATTAGGCAGATACATCTGTTTAATTGATCATTTTCTTTACAGGCAAGTAGGTGAGCCTTCTGTGCCTACCCAACCGAAAAGTTCATTTGTTACCCCGAGACAGTATCACGCAGATCCGTAAACCACTTAGTCATGGAGGCGGTTAAATCATATTGATAAAAAAATCGATTAATTTGGGAATGATTTGCTCCAGTTTAAGATTTATGTGAGCATGATTGAAATAAAATGAGAACCCGAGTGAGTTTGTTTCCTGTTCTTCACAGATTTGGATGCTTTCTGTTGAGAATTAAAGTGTTTCTATGTGATTCTATGTGAATATATTTTTACGGTGTTTTGTATAATATAAATATATTTTTGACGGTGACATTATTTCATAAAGAAACCGCCATATTTACTATCGGACAACGAATATCGGATCATCGATTTATAACGCAGCAGACAACAGCTTCTTATCGAATTTATCAAATTTTATAATAAAAAATATGCTTATTAACACTGTATCTTACTTTATCTAATGTTATTATATTAATTTTATGATATGTGCCTCTTGCCCGCCCCAGATTCGTAAGGATTGTTACCCATGTCGCGTTGTAGGACCTGCTTTAGCGAACTTTAAGATAACACCCTTAGATATTTATTAGAATTGTGTGATGTATGTAATTTGTATGAAATTATTAAAATAATTAAGTTATTTAATCTGATAAAGATTTTGTATGTCCGATTACCTACTCTATTCTAAGAGGCTATTTTTTATGAAGTTTAAAAATGTATGTTGAGTTTTGTATGTACTTTATTGTTAAATATGTACTAAAATTTATTTTTTATTGTGTATATTTTATTATATTTCATTAGCGTAAGTTTAAATTTATTAATTCTGAAATAACCTAATTATTTTTTAAGTGTTGTAATAAATATTTAATAAGCAAATAAACTTAACATTTAATTTAATTATCCAAAACCACAGCAGAATGTAAAATAGCAATGAGTAAATTGATAAGATTAATAAGATAAATTTTATTATAATTAAAAATAAGTATAATAATTAATATTAAAATAAGTGCAACACAACACGACATGTTAATTGCAACTGCTACCGGTCAAACAACTTTTAAATAGATTTTTGCAAAATCGCTGAATTTACAATTTAATCTATATAATATAATGTATATATCAAATCGTATTTATAATTGTATATTTCCGTGTTTTTTTAGAAAAAAATTAAATACCATAATTAGAATAAAATGTAGTAAGTGTTATAGCATTTTAGAAAGCCTACTAAATGCGCCATCTTTTAATGTCACGTGCTGAAATGGCGTATTTTTTTTCAGCACAGCCAGTTAAAGTTTAATGATGTAATAATTTTGAGTACAAGTTTGGACAAATTAAGGATATTTCCTCTGAAACCAAGATAGTTGTGTTCAAATTTTGACGGTATAACGTTGATTTTTGGAACACTTTATAAATAAAAATGAATCACCGAAATGTGGATAACTGCCGAAGGACTGCACCAAATTGGAAAAATATTTTTTTATTATACTATTATCGGTACATTAAAAATTTAAGAAAACTTAATGAAAATATCAACTTTTCTAATGAAATGAACCGTTTGACATGACGGTCAGTTGTTTGAATATCATAATTTTTCATTTCTTAGTAGGTATTATACATTCAGTTTAGTATTTTCAATTATACCAATTCGATGCAATCTTCATACTTAAGACATTACTACGTCATTCGTGTTAGCTAGTTAATTATATATTTATTTCATTAAGGTAGCCAACAGCAAAAATGAGTGTCACATAAATTTTTTTAAATAAAATCAATCAAATATTATCTAATCGTAAATTCTAAGTTTAACGGATCACGAACGCGCCCAAATCGGAGAAGAACATCCAAGAAAATCAGCGGGTTTTTTCTTGTCTCATCATTTAATAGAGAAGACTTTAAAGAAATCAACAAAAATACATTTGAAATAACCAAATTGAGGGTTTTGAATAAGATTAAAGTTAGCTCTAATCAAAATTGGCTCTGTTTTTAAATATCATAAAAAACGAAATTGTATTCGTTTAACATACTATGTATTGCAATAAAATAATAACAATTAATAATATTCTCACAAAATACTGAAAACTATTGGAAAAAGAGCTCAAAGATAGAAAAATTTTATCGCAACAACTGCGCGCAGCGGAAGTATCAATTACTTACGCGGTCAGTGGCTGCTAGATGGCACTCGCTCTAAACATTCCGCCAGACACAGTTTATTGTCTCAAGCATTATGCGACTCTTACATTTTCTTCCTACTTATTTCGTATTCTAGTTCTCTAGATATTCTGCCAATTAAAAATTAACTAAATGTAAAATTGTGATATGTACACGCGCTTAATCAGCTTAAACACTTTTCATTATAAATTTCGAATCTCTTGAAAAGGGAAAGCTGTCCGTATTGTCGCAGAAGTCTCGAGATGATAATAGACGTCCATGGACACCAATAATAATAATTTAGGACTCTTTTCGTCATTATTCAATTATAATGCAGGTATGTATTCTAAAACCCTTCTTTCCAATGCTGACCGGATGCGGTCATTACCTACTTGTCTCAGATTGTGGTATCCGGTGCAAATTGAGTGCACATGTAACTGACTCAAAACAACTCGAGATACCTTACATTAGCTGCATCCTGATGTAACAAAGAAATAATCTATAAGGCATAATATTTCATTATACATGTATAAATGGCCGATATAAGCCAGTTTTTGAGTTTCCTGTGGTCTCAACTAAACGCGTCGATATCTCTTTAGGCAATCGACGTGCTTCTGGTTACCATGAACTCAGTCTCTACTCCAAAACAAACGAAAATATAAGAATCTATGGGACAATAATATTTTCGTCTCTTATTGCTTTCTCCAATCGATGCCGCTCCACCAGCAGATACAGAAGTAGCATGGAGATACGAACACGCCAGTTAGTCGACGCAAGTAGCGTCCCACACAAGTGCCTAACCACGGCTCCAAAAAACTAGTGTCATACGTTCAAGACGCCTGCCATCACTACGTATAATGCCATCCGGCTCTAAAACGGCATATTAACGAAGACAAACGCCCTAGGGATAGCATAATTGATGATGAAGTGGCGAGAAAAATGACCAGCACTCTTGAGACATAAGAAGGAAATTCACATTTAGCAAACATACGTGATAATTTTAACGGAACGAAAAAAGAGGGGTGTTGTTTTATTTTATTAAATGTGAAGTGTTTGTCTGTAAACCGGCGCTTCACCACTTGAGGTGGAGCATAGAACCAACCGTTTACCTCTTTTTGCTGGTGTTCTTATATTGTAATAATATAATATTGTGTGACCATGTCAAGCAAAAAAGATTTTTTTATTTAAATCTTAACTTTTGAGTATAACTTGCTACTGTAATTTTTGCTGATAGCTAAATTCAATTTATATTATTATTAACATTATATATACATACACTTTACATGTCTGTAATCCATTGGGAGGCCTCAATGCCATGAGTGCGTTGCTGAATACTAAGCCTTTAGGGAATTTTCAAGGCAAGACATTAAAGACTACTAAAAGGCCGCCGATTGAGAATTGATAAATCAATAAATATTACAAAATTGTATTTACATATAATTCTTAACCTACGAGAGAAAAGGAGGGGTTTATATATCGTTTATTTGACTCGAATTAAACTTTTAAGTGACGTTTATTAGCGATCACATCAACATAGCAAATCATATTTGATCATTTTGAATCGTCAATTTTTTTCTTCTTCTTAATATTGTGTAGTTTATTAAAATAATTATTCTAAAAATTATAATATTTGGTTTTATTATGAAAGAGCATATTCATTCCCAAGCTATTTTATCATCTAAGTAATCCGTTATATTATAGTAAGCTTTTTTGTAAAGTTTTCTTTTTTATTTTTAAATTTATTTATTGACAATTTAATATTATCACTTGGTAAATGTGTCTGTGTGTCTGTCTTTGGTATCTTACACGAATAGACCGATTTAAATGCGAAGTTATTTGATTGAAACCCAGTGATCAACATGAATCTTAGCCATTATCCATCTTATCTGTAATCATCATTTCGGGTTTTTCTTGAATTGTCTTCAATTTAACTTGTTAACGACAATAATACGTACACAAAGGCTTTGTTCTCAGTTTATTTATCCGTGTTTGCTAGTAGTATTTCAAATCTTGAAGTGTGCTCTCGAATAATTAAAACTGATACCATTAACGATTAAGTCACGATGAAATGTGAGTACTGCGTTCTTATCATATAAATTTAGTACCTCATATAAGGTTATCTGTTACACCCTTGCAAATACATATTCTACAAATCTATAGTCTACTATCTACACTAACCATAAAATAGAGAGTAGACTACATAATATTTATTTACTAAAAGATTCGCCGTTAAAATATAAAAGATCTTTTGATAGATTCTATGCCGAAATTACACAAGATTTTTTAAATTAACAATTTTTTAGCCCTGATGAAAACAGAGGGGTGTTATAAATTGGACGTATCTTGTGGGTTTGTATGTCTGTCTAAGGCATCGTATCTTTGGCGTCTTAGGAATTGTCTTGAATTTCACTCATACGAGTACAATAAAGCCTTATCTGTTAATGTGAGCATTTCTCAACTTAACCGATAGATTTTGGTATAGACTGTATGTATGTATTGTATTGTATGTACTTACTAACAAACGAGTCATAAGTAAGAACAAATTGTTAAGCTTTATAAAGAAAAAATATAATATATATATCAAAATCTAAGATTTTGCCTTGCTTACTTGAATTTTCTATCTTGGAACTTCCTAAGACCGCTCCCGCTAATTTTTCCCGCGTTTTTTTTAAAATTTTTTGATATCTCCAAAGAAGTTCGTTAGAATTATATGATGTAAGTAGATGAAGATAACTAATCTAAGTATTTAATTTGACAAAGATAATATGTATTTTCATTTAAGCGGCTTTTCAATTCCATTCATTGCAATTCTATGTGACAATTTTTATTAAACATCATAGTAAATATATATTCTATAGGCATATATGTTTATATTCCATATATATTTCAACTTTAACTGGAATAGTGAACAATCCTTAAAAGATATTCATATTATATTATGCCATTGCGAACTTTCTTGTTGATGAGGAATCATCCGATCATAACGCATATTACAGAATATAGGCTAATTAAAGAACAAAAAAGCTTGAAAAATTTTACACATACGCGAATAAATCTATTTGTGAAAACCATAAATAAATTCTGTAGATTGCAAGATTACCGAGAAAGGAAATATATATAAATATAGACTTTGTTTTTAACCTTCGAATATTTATAAATTTTTAAATTGCCTGCCGTTTACTTGTTTAACATATAGGTACGTACTTATGATATAGGTTTAATGTCTCTATAAATAAAAATGTAAATTTAATGTAAATTATGTTGTTTAACAATTCAAAAGTCGACAGGATCATAATTGATATACAAAAAGATAGGAAACTAAATCATAAAATATCTTAATTATTAAATCTGAAATATATTAAATGAATAAGCACTTTGTTATTCTAATATGCAGATGAAGTTTCGGACATCAACTAGTAAATTAGTAGTTTATTCATATTGAATACATATTTTAATAAATTTATTCAATATTTTTTACTCTACAAATAATGAAATATAAAAAGAATGCAAAATACAATACAAAGCATAGTATAATGGGTTATAAGTCTTAAGAGAAAAGACTAGACAGTGAAGTAATCTAATGATAAGAAATGAATAGGTAAGGGTTATGTAGGAGAGTCTTGAAAGAAGAAAGAGAACGAGCAAGACGGATATCATTACAAAAAGAATATCAATTTAATACTTAACTTAATTTTAATAATGTAAAAGTAAGTATCTACTTTATCTCCAGTAATTACTTATCTTTAAATTAAGTCTTGTTAAAATATTAGTCGCATTAAAATAGTGATTACCTTACCTTATTTAAGCAAGATAACAAACACGTCAGTTCTTGTGTAAAACATTCACAAATAAACGAATTATTCACTAGGACAATAGAAAATGCTTCTTAGTGTCGCGTGCGTTAATTTCGATGAAATGTTTACTACTAAACTGTGTAGTGTGGTCTGCTGTTGATAAGCAATCAATTCTGACTGAATCGACAAACGATAAGAAAAGACGATACGAAGTACACACAGCACTTCATTTGACAATTGTCAACAGAATTTGAGCCAAATACTAAAGTAACTTAGTCTGAAACGTTATCAACACACTCCCTTATTTATAAATATGCATAACTTTACGCATTGCACGATGCTTTGTCATGAATGAGAGTCATGGTTTTTGAAAACTAGCTTCCTGTTAGACATTGACTATAGTTGAACAAATTACATTAGAGGTTAGAACTTGTGGGTCAGAAAATCTGAGCCTTGGCCCTCTTCCGTTTAGTCGTATAACAAACAAAACATGGCTAACAGGAAAAATTAATTTAAGAAACCTCGCGAAAGTGTAGTTCAAAAAGGAATATACCACATATTATTTTGAAAAACGCCCGTGTTCAGTAATTCTCGATATTATGACAACGTAGCGTGATCGATGAAATATAAAAAAATTAAGATTTGATATAAATTTAATAAAACCTATTGAATATTTCAATCGTATCAACTTCTTATTATTGGATGAAGAAAATTCTTTTTCTTTTCCGAAAAATTGAAAGTTCATTCACCCTACAAGACATCGCGTGTCTTGCAATTTATAAGATTAACTAATTGAGGTAGATAGAGGACCTTTGGTTTGAACATTATCTATCTCACATTCTCTTAGTATTTTAAGCAACTACATTCTAGCAATTCAATAATATTTTGGTTTTTATTAAAATTTAAACATCATATCAAATAAATCATAATATAGAATCACATATATTACTGTTCAAAATCCTGCTCTTAGAAGAACAGCCAAGAAATTCAGTCAATTTTTTATCTTTTCCGAGATGTACACAAATGTTTTAACTAAAGCAAATCATTCCCAAGCATTCAAATTATTGACAGTTTTAAAAACTTATCAATTAGCTCGCTTTAAGTTAATTTAAAATTTATTACGGTCAGTTTTTATATTCAACGCTATTCGAGTTTATTTTATTACATAACAGTGCGACAGGTTAGATGCTATTTGAATATTAATCATTAAAACTTCTGCGTCATTGATTTAATACCAATTATAAAATCGATTGAATTTAGATGATATAATTGTGCGAGATACTTTTGTTTAGTGATAAATTAGTGCTAAAAGTTAGATATCAAAGGAAAATTTACAGTTAAATACAAATAAGAATATCTCATGAATGGATGAACAGATCTTTATGAATTGTAGCTAAGATCCATCCCGATTACATCAGATTTAATAAAAAAAAAACCAAAGTGTTTGTTAACTTGTAAAACTTCTTTTTTTTTCGTCGGGGGTAACAAAATTCTCTAGAACTCTATATTGTTTGTATTTTGTAACGCCTGCAATTATTTTACGCGCAAATTTATTGCACGATGAAAGCAAGTTTTAATAAACTTCTCAATGACCTCTTTAATGGTGTTTTGAGTTAATTTAAGATTTTTTTTAAATCAATCGCTTGATCATATACGATGCATTATCTGTATTTTTGCTTGTAAAGAATACTCAGAAACTAGAATCATTAATTAAAATTATTATGTTACGGTTAACTCACTGTAATGTGAATTGAGTAAAGAGCTGTTTTGGGCATGTTTTCACTTGATTTTACTTCTATATAGATATAGAGATACCACTAATTTCTTTCTCACACACTGACATTGACATTGGTTGGGACAAAACATCGTGTCTGCGTGATTCGAAGAAACAAATGTTTTTTGCAAAAAAGACAGTGATTTCTGCAGAAAATCCCAATTTTTTAATTGCATAACAGTTACAGGATAATTTTTCTTAATGCAATTAACTGTTAAACCTTGTTATAAAACAAATAATTAACTTCTTCCGATGCTGAACGGTTTACGCGTTGGACTGAAATAGTTTGTAAATAAAATGTTTTGTTTAATTAGGCACAGAAGGCTGATTACCTACTTGCTTGTAAAGAAAATAGAAGACAGTACCTAAAAGGTTCTGACCGCCTCCTTGGTCTAGTGGTAAGCGCGTAAGCGTAACAACCAAGAGGTCCTGGGTTCGATTCCCGGTGGAAGTAATAAAAAAAACGGTCTGGCAGGACATAGAAGGCTGATCAGTCCTTGTCTCTAAAAAAACAATCGATCAGTGAAACAGATTTGAAATGCATCTGCCCCATACCCCACTGGGGGACAC
This sequence comes from Aporia crataegi, assembly GCA_912999735.1. Lineage (NCBI taxonomy): Eukaryota > Metazoa > Arthropoda > Insecta > Lepidoptera > Pieridae > Aporia > Aporia crataegi. The sequence goes on from OU538743.1 coordinate 8,675,825, forward strand.
GGGACTTCACCTAAAAGGTTCAGTATGCCACTAGGAGTTACAGGATATCACTTTTATATTGAGTTTCATCAGCTATCAGCTTGTTTCTTATTTCATAACTGCGTCGTGGGTAAGTGGTTTACGCGTCTGCGTGTTTCATCAGTTGGTAAGTTAACTCGGGAAAACTTAATAAATGTTGACATAGAAGATTGTCTGTAATGGATAGATCCAGAAATGTTTGCCCCACTAGGGATCTTCATCCTTATATGTAGTGAAAGTAGTACGTACTATGTTAATATAATTTTGAACAAAGCGTTAGTTAAGCGTTTCAGACGTTCGGTCTAAAACAAACTTTTCACTGCAAAGATGAAAAACTTATCAGCGGGTGTGGAAATGCGAAATCGTTTACCTATCAGCGCCGGCGTGCAATGGCCACTGATACCATTAGTTGCCACGAGCTACTTGCGCGAGATACTATACGCGAGTTACTGAGGAAAAAAATACGTACATATTTGCCTCGTGTTATTTTTCGTTTTCAAAATTTGTCTGTGGTTATTAGATGTGCATTATGGTTGTTTATAGGATGCATGTTCTGTTGATGTGTGCTGGAGTAGGTTTGATTTTATTTGGAGTAGTTTTAAGCTGTTGTTGGCCCGGATTATTTTTCGCACAAATAAAAAAGGTAATCAGAAATAACATACTTCTACATGTATATAACTCTTTGTTACTAATGTTTAAATCATTATACAATGTATTTAACAATTGAGATTGAATACCGAATCCGACATATTAATACAAATAAAAATATCTCTTAAATGAATAAATAGATCTACATAAATATAGCTAAGATCCTTTCAATCGTCTCAACAAACAAAAAAAACGCATCAAAGTAGGTTCATTAGTTTAGGAGCTATGATGCCACATACAAACAGACAGACAAGTTAAATTAATCACGCCATTCCTTTTGCTTTGGGGGTTCAAAATAAACTTCAAACCAACTTTAAACAGCACTTAAAAGTAATAAACTAACATTTTATGTTAGTGCGTTATATTAGTGCATAAAAAAAATCCATAAATATTAAATTGTTAAACAATGGTTGAAAGTTACAGCTATTTCAGCCGAGATATTTTCCGAGGGAAATTACACCCAAGTTAATCAGTCAGACCACCTCCTTAGTCCAGTGGTTAGCGCGTAAGCGCTACAACCGAGAGGTCCTGGGTTCGATTCCCGGTGGAGATAAAAAATAAAAATAAAAACTTGGTCTGGCAGGGCATAGAAGGCTGATCACCTACTTGCCCCTAAAGAAAAAATCGATCAGTGAAACAGATGTGAAATGCATCTGCCCCATACCTTACTAGGGGACACGGGACTAGACGACGACGACCCTAAACAGCCAACAACCTCTACTTTTCATTTCGTCTGTGAGGAAAGTAAAATACTACACGCACATTTTATAAAAAATTTGTAAAGTATTTTGAGTTTAGATATATGAAAAGCTTTTATTTTAATAATATGATATAACTTTAATTGAGTGCTCTGTGAAAAGTCATAACAATTTTTAAAAAATGTTCACCTTAAGGATGAAAAACTATCTTCTTCTGATTAAAATTAAACTTTCCGAAGAGAAGAGATGAAAAATAATTATAAAACAGTATGAAGAGGATGTCACATTTAAAAAACAATTTGAACGGATTAAGCGCGTATTTTTAAGTATTAATTCTACATTTTCCTAACGTCTCGCATGCTTTACAGCATGTATGGTGGGCAACTTAAATTTAAAACTTTGAATTTGATAAAAAAATAAATTTATTTATTTTATAAAAAGCAAAATAGAGACAACACATTAAGTAGAATATATTATATAAGACGAAATACAAGATACAAGTATAGATGAATCCTATAAATGTCTCACAGATGGAGTAAAAAGAAGTAAATTTAAAAATTGTGATAAATATACGCGTTCAATCTGTACAAATTGTTTCTTGAAATAAATTTTGTTTCATTTTATTAGCTGATTTATTAGAATCTAGTTATTTCGTGATAAAATAACAATCATTTAACGTCAACCATATGATTACTATCCAAGTTTTTGATAAGTTCTTTACTTTGGAAAGCTAAATCCTAGAGTGGCACAAGGGGCGCTGCCCCTAGTGGTTATGCGCTAACTTATCCATTAATTCCATAAGATTATCCAAACAAATAAAAATACTTTGCCTGACTTGTGGTGGAGCTAAAGATTGGCGTTCACAAGGGATCATATGAATGACATTATGTGACACAACCTAGAGTAATTTAGTTATGTCAAAAACAACTTTAGTCCTAACATCATACTTTCAAACCTCTAAATTCAGTTCTAAGGAACAAAATTCAAGTTTTTATTTTAGTTTGAATTTTAATTAAGTCATGCTTAGAGAGATGTATATCAGAATTGACCTTAATATAATAATTCTAAAGTTCATTCAAGTGTAATACTTAAACTAGATCACATTGATCGATTCTTTCGGTTGTAAATATAGAAATTGTTTCCAATAACACTAATCTTATCATTTACCAATTAAAATACTGATATGAAAATGACCCGAACGCAAACATCACGACCTACCCCTAATAAAAAATTGTAATTATATTCCGTGCTATATATAATCCGTAAAGAGGATCCGATATCCACGAATTCTTTTATTTTCAGATGATGATACTAGCTGAAGGTTCCACTTCCTTCTACATCTGGCAAGACATTCCGATTCCCATGTACCTGGAGTGCTTCCTGTTCAACATTACGAATGCAGCGGATATTCTTGCGGGAAAGAATGTCAGTTTACAGGTCCAGCAAGTTGGGCCTTACGTCTTCAGAGAGATACGGAAAAAGGTAATTTATAAATTGTTATATTTTTTTTCATGATTTGATGACACATAGCTTAAAGGGGCGAATTGAAAAATATTGTCTCAATTCACCCCAATAGATAGATTCTGAAATAAGTAAGTGATTTTCGAACAGTATAAAATTTATAAATCACGATTATTAGTACTGTGTCAACCATGAAGTTGATAAAACATTTATTCGATTCTGCATAATGTTGTTTGTATGTAAAAGATAATAGAACCCGTAGGGGTAACTTACTTAGCATTTAGCTTCTACAGATTGACTGTATTTTATTAAAAACATGTCGAAAACTTCGATGTTTAACTTTTAGCCTGATGTAGATTATGTTTTAACTGGAGCTTGTTTCGAATGGTATTTCATATTAATAAAAGAAATTTTAGATATTTTTTATGAGATTAGAGCTGACAACAGGTTTAATAATTGAAAACAATTTTTAAAATCTCCGAACACTTACACTACAGAAATATGTATGAAAAGCAATATTTAGTAAAAATTATTATTAAGGAATATCGGTTGCATGTATAGATTACGTGTCATAATGACATGCATTCAGATGTTTTTATTTTTTTGTAATTTTTACGGTCTATTAATTGTTTTAATTATCCTATACACGGATAAAATGACACAATACTTTGAGCAGATCTTATTTTTTAAAAGTTTATTATTATAATTAAAAACTAAACATAATAAAAAAACATTTTAACATTGCAGTAAGCTTAGGTACAAGATCCGTTGCCCATTGCATATAATAACAAACATTAAGTGTATAAACAAAAAAATTACGTACAATAGACGCCCTTTTCCACACCTTACAGTTTAATTTATAAAGCAGGTTAAATAAAACTGAATATATTAATACTATAAATTATTGTTTACATATTATACACGATAATATATAAAATCTATAAAGTTAATAATCTTAAAATAAATCTATAACAAAATTTATCATTCCATGAAAATCAAAAAGCTGTTAATTGACTAATTTTTTACCAAAAATACTGGCTACATTATTATATTGCTATACAAATGCAATACGATAATGCATTATTTTATCTATGCTCTACCAACGGCTTATATCCTTTTGTATATTTTAATTTAAGTAAATATTATTGTATACAGGGTGTCCAGTAAATAGTACGACATACTGCAGGGGGTGATAGGTAGGGTCAATACCTACCAAAAAAACACAATATATGTTCAGCAAAATCTTACAGATTTAAAGTTATACAACATTTTCCGAAATATCGAAAAATCACTACTTTGAAACAGATTTTTAAGCATCTCGTAATGAAAAATTCCTTTTCTGGTATTTTTTTTTACATCAAATTATTCGTGAATAGTTACTTTACTAATTGATAAGTCTTTTTCCTATCAAAAACAAGAATGTCTTAAAGAAATAATATTTTTTGTTTAAATTTTTACAGAACAATTTTCTTATCGCTTAACTTTAACCTACAGTGGTGAAAAAAAAATGTATGTGACAGTTTTGTACAACAGACTTAAAAAATAGCTCGTTTAATGGTGATTTTGGAAAGATACAATACTAGTGCATTTTCATCAAAAAAATACAAAAACATGCTATTTTAGTTCCAGAGATGCTGATTTTGTTGAAAATGTAATTAACGTAATTTTGATAAAACCACTACGAGAATAAGTATTAGCTGCTCATTTACGCGAATTATTTTATTGTATCGCCCTAACCGAAATAGTCGGGTCTTCTTCTCATTCCTGAAGCACTATGTCTTCGTCAACAATTTGAGGCCGTTCACCGCCACGTTGACCAGGAAGTCTGCCTTCCGTGTAGGAGTTATGCACTCTGGTAAACATTTCGTGGTGTGGATGTCTCCTATCGGGAAATCTTTCCCTGTAGAGGGTGGCAGCAGCTCTGGAACTTTGGCCAGCTTCTCCGTAAATGAGATGCATCTCAGCATATTCTCGCTGCGTGTAACTCGAAAAAACACGCTGGTTGGCCATGTTATACAGCACAAAAGTCCAGGTGGTCGCCAAGTCGTCGTAGTGATTACAATAAAAAAATCCAAATCTTAAGGCAAACAAAGTCCGGGGTCCAAGGCACAAAACAGTCGTCAGTACGAAACAATAATTTGTGAATACACAGATGCGTTGCGCACGGCTTAAGGTAGCGTACTCACTACTCAGTACTGGCAAACGTCGCAAATAAGGTTGAGAGGGTGAGACACAAAATCACAATACAAGAAAGAGCGGGATAGCACCTGCGCTTTTTTTCTTTTCGGGTCGGTCGGCGAGCAGGTAAAACCTTTAGACATTACCAGTGCATGTCGCATTTTACATGTCACAACTTTTATTATAATAATTCGCGTAAATGAGCAGCTAATACTTATTCTCGTAGTGGTTTTATCAAAATTACGTTAATTACATTTTCAACAAAATCAGCTTCTCTGGAACTAAAATAGCATGTTTTTGTATTTTTTTGATGAAAATGCACTAGTATTGTATCTTTCCAAAATCACCATTAAACGAGCTATTTTTTAAGTCTGTTGTACAAAACTGTCACATACATTTTTTTTTCACCACTGTAGGTTAAAGTTAAGCGATAAGAAAATTGTTCTGTAAAAATTTAAACAAAAAATATTATTTCTTTAAGACATTCTTGTTTTTGATAGGAAAAAGACTTATCAATTAGTAAAGTAACTATTCACGAATAATTTGATGTAAAAAAAAATACCAGAAAAGGAATTTTTTATTACGAGATGCTAAAAATCTGTTTCAAAGTAGTGATTTTTCGATATTTCGGAAAATGTTGTATAACTTTAAATCTGTAAGATTTTGCTGAACATATATTGTGTTTTTTTGGTAGGTATTGACCCTACCTATCACCCCCTGCAGTATGTCGTACTATTTACTGGACACCCTGTATATGTGAAGAGAATATTATAAATAAACCTATTATATAGCTGTTTATTTATTTACATTTTTAATCAATGCTGTCTGCATTGATAACATAATCAAATAATATAGTATATCAATTAATTATAATTAGTATATAACAAAGGGTCGTTTTGATTAAAAACATATTAATTTTCTTTATCTCTTTTCGACTTAAATAAATTGAAAGCATAGACAGTAGATACGAATTCAGTAGACTTCGACACGTAACCTTTAGATTTCACCGTTTCATGGCCATTATTATTAACATTCGACATTAAGGCCAACAGGAGTAGATGAGAAACCTGTCAGTGAATAAATTAACTGATTCACAATATTATCACTTATCAGGTGAACATAACATGGAATGAAAATGGCACAGTGACATTCAGAAATCAGAGATTCTGGTATCACCATCCTGAAATGTCAAACGGGAGTCTCTCGGACCTCGTGACTAGCATAAACCCTATTATTGCGGTATGTCATCTACAGAATGAAAAAGAGGGGTGTTATTATTATGGATGTTAGTGTACCACACACCCTAGATGACTCTTCATAAATTGCTGACAAGATGGATCTTGTCCTGTGAATCCTGTGGTGTATATAGGACAGACATATTTCTGCCACTGTTTCACTGATTATTTCTTTTAAATGTGATCAGCTATCTGTGCCTACAGAATCGAGACATTTAATAATTGCCTTGGGATTCGAACAAAGGACCTCCGGCGTAATGCGTAAACCATAACTACAAAGCCGGTTAAAATTAATAAAACTAAATAAATAATGAAGTTAAATTAATAGTTAATAAAAGCGAATGAAAAGGTTTCTTATAATTATGTCAAAAAGACATGTGCACTTTTTAAAAATCAAACGTAATCTAGAATCAATTAAAAGTTGATTTACAATAATTGTTTAAGAGTAAACAATTAATTACAATTAACGCAGACAATGAAGTAATTATTCCAGAAAGGACTACAATTAATAATAAATTTAAATGTGTTATGTTCGTATATTTCATTGTAAATAACTTTAACATTTCTTTGAAGATAAGCTTTTAGTTTATTTCTTTCTTATTATTTAATTCACACGAAATAAATTTTATAAGACCAAAAAGGAGTTAAAACATAGAATAATATAAAAGCATTGAAAACAGATCAATTTATAAAGATAAATTTAAAAAAAACTCTCAGTAGAAATGAGGTTTTATGTTATTTAAAGCACTTTTTTATTATTACTTTCTTTAATATATGGCATAGACGGCTGATTCTATCTCATCTTTTATTTTAGAACATTTTTGGATATTCAAAACCGATTTTTTTACTGAAGCAAAGGAAATATGAATCAAGTATTTTAAATTAGAAGTTGAATAAAGCGATTTCTTTAAATTTAAAAAAAAATCTCAAAAAATCTTAAAAAAACATTCCTCGAGAATCAATTTGTTCACAAGCAACAACAGCATAGAGCACACTTTTGTTGAGTCAGTGACGTTTACACGATCACGTATATGATTCCACATGAATAAATGATTTTTGTTTATGATTTTGATCCTAATAATTATTACAGACAATAGCCTACACCCTTCGCAACGAAAATGTGATGCTTCGTGTGCTTGTCGATATGATCATGCGAATGGTGCATAAGGATATATTTATGCATGCGAACGTGTCTTCGTGGCTGTTCGATGGAGTTGAGGACCCAATGCTGAACATGGCTAATAGGATACCTAACCTCCCCTATAACATCCCGTTCCATAGATTTGGATGGTTTTATTCGGTAATCGGCTCTGTTATACACTAAACAAAAAATTATCATGCATAAGGAAAAAAATTAACGCAGAAAATGGAGTCATTATTCTAGAAAAGGCTATCTAATAATATAAAATTTGTGTGATATGTTCTTTGGTACACTATAAACTAAAAGTTATCGTAAATTGGTTATTTTAAATATACGTTCTTTCTATTATTTTGTAATAAAAATATATACATATATATTGTTTTAATATAATAGCGGATAACAGGGCAGGCTGGTTCCCTGATGGTAAGAGATGCCCATTGACAACTGCGGCTATACGTAGTAAAATTGCGTCATTGGCGTTTCAGGAAATGTTACTCACGCCGCTTAAAATTTTCAAGGTTGAATCCTACCCCGCGGTTTACTAGCATATTTCAGTAATGCTGCACTCTTATTGGTCTTAGCATGATATTAAATTCTTATAAATTTTTCAGTTCAATCTACAAATATATTGTTCAGCTATAAAACATTAGTTGTATGTATAGAAATATAGACAAACGCATACAGGAATGCGATTATTTCAAATTTACAGCGAAACGGTTCGATAGATTACGACGGGGAATTTGTGGCGAGAACGGGCGAAAAGGACTTTTTCCAACTCGGAATCGTGGAAAGATGGCAGCACTCGAATAGGACTGTGTACCGGGATAAATGTGGAAAATTAATGAGCTCCTCAGGGGAGCTCTGGGCCCCTCAGAAGGGGCTGAACGAGCTACACATCTTCGCACCAGATATTTGCACGTAAGTTTATTTAGCCTTCTGTATCTAAAGTGAATTTTTTCCTCGAAACTTGAACCCATGACCTTTCCTGCTATATACCTACATAATCCATTAAGCATTGGAGGTAGTCCTGAGTATGGAGTGAATTTCCGTAACCCCTAGTGAGGCATAACTTAACAGCTTAACAGGCAAGTAAGTGAAGTATTCTGTGCCTACCCAACAGAAATATTTATGTATTTCCCCGGTTTTCGAACCCAGAACCTCGGGCGCAACACGTAGACGCGTAAACCGCTTGATCACGGAGGCGGTTTTAAGTCTTAATATATATAATAATAAAATAATTAGACTAAAGATATGGCCAGCTTCTTTTCGTTTCGCTATTTCTCACCTAACAGAACTTTTATTCAACTTTATTTGTAAATTTGAAGCCAAATGTGATAGGCTCGTAGCATCGTAGACCCGTAGCGTCGTATATCGTAGCACCACAATGCTTCGTAGAAACCCCTTTCATGAAAACCCAAAAAATAAGATATTTTTTTTGTATTCATATAACTTAATTGATATGAGGCCATAATCCTACGAGAGTAATATTTGGAAGTCTATACCAAACTGTAACAGAAAATCGTAAAAACTTTAATCCTAAGACACTCCCAAATATTTTCTTAGTAGTGTCACTTTTTATTGTTTTGAGTAACTTTGAAGTTGGTTTATAATTTGATTTTTAAATTAATTTTATACTTTGTCAAATGATAATTATTTAATCCGACGAAATATAGACGAAACAATAGGTGAATTTAAAATAAATATTATATGCATAATTATATGATATGATCACAGGAAACCCGAAATCTGGCTCATTTTGCGCCAACGCATTATTTTGGGTACGCACCTCAGCGGCTTTGATGAGCTTTTTGTATTTTTGTAAATATATTTAAGTATATTATTGTAAACATTTAATAAATGAAAAGGATATTATTTAATGTTATAGTAATTGAAATTTAATAATTTCCTTAAATTTTAGCCATTTGACACTCACAGCTGATCGTCCAGTGAGATACATGGGTCTAGATGGAATGCAGTTCATTGCCAATGACTCGCTCTTCGACAACGGTCACAAATATCCTGAAATGGTAAGGTGCGATAAAAAAATAATAGGAACGAATTCATAAAAGTAATATTTTTTTAATTAAATATTTTACGTTTTGTTGGCCTAAGATTTTAAGTACTTAGTTATGAGAGACGGCATGGCAAAACATACCCAAATTGCTATCTAGTGAATGCATATGATAGTCTTTACAAATTATTTTGAAAGGCCTGTTACTGTGACGAGCATCGTGACAACAACTGTCTCCCAGCCGGGGCCCTCAACGTCTCAGCATGTCGCTTTGGGGCTCCAGCCTTCGTCACACGACCGCACTTTCTCGACATGGACCCCTACTATCCCAGCAAAATACATGGACTTGCACCCGATAAGTAAGAAATTTTATGACTGAAAATATAAAATCACATACATAATCGCTTATGAATTAAATTTCAATTTACAGGCTGTTGCGATTTACGTATCCAAATCTAAGATCAGCCAAGAAACTTGGTTTCGAATATTTACTTCGCGTTAATATGGAAATCATAAAGGAGTCTGCTCGCTATACCGTATCATACCATGACCGTGCCATAAACGTATTAGGATCGGAAAGCAACAGGATATGTTCTACTATGCCCACTAGAATGTATCAAAATATTCTCGCTAACAATTATTGACGCTCTGTGCATGGCACGCGATGGTGCTTGTCGGTGAGGGACGGCCAAGTGGGCATACAGCCGATTTCTGAATCAAGAAAATCAACTAAGCATAGTTGATTTTCAACTGAGTAATCTTAAATCCTTAAGCACGAACTTAATTATTTTGCGTTTCACAACTCAAAATATTCTCAAATGTATAATATTAAGGCATGCTTAGTATGTTTCTATAGTCTCATACTTTTCAATACAAAAAATATTTTTTTGTCTAACACGTTCCTATTACGGTCATAATTATTATGATACTTTGTAGTGAGCAGAGTCCTTAAAGCCACCATTATATCCTTTAGAAAAATGTAGATTTAAAATAATTTTAAACGTTTTCGTGTTAGAATATTATCTATCCTATCACTAGTATATTATCTGCCGATAATATTATATACGTAATGTTATGAGAATTTTTATTATGTATTTTCATAATCTATTAGTCATAGATCTAGGTGACCGATAGAGGTTGACTAATTATTCATTGTAAATATACACTCATTCTTTACTAACATTAAAGCTAAAGAGCTTGTTTGTTTGATTGAATGCACTAATCTCAGGAACTACTGGTCCAAGTTGAGAAATTCTTTTTGTATTAGATAACGTAATTGTCAAGGAAGGATCGATAGATTATATCTTTTTTAGGCTATATTTTTAATCATTTATTTTATTTCATCACAAACATTAAGAGGCCATTTTAATCTTATTTGTTACATAAAATGGTCGATTTGATATTTTTTGAAACTTGAAAGTCTGACTAATTTGACTTATAGAATAGTTAATATTTATAGTCCATAGCGGCCTCGTTTTTTGCAATATATCTGTATTTCAATTCAGCAGTATGATTTTCATAAAATGCGTGACAACTGTTTTTTGAGATCTTGGATTGAATTAGTAAAATAAGTAAATAAAATAAAATAAATGTTATAATGTCTATCAAATCGTGTCTATCAAATTCCTTTTAAAAAATTTAATTATAATTTATTTAATAGACGAAAAATTACAAGTGGTAAATTATTACTTAAATGTTGCGTTTCAGATTTGTGATATTTATAGAGAGTTAGATTAACCCAATTTTGTAATAGGGCTGTTAATATTGATACACATAATAAAGTAAAAACCACTTAAATCTATGAATTACGTTTGTATGAAATAAGTTTATCGAGATTCGTTACGTCATGGTCTCTTGGCATTTAGCTGTAACATTACAATTTCATATCGATCATTTTCATATCACTTTTTTAATATAATATTTAGTTTTAATCTAAAGGTAATTTGTACACATGGTAATCGAAAAGGGCGGATCGCTTGTAAATAAATAAAAGTCAAGTGTCTGTGATATCTAGATAACTAATTTAAAATTATTCACTAAATTACAATGAACGAATACTTCGTTATATTTATTTTTTTAAACATTTTTTAAACCTAATTGAAGAAAAAAGTGAAGTCCCGTAAGCCCTAGTCACTAGTGAGTGATACAGGCAAATAAGTGATCAGCCATCTGTGCCAACCCTAGCGTAACATTCATTTGTTTCACCGGGATTCGAACCTAGGACTTCCAGCGCAACACGTGTGTAAACTATTTAGCCACGGAGACGGTGAGACCTATTGGAAGAGGATAGAAATAATATGGAAACAGGAAGGCGATACCCCTTACAGGAAGTAATATTGTTTGAAAGCTGGCGAGATCGAGGAACATTTGACGTGAATCGGTTCAGCCATTTATGAGATATTAAGAATCAATATCAATCATATTGGGGGTACTTTTTAAAATGTCTTCAATGTCAATTGTTCTTTAATTTTTTTAAGGGACTATAACTTGAAAATGTCAATCGAGATGAACACCGGGATGCCTCTCGCAATATCAGCGCAGCTGCAGGCCAACGCTCTGGTGAGACACATCCCTGGCATGAGGTGAGACTTGCACTACATTATAAAATAAAGTACGAACCACTGAAATATCTGATCCACTTTCTTGTTGAAGGAAATTTGCCAGTTACAGTTACCTACTTGTCCCTAAATAAAAACTCGATCAGTGAAACATATATTAAACGCATCTGCACCATACCCCACTAGGGGACACGGGACTTCAAAAAAAAAGGAAGTGAAATTGTAGATGGTAATAGAATATCTCATAAATGGATGAACAGTTTTTTATAATTGTGGCAAAGATCCACCTCGATTATTTCACCTCAATAAAAAAAATCGCATCGAAATCAGTACATACGTGAGGCTACGAAGTCAGATAGACAGAGAAACGTACAAATTATTTAAAAAACGTTGGGGATTGAAATAGAATTAGGATAGTACAAATATGCGATTTTTTTTACATTTTTATCGTCAGTTCTAACCGATAAGAACTATCATAAAAGATAGCGTTTTTATCTATTACCACATAGAAGTATCTAATATTCTCACATTTTTTTATTTCTCATTATGTCACATATAATAAATGAAATTTTAATTGTCTATTTAAAATTTAATTATAATAAATTAATATTTAATTTTATATAATATTCAGTATTCACAGTAGTATAGTATGAAATACTACTAAAAACATGTGTAGCCGCTTAAAAACTATTATTTTTAATACCTCTCTTTTTACGTCGGGGAGTAAATATGTACATAGACATAATTTTTTACTCATTCTTATCTATTTCAAAATTTTTAACTCAATACTCACAGATAAAGGATTTATATATAATGCGGAAGCAGATAACGAACCGAGTAAAAGAATAAATTATTTTTTTAAATAAGTATGTACATATTTAAGAAAATTGTAAATTTTTTAAAAATTATTTGAAAGGTAACTTGATCACGAGCATTTTTAGATAAATAAATTAAAATTAAATATTTTATTTCATTTTCTTAAAATAAATTTTAGGAAAGGAAATAAATTTGATGATATTAAGGTTTACAAACATTGAAACAACCAATCACCAATCTGTAATCACTGTACTATAATTTTAACTTAAAGAAGTACCGTACGTAGTTTAGTCACACACTTATAAGTACTTTATAAATATTTTACCTACTTATTTAAAGAACACGCAAGCGAATAAATAGACGGCTAAAAACGTTTTGTTTTCGGTCAGATTTCAGGGGGGGGGGGGGGAATAAATCCCAACTATCCCCCCCTCTATATATGTGCTTGGTTTATGGTATAATAATAATAGTTGGGACAACTCATTGCTCTGATCCCAAAGTAAGTAGCTGAAGTACTTGTGTTATGATAATCAGAAACAACGAGGGTACCACAATAAATACTCAAGTCTCGAACTCGGGTTCGAACCCAAGACCAAGACGCAGAAGGCAGGAGCACTATCTATTGCGCCTAGCGTTTAATAATTTTTCCTGTTTTTGCAATATTTGTGCTCTTTTTATTGGTCATGTTGATGCGTGATATTCTATTACAGCCTAGATAAATAAATGGACTATCGAAAAATAATTTTTCAATTCGAAGCCATAATTTTGTTGGAAATATGAACGCCTGCGCTAAATTTAATAGCAATTTGTCTAATACGCGCATGTGTTCTTAATATAGAACAGGCTCGTGTTTTTTTATGTAATTGTGCACTGTCAGTCACGTTGTAAAATTAACTTTGTTATTTATATAAATAAAATAGTTTCATTGTATAATTGCCTTTATATTTATTTCATCATTCTTTATTATATTAGCGCATTCAACCAAACAAACTTTAGCTTCATAATATTATATACTTAGAATAGATATAGATTGTAATTTGAAATTATAATTTCGTGGTTCTCAGTTTAAACAACCAACTTCCGGATCCTGACGTGCTGGTACCAATGTTTTGGTTTCGCGAAGAAATCATCGTCAACGAAAAGTACGCCAACTTCGCAAGGACAGCAGTTAATATCAAATATGTAACGCCCTACGCGTTTTATACACTCATTGTAAGTACTTACTGTTCAGGACGAAACCTATTTTTTAAATATGTACCGATGTATGTATGTATCTACTATACGTAGATTTATGACATGTAAAAAGTGAAGTCCCGAGTCCCCTAGTGCGATATGGGGTAGATGCATTTCACATCTGTTTCACTGATCGATTTTTTTTTCTTTAGGGGCAAGTAGGTGATCAGCCGTCTATGCCCTGCCAGACCGAGTTTTTTTTTTATTTCCACCGGGAATCGAACCCAGGACCACTCGGTCGTAACTCTTATCACTAGACCAAGAAGGTGGTCGATTATTATGTCATGTACTACCTACTTAAATCTAAGGTAATACTTATAATGTAGCTCATTGTTATTAAAGATTAGTTTACCAGCGGGTTCACACGCGATTGAATTCCCTCGACTCACGAATATCTTCATTGTGGATGCATACCTCTGCATCTGTTTCACTGGTGATCTTACAAGTCAGCCTTCTGTGTCTATCCAATTCAATCATTTATTTGCTTTCCTGAGATCCGAATCAGGACCTTCAGCACAACACGCAGACGCGTGAACCACTTCGCCACGGAGTCAGTTGCTATGTTTGGTATCTATCATTTAGTACTTATGTACCTATGTATTTTAGCGTAGTATCTATGCGTCTATGTATAAACGAATTATTTGAACATAATTTCAACTCTGGAATATCTGAAACTAACCTAAATAAAGTGGGATTAAAGACAATTTAAAAACTTCTGGACAAATGATTTCTAATAAGGATACCTCATGAATAGCACTCATTAATTGCTAAAATCCATCTGTAGGAGTATTACGTCAGCTTTTTAGGTCCTACCTTCTCTGTTTTTGTCCGCCGTTAAAATACTACATAATATGTTGTTAAATTATTTTTATTTATTTATTTCAGTTAATTGGCTGCGTAGTACTAGCGTACGGTATCTGGAGAAATAGACAAAATAAATATTTAAATGTAAGGAAAAAGAAGAAAGACATTTCATTGACGCAGTCGTTCCTAAAGAAAGACTCCAGCACCTATGAATCTGTGCAAGTGAAATCGAAGATGATTACAAATCAACTGATAAAATCCCAAGACATTTAGTAGTATATTAACTAATTTAAACATATAATTTCAGAACAGATAACATGATATCTCGAATACGAATGTTATAGGATACTTCCGATATAGTTTGTAGTTAAAATATAGTTAGATAATTTAGTTGTAAGAAATTTAATTTTAAGTTACGTAAGTGTATTTGCCGGAAAATTGACTTTTAAATTTATCAGCGCTTTTTTAATCCAAGATTTGAGTTTGATAGACGTATTGTTTCAGACACAAAATTATTAGAAGTATTTTAAAAAAGTCCATAAAGAAAAGTTAAGAAGGAGTGAAGTCCCGTGTCCACTAGTGGGGTATGGGGCAGATGCATTTCACTGATCGATTTTTTTCTTTAGGGGCAAGTAGGTGATCAGTCTTCTATGCCCTGCCAGATCGAGCTTTTTTTTATCTCCACCGGGAATCGAACCCAGGATCTCTCGGTTGTAACGCTTACGCGCTTACCACTAGACCAAGAAGGCGGTCAGAAGGAGGTGGGTGCATTTTTAAACGACCTTCAAAAAATAATAGAAACTCACACTAATTTTGCAACACCTATTGTCTAACGTTGTACTTGCATCGCCCCCTTAAATGAATTTACAAGCCATACTCACTATAATAATAAAATATATCCAGATAATAAAACATTTTAAACTTGCTAAGCTATTATTTGTACTCTGAAAGAGGTAAGATTATACATAACTATCCTATGTTTAACATTTTGCGATAGCAAAATTTTCAATGAAATAAAACGAAAATTAACTCTCAATAAATTTATTTAAACAATTCTACCTAATTAATATGAAATTGTTTTATTGAAAATAGGTCTTTATTTCATATAATATCTTGTCATAATTAGAGACGACAATAACATGAGCATTTTACGCCTTGGTTTTATATGAGTCACCGTTATCCAAGTTATTATTGATAATTGGCCTACTTACGGCTTTTATATTAATTTATAAACATAATATTTAAAATTTAAGAAGTCTACATTACAAGCATTATTGTATTTTTTATAATAAGATATACATATGTATAGATAGTCAAAGTTTAAGAAATAAGTTGGTAACAAAAGGGGTGTATTTTTTTGATTGCAATTGATTGAAGGTCGCAATGTCTGTATGTTGGTTTCGTAAGCAATTCATACTTAAAAATTTAACAAAAATATAGTCGATTCGGATATAAAAGATATCTAGTCAACCAATGCTTCTGACAATCTTCTTGTGTAAGGAATGAAAAAATTACTAAAATTCTCTGGCTCTATTTCTAGGAAGTACTTTTACACATCAATTTAACAATCTTTTTAACAATTATCCTAAGTTTAACATTATATTAATCATGTTTTATTTGCTGTTGCATTAAAATTACTATTAATTTGTGAAGAAGAAATTCTAATGCAACCACACTCAGACTAAAAATAATATCATTGTTATTCTTCTTATCTGAGTGCAACCATGATTATTAAAAAAGGCACATGGAATGATTTTTAACAATAATTAATTATATTACAATTCTAAATATATTTATACAAGGTGGATGGGGACCGTCTCCATAAATTGGTATAAGTATATAATAATTTTTTGTAACTGCTTATTCTACTTTTGTGTGTTTGTTGATTGCATTTCACTAATTTTTACATACACCTTGTATATTAAGATGCCTATTACATTTTAACCTTATTTTTGTGTATATAACGACAAATTTTGACGCTATTATTCTCTGAAACTGAAAGCCTTTAACAATTTTGACTTACAGAATAGCATAAAATAGTATTATTATTGTCCATAGAGGCCTCGCGTTTTGCAATATATTTAAATAAACGGTGCTTGTCAGTTCTGTGATAGGGCAGTTGTATTATAAGAGTTGTATGTGTCAACGTAATTTTGTAATAGGGCTCTTAAAGGGCCCACACACGTCCCTAAAATCAGAGGCGATATCGGAGAGGTGGTGGGGAGGACCGTAGATCGGACCCTACATCACCTTGTGTATAGACAAATCGTGCCAATTTGAGTCATACAATTTGCATATACACGAGGCGATTAAGGGTCCGATCTAGGTCCTCCCCAACACCTCCCAATATCGCCTCTGATTTTATTGACGTGTGTAGGCCCTTTTGGGCATAAGGAATGACATTGACATTTTGCAACACCTATTGTCAATTCTACAATACAATACAAAATAATAATAATATCTATGCCTATCCTACTTAAGCTTATTTGCGGCAATGATGGCAAACTTCCAGTAATGGAGAAATATAGAATAAGTCATAATATACTTTCCGAAACAAAGTTCTTTGGTGTACAAAGCATACTTTGGATGTTTTTGGCTGCGCGTTTGTCAATCACGTGGTATTAAAAACAATCAAATCGCCTCTTTCTAGTCACTCTCCTTCAAATTACTAATAATGAATCGTTCTTTGAGCATAAAACATGCTACAACTAAACATATTGAGACATTTTCATTAGAACTGAATATAGAAAAGATCGCTATATTTAATTGACAGAAATTTGAATTCAATTGATTGAATTTTACATATTAAATTGAAAACACGTAAGAGTTTCACTTATGACATACTTAACATTAAAACAATTAAATTTAACACTTCTAAATTCGTCAAATATTACTTTCGATACATTTTCATATTCTAGTGTATTATCACAAAAATTTATTAACAATTAATAAGTTGGTAACATTAGATATTATAAAAAATTACAAAAAATAAGTACATAAATTGAATAAAAAATATATCATAACTAAAAAAAATTATAAAAACACTTAGTCATAAAAATATTTAAATAGAGCAAAAGTAGTGAAAATTTTACGAAAGCATATCAAATATAATTTGTAGTTTTTATTAATATACATTTATAATAAAATTATCTATATATTTTGAAAAAACAGTTTTTAAATTGTTACTAAACATTTTAAATATAAAAAATTATAGAAAATCTATAAAAATTGAAAAGAATCGAATCGATTGTATTGATGAAACACCTTTAGGCATTTTTCTAATCAAAGGGAATAAAAGTTAATGTTCATTTTATATTTTTTTTTTGTCATTGTCATTCACTGTCTTATTTGAGTGCTTAAGTAATGTCAAAAATTACTTACTTCATTTAACATTGCTCCCGAAAACGAAACAACAAAAAACATTTAATAGTAAATTGTTTAAAGTGATCAAGATTCACTCATCGTCTCAATTAACTTTTAAATCATATTTTTTTACCGGTAGCAGAAATATGTACGGGTATGTCAATGCCACATTGACAGTTGACTACCGATTCGCACTTGACAGATCTTCTTGTGACGAAAGTATAGGCATCGTATCGGACGTTCTAAGTATTTTTCTTACTAATATCCAGATACCTACAACTAATAATATCACACCGATGCCCTGAAAAAAATAATACGGATTTTAATATGTTTTTAAGTGCCATATTTTTAAGGAAATTGTTGCCTAAAAAACTTTGGAAAGTAAACGTCATTTAATGCTTATTTTCTAATATAAGTAACCAATACTTACCTACGATTAAGGAATAATAACAATTTAACTATTAATTCACTTAGTTTACGGAGTTTTATTGAATACTACTAAATAAAATTCCACAGATCATAAACAGTCTAATACAGACCACCTTTTTTTGTTTCCCTCATAAATTAATATAAAGCACTAAGGAGAACTCTTGACAGAAAGTGTTGTATATTTGTTTGTATTGATTCACCAATATAAAGCTACTGTACCACGTTAGTAATATGTCACTTTTAACCCTTGATGAACAAAAGACAGAAATAAGTCTGAAAAGTACTTACAGTAAGGATATAGAAGCCAAGGGGCATATAAGCTCGCAGAGTGAGCGCGAATCGGGCCAAACGTGCATAATGTTCGTTCATTCTTACTTCTTGACGAAACCAGAACATTGGCATCAATGTGTCTTTATCGGGCAACTGGTTGTTGATACTGGAAAAATATTTTTGTGAACAATATAGCTTAATATGTACTTTAAATAGAGCTTCCCATCTGTAAAATATTTTTTTAAATCGGACCAGTAGTTATTGAAATCATGTATCACAAAAAAAATAAACATAATTAAGTAATTATAATTATAAGATGTTAATTGTTTTTATGCTTTTGGCGGTTATGTGTAAATTCAGCCACTTTAGAATTGAAAATTTTCCAAAAAACAATATCTGAAATTTCTAAACATTTTACCAAGAAAAAGTATATTTAATGTACTCACGTTATACCTCCGACATGTCTTACAAGTAAATTGATCTGCAATTGAGCGGAGACGATAAGAGGCATTCCCGTGTACATTTCCAAAGCCAGTCGGAAATTCATGTCTCTGGAATAGCAATTTATTTCATTAGCGAGAAAAAATACAGAGATATCATTAATATGAAATATATAAAGAATTAGCTGATCCGGCGAACTTCGTACCACCAATAAAAGATAGAATGGGGATAGTAAGCTATCCTTGAAAGCTACATATATGCCACCAAGGACTTTTTTTTACATCTATAAAAGAGGAATATCCCAGCATGCATTATTTTGTTATATCTCAAAGGGATTAGGCAGCGTTTACGATGAAAGCTCCCAGGTGGCTTGACCTTTGCCTTCCAACAATTATCATCATATTTCAACATTCAATCAACATCATTTTGAACGTTTTATAAGTTATTAGAAACTTTATATTACTTTTCCCTTAAAGTTAGATTTTAAGTAGGATTTTTAACAGAAGATCTGTTAAAAATCCTACTTAAATGGATAAAATAGTGAAATCATACTCGGTAGGATTTAATCCACTGATTTTGCTTGCATAGTACGGGTCCATGTAGAGGAAGTGAGGCCGGGTGACGAAGGCAGGCGCACCGAAGCGACACGAAGAGACGTTCAAAGCGCCCGAAGGAAGGCAATTCTCATCTCGCACCTCATCACAATAGCATGCCTGAAACATGTACCATGTCGAGGATCCATATACAGTGTAGATGCCATGTGGAACATATACCGCATATGGCATGTGGAGGGCTGCCAGGACGAACACTTGCGAAAAACTGGTGGCAGAGAATGCGCTTGAAACGTCGAAGATGGCAGGCACATGGATTGCGGAATGTGAGTCAAAGACGAATTCGATCTGATAAGCCATTATACCTCTTACAGTTCCATTAGCTTCATTTATAAAAAATCGGTTGTCTTAAGGCTAGTATACACGTATTAAGTAGGCAAGTGATTAACTTAATTTTAACTTGACTTTAACTAAATGACCGCGTGTAAACAATTACTTAACAGCTTTTTAGTCACAAGTGGGTTGCCTGGAAGAGATCGCTGATTAGCGATAAGGCCACCCGTTGCACTCCAGTGCAACAAAATGTGAAAAAAAAAGTGGTAAGTGAACCATTGACTAAATAAGTGATTAAGTATGGAATGGAGTCTTTTTGGTTCTATCTATTATTAAATATTCTACAACATTCGATATAGTAAACTGTTAGCGACGCAATATAATTTAAATCTTCCGCAAAACCGTCGCATCTCGTAGTTTCCGCTCCCTACGAGACAATCAGACACAATAGCGACATCTTGTATTGAATAGCCATACCACGAAGAACATTCTAACATGGACTATTCTAGAAAGGAATTGTTAGCACCCAATACCCCAAGGCCCATAACCTTTAAGTTCAATTATTATTATATTATGACCTACTAACCATCCCTGGATACCTGTATCCATTGTCAAAGACAGAGTCGTTCGCGACGTACATCATTCCCTCGATGCCTAACACCGTCACCGATTCGTTCTTCGCGAGATTCATGTATCTGAAAAACAAATTCACTATGATATAAGAAAAAAAACATAATATTATGTACCTATTCTTAGTTCAAAAGAGTTTGTTTGCTTGAACACGCTAATTTCATAAACCACATGTTAGATTCGAAAAGTTCTTTGTGTTGGATAGTTCGTCTGTCGCGGAAGATCAATCAATGGAGTGGAGCATCAATGAAAAATCTTACAAAATTGTTTTTCTCATTTTTTAATCAATTTACTTTTATTGCTCTATTACTTTTACTGTTAAGTATACATGATGTGTCCTACTGTCGAATATACGTTTACTTTATTATATATTATATTATAGATGTCTTACGTGCATATATCAGGCGCGAATATAGTGATCTCTGGCTGTCCCAATTCGGGTGCCCAAAGCTCGCCCGTGGAGCCCCGGACTTCACCACACTCGTCCCTATACAGGGTCCTGTTGGAGTATTTCCATTTTTCCAAATTACCTAGCTGACTGAAATCGTCCGCGCCCGTGTTCATTAGAAAAGTTCCGTCGAATTCCCGGGAGCCGTTTCGCTGGAAAATTTATCATACATTTGATTTCGTCATAAGGCACAAGTTCTTAAATAAGAATTTTTCAAATAAATAAAATAAAAAATGGGCCTATCGTCTACAATAGAATTATAAATATTTGTCTGTTTATTTGTATGTCTGCTAAATTAGTCACGCGTCTGACATCCAATGCGTGGCATAGAATCTGGTGTTAGAAAAAA
The DNA here is from genome assembly GCA_912999735.1 of Aporia crataegi. NCBI lineage: Eukaryota > Metazoa > Arthropoda > Insecta > Lepidoptera > Pieridae > Aporia > Aporia crataegi. The sequence goes on from OU538743.1 coordinate 8,697,440, forward strand.
AAACATTTTTGTTAGTTGCAGAAACAGAACATAAATGAACTCGTAAACTTGACGATTTTACTAAAAATTATTACTTTAATATTATTAAATTTATTCAGATTTAAATTGATATATGTTAAGTAGATATTTGACTAATTAAGTCAGATTATCTATATTTACAAAATGCAACTCTGGCATTGATCATTTTATTCTATAGTCGTGATCATTAAAACATAAAAATCAATATAAATTTTATTGTATTTTCGTGTGAGCGTTCGAGCAATGAGCCGTACGACGTTAAAGTTGCGTAGAATTGCGTCACAGTTACAATGCACACTTTCTCTTATTGTATAATGACTGCATGTAATGATTGAATTGATACCAACGTAAAGATTTTTAATAATTCTTAGAATTGTGTTATCATCAAGTACAATTTACAAATTGTCACATATGAGATAGCAATATTAAAACAAAAGTAAACGTGAAAAAATAATCAAAAAAATAAAGATAGTTGTTTAAGGCAAATAGTATACGTGCTAAATACAAGTTTGTTCTCAATTTCTGCTATCAGCGTTAATTTGACCTTTGCACATTTATTTCCTTTTGTAAAACGATCCAGTTCTGGTATATATATATCAGAAAATATAAAATTCAAAAGCCAAATTATTAGTTGATAAATTGCTTCTGACCAAGATTGCGTTGGCTGGATGGTGTCGCGCAGGAACTCCAAGTCTTGGGATTCAGAACTTGGAAGCAAAAGACACAAACCAGGATCGACTGGAGGTCCTTGCTCGACCAGGCCAAAGCCCAATGGACTGTAGTAAATTGCTTGATTCCGCTTATTCACATAAAATGACCTGCCATTGCTATTCTATCAACCTCTAGGTATTGAGATTCCATTAGGTACTATCGTGGGCTTAGCAGTATTCTGCCAAAACTTTAGACACGTCAAATGTATAACACCCCTCTTTTTGCATCTAATGTTAAATAGTACGTATTCTACATGCTGAATAAGTACCATACTTCGCAATGCAGAACTATTAAAATAATGTGTCAACATCATGACAAAGCTATTAAAACCATATACCTAATATTTCCATGATTCACAATTATTGTAACATTTATCTTTAACGACACTGAATCAACAGGTCAAAGTTCCTATTTATCATCATACTACTTCTCCCGCGCGACTGCGTCCGCGTTTTGCGCTATTTTGACGTCTTAAAACTGACCATTATTTGAATAATGCTAGTGCTAATAATTGATTTGTTCCAGTCCAAAAATTTATTTTAAGTAGACAAAAAAATAAGAAGCTGACTCAATTTATTCAGTTGAGTGATCTGAACTGCTGATGCAGCTCGTATTTGACCCTAACGGTCCCTAATCCCTCTTAAACGAATTAAATGAGTATAGTCTCACCTGATAAAACCATCCGAACTTATCGTACGGTATATTAATTGGCAGATCCGGGAAGTGCTGGACGATTCTCATGATCGGGTCATCTATGCCGTCGAACAGCCAATCAGAAACGGGCGCAGATATAAACATGTGCTCGTGGATGGTGCGCAGGAACACGTCGACAGCCACTCTTAATACCGGGTTACTGTGACGCATGAAGTAGGCTATTGTCTGTGGAAGATGTCATTGTCATTTTGCTACTTTGGGATCAGAGCAATGTATGTGAGTTGTCCTTATTATATTATTATTATAAATATATACTAACATATATTTAGAACTTATTTGCAGCGATATTTTTATTTTAACAGTGATAAAGTTAAAATGTGACGGTCATGACTAACGATTCATGTTCAAATTATTATCATACACTGATATAACTGAATAATTTCAACAACAATAAAACAGACTTCAAATTGTAACTCTAAAACTACTGAACTAATATTGATGAAATATCTTCCCACACGGGAAGCACCAGCTAAAAAATAATCATCATAATCGGTTCACCCAGTCGAAAGTTCTGAGGTAACAAAAATAAAAAAAACATACGCATCGAATTGAGAACCTCCTCGTTTTTTTAATTCGGTTAATAATAGATATTGTTTTAATATCTGAACAGCATTTGTCGACGACTGGATGTTTACAAACAATCACTAGACATAATTGTTCTGATGATATAATGAGGCAATTCATAAACACCAACCTCTGTATTATGCATACAACGTTAATGCATGTTAATTCGTTTATCTATATCTACTGATATTATAAAACAAAAGAGTTTGTATTGGATAATCAGAGGAAATTTTTGTTCGAATTTCAAAAATGTTTGTGCAACTGTCGATAAATTATGCAACACTAACATTTTTTGCCCTTAAATAATAAATTTGTCATTGATGCTCAGCTCCTTCGAACCAAAAAAATTCATCACCTTTATAATATTAGTTTTAGATGTAAGTCTAAACTCACCACGACAATAGGGTTGAGGCTGGTGATGGAATCGGTGAGTGAACCATTCGACATTTCTGGTTCGAAATACCAGTACCTCTCGTTGTAGAACGTTACTGTGCTGTTATCGTTCCATGTTAAATTCACCTGGTGGAGAAAAACGTTTTACAAATCATCAAAAACTAATAAATAAAATACTTATATTTACAAAGCAAAAGTCGGTGCCAAACTATAACAGAAAACAAGTGATTTTGAAGACAATTTATAAACACCGACAATATGGTTAGAAATAAGAATATCTCATAGATTGAAGTTCATATTACAGCTAAGTTTTATCCCGATCACATCAGCTTTCAAACAGAATAAAACTGCATCGAAATCGGTCTAGCCAAGATGCTAGGAGCTATGATGTCACAGACACATTAAATAACACCGTAAATAAATGTGTGAGTTTCAAGATTTTTTAAATCAAACTTCTTTCGACCTTAATCATTGCTTATTCATTCAATAAATATTTAATGTCTATCAGTATTTTTCAAAGTATCAGATAATTTACTGATTTTATTACTTCGCTTACTAATTAATTGATAAATATCTCACAACGGATGTAAAAAAGTACTAGAATTTTCTTTTCCAATGAATATGCTTTATTTTAGTCCGTTTTTTAAAAAAATTCAAATATTACTTAATTTTAATATCACATAGTACATTAATGTACTTAAATATATTTACAAAAATACAAAAGGCTCGTCAAAGCCGTTGGGGCGCGTACCCAAAATACTGGCTACATTACCGCGTTGTATTATACCGTGTGCTATAATTGAAAATAGATATTTTTTACACACTGTTGCACTGGAGTGCAACGGACGGCCTTGTCGCTAACCAACGATCTTTTCCAGGCAACCCACAATTTTTTTTATTTTTATTTTTATTGGTTTGGTTGAATTTCTGTAGGCAAGCCTGTAGAAATCAACACCTTCGTACCACTTATGACACCCCGTCGGGCAAGTGGCAGCCTTACCAGAGACCGAATAAAAATACAAATTAAATTATAAATTGTAGTCGGGACCGAGGATCGAACCCGATACCTCAGGCTTCGCGTTAGGCTTATAGGACCGCTTAGCCATGAGGCCTATTATATAAATGTCATGTCTATTTGTTTGTCCGTGGCATCATAACTCCTAAACGTCTATTCCTTTGCGATGCGGTTTTTTTGTTTGATTGCTGAGTCGATCGAGATTGATCTTAGTTACAATTTAAGAAAATCAGCTCATCCATTTATAATATATCCTTATTCATATTTATTTTTTAACACTTCCTTGCAATGTAGTGCAACGGGCGACCATATCGCTAATCAGCGATCTTTTCCAGGAAACCAATTTTTGTTGTGTTTTATTATATTATTCATTTATATCCCCGGGATTTCAACCCAGAACAGGAAATCGCGAGCATTAGTTGATGTGTCATCAATACAATGCAAGATCGAAACTACCTGACCTTTAAGTAAGCAAAATGTAAGTATCGATTAATCACGTTGCAGTATTAATTTTAAAATCATCAAATAAAACAAATTTTATATCTGTTTCGCAATAAGCAAGGCTTTTAAAGTAATACATAATTACTAATTTTCCATGACCCGTTCACTAAAATCTAGTCATACTAGTTGCCAACCTAGATTACCGTATCACGTAATTCAATCATGTTATCAACGATTTACATAAAGTTTATGTTAAAAACATTTTAAGCAATAAGCTTTTCATATTGGCTTGTAAGTATCTATTCCTCGAGACAAATCTAACGTGCCCAAACTTGATAGGGTTGCAGTGTTTTACTACAGTTTCCATGGCCTATTCATCGTCAAACATTGGATATTTTCTAGGGCCATAGTAATCCAACCTACTCAATTGTTTTTCTCTCAAAATATTGTTATGTAATAAGTATACCTTCTTTCAATGAAAGTATAATATGTCTTTTTATACATAATTAACCTGTATGTAACCGGTGTGGGTGCCACAGATAGAATATAAGTGAAATTGTAAGTATATCTTCTGAAGTAACTGTTTGTTAACTCAAATAAATAAAAGTAGTTGTCAAGACGAATTAAACAAGCCCAATCTCGATGGGGTTGCGTCTGGATCTACGACTTCATTTAAATGCATCGTCATCTGATTACATGTATACACTATTTACATGTTTATACATATGTAAATCAGATGTTAATTTAAGCTAATCGGAAACCGGGAAGATCAAATTAACTTGCAAGATTCCATCCGAACAAACATACATTGCAAGATAAAATAGATGAATTATAGCTAATGAAGCTATCGAACAAAAATACATTGATATCGGTCCATAGGTTTAAGAGCGACGCTACCACACAGACACAGAGACCCAAAGATACACAGACACAAAACTTATAATCCGAAAAATGAGTGAGCGACTGTTTGCTCTCCTCAGATTTGGGCGCGTTCTTGAACAGCCTGTAATTTAGCTTTAAGAGACATTCATATGCGATCATTTATGTTTCTATATGACTGATTATTACCTTAGTATGAGATTCTCTGTAGACATAAGGCCCGAGTTGTTCCACCTCGATGGTTTTAGCTGTACCGGCGATTATTTCTTTCACATTCGTTACGTTGAACATGTAGCACTCCAGATACATTGGAATCGGTATTTCCCGCCAGATAGAGAAAGATGTCGATGTTTCCGACAGGATCATCATCTGGCAATAATTTAAAGTTATTTATTTATTTACTAACTATTTCCCGCTACTCCGTTCACGTGTTTTCCGATAAAACGTACCATATGGCTTTTAACAAGCTTTAATCATATATCGTTTAATAATCTGTATCAAATTTATCAAAATTCATGTATTGTAGGCATAAAAGCGTAATAAATAGACACAAGGTAACTTAAGCATTTAAAATATTGGTAGGAACCTCACCCAGAGAGAGTAGTTTCCCGTCAGTGTAGCCATAAATTAAATTAAAATGTTGTTCTTTCTTCTTACAAATACATAATAAATTTAAATTCAATATTAGTCTTACGTTTTTTAGCTGAGCGAAGAAGATACTTGGCCAGAAGATCGCCATGACGGCACCAACAACTACCATTAGAGAACCACATCCCATCAGCCAGCCGCTCTTTTTACCCGACGACACCATTTTAGTTATTTATCTAAAACAATTTAACAAGTAAAATTGAAGACAGTTAAAGACCCCTAACATGATAACAAACAGATGATTTAATTTAAAATCTAATAATAATTGTCTAATTTATCTAACACAATAATTTAACATGTGAAATTGAAGACAGTTGAAAAACTCTAACATTGTACAAATGAGAACAAAAGGATGCATAGGTATATAGACGGATATATCCATCTTTATCACGTCAGCTTTAAAAAAACCGCATCGGAATTGGTTCATTCGTTTGAGAGCAACGATGCACAGTCAGAGACACGCCCACAGATTCGTAGCACTCATCTTTTTAGGTGAGGGGTTAATGAAATTTGTGTATACGTTGCTTAAGGCTGGGGCATTTAAAAATTACTAAAAGAATCTAAAATGTTAATGTAACCTCTATGGCTAAGTCATTTAAAGTTTGCATATTCCTGGGTTCGAATCCTGCGGAAATCAATAATTGGCTCTTTTACTTGCCTTTAAGGAAATGATCAGTGTAAAAGACGCAGAGACGTGTCAGGCTTAATAAATGGTCTAGTTGGCTTGAATCCTACCTAGAAAATGAAATAAATAATTGAAATAACATCATTACGATCGTATCTACTAAGTACTTATTTTAAAAAATGACGAAATCAGTGATATTCTATCTGTAGGATACAGATAAATATTGTTACTACCGGTATACTATATTTATTTTTGAATCCGTGCACAAGGTCAAGTTTAAAAATTTCAGAAACATTTAATTAAAAAATTTACCAAGAAATTATTTTGTATAGACTGTCTGTAAATGTAATTATGTTAATTTTATACATACTAATACTAGTTGTGCCCCGCGGTTTCACCTGCGTTAATTTATCGTAGCGTGATATTATATGGCTCATATTTATTTATATCGAATCAACAGCCTAAAAAATAAGTTTCAAGCTTTTATCTCTAAAAATGACGATACTTTTATACAACTTTTCATCGCTCGCTTTCAACCCTTTTTTCGCATTAAAAAGTAGCCTATGTAAAGGACTAAGAAGGCTACTTTTTAATGAGGCTGAGAAAGCTCAGACTCTAAACTATCTGTGTGTGTGTGTACTAGTAGAATGAGTGATTCAAGAGAAAGGTTCAAGGGACCTTTATATACCTAATTGATCAAGTTGTTGTGTAAATTGGTTGAAATATGATGATAATTATTGGAAGTGTCAAAAAATGTCACACCCGAGAGCTTTCATCAGACACTGTCTAATCAATAACGAAACAATATATGGAGGGATATTCCTCTTTTATAAATCTACAAAAAAAGTACGAGGTGCCACCCATTCTATATTTTTTTTGGGGATACGAAGTTTGCCAGGTCAGCTAGTACATATATGAATAGATATAATATAAATTCCCTAACCATAAAATAATGGGTTGCAAATAACAGAGACGGTTACTCAGACAGCTACTTATTAAATAAACTTTTATCGTGTGATTTATTATTAATTTATAATACCTCTAATTATGATAAGACACTAATTATGATTGTGTTAATAATCCACATACCTTGGAACTAATGTTATGGTATGTGGATTAAAACAATTATTAGGTACTTTATTCTATCCATATTTCTGAATCGAATAAAGTATCGTATTTAATATTTTTAAATCGAAAAATGAACTGACACTTGACATGAAGATTACAAATAAGAACATCTCATAAATGTACAAACAGATTTTTATAAATTGCTAAATCCCATCTTGGTCACATAAACCTTTGAATAAAAAAAAACTCTTTGAAATTGGTCCATTTGTTTAAGAACTATAAAGGCATAAACAGATATGTAAAACTTATAACAACCATCTTTTTCGTCAGGGATAAAATGTAATAAGTCATATTTGGTCCTTACATATGAAATTGGCGTTTTGTACGGGTGGAATATAAAGTCAATTTTATTTTTTGTAAAATATATTTAATTAATCAAAGTATGCACCGTTGTTATCTATGCACTTTTTCCATCTCATATATAGTTCATTGATCCCTTTACTAAAAAAACCATGGGGGCGAGAATCAATAAACTCTTTGAAGGCGGTTTGGACTGCCGCATCGGAGTTGAATTTTTTCCTTGTAAGAAGTTGTCCAAATTCCAGAAAAAATGGTAATCTGTTGGAGTGGGTTCCGGGGAGTACCATGGATGTCGCAGACATTCCAATTGTAGCTCATCTAACTTGTAGTGTTTGTTGTGCATTGTGTTCTTGCGTTGTCGTGAAGCAGCAGTGGCCTAGAGCGATTGATCAATCTCGGTTGTGTAGCAGCTAGTACTTCCTTCATGGTTTGCAGTTGCTGACAATAGATATCTGCCGTAATTTGGCCAGATTTTAGAAAACTGTAGTGAACGACACCGGCGCTAGTCCACCAAACACTCACAAGTAACTTTTTCTAAGTCAATTTTTTTGCATTTGGGCAGGATTTGGCTGGGTCTCCAAGGTTCAGCCATTGCGACGAGCGCTTCCGATTATGGTACAGTGTAGTAAAGTTTCCACTTTTCATCACAAGAAATGATTCGATTAAAAATCCCTTCATTATTGTATCGGTTGAGCAAAGTAACACAGCAGTCGACGCGTGTTTGCAAGTTCGATTCACACAATTCATGAGGTACCCATCGTTCAAGTTTTTTTACTTTCTCGATTTGCTTCAAGTGGATTGCTACAGTTTTATCACTTACCCCGAAACTTGCAGCTAACTCAGAAGTGCTTTGCGATGGATCCGCTTCCACAATAGCCTTTAATTCTTCATTTTTCACTTTGGTCTCTAGCCGTCCACGGGGTTGGTTCTGAAGGTCGAAATTTCCAAAAAGAAAAACGTACCGTGCTTCCTTTTCCGACACCAGCGTCATACACAACGTTAATCCTTCGAGCTGTTTCTGCAGCACTGTTGCCACGGTAGAACTCGTACTCGTAAATATAACGATATTTGATGTTTTCCATTGTGCGGTAATAAGCAATGCCAAAGAAAAAAATTATGAGGATAAAACAAATGAATGACTGTTTTCAAAACTCAAATGTACCAGCAAAATGAATTTATAAATTTTAAATTGGAATTCTTAACCAAAGAGGAGATATTTCAGATCAAAGTGACAAAACACTAATTTCATATGTAAGGACCTAATATGATGTAAGGATACCTAAAACTTACTACTTAACTATAATTACTTTCAAATAAGCTATTCAAGTACAAGTCTAGCCTCAGCTTCGCATGGGTATATTATACATATAAACCTTCCTCTTCAATCACTCTATCTATTTAAAAAAAACACTTCAAAATCCGTTGCGTAGTTTCAAAGATTTAAGCATACATAGGGATATAGGGACAGAGAAAGCGACTTTGTTTTATACAATAAAAACTTCACACTAAAATTGATAGTCTTAGTATTACATTTGAGTCTAATCTTTAGACTTTAGTCTTACTTTAATTATATATAAATCAATTTACTATATTTAATAACTGTATGCTAAGACATAAGCTATTTTAGGTCATAATATGTATCAAAAACCAAGCTCATAGGTATATCCATAATCTCTGTTTGACATAATTAACTAAAGCTACATTTCTATGTTTTACGGAGGAATAAGCGCCTGTATACTTGCATTGGAAAGTAGTCTTAATAATGTAGAAAGAAACTTATTAAACTTGTTTAGGAATTGAAACTTGTTTACAAGGAATGTACATTTATAGTATGTACGATATAAATAAAACTTACGTGCAAATAAATATGCCTGCAATAAATCACATTTGTTTATGTTTTAACAAATTACAATGTCTTTACAAACTTTTTTTTAAACTGGCACAAAAATTGTTGTCGGATTATTAACACTGATAATGATTATTTAGAACACTTGAACGTACGTCCGCTTTCCATCAGATTATAAATTAAACTTTGTCTGCAGTCTGCCCATTATGAAATTAATTTAACAATGAAATATTTACAAAATAAGATTACAAGGCAGAAGTTTAGCAACAAAATAACTTCAGCTGTCTTTAGTCAATTGACAGTTCTATTATGACATTTATTAGTATTTGTCAACGTCTCTATTAATTAGGTACCGATTTAAAATCATTCAAAGCTTGGCGTTTTAATTTTTTTTTATGGACGGTGACGTACATTGGAACATCGAAAAAAAATATACGTCAAATTGATAACCTCCTTTTTAGTTTTTTGAAGGTGGGTTAAAAAATTATCCTATATTCTATAATAATATATTTTTAAATTGTTTAATATAGAAAAAGTAGTGTTAATTAGACGGGTCTACACCGGGCGCACGGGCTCGCGAGACAAATGCTCAAACAACTCTGAGGCACGTCCACAGACCGAGCATTTGACTCGCGGGGCTGCTGCACGAGCCCGTACGCTCGGTAGAGAGTGGAGACCTCCTCCACAACTATTAGGGAATGTAGAAATACACTATTTCAATTACCTGCTTCCGAGAATCTTCAATCTAGTTTAACAATCATAAGATACGTAAATAGGGATCCTTGTTAGTGTAACCTACACACTACTTTTAAAAATGCAGATGCCACAGTATAATATTTGGTCATAGATAATTGTTTATTTTTAATAATTATTAAAAATAATCTGTTTAATATGTATTAGAAATACATATAATATATTATTCGTAAAGTTTACACGACTTGTATGTTGATGATACTATGCTGATGGAATTAGTTTCCATACATTTTTAATTAGTTTCCTTCACCCTCATGAATTTGGCGCCAAATTAATACTATGCAATGAGATGCTACCCACCACACATATTAAAGGAATGTGTTCAGTTTTGGGAACGTTAAGAAAAGTCGCTATCTATACAAAATAAAACTAAATTGTCTATATTATATTTATTGAATGAATAATAGTTATTGCAAGTAGTTTCGCGCAATTGTATAAAAACAAACACTGGACCACAATAATTACATCCTATAAATTGAGGTATTGGAATGAACTAAGGATAAGGGAGAAACAATTGTAAAAAACCGATGCCATTTGTATATGTACTTCGGTGCATACTTAACTCAGTAAATGTAATATAAACCACCATAATAACCTAATGCACTCATTATATCTATAAATATATAGAAAAAGAAGCTGAACTGAGACACCTAACCTCTATTTTTGGGACTGATTTTTCATCAGCTTTAAGGCGATCATCTCTGAAATCTACTCTATGGTATAAAAAATAACTGTAAGCATAATTCATAGTAACAACTGTATTGTTATTTTATGCTAATGTTAAACTGCTAACATTGGTTTAATTCTACCTAATGTTATTGTCTTGTCAAGCAAGAATATGTAAACCTGCGTTAATACGTATATTTACGATGACGTATTATAAATAGAGGCGTCATTAACGTGCAGAGCTGTTGATTTCAGCCCGTGCTTCGCCTTTCCATAGGACATTAGGCTGAATCATCACAGGATTATTCGGGATATCTAGCAGGTGATATCTAGAAGCTCACAGGGTAAATCATGAAGCCATGTAAATTTAGGAGCATACTTGAAATTTTAAAATAGCACAAATGTCAATCTATGGCATAACATCTTTTTTCACAAGGTACAATATTTGCATTGCTTGTTTTGTAAGATATTTTCTCAAAGAATTATCACTGATAATGTTTTAAAAAATTAAAAAAAAACCTTATTTTGTATCCGAAATTGGGCCTGGATAATGCATCTAATTGTAATACATCATTGTATTTGCTATTTTTGTGGCCCATATCTTAACCAAATGAAATCAGTCCCTACTAGATAATTAATTAATTAATACAAGTGCAGGTTATTAAAACTATATCACTAGCTAGGTAAGGGTATCTAATGTATAGCGATGAGCCCTGATTCAAGTAATTTTTGTATTTTGGCTGCAATTTCAGGGTTTTTAAGATGGTCCTGTAACGCATGAGGATCTTGCTGCATTTGTTCGAGAATGCATCTCATAGCAGGGTCTCTGAGTATTTGTTGTACTTCAGGGTCTGACATGGCTCGCTTGCGAACCTATAGAGGAAAATTTTCAATAATTAATAGTTATATTTTATATAGCATATTAAATCAAAAGAACGGAAAAAATACTTTTCGCATAACTCTGACGTTATTTAGTTGTTTGAATAAATCTGTATTCTAATTTGTGTGACTTGGCATCTAGCTAAGTTATGGTTGCAGTCAGCTTTAAGAAAAACCGCATTGAAATCGGTCCATTCGTTTAGGAACTACAAAGCCACAGACAGACATAGAGATAAAGTGGGTTTAAATTACTGAATGACAACTGACCTCTTCAGGATTGGAGTTGAGTTGTGTGGAGCAGGCTCGGTATCCTTCAAGAGCCTCAGAATTGCTGGAATCCAACTCTAAAGCTTTTTGGTAAGCCGTTAAAGCCTTAGAATGCTGCTGCATGCCCTGAAAAGTGTGAAAAAAATAATAAATTATATAAAAATATATAAGTAAAAGCCCTATAAAACATAAAGTTATAACACTGTTATGGTTATTTTTATTTCACCAGTCCATACTGTTCTTACTTTTTAACATTTAATCCGTAGAAAATTAACATATTTTAAGAAATTAAAAAATCTAACCTGCAGAATCTTGCCCTTACGGATCCAGCCCTTTATAAACTTAGGGTCAAGTTTGCAGCAAATTTCACAGTCTTTAAGGCCAAGGTCAAAAGCAGCAAGTTTTGTGTAACAGGCTGCTCTGTTTGAGTATAGTTTAGCATCTTCTGGGTTACGTTTAATGGCTTCTGTGTAGTGCTTCATAGCTGTACTGTAGTCACCTGTAATAAGATAAACAAAACCTAATATATGAGAAAAATGTCTATGTACCTAACAGTATATCTTTGATATAATATGCATATTACACAGTTAAAAAACACTAATGGGTACAAGAGTTTAAATGTTTGTATTGAAACATTACTTAAATGTGCATTTATTACTTCCTCAATGGTATAAGACATTATCTCGGTGATCTCTTATTAATAAATTGCTTGCAATTTCAATCGAGAGCATTAAACTTTCTTTATAACGTTGCTTATCATAGCATATTTTACTGTAATTTTTAAACAAATTAACTATTTACTATGTTACTGATGCTATCAGCAAGTGTTAGTAGTACTACATGTTTTCTTTAATACTATTATAAAATAAAATATTCCCCTAATTTATTGAACTAATTAATTAATGAACTTATTGTTCATTTATCATTTTGTGTACCGTGAATTTCAATAACATTGAACTAAATATTGATACTGTAAATTTATATAATACGCGTCAACGCGCATAATATTATGTCCAATGTCGCAATGCCAAGCTGACGACCAAGAAAACGAACATCCTGGCTGCGTGTCTTTGTCCGTCTTCCTCCCATCGGAACGAACATGACGATTAAGACATTAATTATACGATATTTATATTAAATTAAATGCCGATAAGATAAGATCGCCGATGGTCCTGTCGTAATCATCTAATGATTCATCATTTTAAAAACTTTATTAATTTTAAAAAACAACAAATAAGAAATAAAATTACATAACAAGTCTGTAAGTTACAATCCAATCAATTTAACTAGCACATACGGCTCTTAATGTTACTTACATTTTAACCCGAGCAATTAAAAAAAAAAAATTATAGAGAGAAGTTATTAGTGACATAATAAAGCCACAAAAAAATTTATACAATAAAAATTACTTTTTGTGTTTGTTTCTTAATTATTAAACAAGCTCTGCCCCATGATTTCACACATTTTATTTTCATCATATGTTCTTTGTTAAATGTATACTCTATAGACTTCTTCGATAAATAGACTACAATCTATATGTAACAACACAATTTTTTTTTATCAATTACAAATTGTAGTTTCTTAGATTAGCGCGTTCAAGCTAAAAAATAAACTATTATATTATATTACTAGCGACCCGCCCCGGCTTCGCACAGGCATACAACATATATAAACATTCTTCTTCAATCACTCTATCTATTAAAAAAAAACCGCATCAAAATCCGTTGCGTAGTTTTAAAGATTTAAGCATACAAAGGGATATAAGGACAGAGAAAGCGACTTTGTTTTATACTATGTAGTGATTAGGTAGATTTCTTACCTTTTTTGAAAAAATCATTGCCTAGCTCTTTCTCTTGTTCAGCCTTAACTGGATCGATGTAGGCCTTCTTTTCTTCTTCTACTATCTTCTTTTCCACCTCACTGAGAAGTGTCTTAATCTCCGGAGTACGATATTCAGACATTGACTTTTCATAATATGTTTTCGCAAGCTTCCACTGCTCCATTTTTTTATAGGCGTTACCTAGAATATGCTCCATATTTATTCACTACAGAAGTCATTGACATTTTTCTTGAAACCTAGTTAAGTTAGTTAAGAATAAAATTTGAATGAAATGTATTAAGATAATATTGTTTTTACTACTGGAAATATATGAAAACACAGTATCAAATAATTAAAATTATTCTAGTACTTTTTGAATAATAGTAGAAACAAGTAAAATTGAAGACAAAAAAACTAACATGATTATTACAAATAAGAACATCTTATAAATAGATTAACAGATCTTTATAATTTTATCTAAGATCTATCTCAATCATGTACAAAAAACTGCATTAAAATCTGTCCATTTTGTTATGAGCCATGATGCCACAGGGATACATGTTTAACTTACACTCTTCCTTTTTACAAAACAACAAACGGTAACTTACCAATTCTAGTAAATGCCTTTGCAATCAATTTGAAGTCTGCTCTATTCTCTCTACCTATTTCAATTGCTTTTTCACACTCCTTAACACATTTTTCATATTCTTTTTGTTCAAAGTAAACTGCAGCTACATTTGTATAGAAGGTAATATCAGCAGGGTCATGTTCAATCGCCTTATTATAGTGTAATAGAGCATTATCAAAGTCTTTCTTCTTGTAATATTCATTTCCCTTATCTTTTTCTTGTAAGGCTAACTTTTTATTTTCCGGCATATTCTCATACTTTGGTTTAGGTGGTTCCTCTTTCGGTGGGGGAGTTGGTTTTGGCTCTGGAGCTGGTGGGTCCACATCCATAGGAGATCCAAGGTCTACTCCTAGCATGACACTAAGGGTGGCCAGCATTCTTTTATCTTCCATAAGTTTTACATCCATAGAATAAGGGTCAAAGCCGGAACCTAGTTTCTAAAGAAACAAAAATTATGTAAATATTAAGTGTTACTGGCTTTTAGTTAATAATGACTCATCAACAAAATCTCATACTTCTTATTTTAATAAGTGTGATAATAACTACTATGTTCAGCTGTTTAAAACTTAATCATAATACTATTTAATAATATACTTTACCTTGACCATTTTGACATATTCAGGATCATTGAGCCATTCTTTTGTTTGTGAATTTGCTTTCAGCTTCTCGAAAAGTTGTCCTGTTCTGAGATTAGCTTCCTCTGCTTGTTTTTTTACTTCTGCTAATCCAGAAGCTAATTGTTGGTTACCAGGTTCTAACTGTAAACCTTTTTCATAAGCAGCAATTGCTTCTTCATGTTCACCAAGATAAGCTAAGGCACTACCTTTTCTAGAATAACCCTTACTCCATGAAGGATTTATTGACACACAATTGTTCGCATCTTCGAGAGCCGCTGAATAATTACCAGCCTTAGCATGTGCAGCTGATCTATTACTAAATAAAACGTGGTTTTTTGGATCTAAAGCAATTCCTTGTGTGTAGAACTTGATAGCCTCTTCGTATTTACCAGAAGATAAAGCAGCGTTACCCTTTTCTTTTAACTGATTTACCTAAAAAATGTTTCAGTAATAAAATTACAATGAGAAACAATATCGGTATTCATTATTCATTATAACCTTACTTACCTGTTCCATGATTCCGCAAAAACTTTGAAAAATGAAACAATAATGCACTTAATATGATCAGTAATAAACGATGCAATCAATATTTAGTTTAATAACTTTCTACTTTGTCGCACACTCTAGAAATATGTATCTAGTTATTCATAAAAATTATGAACGATGAACAATCCAATTTCGAGAAAATTCTCGCTTCACAAATTTCAATTTTCAAACAGCTGTCGGTGGGTATACAGTGTTCTAAGCCGAAAAAAAAAATTTTTACTAAATACATGAAATATACCTTATTGATTTTATTTAAGGTTTATAAGATTTTAGGATTATAAAGCTTAGGTTTTCAAGATCACAGCATTATAAAAAAGGCTTTCATTGGAGTATTTCGAGAATTTTCTTCGATTTTGTGTCGTTTTTCCAACAATGGCAATTCTCAAATCGTTGTCCTTAAAGGGTATCCCTGTCGCATTTTATATCGCAGTCTATCTTCACTCTTCAGTCTAGAGACTCTAGACCACAGAACACACTACTAAGGTCTAGACCCTTTTGTTAGAGATCACCTTCACGCTTCGAGATCACCTTTTTGGCGCCGTCGTGACAACAAGCGCGTCATGTTTTTAAATATTATTTTCTAGAAGTTGTGTATTTTTGAGATTTGAGATAAACTGTTCGGCAGTGAGCACTATTAAAAGAAAGTGACATAATTTAGTAAATGGTGACTTTTTATGTAGGCAAAATTAAAATCACAAGTAAAATTTTCGTCATTTTACTTGAGGCATGAAATAAAGACATTAATTAAAATCAACACAAGGCTTAAAGATCCTAACAAAATCATAACTTTAAGTTAGGTAGTTCAAAACTACTAATCTAATAAAGAGTAGTACCGTAGTAGAGTAGTAGTTTTGATTTTACATTTAAAGCTTAGGCTATAAACTTTAAGTACGACAGGGGTCATTGGTCACCATAATGAAAGAGATACCTAATGAACATAAATGAAATCTCAAGGATATATTTTTCGTTTTCAATAGGTTATACCTTGTTCGCAGTGCAATCTCGTGTTATCTATATAAGCTTGTCATATAGTTCATGAACATAATGTAAACTATCGTCAATAACTTTGCTAACCTGTATTCTGTATTACACAGTATTTGTAGTCTGTATTTCTGAACATTGTCGAAAGTCGAAACTTCAAGCAAGTTTGAAGTGTGCAATGTGTCACGCTGATCTATCTCTACTCGCTGCTTAAGTAATTTGTGGTTTTCTTGATTGTGATTTGCGATCTTTGTGGGGAATACCAAGTGATTTTATGTTAATCAATGGCTCTTTAAGTATTTCCGTGGGTTATTGTAAGGGGTCGGCGCGTTCCCGCTATTTCTGGTGACTCATCGAAGCTCCATAATGGACACGGATGATGGTGAATCTTCAAGCAGTGGCCCTATGTCGAGTTTGAACAGCTTGTTTTCTTTTACAAGCCCCGCTGTTAAGAAATTACTCGGATGGAAACAGGTAAGTACTCGGGAGAAATCATCAGCCTTACAGCTCGCTTAATGAGTTCGCTTTTTTAGTTTCGATTTATGAGTTAGTTCCAAAACCATGAAGCACTCTGGTGTTTATTAAAATTACACGATTAAATTTTGATAAATACAGAGGGTTTGTAAAACGTGTACTACTTTTTATTTTATACTTAGCATCAAACTAGAGAACTAAATAAACATAAGAGACGAATTGTTAGAGAACATCTAGATTTCATTAGTTCTAGTTTCTTCAAAGTGAATCTCCATAACACACCAATGCTTTGAATGTCTTAAAACTAATTTACAATTATGTAAGATTAATTCATGATTTTTTTAAAGTAAAGTAAATTTTATTTTATTTGAGCAATTTAAACAGAGTAGCTTGGTAAAATCTGTTAATATTGTATATGAAGCTCTTGCTTCCAATACTTAGAATATAATAAATTTTTTAGTGTCTTGCTATATATATCTTGAATTTTCAAGTTTTGTGAAGTATCCTTAACCCTTGGTAGTCCTACTTATTTTAGATACCATGTAATCTGCGGTACCTAAAATGTGTGTATAAAATTGAAAAACATACTATTGAAGGTATACTGTATGTCGTAAAATCCCACACAGCTCTATATTATCTAACATCTATATGACTGTGGGTGGGAAAAACCCACATGGGAAGAAATAAATCAATATAAGTTGTCATGGTATTTATTGTGCATACTGATTTTTTTATGTAGTAACATTTGGTTATTAATCCTGAAACAGACATTAAAAAAAATATCACAGAAGTATTCATAAATCATATTAGGTATCCTTCATATGTATAATTCAATGAATTTTAATTTATGTATATAGAAAATATCTCTTTCAAATATTTTGTACTGATTAAAGTTATGTGCAAGTTGAATTTTAATAGTGTTAGTACGTAGTGATAAAAACCAATTTTTAACTCCCAACTAAAAGAGTTATAAGTTTGATGTATCTTTCTATGGCATTATAGCTCCTAAATGAATGGAAAAATTTAGATGTTTATTTTTGTTTGAAAGCTGAAGGTGGATCTTAGCTACAACTTATAAAAATTGATTCATCCATTTATGAGATGTCCTTATTTGTGTCAGGGGGTTTTTAAATAGTCTTTGGTCTAGCTTAACATGTTAATATATATTTATCAATAGAATAGTCTTTGAGTCATTACTTTGATAAGTATGTATTTGTATTTCTGAAGAAAATGAATCATTCTACTATTTACAAAACAAGCTTTGCCACATGAATGAATCAAATTTCATTGACTATTTATTTATGTAAACCATGTTTTTACTTAAACTTTATGCATGGGTATTTTAAAATGTGGGTGTACTAAGTGCACCTCTGCCTACCTCTTCAGGGAATTAAAGGTGTGAAAATATTATTATTGTTATTATTTATTTTAATACTAGCTGACCCGCTGAACGTTATTTTGCCATATATGTAGATAATTTCTATTAAATATTTTGGTATTGATCCCAATTTTTTGAGTTCTCGAGTTTTAGAAAGACAAAACAAACAGCAATAAATTTTTATATATGTATATAGTATGTAATTTTTTAAATATGTAGTATTCTCTAGTAGATTCCCAGGGAAACAAATAAATGTTTCAGTTGGGTAGGCACATAAGGCTGATCATCTAAGTAGGTGACAATCAAGTGCCTGTAAAGAAAATGGACAGTGAAACAGAAATGTGTTATGGGATTTTACTTCACTAATGACAAATTAATTATGCGATAGCTCATAACATTTGTGTTTTGTAAGAAAGACTCTACAGTTACAATAAAATCATAAAGATATTTTTTCAGAATGATGGAAGTGCCCACAAGATAAATTTATATGGGCAGTTTTGGTTACAACTTTTCTCAGAAGTTAAAAAACATGAGATCTGATAAGACACACTATAATAAAAGTTTTGATCAGTCCTGCAAGGAATTGCTAGATCCGTTAACTGCTTTGGTTCATAGTTAGCATTTCTACTACTACTTCTTCTTATTTTTGTGATGTAATCGCAACTTTATATACCTTTAATATAGTTCTTTTGAAATAAAAATAAATAATTTGTGATAAGGATACTGATCAAGATGAAAGAGGATAATATATGTTAATAAACTAATTTCAGGGTGATGAAGAAGAAAAATGGGCAGAGAAAGCAGTGGATAGTTTGGTTAAGAAACTAAAGAAGCGGAAAGGTGCCATTGAGGAGCTGGAGAGGGCTTTGTCTTGTCCTGGCACACCCTCAAAATGTGTGACAATACCGCGATCTTTGGATGGTAGATTGCAGGTATGTCAAATAATTTAATGTTTATACATAGGTGGGAACGATGAACCACCTCAGACTAAAGAATTTCGCGTGTGACAATGTGTGCTCTGCGGGTTTAGATTTGGTAAATATAGACTGATCACCTACTGTCATAGTAAGCAAGTATGCTTATCATAAAAATATAAGTGAAACTAACATAGTAACGTGTTTGTAGTCGGCGAACCAGGAACAAATTTGCATGAAGTCCTGAGATCGTAAGCAGACATAAACGTGGGAGTTTATTAACGTTAACACGTAAAATTTTGTGCTCCCACACATGATCCTACTCTGAAGCATGAAATGAAATGACTGACAAAATTTGTGCCTGGCTCGTGGCCATTGTCACATGCAGAACTGCACAAGAAGATTCTTAGTTTTAAATAAATTTCTAGTTATTAACTGTTAATTTCAGTAGAACACAATGTGTCTGCACATAAAACCCACCAGGGAAAATATTACTATGCTTAGTAGAATGATGGTGAAACACTGTTTGTTATTTATAAATCTAAAACTAATCTTTATTATTTCAGGTTTCCCACCGCAAAGGTCTCCCGCACGTGATTTACTGTCGAGTGTGGAGGTGGCCAGATCTGCAGAGCCATCATGAGTTGAAACCATTAGAAATTTGCCAATACCCCTTCAGCGCCAAGCAGAAAGAGGTTTGCATCAACCCATACCATTACAAACGGGTGGAAAGCCCCGTCCTTCCTCCGGTTTTAGTCCCGAGGCATTCTGAATTCGCCCCGGGACATTCTCTACTCCCTTTTCAACGGACCACAGAGCCGTCTATGCCTCACAATGTGTCCTACTCGGGTACTGGATTTCCGCCTTCAGCATCATCAGAGCTACCAGACACTCCCCCACCGGCTTATTCTCCCCCATCCGATGACTCTGAACCGCCAGGAGAAGTCGCTCCCGTTTCCTACCAGGAACCCTTGTATTGGGCATCAGTGGCCTATTACGAACTCAACTGCAGAGTCGGAGAAGTGTTCCATTGCAATTCCCATTCTGTTGTGGTCGATGGCTTCACTGATCCATCGAACAATAGTGACCGATTCTGTCTCGGGCAATTGAGTAACGTGAACAGGAACTCGACGATCGAAAACACGCGGCGTCATATAGGAAAAGGCGTTCATTTGTACTATGTAGGGGGAGAAGTGTATGCGGAATGTTTGTCAGACGCAGCGATCTTTGTCCAGAGCCGAAACTGCAACCATCACCATGGATTCCACCCCTCCACAGTTTGTAAAATACCTCCTGGTTGTTCCTTAAAGATTTTCAACAACCGAGAGTTCGCGCAGCTGCTCTCGCAAAGTGTTAATCACGGTTTCGAAGCGGTCTATGAGTTAACAAAGATGTGTACGATCCGTATGTCGTTTGTGAAGGGCTGGGGCGCGGAGTACCATAGGCAGGACGTGACTTCCACGCCCTGCTGGATCGAGATCCACCTGCACGGCCCTTTGCAGTGGCTCGACAAAGTTCTCACTCAAATGGGCTCGCCTCACAACGCGATTTCATCCGTGTCTTAGCCGTGTACGGTGTTAATCTCACAAATCTGCATTTTTTGTATCGTGCCATAGCTTTTTTCAAAAATAAATTCCAGAACATTGGTCGTTTTTACCGTCTGAATGACATACGTTAGTCGTATTAAATCATATTTTTTATAAATCATAGCTCAAATTACGTGTCCAAGATTAAGAATGTAACTTATGTAAGTATATTATTATGTATTAATATAAAGACATACTTTAATAATTATACTCGGGAATGTATGACAAAGAGGATATTATTTGTGTAAATAAAATTTGTTTGTGAACGCGTAAATTTAATAAAATTATTATTGTATTTTAGTGCTGACAGGGTTATTATATCTATATAGAAGACAACACAACATTATTTTACCAGAGATACCTTCAAAGTATCAGTTTATCTTAAGACACTAATAACCCTGTATATTATTTTAAGCACAATAGAATTTCTGTTAAAAGTAAATTTATAGAAATTTTAATTCGGTTCATCGACGCGCGGCTACAAAAAATTTAATGTGATTTTGTAAATAATTTGGATTTTGAAATCGGATGGGTCCATGCAGGTTTTTATGTTTTATTTTAAATATATTATCTGTAGCTCACAGATTATGTACAATGTCATAGCTTATGTTGCTTGGCCATAAGTTTGATTTAACATTTTATTATATTTCACAATTTAATAGTTTAATTTAAAGTATAAGAATTTTCCCATCTCACGGTATTGTCTATCCAAAATACAAAACATGCTATGAATTTATTTTATGACATGTAGTCTAAATGCGTTTCGATAATTTTGAAATTCCATAATACCAGCAATCATTTGTACTTTGGATATAACTCGTAGAATACAGTAACCGGTCGTAAAAGCGATTCAGTCTACTTGAAATGAAGACTAAGAAGACAGGCAGCGCAAAACAGTTCAAATAGCACATGTATATTTGAGAGTTTCAATCAAAATTAACTGCGTACCTATTAATGTTGCTCAACTAAGATCTTAAAATATTTGCCTCGTTTTTTTAACTACAAAAGCTCGTAAGCAAGAATGTGACAGAGCGTTTGAGAAATCGTTTCATGTTAAGCAACATTATAAGGTTTTACAATATGATTTTACAAAATGCATGGCTATTTATAAATTAATAATTTACAGCAAGAAATAACTGGATTTTTGACATGTCATTAAGGTTCGTTCTTTAATATACTAACTAGCTGAGCCGGTAAACGTTGTTTTGCCATATTAATTTTTGGGGTGGGCTACCCTTATCACTTAGGGATATGAAAAATAGATAGTAGCCGATTCTCAGACCTACTGAATATACATATAAAATTTGGTAAAAATCAGTATAGCCGTTTCGGAGGAGTAAGGTAACTAACATTGTGACACGAGAATTTTATATATAAGATTTTGACTAAATCGGGACGTCGCCAAATAAAGATTGAATTGATCTCAAAATAATGTTTAAGATTTCTTTAGTTCCTACTAAAGATTCTGGCGCGTCCCAAAATCTCAAAATATATTAAGAATTATGTACACAATTTTGAAATTGTTACTGTGCCTTTAATATATCTATAGGGAATGTCACGAGAGAGTCCTCTCTATTTATTAACCGCACATTACCTACGTAAGAGACAGCGAAACAACTTATATATATCGCTCTAAGTCTCGTAAAATGTCTTCATAGTATTGTACATTCTCTTAGCAGTGTTTTTAAATACGTGACGCGATGCAAGGTGAAAATTTCTGAAGTGAAGAAATTTATCACGTAAAACCCGCGCCGCCTGCTCCACTGGCAAGGCCCGATTAGAATAAGCCTTAAAAATCACAAGTTCCCATTATACCTTTGTTAACTATCATAGTAATTTTGCCTGTGGGAAGATAAAAGGAAAAAAATATCAAAGATAGAACCACAATTCAATAAATTAATGAGTAGATTCAGTCTTCTTACTAATTTTAGTTTTTATTTTATAGGAAATACAAACGCGTCCCACATTTTTGAAGACACTGTTCGTAAGAATGTTTAATGTTGAGCTCGGCACATTCTCTATTTCTATGGTTAGACGCCTCTGTGCCTAAAAAAAATTATATTGTATACCGTCCGAAATGCCTATAATAATTCGCGAGTCTTAAAATTTCAGTTTAAGCCTGTACCATAATTTTATTGTTTTTATTGGTTTCCTTATGTTGGTATGAATCATGAACGATTCATACAAAATGTTTATTTCATTTTGTTCTACAACAAAATGGTTCAAAATTTTTTATAGAATATTTACTATACAGAAAATAGTTTTAATTTACAGATCAGAGATTATATTATGCTGTAATATTACGCATAAAATAATTGTGCCTTGTACGAAAATAGATTGTTATATTAAACCGTCACATTTAGTGCCTGTCAAAATTGACAATTGCCATCTACAGATGTTAAAACATTTTATTTTATTTAAGCTATAGCTGTTATCTATTTACAATATTTCATGCATAACATAAAAAAATTGTGACGTCACGGATAAAATATTAATGAACAAATTTTTATAGTCGCAATCTTCAATATTAAGTTTTAAAAAAATGTTTTAGTAACATTTTAAGCAATGGTTTTAGGCGTTTATCCTAACATTGTAAACGTGTAATCTGTAAATTCTTTAATAGATTTTCAGTTGAATGATGTATTTTTATATAGCCTAGATAATAAGGTTCTATTCATTAAAACTTAGCTTTCAATGCACTTATATTTTGGTGCTTTTATATTTGACTTAATTTGATGTGGAAATAAAATTGTAAATATTAGGTGAATGTAATGAAAATGTATCGAAGCTGTGTTACGAAATTGTGAGAGCGTTGAGGGTAGAATTTTACAAAGATTTTAAAAATTTCAATTTTTATTTCGTTAAAGACTTATCAAGTTTTTATCTTTATTTTTTCGTTAGAAAGTGAATCCCCTCTGGCTATGCTGACAGTGCTCATTAGGATTTATGTAAAAATATTGATTTGTAGCGGCTTAACATGAATATCTACTGAAGTGTGGAGCGATAAATTGTACAAATTTTAATATTGTCTGTCACTATTGATTGTGGAGCTAAGTACATTGTGCTAAATTTGTAGGCCTTTCTATGGAATTAGTACTAAAGTAGTATAAAATATATATTTACCGCTTATGCATATTGTTACTTTTAAGGTAAAAATAAAAGGCAAAAGATTAATTAGACTGAGACATGCACAGAGTTTTACGCCACCATTTTTTAAACAATCAAAAACTATAAGTTATATGTTGCGTTACATCTTTACTAAATTAAATACCTACCTATTTACCTCAGTTTGGTTAAGGCAAAGCCTTTTTTCTCTTTATGAAGTGCACGCTACTGATTTGTGGGTGCTCACATAGATTTTCGAATCGTATTTTTGATTAACTTTTTTGGAAAATTGACTTATCAAAGTGGCTCCTCAATCCATACGGACATTTGGGCTCGTGTGGATTGTTTTTGGATCTTTTGTGTGTTAGTTGTAATTTGTCTAGCTACAAAATGTTTGACATAATCAGACAGGGTTAGTGTTATGCATTTTATTCTAAGGATACAATTGTAAGGTGAATGAAAAGATGCCATTGTTCGTGTAACTTTTATTATGATGTTTTTCTCCGTATAATAAAATTTCTTTTATTTACATTCTTGTGTTTTATTTGTGATTGCTAGATGGCGCAATTAGAAATAGTAGTTACGGAGACATTAATTCGTCTGCTGAATTGAAAACTAGCTATGCGCTGCGACTTGGCCCGCTATTATTCCGTCGTAGAATGATGTTATGTTACAGTCTTCTAAACTGGATTCTTTATTTTTCAATTTTGGCCAACGCAGGGCCCAGAAATGAATTCTCGTTACCCATTCGGTTCATTCATTTCACCTGTAAATAATTTTCTTTACAGGCAAGTAGGTTATCAGCCTTCTGTTGAATCAATGAATGTTCCAACCGAAACATTCATTGGTTTCCCCGGGATTCAAAATTACCAAGGTAACGAGGAACTTTCAAGGACACAACCTTTAGCCATGAAGAAAACGACTAGGAATAATATGTTTTTAAAAATACGTCACAAAAGAACTAATTATTTACGCCTGCAGTAGAAATCGTAGCAAACTAAGCCAAAAACGTCCAACTCGTAGTGACATTCAATCAGCCTCAAATATCGCATCTTGAAACGTGTAAGCTTGGGATCAGATTGTTTTTTTTATAACAAAAACGTATTGCAATGCGATATTCAAATGTAGCACAGTTGGCAATGGGGTAGCGTGATATATTTTCCTGTTTGTGGAAAAGGCTGATGCAATGCAATTTATTCGCTTATAATTGCATTTTCGCGTCTTCGTCCATGACACGTCAGTATTTTGTATTCCAAAAACGTCTGTCGATATGCAGTTATTTCGCTAATGTTACGTGGACGATGACTATGATATATATTGCGCAATGTAACGGTTGGTAAACAGTATACCACTTCTGCTACCGCTGTTGAAACCCTAAAAATAATAAACCCCGCTACTTTTAACCCACAATGTATGTATACCTATGTAATTGATAGTGAAATTAAAGACAATTTTAAAAAAACCATTTTAGTCATTTATGAATAAATAAACATGCTGTAATTTGCATTTAAATAATAATTTTGTGGGTAAAGCTTGAAAACATAAATAGAAATAACTAAAGCACACAGTAATTAACTAAAGTTTAAATAGATAACAATTTAATATAATAAAAATATTAGATATTTTTTTAAGAAAAGCAAATAGATGACTATGATGAAAATATATTTTATTCTGTAGTTAGGTACAAACGTATAGTTTCTGATGATTCTGTTACTTAATAACTAAGTTGTATGTAAAGTTAAATATTTGCATAACGATATTTCAAAGAAAAAGAAGATCTACATAAGGTGCAGACATTTGATGAGATCGCTAGGTTATTGGTTAGTTATTAACGAATCTTAATCAAAAATATATTCTTGCATAACATACTTTCATGTAAGCTAAAGTATAAACCCGCAAATTCAAATACTAAGCAATCTCGCGTCACAGACACACTACGCATTCAAGCTCACAATTCTGTATTAATCCAAATATTTCATCAGAGAAAATTAATATGAAGACATTATTGCTGTAAAGAAATAATATTATATTGTATTGCAACCATTGCAAATGTAATTACGAGTAATAAACTATATCTAGTTACCTATAAATTAGTAACCAACTATCCAGCCCAGCTTCGTATAGGTAGGTACCTAAAGGTTATAACTTCTTTGCTACGCCGCCAAACCGCCTCCGTGGTTAAGCGGTTTACGCGTCCGCGTATTGGGCCGGAGGTGCTGTGTTTGAATCTGTATGAAAATGATCAGTGAAAAAGTTACAGCAATGTATCATCTCTATGCCCCACTACGGAAAATCACTTTTTTTATAAGTTTGACATGTCATCATAGTATTTTTGAGTCATCATTTGGACCAAAGTCTTCTTAACCCAATTAGTATTCAGTAATTGGTCATTAAATAGTATTTTGTTACAATAATGACGCTAGTCTATGGCATCCGTTTTTTTATGGGATTATTTAATGATTTTATAATGTCAATCGATCAATTGACGATGTCATTTAATTTTATTAGCTGTCGTATGTTAAGGTCGGCTATTTCGTTAAAGGGTAATAATTATAAGTCATATTATATCTCAATTTTAATAAGAAGAGAATAAGAGAGATAAGAAGGAAGGAGGGATAGTTCCTACTTATCTCAAACCCCAGTGTGACTTAAATGATTCACAGAAAAGTCGAACTGAAAAAAGGCGGATTATGACTAACGAATTTGACGTATCGCTTAACAATCTAATTTATTGTAATATAGTTCAAGAGATGTAGTTTAAGGTAATAAGTGAAAATTCAGGTTTTTAATAAGCGATGTTCTAGTAGAGGGAGTCCTGCCCCATTGGAATGCTACTAAACAATTTAATTTGTCTGTGTCTTTTTTAAATGTTGTATATATTCTTTTATTTTATTATTATTAAATACACATCTTATTTTATCCTGGTGAGCAAGATTTTGTGACATTCGCAATGGAACTATTAATTATTTAATTATCTTTTAATTAATTATTTTCTTATCTGTTATACAGATAATAGATAATAAATACAATAAGTTAAAGTTTTATTTTTTACAACGCACCATCCTAACATGATGAATTTTAATATAAAGCAAGCTCATATTTTTCTGCTAGCCGTCTCTCTGTCTACAATTGACCAGAGACCGGTTGTTCATGGCCTTGCTCGCTCTAGATCATTCGGCAACAAGGGCTGAAGAATCTCGGCACATTCCTTCGTACACTTCCCTTTTAAATTTACATTTACGCATAGACGTAGTGCGTCTAATTTAATTACAACAGCTATTAAACCCATAAAGGAGTTTCTTTCTTTAGAACTCTACAGGAAATAAAAAATAAAAATGTCTATTCATATTCTAATTAAGGTTGTTTAACAATTTCTCAAATTTTAAATTAACAATCATCTATTCACCTCCGCATTTCGAAGATAATACAAATATTTCTATTAGGATTTAATGCTGTATTTGTACTTATATAATTACAGTGACCAATGCTAATTTTTGGATATTTTGGACGTATAATTAAAAGTCTCGATTTTCTCGTGTGTACGTGTTCCACCAGAGACCCTGGTTTCAAATCCCGGGGACACAAATGTTTCAATTGGGTAGGCAAAGAAGACTAATCACATTCTTGCTTGTAAATAAAATGATCAGTGAAACAGATACAGATGTGTTTGCCCCATGCCCCACTAGGGATTATGGGAATTGTCTTAATTGAAAGTTGTAACCCCCTCTATATATTACTATCTATAGGTATGATATTGTGTTATGCTTTCTCACTTAAAACTTAACGATGGTAATAACGTCTTAAGATCTATAAAGTCTATTTTTGACTTTAATTCTGTATACTTGAAATCAGAATCAGCTAGTAAAGAAAATATAGAAGTAAGTAGGTACTTTAGTTAAGTAATTTATATATTTTTTACGTAGTGTTTAATAGATCGTATGATTCGTACAATCGGATTATATTTAGATTTGTGATTTGTGTTTTTTGTATTTTTTTTTGTGATTTGGCATTTAGAATTGTAGTTACGTCAAAAAACTATTTATTATAACTATTTATTATTAATGGTCATAACTGCCTTTTACTGCCCGGAAATGGGTAATAATATATTATTTAATTATTATTGGAGCCAAATAAACACACACGCTTATGACTCTACAGCGTCCTAAAATGGACCTTTGACTTCGAAATGAGAACAAAAGCAAAAAAAATTGAACAATTTCCTTATTTCTCCAGTATTAGAACTTGGGGTGGACTAAACATGTGCGTAACAAATTTTAAAAAATGTTTGTGATAACTATCCTACAGATTTTTCATAACACTAAAAATTTTTCATAAAACAGACATTGTGAATATATTTTCCTAATAACTATTTCTCTTTAGCAACAAATATGTTCCATAAAATTAGGACAAAAAACACAAGTTAAAATGGTATTAGTCCCCAATATTACTGGTTTGCATAAGTCTTTTCTCGAAGAAATTTTTTTCATCTGTAATATCTTACATTATTTTTTTTTACTAACACTTCGTTGCAATGAAAATAGAATACAAATAATAACTAAAGCTAATTGGAGTGCAACGGGCAGCCTTATCGTTAATCAGTGATCTCTTCCAAGCAACCCAACAAGGAAAATAAAAAAACTAATAAAGGGAAAGTACAAGAAGTGTTCGCTTTTCTTGCACTTTCTATTACTAAACTAACTAAAATACCTTAATAGTAACAAATAACCAAATTAAACAGCCTAAGCGGTATCAGTTGTTGCATGAATCTCGAACATTTATAGAAATAGGACAAGACAAGGATAAGAAGTTCCTGTGGAGGAGAGATTTGAAGGAAGACAAGGTGGTGGCCAAACAAATGGAAACAGGAAGTGAGTTCCAGAGCCTTACAGCGGTCACCCTGCAAGACTTGCCAAAAGAGTTGTGGAGTGGAAATTCATTCATTATGTTTTATCTTTCTTGGTTATTGTACAAGACAAAGATTTTTGATTCAAATTGATTTTAAGAAGGAGAGTAACCTTCATTTAAATTATGTCACCAAATAATTGGTATAAGTTTCATTTGACATTAACAATCAAACACGAATGAGGGATCTATTACAAAACCGCGCAAGGGCTCCGCAGACCGCATAACAATATCAGAAGCCTGTTGTAACGAAAACTGCGACATTATAAATACAAGTAACCGCCAGCCACGCCTGAGTGTGTGAGTGGACGCCATAGCCAACGCCGAGTGCGGGAAATTTTGACATTCGCATCGGAAATCTGCCGCCATGTTCGTTTTGAAGGTCAGTCTTGTTTTGTTTTTGTTACAGCTTACACATTTTCATAAAATAGTGTAACTAGTCTTAAATAATATAATTAAAGTTTGTCAATTAATAAATATAGATTTATTATTTCAAATATAAATGTTGAATAGTTATTAAACCATTATAAAACCTAACTTTAGTCATATGTAATTTTTAAAAGAGCACAAAATATTTTTTTATTATTTTCTTTAGTAGTACCTAGTAGCGTAATATAACAATCTTGCGTCAAGGCAAGATTATTGTTTAAACAAAAATTCTTAAAGCTTTCCTCTTCAGAATATATGTTTAAATTCATAATTTGATTCAAACTCTAGAATTTATAATAAAGTTGAAATTAGTGCGTAGCAGCGTAGCCGTTTCTTTATTTTGGTTGAACGCGTGAATCTGAGGAACTACTGGCACGATGTGAAAAATTATTTTTGTGTTAAATAGTTCATTTATCGAGGGAGGCTTTATAAAATGACGCTACGACAAAATTAACACAGAAGAAACTGCGGGTCATAGTTAGTAAATTAAGCTAAGACGTACGGGTGCTCAATGTTTCACAATCAAATCATTGTACTACAAAATATTTACGAAAGATATTATGTGAGTGCAACAAATACCATGACAAATGGCAAAATGATAATTTTGTAGCCTGCGTAGCGAAGAGAGAAGCCAATAAATAGACATGAACACATAACATTAACTTCTGTTTATTAGCAATTTATTTATTAATAACTCATGATAGTAACAAGTGAAATTAAAGACTAATTCAAAAACCCAAAAACAAAGAAAAAGTACAAATAAGAATACCTCATGAATAATGTAACAGATCTACATAAATTGTAGCTAAGAACCATCTCGATAATCTGTGCCTGTGTTTAGTGTCTAGCACAGACAAGTTAAATTTCATTATAATACCCCTTTTTTGCGTCGTGTACAACATCTATCTTTTAGCTATAGTTATGAGAAACTGAGCTCTATGGGCCAAAGAATTTATTATCTAGATTTTTAATATTAATGAATATTATCGTTGAATTAATATTATTATATAGTTTAAAGGTTTCTATTAATAACATAATAAAAAACTCAATTCCGTTCTAATTTGTATCGCGTAAATATCTTAAGGACGTGAACTATTGTTGCTCTAAAAACGTGCCAATAACAAGTTTATAAAATTATCAATACTTATATCAAGATCTCTTTTATTACAATATAGTAATAATATATAATTTAACATAATATAGCTTATATTCCTTTGAACATTTTATTTTAACTAATTTATAAACGGAAAAGTGAATTTTCTTTTATTTGCTATGCTTATCCACTATAACAATTGTTCCATAGGTTTTTGAATATTATAGATATTTTTTTTGAAATAGAAATAACCTTCATCTAATCGGTGCCCGTGAAAAGTCATGTCACTGTACGGACCAAGTAAACAGTAATTAATAAACAGTAATTTATATTTATTAAATTTACAGAATATAAAATAAATAATTTTATTTATAGGTAAAGGCCATATTTATTCTTTGGTTATATTTATCTAAGTTAAAATAATAGGAATGAAGTAAATGCAATAGAAAAGACTTTGCCAACATTAGTCTTAATTAACTATTTCCACTTCGTTGGATACAAAATAAACATGTAATAATACATTTTAAAAATATAGTAGTGTGCAATGGGCTTATATAAAAAGCGATATCTTCTAGATAACCCGAGTTAATATTTGTAATATAATATCAAAAGACCAACAACATAATATGTTTTAGAATTAGCCCTGTGAATATAGGAGGAATGTTTTTTATAGGCGTGGTGTTATGCAACAAAACCTAGATTATTGACCAGTTCGATCTAGTCTGCCTAGGAAGCGAACATGTTGGCACTTAGCTTAATTTTATGGAATTTATCGTACATGTACTTATGGGACATACTTTTGAACATTTACCAGATGGAATTTCAACCATTCATATAAAAGAGTTAAACGCGCTCGCGGTTTGCCATAACATGGAGTTAAATTCTTCAAATAATGTATATATATAACTATTTGCTATATAACTATTTAATCAAAAATTATTTAATGGTTTATTACATTAATTAACTGATAAAAAAATTACACAAGGAATGTTAAAATCAAAATTGATGACGAAAAATTGGTTTCTTAATATCTTTAAGACCAGTGACTAGTCAAACTTACGTTAATTACTGATATAACGTGAAAATTGATTGCAACCTTGAACGTAATTTGGAATTCCTTAGCAGGCGTAATTGTGAAAGAGAACTAGGCCAAACGCCCGGCGTTGCCTAAACTTATCTATGCGGCATGCTAATTGCTGATACCTTTTGAATTGTAATCGATGTCTGAAAGGAATTCCAATAAGTTATGTGTTACTATATACCTTGAATGTCCTATTACTCACTCTTTTACGCAATGGTTAAGCAATTTGAATAGCACAAGCACAAAGGAATGATGAAAATTTTCAAAAATATATTTTTCGAAAGCATGAATAGAGAAACACTCTCCCTTCATTACTTATATTATTTTCCTTGTTGAGTTGCCTGGAACAGATCGCTGATTAGCGATACGGCCGCCCGTTGCACTCCATTTAGCTTAAGTTATTATTTGTATCTTATTTTTTATTGCAATGAAGTGTTAATAAATAAATAAATAAACATGAAGACTCGATCCTCGCACTCCGGAATAGCCTCTAAATTTAAATTGATATGGCGTTCATAAGCGATCATGTATTTATCAAATTCATTTTTTGATCATCTATATAATGTTTAGGAAGGTTTATTTTAATATACCTATGTCATTTTTAATTGTGTATATAATTAATTTACTTTATTGCGTAAATTTTAATCAGCGAGACAAGTAACTTCTTATGATTAATTCATCTTAAGAAAGATTACGCTAAGGGAAGTTTTTAGTAAGTAAGTAGGTCTATTATAGTAATAAGTCGGACAGCTGATGCGAACTATGTCACGGTAAGCGACATATTAAAATAATTATATTTGACATTATATTAATACACAGGTTTAAAATTAAATAGCCCACGCACTCAATGCAGGGCTGGCTTTTTGTCAATATTTCTAATTAAGATTACTCGACAATGCTTTAATGTTTTTGTTTAGATATTTCGCTATATACCTAAGTCAATTTTAGGCATTCAGTGCATTTAAATCTTTTATTTTATATTTTTATAACAAAGCAAATACGTTTGGTTATTATAAATATATATACGTTATATGTATACGATATATTTTGTATTCATTTTTAAATTGAGAGACGGTCTTATCAACTGCATTCCAAAGAGGAGGTTCTTTATTCGAGTATGTTTGCTACGCAAGTGTGAATTTAACTATGAACTTATATTAAAATGATTTTTTTAAGTTGATATCCATTATTTAGAGATGGTCTCATAATTTTTAACGAAAAAATTTGCACAGGTAAACCAATTCATCTACTTAGATGAAATATTACAATTGTTACTAATGAATTAGGGAACGAGTTACTTTAAAACTCTTTCTACTACGCGATTCAAGTGTATAATTTGACTTGAAAAGTGTACTAAGAAGTTTAAAGTGATACAGAAATGTTATAAAACTTGTCTCTTGTGCTTGTCGTTATGTCCCTACAATTACATATGTATTACGTGTCAATATTGCTTGAGGCGTACTTTTTTAGATCACATTCCTTTAGTAATTATTCAAACATTGATGTTGACTGTTTTGCAAGTGATTGAATATAACAAGGCCGCCTTCTCAGCTCCTTTGTACAGGTTTCTCTGTATCGTAAACATTGAATACAATGTGTTGCTGACTGGCTTAATGCGTCATCAATAAAAAACTCAGATATAGGTTTAATATTAATTAATTTATTTAGTATAATAGCCGTTGATATGATTATTATCATATTTTTACCTCTAAAAAACGAAGGGTGTTATAATTTAATGTGTATGGGTTTAGTTGTAGCGTCGTAGCTCTTAATCGACTCTAAATAAAATCTTTTTTTTTGTTTGTAAGTTGACGACGAGATCTGTGCATCCTTTAAGAGATATTCTCATTTGTAAACATGATGTTAGAAGTCTTTGTCTTCATTTGTTAAATTTCTGTATTAAAGTAGACAAAGATTAGATACTTAAATAAATTAATTTTAAATAAAAAAATAAAACCGACGTCAAAACGCACGCAACTGTAAAAAATAAATTTTGTATTATGAATGAACTTACTATAATTAGTAAACAGACGTAAATAGTGTCGATAAATGAAATTCCTGTGAAATTCAACAAGAGCATAAATATGTCATGTTGCTCTTGAAAGGCGGTGTAAAAAAATACACGTCGAATTGATAACCTCCTTTTTGGTTTTTTTGAAGGTTGGTTAATAATAATCCACATAATTTTCCTTCTGCTTTCGTTGTGTAGGCACAGATGTCTGATCATCTACTTGGCTGTAAATTATTAGTGAAACAGACGCAGAAATGTATCTGCCCCATACCCAACACAGGGATTACGTAATTCCACTTTTTTATATTACACAGAACATTAAGTTTTTGTTTTTTCAAGTTGGTTGTAGGTTATTATACGTAATCAATTTTCAGTATGAAAATATAAGTTTCATGATTACAAATCCTTATAAAACAACAACAAAACCTTGACTAAAGACACAAAAATAATACCTAATGCTATTCACATATGTAATATCAATTAATTAAAAACTTAGTCTTTTAAGATATTAATGGTGAGTCATTTTTGTAATTACAACAGTACCAAATAAAACTATCTTGACATTAATCTTTCCGCAGTCAGTCAAGGACACAACATTCTCTCGTCAGTTCCGTTCTGCGTAGTTGTGTGCTTTTATGTGATTTCAATAAATATTGTAATTCCTAGCATTTTCTAGCTAATATGGAACTTTTGTATGATGTAGTTTAAGAATTTTGCATCGTTACCTATATTAAAAAAGCTTCCTACTTTTTAATAAAATAATAATTTAAATCTGTTTATTATGGGCTTCACATTATCATATCAACCGTACAAAAATAATGTTATATTTTAGGTGTTCTATGTGCAAAGCAAGTACAAAAGTTGCGTGATACATTTCATGTGATTCATAAATAACTTTATCAATATACGACAAATTTATTAATGTATTTTTCTATACTATCTACGTAAAATATTTATACATGTATAATACTCGTAATAAATATACGTGAAAAATCAGAACTAGTTACCCCGGGAATCGAATGTTCTACCTTCCGCATATCATGCACTGAATGTTACATGAATGGTCAACGAAGCTACGTGAAATTGTACCGTTTTATCACATTGATAAGATGGTTGAGATTTGGTTCTGTGTTCGGTGGGAGCCTATACCCTAATAGCAAAGACCTAACTCAATATTTTCAATCACATTCCAGGCACTACTATTCGCTGCAGCTTGCGCATGTGCGTCATCTCAACAGGGGCCAACGACTACACCTGTGCCCATATTGAAGCAGATCAACAGACAAAATGACGACGGTTCATACAGCTACGGTTATGAAGCAGCGGATGGCTCCTTCAAGATTGAGACTAAGTACTCCAATGGAGATGTAGCGGGCAAGTATGGATATGTGGATGAATCGGGAAAAGTTAGGGAGGTGTCGTACGGAGCAAGCAGTCAGAGAGGATTCGAGCCAGAAGGTAATTATCTCTCGCTAAACTGGCGTATTTCAAAATATACATCTCGTTTAAATTTAGATACCAAGGTCTAATAAAAAAGAGAATAATGGCTTTTAATCATGATATTATCATGAAAGTGTTCACGTATGAGGCTCATAAGCTAAGATTAGGTTGGTGATAGTAGTTAAAGAAAAAAAAGTGTACGAAAAATAATCAACTGGTCGTCATAGAAAAATTAGTTTTCTACATTTTTAAGACAAAAAAATAAATGAATCTTTGCTAGGATAACATTTTAAAAGTTCTTACTAATGAATTCCATACTCAGTTACAGCAAGTTTCCAAATAATGTATCTGAAATTATTTTCACAGATTTCCGACTTACAAATTAGAGAATAATTCTGTTAAATAAGTAAATATATATCGTAGACTAAATAATTTCGAAATTTTACTTTAACTTTTTAATTGACTGCTCTAGTTACATAAAGGTTACTTAAAATATTATGTAAGATTAACGCCATTTTTATGAAATCTCACATGCAATCTGAGGAAATATAGTTTTTACTAAATTTTTTTTTTGGATTAATGTTATTTTATGTCATTCGTTGCATTATATTCTAAATTTTACATGATAATTCATAATTCGTAATTTGGCACGGGGTAGATACATTTCTGCTTCTGTATCATATATTTTTGTGTTTACCCAATTAAAACATTTATTAGTTTTTTCGAGGTACTTAAGGCCTCAAACTAGAGAAGGCAGTTTAACTTTAATTATATAATTTTTGTGTGTTTTCAGGTACCGGCATAATGGTTCCACCACCTACCCTCAATGATCCGTCAACCCACAACGCGCTAACCGACGGACAAGAAGATGATGGTCAATACAGAGAAGATCCTAAGATCTACGAAGATCCTAAATACAACGGCCGAGCGCAGTCCAGACCCGCTTCCTTCAGACAGTTCCAAAAGTCTGTAGAACAACCCCAACCACAGACTTTCCAGCAACAACAGACCTTCCAGTCACCACAGTCCTTCCAAAAACCACAGTACCAACAACAAACATACCAACAGCCCCAATACCAACAACAAACCTACCAACAGCCCCAATACCAACAACAAACCTACCAACCCAACTTCCAGTTCCAATCTTCACCGCTACGTTCAAATCTCTTCTCCCAGCAGACGAACTTAGACGTCCAATCTCCACAAACCTTTCCCCAGAGCCAGGTCTTTCACCAGCAACCCCAATTCTCCTACCAGGGCTACACTCCACAACCATACCAGAACTATCAAAGCCAGAACTACCAGAACTTCCAGAACCAGAACTTTAACCCATTCTCCGGACATCCAGCTCAAAACTTTGACCCCAACACTGGATCATACTCTATTAACTTCACTGGTTAAAATATTAATTACTATGAATATTTAAAAATGAATCCATTTTTTATGAGATCACTTGTCAAAATTTTATTTGACAAGATAGACTTTTCATAAAATGGCATTTGATATAAACGGTTTATGATGGTATTGTTTCAAGTTTAATTTATTAACATTAAGATATAATTATGTTATTTTTAATTATACATATAATAATTACATATTTAAATTAAAAACCACTTTATTATACTTATTACATTATTTTTTGAGCAGTTTGTTAAGTGACCCGAAACATTTGGCATTCGACTAATTAAACATTTTGAAATATAAATTAAACATAATATAAATCTGATATTGGCTATATTGTTTGTACATAATTTTTTTAACAAATAATTGTAAACGATCATTTGTATAATAATGTTATTAATTTGCGTTTTTATCTCTAACTGTGATTTTTATTTAAATATGAATATGTAATGTAAAACTTTTATTGAAACATTCCCATCATAATATATATATCCAAAGTAAATGAGTTTAACTTTGTAAAAATTCATTTTACTGTTGCTACGTCTTAACTTTAATTTTATTTATATTTTAAATCCAACAATTTTAACTCAACCTCATAAAATACATGTTATATTTTATAGTTACGAGTGTTATGTATTTATGATCTATCTTTATATCTATAAAAATTACTAACCGACTATTAACTTCAATCCAATACATGTATAATAATGTTATATTTTAAAGCTTGTAAAATTTAATAATTCTGTGTAATTTTAAGTTACGGACTTCAGGCTATTTTGCACTAACTTTAGATATTTCTCCGCCTCCGTGGCTAGGTGGTTTACGTGTGCGTATTGCGCCGGAGATCCTGGGTTCGAATCTTGGTAAAACACATTAATGTTTCGGTTGGGTGGGGGGGCTAATTTTATTATATTCCCAAGTTATATGCTGACCTCTCCTTATTATCCATGACAGTAAGAGATGGTAGTCATTAAGGAGTCTCCTAAGTGGCAATTCGTTTTTTTAAATAATGCAAAAACATAATATATGTTTTATTTTATTAATGTACGTAGCAACAAAATTAACTTAATTTGTAGGTGAAATACGTTGTAAGATATAT
This sequence comes from Aporia crataegi, assembly GCA_912999735.1. Classification (NCBI taxonomy): domain Eukaryota; kingdom Metazoa; phylum Arthropoda; class Insecta; order Lepidoptera; family Pieridae; genus Aporia; species Aporia crataegi. The sequence goes on from OU538743.1 coordinate 8,734,791, forward strand.
TAGTCACTAGTCATTCAAAGGAACAGCTGAAGTAATTGGCTTTAAAAGTTTTTAAATTGTATTTGATACATATCTAATATATGTAAGATTTATCCAAGTTAAAAAACTTTTCTAACACCAGAAAATATAGGCAAAATTATTTGTTCTTACAATTTTTAGTATATTTATCTTTTCATACCCAAGTATTCTGTAGAATTTCGTTGATGTATTGTTAAGAAAATGTTACTGCCAATCTAGAGGTACAAAATAAAGTTTTTTTGTATATGGTTTTTCTTTATTACGTCACTATAAAGCTGAAAAAGATTGTTGGTTGAATGCACTAAAAATTTTAAGCTCTTAAATTAATACAGCTTTCGAAATATCCTTTTGTTGTGGGATAGTCCAGTTATTAATCAAGGGTTAAGTAACATCATGCTATGACAAAATAACGTGGGTTAAATCCCTGGGTGCAGTATATTCATAAGTTTATATTTTAATTCAGAATACGTTCGTGAGCGTGATTGAGATACAAATGTTCCTTATGTAACATATTACACATATATATTCTTCCTTGTTGAAACTTTCACCATAATATGTAAATAAACTGAAATTTCTATTAAGACATTTTATTAGAACATTTCTACTTCTGTGTTTTTTATTAGGGCAAAAACGTTTATGAACAAAATTCAATATTAAAGTAATAGTTTCGCTAGCTCATTTTAATTTATTCGTTCAAACTCGCGCTTACTTGTCAAACGTAAAGCTACAGTAATTATGGTATGTTTATTGCTATTACAATTTAACTTTAATTACCCAAAACGCTAAATGTCAATAACACAAGGACGACGAGTAAATATTTGTATCAGTTACCTCATTCACTTGTAAACGGAAATATCTTTTGCTCAAGTTTTGGCAAATTAATGTTGAAAATCATTACATTTTCAAATTCAAACGCTTTGTAAAAGCGTATTTGAATGAAATTTATTGTGATTTTGAATTTTAAATGGTCTTTCGTAATATAAATATTATTTAGTTAAACTTAACTTAATCCATATAATTTTTAGATGTTAGTTGGGTAAGTAACAATTCAAGCTAAAGACCTATGTTAGTTTTTACGAAATATATTAGAAAATATATATCAAGTGGTAGTAATGTACAGTTGTTATGAAATTCTACTTATTTTGGTGAGAACAGCCGAGCATTTATTGCTAATAAACCATAAAGTTTTTAAGCTCCTACGAAAAAATGTGGTGTTATCTGTCTGGATGTCGTCTGTATGTTTATCGTAGTGATGTATCTTAGCTACAATTCGTTAAAATATTTTCATTTATTTAACGATTATTTGTAATCATCATGTGAGTTTTGAAACCTTCTCCTCCATCCTTGGCTTAAATTGTCTTCGGTTTCACTGAACCTTTTATTGTTTCATCAGGAACCGAAACTAGAGCATCCGCGATACAGATATTGAGTGTTTGGTGTAAACACTGATCTATAAGAACGGTCATATGTCCGGTAATAAAAGCAATTAGTATTAAAAAATATTAGGACTTACAAGGTCAACATTGAAACCGCCGACTGGTAGACCTAGAGCGAGTCGTATTCGTCGCCCCGCCCTGCATTGCTGAGTACAGAGTAATTACTATTAATATTATTTTATTCAAATTTTATCTTTTCCTTCAAATTCTTCATTAATGAAGGTGTTGCTTGAAATTTTATTTATTATTTAAGTTTAGAGAATAAAAGAGGTCCAAAGATGTACATTTATTATTATACAAGTACATAATTCTTAAAACTAAGTTAGTAACCTATAAGTAATGGTGTTTTAGCTCACCTTGCTTTCTAAGACACTGTTTGATATTTCTTGTTCGACCAGCAACCAGCACTCGTCTTAGAAGAGCGTCCGAGATGCTGAGTCCACCATGCTCGCACTTGATCGATCCAACGAACCGGTGTTCGTCTTCATGGCTTTTTACCTTTACTCCTGTATCTAGTTATATTTTTATTTTATTTTATATTTAACATAAACACAAAAAGAGGAAAGAAGAAATGAACACGAGACACGAAATCTCTGTATCATAACTACTCTGTTGTTTATTTAACACATGCCCAAATGTCATTTCCTGGTGAACCTGAACTACACATGCTCTTGAAAATGTCTCCTCAAGGCAATCTGAAACTTGTTATTAATCTAGCTCCATAAACATCAAAGGAGTAATATGCATTTACATAAGGTACAGCAAAAAACAATTATTCACAGAATAATTATAGATTTTTTAACATTAGGTCTTAGTTTACCGTTTAAGTATATATTATATACTTTCTGTAAGAAATTTGAAGACGCGTCGTTTTAAACAGAACAGCCAAGTAAAACGGATGCAATTATTTCCTTGAAACATTTAAGTAAAATATATCTTGCTTTAAAATAATCTCTCAAATTAGTAAAACAAATATGTCTTTAAAAAATCTAGGAGTCTCACTAAGTGTTAGTAGGTACCTAAAATGTCAGGTGGGTCGCGGGTGCGTTGCTGCTTTTTCTTGACCTTTGATTCATTGATAGTTAGACTTGCGACAGGCACATGTCTGCGATACTTTATCTGATCATTTTCTTTACAAGCAGAGAAGTGTTCTGTTTTATGTACGTTCCAAACTAACTTTTTTATTTTCCCTTCGCAATTATCCAAATATTTGAATGTTGATTAATATCGAATTCTATTATTAACTATATGATGCAAAATTTATAAAAATAATATAATAACCTCAACTTTCTGAGTCATGCGCTAAGCCCGCATTCCATCGCGCACCCTTGAAACATTATCACTTGCAATTTAAACTTATTACACGAAATCCTTGTAAATTTTAAATAATGACTAAGACAAGAAGAAATTGAACATTCACCTCGGCCCCGATCTATGAGATAAATTCATATAATCTTCAAAACTATTTTTATTAATACTCGTAATGAGATTAACAAGTATTTTTGATATTTAGTAGCATTATTTTACACATGTTTTATTTTATATAATAGGAGTCAACGGGCAGGAGGCACACTCAGGATAGGCAGTCCGCCACCTATGGAAACCCAATAGACGCCAGTTGCCGGCCTTTTTAAAAGAATTGGGACTCTCACTAACAGAACGAAATGCGGGAACCAAGTGCAAAGTAAATATATATATAAAAAAATAAAGCTTTGCATTTGGTGTATTGCGAGTAGTATTGCATCAGTCGAGGTAGCCCGTTTCGGCAAGGCAACAGCACGGCACTCCCACTTCAAAAACAAAATCAAAAAAGTTGAAACATATCTGTCGTTTGAATTTCATTGAGTTTTATATTTAATGTTAGAGCTCGTTCCCACTTGTCGGCTATCGGATCCGTATATTAATCGGATGTCGGCGCCTTTGTTCACACACACGATTAATAATCGGTTGTCGGCCACGGTCGAAGCTAGTGCCAATTTTAAGCACTCTACGCGAGGCGTGCACGATGGACGTCGACGAAGCTCTTGTTGTGATGTATTATTATTTGAGAAGAAAACGAAGAAAGACAGCCAAGGAAAGAAAATATTGGGTGCACCCAATCCTGAGAGAAAGATTTAGTTTGGGAACATTTCAGAATTTAATAACAGAATTGAGGAGTGACGAAATGAAGTTTTTCAATTATTTTAGAATGTCGATAACTACATTCAACCATCTATTGGCTCAAATATCAGTGAGCATAAACTACCAAAATACGAGATTTAGAGACTGCATTTGTACTGAAGAAAGGTTGGCGATATTTTTAAGGTAATATAATTATACATATTAATTTGTATAAAGGAAGAGATAAAACAGTCACTTTTAGTTCACATATATTTATTGAAAGAAATAACTTTAATTTTTTTTAATTACGAAAACAAATTAGTGGAGTTAAATATTACTAAAATCTAAGTCCGAATCTTGAGTATTACTTGAATGTAGTGACAAAGTAGGTGATGCTGGTTCAACGAGTTGGCGTGTCGAATATCCATATCCACTTGAAGGGAAGATATTATTCTCGTTTAATGGTGGGTGCACATTCTGGTTTTGTGACGAATATACAGATTGTTGCACGTGATCTCTTGACTGTGAATGCCAACCATAGTTTGATGAGTATAAACGACTTTCACGCTGCTTTTTAATATTTTGAATCAGTGACAGCACGCCTGATTGAAACTCTAAAGTTTCACTATCGTCAAAAGACGTAACGCTCGGTAGAACACCTTTGAAAAAAGAGAGCATTGGATGTTCGTTACTTCTGTCTGACTGTAGCCTGCTATCTAAAAACTGGCTCATTTTGTCATCGAGGGTTTTGGGCTTTTTGGAAGTGCTTGGTAATAGCAGCTCTGAATTTATATCTGTTGTATTGGCCGCTGATGCCTCGGGACATGTATCTGTTGGACGCTTCTTGACAGAATCATGAGTTCGATTAGGCTCAGCCACTTTTTGCAGAAAACTCATCTGTTCTTTATATATATATGGCTTTGAAAACTTAGCCCCTGCTCCGGATTTTTTGACGTCATTTTTATTTGCTCGCATCCAGGCATCTCGTAGATTCGACCACTTTGTAGATACTAATTTACCTGCAATTACAATAGGTACATATAGAAATGTTAATTATTTTACCTACTTAATTATTTTACAGATATTGCGCATCGGGTTGTTCCTTCAAAGAATTGCACTATAGTTACAGAGTTGGTGTGTCAACTATTAGTAAAATCTGCAAAGAAATTAGTTCCACTATCTGGGATGTATTAAGAGACGAGTTCATGAAAATTCCTGATAATGAGAGTAAATGGTTGGAAATTGCAAAAAGTTTTGATATGAAAGCCAACTTTCCGCACTGTCTTGGAGCAGTTGATGGTAAGCACATTAGAGTGGTGAAACCAAACAATACTGGCTCGATGTATTTTAATTACAAAGATTATTTTTCATTTGTTTTACTAGCCGTTGTTGATTCAGAATATCGTTTTATTTTTATGAGTGTTGGCTCGTATGGAAAAGAATGCGATTCTTCAATATTCAAGGAGTCAACTATATGGAAGAAACTGAATGATGGTAGTTTAAATATACCAAAACCAAGGCCTCTACATGCAACACTTCAAAATGATATGCCTTATGTTCTCGTGGGCGATGAGGCTTTCCCTCTGTCAACAAATTTGTTAAGACCTTTTGGAGGCACTCATTTAGACCACATGAAAAAAATATTTAACTATCGTTTAAGTCGGGCAAGAAGGTACGTTGAATGCGCATTCGGTATTTTAGCCAATAAATGGAGAATATTTCATCGGCCACTGGATGTCCACCCAGACACGGCTATCGAAATTGTAAAAGCGTGTACAGTATTACACAATTTTGTAAGAGAAAAGGACGGTCTGAACTTTGAAGATATTCATTATGCGGCAGAAAATCCGATGCAAGAACAAGTACAACTGCAAAACTGTAATCCACGTGGTGGTCCTATTGCAAATGATATACGGTCTGAATTTGCAAACTACTTCGTTTCAACAATAGGCTCGGTGCCTTGGCAACCAGAAGCGCATGGTTAATATTTATGTTTTGAATTTTACGTATATTATTAAATAAATAACTTCAAACACTTACCACATGATTGTCTTTCTTTTTCGTCCAAATTGTCAAAATCAGGTATGAGTAGGCAGCAAACTTCCCGCCAAGCAGCTATTTTCAGTTGCTTATCTTTATAATCATTTAGAGTTTTGTCCCAAAGGACACCTCTTTCCTGAACTAGTGTGATCAATTGTTCGGGGTTGATATTCTTTCCATTACTACGAATCACCAAACGTGCGTACAATAAAAACACAACAACTCTGCTTGCGCGCCGCGATGTGTGTGTGCGCGATCGCAGGTACGACGTACGCACGAACGGAATGAGGGGTAGCGGGGAGAGGGTTATCGGCTCCGACATCAGACAAATGTGAACAGCGCCGTTCTTAATCATAGGCGAGCGAGATCCGACACGATTTTTTTCCGGGCGTAGAGGGCTGGCAAAACACCCGACATTTCTTGTCGGAGCCGACACAAAATCGGTTTCCGATAAGTGTGAATAGCGTCATATATAATGCTCTGCCACTAGAACTTCCGTTTAATATACGGATCCGACACCCGACAAGTGGGAACGAGCTCTTAGTTGTTCATTGCGATATTGTTGGATAACGTTTAACGAATATTAAAGTTTCAAACTACTTGCTTGTTTTAGTTATTTTTTGTGACAAGCTTTATATTGGCATAGCATAAGTATTTTTTATTAAAGAAATTACCTTCTAAGGCAAAGGAGTTTCAAGAGTTGTACAAAAAGGAAATATATACACATAATTTCCGTTAATGAGTATGTCTTTATATCACGGTTTACAAATCCATATTATTGATTTTTTTATCGGCAGTATGAAAGTAGTCATTCAAGGGTATATACTTGATGCACTTCCGTGAGCACTGACGTATGCAATATCATGGACCTTGATATCCATTTAAATCAATGGCACGATAATACTGAATGGCTTTACAACTGACATTAACCCTCTTTGTATAAGTGAAATTAATTAGTAAAAAAAACCTCGACGAAATAAGCACAGATCTTCATTAGGGCTTTAATCCCGATCACGTCAGTTTTCATAGTTGAAAATGCGCATGGAAATCAGTCCATTCGTTTATGAGCTAAGGTGCCATGTATATATGTATATATAGTGTATAGTATGATCCACAGACCCGAACTGTAGTAGAATTGAACTGTATTTGGCAAATTCGGTCTCCTTTTTCTATAAGAAGTTATTTGTGAATAAATAATAAATAAAGAGGCTATAATAATAATAATTTGTGAATAAAATGAGACGAAATCTTACATTTTAGTACTGCATCTTAAATTTTTCAGTAATCCATTATAATCAATAACTGGTTAGTTATAAAAGTCATTTAATTTATATATGTAGCGTAGAAATATACTCGGGCGTAGAGTGAATATTAAAGTGGTGCTTATGAATACCAGTCCGCCTCCAAACCACATTCTCCATCACAAAGGAATCATTCCAATAAGTTCAAGTGTCACTGTATATTTATGCTTACGCCCTTGCACAAGATGTTTAAGAATCATTGCTTTTAATATTTTTGTATTATAATTCATTTTCAAGTATTCAAGCCAACGACAGCCGTTTGGACTTACTCAAAATACTGGCTCTACCGTGTAATTCTAAATTAATAGCAGTTAGTATATATTCTACAATTGACTATTTATTTTTATTTGTTCTTAGTAAAATCATTTAAATTATCGTTTGTGATAGTTCCTTAAATATTATGCCCTACTTTGAGACAATCATGTCAGGTAAATCAGCCGGGATTATTTTTCTCCAATCATGCTTACAACATGTTATTTATTTGCAGAGCTGCTGCGAAATTTCTTCGATATATTATAAAACTAAAGAGCTTGTTTGAACGCGCTAATCTCAAAAACTACTGGTTCGAATTGAAAAATTCTTTTTGTGTCGGATAGTCCTTAATCGAGTAAGACGCTTATTTATGCGGATAAAACCGCAAAGCACAGTCGATTTTAAATATGATTTGAATTTTTTTAATTTTACTTAAATGAATGTATATCTATCACTAAAAGGAATGACTAGTTTTATAAAAACTTGTAATTAGTAGCAGATCAATTAAATATTTATACAGAGGCTGTCTTTCCGGAGTTCCTTAACTAACTATGCCTTCATAATTTAATTTAAATTAACGAATATAAAAAAGCTAACCTTGTATTAGGGTGCCTTTCCACCACAGATGTGCTACGCTACGTTGCTATGGATGCGTTTGATCATATTCATAGGTCCATATAGCATAGCACTGGTGGAAACGGGTATTAACTAAGTTATGTTTTTTATATGGATGGATGCATGATCTGGATGCGTGCTGTGGATGGTCGCGAGTGGTGTAGCTATGTGTAGAACAGAGTACCTACCGTGAGCGCGCGATTGTCAAGCCCGGTACATAGCTTAGCATCAGTGGAAACTGTGACATAGTTTCGCAGCTTAGCTTTCGTATCCTCGCAGCATAGCTGCATCGTACACCTCTAGTGGAAAGGCATCCTTAGAGCTCTTAAATATGTTTTTATATGTCTACACCAGCCGCAAACCCCAGATTCTCTTCGAGAATATTGCTATATCTTCTCTTTTACTGTGTACGATTTATAGTAATAATAATAATAATTGAGACAACTCAAATACATTGCTCTGATCCCAAAGTAAGTACTTGTGTTATGGTAATCAGAAACAACGAGGGTACCACATTAAATATATATTTAAGTTTATAAACAACCAAAACTCAGAAACAAACATTCGTGCTCATTACACAAAAATAAGGGCGACTACCGGTATTCGAACCCGGGACCTTTAATGCAGAAGGCATGAGCGCTACCAATTGCGTCGATCGGTCGTACGGTTTATAGAGCTTTTATTAGAAAACATAAACACTACAGCTTGTCAAAGAAATTATACCATCAAGTCATTTAGTTTATATTTTATTACTTATCATTTGTCAACTATCCATTTCATTTATATTTAAAAAGATTATTTTAAATATCATAATGGTAATTTATTCTATATGTCATTTTATGGCCATCGGAAAAGTTTGGCATAGGAATAGGCAATAGGAAGTTTGCATTTGCTTTTGTTGTCGGCTGCAGAATAAATGTATGTACGTATACTTTGAAAGACACACAGAGTTTAAATATGTTATAGAGAAGGCACATTTTTAGTGCCCTAATTATAAGCTGGAACGAACTTAAGGTTTCTGCCCCTCATAGTAATCATTCATAACTTCTGCTTTGATATTTTGCCGGTTTTATCAATAAATGATCACAGTTTGACAAGTAAACGGGTGTCACGCGACACTGGATAACATAATCTTAAGAAAAGTAATAGTATCCAAGCCACAAACCATTGCGGTCGAGGTATTTGTGAATTGTGACAAGTAGAGGTCGCTTGCCAATTGTGACGGGAATTTGAATCAGACGTAGAATTATTGCATTTGACTCAAGGGTACAAACTCTGAGCCCTGTTTGAAAGCATCCGTTAACCTCTTTTTTAGCTTTTTCCTGCTGCTCCGTCAATTTATAATCTATCTTTTCGATTAATTTTATTTAGTATTAATTTTTGCGATACTTATGCGCTGAGCGAGGAATGCGACAGCCGACTTTTAGACAAGCGACATTAGTGTAAGACGGGTGTCGCCTAATGCAAAGTTAATGTGAATAGAAATAACATTTGAAATAACGACACGACTTATGATTTTTCAAAAAAAATGCGTTTTGTCAGATATCTAGAGGCCTACAATAAGACGAAAAGTTCTGAGCAGAAATGCTAAATGTTACAATTTGCAATGAATTTGGATTATGTTGTCTGTTATATATTAATGAGTATAATATTACTTCTTTCCAAATTTTATTTCGTGACTTATTTCTTAGCACAAACATGTCCTCTCCGATATGAATTGACATAGTGTACCTAGGATCCCCGATGGCCACGTATAGGCGTCCAATTCGCTATAAACTTTCGTTATATGCAACTATTCTGTAAGTTGCAATTCATGGCCTCGCTGATTGTTAGCAGCTAGTCAACGAAATTATAACTACGAGTAATAGCTTTAATATATTAAACTTTATTAGGTCTTTTAGCTTGACATTTAAACGTTTCTAAAAATATTCACCGTTCTTTGTCTATGTCGCCATTTTGAGGTTTTGTATTACCTTATCTAATAGCCTTGTAATCATGAGTGAAATTGAAGACAATTTAAAAATCCCCGACAAATTAAGTAGAAATAAGAATACATAATGAATGGATGAACTACTGCAGATGTCATAAATTTTACTCAAGAACCGTCTAGATCACCGCAGCTTGAAAACAAAATTGCTCACTTTATTAAAAGATACGATTCCACAGACGACTCTTCATCCAACTTAGAACACAATATATCTTTAAAAAATAATATTAAGTATGTATTTTTTAACAAACTCTAAAACCTTATTTTAAAGTGCAACAGCGTCGTTGGTTTGTAATTCATTAAAATGTATAGAGAAGCGAATTCGATCGAACGCATTGATGAATTTAAATGAGAATTGAAATTGCAACATTTTAACTTCAAACGCAAAATTTTTAATAAAACAAAAGCTTTAATAAAAATTATATTAGTAACAGATTGGTACTAACAGAAGGCAACATTTGGAGGAGGCCTTATTGGAGAATATGTGTTAAAAAATGTTTAGGACTTAATGTAACTTGTAATATTGTTCCTTATTAAATAAATAAAACATAAGTCGTATTCTCTCTTAATGACCATGTAAATAAAGTTTTATAAAAACTCGAATTGATCAATCCTTTTTGGTTTTTGAAGGTTTTCGTGAATACAACAATGCAATATTGAAAGTTCAAAAAGCTCAATATTAACGGATGCTATGTCAACTTTATGATTTCTTAAATGCCACGGATGCGTCCATAAGGTGAAAGAGTCACAAATTAAGCCTTCACTGTGAATGATATATTTTATAACTAGGAAATACTTTGTATACATAATATATTATTCATTTTACAAGAAACAATATAGATACATCACAAATAAAACATACATATATATGACGAAAGAAAAAATACGATTATAGATGAATGTGAGAATCTACATAATACTAGGAAGCTGAAAACTATTTTTTCGAATTGAAATATTTTTGCGTTGGATAGTCCATTTATAAAGGAAGTATGTATAACGCTACGACAAATATGAACGGAGCATGAATGAAAAATATTGCAAAAAATGGATAAATAATAATTCCGGGGTATCAACCCCTGCGAAAGCGAGCTGCAAGTAATTATATGAGCCGCCAAATGTGAGAGTGGTTAAGGAATGATTTTCGACTAAGGGTGCCCAACCCCTTGTGCTGCCGAATTGAGTGAAAGGTTGAAAGATATAAAAGTACCGAGCGCCGGCGTCGCGCCTCCGACTCGACAACATGACAACGATAGTGCGACTGGTATGTTCATTTTTAATTTATTGTATTTTAATATATTTTTAAAATCTTAGATACTCTTGAAGTAATTTAAAAACTGCAAATAAAAAATAGCAATTGGCTTTTGTTTAATTTTTGTTATATTTAGATAAATTTTTGTAATTAATACTACTTATAGTTGCTATAAAGCTTACAAAAATTTAGTTATAATTATTATTTTTATGTTTTAAATATGTAAAGATATCGTGTGTAGTGATAACAGTGATAAGCGTGTGGACTTAACCAACTGTGTAAAGTGATGTGTAATTATGGACTGTGGGACTTTCTTGTATTGAACGAGATTTGGTTATTTCGGATGATTTTACTTCATCACACATTTAAGATTTTTTTGAAAATAATATTCTATGGAGAATATAATAGTTTGTAAAGCATTGAGTAACAAAAATACAATAACTAAAATAAGTTTATACTATAAACTTACCAGCTGTAAAAACGTAATTTTTTATACAATTATTATATTTGTAAATCGTGTAATGGAGCAAGTTACAGCTGTGTAGGATTAATATCACATACCTTAAAGCATCAGTATTTTTAGGCTTCCAACTTCCCTAACTAAATAGTTCTATCGTTCAATACATGTTGCGCTGTAGGTCATGGGTTGGAATCCCGTGGCAATAAGACATGTTTCGAGGCAGGAAAAAAAGCTTTGTCAGTAAAGAAAACGATATGTGTAAAAGAAATAAAAATAAATAAATCCTTTCTTATTTTTAAAATTTGGCAATCTATAGATCAACTATGAGCTATGAATATAATATAATTATGTATATTATGTATGTATATAAGGTATTAAAAAAGTTATGTCCAAAATACTACAATATATTTTACTTGACAGTTAAAACATATTTTGACACTTTAAAAGTCATTCCAGAAAAATAACCAACTTATCAAATTAACCTATAAAAAATAGTCATAAAATATAACTTTTCCGTTCTCTTGAAGTAAACCAGAGACTTGACCATGAATTGATAATAACTTCAAGTAATTATGATTGAAAGCTACTTTTCAAGCTTTGCCGGCAGCTTGCATTCGATAACCTTGATATTTTTTTCTGTTTTCATGAAGGTAACACGAGATTTATTTGCTGTATCAAAATCGTAAATTAAGACTGAGTTTATTGATCCGAAACTAACTGTTACTTAAAATCTGTGTGTTTATCTATGAAATCGGAGATCATAAAAGAAAGAATCGATTTCGATGCTTTATATGAAGATTCTTCTTTGTAATCATCCTATCAAGATTTTTTTAAATTGCATTCAATGCATGTAGATTCACTTAAGCTTTTTTGAAGTTTGTTTAAGTTGACTTTCTTCAAAATCAAGTTGTAGTGAGGTCTAAGTCGTTAAACTAATAAGATACAAACTAGTATAAAATGGCCGTTGAGTGTCGTGTAACTTTTACCTAACGACCTTTACTTATTCGTTCCGGACTATTTCCCTAATGCACTTTACTCAATTCTAATAATACCTACCTTCTATTCCTTCGTCAAACTCCGATTACTCCTTTGATCATAAGCCTAAAAGGCAACCTACCCGCGATCCCTAACCACTGCGATCCCCCCCCCCCCCCTCTCTCCCCCAACTGGCGTTGAGGCTGTCCATGGGCACTGGGCACCGTGCCAATAACATGAAGTAAGCCTTCTGCCCATTGGCATCCTATTTTATAAATAGAAGGCCTTAATTATAAGAAGTAAAGTTTTAAATATAATGATAATAATTGATGGTGTAGTATTTGTGTGTGTGAAAATATAAAAATAATATCATCTAACAATAGTTTCTAGATAATAGAAAATTAGGATTATCATGAGTAAATCACGAGTAATGATTACCTTACATGTTAATATATGTCAGTTCGTTTATCAATGTACATGTTATATTTTGACATAATTTTGATATTTTATTTAAGTTTGAACTTTTATAATCTATTTCATTAGTTTTTCGCTTTTTAAAGATATTTATTGTTCTTCACATTGCTTTAAATGTTTATTCTCTCTCTTTCTCTTGTCATACTCAAAGTATATCTAGCAGTTTATTATTATTAAACCTCTCAAACCAAAGGTTTAATTTAAAAAAAAATGAGTTATTTATAGTGTTAATAAAGTATATTAAACTCTTAAACAGTGAATTATTTTGCCAACGACATTGAGACATAACCGAGTCTCGTGCGGCACGTGCCGGCAGTTACGTTCACTTTGAGTAACGTCAGCAACCACAATATTTTAATATCTAAATCATATTTTATGTCATAGGTCATAGAAATATCATTTAATTAACCTTTCTAAAGAAATTTACCGAGCTAACAATGATTTGAAAGCACTTTCGGGACGGAGAGCTCGTGAATTAAATAATATGAATTTACATCTCAAAGCTCTTTATTTCTGATCTGAATGTGTGAGCCAGACAAATATCTTTAGGTAGGTTATTAAATTAGATATTGAGGTATTGTGTCCCCTACACTAGGGGACTGTTTGTTTATAAGTTGTAATTTCGTTAATATTATGAAAACAAACCTCTTCATAAATAAAGGCATAATAAAGTGGGTGGTAGTGATAACTTACCATCCCATTGCCCGGAAAAAAGGTTATAATAATCAATTAAAACTTAACTTTTAGATTGATATGTAAATATTTTGTTGCTATCAGTTCAGGGTGGAGTACTTACAATAAGAGCTGCCTACGAGAATCTAGTACACTATAATTTATCGATTGCTTACGATTTCTTCACATCACTTAGCGTGATTGTTAACACATGAACAAAAAACTAGCAGGTTTAAATAATTTATTCCATGAAAAATCTGAAAAATATATTTTAAGTTTTTCTACATATTTGAAAAATAATTAAAAATATTTCATTCTAAGCTCAAGGGAAACGGGAGGACATACTTTGATATGTTCAAAATTCGTTTATTTTCAGTCTAAACTCTAAAGGATTGTAAATAGTGGTTAGGAGTTTAAAAACGCCTATGGCAGAGGGTGCCCGCTCTTCCATATCACATCATATCTTATTATTTAGACAATACAATCTTATGATTAAAGACAATAATTTACGTGTATCATAACTAATTTTTATGTATTAATGATTCTACATTGTTACGGTTAAGTTTATTCAAGAAAGTTATAATTGTTTTCTTGCAGTCATAAAGTTTTGAATTGCGTATATTTAGTTCCTCGTCCAATTTGTTATACACACGTCTAGAGACCGCATAAAATTGGAGCTCAAATATTTTTTATTAACTATAGTTACTTGTTACTCTTATAAGTGTGTAGGCACATTTTTGTAAAACAACTTGTTCGCACAAAGGGCGTTGCTTAGAGGACAGAGCCGGTTTGACCACCACTCACTTCACCTAGGAAATACGAGCTTTATTAAGTGTCTGTTTACATATATTATATACTAGCTTATAAACTCAACTTCCTTAAAATGCAGTGGCATGCGTAGTTTTATGTCAGTAAGTAGTATTTTTTTAAACCAAATGAAATAGAAGCTTCAACATGATCAATAGAGTAAAATAGCATCATTATTTTCGTGTTTTTGTTATATTTTGCCAAAGTAAATACCTAATACTATTTATCTGATTTGGATAGGGTAGGCGATGTCTTTTTGCTTAATGAAACGCGTTTTCCCTGTGGATATACGTTGGATGTTCTTTAAAGGCAAATCTCTGTCCCTACTCAAGTGAAACAGTTTGTATTTGCACGGGCCTCAAACCAAGTTTGTTAGCCACAACACGCTTTAAAGATCAGACGCGCGAGCAAGTTACCACGGAGATATTCACATTTAAACAGACTTTTTAGTGCTCAAAGACATTATCTAGCTTATACATATATATATATATATGAATATACCTAAAAGTTATCACACTTGCACCACATAGTCACGGCACGTGGAAAAGTGCTATTTTTTCACAAATATTACGTTAGACAAGGTTAAATTTCACTATTCCGCTATTATATGGAAGGCTGAGCACGCGTTAGTTAATTTGCTGTTTTTCGACTATTTCGAAAAGATACATTTCTTAATATATTAAACTGGACTAGTTCCACGAACGTTTGTTTGAAAAGACGTTGTTATTACTATATGTAAAAGATAATTGATTGATTCTTTTGAACCTTAAGGAATCACAGGACTGAAATTTTTCTTGTGATTCATTTATTATTGGCTGTATTATGGCCATAGCGACACAACGCGGAAATCCAATCAGTATTTTGGGTACGCAACCCAATTATTATGATTAGCCTTTAATATATTTATTAATATTTTTAATGCAATTTTTTTTCAATAATTAAAATCAACTGAATTATTTAATTTTCAGGTAATATTGGCGTTATGCGCAGGCGCTCAGGCGCAGTACGCAGAGGAGCGCGCGCCACGATACATCGCCTCAGAGCCCAAAACAGAGCCCATACCACATGTAGCTATTCTTAAACAAATTAACCGGTAATATATACAATATTATATATGGAGTATCTCATAGCAAATGAAACGATAGTTTTAAATTTTTGTAAAGATCCATGTCGATCGAGTCCGTTTTCAAACAAAAACATTTTCAAACGTTTAGTGTCATTTCCATTTTTGTGTCTTTCGTCAGGAAACACCCGCCACTCCAATACCTTTGTCTTAGGGCCCGGAGTGTCCAAACTCAATGCGTCACATCTTGACACCTGTCACTCACAACGATATATTTTGTCATTGATAACTAAAATCCTCTACAGTGACAGTTTTAATTTACAGTCACAACGAAGACGGTTCCTACACATATGGCTACGAAGGAGGAGACGGCTCCTTCAAGATTGAGACCAAGTCGCCAACCGGAGAAGTCAAAGGAAAGTACGGGTACAAGGATGATACGGGAAAGGTTAGTTAATGATAACTAATTGAAAAACTGTTCAAATTTGAACTCTATCATTTTTAGATATAAAAAAAATGATCTAAACAATTATATATCGAGATTTATAGTTTCCCTATTTAAATTGAAAACCAATAGGAACTTTTTTTGATTAAATAACATCAAGAATATAAATCTATAGCTAAGTATCAATGTACTTTTTAATTTTTCCATTGACAGTAATTATTTTTATTAATAGTTTACTTATAGGAAGCATTATTATTAAGCCTCACATACGCGTCATAAACGGAAACATGCACTTGAATTTGAGAACCTTCTCCATTTTTGATGTGGTTGAAAATATATATTCTCCCATTTCATAATATACAGGATATTAAACGAAATATGTTTTCTTACTAATAGATGTCTTATTATTTATGTTATTTTCCAGCTAAGAGTAATCGAGTACGGAGCGAACAAATATGGTTTTCAACCATCTGGCGAGGGGATCACTGTGGCTCCTCCCACACTTGTAGACGAGTCCACACGGCAGGAGGGACTAAGACCTAGCAAATCACAGGTATTGAGAAAGAAATCGTTAAGAGCTCTATTACAAATTTACGTTGACATATAACTCTCATACAACTGCCCTATCACAGAACTGAAGTCAGTTCTGTGAATAATTTACCACTTTATAATTATTATTTGTATAAAAAGTTGCAATATTTCTCTGTTATAAACCAACAAATATTTAAATGTAAATTTTACATTAAAATACCTATGCAATAAATAAAAATATCAGTTAAATCTGAGCATTTTTTGTAATTTTATGGATAGGTACAACATTAGGATTTTATTTCTAAAAATTTTATAAGTATTTCAAAGTTTGGAGGCTATTACTTTTGCACTATTTAATGGACATTATAACATATATTTCACTTCGTTTACTTACGACTAATTCAATCCACGATCGTCTTAGTTGATCATGACGATTTGTCCTGCACTTTATAAAAATCATACTGCTGAATTTCAGATATATTTAAATAAATAAAAAAAGCTCGCTATGGACTATAATAATACTATATTATACTAATCTATAAATCAAATATGACTTTTAGTTTCATATAATAAGAGCATCAATTTTATGGAAAAATTTAGGTTAAATTGTAATAGGCATCTTAATAATCACTTTGGGTTTGTTGACTATTTCAGTTGCAATAAAAAGTAACAAGAGAAATTGAAGACATTTTAAAAATCTCATAACATGATGGTTACAAATAAGAATATTTCAGAATGGAATAATAGATTTCAAATTGTAAGATTCAACTCAATCAAGTCAGCGTTCTAACAAAAAGAACTGCATAGAAATCGTTTAAATGCTACGATGCAACACCTTTTTAACCGACCTTCATTTCGTGAGTGATTAAATTTTAGGATTTATTAGAATGAAATTAGGGTTATTTTTGTTTGAAAGCTGTCATGATCTTAGTTATAATTTATGAATATCTGTTCATCCATGTATGAAGTTTTCTTATTTAACATGATTATTTAATGCCCATAACGAGCGATATGATGATATCTATATTTTTATTGAATTCCAACCAAAGTTGACAGGATATAAATGTAACACATCGTTCACTTTGCATTCCAAATAAAAACCTCAGTTCGTAGTAACATTTTTCTTCCTTAGCAGGGGCGTTCTCAATACCGCGCTCCCCAAGAACAGTCAATAGATTATGACTATGAGGAGCCTGCTCCTCGACCTGCACCTCGGCCGGCACCGCAGCCCTCGTACAAAGCGCCTTCACCCCAACCGCAGCAGTACCGCCCAACACCAGCCCCATACAGACCTGCACCGCCACAGCCCCAACAACAATACAGACCGGCTCCACAGTCGGCTCCTGCACCACCCAAGGTACTATCCTGGCCATATGGTAATTTTTACTATCTAACATTAAGATGGATTATACATAACTACTCGTACTAGTTCACGTCCTTATAGACATTGTAGAACAAGCAAAAGGCTCTCTATTTTGTCAAGTTGTCCATATGAACTAATTTTACAAAGAAATAATGTAATTAATCATTCATAAACTATTAATTTACAACTAATTTTTTAGAATGTTTTGGAGAACTTTTTGTTTAGGTACTAAATATCCCAGAGTAATAAACTGAAAGTTTACAATTGATTCACAAAAATAAATACCATTTTCTATTTTTAATTGACTACTGATGCTAAGAAAACAAAACAACAAATACTTATTAATATCGTTTATTCCAGCCCCAATTTTTCGCTGGTGCGGCTCCAGCACCGGCAGAAAACAACTTCTTCAGCCCCGAACCACAGGCGCGGCAACAGTACCAGCCTAAACAAGACTTCAGACCTGCACCTCAACCACAGCAGTTCTCACAAAGACACACAGAAGTCAGTTTTCGTTTTTGAATAAGTAAAAACAAAGTTTTCATACAATACAATACCACAAAGCATAGACTATATGAAATGACTAAAAACTAATTAATAACCTTAAGTTTATATATAAAACACTGTTGTCCATATCAGTCCACCCAGTCTCGCTAAACTAGCACAAAAGCGTATTGAGAGATTGGGATTTTTTTTATTTTCGAATTGTTAGCTATACAACACAAGTTAGCTATACAATTAAGACGACGACATTTGAGGGGTCGGTATTTATATTTCGACAGAAAAGAGACCGTCGCGAACGCTATTTCATAATAATAGACAACTTCTTCCAAAGCACCTCTATAGAACAGCGCTAAGAATACACAAGCAGATTAGATGTTGATAAAATCTTAAACATTTTGTGTTATTTAACTTCCAGGTGAATTTCAATCAGGACTTCGCCCCAGCGGCTCCTCAGCCCCGTTTCCAGCAGAACCAGTTCGAACAAAGACCGAACCAGCCCTACTCCATGTTAGACCAGCTCCTTAAGGAGTACGCCCTACCCAAGGGCGGATCCGCTCCCGTCCACGATATCACCTTCGGATCCTACTAGACGTTAACCAATTTGTATATAGTCTGTAATTAAATCAAATTTAGTAGCCGTTCTTGTGTTAATTTTATTTATTGTGTCTTAAAGAATATTACATTTTTTTCGCAACACAAACTTTGCAAAAGTAATATATTCTTAATGCAGAAAATCTTTATAAGTAACTAGATGACCTGGTGAACTTCGTTCCGTCAATAAAAGTTCTCTTGTCGATATAAATAAAATTTAGTCGGATTCGATAGATTTCTGAACGTAAAATTACGAACAGTTTTAATTAATTTCTAATTGCGTCTTGCTTGACAGGTACGAACAGTTTGTATGGGAAAATAAAATAATTGGTTTTACTACTTTACACTGCAATTTCTTTATATTTTGCTACCTTTTAAACCTTCCTTGGATTTCTACAAATATTTCAAAATCAAGATTTGCCAAATCGATCGAAACATTCTCGAGTTTTTGTGAAACTAACAAACGTCAATTCATTGTTATATAGTATACTATTGGACCCCGCGAACTTCGTATCGCCTCAGAGTGCCGAATAATAACGTGTCACCTAAAACGACATTCCATAGAAAATGTATGAGGAAACGAATTTGCAATAAAATAATATTGCGATTATAAATTAAGATGTAAGCTACCCTATCTTTCAACTTGGATCAAACTGCACACGGTGTGCAAATTTGATTAAAGATGGTTAAATAGTTTAGGAGTCCATCGCGGGCAAACAACGTGACACATAATTTATTTAATATATTAAGACTAGCGACCTGCCCCGGCTTTGCAAGGGTATAAACATATATATAAACCTTCCTGTTTATTTACTCTATCTATTAAAAAAACCGCTTCAAAATCCGTTGGGTAGTTTTAAAGATTTAAGCATACAAAGGGATATAGGGACAGAGAAAGCGACTGTTTTATACCATGTAGTGATGATATAGACTAGCAGTTATTATAATAACGCAAACATTCTATCCCAATCTTATAACCAGTACTTACTTTCCGAGACTATAGCGAAGTAAAAATCTCTTAAGTAAATGGACTAATTATGGTTTATTTTTTGTTTAAATGGTGATGTGATTGAGAGAGTTTTTAGCTTGAATGTATAAAGGTCTTCATCCATTATGAGGTATTCTTATTAACATCTCCAGGGGTTTTTACATTATCTTATAAGTATTTTTAAGTAACTATCATAAACTATGTTATGACAAAGTGCCTTATAAATCGAGTATTACTCAATAGTATGAGAAAACCATACGTGTCAAGTAAGAGGCATACATTGTGTTACCTGGACCCCTGGGAATCGATCTCACGGCCTCTGGTTTGTATATATAACAATGCGTCGTCGTTTTCATGTTGTAATCGTAATATAATTGTTAGTAAACACTTGACGTGTAGGATACAAAGCAGAACATGGCATTGATAAAATGTCGAATACAATGATAAAAAACATTTAATATTTTCGAAAAATACAATAACTGTTTTTTTTTAAACTCTCAAAGAAGGCTGTTATCAGTTACTTTTTCCATTTTAAGACCAGTAAGAAGACCAATAAAAGGATAGTTTTATATGCGTTGAGGATATTTTGGCACTCAAAGTTTTATTTCTCAAACCTTTAACTCTCGACTCTGAATATGATAATGATAAACTGAATTTTGTTTTTTTCTTTGTTTGATCGAAATTTATATTCACTTCAATTAATAAAATCATTTCATTTATTCATGAGATATTCTTATTTGTAATTATTGTGTCGGAAGGTTTTGTAAATTACCTTAAATTTTACTTGTTAACCATTTCGTACACAGTGCTGACAATATAAAGCAAAAGTGTGAATCGTCACCGTGAAGGTTGCTTATTGTTACACAAGGTACAATCTTTTCTTAATTAAATATAGTAATTTCTACTAAAAAGCTGTGAATATTTCAATAATTTATAAAAAAATTAAACACATGTAAATTTAAACTTTTTTTTTTAGATATAATTATGAATTTTAACCAGTTTCCGACTACACCATAATATACGCAGTTATGATTAAGTGACAAATCATTGCGGAAAATCTTAATTCTATGGATGTTATCTTCTGGGAAAATTTAAATATGAAAATAGGAAACTAAAATCAGATTACTTTTATCTTTCGTAAATAAAAACATTTGAATAAGCATTTAAATACACATGTATTTTATTAGTTTTCAGCATTTTTAGTACTAAATTCCATACTAATATTACAAAGCTATAAAGTTTGTTTATTAGTTTATGAAGTTCAAAATGCTAATCTCACTAATTATATCGAAAGGACTAAAATTTAGATATGACTAGTAAGTCAATTACAAGGAAAAATCTTTGCAAAAACGTGAAAAAATTATTCCCTTTGAGAGCGGGTGCAACTCCGGGGCACAACTCCTCAAGCTATATATATGTATTATTTCGTAATGTGATATTAATAAACAAATATGATTGGCCTACATAGATAAAGCATTGTACTGTGCGTGGGATAGAGACTTTATAACATATCGCCTTGCTTTTGAACAATGGATGCGACCGTTTTTATTGCAATGTGTTACGATTTTATTACGACAGAATTCTTGACTTATTTTATATAGTTTTTTAATGTAGTTACTCTATCAATACTTATAATGCTGAAGAGATTGATTGTTTGGTTGATCACGCTAATCTCAGGAATTACTGGTGCGGATTGAAAAAATATTTTTGTGTTACATATTCTATTTCTCGAGGAAGGCATTTATCTACAAATAGAAGGGTAAATAGAATCATCAGGTGCATCAATGGACAATTTTTCAAAACGGATAAAATATTAAAGTATAGAACTATAGAAACCCCTGATTAGCTCCGGGGGCCGCTACTCATAGAATTGAAATATTGATTCCAATAAGCCCTAATTATTTTAGAACCATGAAATACTATTTATGTTTCTGGGTCCGATCCTCCTAATCGTGTCTCATACAGCTTTTGAATATTCTTGTATATTGAATGATGTATTTTATTTCTAAATTAATTATCTTTTATGGACTTTGGCTTGCCTATATAATTTGAATAAAAAAGTTAGTAGGTAAAAATGTTTGTATTAAAAAACTTAATTTAAACTTATTTACATATGGTAATATCGAGTATTTATTATTATCAATTATAGTTATATATAAAATTATTGTTTACTGTCATTAGATCCCTCTTCGCCAAGTATTTGTACATTTCTCACCTGTTTTCGTGCCGGCGCAGCTGTCGTCAGCTCTGTGGACGGCGCAGGAGTCGGCATATAGTCCGGACTGATAGCTAATATAAGCATTTTTAACAAGAGCGCTTCTCTTACTTCAACCGGTAAATATTCTGGCTCATCAATGTTATTCGATGCCGCGCTGACTGAGTCATAAGGCCTATTTCTTCGCCTTGGCACGTACCTTTGACTTTGATACTGGTTATCGAAACTGTAATCCTGTCTGTATTGGTCGTAGTCATATCTATCATCTTCATATCTTCGTTGGTATTCCTGGTTATACGGGACGTTGTGGTAAGAGTTCGGCATCAACTGATCCATCAACGCTTGCAGACGATTCTGACGCAACATTAGAATATGAAGCAAGCGTCTAAAGTCCCTAGTGCTAACAGGAGCCGTGATATATGTCATTTCGTCATATGGATCGTATCGTTGAACTGGCTGCGGTCGAACGTTGACATAGCGCGCTTGGTATCCTGGTATTGGAACACCCCGATCATCAACTGGAATTAAGCGTACTGGCCTCACCTCGTATGATAGTGTTGCTGGATCATGCATAGTTGCCTTTGCTTGGGATGTATCTTTCACTATATGAGGCTCCAATACTTTATCCTCATATTCATATTGGAGAAAGGGTCGTGTATTTCCGATGGGGATTGGGGCTCCAGGATTGTCTCTCAAATATTGATCAGTTCGAAAGTGAACGGTTGCAGGTCGTCTGTAAATTGGCTGGTTATATTGAGTATATTCATTCGTTCTCTCTTGATGATCTCTAGGTCCTCCGATGTGAACTACGGGGACAGGATTCGTTGTAACTACATTTTGATGGTCGAACACTCTACCCGTATTAGCTTCTATTGCGGTTTCCTGATCTTGTAATTGAACATCTTGATAAGGATTTGGTATTTGCTGACGTGTGGATTTTATTGAATGTAAAGGAATCAGTCTAGACCTTGGCGTTGTAGTGGTGAATAACGGGCGAACGGTCCCATGAGATAAATGACCTCCATACACATCAGTTGAATCATCACCCATGGATTGCTGTAGACTTACCATGTGATGATTATGGCTTGGTCCTGGTAACTGTCGACGTACTGCATTAGATTTTGTATCTATTTCCTTTTCAGTCACTTCTTCGTACACTGGTTTTAACGTATGTGGCTGGTTTGTCGTAGTTGACTTTGGAATAAGATCATCTGAAGACGCTGAGATTGGATTCGATATCTGAGTTCGAGTTTTTAGAATATCTTCTTTAGGTTTGTAAGCACGTAATATATCAGTTGTTGTTTCTTCCTGTTTGATTTTTTCTGTCGTTGGATCAAATATTGGTGGTGGCCTAGTGGATGTTACCGGTCTTCTTCTTGGTATCGGTTGTATAACAGTTCCTCTCGTGGTAGCACTACCTCGCGTGGGATAAACGACTGTTGGCAAGGGTCTCCGAGTCGTTGATGAAACGGTTTTATTCACTCTCGCTGTCATTGGTGGCGTACTTGGTGTTGTAGTTGTGGATACGGGAATTGGTGTACTTTCTCCATTAGATGTATATGTAACACGTTTAATTTCACCATCGTCAGCAACATAACCGAAAGTGCCTTTAACGTTCCCCAACACATCCCGACTTTCAATTTTGAATGTCCCGTCATTCGCTTCGTAACCGATGGTATAGGATCCATCTTCATTAAGGCGGCGTATTTGCTTTACTATTTCCACTTTAGTTGGATCTCCAGTTTCACTGGCCTTGAGAATCTCTTGTGTTGCGTTTAACGTCGGCTCGATGACGGTATCATTTTTGTTTTCTAAAGGTAAAGCAATATTCGTTGTAATACAAGTGAGAAGTATGAGGAGGATCATCTCGATACAGCGACGGCAGCCACATGACGGCTCTACGGCGTCGGCCGCGAACACCACTCCCCTATTTATAAAATATCAGACCCCACTCGTGTGCCAAGCGTGCGAACGTCTTACGCAAATAATGCTATTGTTGTCACTACATTATCTAAAGCGGGAAATCTTTTTTCTATGAAGTGCTGTAGGGTCCCAATTGTTTAATTGTCCATTAAACGCATCCGTTGTAAAAAATATTGAAACATTCTTATGTCAAAGTCATCGTTCCTTTTAGTTAAGTGAATATTTATTTAAAGGTGTGTAATATTCTAATTAACCAACTATTACTGTGTATTGTAATATTCTCATGAAGTTTGTGTCAATGCCAACCTTAATAACTGGCTTGTGGTCTGGTAGAATTAAGTTTACCTTAAATTTTATAGTAAGCGTTATAATATCTCAGCGGTACAAATTTTAAATTGATTCAGCACAAAAGGGCATTGAAAATGATGAGAATTCCCTTAACTATGAAATCATTTGTGTTTAATTTGCTTGAAACTGCTTTAATTTGATACAGTAGGTACCTACTCTATACTAAGACTAAGACTACCTACTCTATATTCTAGTATTACGGCGTGAACATTTAGATAATAGCTTTAGTGGTATTTCATAAAATTTGCATTTCATGGATAAAATAAATCAAATCGCAACACTATGCAAAATATTATGACTTTATATAAGGGAAGCGAACATTAATCATCTTTGGAAATTGTTTGCATTAATTATTTATTTTACAAATATATAATTTATTTCATGACATGTCATGTTATAATATTGACTCTAAGTACAAACATTTTACGTCGGAAAAATAAAGTCTATCGGGTAGGTTAATTTACTAAATATTAAATGTTTTTAATAAAACAACTAGCTCACCCCGCGAACTTTGTATCTTCATAGTGCCGAATAATACGTGTCATCTAAAACGTCATTCCATAAAAATATAAGAGGACACGATATTTCTTCATGAACACTTTTTCGTGAATTTTTATATGTTTTAATAGCTATTCGGTCGTATTAGCCTTAATTTCATAGATATTTCTACTCAAAAAGAGTAAGTCATCTCTAAAGTTTCTAATAATGACTATTATTTATACTAAAATATATCAGTTAACAAATAATAATGTTTCGAGTTCTCTCTTCTCTCTCTTCTTTTGTCCCTAATAAAGTTCAGTGTATAAAAGTGTTTTAAAATACCACCATCTATTGTGGCTGCTTGGAACTCCTTTACACATATGATACACAATTCACACGGTATGTATTATTTTCACCTTTCGTCTGATTCAATGCGAATGCTAGTATGTAATATAATATATTAGAGTGCTCTGTTGCCAATAGCAAATTTATTATAAGCCTCTCGAAATGCTCTCAAACAATTTAAATTGAAGACTATTTAAAAAACCCTCCGACATGATTAATGCAAATAAGAATATACCAATTTTGTATGGTAGAATAAATACGAGATATGACCTACAGATGCATACTAAGACAGTAGCTAAAGTAGTAAAGGTAAATTAAGGCAGTTAAATAAAAAAACATCAAAAAAGAACAAAACAAGGGACAATCACAGCAATAGTTTGTGTTTGAAATCAGCATGAGTACTTAAACTGGATGCATGAGGTATTATATTTCTTCCAAAAATTACTTAATGCACGTCGTCCTTAAACCTTTTCGTCCATATTTGAATCACAACTACGTTCTTACTTACCTTGAAATACAACTTATGTGGTGAAAATAATATAGGCAGTAGGTATACTGATCAGCTTTAATATTTTTTGGCGAGGAATTGTTACATTTCCGTAATTTATAACATCAATGTTTATCCCGTGGCTCGCATATTTGACGTATCTTTCAAGCTTTTTTTCTCAAGCTGTATTCACTGTACTTTTCATCAAATCGTTCAATAATTTAGATGTGAAACTAACTGAAAGAGTTACTTTCGCATTTATAATAATATCATATAAGCATTCATTTCTAATTTTACTCATTTAGGAGTATATAGTATAGTAGTGATGAATAATCACTACATAGTGTAAAACTAAGTCGCTTTCTCTGTCCCTATATCCCTATGTATGCTTAAATCTTTAAAACAACGAAACGGATTTTGATACGGTTTTTATAATAGATAGAGTACAAAGGGATATAGGGACAGAGAAAGCGACTTTGTTTTACACTATGTAGTGATTATGAAACTGTCAATATTATATGATATAACACTTACGTATAACAAGTAAGTACATCATTGCTTAGTTGACCATTAAAAACTGATGCAGAATAATTAATTGACATGCAATGATAAACATAATTTATTACAGCACACAAGTGAGGTATGCGGAAGTGACCAACCTGTTCTCTTTATTAAATTACTGGGCCATGTCTTTGTGTAATAGCAATTACGCATCGTTCCGTTCTATATAATTATGCATCGAGTTATTAATGCGTAATTTGACAGCTTACAGCACGAAACCTTTAATTTAATTTTCATAATTAATAATGCGTCAACGTCGAGTTAAAATGACACTTAATTAGGCTGACAGGTATTAACAAATAATAATATTAGCCTGAACTTTTTATAGGAAACTAGTTTTTACTCGCAACTTTACACATGTGGTCTCCTTTAATACTAAGATTTTTCGAAGATAAACAATGTAATATGAAGTATAATTTATTAAACGGATTAAAATATGGTTCCGTACAAAAATTAATTTTCTAATATTATTCGCTTAGATTCTAAAAATACAACAATGCCCGTTTCGGTGCGAATTACGATCAATGTTGAATCGCTAACGCAACGAAATACCCTCATGTTTTAATAATTTTTAAGATACATATATTCTAAACAATGTATCAATGACACAACGTTAATGAATATGGACAATAATATAATTAGGCCCGAGTTTATAATATTTGAATTGCCCTAAAATTGGTATATTAACGTGTCATTATGGTCGAAATTATAGATTCAGTATCCTACTGTTGACTTGAAGACCGAGGAGCCTCTAATTTCTATTAATTTTCATTCCCTAAAATAGTTGCTTCGATATAAAAGTTCTATAAAAAATTATCTGTAAGATACTGTAGATTACTTCTCCCAATAAATTTTTTATTTTTCCTCCCAAAAAAATATTTTTATCATCTGCTAAGTATTCCTATCGACTTGATAGGAATATATAGTTTTACCATTGACTAAAAAAAGTCAACACATACCTTGATATCTGAATAAAAAACGAGACAATTTATAAAAAGTATAATTTATTATAAAAACAAAATATTACAAAACTGCTACATTTACAGACTGACCCCGGCGGGGTTCGTTTGTTCTTACAACTAGATATGTTAAGTACTGAGACACAGCATTATGTACACCCGCGACCTCAAGTCCATGAACTAGATTCGCTCTACGAGACCGCCTGTACACTGTTTTATGGCCATACGGACTCAAATCGGTCGACAGCGTTAGCCATTTTTCTTGATCGCTGTAAAAAGCCGCAAATTACTTAAAAGTAGAATTGGCGTACGTTTCATATAGACAAATTATTTATATTATTATTAAATATATAATAAGGTAATTTAGAAAATACTTTCTAAACCTACTCAAAACTTAATTCAAATAAATATAATACTATGTATATAAATTTTAATAGACTAATTTTAGCAAATAAATAATACGAAATTTTGTAAATCAATAGTAAATATACGTACTACATACTTGAGGAGGAATTTTTAAAAATTTGACAATCAGCGATCAAGAAAATTGGCGAGACTTATACCTAACTCCATTAATCTATATTTGGATCCCGTGTCCTCTGAGGAACGCGTCGATTTGTCCAGACGATATGGATTCACCTCCTCTGGGTACGTAGTAGTATTGCTGTGGAGTTTGGGCTCTTTGGGCTTGCAGTTGAGGTTGCACTGACAGTCTTTGGGCTTGGGCGCGTGCCGCAGCTCGGTCTCTTTGCAGCTGGCTTTGCTGGATTTGCTGCTGCTGGGCGAAGAGTTGGGCAGAATTTTGGAACTGCGATTCGGACTGTTGTCTCTGGTAGGCCTCTTGGTTTGTTTGGCTTGGCTGTCTGTAGGGGGTCGATTGAATTTGAGGAGACGGGATGAATGGCCTTTGAGGTTGAGGCTGCGGTTGGGCCACGTAGGGTTGGAGTCTCTGGTTCAAGTTCAGTTCGCCTTTAGTTTGGGGGAGAGTTTGGAAGAGCTGAGTGTTATATTGGCCACTAGAGGGATCGTAAAGGAGTTCGGTCGAGTACAAAGGATTTCCACTAGGCGAGGGGCTAGCGGAGACTGTAGTTCTCGTGGGACTTAAAGCAGCTGGAGTAGTCGATTGGATTTGGTTCTCGCGGTGGAACTTAGCGAATTCTGCGGCGAAATCGATTTGGCTGGGTCTAGTAGGAGCGGCGGCTGGAGTTGGAGAGGGGTAGTTTGGTGACGGGGATGGAGCATAGTTGGGTTCAGGGCTGTATTGGATTTGGGGTCTAGCGGTGACAAGTTGTGGTCTGAAGGTAGTTGCGGGAGGTAGAGCTCGGGCAGTTGTGACTGGTACGGGTCTAGGGGTGATGGCGATCTGTTGAGATTGGTAGGCGGGTCGAAGGGCGGGTCTAGCTGGTTGAGGACGCTGGACTACTCTTGGTCTGAGGTTTTGGAGGGGCTCTTCTTCTGGTTCCTCGTCAGCGTCTCTGAAATCGTTCTGGAAGTAGGTAGTCGTGGGTCTAGTAGTGGTCGGTCGGAGGGCGGGTCTTGTTGGATAATTGGGGACGCCGTCATCACGTTCAGCGGACTCTGGGGCAGCTGGCGCATCTGAATCGTCATCTTCATTGGGTCTGTTGGGGTCGCAAGGGTTGCCGGATACGTATGTAAATTCCCTTTTGTTGCCATCGGGGTCTATGTACCCGTACTTCCCGCGAACGACGCAATCAGTGCCTCTGGTCTCCTCTTTGAAGGATCCATCAGCTGCTTCATACCCGAAAGTAAAGCTGCCGTCATCATTTACCTGGAAATCGATGGCTTTGAATGAGATAATGAAAACTCTAATCACAAAGTTTTAGGACACCATTCTATTTCGTCTTATATACAAGACTATGTACAAAAGATGGATGTTTTATCGATCGGACCATAGATAGTTTATTAAACGGATTACCTTATTGTAATTCCGGATAGTCTGTACGGGCGGCTGCTTCGGGCTCTCCTGAATCTGGTTCTGCTTGAGGCGTGACGGCGCTCTGTGTACGGCACGCGGCTCATACTCTTCGTCTACGCGGTCTTGCGCCTGGTATAAGTCGTAGGCATCTGGAGATACTAGAACCACCTGAAAACATTTCAGAGTAAAGAAAAATTTTGGAAATAGCTTTAGAAGTGTCATATATTTGCAAAAAAATACTATAGGTATCATATAATATATCTCTAAATTAATTTTACAAAATAAAAATCTACATTTTTGATTCCTTTTTAAATCGATAAGTAATCAAATTACAAGCTTTAGTTACTGTTTACATTAGATCGCTATAAAGATGGAAATGTAGCATTCCATTCAACGGATATGTAGAAAACTATGTAAGCTTACATAATACAGAGCGCCGATCTAAGCTCCGATCTAATTTATTTATTAAAACTTAAACAAATTGTTCAGATTTTTGCTATTTTTGTTCATATCTAAATAGACTAACAATGCACTATGTCTGTAATAAAAATATAATAATTTATAAACTTATGTATATTAAATGAAGAAAATTTAAATACTCCCGATATCTTAATAATTAAAAATGATATCTGATAAATGGATGAACAGATCTTCGTAAATCTTTCAAACAACACATAGACATAGAGATAAATTTATAAAAGATTTCTTTCGTCGAAGGTTAAAAAGGGGGAGATACTAACTCTTTCGCCTGCCCGATCTTGTGCCTCCGGTTCGTATTCATACGCATCGATTGGCTGCTGCAGCCGCGGCCTTGATCTTGCAGCCATCCCTGTCGCCAACACCAGACAAAGCACCTGTAAGACAGAGATAGGCTATTAAAGAGAATACGTTTTACGGGAACGAATATAATGTCCAGAAGAATTGGTCCCACTGACAAATGGGTAGGATATATATTAATTTATAGTTTTTCTTTTAGATTGTTGTGTATGTATTGTGTGCTAATAAATATTATTTTTTTTCTTTCTTAAATTTATTTCAGACAGTTGTCATGGATATTATTATTTTCAGATAAATTTTTGCCTAGAAGAACTATTGTGTTACTATATTATTTTGTTTTTCTTTTGCAATAAAATTTTCTAAATAATTTCCGTTTATTAATTTAACGTTAGCTGATTTAAATCAATTGATTTATATGAATACATTATAGTACAAGATTAAAAAGAATAATTGGACATAACAATGGTAATTGTCGTTATTACACCGATTGAACGCAACGCACGTGGTCTTGAACTTTTGTTTGGCCTTCTACTTAGTAGAAACACCTACATGTGTAAAACAATATAACATAACATGTTGGTCCGTTCATTATAAGTTGATTTAAAAATATATACATTTACTAGCTGACCCGGCAAACGTTGTTTTGCCATATAAATTTTTGGGGTAGGCTACCCTTATCACTTAGGGGTATGAAAAATAGATAGTAGCCGATTCTCAGATCTACTGAATATGCATATAAAATTTTGAGAACGAGAATTTTATATATAAGATATATGGATTATAAACTTTTTACATCATTTTTAATTTGTATTATTCTATCTTTTTTTATTAAATATGTTTTTTCACTTTTTTATTAGTCCCGCATAAATTACAATTTAGTTTAGATTGTAAATTTAGTTAAAGTTTTAATTAGCAATAAAGGCTAATTTATTTATTTATTCTGTCTATAATTAGGAATGTTTCGTTTATTATTAAATCGCCTACGTGGCTTAGTGGTACACGCATTTGACATTAGTTGCAAACGTTCGTTCGGAAATCCTAAGTAAACAAAAAAATCATAACGGTGCTATTACACAGTCTGCATATAAGGCACATCATCTAGTTGAAAGTAATTATCAGTACATAAACGCAGATATGTCTACCCCATACCTTTTACTAAGGGACGCGGAATAAAACATGATTTAATTTACTAAACATAAAATATATATGTTCTATACGAAAGTAAAAAAATTAGAAATAAAGGCATTACAAACTGACTTTCATTTAAAATCTAAAATTAGGTAAGTTTTTAAATATTTCATAGTTTTAATTACAACTCTTGTTGCATTACCGCACGTAATAATATATTAATTAAAATAATTCATAAAAAGAGAACATAAAATAATGAGTAATTACAACACCGCCCTAGTTTAAATGATGTAAGCATGGAGTGACCACGCCGCGGGGAAAAGTGGCAAATTCCACAGTAAAAACTAGTCTATTAACGTAACTAGTACGTAGTTCGATTGGAATGTAATATCCAACAACTCATATTGTAATTACACAACTACACCCAATAGTTAACTTTTCAAAACATTGTATCTTATGAAAATTCATTTATTTTTAACACTTTTTCTGATTTTATACCGGTTTGATACCTCTTTGCATACAAACAACAATGTTCAATAAATAATTGTATAACATTTTTAATATTTTTTGATTAACTAGTAATTCAATAGAGCCATGTGGTTTCACTCGCGTTAATTTTATCGTAACATGATGTTATAATATAGCCTTTATCTTTCCTCGATAAATGGTCTATCCAACACAAAAAGTATTTATAAATTTGATTGGTTTATTTTACATATATTGTTTTATATTTAAAAAAGAGCTTTTCGAAAAAGCTTCAACTCCTATTCTCACTGCGTAATCTTGGAATCCTGATTAATTTGGATATATTACTATCCCTAGAATTAATACATAATGCGTTTTTTATTAGTGCATAATTTTATTTAATTCTGTTCTATAATTTCTGTAGTAAAATTTACCTAAAAATGAGGGAAAGTTGAGTGAGAATGATTATGAACAATGACGATTATATTTTTAGACAGTTTAAAATATTTTGCGCGTCGACTATTATTGTGAAAGTTTATGTTGTATTGTGTCGACGTATGCGAAAATGTCTGATTTATGTAATCATACTTTTTCCAGTTTTTTATTACTCTTAATATAACTACCGCCATATTTTTAAATTTCAAAATACAACTTTTCGGCAGAAAAATAAAAGATGTTGTGTGTACTAATTTGACAGTTTAATTCCCTTTGCAACATCGCTTAATTTTACGAGTGGCCAAATTGAATACTTAGCGTACCTATAAAATTTAAAACAAGTTTTATTTATCAACACCACATCTTTATAGCAAAAGACCAACAAATCCAACATGTCTCGTTAAGTTCTGAATGAGATGTCTTCAACCACTGCACTGGAGTAATACATAGAGCCTCGTATTGTTACTTAAACTAGAAAGTGCACGACGCGTGCGCAATACGAGATTCGTTGAATAGACGAGCATAACAACACCATATAGAGTATCAAGTGCAATAATTGTGACATCACATCGCTGTCATTCATACGTGTCTCAATCTGACAATGACGCCTATAAAAGATCAATTATATACGTGTATATACATTACACACACCCATACACATACATATACTATTTATCATGTTTTTATCACTAGTTTTTGCGATTCATACCTTTCCTGCCTTTCTTTACAAAGGGCTTTTATATTATAACTATCTGTTAATCTGTAATACTTAAATCACGATCTATTTTGTGGAAATTTGGTACAGATATAAACTAGAGATTAAGAAATAAAATACTTAGTACCTTTTTGCGAATAAGGCTTGAGGGGTTGGAAACAGGGCAATCACGCAGACATTGCGAATAAATGCACAAAATAGAAAAGAAAATAAATTATGGATTTGAAGTTGCAGTTTATTTTGACAAACCAAAAGCATTTCATGAAAATTACATGTCATTCCTTCAAACGAACCCAAAATACTGAATCTCGTTAATTTCGCACAAAAGCTGCATTAGTTTAGCAACGCAGTGACCTGCTGACAATGCAAGCTCGTTAACCACATTCTGTCGGTATTGACATCTATCAATCAAAATTGATGAGTTGACGATTTGTATGATAAATTACTGTAAATCTTAATATTATGTTTGGATACTAACTGGAATAGCTTGCGCATTAACATTCTTCTTATAATATATCTCATATACTTATATGTATAAAATAAAAATTATTTTTATCCATTTTGATTTTTGTATACAGTTCGCTCCTTTCATTGAGGCTGCATGAGTTTTTGCGTTTTACTCGCATGTTATTAAGTTAATGGTGTTGCCTTGTTGGATCGACTTGAAACAAATTGTCGATCAAGTGCAGTTTAAAATAATTCTTAATTAAAATCGATGCTTGAAAATGTATGATCCATCTCGAAGATATCAACTTTCAAACCGAAAAACCGTATTGAAATCGGTTCATTCCCTTATTACCTACGATGCTACAAACAGACACAAGCAATACAGACACGTCAAATTTATAAGACTCCTATTTTTTCGATAAAAAGAGAAATGTATATAAAAATATGGGAAAACCGTAAATAAATAAAAAGACATTTTGTACCGTGACATTATATCATACCTTTCAATAGATTAATTGATATGTGAACTGACAGGTGAACTTAAAGCAACTGGTTTTTTCAATTTTGATCTTGGCCTAGTTCATATCAAATGGCAGAACAATTTTATAGGCTTTAATAATTTATTTTCAACAGATATTTTTGACTTTTACGTATATGATTAAACTAATTTTGTCTGTTTATAAGGTGAATGCTTAAGGTAACCTGGTTAAATTAAATGTAATATGATTTTTAATAAAGTTAGTGTTGTGACTACTTCATTAAGTAAAAATGCCGCCAATTTTTATTACCTCCTAAAATTGATTGATTTGTTTTGGTTAGGCTTGTAATGCCTACAGCGTTAACACACCTACAAAGAGAATTTATCTGACAGATCAGACAGTTTTAAACAAATTTTATTTTTAAATTGGAACCAGTATTTACTGACGTTAAAGAGTTCAATTGTTTCTTAAGCTTATAATACAAGTAGAGATAACACCGCACTTCTTGCGTTGGGGGTTAAAAATGCTATTTCTGCTTCTAAATATCGATTGTAGGTATAGTGAAATGTCCGCAGGCGGTGCGCGAATAAAACTCGGACAAACGTGAGCTGTTGTTGCGCAAATGTATTTTATCATAACCGCGGGGTGCTGGACACAAATGCCGAATGCAACACGAATCCGAGGGGTGCGGTTGAACTTAAAGCTTTTGATACCTTAATTGATATGTTATCGGTTCGAAACGTTTGTTACAATTACAATTTTCAATATAAGTAACTTATAAAAGATATAGAAGATTTTCTCCTTACTCAACTAAGATTTTTGCTGTGATTTATCGTTTTTAATGAATTAACTAAAACTAAACTAAACTAAAATGAATTAACAGTAATCTCGTGCTCTTGCCAAACTGTTTTTGAATATTTTGGAGCCACTACACGGGCGTCTATATGTTATAATATTTACCCATTTAATAAAAATCGATTCGCTCCATTTTGTAAATAAGTAAGAAACGTGTAATCTTCTATACTTATGAGTCGTAATTAAAAGGTTTCCTCGCTTTGATTACACTTAATATTCTTAATTATTTTAGTTTTCATAAAAGTAAGTTTCTTTTATAAAACTTATTTTTTACAAGAATTACATTTTATTATAATATTTTATTTTATAACACATTATAGGTACGTTAATGTCATCCTTTATAATTTGCATACGAAACGATCAAGATGGAATACGGAAAGAATAAAAAAATATACTTATTTGTACTGCCTTTATTTAAACTGTTTTTATTTTTATAAAAAATAAAATTATAGTTTTACTTTGAAGTTTGTCATGCAGTCACATAAAAAATAAAATACTTTGAACAACGAAATGTTATGTTTTGTAATAATAAAATTATAATATTATTATTGCTAACTTTGGAAAAATACAGCAAGGATAAGAGCTAGGTGTGAGAAAATCCTTGTAACTGAATTGCCTACACTAAAGACATTGCTTAAAAAAACACTCGTAAAAGGTCCGGTTTTTTATTATATACTTAATTTGATAAACTTTTATTGATTGTAAATGTAAACCAATTAAAATAAATGATAAAACCGTTAATATATATTATAATATATTGTTTCACCAGTTAAAACATTTCGTTTCAAGGCCTTTTAATTTAAATAATTATATAAGAGTTGATTAAAATGCTTAAATAACTACACGTTCCGGAATTGTAAATGTTATAAAATATAAAATTAAATATTAATAGATTAATAGTCCATTTTCAAAACAAACACTTAGGAAATTCTTTAATGATAAGCTGTTATATGACGATAAGATATAGGTAGTCATTTAAGCTTTTTAGCTAACTTTAGCCTTCTTACTTAACACAATTCTAATATCAATCCAAATCGAAACCAAATGTTAAGACATTTGACAATATCATTTTATTATTCTTAAACATTCTTAAACAACAACTTAACTACTAAAATAATAAATGAATAAATAAAATGCAAAACAGACAATAATTTGAACACGTATTCAAAGTAATGACTCAAAGTATCCCCGGGACTTTAATATAGGAATTGTGCAATATAGTATATTAGACGCGTGACCAATTTAAATAAAGAGGCGGGATTAATCTGTTGTAACGACTTCAATGTTCCTATAAGTTTTTTTAACGAACAAAGTGATTAAAAATAGATCTACCGACCTCTGATTGATGTTACTACGCATAGAATGGAATAATAGTTGTGGCATATCGATTGCCTTCTATGAATTTGTGTCTAAAGCATCGTAACTTCTTAACGGATTTACAGCTACTAATAGAAAAAATGCTATAAAACTAAATAAACTTTAGAAATTAAATTCATGTTTTTCATACTGTACGTCAATAATGCTATTAGTATTAATAGTAGTTTATTGTAAACTTCGATAATAATCTGATTATTTTTACAATCGTAAAGTTATCTCATAGTGGCCAAGTAAGTTTGCGCGTTGGCTAGAGGCGCTAGAAAATTTTCATACAAATAACCGCAGAAGCTATCGAAAGATATTTTACCACAGTTGTGGTAGAGCTGTAATACTACTAATAACGCTAATCATCTGCTTAATTGAATAAGTGAAAAATTTATTAACAATAATGAAAGGACAAAAGCCGATTCTTTGAGAGTAAAAGTGATCGTCCTTGAAATCAAAGAATCCGATTACAATAATATCAGTAACGGTTCCAGTTCGCTGCGGTATTAGCCAATTTAGGTTACGAATTCTTCTCATATCGGATACCCATGTAACATGATATATGTCTGCGTAATTAGTTCAAATCGTATGTGAAATGTAACTTGCACTTTTTATGTAAACGCATTGTTTACATAAAAAGTTACCTGCTTTAAATTTCAGTTTGAAATTATGATTATAAGAATTTGAAAGTGGTTTTAACTCTACTAGTAATATTATAAATGCGAAATTAACTTTGTTTTTCTATCAGTCTATTACGCTTTGTATACCTACAGAGGATACAGAGACAGACGAGAGCTTAGGAAATGACATAAGATAACTTTTTTCGCGAAAAAAAAAAGTTTTGAAGCGTTGGAAATATAGAAAACATGATCGTAGTCACGAGCAAATTGTCAAAAGTTAATTGCTGTTTTAAAAACGAAACTACAGTAAATTAGTACGTGTATCTGATGAAAAAATAACAGTTAACACAGTAAGCGCATAAAAGAAGTCAATAATTTATATCATATTTTCACAACTCGAAATCAAATGCGAAACGATTTTAAAATAATGTTAATAACTGTAGAGGTCAAACTGTTATTAAATTAACATAAATATTCACTTGAACGAACATAATTTTTGCTCTAGTAAAC
The DNA here is from genome assembly GCA_912999735.1 of Aporia crataegi. Classification (NCBI taxonomy): domain Eukaryota; kingdom Metazoa; phylum Arthropoda; class Insecta; order Lepidoptera; family Pieridae; genus Aporia; species Aporia crataegi. The sequence goes on from OU538743.1 coordinate 8,771,709, forward strand.
TTCAGTCAAGGTGATTTTTGTGCAGTTTGGTAAAAAATTAAGATGCTCTTTAAAGTCTGCGAATTTTTAAGAAATAGTTGCATTTTTTGTATGAAGAAAATCACACTTGCCCAATCTGACACAATTATTGATATTTTTAAAATATAAGATTACTCGTACCTACTATTTTCTTTACTGTTTTAATATAATTTCCTTGGAATTTCTAATTGTATTTAATCACATATATACGAATAAAATTGTTAAATTTTAGGTATCTCTTATTTTCTCGTAGAGACTGACAAGCAATTTAATTACTGGTTTCAGCGAAGGATTTTGAAAAGTTGCAGAATTATGAAAGATATATTATAACCTTGTAGTAAAGTACTGTACTGTATAATATCTACTGTTAAATTTTATTTTAAGAATATGTTTGTAGGTACAAATAGTTTTGCATGTTAATTTTAGAATTTATGTAACTTTGTGACAACTAATTAAAAAGGTTTATTGGCTATTAGTGTATGATCTGATGTGTTCACCGGCGCTGTTAATCTCACTATATCGTCATTGTAATTCTATTAAACTTTTCTGGCAAATTACCGACATTATAGGCCAAGTATTTTCACAACTTGATGATGAAAGCTGAAAGTGCATTGGTTCACGACAAATGACAAATAAATAGCTCTAATCAAATGCCTATTTGTGGGGTACTTTCGAAATTGTGAAGTAACGGCCTACTGCTTTACTCATTAAGTATCGTGATACGCTTGGCTCCGGGATTATTCCAGAAAATCTCTTTAGAGGTGAAGAGTTGGTTTAGTTAAACACGCTTTTCTCGAAGTATTTATCGAGGAAGGGTTAAGGTTAGGTTAGGTTAGACATATGACATCATACTACGATCAAATTAGGGCGGGTGAAACCGCGGGGCATAACGTATTTATAAAGGAACTATAGCAACATATCTAAGAATGCAGGAATATATTATAGTCAATATATAAGAAAAACATTTGAAAAGAAAACACACGCTTTAGTGACTAACTATTCGATTTGTAGTTGATTGAACCCTTTTACGAGTTTTGCATTTCTTAGAAAAAAAAGATCCACATATAGAAAAACTGGCTAATCACTTTCGCTGGCGCGTCCGGCATTACGCATGCGCCGTAGAAAGTTACGTTTTTACCCATCTCGATACATTTTGTTTATCCGTTGGATTAAATGACCCCCTCATTCTAGTTCAACGAACGCGTGTCCTTTGGTATTTGAAAATGAAAAACTTTCTGGACTCCGTGATATATCCGTGAAATGTATTAAGTTACTGTTACTGAACCGAGAATTCAGTTAAGCTAATATGATCTATGGAAACTACATATTTTGAGCATAATGTACCAGAAAAACCAGGAGCCTATCAGTAGCACAGGTATCAAACTTAACATTTTAATTCAGGATGAGATTCATTGCTAAAGCAAGGTGTTCTTCTGCTATGGTAATTTGTATTAAAAAAATAACTACATAATTCTATATTTTTTTGAAAAAACAAAACATCCAAATAGAAAGCCGAGTGAATGAAAACAGTTATAATTTAATAGCAATTGAGATTCTCATGTAGTAAATAAATCTATTGCACATATCCCTCGAGGGATCGAATATGATCGAAATACATAATATGTAAGTATCGATTACGAACATCGATCGTGAATCGATTTAAATTGAATGACATAATCATGTTCTCTCTCTCTCTCTCTATCGTCGGTCCCTAATGTCTGAGGATCGTGGTCAGCATCGGGTTAGCATCTGGAGCGGATGATCTGCCTCCATCGGTCTCGATTCTGTGCGTCTCTCACGACCACGTAGAATTTGGAGGACGATGATTCCTTCACTTGATCGGTCCATCTGATTGGTGAACGCCCACGCGATCGTTTGCCTTCGGTGTTCTTAATGACAATCAGTTTTTCCAGGTTCTCATCGCCTCTGCGCACTGTGTGGCCGAAATAGGACAGGATGCGTTGTTGGCATATGGTCGACAAACGGGTTTTTATTTTGAGCTGACTCAAGATAGACACATTGGTGCGTTTGGCGGTCCAAGGTACTCGGAGTAATCGCCTCCACCATCATCGCACCACATCTCGAATGCATCGATCCTTTGCCGTTCTCGGGCTAAAATCGTCCACGTTTCCACACCATTCAAGAAAATAGGGAATACCAGGGCTCGGATCAGCCTGATCTTGGTTTTAATACCTATTCCTCTCTTCTTCCAAATGACGTTCAAACGGATCATAGCATCTTTAGCCATCCCGATGCGCCTCTTTATCTCGGGGGCACAGCTGCCATCGTTGCAGATTTGGGAGCCAAGGTAGATGTAGTGGTCGACAACGTTAATGCCAGGAATGTTGCAGGTGACATTACTTAGTATTCCGGCACGATCCACAATCATCACCTTAATCATGTTCACGTGACGTTTAATTGACATAGAATTTTTATTTGAAAAAGGGTTATTTTTTAGTATTTACTTGTTTTACGAGTTGGAACGGTTACTTATTAATAATTATGATGATAGACGTATTAGAAAATTAAATTTTACTAACATTAAGATATTATTATGCTTGATAATATGTTAGAAAAAATATTTTTATTTTTGTTTGTAATCAAAAACAACTCCAATTTTAAAAATGTTTAAATAGCTTCCAACAAGAAATAACAAACATCGTAATGTATTATTGGTCAACTCTTTCCTGCAATTTCTAGTAAGTTCAAGGCGCTGTGAAGATGCTACGTTCGCCAATCTCACAGTGGCGCTTACAACACTCTGTTGCAATCGATCGATGGACAATACGTTTTTTGTTTTAGCATCTAGCTGTGAATATGTTTTGAAAGTTGTTCAAATGTAGGTCCAAAGTTCTGTAATATTAAAATGAACGTCACATTTTAAAGGAAAACCTGAATAAAGCGACAATTGGAGACTTAAGATTTTTTTAAATTATAATTTGGTCGGTTTTACTACTCATTTATTACATTCTGATCAAACTTTTATAATATGTACGGTACCCATCTGCGTAGTAATTGAATAAAAAATTGCTTCCTACCCCATCTATATCAATATTAATAAACATTCATCATTTAAACAAGTATCACAAGCAAACAAACTTTATTTTGCAAGAAAACCAATGTTAAATTAAAAATCTACACTGAAATTTTAAATAGTAAAAATGTAATTTTTGCTTGTAATAACTCAAAAGTGAAGTCCCGTGTCCCCTAGTGGGGTATGGGGCAGATGCATTTCACATCTGTTTCACTGATCGATTTTTTCTTTAGGGGCAAGTAGATGATCAGCCTTCTATGTCCTGCCAGACCGAGTTTTTTTTATCTCCACCGGGAATCAAACCCGGGACCTCTCAGTTGAAACGCTTACGCGCTTACCACTAGACTAAGGAGGCGGTCATATTGTAATAACTTCTTAATCATTTTTAAAAAACATTCCACTGTTATGAAGTTGATCTTTCTATACGGTCGATTTTTTACAACTGTTATTACTTTGAACAAAAGAACAAAACATATGGGAACTTTTTAAATAACAAACATCATCAATATATAGAAACATAGTACTCTAATGTAAAATAATTATCAATAATTGTATTTCCCAAGATAATCAATCAAGGGCCGAAAGAATTGGAATGACCTCGACCTTTCCTAAAACACTTATGACGGCGGTTTAATCTACTGCCATTTGTTGCTTTCACTTTTATGGCCTTGGCAATCGAAAAACGTTTATATGGACATTCAGTTTCGTGGATTTCTTGTCTAATTTATGTATGATAACAAGAGTTTACATAAATTAATTTAAAAAAATCCAAAATAGGCCGTTTTATATTTACTAGGTACTCTAAAGTCGGTTTATAATATTTTTAAACAAATTTCATTTCGCTCTTTAGGACGGCTTTGAAACATTCTCAATCAATAACAATTAGCACGAATTGAAATAATATAATACCACCTCTGACCTATCATAGGAAGAATCTTTTAATTCGGGTTACAATAATTGGCTTTACATCAACATTATCTTTTAGTCATGTTTAGTCATTAACGTGTATAGTTTATTGTTGGAAAATAGCTATTTTATCTTTGATTGATAAATGATGCGCATTACTGTAGAGTGTATTGACTCGGGACGATAACCGGTTGGATGAGAGGGTCAAGATTAGTGAAAGTTCCTTTTAATATGTGATCTTATATATCTACTAATATTATAAAGCTTAAATTACTGATTCGATTTGAAAGATGCTTTGTGTGTTGAATAATTTAGTTATTGAGGAAGGGTAAACCAAACAAACTTTTTGGATTTGGAATTAACATGGAGTAGAGACTTTGGGTCCATGGGGCCAGAAGCGCGTCGATTGTTTAAAGAGATGTCGAGGCGTTTAGATGAGACCACAGGAAATCCGAAAGCTCATATTTCGGCCTACGCGTTAGTATAGCAATACAACGCGGTAATGTAGCCAGTATTTTGGGTACGTACCCCAACGGCTTTGATGAGCCTTTTGTATTTTTGTAAATATGTTTAAGTACATTATTGTAAATAATTCAAATTATGTTAAATCCAAACAAATTCCGTTTTATAATATTAGTATAAAATAATGTAATATTGCTCAAGATGTATATACATTTTATATAATATATTTTGAACCGTGTCTTCACTTGTGCTAAAGACATAGTTTGCAACGTAAATTAATTTATGTTCCTTAACATTAACAGAGTGTAATTTTCGTATTGTTTGGTAACATTGTTTAATAGTTATTTGTACATTACATAATTATATTACGTGTAAGCATCGCGTGCTCTTACACGGATATCTGAACACCTGTCTGCTTGTCCATCTTCCGAACTCTAACACGCCTAGCGCACGCCACACCAATTTCTTGTTGTAGTTAGTGGTGACTTTTGAAAATGGATTTTTTTAAAAACATATTGCAAATAATTGAAACAACTTACAAACATTGCTCTGATCCCAAATTAAGTAATTGAAGCACGAGTGTTAAGGTAATCAGAGGGTAACAAAAAGGGTACCTCGATAAATACATAAGTTTATAAACAACGAAGACTCGGAATCAAACTTTCGTCATATCACACAAATCAATAATAGATATTTTAAAAAATTATAGCAACCATATAAATTTACTTCATAATATTCTATTGGGCTTAGTCTATCTAATGAGTAAAACAAATTTAAATAATAAATCACAGAAACCAATTTCCTGAATGAATATTCAAATGATCAAGATGTAACATTTCGTTGATGAGGAAGTGGATTGCAATAAATAACTTTAAAATTAAGTTTTAATAATATATTTTGATTGTATAGTCAAAAATGAACTAAAATGTCTAAAAATCTAGTCAAAAGTTAAATATTGTAATACCAAATTTTGTTTATTTCTATTAAAATAAAGTTTTATTTAAATAAATTGTTTTAAGAAAACTTGATTGACATCAATAAAGACAATTGGCACAGTGAGTTTTTAAAAGTTTAAAAAACAAAGTATACTATACAAGTTGGATAATATGATTTTGTCATCTTTACTATTTATATTGGTAAAAATGTTTTGAATAGCTTCCCAAATTTTTTTTATTAAACATTATAAAGTAAAGCGATATCTTTAAACTCAAAAACTGTTGAACTGTTTTTAATTATTTTTTCTGAATGACACAGGCTCTATTACACATGGTAAGGTTGGCAAAATCGTGAGTGAAAGTTAGTTTTATTACTCATTCTTGTGTTTTATTTCCATATTTTTATACAGAACATGAGCAAGAGATAATGAGAATATTAAACGTTAATTTCAATAAGGCTCTACCAACCATTAAAAGTGAAACAAACATCGTTTCAAATGTCAAACGTAGAATGCTATCAGGATGATGACTTTTCATTCTGAGAAATTGCATACACGAATCATAAAGATACGCAATAATATTATAACATTGCCGTATAAAAAGCTTGAAACAGTCAATGCAAACATTTAACTAAAAGGTTAGTGTAGTATTAGAAAGGCCCCAAGGTCTTTAGTCGCCAGACAGTGCCCGGCGCTGTATCTCATTCACACGATATCAGATACCACTTGTTAACAGGTAAGGTAATATGCAATATGCAAAATGATATTATACACTAGTGACTAGTGTTTTGCAAAAATGTTCAATGAATCGTAACCTCTATTCATAGCTTGATCTAACACGAAAATATTTTTTCAATTCGAACTGCAGTTTCTGAGATTACGCGTTTAATCAAACAACAAACAATAATAGTATTAACAATAATATTATACTTAATATAATATAAAAGCTTTATAATATTACTTTATGCAAAAATAATACCTATCTTGAATAAATTCTTACGTATCTCTGGGTTAGCGTTTATGGGTATGCAATAAACTTGTAAAGCATTCCTATAAGAAGGAATTTAGAGCTGCGTCTACGCTAGGAGAGCCGAGCACGAGCGGAGCACGAGCCGAACACAATTCGTCTAGTGTGGACCGACTTACAAGCCAAGACAAAAAATCGTTTTACAAGCAAGTCTTCGGTGCTCATTAAACCGACAACTTCAATTGTTTACTTAGGATTTAAACTCCGGATCTCTGGTACAAGCAGATGTGTGAATTGGAGCCTTTTCTTTTTCAATTTTTAATTATAATCGCCTATTGGGATTATAACCTAAAAGATTGTGTGACCAAATTATTATTTTTATGTGTGAGATAATTTAAATACCATTATGTCGATTACATTTGTTAATTAACAGACTTACTTAATTAATCTACTTACATTTAAAAATATAATGACAATAAATTTATGTTCTCATACAAAAGACTTCAACGCGCTCGAAGCTTTTAGTACTTCATAACTATTATCATGTTTATTAAAAATACATATTAACTTTTATAACCAACGTGTTTTACTCGTATTAAAGCCTACTACAGTAAATGGACTATACAATTTTCAGCTTAAAAAATATACATAATTAAAAGAAAGAAGACAATTTATTTAATGTTATAGGATATAGGTTATAAAAAAAGTATATCGAAACAAATAGTATACGGCGCGATAGCAATTATGACAAATTTTGCGAAGTCGTTTCGTAAGAAAATTCGTGTGAAAGAATAAAGTAATTGAATTGTTTTAAACACAGGGCTTATGACTTGACGGCATCAACAATTATGATAACAGGGATACCATATCAAGGACTCTAAATTACCGTTGTAAATTATGATATGGTAAAAATATTACAGAGATTTTAATCAAAATAATTGAAGGATTTGTATGGAAAATCTGACATCGCCTCTGGTTGTTACGCTACACTTAATTGTTATTATAGAAATGACTTTTCTAAAAGTAAGAAACCTATCGAAAATTTTGTAAACTCGTGGTTGATGTCTCTTTCTTCATCGAATCTCCTTTTAGTTTTTGTAAGTAAGTTAAAAAACCGAATAAATACGGTGTATATTGTTACAACTTTCCCATTATTACATTACTTGTATGCTCACGGGTGACATTTTGTAATAAGTTCAATTAAAACAAATACACGCTTTAATTTAGTTAAATTGTTTTTTTCTTTTAAATAAAGCTGCTTTCTTTATAATTGTTTGAAGTTAAAAATGAACTTTCCTGAGTTCGATAACACAGATAACTGTTATTACGTAAGAGCAGTGTAACGAACCGGTCCGAAGGGCAAAATGTAGACCAAACGTGTACAATGCGAGTTTGTCAACACTTGCTCAAGTACTTGAGTAATATTTACATTATTATATGGCCTTGAAATCAGTGTAAATAACGGTTCTAGATCTTTTTGTTATATAAGATTGTTCAGTTGCATCTAACTGTAGTATCGTGGTCTATAATTAATAAAATATAATAATAAAAAAATGAGTAACAAAAATGAACAACTTCAAATCAAACAAAAATAAACGAATAAAAGAGTTTATATAAAATTAATATTATGACGACCATTTGGCGCAATTAGTAGTGCTTCTGCCTTCTGCATCAATAGGTCCCGGGTTCGAATCCAGTTAGGTGCATTTATTTGTGTGATGAGCACTAATGTTTGTTTCCGAGTCTTGGTTGTTTATAAACTTATAAATGTATTTAATGTGGTAAACTTGTTGTTTCTGATTACCATAACACAACTGCTTTAGCTACTTACTTTGGGATCAGAGCAATGTATGTGAGTTGTCCCAATTATTTAAAAAAAAAAAATATTACTGCGTTTCTACCCAGAAAGTAATTGCATTGTGTTTTTGGTGAGAAGTGCTATAGATTTAGCATAAATATGTATATCAAGCTTTTCAAAGAGTAAATATGTGTATAAGATATACTTTAAATTAAATTTAAAATTTAGTGATCTCTATAATAATGTTTGAGAATCTTCTAATATTTCTTTTGCATTCATACGATCTTTTACATCCAAATGTATTGTATATTGCGTTTAAATTAAATAAAGTGAAACTAACGTAGAAAGTCTGGTATCTCTGGTATGCTCCACTTGGGATAAGAAATTTCAATTAACTGTTCTCATATTAATTTTGGTAATAGAGGCCAAAAAATAAAACAACGAGTTTATACTAATAACAAAAACATACAAACTATCATTTTCGGTGTGTTAATTAGAGCAAGCGCTAAAGTTAATGTTAATTAACCACTGACAGTAGTAGAAAGTATAAAAGGAAATCCGGTAAAATAAAAATGAGATTGATATACATTTCTTATTGTCACGTTACAGTACAATAAACGCTGAAATAAGTATTTGTCTAAGTTTATAAAATATTTCCGTAAGTTTTTTTACTGACGTTTTAATATTATTACACCGTTTTTAGACTTTACATAGTCTAATTTGACGTTAGAATTCAACGATAGCATATCAGTTGTTTCCTCGTGTAGACATATTTCCTATCCGACATATATCCGACGAAATAAATTATATATTTTTTATAAAAGCTACTCAAACGTTTTGCTGAAATTCAATTTGTTAAGAATGATGATGTTGTAATAGGGGCCTGTTTACGTAGGAAAAAGAGAGGGATAAAGTTCATTCCATCATTTTCATTAAAAAGAACTATTCAAATTGAAGTTTAAATGCGTTTCTATAATAGTAAATCATGATAACATCAACTACCATTAATAAATCAACTGTATCTTGTCTTGACTTACGAGTACATCATGAAGATGGGCAGTAACTTAAAGATTTCTTAATGTCAATTTACCCAGAACTTCTGGCGTTGCGGGTACCCATCGACATGTAACCTGTATGATTCTATTTTATAAAAAAAGAGTTTCTTATATCTACAGCTGTTATTTCCATTGCCGACAGTAAACGGTAACTGCTGGAAACTATAAGCAAAAAGTAGCATCGACATTCGATCAATCATTTCATAGTTTAATAGCCATTTAATATTCATAGTCCAGTAAGCAAAAAGCTGAAACGGTGAATTCATTTGTTACGTTGGGAATATTATGTAAAGTATGTTAAGTAATGTTAGCTAAACGATATATTTCAACGTTTAACAAATTTTTCATGCAAAAAGGGGCATAAGTATTTGCTCGTTGCATTGTAGTTACAACAAAAAATAAGAAAACTTTATTTCTTTCGTAAAACTTTCGTTTCGTAAACGTTCAAACTAAAAAATATTATAAGATGGCTTATGAGTGTCACATAAATATAAGTTTATAAACTGTTCAAGAATACGCCCAAGTCTGAAAAGACCAGACAATTACATTGAGTCGGATTCTCATTTTATTCGATCATTTTTATAAACGTTAAGTTGAAAGGTCTTAAAAACTTAGTCGTACATTCATCATAAACATCCCTCATTTTATATCGGGATTTAAAAATTGAACATAAAACTCTCATTCAGATGCAGTGTATTAATTCAATTATCATTAATAACGACGTGTTTGAAATGTTTCAACCAAACAAGCCCGGACAATGGATCAATTATTCTAATGCCACACACATTGCGCACTTTCTAATGGATTATTCGATTGATACACAGCTATTAATCGAACGTTATAACGATTATTCACCGTCGTTTAATTTTTGTAGTAATCGAAATTAAAAGTGGTTTATATTTCGGCTTATATTACCTACGGCATTTACTTAAATTATCTTGTTATATAAATTTCCAACATTAACGTAACGAATTATTCTTAAATCAAACTTATTTCACATAACTGTTCACGTTCTAAACGCGCTCTGCTCTGAAAAGAAAAAGAAAGTTTAAGATTTTTGAATAATTAATTATTGATCATAGTCTGACATATATTTTAAAATTTGCAAACTGCGACAAGTTTTCTAAGGAAAGTGAAACGAGACTATGCTCAAATATACGTTTTTTAAAAGAAGCTAGATGAAAACTAAGTATTTTTAATAGTAAGTTGAAGTGTATTAAATAGTGTATAAAATACTTAGCTAGGCGTCTCAGCCAAAAGTATAAGTATTTTGCAAAGTCGACGCAATTTAATTACAATAAAGGGCTATAAACTGCGTCGATTTTGCATATTTACGAATAAGTAGTGGACACAAACGACTATTGTGGTATTATCCTTTGTTATGTTATCTGCAGACCTTGCATTTTTACTGTGCGAACACTGAGCGTTCATATTTCTTGAGAGTGTTTTGACAAGGCAACAAAATATGTTGTTAAAGGTGTAATCGTTTCATCGAAAAATATTTAAAGCAGAAAATTTTACAAGATTTTCATTTAATTTAGGTGTAAAATGCCATATTTTTTAAATTATTATGTTTTCTCGTTTTGTTATTTTATTATGTCGATATTATATTAATAATTAGATACTAATAGGTGGTCGTCGAATTACGTCGCTAATCGTCAAGTTTTTTTAAAATAATACTTAGGTACTGTTTATGAAATAATAAATATTAAATTATTAATCTAGTAATAATTACTTAGTTGCCAGAAATAACATCCTAAGGTTTTAGAATATAGAAATATAACAGCTTGTTTGAATTGGATATAAGAACTGATTTAATCAGAATAATGCGACACTTAAATAATAATTTTTAAGACGCTCAGCCATAAACAATTACGTTGGATTAGCTATAAATTATTACTTTTATAATAATATTTTGGAAAATTACGTGCCGGCAACTAATGATAGTTTAAGCATATATTATAAAAGATCGGAAATCGTATTGTAATTTTTTGTTGAAATCAATAATTATTTGTTTTTTATAAACACGGAAGAGTTAAAGCTCACGACCTCCGACAGATGCCGAAGTTAACGTGACCGAAGCGTTCTTTGTAATCGCTTAATTGTTAATAAACAATACATCGTTAACAATATTGTTTGTTTCTTACATATCCTAAGGTCGTTACGTATTGTATAGGAAGAAAGCTACATTTCCGCAGCAAGACGCTAAAGTAAAGAATCCTAGGCGACCTTAACAGCCTATGAACTTAACAGTTAAATTACGTTCATAAACAATTTTTTGCAGTTAGTTCAGTTCAGTCGGTTATTGTTTTTATTAATACAAATAATGTACTGGGTACAGGTGAATTTAATAATTTGAATTTTATGTGAGTACAAAATATTACCTTAGTATTTAGAGCCGTGTATAAATATGTATTGTATTTTTTCATATCTCCTTGAAAAATTTATAAGACACTCAATTTCCAATAAATACTATAGTCTGTGTACACACAACCTTGACCAAATATGCCATGGGAATAATTTTCATAATTTAACTATTATTTTCGAGCAGATGTGTTTATATTGATTTTGTTTTTAAATTTAAGTAAGCTTTGAAGGAAGTGGCCTGTACTACTGATTGATCTATTTTATACTGGTCTTACATTCAAGGCAATTTTTGCTACCTTGACCTTTCGGCAAATTCGAAAGATCACTTGCTGATATCTCTATATATGTTTCTGCTGCTGGTTGTAAAATTAGTTTAGTGTTGCATAATTCGTATCCAGTAGAGCTATATAACGTTCCAACCAATAAAGAGCAGAGCATCAATGAAAAATGTTACCAAAATGAGAAAAGATTCCTTTAGAGAGCGGGTGAAACGGCGCACAGATAATAACCAAAAACATTGTTATTGGTCTTGTTAATTACCTGGAACTCTGTCTCTACTATCTATTGCAGTAACAAGGTAACATTACGCTTAATAAGCTATAAGGAGGCTTACACAATTGATATTGAACAATACATAATTATTGGGCACGTTGCTTAAGGTCTATTATTTAAAACTTTAATGGTTTTTAATAGAAAATTGCTTGATTGTTTTGAAGGTTATATAGATGATAAATTGACTGAGCTTTGCAAGCCATAAAATTCATTTAATCTATTAGAAATAATTTAGAATCGTAACATACAATACTAGATTTTACTCGACTTTGTCCGCGGGAGCATTCAATTAATTACATTGAAATCGGTTTATATGTTTAACAGTTACGATTCCATAGAAAGACACACAAACCCATAGAAAAAAAATGTGTAACATATAATATATTATTTTTAAACTTACATATCCATTTTTCTCTTAATAAAATATCACTACCATTTAAATTTTGCCCATCTAGATTTTAGAGGTTAGAAAAATGCTTTGCATAATTAACCATGAGAATCTCAAGTGTTAGATTTTCTTTTTTTACGTTAAAACGTAATGTATTATAGAACTGTGACGTTATAAAAACACAAGAAAAGCGTTATTGCCGTCTATGCACACTGATACACGTTGGTGTTAATGACATGTATTTTATAAGGAAAGTTACGGGAAAAACTTAAAGAAAGTTTCATTGCATAAGTCATTGAAACTAGCTTCGACAGCCGCAGGAAGAAGTCAGTCTCATTGATCAAGGTTGTATGAAATCTCCATTAGTTTTAGGATACCTTTGAACCCTGCGTTGCCTTTTTTGGTTAAAAAAAATATTGGCTGTTTCTTTGTGTTACAAATACTGAAGACCTATTTAATACAAAATATTATTATAGATTCTAGTCGCATGTTACGCGAGACAAATTAATTGACGTGAAAAACAGAAATAATTCTATAAATAAAATATATATAATTTATTATTTTTTTTGTTTTGAGGTCACTTTATAGTTTTTTTATGTTAATATGTTTTATTGTCTGTAAATAATATTTTAAGCTTTGAAGCTTTGAAAAACAAAATAATATTAGTATTGTTCAATTTTCTCATGTTATCTGTAAAGTTGAAAGATTTATCGTTTTATTGTCCGTTCGTCACACGGTAAATATTTGCATAAAGTTGTGTGCGTAGAAAATAAATTCAGAAGTTTCTATGGTATTAATTAAAACCATCTAATACTGGATTTATAATAGGTTCGAATTTACACCGTCCATACGATTTTTGTTTGAAAGCTAACATGAACGAGAATTTATGAAGATAACGTAGTACTTACTTGTAATTAATATGTCGGTAGGATTTTAAAGTGTCTTCAGTTCTATATGTTAAAATTTAAATATAGTTAACTATGACGACAGAAACTATAATAAAGGCAGTTTAAAAAGTTTATTTCATTTACGAAATTATCAGCAATGTATAATCTCAAGCAATAAACTAGATAACATAATAGAAAAGCAGTGAAGTTTATCGAATCGCAGCATAAATTACAGTATCAACACTGTAATAGATCTATATTTTAAGTGGTTCTGGTCTCACGCCCACATTGAGACGAATAATTTCTATAACTCGCTCGTATTTTAACACTATTTCTATGAAATTCTTATTTGTACTTCTGGTGTATTTCTTTCTTAAGTAATATATTTATTATTGTGTCATTTTAATCATAGACAAAAAGAGGGGTTTATTTATTTATTTTGGTTGAGCCACATAAACATAACATATGTTAAAACAGACAAAATACACACTATAAACATTCAAATACGTATTACAGTGCGGACACAACAACTGATAAAAAAATACGTCAAAATTTAAATAAAAGTATACTACGTACTAAAAAAAAACAAATTATAAACAAAATTAAAAACATACAGTCCAATTATCGAGAAATGCTATTAGGCATAGGCTTCATCATGCTATGGCTACACGGGTACAGCCAGTTATAAAGATTGCGTATAAAGCGCCTTAATTACATTAAACTGGTGCTGTTAAACTTCTACCCACAGATGAATGAAAATGCCTACACAGACAATTTTAAGATAATTGACCACCTGGTTGAGTCGGATTTACTTTCTGAAAAATATTAATATATTTATGTATTGGCACTTAGTTGCACTAGACAATGCAGCAAGAAAACATAAATAATTAACACGCAATATCTTCCAGGCAAGTCTGCTGAAGAGAAACAAATAAGATGTAGGTATTTTGCTTTTATTGAATATTAAATTATCGTCATAGTAAAATAATATCACATGTTTTAATCACCGACGCAAACGGATGTTATTTGACTTATATGTTTGATCGATTGTGATGCATATTTTAACAGCTCATAGAGATAATATGCCATTCTTAGCTAATCATAATGATATGTGCGTCTATATGAAGTATTTAAATTTGTTATCACCATGTCGAAAGCCTTAAAAATTATTTTAAATTTCACTTGTTAAAACTTAAAAGCGTTACCGAAGTATACAAACAGAATTCTCACAGAACTCGTCGTGATTTTTCGTTCCCAATTAAAACCATTGCGAAATTTCTTCAAGAGCTTCGATATTAAAAATATTTTTAAAGTATTTACAAATACTTGAACAGTATTCGTTAAGATTCTAGAACTTTAGACAAGAATTCATTCAATTAAATCTGAGGAATCAAAAGTTGTGTAAGTGTTGAAATGATACGTTTTAGGTAACTAGGTTAATAATTAGACATTTTTTTCTTATTTCTTATAAAAACAAGGTTGCGACAATGTTCATTATAATAACTATACGTTATGAAATGTTTTTTTTTTCTAACACTGTAATCTAGCAACAGTGGCGAATAACTCAAATGTAACTCAAATTAAGACTTTCCGTTACTTTTATTAACACTATTCTATTATCAGATTTTTTTTCATTACAATTGATGTATATATGTACCTTAATTCATCAAATACAGTATTTGGTTTGGACATGGTCTCATGTATCTCCGAGCTAAAATTTTTCAGTTGTTTGAAGCTTTCGCAATATGAAATAACTTTAATTATTTATTATTTTGCATTATGTAGTACATAAATAGCATTTGTAAAACATTATATAAACCGCAGCAGCAAGGCATTATTATCTACTGTGCCCCGCTGTTTCACCCGCTTTAATTTGTAGAAAAAGCTAAGCTCTCTTAAAAGGAATATTTTTTTCACATTTTTCATCGATGCTCCACTTCTGTTGGTCGTAACCTGAAACATAACTACGACCAATAGAAGGGATTTGTTACATATAAGCAATATGACAAGATAGCCTTTCTTATATATTCCTCTATAAATTGACTACCCAACACAAATAATTTTCTATTCGATCGAGTGGTTCCTAGCTTATTATAACAATTTCATCGACTTTATAATAATAGTATAGATTATGGCCAGAGCTATTAAATCATTATATAAACCATAGCAGGAAGACATTCGAATCATTATCAATGTTTATAAACAAGTTATCAATATTTGGTCCGCGGAACGTTTCCGTCCGTTTCACTTTCGTCGTCGAAAGTGAAATTGCTAAGCTCACACGCTTTATTTAACATAGACGGGTAATTTCACGTCGTGAGGACTTTATGGTTTTGAATGCGAAAGTAATTTATTTCCTATTAAAATATGATTTTTTATTTGACGTGAAAAATGTATTTTAGATTTCTTTGTGTGAATTTTTTCTACAATAATTTTCTTTCGTAATGTAAGGAAAATATGGTGAATCAATATATCTGAATTTTATATTAGGCTTAAGTATTGCATATTATTAAAAGAAGAACAGAATAGAATGTTGGACGGATTGTGTTTACCTAGAACCAAGATCTGGCGTTATTAAGGGGAGTTCATTTTCATTAGCAAAACATGTAAATATAATTATTTTGTAGAACTGTAATTTATGCACCTACTAGTTTTGGTAAATATTATATTTCTCGCATACAATGTTGAAAATACCAGTATTTGCTTCACACGGCCCTAAGATCAACAAGTGATGCCTAACTCGATAAAGGTCTTCTTAGGTGAACCTAGCGACCTGGGTTATGACCTCTTTGAAACTATTCTTAAACGTTCAATTGCTTTGACATTGATTTAGAATTTAGAAAAAAAATTAAGAAGGAATTGTATTTTAGCAATTTCAAATGTAGGTTAGCAATATCTAAAAATAATTTCACAAAGCTCAATAAATTCACATGCAATGGACATAGAACTGCGGCTCAGAACCACCTCTCACAATCAACAATCACAATTATTGACACTATGGGGCACAAAATCACATCCGAATCCTGGGTGCGTTCTCAAACCGAAATTCTATGCACAATTATATGACACTTACGTAAATTTTGGCGGTCATTTTGTAGGTTAACTGTCACTGTCAACTGTCACACGCGTACACATGCGCGGGGTAACGCGCGGCGAATGGCGCCCGAGGTCCCGCACAGGCTTTATACCCGCCCCCCCAACTATTATATTAATTACGTTGAGTTTTCACTGAAAAGGCTCGCTTGATCTGGATCTAATGCTTCCTACTTCAATACTCCCAAATTATCAACATCCGTGGATCGAATTTCACAAACTTTGGCTGTAAAATAGAATATCTCAAATTTAAAAGTATAGTTATGTATTACATCATTAAAAAACTAAGTACTTTTGTTAAAAAGGAATTTAATGTATGTTTATTAAATTTCTCTGCATATTAATAAATAATTAATACTGATATTCAAAATCGCTACTTTACGTCCATTTTCGCAAATATGTTGAACTCTGAAGATTAATTTCTTTTTAAGATTCACATTTGTTCAACTTTCCTTTGAAAATCGATGTCAACGCAGCCGGAAAACGGACTCCAAGGGTAAGATATCATGAGTAATTTGTATATTTATAAATATAAGTTTTTTGAATGCTTAAATTATAATCAAATTAATCAAAAGAAGTACACAAACCTACCAGAAGTAGAATGACTACTGTGTTTACAGACAAATTTCTGAATCTATTTCACTGATCATCTCCTTCTGTGCCTACCTGGAACATTTATTTGTATCTTCGAGATTTGAACCTAGGACCTCCGGCTGCGTAACCCACTTAGGCATGGAGGCAGTTAATCCATATCTTTCAAATCAGTATTACAGAGTAAAAATTTTCATGACACTGAGATAACAAATGAAATTCAAGATTTAAAAAACACCTTGACATTATGATTACAAATAAGAAATATCAAAAAAAATATATCTAAAATCTATAAAAATAATTATCACAAATGGATAAATAGCTAAGATGCATCTTGATCACGCCTGCATTTCAATAAACAACCGCATCCAAATCGATTCATCCTTTTAAGAGCTTTTTTCGTGGGGAGTTAAAGATGGGGAATTCACTATGTTACGTTTGACCAGAATTTAGAACATGTTAACCCGGTCAACCCTGTTTTGGCACTATTACGGAACAAGCCACGCCATACATTATTCATTGAACAATGAAACTCGAATGATTTCAATGATTCGTCGACGATTAAGCAACTAACCTTACACTGTAGATAGATATAGGGCGATTTTATCTGAACTTATAAGATATTAGATTTGCAACATTGTATTACTATTAAATTTATATGTCTGACTTTGTGTAAGTAAATTATTTATTTTGTAAACAGACATATCACAAAATAATACAATATCAACAAAAAAACAGTCATATCCCAAAAAACGTTTCATAAATAACATAAAGATCACACAGACGCAACTCAAATAAATACTAGAAAAACACAAGTAGACAAAATATATATTATGTTAAATAGTATAGTGACAAAAATGTAGACTGGAATAAGAACAATAATTATTTTTAAATAAACTTTTAATGGCACGAAAAAACGTCGACATCATACTAAGACTACTTACTTATTAAGTTGTTATTTTATGATATTTTTGTATATTTTTTTTAATTAGTTTTTTTGTAAAAGTTTAATTCTCATAATTATAATAAATTATTCAAGTTAAATTTATTTATTTATCATAGTAAGAATAAAGTAATTTTTTGTTGAAAATAATAAACGAATATGTAGGTCTGAACACGCTCTACCAGTTTAGACATTTTTTCGATATCTTTCATGAGAAAAAGAAAATAGCAAAAAAACAAATTTCACTCCACAAATTTATGATTTTTTTCGATCGATATCTCAATAACGATGAACGATAGATTAAAAATATGAAGCACCTTAACTGTAGATCGTGAAACAGTAATAAAAAACTATTGCATAAAAAATTTCGTGTCTCAACGTAGAACCGAGTTATTATGAAAAAACTGAATTTAACCTTTTTTTTCAAAATGGCGGCTAATCTCCTAGGAAATTTCGGTATACAATTATTCGAAGTACCACAGGAAACCCGAAAGCTGGCTCATATTTCGGCCAACGCGTTAGTATAGCAATACTACGCGGTAATGTAGCCAGTATTTTGGGTACGCACCCTAACAGCTTTGATGAGCCTTTTGTATTTTTGTAAATATATTTAAGTACATTATTGTAAATATTTAATAAAAAAAATATAACAATACCATTAAAAAAAAATTATTCGAAGTTAAGCTTTTATAGGCATTTATAGGCCCCACGTAATATTAAAAATCTAGCTTGTTCGGTTCATATGCATATCTACCCCATTTTTGCCGACATAATGATTGGACTATCTGTAGATCTGTGAATCTGTCTGTGCCACCCCAACTCCGAAACGAACTGTCGATTTTGATGGGTTTTTTGTTGTCTTATTTGTAATCGTAACATCGGGGTCTTTTAAATTGTCTTCAATTTCATTCTCTTACAAACGTTCAATGTACAGACAGGCCGCTTAAACTCGAGTTAGTATATATTTATACGTACATAACCGGATGCAGGGGTCTAAGAGCAAGTCTATTGTTATACTTAATTTCACTTTCGCGCCGCGACATGTCAAGGACACGTTAAACTTCTATCTGTGTAATTAGATCGCAAGCTCACATTTATCTCCTCATCAAATCACCACTAATAAGATCTATTTTCTTTATTTTATATTTTTCTCTTAATCTTATATTATATGTAAGAATCGTTTCTGCTTTGTTTAAACATTAAATACATTCGCTTAACTCTTAATTCATTCAATTTTAATGTATAGGTTTAGGTTTAAAGACATTTATTCTCACTCAATTACACTAATCACTTACATGAGAATACTTAGAAATAAATATGTAAATTAGGTAGTTTGTCATCGCACAAAAAATTAGTATAAACAAAACAAAAAAACAGCAATATGGATTTTATAGAAAATCTAAACAAGAACAGTTGGTATACACGTTAACATTATAAATATTTAGTTACAACTTTACGAGTGATATTTAGTAAAAAGCAGTTGTTAAAAATGTAAAACCACTCGGTACCTACCTAATGTATTAAGTGTATAAATTGACCCATTATTTTATTAACACCAATATTTTCTGAGTAATAATTATAGAGGAGTTGAGTATCTTTCAAAATGTAAGTTTACAACTTGGGTTTGGATACAAAAGCTCTTCACTAATCACGAAATAAATCATTACGTCATGAGATTACTAATGAAGTTTTCGATAAGTTTTATACTACATGGTTACATAATTTCGTAGTAAACATAAATAAGTCCTTTATAAAACGTTGGTCCACGCATGTCTGATACCTTAACCATTTGTGCGAATCAACATCGACAATGCAAGGTCGGCCCACGTCCGGCTGTCTGTCCGCTGTCGATTTTGTACGTCTACCATACTACCGCAATTAATTGTGGGAATTACATGTAATATACTACAATATCTTAAGAATCCAAAGCTCTCAACAATTCATAGTCGCTTTAAATCCCGTCTTAAGTAAACTTTGAACGAGAAAGAACTCTTTTTAACCCCGAAGCAAAATATAGGTAATGGTCATGTCTGTGGCATCGTCCCGCCTAAATAAATGGACCGATTATGATAGGTTTTATGTTTGAAAGACGAATGTTATGTGATCGAGGTGGTTCTTAGCAATTTTTTAAAAATGTTTTCAATTTCACTTGATATTACTGAATTTACATTTAGCATACTTTGCATAGATATACATAAATTCGCGTTTTACGTCCAAATATTTTAGAAGGTATAGCAACTTCTTGAGTTTGAGTTGGTAAGGATATCTTTCCTATATCCGATATAAGTCAACAGCAATAATATTAATTAACAAATACCGTTGTCACGACATTGCATAGATTCGTTACGGTCGTGCTTTATGGAAAAAACCTTTGAGCGTGAGAAATAAGACAGGGGCAGATAAGATAAAATCAATTTGAAAAAGATATACTCATTTTATTTTAGACACATCATCCAATCTGATTATTTATCAGTATCAGTACACATTATAAATCAGAGTTCTGTATCTGTCTGTTCGCGCTAATCTACGGAGTGGATTTTCATGCGGGTTTCATAATGAGAGAGGGATGAAGCGAGTCCCAAAGAGAATTTATGTATGAATATGATTGAAATATGGTGAAGATTGTCGACAAATAGTAGTTTAAATGAATGATCGGACTTAGAGATAGTTGTGTAATTTTATTTTATTTTATCCTAACAACTGCTTAGATTCTAGAGCACTTCCCGTGATTTTATAACGATTTCGATGGGCTAACAATAAAATACCTAGTTGGCTTGTCATCCAGGATGCGTAAAAGGTCTTTGCCTCTATTAAAAAAATATTTTTTATTCTGATTTTACATTCTTAGCATTGCATTCATATAATAACCTATTAAATCGAAAATCATATCAGGCCAATTAATTCTATCAACACACTTTCGTTATATGCAAAGGTAGGTCACCTATTGCAAATCCTGGCAAATTAGCAACATCGATGACAGATGTCAAAGCACTCAAAGCAAGGCAACACCTCTGAATAATTCAAGCAGCGACCAAGTTACGATACACATACCGAGACGAATAACTTTAGTGAGGCTTGGATTACAAACAATATAGAGAAATGGAAATATCGCCCTTATTTACTAGAGTTAAAGGCCTTGTTTTGCTCAAAAATATGCATTGTTTCAATATGTGGAAGGTCCAGGTATGTCAAGGACTGAGTAATCCGAGTAAAATCACTTTCTTTGCATACAGAGGACGAATTGACACAAAGTCCGTGTGTGGATGACAACGGCAATGATAAGTGAAATTTAGGGGAATTTAAAAAACTCACAAACATTTGAATTAAAAATAAGGATATCTCGTAAACGGATGAAACAATTTTCATGAAATGTAGCTAAGATCCATCTCGACCAAGTTCTTTCAAACAAAGAAACCGCTTCGAAATCGGTCCATTCGTGAAGGTGACACAAACTGACACAGAGACGCAGTCACTAAGACATAACAAAGAGGGGCTTTTTTCGTCGGGTTTAAAAATGTTGGTGTTCATTTCTTATAACTTTTTTCAAATTTTAATAACATATTTCAGTTTTTGTAGGGAAAGTTTGAATATCTCTGACCACACAATCAAGATAGTTTTATTGGTACATTTGAACATGAACGCCCACGCTGACATATCTAGAGGATCGGTACAATGCCCATATATTCCCACTTATCTTACAATTACAAAACACACCAACGTACATTCTCAACTCTAAACTTGCTTATGAAAAGAGAACAGCGACATTTAATCCTATACATACACATCTAACTCTTTTCTCAACTTTAGTTTTAAAGTAAAGGCGTATTTATATAATTTAACCGTCTATAGCTCAGCTGGTCACGCCACTAACATCTAATGCGTATTATACTCTAATCGTCTTGGGTTAGATTTTGGAATATAATATCTAGGTTTAGAAACATAGATATTATATTCTGTAAAGATAAACCCATGTCATTGTCCTATATGTTTAAACTATTGTATGCCCATTGTTCATGTTTTTTGTTTAGCTTAAGGTTAGCATTTAGGATGTTTGGGTGCTACATATAAAATAAATACCTAAATAAATAGAACTAACTGATCAACTAATTACTTATCTATAAAGAGAATTTTAATTGAAACAATGAAGAAAATGGATTTGTCTAAATACATTAAGAGTGAGTTTGCCTTTTTGTTATGCACACTTAAATTACCCACTAAAGAATGGGCTCTTGTCAGTTTTATACAATACATTTTATAATAAATTCGATGCAGTATATTGTTTACTTAAAAACTCTTTCAGAAAGTACCAAAAACTTAATGTCTTTTAAATATTTGATATACCCTGTATGACATACCCTGTCTCAACTCTCAAAAACCAATAGACAGCAATCCGTTACCAAAAAATGCCATAGAAAATACAAAATCAAAAAAATATATATATAAATCAATCAATGATGGACGGATAATTCAAAATTCCTAATATCATTTAAAGATGAATGACATGAAAACGAACAGCCAGCCAAAGAACACGGGCACGGCGTGTTTCAAAACTTTTGTGAAAAAGTTCCAGAAAGTGTTAAATTCTAACAGTCACAAAGCTGATTGGAGTTATGAAATACATCTTTGTAATATTGCAGCATATATCGGGGCTCTCGTAGTGACAATCGTTATCTTTCGTTCCTTATACTTATTGTATACAAAGCCAGAAGGAACTTAAACAGGTATTTAAGTCTTATTAATTCATTTTTACTATTAAATTTTATTAACAATTTGCAACAAAGATTAAACACAAGTTGAGGGCAATTTAAAACACCTCCCGACGTGTTAATTACAAATAAGAATATTGGTTGTTAGTTGTAAAAGTGGTAATAATTAGTCCATTCATTTAGGTACTACGATGCCAAAAACATACATACAGACACATTAATCACAATATAACACCCCTCTTAAGTGTCCCTAATAGATGTAGATATAATGAATTAGTCCATTGAAATGTTACATTTTTTAGGCCTAACCTTGCGTTTTTTAGAGGACGCAATTTTATTTTTTTGATGTGTAGGGGGGGTCAGTGTAAAGCTAAAACCAAGTTTGTGGGGTCGCCACCCTTGTCCCACGGCCGCCATCTTGAAAATAGGGGTTGAAATGGTTTTTACGGTATATCTCTTAAACTATTAATTAAATAAAAAATTTTTTTAACATTTTCTATTGCAAATTAAATTCTCTACAACTTTGATTCAGTAACTTTTTGTCGTAGAACTATAAATAAAAAAGTTATAAGTGAAAATGTTCAGAAATTGGAGAAAAATATAATAATTAATTATTAATAATATTGCAAAATTTACAATTAAACAAATTATAGCAAAATAAATAAAAAAAACACAATAACTGATGATAGTTATACATTAAGTATTAAGTGATACATTATTAGTACACACGTATAATATAGGTATAGTTAAGAGTATTGAAAAATAGTACTTACTTCGGAGCGCTGTAAAACCTTAGCTATTGCCTTAATGAAAAAATGTTGTTCATAAAAGTTGTTCCTCAAAAAACGATCTACAAAAATGGTTTGATATCATTTTTTCGTAAAATGATTTAAAAAAAAGTTATATCGAAAAATATTTTTTTTTTCTCCAATTTCTGAACATTTTCACTTATAACTTTTTTATTTATAGTTCTACGACAAAAAGTTACTGAATCAAAGTTGTAGAAAATTTAATTTGCAATAGAAAATGTTAAAAAAAAAATTTATTTAATTAATAGTTTAAGAGATATACCGTAAAAACCATTTCAACCCCTATTTTCAAGATGGCGGCCGTGGGACAAGGGTGGCGACCCCACAAACTTGGTTTTAGCTTTACACTGACCCCCCCTACACATCAAAAAAATAAAATTGCGTCCTCTAAAAAACGCAACCCCAAATGTAACTTTTCAATGGACTAAATAAAATAGAAATAATCCTTCCACAGAGCAAATATTTGGAATCGATTTCTAATTTTCTTTAGGATAAAAAACATGATATGTATAGTTTCTTTAAAGCAAATTTTATTTTGATTGTAAATAACAGAGACCAATAATAAAAATAAACAGTAACAAATCATATCGTCTAATAAATATTTTTTTTTTTTAAATTTCAGTTGAATTTTTCAAAAGTACCCAATAAAATTTATAAATAATTTATATCGAACTTGTTTTCAGGATGACCCAAAAGAGACTAAAACATACAAATGTTTTTTAGAAAACAGACAAGAATGGCTCGACTGAAAAGGGCAATATATATGAAAACACGAAATGGGGCTAGAACTATATACCTCGCTCAGTTGGCTAACCTCGTTTGGGGAACTTGCATACTCTTTGTCATATTGATTATATTAAGACTCTTCTATATAAAGTGCGTGAAGAACAATGAACCCGTCGAAAACGATAACGAATATTAAACTTGGCTTTTAGACATCTACTATTATATTATGTATATTGAAATGACAATTGTCATTGTCATGAAAAAGTCATACAAATTTATAAAGGAAGTGGGTGTTGAGAACTAAGTATCTTATCTACACCTTGTCCAGAAGTCGACACATCATCACACAGTCGAAAACAAATTCAGTTCGGAAAGGACACCTTCAAGTAAATTAACATTTAATTCATGAAATTTGGAAAGAAATAATGTATCTATCATAAAATCATAAAATATAATTAAGATGCGTCAATTGTAATTTAAGAATTGATGCAAAGTTATTGTTTTCGACCCGAATTTGTTTTCGTCTCATTGCGAATATCTCAGTCTACACACGTGTAAGTTAATAAGACATTTTCAGAAAATATTAGATGAAGAAAGGTCTTTCATTTATTAGGTACTTACCTACTATAATCCCTACAGTAGCAGCAGTTGTTATACTTAACCCGCATTGTAACATTAGTTTAAATTTATTTGGTGCGCCATTTTACTACGCAAAAGATTTTTGCGTTGATAAATTTTGTTTTGTCTGGGTTAAAAATAACATGCAGTTATGTTTATTTGTGGCTTCTTAACTCTAAAGAAATGCACCGATTGTGGTGAATTATTTATTTTCTCGAAAACTGACCTGATCAAGAGTGAGTTACTTTCATATGTGGTGGTTTTTTAATTTCCTTATTTCATTTTTATTAAGACTACACAACCCTTTGCCCGCAATTCCACTGGATATTTGTATTGAAGTAAAAAATATATTTATTCATATAAAAGTGAATTCCCGTAACCCCTCATGAGGCATGGGGCAGACATATTTCTGTATCTGTTTCACTTTTCACAATAGAAACATTTATTTGTCCCACCGGAATTCGAACCCAGCATCTCTAACACACAGACGCGTTATGTTAGCCACCGAGACGGTTAAATTTATAAGTTATTCATATTATATGATCACATATAAAGTTATGAACGTCACTGAAATATAAGTTTACAAATTTGAGAGGAGCAGCCAAGAAACTCAGTCTGTTCTAATTCTCTGAGTTCTGACCATGTTCATCATGATCATGAATCTATTCCCAAGCGCAAGTATTTTTCAAATAATTT
Source organism: Aporia crataegi (assembly GCA_912999735.1). Classification (NCBI taxonomy): domain Eukaryota; kingdom Metazoa; phylum Arthropoda; class Insecta; order Lepidoptera; family Pieridae; genus Aporia; species Aporia crataegi. Next base: position 8,797,259 of record OU538743.1, read on the forward strand.
ATGATTTGTCATAGATGCGAGATTTTTCTGGGATAATAATAGTAGGTTAATTTATCTTGAACTTGAAAAGTCAGTGATGCAATAAAGGTTTAAATTAGAGAACCAGTTCGACATCCTGTGTCGCTTTTAATTACCCATTAATTCAAGTTATAATTATTTGACGGAACTTGAATGTCATCCACTTTAGGTTTAAATGCTAACTGAAGTTACTTTTCGTCATTTGTTGTTACAATGTCATGTGAACAGGATATTAATATTTTAATGTTTTTAATAATGGAATAATTTAAAAAATTAGTGCTTTAAAATGTTTAATTTTCAAATAATCATTGAAGACAGAATAAATAAGCGGAATAAGATGTTTAGGATAAGATTGGAATAGATTCTTTATTGGCGATAAATGAGTCCGTTGCACACAGTAACTTTTATAGAACGTTGAATGAATTATTGTATATTGTATTGTGTGCAATTAATTGTAAATAAATCCAAAACCATCCCATAAATGAATGAGTATATCTTCGTAAATAGGTCCACACGTCCATGAACTACAATGCCGCAGACCGACACACAGCCACGTCAAATATATAACACCCCTCTTTTCTCGTCGGGGGTTACAAACTAAAAAGTGAGGAAAAAGTACTATTTTTTTACAATTGTTAAAACGGCATGATATTGAAGAATATATCCGACCAAAATGTATATAACCCTAAATATGTCTATCGAAAGCCGTTGATTTATAATAGATCACCTAACAATACATTACCTTGACCTGATCAGTGACCAGCGTCTTGTTATTTATCGTGTATTGGATCATTAGTTTCGTTGAACGTAGGCGTCCAGAAAACGAAACAACGTGAGAAAACTTTCGTAATCAAATCAAAATAACCTTTATTCAAATATGCTTCTACAAAAGGTACGTTCCACTAAACGCCCGTGTTAGCAATTTATTTATTTACTATTTAAAATATAATAGATTTAATTTATTTACTATTTAAAATATAATGGAAACTACACTAAACATAAAACATAATAATACAGTAAATACACATAATATACACGTCATCCAATGCCTATTTACTCAAAATACACACCAACAAGCCAATCAGGTGTGACAATTCGTTATATAAGATATAGCTATGTAGGATTTTATATAATCCTGAAAAGGGTGTGCGGAGCCCCAGCCTTGCTGCTCCACCGTGAACTCCAGCTCACAACACACTGAGTTCTCCTATTTACAGTAGTAATACATTATTACAACATCATATTTATCAATATTTAAACACTATAAATAACACAGTAAATACAAAGTAAATAACGAACAAGTTACTTAACTTACGTGTCTCGATAGTACCGCAGCTCACAACAGGGAATGGCCGTGCTCTGCCTGGCGGCGCCCTTTTATACCAATTTTTGACCACCCACGAGGGTAGTTCGAGATTGTTCGGATATTCAAAGGTTTTAGTAGTTTCCACGACGAATAATCCACAACCGAGTATTCTTATCTATTACCCGCAACGATTGTAACACCCTCTGTATCGTTCCACCTAAGGCCCGTGGTCGTCGAGAGCGATTTTAAAATCTTATATAATCATAACTTAGTATAGTAAGTACAAATTATTTAAATCAAATTTAACTTAGTACAAAAGTAAGTATGTTTCTGAATAGATAGTGAATTTGTAAATATATCTGAGATATTCTCATCAGTAGGTACATTTAAACACTAATCCCTTATTCACTAATTCCTTTATGTAGTGATATTTTATTTCACCATGCCGCCATATTGCGAGCACTCAGCGCTCAAGATGTGCGTTCCACCTATAACATTCGCCTACAACGAAACGGCAGTTTTAGCGATCGTGGTCGATGGCGTTGCGGGCGTTAAGTGGAACGTAGCCATAGCATATTTGAATCGTTTCTTTCATCTAATCACAAGAATGGTACCTACTAGGTTGTGGTAGTGCTAGGAGGTTATAGCGATGGCACAACAGAAGACACAATTACACAGATACAAAAGACAGAATAGACACAAATAGAATTTCAAAACATAGACTGTATTCCTAAACGGTGTACAGTGAAACGGCTAGTCAACTTTTCAAAATTGTGAAACAGATGCAGGAATGTCTGTCAAATGCCTACTAGGATTATATGATCTCAGAAATTTATATGTTCTAAGCAAACCTTTAAATGTATTTAAAACAAGTAAAACTTACGTAAGTATTTTTCATATAGGTATATAGCCTGTAATACCTCAATGAGCGCATAAATTACCTCTTTACACTCTTGAGTAATAACATGTTAGGATTAACACATAATTCATGTAATATTCACGTAATCCCTGAAAAAATTTCCTATTAAAAAATACGTAAATATATTATTTTATATACAAATTTAGTGGTATAAACAATTTATGTTTATCGATATCTATGCAACTTTAATGCGCTATTAGTAATTTATATTTATGGTCAGTCCATTTAATAAATAAAAGCAAGTAAAGAGATCTGATAAAATTTTAAATTGTATAAAATAAAATAATAATGTAAAATTATTTATGTCGTGCTTTACGTATCGCGTGTTGCATATGGTCCTGGGTTGAAAGCCCGGAGAAACAAACATTTTACTTGGATTGGGAAAGAAGGCTAACCTACTTGCCTTACGGGATTTCAAACTGAATTTCAGTTTCCAGTTCATATAAATAAGCACATATTTAATAGCCATTAGCTCTTCAGTCAATATAGCAAATGGTCATTATAGTAATTAGGTAAGGTGAAGGTTCGACCCCGTCACGAGCATTGTTTCCAGATAAACGTGACGTCACTTCCTCTTTACAGCGAAATTTAGACGGATTTCGAGTTTCTCGCACGTTTTGTTCGAGAAATAGTACGCTATCATCACAAGCAATAATCGCCATAACATTATCGTATAAAATTGTTTACATATAAGCAAGAAATAAAATCTCATCTACGATTATATCATACGAGATTCGCCAATGACTTATTGGTTAGTAAGAAGATTCTTGCTTATGAGAATCTCGAGTTGTCTAAACACGATCTCGATTTGTTTGCTTTAAAATTCTGTTTACATGGATACAATCAATATTCCATGCGAGGCAAAAATCGGCAAAGGTAATCGCGAGAGGTGTGAATGTTTAGGCGAAGATTTTTAAAATATTTTTTCAAGCTGGCCAGAAAAAGCTCAAAGATAGCATACGGACTTGAGCCTATAGTATTCTTACCATACTCATACATAGATACACAATTAACTAGATCAACACAGTAAACAATTATACCAGAAATACTGGGATGTAAGCACATGTACACAGCCCCGTGTAATCTTGGCAGGACACAACCACAAACTCACAAGAACACTATTGGGAACACATAGATACCAACAACGTTAAATAGTAGAGTTAATAACAGGACACAACACATTAAATAGTCATATTTTAATAGAATAGAACTGATAGCTCCATGAGCAGAGCGTGCATCAAAGCAGAAGAAGCAACCAAACACATCCAACTTGATTGTAAACAAGGAGGAACATACACGACAAAACATTTAGGGTCTCCGAGCACCGTTCATGAAGCGGTAAGCAATCTCAAAGCATCGCTGAACTTCGTGAAGGAGTTGGGGTGGTTAGAACAGCGCTACCTCCGTATTTCACGCAAAGAAGGCATTAGTTGTCGATTTACGAAAAATGCCCAGAAAACTAATTTAACTATTGCCCTTTAAAGTCTTTATATACTTACTAGCTGACCCGGCAAACGTATGCCATATTAATTTTTGGGATGGGCTACCCTTATCACTTAGGGGTATGAAAAATTGATAGTAGCCGATATTAGCCCGATCAGACCTACTGCACATAAAATTTGGTAAAAAACAGTAAAGCCGTTTCGTAGGAGTAAGGTAACTAACATTGTGACACGAGAATTTTATATGTACTTATATAAAAAATAATTATTTACGCATCTGCAGGTGTTTTCCTATCAGTTTTCAAAGGATATTATGTAACTAAAGCAGTATTATTCAAAGTGTACATACACATAGTTTTAATATTAATGAGAGAGCAAGAAAGTAGAAACTATAAGTAAGTAGATATAGGTAGATAGTTTATACTTTATAGTGAACTAAATAAAACGTGGTTTGCATTGTAAGGTCGAGATACCAAACTATTAGTCACAATTACCGGATCTAGTAGGTACTTTAATAAAACTAGTTAGATTTGGCACCACCTTCGGTTTTATTGACCATAATAATATAATGCGATTTGCGAAGTTTGTTGAAATAACGTGGACGCATTGGTAGGTACTTATACGATTTAAATAATGTACTTAGGTTTACTGAAGTACATTATCACTCTTCGAACTTCACCCAATAATTCAGGACTTGCACGAAAATATAGAATTACATTTTCAAAACTAATTTTGTATATTACAAAATATCATAAATTGATATAACATTAAAATATTACGAACGATTAAATTAACGAATTTTACATCAACAGTTTACTTCGGCTGATTCAAACAGGGATTTTACATAAAAGTCAAAGCATCAAATTAGATTATTCCAGTTATTTCAAACTACATTTGTGGTTGCTATGCTGATATTTTTTGATTTAATTCCGCCCTCGCTCAAGTCTAGGACGAGGAAAGGACTAAGCTAAGGAGTAAGGAGTAATTAAGGAGTAAGGACTAGGAGAATAATAGAGCAAACATTTATCTTATTTTGACTTTGATAGATGACAACAAAACATTTGGCATTTACATCTCAGAGGCAGCAAGTAAGTATCTACGTAGAGGACTTAATTTGGCATTAGCTTATTGACATCTGCTGCTTAAGTTGACTATTGACATTTGACAAACATAGCTTATACTACATGTGCATTGTGCGATGTCCGGTGTGTCTAAAAAATCAAAATATTTGTTAAATTTTTAGAAAGGACAGGAATTTGTTGTTCTAATTAAACGATTTAATTCCTGTAATACAACTAGGTCAGTATTTCAAACACATAAATTAAAACATAATCACTAAGTACGCTATCCTTGCCTAATTAAATCGATTATAATAACATTGGGTACGGTACGAATGTAGCACCGCTTCGTTATGAAATTTAAACAATTTAAAAGTAAGAAAGCGGAGAGTATATTTTTAATGATATCACTTTTAATTTATAGGTTTCAAAGGTAAAGAAATCATATCGCATAAGAACGATGTCGATGCCCCATAGTAGTTCAAGTACAACAAGCTCAAGTACGAAGCGAAAGGAAATCTATAAGTGAGTATTTTGAATCTGACATAGTACCAGAATAAACTGTGTGTGAAGAAATCCCGTAAACCCTTTGTGGGGCAAGAGGCAGACAATATATTTGTGTAGATTTCACTGTGATTGTTTCTTTCACAGCAAATTGAGGTATGAAAATCTTTGTGGTGGAGTTTAAATTTTAATTACCTAGTTATTTTGTAATTCATTGTTTACCAGATATAAAGTGACTATACATTAATTTCCAACTCATGTAAACTTCAGATACCAAGCACCATGGCCTCTCTACTCAATGAACTGGTCTGTTCGTCCTGATAAGAGATTTAGATTGGCTCTTGGAAGTTTTGTTGAAGAATACAATAATAAGGTAATTAATATTAATGAGAGTATCCAATAGTTAACAATATATATAGTTGACTGAAGTGTTGATCATTTCAGGAAACTATCTGATGATTTTCATTATAAAAATACCAATATATTATATTTTACTGGATTATTTTATTTATTAAGACTTAGTTGAATAAGAAAGAAAACAATACAGAAGCTACTTACCACTAACAAGCAATATATGTAATTTTGTATTGAGTCCCTGAATAGATTTGTTTTTATATTTATTGTTTGTACTTAATTTAAATTAATAAACATTTATACCATAGATAAGTAAGAAATATATTTTATAGGTACAAATTATATCTCTTGATGAAGAGACAAGTGAGTTTAGTGCTAAGAGCACTTTTGACCATCCATACCCGACTACTAAGATCATGTGGATACCAGACAGTAAGGGTGTTTACCCAGACTTACTGGCCACAAGTGGTAAGTAATAGCTGTTAAAGCATATACACACACAGTATAGTAAAAGTAGCCTTTTTTGATTAAATTCATTAGCTCATACTCTGTGATGATGAATCAGTCAGTGAATCAATAATTTAATTTTTTATAAGCTTTAGTCCCTTACTGTTTTAAAATTTACAAGTAATATTGTAATCAAACAGAATCTTTCTAAACATCACACTGTGCCAAACTGAACTATGCCTATTTTAATGAGTTACCTACCATCATTTCAACTTATTTTTTCTTAAAATTCTAAAAAAGTTATAAAAATGTTTTCAGGTGACTATCTCAGAATCTGGCGTGCTGGTGAACCTTACACCCTATTTGAATGTGTACTGAACAACAACAAGAATTCAGACTTTTGCGCACCACTCACTTCATTTGATTGGAATGAAGTTGATCCAAACCTTATAGGAACTAGCAGTATTGACACCACATGCACTATTTGGGGCCTGGAGACGGGACAAGTACTTGGAAGGGTTAATGAGGTGTCCGGACATGTGAAGACACAACTTATAGCCCATGATAAGGTAATTTTTTAACTCAATTTAGTCTTTGTTTATAAAAAATTTAGACCTCATATTATAGTCTAGTCTGATTTTTAATTCCACGGAATTATGATAGCTGTAATTTTTTTACAATTCAGATTTAGAATGTAAATTTTAATTTTATTGTACAGGGATTCCTGTAATAGAAAAAAAAACTTTAATAATTAAAGTAAGTTCAATAATATTCTTAGTTTTTACTACTACTCATGAAAAGTTTATTTTTAACCGACCTTCATTTATTTTTCTAAAATGCTTTCCATTTTTTGTGGATACATTTCAAAATTGGCAACACTTCTGAAATGTCATAATTCCGTGAAATTAAAAGTCCAAGTATGTATATATGTTTTTCGTTTGCAGACTTTAATGCCCCTATTTGTATGGCACCTACTGTTGTTTTTGCATTATCATCCTTTTTTCCTATCTTTTAACTAACTTAATTTAAAACAATGTTAATTTTATAGTCTATTCTTTTGCAGTCATTATTGTATTTTCCGTAATGGCGATGCATTTTAAAATGCTTGTAGTTTGGAGTTTTACAAATTTTTAATGTGTCTCATGGTAAAACCAAATGAATAAATACATAATAATATGTAGCGGTATACGTGGCTACAATTTGCTGACTTCTAGTTTTGATTTATTTCGTAATTTGATGTAATCTACCTACTTTATTTTGTACACTTACCCGCATATTTTTATTTTTGCTATTGTTTTATTACCATTACACCGTCCGGCTTAATATTAAGTTCTCACTGTAAGCGAATTGTATTCTTTAATGAGAATAAATAATTCTTTAACCATAATTTAATATCGTCGCTTCAGTCGTCTCCGCATCACCATTATGATAGGTCGCTAATAATATTTTAAAATTATGTATTTTCTCAATGTACCGGTACCAGAAATAAATCAGTAAAGTAATGGATATTATTAATTGGAATGTCCTCCTGCCACATAAATATATATCAATACCCTACAAATATAACAACGAACCAGTAGTTTATTGTAATTATAAGCCTTTTTTGCGTGTACACCCCTGTGAGCTATTTAATAAATAACTAAATGTTTCAGGAAGTATATGATATAGCCTTCAGTCGAGCGGGTGGTGGTCGCGATATGTTTGCTTCTGTGGGAGCAGATGGCTCCGTCAGAATGTTTGACTTGAGACATTTGGAACACTCCACTATAATATACGAGGTAAATAATATGTTTGAATTAAAGTGACCCTCTGAAGTGAAATGGCACATCTGCACGTTGTGCCTGAGGTCCTGGTTTCGGACAAACAAATGTTTTTGTTGGATAGGTACATAAGTCTAATCAACTCCTTGTCTGTTAAAATAATTATTAAATAACAAACATGAAATGTCTTCCTTTTGCATTTATTTGCATTATTGGGGCTACGTAATTATTAGTGTCGAAAGGAATATTTATTTTTTAAGAATTTTTCCCCGTTTTTACATCATTGATGGTTCGCTCCAATTGGTCATAGAATGTTACAAGTAATATAGCTAATTTTATTTTCAACTACTGCTACGAATTTTTCAATTTGAGACAGTAGTTCCTGAGATTAGCGCGATGAACCTAATAAGCTTTATATTATAAAACTATAGATAACTTATTAAAAAATGATCAATATAAAATGTTTTTGTAGGACCCTCAACACACTCCCCTGTTGCGTCTGGCGTGGAATAAGCAAGATCCTAATTATTTAGCTACGATTGCAATGGATGCTTGTGAGGTGATAATTTTGGATGTAAGGGTCCCGTGTACTCCCGTTGCTAGATTGAACAACCACAGAGCCTGTGTTAACGGTATCGCTTGGGCCCCGCACAGGTAATATTTACACGTCATACTAGATATTTTAACTTTTTGTGAGGTTTACAACAATTAAAGTTGATGACAATTTAAAAAACCTGCGACATGATATACCTGACATAAAAATATCTCATAAATGGATGAATCAATCTTGAACACGTCAGCTTTCTAACAAATAAACCTCATCGAAATCGGTCCATTCGTTTAGGAGCTTAACTTAAATGACACCGACACACAAAACCACAGATATAACAAACTTATATAACACCTCTTTTCGTTGGTGATTAAAATTAAAACGTCCAAAGTTCTTTCAAAAAGTCATGCAAATACGAATTTATTTATTATTTGATCAAAATCTGAAATCGTTAGCATAAATAATTATACTCCATACTTATATTTTCCAGCTCCTGCCACATCTGTACTGCGGGAGATGATCACCAAGCTTTAATATGGGACATTCAACAAATGCCCCGAGCTATTGAGGATCCCATTTTGGCCTATACAGCAGCTGAAGGGGAGGTCAATCAGATACAATGGGGAGCTACACAACCCGATTGGATTGCTATATGCTACAACCGACACACCGAGATACTAAGGGTTTAATTATCCAGGTTATATTTAACTAAGACGAGGCTCTTATTTAGCGGCCAATGTATTAAAAGAATTTTGCTTGTAAATTGGTTACTATTGGCTCTTGTGTTTTTCTGAAAATACAATTTTTCAATAATATATAAGTGGTCTGATAATCTCTATTGGACATGGCGTAAGACATACTTCTGTATCCGTTCCACAAATTTTTTCTAAAGTTCAGCAGGATCAATTAAGAGTAAAGACTGGAAGTTTGTGTATCTGTTTCATTTATTTCCTGGGATTTTTTTGAGAAAAAATGTCGCAAAAATGTATTTTACATAAGTCCTCCATTAAATGCGCGTTGCGAAAGATATTTGATCCGATTCCTAGGAAAACAAAAAAATGTTTATACTTTACTAGGGTTTATTCACTCGTTTAAATATTAACTTAATAATGGACTACAAATATAAGCAAAACTTTTGTACTTGAATGATCAGGTGATAATTTGACATTTATTTTTTGTAAAAAGTTGCTTGTGACTGTTTTAATCCTTTTTCCCCTTTCTCAAGCTCTAGTCTAAAGTTCAGTGGTTTAAGCGTGAAGCGTAACAGACAGATATAGTTACTGTCGCATTTGTAATATTAGTAGGGATGGGGATGATTAAAAATGTCACCTTGGTCCAAGTTTGTATTTGAAACATTTGTTCCCATTTCTGATCCATTTAGAAGTCAGAACTATTGTTTAGTACCAAGTACCCTACAATTTTCAAAACAGGTTCATCAATCTTAATATATATAAATTACGTGTCACGTTGTTTGTCCGCGATGGACTCCTAAACTACTTAATTGATTTTAATCAAATTTGCACACCGTGTGTAGTTTGATCCAAATTGAAAGATATAGCTTACATCTTAATTTATAGTCGCAATATTATTTTATTGCAAATTCGTTTCCTCATACATTTTCTATGGAATGACGTTTTAGGTGATACGTTATTATTCGGCACTTTGAAGCAATACGAAGTTCGCGGGGTAGTATCTTTATAAACTTCAAAATGGAATTTTCTCTTGGAATTTGTCATTTATACTTAGACATATACATTATACTTTTCAAAAGTATTTGAAGCACACAAGATTGAGGTGATGTATTTAATCGGATTAAATATCCTTTATGATAAAATTAATATTTAAGACTGATATTGGAGTTTTTGTTAAAAATTAAGAAAAAATGTAGTTGTATTTCAAAATTTATTAGGCTTTGTAAATAGAGTTAATATAAATAATTTAAATATACTTCTTTATTATAATCAATCCGGTCAAATTAGACCAAAAAATAGGGGTGAAGTTACACAAATTTGCAACTCTTTCAACCTTTTGAATCGTTATATATCTCAAAAACAGTGGCTCTTAGGAAAAAAGTACCTTGATATTTTTTATAGAGAATTATCTGATCTACAATTTTTATCCAGGCTATTTTATGATAAAACTTACTGTTTTGCTGAAAATCGCGAAAAACACGTTATTGTGAGGTTTGATTTCATTTATGATGGTGTTTTGAACAATCCTACCAATTTTCAGCTGGGTGCGAATTATTGTAATGTCTAAATTGACCGGAGTAATAGTATCTTTTATATCAATTAAATCGAGCAATCTTATCTTCTTTAAAGAAATTAATTCTTTTAAAACTGTTTTTCTAAAAGGATAGAAAAATTATTAAAAACTGACTGGCAACTTTGATTGTGAAACAGTTACTTTTATTCATTCCATTGGATCAGTTCTTTAATAGTAAAAATGACTTTATAAATAACAACAATATAACATAACACTAAACCTACTTTTATTTGTGGAGAATTGTTCACAACTTTTTACATACTTTGTTGCTCACAATTTGGATTATTTTAATATAAATGTAAGTGGTTCACAGTCATTGTAACATTCTTGTTAGTTTTTTACTATAATTATTACCTAGGATAATTTAGATGTTTTAACTTAGGAAATAAGTTATTTATATCACTTAATAATAGGGACACATTTCTTACTGATTATTATTATAAAATAAAAACAAAATTATATATTATGTACCTACATTTGAGTTTTAAGTTTGCCGTTGGCCCAAAGAAAACTCCTGATAAATTCTAAGTAGCGACTGTGGTGTTCGTGGCGTAAAGTCTTTAAGTACATTCTCAAAATGTTCCATATTTACAGCGGGGCAATTCAAATCCTTTTCCAGTGCCTGTAGTGCTGCTTCATGACAAAGTGCTTGTAATTCTGCACCAGAAAAACCGTCAGTTTTAGTTGCGAGATAATGGGTATTAACATCATCAGTGACACTCATCTTTGACATCTTTAGTTCTATTATTTGCAATCTAGTTTCAAAATTTGGTAATGGGACATAAATAAGTCTATCTAATCTTCCTGGTCTCAGTAGAGCCCTATCCATCCTATCTGGACGGTTGGTTGCTGCCAGTATTGTTACTGACTTTAGGGGCACAACACCGTCTAGTTCTGTCAAGAGTTGCGCCAATACACGCTCATGTACATTGGCTTCTCCCATGCCCCTCTCCCCTCCAATCGCATCCATTTCATCAAAGAATATAATTGATGGTGCTACTTGACGTGCTTTTGTAAACAAATCTCTCACAGCTCGTTCTGACTCGCCCACAAATTTAGAGAACAATTCAGGTCCTTTTATTGACAGAAAATTAAGACCGCTTTCTGTAGCTAGTGCCTTTGCAATCATTGTTTTTGAACATCCAGGAGGACCATAAAGCAGCACCCCGGCGGGAGGTTTAATCCCCAATCTTTGAAAGCATTCTGAATGCTTAAGAGGCCACTCAACAGCCTGACGCAGCTTAAGCTTTAAATCATCAAGACCACCTATATCAGTCCATCGGACATTAGGAATTTCTATTAGCAATTCTCTCATTGCACTTGGCCGAACAATTGTCAAAGCCGTAACAAGGTCCTCTTTTTCAATGACATCACTAGTTCTTTTAATGCATTTTAAAGAAGCTTGAGTACACAAATTAACTAAATCAGCTGCAACATAGCCATGAGCAAAATCAGATATAGTATCAATTTCACAGGAAGACAGTTTACAAGGAAGCCCCGTTAGCAGAACATGTAAGATATCTTTCCTTCGTAACCTATCTGGCACTGGTACTTCTATTTCTTTATCTAGCCTGCCAAAACGCCTAAGCATGGGGTCTATCGCATCTGGCTTTCTGGTAGTGGCTAATATGAAAACACAATTGTTTTCTTCGTGTAATTTATCCAAAAGAGAAACAAAGGCTGATGTAACTCTTCTTTCTTGTTCTGTGCTTGCTGATGATCTTCTGGGACATATTGTCTCTATCTCATCCACAATAACTATGCAAGGTTCACTCTCTGTGGCTTTTGTAAAAAGTTTTTTCAAAGAAGCTTCAGTTTCTCCAAAATATTTACTATATATTGTGGGACCATTGATTTCAATGTGGTTACAATTCAAGTTATCAATCAAGAATTTACAAATGGCAGTTTTTCCAATGCCCGAATGTCCATAAAGCAACAGTCCTCTTGTAGGTTGAAAATGGGCAGCAATACCCACCATATTAAATGATATTTGAATTAATGTTTTAATATCATCAATAATATCATTATATCCTCCAATTTTCTGTGGTTTCTTAACTTTATCTACAACATTCTGATCAAACTTCCAAATTGTGTTTTCAGATAGACAAAACCACATATGTACATCAGATAGAGATTCAGCTTTAATATTTACAAATTCTATTTCCAGTTTTTTAGCAAAATAATAATAAACTAATATACTGCCAATACATACAAAATGATTTTTGAAATGTTCTTGCAATAGGTCAATAATATTACTATCTATTTTGTGATTATTTATTTTAATTGTTACACTAAATGCTAATGGTAACTCTTGTTGTAAAACTGATACAGTAACACTTTTGCTATCACCACACCAACCAGCCGGTAGACCTGAGAAAATAAATGACTAATAATTTATTGCTTGCCAGTGTAAAATACAACTTTTTATGTTGTATGGGTGTACCAATTTTAACTAACCTGCTGCCTGTATGATAACTGCTGCTGGTGAAGACATTTTAGAAGGCCACATTCGTCTAAGTATTGTGGGAGCACCCTTCATTTTAATCTCCAAAGGACATCCAATAACTGCTCCGATTAATGTACCCACAGAGGGATGTAATAAAACAACATTGCTAGGAGCGTTTTCAGGTAGAGAAGCACATCTCTCAATCCATGAAAAAAGCTTATTACCTTCCACATATGGACATTTAATTTGATCCTTGTGACAATTTAAGTCCATATGAACATTTTTATCATTTGTTGGTATTATACAGTTACATTTTTCACATTCAACCCATAAAGTTTTCTTTCCCTGCTTCGGCGGCATTTTGATTCATTAACTTGTGGCGAATTGCGTGCGGCCTCCTTTCTCGTATAACTTATAGCCTCTATAAACTTATAAGCAATAAATAATTTTCATTTATTATTTCATTTAAAATATAATATTATTAAATTTATAAAAATATAGTAATTCTAAACTAACCTAAAAAGATATGGAAATCTTTTTAGATGTAAATTTAAAAAAAAATCACAAAATATTATTTTATGTCTGTGATGTCAGGCTGCGGACAATTGACATATAATGAAACTTAGGGATGACGATCTGAGATCGATTAATCGAAGAATCGATTTTTTAAATCGATATCTAGTACTGAATCGATATTTCACCCTTGAAAATCAACATTCGATTTTATTTAATTTTTTTGGTATAAACCAAAAATGTATTCAGAATTAATTGAATGTACCCGTATTATAAGAGTGCTACCGGCTGCCGGTTAATTATTCAAAAACTCGCGAGATGGCTGTATTTTTGGATTCCTTCACCTTTCTTTAGTAAAAAAAAGTTACGTTTGTTTGTAATATTTGACTTTTTATATCTGTGACTGACATTTCTTATTGCGTCATCATTCATTAAAATTCATATTTGTTATTGTATATAAGATAAGAGATCGTTAAATTATAATATGTATATTGTTTTAAAAAAAATAGATTTATATTACATTATAAACAAAATCTTATTGGCCTCGATTTTTTTTTTTTTTGTGGATCGATTCATTAGGTCACAATTTGAATCGATTTAAAAATCGATGTTTTTCGGAAAGAATCGCCATCCTATTGAAACTCACTAATCACTATGCCTCCTCTACACATCAACAGATGCGTCCGCAGACTCTGGCAGATGCATCCGCAGAAGAATTTCCACGATCTGTCCAGTGTGTCAGTGTCCACAGTTCTGTAGGTCTATCAGTCTATTGATTGTTAACATATGTTCATTCTGAATAGACGCAACTCGCATTCGCACAATAACGTTTAAAAATGGATATTGAGTACTAACTCAAATAAATAAATAAATTTAATTGTTTCACTATTTATTTATTAAGTACATTTAACTACTATTTGGGTATGAATCGCAGTAGAATTATTTTAAAAAAATAGAAAAGAAGGTGGTGTATGTTGGCTATACATAGAAACAGAACAAAGTAAATATCCATTTACAGTAGTCTTAATAGAACAAATAGGTACTTAGTTAAATAATATATTAATTAATACAACATTTTATTTTTGTGATATTTATTTTTAGGATTTCACAGACAGTTTTCAGCTTGATAAAGCTCAATAAACCTAAAAGTTTTTTCGGTGCTCATATTGTTAGTCATTTCGAATGTTTTTACGAGTGCGCCAAGTAGATACGAAAATTAAACCACAAGAAGCACGCGTGCACTCTCAATTCCGACCAAACTGTTGCGTTCGGCTCTCGGCAGACGTTTTGACAGACGCCGGTCGTTCGCGCCAAAACCCTTTGATACGTTCTCGGGTTCGAGGCGGACACGTTAAATACCTACCACAGTGAACAGTCCACAGATACGCAAAATGCAAATCACTCCCTCTACACGTCGGCGGACGCATCCGCAGATGACGTCTGCAGATGCATAATGCATCTGGTGACATGTAAGGGTAATGTGAATCATTAATCAAATATTTTTGAAAATTGAGTAATCTATCAGGACGTGGGAAGTGGGAAGTAGACTAGGAACTGAGAAAGGTCAAAGGTCAGAAATATCAATACCAATTACCACGGCACAAAGATAAAGTATGGCTGATGGCTTAGAACCTGTCTAAAAATAAAAATATACTTATGAACAAGAGTCGAATCATAAAGTTAATTGATTAATAATTATTATACATAGTAATCGTTATCAATATCTGAACGTGTGTGTTGTAAACCAGACTTGTCTTCTCAGTTCTCTGACGCGTTGATTTGATCCAACATTGACGAAAAGATGACTCTCGCTGAGTTTTTTAGTTGTTCCCTGCTAGCTTTTGGTCCGCCGTTAGCGATGTTCGCTATGACCATCGCTCAAAACCCAGTAAGAATAATAATCATGATAGCAGCAGCTTTTTTCTGGCTTTTATCACTTTTACTATCTTCTTTGGTATGGTATACAGTCGTTCCACTTCGGAGCTATTTGTCGTTTGGAATGGTGTTTGCGGTAGCATTTCAGGTAAATTGTTCTGAAATTTTTTATGAATATTTTTCTTTATAAGATATAAAACTTATAATAATGTTTTCTTATATTTTAGGAAGCTTTCCGTTATTTGATATATCTGCTACTAAGAAAAACAGAGGCAGGTCTTAAAGAAATATCAGAGAATCATGAGATAAGCAATCATAAATTGGAGATGGCCTATGTGTCAGGTCTTGGATTTGGAATTATGAGTGGAGCGTTTGCTTTAGTAAATGTTTTGGCTGATTCTGTAAGTATTTTTAAGAAGTATCAGTACAATTTACCAAAACAGTGAAAAGAACTCATATCAGATTTATTATTAATAGCTACCGTTTGGTAAGACTATCTTTAAAGTCTATCCTATTCTACTAATAATAATATGTTATTATTCGTAGATCCTATTTATATAAAGCACAGTGAAAAAAGACAGAAATGTCTGCTCCATTAACCTTCAGTAGGAGGTAAGGGACTTATTTTGCTATTAAAAATAAATCTTAGTGACTTTTTCTAAAAATCATTTCAGGTTGGACCCGGTACACTAGGTCTAAAAAATGGAACAGAATTTTTCTTTGTTTCAAGCGCAGCCATGACCCTGTGTATGATACTACTTAATACATTCTGGAGTGTTATATTCTTCAATGGAATGGATGAAAAGAATATCAAGAAGATACTATTGGTTATTTGTTCACATTTCTTCGTATCTGGAATAAGTTTATTGAACACAAAGGGCCTATATATATTCACAATTTTGCCATCTTACATTATTTTAGTAATCACTGCAATAACAGCGTTTAAGTGTGCAGGAGGAAACATTAAGGTTCTTTTTTAAATTCCTGCCTTGCCAAGACATAAGAAATAATTCAATTAGTTGTATTACTATAATAAAAAGCTATTAGATACTAATTATTATTAGTGCATGCTATGTTCGCCCTTTATAGGTGTGCATATAGTTCTTAATAGTATTTCCTAATTAAGTTTTTTTGTAATACCTCTTGTGGGTGAACCTAAAATAAATTATTCTTAGAAAAATAAGATAGATGTAACATGACCATGTTAAAGCTAAAATTTTACAAAGATCTCTTCTATAAATTTTATTTATTATTATAGAATAGTTATAATTATATTGTGTAGGATAGTAGTATTTGTCTTGACATGTAGCCACAATGTATATGTATTTTAATGTTAAACTGACTAAATAAAATGAGTCACAATGCTATTGGTTTTCTTTTTACTTTATTACTTAACATTAAAAAAAATTACTTAAATTTGAAATATTATTTATCATCCATTTCTTCATTAAGTTGAGTTAATAAAGAGTCGATTGTCCAAACATCATCAGGTGAGTCTGAATCATGAGGTATATACATTTTCAGAACTTCTAAAGCTGCATCAATGCCTTCAACTGATGATGTGATTCCACCGCTAACCTCCGCCAAAGTATTGGCAGTCTCTGTATCTTTTCTCTCAGTACTGAAATGTTAAAATTGTTATTTTAAGACTATCATATTTTATGTCAGTGTCCTTATTACTTACACAGGTGGTCGTGACAATTCCTTTTCTAAAATATCTTGAAATTCATCCACGTCAGGTAATGTAGGAATATCATCAAGTGATTCTGGTGACTTTTTTGGAATAATTAACTCCCTGTAAATAGTAAATACAATTTTATCACACACAATCAAATACAAATTTTAAAAAAGGAAAACTAGTGTAAAAAAATCTTAAGAGTAGGTACCTACTTGGTTTGCAATGGTGGACCTTCTGTCCAAACTCCTACTTTGCGAGGTTCTGGCATCTTATTTTTATCATTCATATTATTAAGCTAGAGATTATTGTTAATTTCTATGATAACTGTCTGAAGAAATAAGATATTACTATCACAAGCAAATGGATTTCTAAATTTTCTTAAGCACAGGTATAATTATACTTAGGTACCTACTTAATATTTTAAAATTGCACATTTATTTTAAATTATTAATACATAATATTATGTGTAGTGTACATTATAAATTTCATTATTTCACTTCTGAAAAGGTATATATAGGTATAGGTATGGTATTATATTATGTAACATAAGTATTATAATATAACGTTTATTAACTTATAAACTGGATATAATTATTTAATACACAAAGTACATTTAATATGTACAATATTAATAATTATTATATTTGTATTTTGTAGTGTAAATAGTGTAAACAAAAAAATTATTAAAAACAGATCACAAGTAGGTATGGACTGGCTGGCATAGATTATATTATAACGAAATAATTAGAAACAATTTAAAATTAGGTACATAGAATACCAAGAATAGTATAAAATTCATCAGTTAAGGCAGTTTTAAATATATCTTATAAAAAATAATTGATTTTATACGTATTTCCTACGAATAATATATGTCATACATACGTATTTCATATAAAATTTAAATTTTATGTTTGATGTTATCATTGCCATCTTTTAACGTTAACATAAAATACTGAACAGAAATGGTTATCCTTTGAAAATATTCTTTTGACTGGAAGTTGGAACATAATGTTTTTATACTTTGATACTAGGTGTCGTTATTTTCAAAATATTCATTCAGTGATCACTTTTTTGTAAAATTTAAAATAAATTAAAACATGTAATAATTATAAATATTATGGTCTTTTAAGGGTAGTATTGTTTGATGTTCGTTATTATTGCGTTTCCATTAAAACCTTTACTACCTTCGAAGCTATGTTGGTTATGTACTTGACAATCAAGGCGTGTTGCTGCAGTTCGAATCCCCGGAAAACAAAATATTTCGGTTGGGTAGGAGTAGCAGACTAACCATCTCCTTGCCTGTTAAAAATTTAAATAATATAAGACGTAATATGAAATAAAAACCTCAAAACTTTTTTATTTGTATTGTCTTCTTAATTGTCAATAGGTAAAATTCTAAATAGGTATGTAAAATATGTTATTAATTATTGTATTTATTGCTCTTCTTTTGGTGTTAGCATAAAAAACGGAATAGAAAACGTTATGAATGAGATAAACCTGCATGAATAGTATTTCACAATATAATAAATTCTACAATTTTTATAAAAGAATTCGAAATAAGTACATACGTATTAAATTCAATTAAAAACCAATAATTCAAAGAAATACGAGTTAAGTATCTAAGTAGGTGCATTAAACCTCTAATAGACGCCTAATAATTGATGTAAAATTATTTTATCGTCAGTTTCTCACGATTACTGCCATGAGTCGATTCAATTTGCATACGCCGTGTTAGAGTCACGTTTAATGTCAATTAAACACGTTGGATGCGTAAGTCAGCGCCATCAGATTTGGTGAAAGCACTTGAAAGCAGACACGACGGTAGACGAATGGAGGTGGTAAGTACCCACTGAGCTGTCCAAGCCTGTCAGTACTCACTACTCAGTGTCCACGCGATGGTGAAAGGTGCAATGTCTCGCCACCTTCGGACAATGATCGTGCGATTATTTATTTTTTGCGCCATATTTGTGAACGGTTAGTGTGATCATTACTTAAATGTGTTGACGGGTTTGTAACTATCGCAAGTGTTTTACCATAAACGTTACTTACCTAACTTGGTATCTCAAATGTCTCACTTTCTCACTCACACAGGTGTAGCAAATACGTGACAAAACACTGAGCATAAGTCTTATTTCAGCAATGTTTGTAATAAGTGATATTTCAAGTGATTCTTTTCAAATGTGAAAGTCAAACAAAAGTTACAAATGTGCTATGGATGTGCGATATTTGATTTGCTTAAGGTCTTCATTTACCGAAAGGTGTCAATTCAGCTTTGGGTTATCAATTATGATACTTCATGTAATTACTTTAGAAAGTGCCAGTTTCATCCCTTTAAGGATTTGGCTACCTTACCTAATCACGTCCACGTCTTTTCTTTCACTTGACATTGAACGACCGGTTATTATTTGACATAACGAGCTTGAATATAAAACATACAACTCATAGGAGTCAAAGTATATGAACTATTGAGATTTCTTAAGATACATGCAAACATTTGCTTACGTCAGGGTTATGCTTAATATTAATGTGATTTATTTCCTTAGAATCTATTGACAATTTACGAACAATAGCTATAAAGGTCTTCGCTATTGTCCGCAGAATCACCGTAAGCCTATTTTCTTGACCCTATGACTGTCATAGGTTAATAAGATTTGATACTAAATATTTTTACGAAAAAAAGAGGGATCTTACAAGTTTAACGTGTCTGTATGTCCATATATAGCATCGTAGCTCTTAAACGAATGACCCGATATCAATGCAGTTATTTTTACTGAAAGTTGAGGTGATCGAGATGGATCTTAGCAATTAATAAATATCGGTTCATACGTATAGGTAAGATATTCGTATCTATTTGTAATCTTCATAACGGGTTTTTTTATAAATTGTCTTCCATTTCAATAGTCAATACTCTACAACTTCAACTTTTTACAATTAAAAACGTTGAAAGTAATTTGAGTTATTGTATGCAGTTTAAAACCACAAGTAGGTACTTTGACAGGTTTTATGAACGAGTCGGTTGCATACCTACATTTTAATCATTAGTAGTACACTCGTTGCAACTGCAAAAAACTTAACGGCCTTTTAAATAGGGCTTACATCAAAAAACGAATCATAGCAATATTATAGAAACATTACAAAGGAAATATTGAGTTTGAAAATGTAAAAGAGTAAGACTGACAATAGAACTTTTTTATAATACTAATGCGGCGTCTTAAGTCATGAGTGGTTTTCTTAAGTCGGCGAAAAAGTACTTAGGTAGTTTATATATAGATATTTTAAAACATCAATAAACCAACATATTATTAAACAAAGTCGTCCGCCGCGTCTGTTTGTCTGCTTGCGATAAAATAACTACTGACCGGATTATTATGCACTATTATCATCAATAGATAGAGTGACTCATGAGAAAGGTTTAAGTAAGTAAGTATATAATTCGTTAAGATTTTGTATAAACTGGTTGAAATATGATTTTAATTATTGGAAGTGTCGGAAAAAGTCAACTCACCTGGGAGCTTTCATCGAAGACGCCGCATCATACCTTTGAGATGTAACAAAACAATGCATGGTGGGATATTTCTCTTTTATAGATGTAAAAAAAAGCGTCTGGTGGCAAATATCTCCCTTTTAAGGATAGATTACTATACCCGTTCCTTTTTTTGGCGGTACGATGTTACCGTATTATGTATAATTTCTTTAAATTTAATATATTATCTTGTTCTTCACGAGTTCTTCATACTATAACTTCTCAAAACTAGTACTTTATTGCATAAAGTTTAGTATGTTCTGACAGTTCTCATAACAAGATCTCAATACGAAAATAATATGAATTAAAGCGATTGATGTTGTATCTTATCCACGCGATTATCTATTCTCATAATAGTCAGTCGTCTACTAAATCTCAAGCATCAGTACCATTTAAAATTATAAGTAGTACCTAGATACTCCTGCGATGAATACGTATGAATTGGAATAAGTTATAATGTACTTATTGGAATTTCAATGTCTGGGCCGATAAACGTAGGCAGAGCAGCGCATTCTTTTAAATTATTCAAAATGGCTTACAGCTGCGCCACAACATAAACCAATTTATTTATATTTTAGTGCATTTTTTATTTGCGGTGTCTGCCTGTATTTTCTACATGCTTTGACCGATATTTATTCATAAAATCCATTTCTGGAATAAGAGAAATATTATTTCAAAGGTACCGTATTATATTTTAAATATTTCTGTTAGTTTTCTTTTTTATTACATAGATAAAAAGTATTAATGTAACAAGGATGATCTGTTTTTATTTATACATTTGCAAAAAACTTTTATTATTTAATTTTTACAAGTTTTTCAAACTTATTGAAATATAAAGTGTGCAAGATTTACATTTAGGTAGGTATATTTGTTTGATTACTAACGTCCGTTAAATTATACCTTTCTCGTTTCAGTTGTTTTACGTAATGTAACCAAGTCGATAGATTTTAGCTGTTAAACTATTATAATTGTTACCTTTATTAAATATTTACAATAATGTACCTATATTTACAAAAATACAAATGGCTTTTTTTTAAAAGATTTTAGCTTGTAATATATTTGTGTTGAAAATTATAATTATTTTACAATTTCCTATTTATTGTATAATAAATAGCACGTTTTCAGATGCATATATTATGTAGTAAGTAAGTATTTTATATAATATTATGGCCTCAGCCTTATGTCTAACAAGTGAAATTTAAGACAATTTTGGAACAACTGTTGTTTGGATTACCAGCATCTGAGTTTCATCATCAAACGTCGAGGCACAATACGAAATTTCATCCATACGGATATTTGTCATTCCACAACTAAGCGTTTTCTAATCCATTTTCTGCTGCGCACCACCATTCTGTGGAACCAGCTGCCTACTAAGGTATTTCCAAACCTTTACGACTTAGGAACCTCCAAGAAAAGAGTGGCCGTGGCCCAACTGGTGTTGAGGGTGTCCATGGGCGGTCTCGTTATACTTACAACATTACTAAAATTAAAAACAAAGTATTTTATAAAATATGATTCTTGAGATTATTATATTTTCATATTACTCGAGGTAATTATAGTGAATAAATATATTTACAGTTCAATGCCAAAAAGTGAAGGAAGGTGAGGACTTCGTGTGTCCGGAAGGAACCCAAGGCAATGGAAATTTTGCAGACCCCGCCACCTGCAAGAGATTTTATCAAGTAAGAATTTTAATTTTGATAATCCAATGTTGTCAACCGAAGATAGTCGTACTCAATATCTCACAAACGTTACTCAAATAAGATCTTTACTCAGTTTTGCTTTGAGATGAGACAAAATACTGTTTGTCTCGTTTTTACAACAAAAATTACAATTTACGCGCTACCAAATGAGTGAGAGAACATTTTAGATATGAGGTACATGCTTATTTTTTACTCCCGACTTTGTCTACGTGAGCATATTATAGATACAATATGGCCTTGCACTGTCTAGCTTTTCACCAGTGAAAGAATTTTTAAAATCGGTTCCGGATTTTTGGATGCATTTTAAATTAACGTTTAAAACATTTTTAAAATGTTTCATATTACTTTTTAGTAGATATAACTATCGATACATACTTATACATCGTGTTTAAGAGTAACTAAACCTTAAGAACACATAACTTTAAAAAAATATACCAGTATTATTAAAACTACGTAATTTTATATAGATTCTCGTAATACGGAAACATTAATATAAGAATATTGCAGTAATAATTCGTAAAATTGATATTTAAATAAAAAAAACCCGTTCCAGACAGGTTTATAGGCTATATACCTTTAAAACTGGATTCTTATTGATAAATAATATTACTAGAATTGTAATACCTTGTTAACTGTGTTCACCATTTAAGCGCTAGACTATTTTTGCATTCCCTATAAATAATTTATGGTAAACACCTCTTAAATTAAAATTTACGTGGCGTCTTTACGTCATATCTTTTGATAGTAACTACAGATATATTTTAAATGACAAATATTACTATCTTATCATGTTTTATATTATACAAAAATGTTCCGACTGCTAAATAAAAATGAAAATTAAACACGTTACACATAGGTACATAAAAGCCATAATTGGATTATAAAAATAGAAAGTAAAATTAAGTAGGTACGTAATGCAAGCTACATTTTGAATAGATGAATCTTATTTATAACAAAGAGAAACATCACTTCTCTCCAATTCAAATAAGTATATACAATATTGAGATTTCATACCGCGAAGCTATCTTTTCCGACCCGAATTTGTTTTCGACTCATTGTGAATACTTATTATGTACGAGTGCGTATACTCATAGAGATTGGAACTTTGGAGAAGTACTTACACATAAAAATTAGCCTTTCTCAGGCTCAGATTCGACCATACTACGACTTAAATTAATTAACCGCTTCCGTGGTTAAGTGGTTCATGCGTTCATATTGGGGAAGTTCTGACGAAATATTAACGTAGATCTCATTCATAATAATTAGAATTATAGAACGGCAAAACTAAAGTTCGCTACTAGAAACGAGGCCAGTCTGTTTGTTTCCGTTTAGCGGTTAAATAATCTCGTATTATTATGTAAGCGACTTTTAAAATGTATTAGAACTTCTATGTAGAGTGAAAACATTGAGGAAAATATAATTTTCTTCTGATTATGTAAAAAAAATTCTTAATATTCTTTTTAAGTATTAACTGATAATACAACCAATATATGGCACCATCAAGACGTGTCCCAGTTCCCAGAATTATAATTTAGAAGACAGTAGGTATTCGTTTATAAATCGGTTTAACCCGATGAAGGGCGTATATTCAACATTTTACAATTTTTTAGCTTACTAGGTCCCGTTGTGGGTTGATGAGTAACTTATAAAGATATTACTAAATCCAATTATCGATATTTATTCTTAATAATGTTTTCAGTGCGTCGATGGTTACCCATACTTGAATAGATGTCCATCAAGCCTGTATTTTGATGACATCAGCAAGTATTGTACCTTCAAGGCTGAAGCGAGATGCGGTCCTATTGCAACAAGTAAGCTTGTTTTTTTATTCTCTTCGATATTGTTCTTGTGTATGAACTATTAATAATGAAACAAACTTCTAGTCTTTGCCTTAGCTTTACATTATATGTATTTAAAACATCTTTGTACTGTATTTTTTTATAACTACTAAAGCATATAAAAAGTGAGTAACCAAATAACACTATTAGCATGCATAATATAGCATGTTGTACATGCTATGCATATATTTTATTGCATATTGAGCTTGAGCTTAATGTGCCCCGCGGTTTCACTCGCGTTAATTTCGTAGTAGTGTGATATTATAGCCTTTAACCATCCTCGATAAATGAAATATCCAACACAACGAATCTCTTAAGCTTAGCGAGTTCAACCAGTCTTCAGCTTAATATTATTAGTAAAGTAGTCTATATGTCATTTTAGTAAAATATCGTGGGTAAAGGTATTATGGCACGGGTTCATGAATATTATGGAGTTTATAATATGGAACAGGGAATGAGTCGAATGCATCAGCTTGTTCCGGTGTAAGCAAGGAACTGCCGAGATGGCACGAATACCAAACACGGTACGCCTCGCTTTGTTTAACTATTCGTACATACAAACATTCTGCATGTACGGAACATGTTGTATGTATGCTCTTGAATTATATATAAGTGTAACTTTCCGAGTCATTCGTCGGTCTGTACAAATGGGGACTATTAAGGTATCAATATTGAACACCGATTGAGCGGGATTAATATTTAAAAACGTAGGGTTTTAAATTTATTAAAATTTAAGTATGAATGTTATTTCGAGTTAGCTAAAGAACTCATATATTATAAAGCTGAAAGGTTTGTTTGTGTTTGGTTGTTTGAACATGAATCGCTCGAATTGAAAAAATCCTTTTGTGTGGAATATTCATTTATAAAGGAAGGCTATATAACATCAAGCTATGATGAATTTAAGGCGGATGAAACCACAACATAATCTTCATAAAACTATAACGATTATTTTTGATGAAAGAAATAACTTACAAAGAACAAATTTTCATGTTTTGTCTGTCTGCCTGATTGTCGAGGCTGATCTCAGCAACAGCTTAATTTCGATGCTTTATTGCTGATTTTGACGAAATTACATAAGCTATTATTGTATTTCTCTTCCTCCTTGAACACGAGCAGGTGGATCACGCGTTTGTCATTCAATGCTTATTCCGCTGAAAGTACTGAGTTCGAACCAAAATATATTTTGAATTAAAGGCATAGAAAGCTTGTTTGTAAAGAAAGTTATAAACGAAGACGTAATGTCTGGTCAAATCTGTAGTATTTAATTTATTTTGTCTCTTCAGCCCCAGCACCAATCACGGAAGCACCAACCGACCTGGCGACCCGTTGTGAGCCAGCAGATTGTCAGCTGCCATACTGCTTCTGCTCAAAAGATGGCACCCTCATACCAGGTGGACTGGATCCTGAAGATGTAAGTTTTAATTCAATTCAAATATTGATACTACTAACGCATTAGGGCATACTCTGTAAATTTAGTGTTAAGATTGAATAAAATGAATTTATCTTATGTAGGTATACTAGCTAATAAACTAACCAATATCCTTAAAGGATCATAAATGTTATTTATTATTGTGTGTTATTTTATAACTTTTAAACAATATTCGACAAATCGAACAAAAAAACAACACGATGAAATTGGCTCAGCCGTTTGTACGAATAACGTTAGAGCTTCTTAATATATGATTAGTAGACTGTAACTTTGGTAAGTTCGGCGATTCAATATTATAACATCTCCATAGGGTAAATGCTCTAAGTAGCTAGCATTTATAACAAGCAATTATTTTAAACTCTTCAGAGTATTTTATGTCGTGAGTGATTACTTTATTGATTAGTATTAAACTTATACATATATTCCTATTTAATTTCTATAATTTAAAGCATCCAAAAGAACCATATGTTAGTTAGTTCCGAGGGCGTAGTACGCACTTAGCCTCTTGATTGGGCCATTGTGAAGAACCATATGTATACCAATAAAATATTTTTTAATTAAATAACTCGCACTTGTGAAAGGTTTTGCGATAAAATCTTTCTGTTTAATTAATTTTGTCAGTGCTATCGTTGCACTGAAATTGCTCCATTCAATTATTACATGAACTCTTTCAACTATATATTTATATAGTTGAAATTATATTATATATATTAATAGGTGCTCTTACTCACTCGATACCTACTCGAGTCATGTAAATATCGAAAACCGTTTTATGTTATTGAAACGGGTCATTACATAGAATTATCTGACTTCGATGCCGTTTGTTTTGTTTAAAAGCTGATGTTATTACGATGGATTTCAATCATCAAATTATGAGATATTCATATTTTCAACTATCATGTCCGCTGGCTTTTTAATTGCCTTCAAGCTTCTTGTTATATTACTATATTTATTAGTGTTTATATTCAAGTGATTTTAATCTTAAGAGAAATTATTATTTTCAATTAGTTTTAAACTATATTTTATTATCTTCTATATCATTGTATGGATGTATGACAATCTAAATTTTTCAGACACCACAAATGATAATGTTGACTTTTGACGGCGCTGTCAATTTGAATAATTTCGACTTGTACAAGAAAGTTTTCAACGGAAAGTTGCGCAATCCGAACGGATGCCCGATCCGAGGCACTTTCTTCTTATCGCACGAATACAGGTAAGTTATTAACAAATGTTAATAAAACATATATCCTCTTACTTATAAACGATGCACAACTAAGATCTTTGCTCAAATTATTTGGTCTCGGTTTTTCAATTATTTATTGTACATAGGAGAAAAAGTATCAGCCCATTTCAAATTCGACCCTGTTTCAAATTAAATAATGTTTATAAGTAAAGAGAATTATAAATTATAATAATTTATCTTAGTACATAGTACTTATTATCTATAGGAAGTAGTTAGCAAATTAACACATGACTTGCGACCTTTTATTTTGTCATGTAAATAAAAACAAAAACACGTTATAAAATTGTATATTAATTAAAACCGATTTCGAATTTTTTTTCCTCTAAGTATATAAATAGAATTTAATCTAACAGGTCTCTTCAGGTCTCAGGTATCTTTTCACATCGTACACATGTATATTTCTGGAAAAGAGAACAAACTTTTTTAGTTGTAGGGTTTCGCATCGAAAAGATGCATTTTTTGTCAAAATTTGCATTTGGGTTTTGCAACAGTTATCGAACACGATAACTGACACTAACGTTAATGAAAATTTGTGCCTAACGCACGGCCGTTTCATGCAAATATTTTACACAGACCCTATCCTAATGTACCATATACCTGAACCTCAAGCGCCAGTTTATTACTGAAACTATTTGTTTCTTACTGTTCCAAAAATCTTCATCTCTTATCGTTTTATATATGTATTGTTCACCATTGCATAAATAAAAGTGAAAATTAATGTAGTGTATTTTTAATACTTAGTTGCACAAGAAAGAAAAAAATACACCTAGAAAACCAAAATTACTCACAGACTAAAACACGATTTCATAAAGTTATGTAAAAGTGGTTGGAAGTTTGTATAAAACGAATGAATGTAGTTCTTAAAGCGCGGAAATATTTTATTCGGTATTAAGATTTGTATTTTTGTATGTTCGTAACGAATAAATTTAAAAACTACTGTACCAAACTTAAAAATTCTTGCATTGTCGGGAAGCTAGACTTACTGATGAGTATTGCATGACCACGCGGACGAAATAGAAAGTAATAGCGGTAGATACACTGACATGTACATTATTGAAAATACCAACACAGAAATCCATTCACCTACTTCTGATAAGATTATGTCCGGCTGTCCAAAAATACCTTTTTACATAACACGTCCTATTGTCTAAAAGTAGGGTCCGTTGTGAAAACGTAATCGAATAAGACCGTACGTACACGACACATAAGAGGCGTTAAATTGGTTTATCTGCAATGAAGCCGATTAGGCCTCCTTCACGCCATTTCACACGCGATCTTCCCTCTAAGTGCTGCTGTTTTAGATTAGCTGATTTAGATGAAACTTTATTATTTTATTAAAATTGAGACTATGAAAATATTCTCCGGTGTCCTTTTTAATATAATATACAGTTCGATAGCTCTTCAGCAACATGTCATTTAACAAATTTCAATAATTGAACCTAGAGAGGCTGGCTTATTTGCGACATCAGATGTTATTAGAAGCCATATTGTTTAATTAACTGTTATGACAGTTGCCTACGTGTCTAAAAGTTTTCTTTTTATACTTTATATTTTAATGTCATTGTCAAATTAATCAAGGCTGCCGTACATGACATACTTTTCAAGCTATTTAATATTTATCCATGTTTATATCACTTGTTCTTACTGTTACTACCTTGGCTGCATTAATACAACAAATACATTGATTGAAAGCATTGGTCAAGCTGACGTTTTAGATGTTATTTTCAGATTAAGGTACATTGCTCAACTTATTTATCTAGGCGCTTTATAGGCGAAAACTCAAGTTCATAGATCGCCCTCCATTTTAACTGTTTAATTATTTTGTTCTTAGAATAAGTTATTGATCGATATTTAACTTACCCTAAGGCCTATACGAATAGCATATTGAGGCTGCTATTTAATTGCAAAAGCTTTCAAATACGTCATTGTATCACATCCGCGACATAAATCAGCCAATTTTAGTAAATCAGCTGTACTTACATTGTTGGATAAACGACGCGAACTAAATTGGAATTTATTGCGTCTGCAGAGTGAAAATATACTGTTTACGATACGATTCACATTCAAAGTTGGACTTGCTTTTACAATAATGTTGTTTACACAGCCCTATATTTCACCACAGGCTTGTACAGCCCTGATTAGTCTCTACGCTTTGTTGTCTACATTTTTCATTTGTTACAGCAACTACGCTATGGTACAAAAACTAGCTCACGATGGACATGAAGTAAGTATTATTTTAATCGGAAGACGCATTTTTATATTATCAGTAGGTACCTACTACTACTTTCAAAAATTTATTTGACTGATTTTAATGTTTATAACTAACTTTAACTTTATTTTTACCTTTTTCAAAAAAAAAGAAAAAAAAAGAAATTGATTTTCTGTTCTTCATTAGTATTATTTATTTAACACGATTCATTTGTGTGTGTTCGCATGACCCTTGTGTGGGGCCAGACACATTTACTGATCTAATACCTACTTGATTGTAGCAAGCCTTCTTTATCTACTTAACCAAAACATTTATTACAACTAACGAATTCCCCGATTCTTCGTTCCCTTTAGCCACAGAGGCGGCTATTCATTTGTTCAAGTAAATAATTAAACCATCTTGATACACCACTACACACCCGTGTTAAACCGGGTTGGGTCCGGAAACATTAAAAGGGAACATTTTCGTATTCAGAGGTATGTTTTCAGATAGCAACGGGCACGATCTCGCAACAGCAGGGCTTACAAGACAAAGGGTATGAGGAGTGGGCGGGCGAGATGATTGGGATGCGGGAAATTCTGCGCAAGTTTTCAAATGTATCCAGGTCGGAGATCGTCGGCGCTAGAGCACCTTTTCTTAAGCCTGGGAGAAATACGCAGTTTAAGGTATTTGTTAAATATACTGTTAGACATAGCTTTCGCCGTTTTAAATACCAACTGGCCCGTATTTCAAAATTGATAAAATAAAAACAAAATTAAATCATTATTACATCTGTATCTAGTGAGCCATCTATTCAAAAAACTATTTTCTTAAGTTTTCACAACAAATGCTTTTACAAGCAGGAAGTATTCCAGATTGTGTATACAACGTTATGAGTGAAATCCCGTGACTCCCGAGGCTTGACATAACAACACTAACTTAAGTTGTATTAGTAACTGGCTGTAACCGGCGGTTTCACCCGCTCTCAAAAGGAGTAATTTATCCCGTTATACAAAATCCAATACAAAATTTCAATTCGAATGAGTAATTCCTGACATTAGCGCGTTCAACCAAACAAATTATTCACCTTTATATTAATAGGTACAGAGTTTTTTTTGATCAAACATCCTTTACTCTATTTTTCGCCCTTTTTATCACCCTTAGCTTATAAAGTTAATTTGAAATGTATTTGTTATGAGAAATATCATACATTCGTGATACGAAATAATGACACGTAATAAAATATTTTACAGGATCAGCGATCGTAAATATCACAATATTTTGTAATTTTTCACGTTATTTCTCGTTCGAATAGTATCATTTATTCTTCAGGTTTATTTAAAAATCAATTAAAATAATAATCAGTGGCTCTACAAAAATAGTTTTAAATATTCACGCTACCGAACTTTTCCATCCTCTTGGTATAATTAGTTACTATAATTCCCTTAGATATTTATTAATTAAAAGTAGGATTATTTAAAACTAGACCGAATTTGAAAAGGGTGTATAAAAAGGAGATTAAAAAATACATCTGAACCTTTTTCAAAAATTAAACAGAAATACTGACTGACATTAATAATGTAAAATCAAAACAAGAGTAAAGTTTTTTAAACGTAATACTAATTATTTGCAAAAACATTCAAACTTTTGCATTTATTAAGCGTCTCATTATAAAAACGAAACGATTTCAAACCAAATAAGACGTTTTAATCGACTTGGCTTTGTTAAGAAGAGAAATATATATATGTTTTATATATTTACAGGTCTTAGAAGACTTTGGCTACATATATGACAGTTCGGTGGGAGTACCTCCTCTCCCAATACCAGTGTGGCCATACACCCTCGACTATAAAATCGCACACGAATGCAAATCTGGTACTTGCCCTACTAAATCTTTCCCCGGTGAGTATTTATTTTTAGGTCTATTATAAAACTATCGAAATAATAACAGACAAGGGTTCAATGTAAATCAATGTATAATCAAACAATTAATTATTATAGGCTCGAATTATTTACTCAACATTGTTCGCGTCCAAATCGAAATGAAGCCGAAGCACTGAAGCTAAAAGATATTAACGTTATTCTTTCTTAATCATATTAATTCTATACTTATTGGGCCAATATCTACGTATTTGTTAGGAAATAACAGACGCAGAAATATGTATTCCTCTTAGGAAGTTACGTGAAGCACTTTTGATTATAAAAAAATAATGTTTTTTAATGTATGCCCGTGTTCAGTTTTTTATTGAATCATTTGAAAGTTGCCTTTTCTTAGAGAAAACGCCTTATTTGAAACATTGGTTAAATGACATTCTAGAGCTGCCTTATTCAGCACAAGGTTTCGCAATATTTGAGCGACGAAATCAATCATAATGATCTGGGTCATGGGTTAATGTTGACCCATTGCAGACGAATTCAATATTTATTTTGACCGGTGATTTCACTTCGAACATCTTGAAATATCGCATACATATAACAAATAAATTATAAAGAATGCGTGGCATTATGCGATTTTATGTATTGTATGGGGATATAAGTGTAGATACTAAAGGCAGGGCGGTTTAAACTCCATTGTTTTAAAATTTAGATAGTACTAGTGGACTCCGTAAACCATAGATAATGTGAGGGGGGGGGGGGGAATTAAAGATTTTAATCAAAAAAATATTGTTCGTGTTAATTTCGTCGTAGCGTGATGTTATAAAGCCTATCCTCCCTCGACATATTATAAACAAACCAACATACAAAAATATTCGATAAGTGCATTTCACCAAATATACAAACTTTGCAGTTTTATAATATTAGTAGTTATAGTTAATAAAATTTAAATTTGTAATTCTTAATAGGTCTGTGGGAGGTGCCATTTAACGCTCACTACGTGGAGACATACGAGGGTGGACATTGCCCCTACCTGGACCAATGTGTGCTGCACAACCACGATTCAGACGATGTTAGTTACATAATACTGATTTCTTTAAGTTAAATAATTCGCTTACAGACACAAACACGTCATACTTGTAACAGCCCTCTTTTTGCAGTTAAAAAGGAAACAAATTATATAAATAATGTGTAAGAATTATGTAAGTAGCAGAATAAGACCGATGTTATTATATTATTAGCTGTAACGTTTATATTATCTTTTGCTAGGTATTAGACTGGCTTCAAGAAGACTTCAGTCGCTACTACGAGCAAAACCGTGCACCATACATGATGCCTTTCCACACGAATTGGTTCCAGATTAAAGAACTTGAACGGGGACTTCACAAGTTCCTACATTGGGCTAGTAATCAGTAAGTGTCCTTAACAATCAATTAAAACACAAGATTGGAGGAGAGCTATAGTTCCTAATATCTTTTTGTATTGCATTCTTAATTATTTATTCAGTTGTACGAATGTTTCATACGAGCTTATATTTGGATTCACAATAACTGCTCATAAATTTAATGATTAATTGAATTTAATCAAAATTGATTTGAGATGTAAAATTTATCTTCAAAATAATTAAACAGTTGGTGGTTTACCGGATATCCAATATGGAAAGCTATTTGGGCTCCCGATAAGTAATAATTATTTACGATCAAGTACATAAATGAATACAAAATGTTCAGAAAAGCTTTCATTGTAATACGAATACTCTTGGTAAAAAAAAGTTTAAAACGCCCATCATCTCTACGCTATAACTTTGAATATTACTAAAATATCTTTCACGATCATTATCACAAATGAGATTTTTAAGTACTCTATAACAGTCGCTAGGGAGACGTTCCGCCTTTTCCAATCTATTACGTAAAATATAATAGGCTTATGGAAGCAAAAATTTCAGCAAATTTAGACGTAGCAGATCAATAAAGAAAAATATTGCCAATGATTACTCGCTACGAAAAATAATTCCCTCAACAATTCAGCGGAATAAGGGATAAGTATAGTAATAGAATGTGGCAAATTGAAGCCTTAAGGCCTTTTTCACCGCTTACAACGTAAACTGACTTTTAAAGCTCGACTTTACTTAATCGAGTAAAATCGGCTTAGTTTAGAAACGTCGCGTTGGTTTCATTCGCTTGGTAAATGGAATTTAAATTCTGTACGTCAACCGTGAGTTTACTATCAAAATATTAGAAAGGTTTTTTTTAAAGCTGTCAATCACATAGTGGCCAAGTAAGTTTGCATGTATAGGGGCGCTGTAAGATTTTCCATAGAAATAATTAAGAAATACTTATTGCGTAATATACTAGGTCTTATTTCTTTTAACATGCGTGACATAAAAAGTATAAACTGTATGTATACTTTTTACATATGATTAAAAGAGATTCTGTATCAAGTTGAATTAAAAAAATGAAATCTTTTGACTATGCCATGGCGTAAACTGTTTATTTCTTTATTTGAGTAAGACCCACCAAATATGGTAACGCTTATTGCATTATGCACAGGTAGGAGCCAAGTTACAAGTTTGGTTTATGGCCATCGTTTCTGCTGGTGTAAATGCTCCGTAAACTCGGAATAACTTTATTGTAATATTTTATATTGGGTATCGATCAGTCATATTCTAAAGCTTTTGTGTGGAAGATCAATGAGTGTAATGTTCTGTAAGTGTACAGTTTCTGTATCAGGGAATACTCTAACATTAAATACACCATTACCAGTCATTAACAATAAAAAATATCAAATTGCAATGATATTTTAACTAAGTTTATTAAAATATTAATGAAATGCTTTCAAAGAGTGTAGGACTCTCGTCTACTCTCTCTGGTAGATATTCTCACTATAATGACTCCGCGAGTCGTGCCGAGTTTAAGACTAAGAAATACCTTCAAGAAAATATTTGAATAAAATAAAAAATATAACATATTAACAAGATAAAAGTTCAGTTAGTGCAAGAACTTTTAAAATCGGGTTTGATGTTATTAATTTCAAACAGAAAACTCTTTAATCCCCGATTCAAAAAGAGATATGGCAGACGTCGTGTTGTGTCTATTTGATGCGTTTTTTTTTGTATGAAAGCTGACGTGAATTTAAGAATTCATCCTCCTCCTTTGTCACATCCATGAGGTATTTATTATTAATTGTTTACTTGTAATTGAATTGTTTTCAATTTTAATATTCTCTTTATAATATTAGTGAAAAGTTCTGTGTTTTTTGAATAATAACTATATACATTTACTGTACTGTATAACCTTTTTGAATGGAACAATAATTTCCACGAATGTTACAGAATGTTTCATTGGAGGCGACTACAGAATTGATTTTCCGTAATTACACGCTGTAATTTAATATGATTAATCCGTAGAAGCGACGACATCGGAATATATCCTTTATTTAACGTTCATTTAAAATATTATCATTATTTACAAGTTTACATTTTCTTTAAGCCTTGAAATTTTAAAAATCGTGAAAATTTTCGTGTATTAAAACTCTATAAAGTAGATATATTTATGTGACATGACGATTACTAATAAGTATATCTCAATAATGCCTGAACAGATCTTCATAAATTGATGAAACGGGATAGAAATCGGTCCATTACCTTAGGACTTGTGATGGCACAGATAGACACATTGCAGAGTCATTCAAACAACCAGAATCGCTCTGGAGTCTAGGTAATCACGAGAATGTAAATGTGAAGGTAGAACTTTAGTCCAAACTCATTAGTTGATACCATGTACTCAGGTAAAAACTCTTCATATTTCCAGACAAGACGTATGGTTCGTAACCGTGACTCAAGCCCTGACCTGGATCACAGAACCACGTTCAGTCAAGTCCCTGAACAACTACGAAGCTTGGAAGTGTGACAAGAAGGACCTCCCACCAGCGCCTTGTAACATCTCCAATAAGTGTGCTCTGTCTTTCAAACACGCAGGCACCAATTTCACGGACACAAGATATATGGAGACATGCGCCGAATGCCCCAATCAGTAAGTATACTCCTTTATTTGTGTTAGAATTCCACATTCAAGTAATCTTTGATTATTTCTAGTCTAATCTAATCTTAGGTTAAGGTTGAATTGATGACGATGACGCCGTGTGGCGCAAACAATTTAAAGGACGTTTTGGTTTTGTGTTTATTGTTAAGTTTTGCGTCCTTAAGCCTGAGTTGTTCGAAATCTACGTTTACTGTTATGTAAATAAGACAGATTGTTTTCTGATTAACAAAACATGACTCATCACTATTCTCACAATATTCATTAAATTTGTTACTGCATAGTTCAATTAATATTTCCACACTTCAGTGAACTCAATAAGAGTATAGCGTATGTGGAACAAACATCGAAACGAATTACGAAATACACCAGTTCGTTTTTTGAACTGTTTTACACTGGGCCTGCGGGCATGGATAATTCTACTCTAAAAGAACTAAGAACTGTATTTTTGCGATTTTTAACACGGTTAAAAATTCCTTTGTCTCTGACATACGAGATCAAACAATCCAATTTTAATTTTCCTACCTTGCCTGTTTTAATGTAACCTGGATTACCGAGCTCTCTAAAAGTTAAATTTAGTCATTAACTTAATTATCTCATATTGCAAAAGCTTAATGTAGTAGCGATACTAATTTAATAAGTCTGAGGATTATTTTTTTGATTAATTTAACTCGTTAATCTCGGAAATGACGGGTTCGAATTAAAAAAAAAACTATTTTTATGTTGGATATATCATTTATCGGGAAAGGTTAGTACGTAAAATCACGCTATACGACGAAATTAATGCGGGTAAAACCACAAGAAACAGGTATTGCATTTATATAAGATATTAGCATTGAGAAGGGATTGTTTGCATCTGACATTCAATGCGAGTTGAGCCGGATGTCTAGCATTGGAATCCCGAGGAAACAGAAAATATTTCAGTTGGTTAGGGCTCATTATTTTATTTACATGTCGTAGAAATTTTTGGCTTAATTATACAGTAATATCAATCAAAAAGCGCAAAATTACTTGAAGCTTTCGATGAAATTATATTATTCCTTCCAAACGTGTGAACCTCAGTTTCCAGAAGATTAACCCAAAGAGTACTTTCAGATATCCGTGGCTGGGTGACTCGGGCGGAACAGGCATACCCGGGAAAGACAATTACATACCCGAAAATCTCAAATGAACATTATATTGACTAATAGATGACAGGCTTCTCAATAATTCCTTCAACTTTTTCTTGTCTCATTTACACTAGCACAGCTTAGTTTAGGAGATTCATATGTAATATGCTGTTTTATATTCTTCAGCGTCTCATCCATGACAAAAAAGATAAGTGTCCAAAACTTTAATGGAGGATGGAAAGAATTTTTTTTTTTTTTTAGATTTTTTAAAATTGTTTATTCAAAAATTGTGACAATCTGGTAACACTGTGTATCTTTTAAATGTGTGAATATACATAAATATAAAAGACATTATTGTAAGTCACAAATGATTCATAAGAGTTAAAATATCAACAATTTTATAATACGACAAAAAAAAAACATTATTTAAGTAATAATTCTATAAAATACAATTATTGATAATGTCCGAGCAAATTTAATAAAGTTTAATTAAAATTTTAACATAATTCCCTTTGGGTCTGTCTTTCAAGGAATGATTGATAGCGTCGCTTGTCATCTGTTATTTTAATCTGTATTCATTGTTTTAACATAATAATTTGGAATTGTTATTAAGGATAATTGGATATTATTAATATTAATAATTGGAAATTATTATGTTTTAGGCACCGTGTATATAGTTTGTAGCAGTGACTAGTCATTGCACTATTTTATAAGTTTAATGTCTTTGTATAATACTCATTGTTTAGCCACATTTTCATTAATTTTTTCTGTCTGTTTTCAATTGTCTACTTTACATCTAGGCCCATATTCTAGACAAAAAATGTTATATTTTGTGCGTTATATAGTGAAAATTGTGGCTGAATTACTAATATGTATTTTAAAAGGGACTGATGAACATTTATAGTTATTTAAGCAATACAAAAATCATTTTTGAATTTACATTTTCATTGTATTTAAATTGTTTTATGGTGCTTAAATTTCATTTTTGGTGCTATATGAAATTATTTTACATTTTATTTTTCATGTTTAGTTTTTCAATAGATGTATATATAATCAATATTTATTAGTATATATAGGAGTCCTTTTAGAAATAAACTAATAAGAAAGAGGGTGTTTTTTATTTCTCCTTGACAAATAATAAAGTTTTAATTTAATTTTTATACTCCTATTTTCTTTAGGATAAGTTCTTGTAGGTAATTGGCAATAAAACTTGCTGAAATATTACGAGATAATATAAACATTCTCTTTTGAAACATGTTATATATCAATAAATACACATTTTATTTGCTAAAATTAATGCCAATACGGCGAATTCCTTTAATATAACGTTAATAATGAAATAACAAAGAAAACAGCTAATGAGTTTTCGTGATTTTGGCCGAGAAATTTTAATTTAAAACAAGAATAGCGTTATGAAATACACAATGCACGAAGTTCACGTTTGAGATCAAAATGTTCGAGATTTAATTTGAGATTGTGTTTGTGGAAACTTTCACCAACATTCGCGAGTTCGCGACCGATCTGCTGCTAGTTTTTATCTTACGAAGAATTGATATCACATTGTTATGTATTATGTAATACAGCATTACTTTACTGTTAAATCTAAAATAGCGGAATTCTTAGAAACGATTTCTAGTTGAACGTATT
Source organism: Aporia crataegi (assembly GCA_912999735.1). Lineage (NCBI taxonomy): Eukaryota > Metazoa > Arthropoda > Insecta > Lepidoptera > Pieridae > Aporia > Aporia crataegi. The sequence continues at coordinate 8,834,989 of OU538743.1, forward strand.
TATTAACAACAATTAATGTGTAATATTATTAATATATTATATCATTGTAAGAATTTGAAGTTCGTGTCTTCACTTTCAGTCTTCATGTCTACGTATCGCGCTCAAACTAACTGATACTTAAGAAAAAAAAACCATTTTTTTCATAGAGAAGTATCAGTTAGTTTGAGGGGCCATAAATAATTAATTGAAATTGAGATAGTAATAGAAATATAAGCACATCCATTCAAGCAACGATTAAAAAAACATATCTCTCATATATCTTCTTTTATGAGACGTATATTTTGTCATTAAACGTTTACGTATTCTCATGTTAATTTAGTATTTACTAGCGCAGCCTTTGCACAGATGTAAAACATATATAAAAACCTTCCTCTTCAATCACTCTATCTATTTAAAAAACCGCATCAAAATCTGTTGCGTAGTTTTAAAGATTTAAGCATACAAAGGGATATAGGGAAAGAAAAAGCGACTTTGTTTTATACTATGTAGTGATTAAGAATAAAATATCATGTCTATATACAGAATATATAAGCTGCTTATATTACAAACAGCTGTCGACAATTCACAATATTTAACAGCAAATATGCTGTCGTAATTAATTATGATACATCTGAATTTCCGAGAAGCAGCTTATGCACTTAAGTGCTGGAAGCCCACAGAATCTGTTCCCAGACGCTAAAAGCTTTCCGATAACACCAGTAATACCCTCTATCCATCTAGTGGTAATACCACCTAAGTAATATTATTAAGACAATTCGATTCAGTCAAATAATATGAAGTGTATGATAAAAGAGGGGTATTATATGACGTTTCTGTGTGTCTGTGTTTGTGTAACTTACACGTATCGTAGCTCATAACGAATGTACCGATTTCGATTCGAGATTTCTTTTTTGTCGTGATCGAAATGCTTAATCACAATTTTTAACCGACTTTCAAAAACATCAAAAAGGAGTTAATCAATTCGACGTGTATTTTTTTAAAATATTATTCATACATTTATGAATGTCGATTAGTAAGTAAAATGTTTAAATTTTCTTCAATTTCAATTGTTTGCATTACAATTTATTAGCTGTCATAAGTTTAACATAAATTATTACAAGTGAACCAGGTAGCTGCTCTTATCAAGGCGCATAAATTATTGTTTTATGAGACATGTCTAACAATGCAACGGAAGGCTTTTGTTAAATAAAGCAAATATTAGGTATCATTAACTAAAACACCCGTTTAAAGTGAATATTTTATCTTCTAATGTTATAAAGCTGAAGACTGGTTGAACGCGCTAATGTCAGCAACTATTGATTCGAATTGAAAATTTCTTTTTATATTGGATAGTCCATTTATTATAGAATAATTTATGAAGACTAAAGGCTATTTAGCAGAGGTAAAGTGCCAGGCCACTGCTATGACTATAATAAATGTATGCAAATTTTATTATTTTTTTATAATATCAAACGATTTCAAAAAAGAAAGTGATTTCGAAAGACAATTCGTTTTTTATAAGTTTGTTACGTGCTCGTGGATCAATTTCTAAACCGATTTACTGAACGATATTTCAAAGCTCTGTCACTTTTTCGCTGACATGCATTGTTGCAGAAAAAACGAGACGAAATACTTAAAAAAGATCTTAGTTGAGCAATTTTTATAAGTAAAGTGGTTAAATTTAACTCAACCAACGAGTAATTTTACCGAGTAGGAGTGACATTTACCAAGTGTTCTAACAAAGGATTATTACATTTCTCAAGTAAACAGCCACAATAAACGTCCCTAAATAAATATCAACACAGGTACGCAGTGTAGCCAACTCTCAAACGCGAAAATGCGCTGAAAAAAAAACCGAAAAAGCGATAAATTTTGCTATTTTACCTTAAGGTTTGGTATTTTACCAAAAACAAGTCTCATAAGTATTAAGTTAAAATATGGTAGGTAGCTAGTTTATAGATAAGAGATGATGTTGCGGGCTTAAGAAGGTGTAAATGTTAATGAAAGTTGTTTCTTTGAGGCAACCTTAGGTGTTTTTTTAAAAAAAACTACCATCAATGGCTCTGAAATTCCGCTAGATCTGACGCCGAAAGCGCCAAAAGCACCGAATTGTCATCAGAGAAGGTACGTGGTTGCGGTATGTCCTTAATAAGGTCCAGAGATATTTTCAGCATAACGGCGGCCTCGAGCTGCTTCATAAAATATAATAAGACTATTACGGGCGTGATGAAAACAGCTCGAATATACCTCTACGAGTATAGTGTATGCTAATCTTATTAAAAACGTTATTACGTTGGCAGGTGTGATTTACTTCCTTAATAACTAACGCTCAGTTTCTATACCCAAAAAACGGATCGTTTATATTCTACGTCTCATAATTCGCAAGCTAAGTGCATTTTCTTCAAATAGGAATTAGTCTCAGTACCTAATGTTATACAACAAAGATGAAATCACAGAAATATATGAATTACTTACGTTCGTTTGTCTTTGATTGCGGGATTTATTTTATTTATCGTTTTTATTTTAACGGTATTCGCGGCTTAGTGGCTTACGGTTCTGTGTGTTTTGCCGAAGGTCATTCGTTAGAAAATAAGAGAATGAAACATTTCGGTAGGGTAGCAACAGAAGGCTGATCACCTGGCTGATGCAGAAATTTTGTCTCATTACTCACAGTCACTCGTATGAGCCTTGACAGACCTCGGATCCAATACGCAAACGGATGGCTGTTAATATCTGAACTTTAACAATATCAAAAAGCAAAAGTTATTAAGTTTTAATTAAATCACGCTTCAATCAGAAGCATAACTATCTTGGAAAGTTCATAGATAAGTGTAATTTCGGAGAGGGTTCGCAAACATTCACGAATGTATTCGCACAGTGAAGTTTCGAAGTTACGAAACCTTAGTATAACTCTTTAGTTAGTTCCTTTGAGCGTATTGAAGAGATGGCATAACTTACACAATTGCTCGTATTAATAAAGTTGTACGATCACGCTAAATTGCTAACATTTAGGCTCTATCAATTTATGTTCATCATTGCATATTATAATGAATGATATATCTTTATACATTCTTACATAAACATAACATTCTTACATTTGTTCTGTCCTATAAAAGATTTTATAGGACAGAATAAAGTACGTATTAAAAAAAAAAAAAACAAATCTATTATAAAATTGTTTTTTTGTTTGTAATTAATTTTTCAAAATTTTGTCATTGATGGGAAGTTCGACTTTAAGTTGTGAGTTAAGCTAGTTATATTAAAGCTCGTAGTTAGGTTTTTGCATCTTATATTTTGTTAAAAGTAAACTTTCGTCAAATTATAATCATAGTGCGTTCTGTCAATATGGTCCAGTCCCTAATAAAGCCTACGTAAACATTGTCACAATAACATAACGATTGATCAGCATAAGTCCGCTCATTATTTTCCCTTATCAACGTGGAGACAGTGATAAAAGCTGGTTATTGTCGTGGACGACATTTTTATGTCTCCAGAATAGGGAAATAACGAACTCATAAATGAGAATCCGACAATAAACAAAGCGTAGCCGACGAGATAAGAGTCTGTGATGTAATATCTGTGGGGAGTTCAGATATCTACACTGTATGTAATATGCCATTCGGAAACTTAAAGAGCACAACTTTGCCTCTTATTACCAAATGGTATTGTGCTCAAACAATATTTAATCACATGCGATTTCTTAGTTCATTACTTTGATAAATTCACATAATTACCATGAAAGATAATATTAACTCGATATATTAGTATTAAAAGCCCGAAATAGTACCTATTTACAGTGGAGTGGAGCATGGAGCTGACTTACTGATAGTTTTCTCACCTTCAAGTACCTTATTAAATATTAACATTTAATTAACTAGCGTTAGTAGAGATTACATAGTGAAAGTGGGGTTATTTTAAATTATCTTTAATTTCATTTGTTTAACTTAAAAATTTATGTTTAAAAGCCAAGAAAATTTAGTTATAAATGAAATAATGCGATTGTAAAATTGTGATAAACGCGTTTTAATCTGGTTAAATAGTTTTCTTTTAAAGGTTTATTTTGTTAATTTATTCATAGTTTAGTTAAATTGTTGAATTTGTTAGTATTCGTTTTTTGAACTTGAATTAAATATCAAATTACCTAACGCTGCCAAATGTTAACATTGGCTTTCGTAATATACTAAACTGCGTTATCTACGGATCAAAAAAACTAAGCCTAAGCCTTTATTAAAATATTCTGCTCATAATATAACGCCAGAGATTAATATCAGAACACATTGAAGGCATTTCAGCGAAGTTTCATAGCAAACTTTACCTTGTTACCTTGCTATGTAATCACATTGTAAAGTATGTGGCGGTTACAACTGGAATTTTAATAGAGTTTATAGAATATTATAGAATCTTTCGAACAACGAAATTGTTATTCTAATCGCAGTCTAAGTTATTATTGTAGAGTTTAATTGTTTGGTTGAACGTAGTAATTTAAGAAGCTACTGGTTCGAATTGAAAAAATATTTTTATGTTGGATAGTCTATTCACACCAGCGCTCCACCATTTGTGTGTGGACTGTGGAGTATGCAGATGAGCCAATTTTTGTATGTACTCGTAAAAATGGTGTTTATTTCTTTTTCTGGTTTTGTACTTTTCGTTTTTTTATAAATGTTTTTATCATTATCATGCATATATTGTTATCTGCAAAATAAAAATTAATCGAGGAAAACTATACCTATAACATCACGTTGGAATGAAATTAAAGTGGTTTTATATATAGCTAAAATATGTATAAAACGATAACAATTTGTAGATGTGTATATATATAGTGGGGAATGGGGCAGATGCATTTTATATCTGTTTCACTGATCGATTATTTTCTTTAGAGGCAAGGGCAGCCTTCTATGCCCAGCCAGAGCGAGTTTTTTTTAACTCCAAGGGGAATCGAACACAAATAACGCTAACACGCTTATGACTAGACCAAGGAGGCGGTCACAAATTATAGATAATCCAGTTAAATTCATCGCAATAGCATTAAAGCTCAGATTAAAGTACGAGACATAAATAGGACGCTTGAAATACTGGATCGTCATAACCGAATTACGTTGACTGCATCATTCCACCGCACTTCTAGTTCCTTTGTTCACTTCCTAACTTAATTACCCATCTCTCTGTGAATCTTTTCCATCATTTCAATAGAATTTTCGCAGCTTAGTCGATTTCGCTTGGACAAACCAAATGGGGATACAAATTTATATTCCATTTCCGAATTCAAGTTAAATCTAATAACGAGCATTCTGTTTTTACAATAAATTAATTTTAGATAAAAAAAACCGATCTCAAAACGCAATAAAAAGTGAACCCACTATAATTAAAAAGACGAAGAATAATGGCGTTTTCACACGGAGTCGTGAACTGGGCGAGAAAACTTCTCGTTCTGCGCATGTCTCAGGACTGCTTAATTTATACGACCGATTATATACGACCACCGGTACTATTTTTGGTCGTTGACGACTCCCACTACCACGACTACCAGTTCACACCAGGTACTGATCACGATTAATTCTCCTAAGTAGTCGTATACTCGCCCAGTTCACGACTCCGTGAGAACGCGCCAAAAATAGTGTTGATAAAATATAAAACTGATGTAAGGGCATAAAACTGTCATGATGCTCCTTGAAACGTCAAACTTACAACACCCAGATTTTTAATTTTTTATGTGACTTCCTTTGTCATTACTGAATTACCAAATTAATATTAATTAAGGATTGTGAACCGAAACAAATCGTGTCGATAGTATAAAAAAAATCCAACTTCAAGATGCAACAAAAAGTTGCTTTTGAGTAATAATGAACAGAGATTGAAAATAACATGTTGTCTAGCTTACGTTTTTAGTTTTCGGTATATATTATGTAGTTGCTTTTAAATTTTTCGATAAGTGTCTAATGAACTTTGGTTTAATTAACTCTATATATAATTACCAAATAGACAAACAAAGAATCATTAACACCGGTTTACAATTGCCTTAACAATCGCTTAACAAATATATATCTGGATTGAGGAATTGAAGCAAAAGACTTAAAAAAGGGAGTCTCAATGGGTGAAAATTATTTACTTAGGTATTATATATAGTTGCACAAAAAAGAAAAAATACAGCAAAACAAAAATAAATAAATAGGCGAGCAACAGGCGGCCTTATCGCTAATAAGTGCATATTTGCTATGCTATAATATTCTATAAATTTATAATATTATAATGTTATATATAAAATTCTCGTGTCACAATGTTAGTTACCTTTCTCCTCCGAAACGGCTTTACTGATTTTTACCAAATTTTTTATGCATATTCAGTAGGTCTGAGAATCGGCTACTATCTATTTTTCATACCCCTAAGTGATAAGGGTAGCCCACCCCAAAAATTAATATGGCAAAATAACGTTTGCTGGGTCAGCTAGTATATTTATAATATTCTACTGTAACATTGTATGAATATTAAAGATCATGCATTGTATTCATGTTAAAATGTTTGTCTGTAAAAAGGACAACTGAACTGTCATGCAACACGACCGAACTTCTATGAATGAGTAATTTTTACTATTTCTTGAATTATTAACACTGTTCTCTGCGCTAGAGAATTGTTCTCAAAATGTTTCGAGTTGTTTTGTTTCTTTAGTATTTTATTTCTTGGTTTGATGAAATACTTAGAATCTTATGTAGAATTTATAGATTGAATAGGTATTTAAGTTATCACTACTACTATTGAGGTATGGTTTAGTTGTTTTTTACGTTAAAATGTGTTCCAAACTATCGTTATTCCGAATTTACAAGCAACAGATATGATAACGGATACGGATATCCGGCAAATCACTAGATCTACCACGCTCTTGAGCGCGATTGGCTCTAAAACTCTCCGTGCATGTGACGTGTGTTACTAACTTTAACTACAGGTATTCAACAAAGTCCCCGTGCACCAATTCTATTTACAAACATAGCAGTTTGAAAAAAGAGCAGCATAAAGTTGTAATTATGTACCTACATTGTTGCAACAGAATTCCAGTAAAAAGTTAGTAATGAGCGGGCGTAGATGCGAGCTGGTGTCCTTTGTTAGAAAATAAAAGAAGCGTACGTATCGTTTTATTTTGTGTTAGCATCGAGTCTGCGGTCGTAATCGTCGCGGGCCGTTCGTGTATTGCAATATGAATTTGTACTCTTTTGTTCACAGTTTTTAATTCCACCGGTAAAATGTATTGTTCGTAGAACAAAAGTCCGTGGTGTCATTGTTGTTGGCCAAAGTTCATTTAAATTCCGTGCCCGTGAGAGGGAACAGTAGCAAATATGAATTTCTTTAGCCCCATTGTCACACTGGTCTTGCCCGCGGTGGAATAATGCTTTCAAAGCCGCATTGTGTGGACCTCTATTCGCTGTATTAATATTTGAGTTACTACTGTGAGAGAAATTTAGTAAAAGCGGTACTTATGCCTTTAATATCAACCCACGAGTTGATTTAGAATTTGGTATTTCGGAATATAAACGTCGGATGACATGTACTCCACATGAAGTGTTCTGTGTTATTAATATTTGTTAAACGACCGTTTCTTTTTCATTTGAAATTGAGTCTTTTATTGTGTTTGTACTTACAAAACATTTTGATTTGATTCGTTATTATTATTTATACTATTACGAAAAAGAAGTCTTTAATAAAATAATATAACAGATAACTCTAGACAAAGAACATACACATCAAGCCAAATATTCAAACCATTCAAGTACAGTAGGAAACTATGCATTTAGAACGGCCGTGGTGGTTCGTTAAATCGAATCTTGCCAGTTGCTGTGCAAAGAAAAAACATTGACCGCTCGTAGTGGCGCGAAGCCAAAAATGTCAATTTTCATCACGGTTTACAGACGTCGCAAAAAGTAACGTTATTTTTCCAATCAATTTTTAATATAAATACAATTTGGTATTTAAATAACTATGTTTAATTTTATTAAAACCAGCAGTTTTGACACGTGAAATTGAAAACAATTTGAAAACCCTCGACATGTTGATTACAAAAAAGATAACTTCACAAATTAACAAAGATTTTCATTGTATGTAAGATTTATTTCGATCACGTCTGCTACCAAACAAAAAAAAACTCATTAAAATCGATCCATTTGCTTAGGAGCTATGGCCACACATCCACAACCACAGAGATACAACAGCCCAACAACTCGTCGGAGTTTAATAAAATTGTATACTAAATGATTAATAATGATTTAAGTACTTTATGGGTTGATTAAACGCTACCTCTTATTGCCTAATTGCTGTACACAATTATAAAGAATTCAGTCCCTTAGAAATAAATTACACGACACGAAATTATTGTTGTTAAGACCATTTTCATTACTCCTGTAATGGCGAAGAGCGAGGGCGAAGCAATTTTATAAGACTCTTAAGAAATTTGAAAAAAGGAGAAATTATACAATTTGCTAATGGGCTCGGATAATTCTGTAGCTGTATTTATAGTACTCAAATGATGTTAATGAGAATCGAAATTAATATTTACGATTCGCGATGAGCATAAATCATTTCCCTCATAAATTGTTTGTGCAATTTACAAAGACGAATATTTCGGTCGGCTTGAGGCTTTCCGATGTTTCCACTTTTCTTTTATTCATTTTGTCTTTCATGGCTTATGAAACAGGCTTGTTAATATTTTATTATGTTGACAAGTTGGATGGATAAAATAATGTAATGTTTTAACGAAATAATAGTCATATTATTTACATGTACTTATATTGAACACAATTTTATAATTTTTTAAGGTAGATAAAAAAATCCTTTGACCATAGGATTCAATGAAATAGACACTAGGATATAAAAGGCCCCGAAGCTGGAATTTTCCACACTCGAACATCCTGTAATCTATCTTGTATCAATCTTGCTACATTTTCACAGCAGCGCCATCTCATTATATTGAGCCACAATATTTCAAGATCACACTTTTTATTTATTCTAATTGAAAAGGTATTTAATTCCTATCTATAATCAGCATAAACAGTAAACGAGACGACGCAGATTATGAATAGGAAAAAAAAAGTATAGGATACTTCTTATAGTTTTGTATGTATAAGCCGATATTGAACAATCAAAAGACAAAGGGATGAAGGGATGAAAATGTTTCCGTTCAAACTTAATATGTAGGGTCCAGGTGAGTCCAATTTCTTCAGTTGGGATTACCGACAGAGGTCATAAGGGCTAGGGTCAGTTGATCTCGAATAAATTCGCGATTTGGCGGAAAATTTACAACTTTTCTCGAGACGGGCTTCGAGGCAGTAAACTCCAGAAGCAATCTCGCCACCGCCAGAGTTATTTCGCCGAATATTGCGGAGCCCGTGACTAATAAAATGACAAATAGGGGTCTCGCTTGCACGCTGTGATGTGGGGGCTAATTTTGTTTCATATAACGTTGAAACGAAAACGTCTAAATTTCTTTGGATATTTAGACGTTTCAAAACACATTCATGCTATGTGTAGCATGAATAATATGTATATATACTGTAAGAAGCAATTTAATTAGACTTTATCTAATTAAATTTAACTGTTTTATATATCTATTAACATGTTCAGCATCGTAGCTGGCATCCTAAATGAATGGACTGATGCTGAAATGGTTATTTTTGTCCGATTTTTTATCTATCACTGAGCAAGCATTTGGCTGCAATCCCACCTGGGGTAAGTGGTGATGTGGCCAAGTGGGATGCCGCTTGCTCAGTAAGAGCCTCTTCACCCGCGCTTAAAGGTGATGTGATTAAGCTTGTCCTATTACAAAACTGACCCGCACCATTTATGTAACTGTAATTTAACTTTTAAATTGTTTAATGGACATTGAAACATACATTTCTTTTTGTTTACTTACTCAACTAATTCAGTCCATGATCTGAAAAAAAAAACAGTTATCGCGGATATTATGAAAATCATAATGCTGAATAACGGATATATTTATATAAATTGAAATATAATCGCAAAAAGCGGGGCCGCTATCACCAGTTTATACTATTATATAAGTCAAATTTGTCAGAAGCTTTCAGTTTCAGAGAGTAAAATCGTCAAAATTGATTATTTTATGCAAAAAGTAAGGTTATAATGAAATAGTTACATACATCAGTTACATTTAATAGCCACTTAAGTTACAATTTATGAAGATAACTTCATCCATTTATTAAATATTTTTATTTGTAGTTTACATGTAGAGAGATTTTTTAATTGCATTTAATTTTACTTATAATACATTTTTATAGTGTAATAGGCCTACGAGCAGATGGCACACTCTTTAGGATAAGCAGTCCGCGGCAACAACATTCGATAATGTAACTCAAAGTTTTTATCGATATTTTCAGTAAATTAAGAACATATATGTTTTATGACTTACTAGCAACCCGCCCCGGCTTTGCACGGGTATAAAACATATATAAAAACTTTCCTCTTCAATCACTCCATCTATTAAAAAAACCGCATCAAAATCCGTTGCGTAGTTTTAAAGATTTAAGCATACAAAGGGATATAGGGGAAGAAAGCGACTTTGTTTTATACTATGTAGTGATAACAGTCTTGTTATGTCATGGTCTTATGCCAGTCGACCTCAGTTGAAAGTAAATATTCTGCAAGATTTGATTAATTATTATAATATTTAATATTATAATAAAGTCAAAGCCATTTTTTGTTATTTTACGTAATTTTATTTTTATGATCACTATATGTAAACGTCAATCAAAGAACGCGCCAAGTCCGAGCAGAACATTCAAGAAACTTGGCCAGATTATTTATTTTTTCTCATATAACAACAAATTAAGATAATATAGATGAACTGTTGCAATTTATTCCCAAGCGTTAATATCTTTTATGTATATTTTGTCAAAACATCGCTGAAATAATTACGAAACAATCTTACAAAAATCTTTTCAAATGAAATAACTGTTTTAAAAGATTAATCGAACAACGGTCCGTCAAGTTAATCGCAAATTAGACGTCAACAATAAAAAGAAACAGGCTATCACAAGCAGACGCGGCTGTCACACTGACATTGACAAATACGCTCAGCTGAAAGATTCCGTTTGCTTAACCACTGGCAGCCACTTCGGGAAATAAAATGTTTCGTTGTGTATGGCATATGTACGGGAGACGTAAGATTAATTAAGTTATGATTCAAAAAGTATTTACTTAAGTAACTGTAACAGCTTTTGTTACTTAGTTGATATATTTCCTTCTGTTAGGAAATCTACTATTATTTTCTTTCTATTGCAATTTAGTCTTAATAAATAAATAAAATAAAGCTTTTTCTACACTGGAAGGACAGTCGAAGCACCAATAGACTTAAAAAATATTTGCCAATCCACTCTGTGTGTAATCTTCAAACCGACTGGATTGATTTGAAAAAACGTTCATTGGTTAGGCTATTAAATTAGAAATTAGATTCTGTGTACAAGATACAAAGAACAAACCACTAAAATCTATATAATATTATTTTGGTGTTTGTATAAAATAATTTGAATAGCGGGATCTTATTTAAACCAGCGCTATCTCTTGACATTTGGCCACAACATTCTGAGTCCATACTGTTTATCTATCCTAAACGAGGCAGGTAATGTTAAGCAATCCTTGCTAAGCCGGAGCTAGTAGCTTACATAGTTGAGAAACTTGAAGAAGCACATGGACGACACTTAATAGAAAATCTTCGTATAAAAGTATACATCTAGTAATCTCAGTGAATGCAGATATGAGGCAAACAGAGGCGGCATTACAAATTTAATCTCGCAGAAATGTGGTACAGCTGCTATGAAACAGCTCTGTTTATACGATTGTCTCGAGCCGTGTTTTGAGGAAAAATTGAAAACAATTCATATATTTTCTTTACAGTTTTATAAAATGGAACGCATGTTGTTGTGGACATATTAAAGGGGTTTGTGCCTTTATTGAGTCTTCAAAAATATTATCTATCAATAATTCGCATTAAAAAGTTATATTAACTTTTAGATTTTAGATTATATGTTATGAATTATGATGGATTGAACGTTAATCTTACTACTGGTACAGTTTGAAAAATATTTTTGTGTTTTATAGTCCATTTAACGAGGAAGGCTTTAGGTTTTTATATGACATCAATAAGAGCGGGAATCAATAAAAAATGGTGCTAGAACAAGAAAAATTGTTCAACACCAAAAAATATTCTCCAATGAAATTAACGCGGATGAAGCTAGCTAGTGTCAAACTCATGATTGACAGCAAATAATGTCATGAGCGGAGTTATTTAAAAGAAGATAATCTAAAGGTTTCGTTGCTGAACACAAACAACATGAAGATTGGCTTTGTATCTTTCCGAAGATTCAATTTGAATACAAAAGATTGATTTTGCTGGCACATCTATTTAGCTTGCACATCGACAGCTCACAAGCTTTCTGTCAATATGAGGTTTTCGCGAAATCGGCGAATACGTTTGAAGGATGTACCTAAGTTTATTTCTCGCAACATGTACGAACGATTAATTGCTTTTGTAGCTAGCAGATAACTTTCTTGTTTTAGAGAGTTATGGGAGGAAATAAAAAGTGAAATTTAAGACAATTTAAAAACCTTCTGACATGTTAATAAAAAATCTAATTGTCCTATAGAATAGATGAACAGATTATAAATTGTAGCAATGATATTGATAATGTGAGCTTTCAAACAAAAAACCGCATCGAAATCGGTCTTTTCATTTAAGCGCTACGATGCCTCAGGCAGACACAGGCCAACAGACATATTATATACATAACAAATAAATATTACAATTGACAAAGCTGAATTATAGTTTAGGTATTGTTTTCTATTTTTTTGATTTGAAATAATTATTCTTTCTAAATTTTATTTCGTGAGCTACCTATAGATAGTGATAAAAATATTATAACGTATCAAAACCCGTCCATAATAACAATTTATTCATTTATTTACATTGAAGTGTTGGACTAAAGACTGTTCATACAATCTCTCGAAACGTATTTGCGATCGTGACCGACGGAAACTTCAATAAATACACGAATCGTCAGATTATGCATTTCCCGTACCCACATAATGCTACTTACTTTGTTCCCCTTTAATGTGTTGCAACACAGAAACAACATACTGCACGGGAAGTTTTCCAATCTAACTTCATTGTACATAAAGAATTACTTGCTATAACGTGCCGTCGTGAGCTTTGGGACATTATGTATATTTCACTCATGTTATTCATTGCGTTGATAATAATGAAATAGTGTTTTATTTAATATATACCTTGATGATCACTTTTGTTATTTTCGCATGCATTTATGTTTTAGTTTTTTGTATTGTTTCTCATACATGCAATGTTGTTGCCTTGTTGGAGCGACTATTAAAATAAATGCTTTAATAATGCTCTTAATTGAATGTTTGTTTATTAAATATGTCGTTAAGGATTCGTTGACGTTTCAAAAGTGGAGTCTCGATATTATAAAGACTATATAAATTTATCTAATAAATACTTATGAAACATCTGATAATTCGGCTTTGGTTTCCAAGCGAACAGCTATATGGAAAAAACAAACAACTAACATAGGGTTCAATTTGCCGCTATTCCTAAACATAAATAACAGAAACAAGTGTAAGGACTGGGAGATTTATTTCCTTGAATGTAATCTGTGGAAAGAGCAGTTTCTATAAAATTTTTGTGTCAATGCGAGTCTGTGTATCGAGACATTCTCTTTTGTCTACGGAAAACTCATTCAGTCGAGATGAATTAAAGTTCCATTCAAAGAAAAGAAATACCAACGGTGAACATTACTTTAACATTTGCTGACTCATCGCAACGTGTAATATTTTAAATTGTTTTCTTGAAGGAAACTTTTCTCTAAGTACTTGCATACTTAAGTGACTACTAGGTTTAGATGCTCTTGTCTAGAGTTCAGTTCGTAATGAGTTGTTAATATTTTATATAATTCCAAGAGGTACAAAAATTGTGTAGGTATGTAAAAAAAATTGTTTAGTAATTGCTTGGGAGCCGATGCTTTAAGGTTAGAATTTATATTATGATCTATAACCGGTTCACACAGACTTCTAAATATTGCCACGTAAAATTATTATCTGTTTTATTTATTACCTTTTTAGTTTGAAGTCGATTTATAATTTATTTAAAACAAATTTAATTATTCTAAACATTCGCCGACACATGGCCGGACCAAAGCCAAAAAAAAACGAGATTGATGCTAATCAAATAAAGGTTGGTTAAGGCTATGTATGTATATACAGGGTGTCCAGTAAATAGTACGACATACTGCAGGGGGTGATAGGTAGGGTCAATACCTACCAAAAAAACACAATATATGTTCAGCAAAATCTTACAGATTTAAAGTTATACAACATTTTCCGAAATATCGAAAAATCACTACTTTGAAACATATTTTTATGCATCTCGTAATGAAAAATTCCTTTTCTGGTATTTTTTTTACATCAAATTATTCGTGAATAGTTACTTTACTAATTGATAAGTCTTTTTCCTATCAAAAACAAGAATGTTTTAAAGAAATAATATTTTTTGTTTAAATTTTTACAGAACAATTTTCTTATCGCTTAACTTTAACCTACAGTGGTGAAAAAAAAATGTATGTGACAGTTTTGTACAACAGACTTAAAAAATAGCTCGTTTAATGGTGATTTTGGAAAGATACAATACTAGTACATTTTCATCAAAAAAATACAAAAACATGCTATTTTAGTTCCAGAGAAGCTGATTTTGTTGAAAATGTAATTAACGTAATTTTGACAAAACCACTACGAGAATAAGTATTAGCTGCTCATTTACGCGAATTATTTTATTGTATCGCCCTAACCGAAATAGTCGGGTCTTCTTCTCATTCCTGAAGCACTATGTCTTCGTCAACAACTTGAGGCCGTCCACCGCCACGTTGACCAGGAAGTCTGCCTTCCGTGTAGGAGTTATGCACTCTGGTAAACATTTCGTGGTGTGGATGTCTCCTATCGGGAAATCTTTCCCTGTAGAGGGTGGTAGCAGCTCTGGAACTTTGGCCAGCTTCTCCGTAAATGAGATGCATCTCAGCATATTCTCGCTGCGTGTAACTCGAAAAAACACGCTGGTTGGCCATGTTATACAGCACAAAAGTCCAGGTGGTCGCCAAGTCGTCGTAGTGATTACAATAAAAAAACCCAAATCTTAAGGCAAACAAAGTCCGGGGTCCAAGGCACAAAACAGTCGTCAGTACGAAACAATAATTTGTGAATACACAGATACGTTGCGCACGGCTTAAGGTAGCGTACTGGCAAACGTCGCAAATAAGGTTGAGAGGGTGAGACACAAAATCACAATACAAGAAAGAGCGGGATAGCACCTGCGCTTTTTTTTCTTTTCGGGTCGGTCGGCGAGCAGGTAAAACCTTTAGACATTACCAGTGCATGTCGCATTTTACATGTCACAACTTTTATTATAATAATTCGCGTAAATGAGCAGCTAATACTTATTCTCGTAGTGGTTTTATCAAAATTACGTTAATTACATTTTCAACAAAATCAGCTTCTCTGGAACTAAAATAGCATGTTTTTGTATTTTTTTGATGAAAATGCACTAGTATTGTATCTTTCCAAAATCACCATTAAACGAGCTATTTTTTAAGTCTGTTGTACAAAACTGTCACATACATTTTTTTTTCACCACTGTAGGTTAAAGTTAAGCGATAAGAAAATTGTTCTGTAAAAATTTAAACAAAAAATATTATTTCTTTAAGACATTCTTGTTTTTGATAGGAAAAAGACTTATCAATTAATAAAGTAACTATTCACGAATAATTTGATGTAAAAAAAATACCAGAAAAGGAATTTTTCATTACGAGATGCATAAAAATATGTTTCAAAGTAGTGATTTTTCGATATTTCGGAAAATGTTGTATAACTTTAAATCTGTAAGATTTTGCTGAACATATATTGTGTTTTTTTGGTAGGTATTGACCCTACCTATCACCCCCTGCAGTATGTCGTACTATTTACTGGACACCCTGTATATCATGCTACGAGCAATAGAAGTGGAGCATAAATGAAAAATGTTGCGAAGAGGAGAAAAGTTATTCCATTAAACCGCGAGGCACAGCTAGTAATTATAATAAATTTTATAAGACGATGAAGTTTTATTTTTAACATATGAAGTGGAAGCTATAAGAATCCAGAACACTTAATTCTATAAAGAAATGTACAATTTCTCAAGTGAAAATTAAAACAAAAGGTCGTCGAAAAGAGGCTAGACAATAAACCGCTCAGCGCACGTATGGGGCACTAACTCTAATCTACCGGTTTCGAGGGAAGCTCACTCAAACATTCTTTAACAAGCTCCTCTGCCTCACGTGCCTGACTTTCGTAGATTTGCTCTGCAAACTGCTTCAACCTTGCATATAGCAATTTACAATTTCTTTTCGAAAAGTTAAATTAAAGGTGAATTTTTGTGCTTTATGCAGCTTGAGACACGTATTTACGCGAGTAAACATATAAACAGTTTAAGCGGTACTAAGCGCTAAATATATCAGAAATGTGTGTAGTTTTTTTTCAATTCTACAAAGAGGATGTACTATGTGCGTTAAAAATAATGCTTCATATAAGTAAGAATAAAGCCAAAATGCTCCATTATACTCAATCAAAGAGGCTGCATCAGGTCCCTTAAAGCCCTTTTGATTACGAAGGTCTTCCATCAGCGTTGATTGATAGCTGTGACAAAATTACCCCAGAGAAATCGTTACGGTACACTGTCAAAATTTGTTGATTCTATAAAGCCACCCCTTTTGATACAGAATATCTTGTTTTTGATATTATTAAATTTGAAATTGTGACTTTGCTTCAATTAATTTATCAAACGACATCAAAAAGGAGGTTCTCAATTCGGGTGTAAATCTATTATTACAAGTTATTTGCATCGGCAATGTCATAAACGCTCGGCTCGGGTTTTGTGTTCTGTTAACAGGTGCGCGTGCTAGGCGGTATAGCTCGAAGCCGTGACACTGTAACAGGCCCGAGGATTGACTCACTGCTAAATGCTAATATAAATGGCGGGCTTGGTTGCCGGCTGCCATGATTCTACAGTCGTTCTTAGAACGGGACCATTCAATAATCTGTCTTAGAAGGGGAAATTCTGTCTGATTGGGTAGTCCTTGTTTATTTTGAGTAAATAGGCAAGTCATAGAATGACGTATATTTTATGTTTAGTGTGGTTTCTATTTTTTTTAAATGGTAAATTGATAAATTTCTAACACTATAATATTTGTAAGTCGTAATTGTAACAGAAGATCATATTTTTAACATTTTATTTATAGAATTATGATTGTTGATCAATTTATTACTTATTACTTTGAAGTGGTTTTATAGTTTATGTATTCGTTTTTAGATAAATTTTATCTTTAACCGGCTTTTACGTAGCTCGTGACAGCAAGAGTATAAGGAGAACTTTTTATAGTTTGATTGTTTAATTAAGGAATGATAAATCTATGTAATCATTAACTATAATACTTAAATAATTATGATGGAAAACGATTTTATAGAGCGTCTCTAAATTGCCATTATAAGTTGTTTGCAAGACAATTTGCTGTGAATGTTTACCGTATCAAGAGAAAACTCCAATAAGAGATAGAACTAAGACTTTCGAAAAGCTTACGTTACGTGACCAAATAAATATCTTCAATTGTACGTGGAGCTTTCGAAAAGCCTCTATTTAAATCGTCGTATGACGTTTTGTTTGATAAGTTAAATAATACTATTTATTTCCTTTTACTTAAAATTGTTTACAATCAAACAAATAATAAGAAAATCTCATCTTCATAAATTGTAGCTTAGATCCATTGTGATCATGTCAGCTTTCAACCAAATAAAACCGCTTCATTATCCGTCCATTCGTGTGGGAGCTACGGTGCCACAGAAACACAGACAAGTCAAACTTATAATTATTATTCTTACACCCCTCTTTTTTGTCGGGTTAACAAAACAAAGATGTTGTTTCATTTACTGTGCGACGCGCAATCATGAATCTTATGCATCTTTTTTTTTTGCACACTTTATTGCACTGGAGTGCAACGGGCGGTCTTTTCGCTAATCAGCGATTTCTTCCAGGCAACCCACAATTTTTTGTTGGTTTGTTTCACTTATAACACCCTCCGTCCGGCAAGTGGCAGCCTTACCAGAGACCGAATACAAATACAAATTAAATTATAAATTGTATTCGGGACCGGGGATCGAACCCGGTACCTCAAGCTTCGCAGTACGCTTATAAGACCGCTTAGCCATGAGGCCTAGATCTTATATACGTAGTTGATTGCATTGTTATATCGCTAGAATGCCACTACATCGCGTTTGTTTTTAAAATATAGTAATAAATTTAATATAATATAGTCTTACTTTCAAACTGTAGTTTTCTCGAAGTGATCCTTCAAATTATTTAATCCAATTTTGGGCTTAATGAAAAAATAATAATTCAATTGACAAATTAGAGTGAATTCTCAATTTTAATCATGAGTTTGGAAGAGAGAAAAATTGAGAAATCGAATCACGATTGCGAACGTGAGAAAGTAATCAAAATTTATTATTCTTTTCTTCGTTCCCAGCGACACGAGAAGTTATTTTAATAAAAATTCGATTTCAATTCGAGCACTCGATTCATTTTTAGCTTAGGTTTCATACTTAAATGCCAATCGTTTTAACTTGAAAGCTTTATCGGAAAAATAATGGCGGATAAGAAGTCTTACATTGCTATTTTTGATTTCAGATACATTTATCAAAATTGCCCGAATATTTCAGTGAAAGACTAAACTCACAAAATATCATCTAAAAATTTAGGCATTTTTTTTTAATTTCAGTTAGGTATACATGATGACGCCTAATTTTTATAAATAATTATTTATTAAATTGCCCAAATTATAAATTACATTTAAGCGTCGCTTTCACAGGCTTAATAAATATCTTGGTGTTAATTCTCAACGAAATATTAATAAATAATTTAAATCGGTTCATAATTAACACCGCAATAACAGACATAAAAATATATAATCAGAATAAGTAAATATATAAATGGGGTATACTAATCAAGGAATAAAAGTGTAGCCGCCATGTACGCACACGCGCGCAGCCCTTCGCTCTAAAGTACATGGACGTGATTGGCTGCGCCTGCGCTTCATGCTTGTTAACCCTAGTGCTAAGTTTAGACTAAGATTTTTGTACAAATACTTGTGTTTTTAGAAATTATTATACAATTAACATTCCACATTCAACTCTTCATTCATTCATTGTTTCTCGACCTTTCTCTGCAAGCTAAGGAGTTTTATAAACTACAACCATCGACTCCTAAATTGGTGACCCCGAAGAAGAAACACGTAAAATGGAAAATCAACAGCAGTACGGAACGGAGCTCTCAGCCGTATCACTCCCAGCCCGTCTGCCACCTTTCTGGAGGGAAAAGCCACTTTTATGGTTCGCCCAATTTGAAGCCGCCATCGCTGCAAGCAAGCCAAGCGACGAACAAAAATTTAATCTCGCCATACCACTTCTTGGCCACAGTGACATGGAGCAGATTGCAGACCTAATATTAAACCCGCCCACAAGTGAAAAATACCGAGCGCTGAAAGAAAGATTATTAGCCACATACCAAGAGTCGGAGCATAACCAGATTCAAAAATTATTGAGTGGATTGGAGCTTGGAGACTTAAAACCAAGCCACCTACTTCGCAAAATGAAAGAGCTAGGTGGCAAAATAATTACCGACAGTGCTCTACAAATATTATGGCTAAAACAGCTGCCGCCACACGTTCGCGCCGTCCTTTCAATTAGCGCAGAGTTGAGCTTGGATAAATTAGCTACAATGGCAGATACAATGATGGAGCACATCGAGCCTGCAACGATCGCCGCAGTCTCGTCTCCAACATCACCCACAATTCACGACGCCACGAGTCTACAAATAAATATGATATCAAGCCAAATCGCGAAACTAGCATTGGAAGTTGCCAGCCTGAGGAATGAACAACAGGAATATCAAAGACGTAGAAGCCGATCACGTTTTCAACACCAACGTTATAAGGCACGATACAGATCAAGAACGCGTTCACCTGCATTCCAGGAGCACGATGATTATAAACCAGGCGTTTGTTATTACCATCGGCGTTTCAAACAAGAAGCAAAAAAATGCGAATCCCCATGCAGCTTCAAACAGGAAAACTAAAAAGCACGTCGTCGTTAGCGGGCGTCGACGGCCATAAAACTACATACCGCTTATGTGTAACGGATTCCATAAGTAAAGAAAAATTTCTTGTGGACACTGGAGCTGACATATCGGTCCTCGCAGCAAAAAGGAGCAAATTCTACCAAAAACAACGGGGTGACTACACATTGTTCGCCGCAAATGGTACAAAAATTAAAACATATGGAGAACGAACAATCGAGCTAAACTTAGGCTTACGAAGAAGTTTCAAATGGAAATTTGTTATCGCCGATGTTAATACATCTATTCTCGGAGCAGATTTCCTCGCAAACTACAAGCTACTCGTCGATCTTCATAAAAGAAAATTAATAGACTGCGTCACTCAACTAAGCGTCAACGCCCTCCGCATTCAAGCAACCGAAGCCTCAATACAGACCGTCAACCACAATCATATCTACCACGACATACTAAAGAAATTTCCCGACATACTACGACCAATATCAATGAAGACACCTGCTAAACATAATACAACGCATCATATCGAAACTACGGGACCTCCAATATTCGCAAGACCACGCCCTCTTCCCCCAGACAAGTACAAGGCCGCTAAACTTGAATTTGAAAGGATGATCGAGATGGGTATATGCAAGCCCTCAAATAGCCCATGGGCTAGTCCTTTACACGTCGTCAAAAAGAAAAATGGATCACTTCGCGTTTGTGGAGATTACCGAAGATTAAATGCAGTTACGATACCCGATCGCTACCCTATACCGAGGCTTCAAGACTTCACATACCAGCTGCACGGAAAGAAAATATACTCCAAATTGGATATCAAAATGGCATATTACTGGATACCTAATAACGAACAAGACGCCGCCAAGACCGCCATTATAACACCTTTTGGACTCTTCGAATTCAAATGCATGACCTTTGGCTTACGGAACTCAGGTCAAACATTTCAACGATTCATGCACGAAGTTCTTCGAGGTCTCGACGAAATAGTATTTTCCTACATCGACGATATATTAATATTTTCAAACTCGGAAGAAGAACATAGAAAACATATAGAAACTGTACTCGAACGCCTCGACAAATACGGCGTGTCACTAAACTTAGAAAAATGCGAATTCGGGAAAGAGAAAATTGAATTTCTCGGATACGAAGTCTCTTCAGAAGGCATCAAACCAACCCAAGAGAGAACAAAAGCAATTATTAACTACCCTAAGCCGACCACAGTTCAAGAGTTGAGAAGATTCTTAGGAATGATTAACTTTTATCGCAGTTGTCTTCCTAAGCAAGCGGAAAACCAATATATATTGAACAAATACCTACACAACAGCAAGAAAAATGATAAAACACAGATGAAATGGACACCGGAAGCGGAAAATGCGTTTGAGCAATGCCGCCAAAGCATACTTAACGCCACGATACTCTCACATCCTATTCCTAACTCACCACTTCGGCTATACACTGACGCATCTGACAAAAGCATCGGCGCTGTTCTTCATCAGCAAGAAAATAATATATGGAAGCCTCTAGCATTTTATTCGAAGTCTATGAGTGAAACACAACGTAGATATAGCGTGTACGATCGCGAATTACTAGCTATGTACACAGCTGTAAAAAACCTACGAAGATTAATTGAAGGAAGCGAACTCACTATCTACACGGATCATAAACCGTTAACCTTTGCACTTACGAGAACATCAAGCAGCAGCGATACGCCGAGACGAGAGCGACAACTTCATTTCATTAGCCAGTTTTGTTCAAAGATTAAACACATCGAAGGAAACAACAACGAAGCCGCCGATGCATTATCTCGCGTGGAAGAAATTATTATACCTCACCACACTTTTATCAACTACAATAAATTATCAATCGATCAACAAGCAGATGAGGAACTAAAGGAATGCAAGAAAAACCCGAAATTAGTATTTAAAGACATAAAAGTGCCCGAATGCAATCAGCCAATCACATGCGAGGTGTCGACATCATATATTAGACCGTATCTACCAGCCGCATATCGTTTTAATGCATTTCAAGCGCAACATGAATTATGTCATCCCGGCATTCGAACCACAAGAAAGATCATGACAAAAAAATACTTCTGGCCGTCAATAAACAAAGATGTAAACACATGGACTAGAGCTTGCATCGGATGTCAGCGTGCTAAAGTGCAACGACATACAAAAAGCCCTCCTGGAGAGTTCGAAGAATCTGCGCGTTTCGAGCACATACACTGCGACATCGTCGGTCCTTTTCCTCCGTCAAACGACTACAGATACATCGTCACCATAATAGACAGATGTACAAAGTGGCCAGAAGCGATCCCTACACGCGACATCACCGCAGAAACCGTATCTAAGGCTATATACGACGGTTGGATTTCAAGATTTGGCACTCCTTTAAGAATAACTACCGACCAAGGAAGGCAATTCGAGTCAGCACTCTTTACCGCCTTATGTAAAAAGATGGGCGTACAACGCATAAGAACAACGGCATTCAACCCTAAGGCGAACGGACAGGTCGAACGTTGGCATCGAACGCTAAAGAGTGCACTAATGGCAAGAGAAAATAATACACACTGGAGCGAAGAAATCACAACAATTTTATTGGGATTACGTACAGCACTACGCGAAAGCCAACAATATAGCCCCGCACAAATGACGTACGGGACAACACTCAGAGTACCGGCAGATTTTTTCGTACCTGCAAAATCCAACATTGAAGACTCGGAGTTTATCAGTCGCCTATCTGAAACAATGGCTACTTTATCACCAAAACCACGACTGCGCCACACAAATAAAACTTTCATCCATGGTGACTTAGCAACATGTTCACATATTTTCGTGCGAAATGATACAGTACGCACGGCATTGATACCACCTTACAACGGACCCTTTAAAGTACTAGAAAGGAATGAAAAACACTTCACAATCCAATTGCCTACGCGAACTTCTGTAATATCAATCGACAGACTTAAACCAGCCTTCATATACAACCACGAGCAAGACACATCAATCGACTACAAGGAGATTAAGGATAAGTCAGACTCGGAAGATAAATATACAACAAAAGAAGCACCAGCCAGAAATTACGTAACAAGATCAGGACGCACGGTGAAACCTAGAGTACGTTTTTCTCAGAGGGGAGTACTGTAGCCGCCATGTACGCACACGCGCGCAGCCCTTCGCTCTAAAGTACATGGACGTGATTGGCTGCGCCTGCGCTTCATGCTTGTTAACCCTAGTGCTAAGTTTAGACTAAGATTTTTGTACAAATACTTGTGTTTTAGAAATTATTATACAATTAACATTCCACATTCAACTCTTCATTCATTCATTGTTTCTCGACCTTTCTCTGCAAGCTAAGGAGTTTTATAAACTACAACCATCGACTCCTAAAAAAGTAATACCTTCATAAAGTATGCAAACAATAGAACGCGATAATTGCAGGAACCGTTGGTTCGAATTGAAAAAATCTCTTTATATTGGATAGTCCATTTATCGAGGAAGGCAAACATGCTACGACCAACGTACGAAGAGTCAATGAAAAATGTTGCGAAAACGTGAAATTCTTTTAGATCGCTGATGAAACCGCGGGGCAGAGAATGTTATATATTGACTTTAATATCCTTTACGAAATGATTAAAACCGTTCACGAAGAAATTACGCTTCATTACCATTTATTAATAGAAGCTTCATGAAATATTATTCCGGCACAGTGATTACGTCACCACGTGCACTAATTACATTCTGCGTCACCATGTCGTTAATAGATCTCTACTAATAATATTGCAAATGGAGAGCGGTAACTCTATCTGTCTGTCTGTGCATTTACATCTAAACCACAAAACCTATTTCTTGAGAAATTTCGTAAAGGTATAGATTAGTGCCTGGGAAAGGGAATAGACTAACTTTTATTGCATTAAAAGGTTTTTAACGAATTGTCGAAGATTAAAAAATACCACAGAAAATAAATAAATAAATCATGAAACTTTATATAATATCTCTACTGTTTAAATATTTGATTAAATTTTGAATATCAATCATTTTTTTAAATTATATTGAATCGAACATATGATGTTTACGAACGTCATTTAAATCTGTTAAAAAAGGCACCCAGCGCTCAAAGATCAGCCAAGAAACTCAGTCGACTTCTGATTTTCAAATAAAATACATTTTGAACTATAAATATTTAAAAAAAACAGACGTTCGTTGCCCTAGAAATATTACAAAGAAGGAGGCTTATGAATATAATTACAAATAAAATCACGCGTCTGTCGTCACAGCGAGCACTATTGCTCCTCGGGGTGGTGTTACTTTCATTTTAACTTCCACAACGATGTGAAAATATTTTCTAGTGAGTTTATTGCTAGCCAGAGAGTTGCTCGAAACGAACTCTGAATATAGTATTCAGTTTTGATATTAAATGTGGCCACGAAGCGCCTTTACTCGCAAACTTATATTTTATTGCGACGGATTCAACTACGCTTTGGCAAAGAATTATTTAATAAAAATTTATATCATGAAAACCTACAACCTCGATTGGTATGCCATGGCTATTTTTTCCATAGCTATAATTATAATAATATCCCTCGAGTTTGGAATGTTATAGATATATCAACGCCTCTGAGAAATGGCTTCTCTTTTCGGGCAGTGGAAGGTTAACCTTGTCAGATTATAGCAATTAATTCAAGCTTTTACTGCGACATGGGTCACGTCGATATTATTCAAAATTTAAATTAATTGGTTGATAGTTGTTCCACTTACTTCCTTGAAAACGGAGTTAGAATTCAATATTCAATTAAAACATAAATTTTGTATTATAAATAACACCTCATTCATCCAAATTGATCCACGGACGGCGACATAAGAGTGGAGCATATAAAAAAGACACGTGGAATTGATAATCTCCTATTTGTTGTTTTTGAAGGTCGGTTATAAAACACCATACATACATAGTTAAAAGTAAATTAAGATACGTAACCCGTTTCAACGTTTAAACTTGAAACAGCTTTAGCACACGTAACCCCAGTGCAACTGTAACAGTTATTAGTGCTAACAAGACCTCATAATTACAAATTACGCGAGTTAATAGCACACGAGCCTTACAGCCGACAAGCCCAAACACAGCGCGTGGATAGGCTCATGCAACACGCGAACGGGAAAGCCCCGTTCAGTACTATTTTAGGCAGCAACGCAAAAGAACGATTTTGTAATGACTTGTAGCATCTAAAAGAATGAACTGGAGATAATGTTGTTCCTCCATTCATGAGAAATTCTTAATTGTAGTTAACAAAAGATTTTTGTCTTCAATTACACAGCATTATACATGGGTTTAGTAAATGTAGAGATGATTAGCCTTATGAAAAACCGTTTTACTATTTTCTTATATAATATATATCTTATATATCTGTAGACACAGTATTAATGGGAACGAAAAGAATGCTGATGCAAAAATAATGTTGTCATATCAATATACCCATTGTGTATCATTTAAGCAAACGAAGGATTAGAATTTGAGTGTTGCTTAGTTTAATTTGACAAGTTCGAATACGTAGGGATAAAACTTGGGCGATACAGTATTAGTTGAATGGCAAGTCGAATCCAAGACTAACTGTAATGCAGTTAGAAATTATGGAAATACAGTTTATAATAGTGTAGCAGTAGAGCGTTGGATGTATCATTCATAAGGAAATGCGGCTTCGGGTGTACACCGCGAATATTTCACAGTCGGTTTATCGAGAGCGGAGGCGTGTTTGAAGCCTCATAGAGTACGGGCACAGGTGGCTCGAATATCCTTGCCAATAGTATGGAGACGTGATCGGAAAACCGAATCGCTATTGGCAACTCGCGACTTCCTCTTCAAATAATGAAATTTCAAATTTATTAGCCTCCTTTCAAGTAATAAAGTATTTTGTTTACCTTAGCATCATATAATTATTTAGTTTTTAAATTGAATTCTGGTTATTTTCTATGAAAACAGTAAGTTGTACAATAGTATAGATATTATTTGGATTCATTATTCCACCTTCCGTACTTATATAATAATTACAGAAGTAACTCTGTCTGTTACACTTTTACGACTAAACCACCTAACCTATTTTAATGAAATTTAGCACAGGGATATACTAGAGCTTGAGGAAAGAAATAGTTAACTTTTATTGCGAAAAAACATTCATGGACGAAATTTAGAATCATAATACTAACTGTATAAAAAAATAACGAATAATAAAATATACAAACATGAATATAGCTTGAAATCAATGCAGAAGTATTTTATATTGAAATGGAGTCAGCGATTGTAAAGCCTATGCAAATAAAAGAAATCCATTTGAAGTGATACAGTCGGTGGGTGATTTAGGACGGAGGTAGGAACGTCCCGTAAAGTTGGCGACGGTGGAGCATGGCTGTGACCGTATCTCAAATTAAATCTCACCAACAAATCTTCGAAGGAGGATGAACCGGTGACACTACTATTGAAACTCGAATACAACTCTCACAGCAAAAACCTGAACAGTGGAACCGCTTCTCTCTCTGAAACGACCTCCAGAGGTATTTCCGAAATGTTACAACTTAGGGATCACCTAGAAAAGAGTGTTTTTGCACTCCTAATAAAAAATAAATTATTATTTTTTTTTTACTGTATTGTTTTTTTCTTGTGCAACTAAATGTTTAGTAAATAAATATAGCAAAGTATGAAACGGAACGAATGATCGCTAAATTTGATGTGTTTCTAAAAATAAATGTACTGGTTTATGAGTTTGTGAATATGTAAAAATGTCTTAGATCATCTAATAAATAGTTTATTCAAATTATAATTTAAT
Source organism: Aporia crataegi (assembly GCA_912999735.1). NCBI lineage: Eukaryota > Metazoa > Arthropoda > Insecta > Lepidoptera > Pieridae > Aporia > Aporia crataegi. Next base: position 8,861,991 of record OU538743.1, read on the forward strand.
ACCATAAATATATACATAAATTTAATAACATATATTAATCAATCATAACTAAGAACATCACGACTTCCGATCCTGTATCGAGAACCAAAAATAGTTCACTTTGAAATTTTAACACGGTTTTAATTCGCGAAAGTTCCGTTTTATGTGCATTTACTGTTACGTGCACTCCGCTTCTAAAGTTGAGAGGCTGTAGTTATTCTTTCTTTACGTTAGGGTGAGTTCTATGAAAACTTAACTTTAAAATCACAGAAAGAAGAAATTTAACCTAGGTATTATAATATTGTCATAGGCATTGTTAACTTACATCATTTATTTACAATGCTCATCAAAGTCGTAATCATTGTTAAATTAGAGTTCTAAGGCCTAATTAGAAACCGAATTCGGAATCGCGTTGAATCTTAGGCTATGCATTTCATTTAAACCTTAATATTACTAGCCAACTCTATTTCTCGCGATTCGGCTACGGTTGAACGTCGCTAGAATTTTTTAGGGCAGAAATGTTTTCTCTTGAATACGATGGTAGGGGTAAAAAACTCATCTGTTGTCTGAGTCGCGGCCGCCGCGACTCGCAATTTGTTACCATATAGCCTTAAAAATTCGCATTTTATTGTTCCGTCTCTCATTTATACCAAACGACCCCTCCAAGGATCACATTCAGCCTTACTGTGGAAAGTTATTGTGCTTAGCAGAGATGAACCGACATTGTTATCCAGAAACGAATATTTTTTATTTTGTTCGTATTGGAAATTGTTTATTGAATCTTATCAAAATAATCTAATGGCTTTTATAATTATAAGCTTTTTTGCCAACGCAAATATAGTATAGCAATACTAAGTAATAATGCAGCCAGTATTTTGAGTACGCACCCCAACAGATATGGGACCATCTCGTGATTAGCAAGTTTACCCAAAAAAATAAATTTTCCAGCTTTATTATACTAGTATAGATACAGATCAAATTTCTAAATTTTCTTAGGTTCCTGAGGTATCAACAACAGTGAATTCACTTCAGATTTTTAGTTTCGATTACAATAGTTGGAAGAGTGAGAATATATTTGTGGGAATCGCGGTCTGTTGACACGTAAAGGACTCTGCCCACTACAACTTATGACCGTAATAAAAGGTGTCGGGCAGAAAATATTCTTTGTATTAAAAAGTATTAGACATTCCGTCACCGACTAGCACCGTCCCGTGCCATGAACGGAGCGTCAATAATTGTTAGTGAGAATATTTTGATACATTCTGGTGTTTATTGCACGGTCATGGTATGGTGCGATATAGTGGGCAGACTCCTTAAAGTGAATTAAACAGACGAGCGGGGTACAGCTGTATGAGTTGTCAAGTCTGTTTTGTCAAGTTATCTGGGTTTTAGTACGGCAAATCGTCGATTTTAAAAAAATGCTTTTATTGTAGCGTCAAATTATTATTTCAAATACATATAACAACTGAATTAACTGCATAATTGGGAGTGCATACTTCATTCACAGCTCAATTCGTCAAAGCCGAGAATTTCGGAACGAGAGCCGAAATACGTAGATAAGCTGAAACGCAATACTCTGAAACAATCTGATTCTACGTCCATTAAGTTAAATACTCTATACTTTATATTGAAGTGTATTGAACTCGCCTAATTTAGGTCGCACATTGTCTGACATTAGCAAGTTATTATGTATTGTTTAATAAATATAAGCATTAAGGTGTGAATAAGGTGATTGAATAAAGAGACGTCTTAACGTAAAGATGTGTTTTATCTGCTACCTTAATTAATAAAGAACAACAGTACAGTATCCTATGCTTATTATTTTTGGATACTTTTGAGTAAGATATTACTTACTATTGGATTTAATTGTATATTATATTTAATTTTATTTGTAAATTTAAACTTTTTTTTATAAATTTTATTTCAAGCTTTTGAGTAGAACTTTCCTGAGTCCTATAGTAAAAATAAGCAGTGATAGAAACTGCTTTCGTCTATATATCTGCATCAAATAAAAAATATCTCAATAAGGTTATAATTGGCTTTACAATCGCGTAAGAAACGCAAAAAAATATACATTCCGAATTAAGAACTTCTTTTGATGGTGAATAGACGCTCAATATACTTTACAAACGAATACATATTGCATAGTCGCAGCGAGGGATATGCGTCTATACTGTAAACTTAAGTTTAATGCATGTTTAGCATTTTACGTACGCTCGAGTTTCGCATAATGGAAAGCAAGGTTTTCTAGGAATATGTACTGAACAAATTATGCAAAGGATTATTTGATGGAAGATGAATGACAATACAAGAGCTTTCAGTTTATTTTAATGACATATTGTAAGTTTTATTCTTATTGTGTATTATTTTTACTTCTCTATGTCTTTTAGTGGCTTCTAAACGAAAGAACCAATTTTGATGCATTTTTTAAACTGATGTGATCGAGATAGATTTTATCTACAAGATAAGTCTGTTTATGATATGATTCACAGGCGCACATCTTACCACCCCGGCGTCTGTCAATCGAGTGACAGGACCGGTCAAAGTCAGGCACTACATATTAGCCTACATGATCACCTATTTCAATACATAGAAATACATTATAACTTTCTTTGAATATAATAGGTAGGTACGGTAAGGTATTAAACTTCAGTACATTTTAAATAAATATTTGAATAATAATTTTAATAAGAAGACAAAGACACTAAGATGTATTTGATTAAAGAGCTTCATGTTTATAAGCGAGCATCGGTCGGGTCTCATTCAATTCGGTCTCGTCGACTACATTAAACTGATTGCTGCAATTAGCGAATGGTGTAATTCTCCTACCCCCGCACCCGCCCCCACCTCCCCTGCCCCTTCAGGAAATTACTTGAGTCCTGCAGGTCACAACTTTCGCTGGATTAAATAAAATTGAAGGACTCAAAAGAAATTGAATTTCGAATTTCTTCATGTTTTGATCACTTAGCGCGGTTTAAGCATCGATTTCTACTCCCTAGTCTTTCTATTTATAATAACTTTGTATTGGATAGTCCATAATAGGCTATATAATACCACGCAACGATAAAGCAGTAACTGCGGGGCACTCAACTTAAACATATAATCGAATCATTGTCTGCTCAGTTTTTAAGCGTAGCCACGTGTAATGTCTTTTTTTGTATACTTTTTTGTTTTCCGTGTTTATAATTTATTTGCGTGTGTGAGACTTCCATAATGTTTTTTATTATTTGAGATTTTTTTTGGGATATATCTTTGTTTATGTTGTTTATTTTGATATGGCGTATTTTGTGATATATCTGTTTTCTTTCCTACATAAATAAATAGATTGTGAGTTTAATTATGCCGAGTGAATCTAATCGGATTTATTTGGGAATTGTCGAGATTTCGGGTCCGCTGTGGTGACATTTCATCTGTTATAATGTGATTACTTTCTTATAAATACGATACTCTGATACACTTTGCGGGATTAAAATCTGAATTTCTCAGTAATCGTGTGGGAGAAATAAGTTTGTGAATTCGGGAGCGAAAGCGAAATAACTATCTACTCACTACTTCACTCACACTCCACGGAACAGTGATTTTTTTTAAAAATATAATTATCGTCTCAACTACATATTTATCAAATCGCTTGATACACTGTCACCCTAGAGTTTGTGCATTTTGTCGCAAAAAAAAATTTATATAAATAACTTTTGTTTCTTATTCTATTGATTATATATATGTTAGCGGCCATCTTTATAACTCGGCATTTTATACAATACCTAGGCAACGTATAGAATGCCTGAAACGTCCAGGCACTGCATGAAATATTATTTGTTACACACTTGGCCTAGGCATTATGTACAATGCCGAATCAGCAGCCGGCAATGTGTTAGTTAGTTCGTTTTTATTAATTTCTAGCGACCACAATATATAAAACATATATAAAAACCTTTCTCTTCAATCATTGTATCTATTAAAAAAACCGCATCAAAATAGGGAAAGAAAAAGCGACTTTGTTTTAAACTATGTAGTGATTTTACCTGATTATTTTTAAGCAAATGAGACTGTTGCTTAAATTTAATTCTGATTTACTTAGTTAAGTTATAAAAAGGTACTAAATGCCTTTTTCAACAACTTTTGCAACTCTTATGAAAATTTGCAATGATATTTTTTTAAAATATATATTAAAAGTCTATACTCAAATAAAACTTTATAATATTAAAAAATACGTTTAAATGTAACATTTTTATTACAAAGAAGAGAAGTTCTCTAACATTACCATTTCATAAAGTTGATTTTGAACAACCTAATATTATCGTTTTATTGGTTCGTAATTTTGTATGTAAGTGTAGGGACACCACTGTGACACGCGTGTAATATATAAGAATACAATAAATTTCTAACACGTGTAAAGTGTTTTATGAGTTAGTTACGTATGACACACTAAACTGAACTATCCGCTGTCATATCATATCATTAGTAATTTTGTGCTACTGAACTTTCCGCCGCCGAACGTTCGGCAGATGACTATGCTTCTATAATAAGAAGGTGGATTATTACATAATACTCATAAATTCAGAGCAATATCAATTTATTTCACACATTACCGGTGTACCAGCAGACGTTCTATACAATACCGAGGCATTATATACAATGCCTAGGCAAACCATATAATAGATATTAATATTCATAGTATTTCTTACATTGGCTACCAGCCCAAGGCATTCTATACATTGTCTAGGCATTGTATATAATGCCTGTATTATACAGATTGCCGGTAACATATATACCTACACATAAAAATATATATGTATCACCATCAAACAAGTTGTTCCAGCAACCAAGCAAAAGTTTATAAGACGTAAGTGTAAACAAGGACTTAAATAAATAATAAAAGTGAGATCCCGTAACACCTAGTTTCGTATGGAGCAAACACATTTCTGTACAGGCAAGGGTGGTCAGTCTTCAGTGTCTACCCAACTGTTTCTCTGTGATTCAATCGGCCTCAACACACAGAGGCGTAATCAACTCGGTCACGGAGTTGGTCATGTAAGTGATTGACATACTATTTTCCTTGGGTTTGGAATCCCTGGGCCTTCGCGTAAAAATCTGTGAACCTCTTAGTTACAAAGGTGGTTACAAAAACAATGATGTAAAGGAATACTAACTTAGCTGTTGGACAACGCTCAAAGGATAGTCAAGAGTGGAGCTTTGTGATGTACACACAATGGTTAGTCTTGATGTATAGCATGCGCTCATGAACTGCAAATGTCATGGATTTGAGACGAATGGCGTTCACTGCAAATTTAAGAGGCCAACAGAACACTGGGCCATTTGTTCATAAACAAGGACTTTGCTCTCACTGGTATAAATGTGTCATGTTGCTCATAGAGACAGACAGATTGCGTATGTATCTCTTTCTGACTTTACGATATTCGCAATAATAATCTATACTTCATATTACAAACCTAAAGGGGCTTATTACAAAACAACTAAGGCGTTCCAGTATTGGTTAATTGGATACAAGTCAGTTCATACATTGTTTTGGTCTTTGGTTGTGTTATAGCTAATACTAATTCTGATACTGTAACATCTCCAATCATTTTAATTTAGTTTTTTTGATTGAACACGCTAATCTCAGGAATTACTAATTTGAATCCATCTTGAAGAAGAAGCTTTCAGACACCGACAAAAATAAAAACACATAAAATTAATGACATCCCTCTATTTGTGTCGCGGGTCAAAACTACAAATATCTTCATAAATCATATCATTTGAGATTTTGCAGTTTATCTAGGCTATTACTGAAAGGTGGGATAGAAAAAATAATCAACAAAAACTAGAATTAATCCACGTTTAATTCAATCAAGGTAAGTTTACGTTTGCAATACGAGTAATGATTATGGGTATCGGAGTTTGTATTGAATTTTTACAGCACTATTGGAAATCTTTCAACGTGAGTTACACACAAAAGGTAGAATATAGTGCGATAACGAAGTTTAGCACTTTCCCGTATATTGGCAGCAATATGCGGCTGGGAATGTCTACATACGTCGAGTACGATCATTGACATAGCATGAGCTGCGAACGCATCAACACCTATTTATGTTCGTTTATAAAATAAATCACAGTTCTTTCATATAAAAAAGTAAATTTCAATTCATTTCAGTGGTTTGTAATTTAATCGAACTTATCTTTTTAAAATTATCAGTATATTGATATGTCTCAGCTAAAGAAGGTGAACATGAAAAAAAAAAAAACATGCCAGAGAAGATTCTGACTTGACAATTAGCTCTTGAACAATGTAAATTTTACTGTTTACTTTAATATAATATTTACACGTTAGTTTTTCTTAAACGTCATAATTATTATTATCGTGTATTATAATTTTAAATTACTTTAGTAATTTTCTAACTATGTAACATTTTGTCTTATAAATTTTTATAATGTTTCATTTTCGTGTGTTATCTTATTTATAAAATTCTCGTGTCACAATGTTAGTTACCGTACTCCTCCGAAATGGCTTTACTGATTTTTACCAAATTTTATATGCATATTCAGTAGGTCTGAGAATCGGCTACTATCTATTTTTCATACCCCTAAGTGATAAGGGTAGCCCACCCCAAAAATTGATATGGCAAAACAACGTTTGCCGGGTCAGCTAGTTTAATTATAGGAATACTTTATTTACTAATTAATAAATAATTATACCAGCTATAAACCATTGTTAGGATGCATCTATACTCACATTTTGTATTTCGTGTTATTAATTTTGTTTCCCCGGTTAACTCAGTTAGGTTACAACAAGGTAATTTTTAATTTATACACTTGGATTGATTTAAAAATCGAATTACAAAGTCGACTCAGTAATCGTAATGTAAAAGTATCCCAATTCATTTAATCCATACAATTATATTATGTTAAGTAAAAAGGCAATATATCATGCGGAATGTTTGACAAACCCTCTTTTAATATCAAGCCATAATCCCCTTATGAGAGTCAAAGGATGGGCAGATAAATAACAAATAAAGGGGAAATTGCTACATAAACCGCAATTATTCGAGAATAATGGTACCGCGACATTATTCTAAGTTATTGTATTCATTTCCTTATATATTTACTATGTTGCGGCTTGTGGCTTGTGTGTACTACAAGCTTTTACTCACGTCTTCATCTGTGATGTTAGGTGAGACTTTATTAGAATTATTTTGCATTGATAACCTGCTCCCGTTGATCGTAGCGTTCTGTTTTATAAATAATTTTGAAATTTAAACCAGTACTCCCTGTGATTAGCGCGTTCAACCAACCAAACAAGCTTGTTAAGAAGTATGATAAATTCTAAGTTGTATTCATTTGCGCATTGTGGCTTGTATATACTATGCGAGTATGAAACCTTCGCCACACATTTGTCTTACCGACGCCTTCCACCGAATTACGAAACAGTGGGGAAGCTTCCAAATAAAACAAATGTTAACACGGTGGTATCATGCTAATATTTCTTTATGATGTAAGTAATTGTTTTAAACCCTCTATGGATGTTTGATGAGTGTTTGTCTGTGGCATTGTATCAAATTATGGTCCGTTCGTTTAGGAATGGATGTTATTTGAAAGATGACGTAATCGAAGTTCTTAGTTACAATTTATGAAGCTTTATGAAAATACATTTATGAAATTTTTTAAATTATATTTAATTTCATTTGTTAACTTAATACTAATGGGTAGATGTAAAAATGTACACATACATATTTTGTTGCTTGATAATATTTTACCAGACCGAGAATGTACTCTAATAAGTTATGTGTAATATGATTTTAATGATAATTAACAAAGACTAGATTGCAAGCCGATTTCCATTATGTCATGCCATTCGTTGGCAAGTGCAGCGCAGCTCGTTAGCAAAATGAAATATTTCAAAAACAGCAAATCCGATTTGAAATGTAATTAATGTCGACGTTTGTTTTAAACGCATTTCAACTTAATTTGATTGTACTTAAAAATGACTATTGTTCGTTACAACAATAGCTTTTGGAGATAAAAGGGAAACAAATATGCAGTCAGAAAATGAATTACGGCTCCTTCGGGCTTTGAATGAAAATGAACATTCTGTATTCGCGAACACGTTTGTATAATTATTACTCATTGTATTGTCTTGTTCTCATAACCACCTTCTTGACTAAGTGGTTATTACGCGTGTAATGTGTGTTGCGCTAAAAGAAAACAAAATAAATTTATTCGTAAGGTAGGCATAGACTAGCTTGCCTGTAAAGAAAATGATCACGCTGAAATGTGTCTGTACTATGCCTCACTAGTGGCTGTGGGATAAAGGAAGATGCCTGTCTTCTTCTTACTAATAAGGAAGTTAGATAAACTGTAGAGGCCCCGGTAGATTGCGAAAGAAGTTGGTTTTTATAAAGAAGTGTGGTACTCTCTCTAGAGTAGTAGAGAGGTTACCGAAGTAAGCCGAGTGATGAGTCCCGCATACCTTTCTCTCCTGAATGGTTCGGGAAATACGGAAACAGCATTCCCACCTCGGAGATAAAAAAGGGCAACGAGATTTCACTGCTTGTCCTCGTATAGATGAAATATCTCGTTTGTTTATGTCCGAGATTGTACAGAAATAGCGTAAATCTGAAATTCAATCGCGCCATTTAATTGAAAGCTTTTGTAACGAATAAATGAATCGTATTATCTTTTTATTCAAGTATACAACCCATAAATCTGTGATAAACTGTTTGTTTCGTTTCGAATGATATTTATATTCAAGTCAAAGTCAAAAATCATTTTTTTATATAAAAACACATTATCAATATACAAATATACATGATCGCTTATGAACTTCACTTAAATCTAAGTTTGTAGGCTGTTCAAGAACGAGCCCAAATCTGAGAAGAACAGCGAAAAAACTCAGTCGGGTTCTTACATTTTCCGACCTTGAGCGAGAGCAATGAGTTAAGCTTATGTTTTAAATTTAGGTGCAATTCTTGTACTTTGCTTGGGATTTTGTTGTAGTAACGGCAATTGCCTTGAAATGAATATGTACTAATATTATATTGCTAAAGAGTTTTTTGGTTGAATGTGCTAATTTTAAGAACTATTACTAGTAGTTCTGATCTGATCTGATCTGTCGAATTATATTTGTGTTATGTGTCCATTTATCAAGGAAGGTTAGACAACATTATTCCATTTGAGAGCGGGTGAAATAGGTTGTTACGACATATATTGGCAAAAATTTGTTAATTTCGTTTTGAATGTGCATCAGAGTATTTCGAATACCTCATGAATAACGTGAGCTGGTGCGCGCGATTGTGGGCAAATTGGCCATACATCTGGCTTAGTGGTGTAAGCGCTACAATTGCAATATGACAATTGCTCTGTAGCGTTACGATGAAACGATATCGTCCTAACAAGGCGCATATTTTAATGTATTTCATTGTGCTAGAATTGGATATTTCACCAATGTATAAGTTTCTTTGTCTAAAATCTAAATCGTGTCTAAAGAAAACAATTTGAACGTTTTTTTATGTACTTAATAACGGACAACAAGCTAGGCTTACCCTTGATGGTAAGAGTTCACCGCCGCCCACTTTAATCTGTTTAAACTATTTCTTAAGATATATCATACTCGCGTTAATAAAAGACACTATATAAACTGATAAACAAAGATTTTTTTCAATGTACATACATATATAACGACTTTAATATTTTCCTTATTTCTCATGCAATTTAAATACGTAAAAGGTAATTTATATTCAAGTAAACTAATTAAACATGCAATTAATAAATGCATAAGTTGGTAATTTATCATCGAACAAACAGAATGGCTTCGATGAAATCCGAGGTCTCGTATTAATGTGGCCGAGGGTATTATCGCTTAATGCATAACGATTAATTATGCCTTCAGGCAACCTGAAGCTTTCAACTCAAATTAAAGATAACATATCTTATATTAACAGCTTTATAAACTTTCAAACAAAAACTAATATACAACGATAAGATAGTGTGTTTTTTGATATATGTATCTATTATTGTGAGCAAAGGTTTTGATTAAGCAGTTTGACACAGTTTCTATTATCATTGTTAGTAAACCTTATCTCGAAATTAACAGCAAGATAAGGGTTTTTGTCTTTAGCTACGTGAGAAAATCTAAAATACCGGTAGTAAACGGTGCTTGAGAAAGTTTATTTCCACATTTCTCATATTAAATATATCGTTATAAGGTGGAGTGGTGTTCGCGAGAGCCTTCCGGAACTAACAGCCTTCACGGCTGTAAACGTCTCCAGCGGCTGACTTTTGATGATTTACGTCGATTTTATGTGTCGCTTCTCCCCGGATTTATATTAAGCTTATTTTATAGCTGTTTTACAACCTATGTACGTATAACGAGCTCATTTTTAATGTACAAATTTATTTTATAAGTTATAAAAGTACATAATTTACTAAAGCTGTTCAGTGAAAAGTAATTAGAACCTACTTTTACTAATACAGTTCAGCTTTCTATTTTATTTTTATTTTTATTTTTATTTCATAATTTATGAAAAATAAGCTTTTGCATTGAATTGATAAAATAATGTACAATATATGTAAAAGGAACATACTTTTCTCAAATAATATAAAATAAGGTATATATTTATACAAATAGAAAAAATAAAAAATCAATGTATTAAGCTCATCATATAAAACTAGCTTTTACTCATGGATCCGCGTGAGCTTATACCATTATCCGTCAATCAGTAAATGAATTTTTTATCAGTCCAGTAGTAATTTACATCTCTATTTGTAGTGTATAAATTAATAAACAATTTTTACATTACAAACAAAGATGCAAATCTTTACTGCTTATCAAAGTCATCATTTATTATTCGTTAAAATAAATACTATTTATTAAATAGACCATTTATAATACTATTATTAATAAATTTCTGCAACTCATTACAAACATATTATATATTATAATATGTTTGTAATATGTCTTTGGACATTTAATGACTTTAATATTAGGACGTTTTTTTCTTACAATTTTTAAAATTGTAAGAAAATTTATATATTTTAATTTAGATTTTTTATATTACAGTGGCGTAGATTTATGATCAACGTTGTATTGTATAGAGTGCCTGTATATGTAAGAAAATGCACGTCAAGCTATTTCTGGTGCAATAAAGTAGAGACAAGCATGTTGCAGCCGACTGTCGAGCAATAAAGCTGCATTTCCATGTCATATAATCAAAGCCTCGCCTCTAAATCCAAACACCATTCACTTTACTCCGTACTATATTAAGCAATTGAATGTGTTCTATAAATTAACACGCGCTTCTGAAAACCTAGTATTTAAGGATTGAGTAAAAAATCCCCGAAGTGTTTGAATTCAAATAATAATACTTATATAATGAATGGATCTTCATCAATTGTACCTAAATTCCATCTCGATTATATCAGCTTTCAAACAAACAAAAAAACCCGTTTATTTATTTATTAGTTGTGATGCCACAGGAAGACAAACAGACACGTCAAACATATTACACTCTATATAATGTTATTACCCTCACGTAAAACGATCAGAAATATTTAAAAACATTTATACATATCTGACATATTGAGCATAAATAATATCAATTTATGTTATTATTCATAACAGTCAATCAAGCATTTATTTTTCAGAAACTTTAAATACATATTTAGACAAGTGATAATATATGACAAAATATACATAATTATTACATAAATTTAATAAAAATCATATTTTTGGTGATTTGTTTTCGCTAACTTTTGCGTAAATAAATCATAATAGTATCGTTATATAGTCTCATTAAGTTATAAGGGCTTATTACAGTGATTTAATAATTTAATATACATTTTATTAAATTTATAAAAGGATCAAAAATTGTTTATAATAAAGAAAATAATATAAAAATGCGAGCATACGTGAGAACACGTGTAATGAAGGTGTGATGTAAACATTTAATATTTTTATTATTTTTAGTTGATTAGCTTTCATATTCAACGCAGATAGTAATAGAGATTTTATTATCAATTAATCTATGTAAATGCCCCATATATTTTCCGGCTGTTTCAATATGACATATGTTGAGTGTCAAATACGTTTCATTTGTAGATGACAGATATCAGCAGTGCGATATTTTTTGCTGACCGCATATTTTACAGTGACAGAATGTTTCATATTGAACGGGATTGATATCATTTTTCCGGAGAGAATTTAACACTTATATTTCACATTGGCTATGCTTCGTTCATATCATACTCAGGTAGCGATGAATAACAAGAAAATCTTACTTTCGCATTCTTTGCTATACGTTACTACTGCACATGCTTAAAAATAGAAGTAGTTAAATTGAAATTTTCTAGCATGAATAGGTCCGTGATATTTAAAATTTAATAACTAATCAATATTTAAAATTTAATTAATGAATATATATAGATAATATGTATATAATGAATTAAACAGTGCTCATGCAGATCTTGATGTTTTTAAGGGTGCATTGGTTTTCATAAGGGTTGCATAACTTTATGCAATATATATTTAAGTTTTTGGTTTACCTTAGTGCCTTTATTTGCATGGATCTTTTGTTTTTGTATTATTGCCCTCTTTTGTAATTTTAACTTTGTTTTAAACAACGTTATTTTAATTTTATATTTTTTGTATCTATTAATATATGATGTCGTGTTGTAAAATCAAATAAATAAATAAGGTGTATTAAAAGGAGTCGATTAAATATTGGGTAGGTAGAGATAATAAAAGTAGTCTGCCTACGTGAGGCACGTTTGCTTTATGTACCTCACGTGCCGTGAGTTTTCTCTGCATTGGCTAGCTACCTTGCACGACTTCGCGGATATTGAATGAAACTTCGATCGAGGAAAGTATATTTACAGTCTTTGATGTCGACAATAGTATCCTCTTGAGAATGCCGGTAATATGATTGCGTGGTGTAAGAGTTCTATCGGAAGCAATTTAAGAAGTAGTGGAGGTGATGTTTTATAATTGTCTCATAAAAGCTTTCTCCTTTGAGTCGCGCAACGAACAAAGGAACCGAACGCTTTAATATGCCCCTTGTATTTATGTGCTGTAATATTTTCTTTTATATTTACTGAGACGTTTTGGCATCGTAAGACTTTATTTGAGTGCCCCAATTGCCACGTAATTATATTCGTAGAACTGCTACGGCGTAGCACAAATTGCTTCGAAATCGTCCTCGCTCTGACAAAGAAGCTGCAAGTTTAATTTTATTCAACAAACCTAATTTTATATATATAAAATATGTTAGTTTGTATGGATGAATGGATTTTTGTTACCCATTTATACAAAAGCGACTGAACGAAATTTGATGAAACTTTACAATAATAAACCAATATCGACGTGTTCGAAGAGGTATTTTACTAAGTGGTTAAGTAAATTTGCACGTGATCAAGGCGCTTTAAGATTTTCCATACTAATAATTAACCAGCAATCAATAAATAGTTTACCAGACTTGTGTTAGAGCTATAGAATTAATAATTTAGACACAGAGTTTATACTTTATGAGAGGCCCATGCGGGAGAAGTCGCGAATAAAAGCTAGTTACAATAAACTGAAAATCCTATTAATGATAATGGCTATGAACACGCACGCTCAGAGTATAACGACCTGAGCGAAACATTTTAATTAACAATTGAATGATTTTGAATGAAACGTATAGAAATGGCGACGCAAAAGGTCATTCCCCAAAGGAAAGGATGTGATAATTATCTGTGAGGATAACTTTCAATCATGTCAAAACTTTGTTGAATTATAAACCCGTTTAGGTACGTTCCGGGCTTTGAATACTGTTATCTTCCTTTAACTCCCAATGTGTGAAAGCTTTGGGAACTTTTAGTGGGAATTTCTCAATTTCCGTTCATTCATTCCGTATTATGTGTAATACATTTCGCTTTCATGTTTCATATGTTGAGAGCGGTATCGCACAGTAAAATCTAAATGCTTTGTGACTTTGCCAACTACGCAAATTACTGTTTTCCGACTCGCTAAGGAATCATCTGTGATAACACGTTAAATTAACGACATAATTTATACGTATGATGTTAATTTTTATTTCAAAGTATACACAACAGAAAACGTTCTCAAATACAAAGAATAAAAAAAAAACACAAAATTAAACCGAGTTCCAAATATTTTTGAAACTTAGACTAAACCTTCTAGGTACCAATACACTAAAATTTCAACAGTTAAATTAATTACAAGAAAATGAAACGACATGTCTTCAAAACTAAGAGAGAAGTGCCAGTATAGTTTTTTTAAAGCCAATTTTACAGATGACTACTTCTACTACAAAGCTTTAATGTTTTCGCTAATTTTAAAGGTGTTTTAATCATGTTTTCACCGTGTTTGCGACGTCGCTTGCGTTAAGTAATTAATTTTAATAGCCCAAAGGTAAAGTTTCATGTTTTTTATTACAAAAAAATAATACTGACACGTTTATATTTAATACTTTGAATTAACAGTCTCCTTTAATAACGCCGGCATCATGAAATGCATCTGTATTCAATGTTAATGAATTAGTTTCGGTTAGGAGTTGTCGTTCCGTGAATGTGGTCGCATGTAGAGCTTTATAATCACTCTATTTGAATAACATTAATGTAAATGTTTGTTAATAAACATTTATTTTTTAATTCTATTCATTTATTTTTTGTCATTCCCGCAATTAGTTTTATATATTCGATTTCATATCAAGTAATTCAATGATTTAAGCTATAAAACGTACCAAGGAAACACTAATACTACTCTCGTATTTTTAGTACACTTAATGGCAATTATTAGGTTAGAATTAGAATTTTATATGAGAAAGTTTTCGTACGTTAGATAACTAAAATTTAAGATAATTTAAAAATCCCCACCGAGATAATGATGTCATAAATAAATAAACCGATTCTCAGAAATTGTAATTAAGATCCATTTCATTCACATTAGCTTTCGCATTAAAAATCAAAATCGATCCATTCATTTAGAGGCAACGATACACATGGACCGTCACTTGTAACATTCCCTTTTATCGTCGGGGTTTTCAGTTTAATCAAGCCGAGTCATTTATATAATAGACATTTAGATTTACATAAGATAGGGGCGACTAGAATAAAAGCGATTTAATAGCCATATTTAATGTTGGCCCTTGATTTGCTTGCTAAACGAATTGGTTGGGAAATTGCCTTCCAAATTGGACTGCTACGGTAGACAATTTGGCAAGACATTTGTATTCTTGAGGAGAAAAATAGCATGTACCACGAACATCTGATAGCTCCGATGTTCTGTCGGCGGAGTTCGGTTGGGCCTGAGCCAATCGCTTCATACAAGGAACATCTCTTGCCGATTTGGGGACTTCGTTCAAGTGATTACTGAATTCTACTTTTATTATTGGCTTATACGAGCTTTAAAATTTACTGACACAGATAGTTATCTTGCCGACATGTTTGTGAAAAATAAAGATATATTTCAGCAAGTGTTTCTAAATTAATAAGTAAATACTTGACTTTAGAGTCTAGTTTTCTTTTCGCTATTTCTTTACCTCTAAAAATATCAAATGACGTTTTTATGTTGAACCACTAAAAGTACCAAAAAATATTTATTTCGAGAGTGAATAATTTCATTTAATTTCTGGTATTGCGTTAATTAAACAAATGCGTTAATACAAGTCAAAAGAGGCAGCATTCATTAGTCGGCAAATAGTCAAGCGGTTGCATTATCAGCGTAATGGGAGTAGTAATGTCAACAGTCTTCCCTCAACGTATATAAATTGAACGTAATTTTCCCGTTATGCAATTTTTAAATCTACATGTACGAGTATAGACTTACTATTATAGGTACCTAAAACTGCAATTTTGTTTGTTAGTAGAATGCACTAATTACATAAAAATTATTTTTGTATTGGATCGTTGAATTTATCAAATAAGGCTATATAACATCACGCTACGATGAAATCAACCCAGTTGAAATCGCGGAGTACAACTAGTTGTCTTTAAATTGAACATAATTTGCCCATTATGCGATTTTTAATTGTTGTTATATTCATTTAATCTCATTCATTAGCAGAAGAGGACGCGCTGCACTGTTTTTTTTCCATTGTTGGTTTTTAAAATTAAGTCTCAGCAACAATTGCTTTGTTAATAAAGCTGGGTTTATGTTTTCATTCTATCATAATGGAGTTTAAGATTATTGTTGTTTTTTAATTATTACCGCTTTCTTGAATTATTGTATTGTATACATTGTTCTAGAAATTATATTTATAGGGGAAGGTGTCTTTATGTAATAAATATGTTTATTGTATAGAGTAAATATTTGTAGTTTTGTTTATATAAATAAATACAAAAACATTGATAGATATTAGTAAACTGAACTCTTTCTGAGTGATTTTGTATGTGCGACCAGTGTCCACAAGAAAAATCTCCTAGTCGAAAGTAACACAGACATATTTGTGTATTGCCAAACCGAAATATGTTTTTTATGGAGGAATCGAACACCGGAAATACCGTGCGCTACATATCCGGGGTGACACAAAATCAATCCATTCATTGAGACACATAGACACGTAAAGTTTACAACACATATCTTAGCACCTACTAGAATTATATTACATTTAGAAGATAAAATTTAATTATTTGAACAGAATTTACAATGTTTCATTCGTTTTGATAAACAAACAATGAGTTTTACGAGGACATTAACGAAGATTACGTCGAGCTCAAAAATAATGTATTAGATTATATTTTTGGGTGTTCAGTTAACACCAGGAATGTGGTAATTTGTTAGAGGATTAATGTTTCAGGCCATTTATGGTGTGACGCCTACATATTTGGTTGTTGCTTTGTAGGCAGAGTCATCTGTCTATCTCAAAGGATCAGACAGCGAATAGATTACTATCATATTCAGTATTCTTTTATTTACGCGGATATTTTTTTCAAAAGATATGAAATTTAAAAGCTACTCAAATTATGAAAAAAATTCAATAAAATTCCAGAAAGTCTAATGTTTTCTCATACAAAGTCTTGAAAAAAGTAAAATGTCTTTTTATCATAGGGCTTATGGCCCGTTTTGCATCTGAATTCACAACAGGCAAGTAGCCTGTTCTTTAAACTATTTTATTTAGCTGCGATTCGAATCTAGAAACTTTAGTGGACCACGCATTGAATATCGGACGAGTACAAAGAGCCACAAAGGATGTTAGTTAATAAATATTTTTTTACTATTTACTAATAATTTTCTTTATAGTATAGTAAGTATATGTAAAGAAAATCATTTCTTTTCCTTGGTTTTTGAACCCAATACCTCCGGCGAAACACGTAATATATAAACCACTTATTTATTTAAATAGGAAACAAAACTGATATTTCACAAAACACAATAAATTATTAAAATAAACTAACAAAACTTAAAGAATGACGTACGTAAATAAGATTACGATTTACGAACACAAATTTAAATCAAATGCAACACGAAAAACAAAAAGTATACAAACAAAAAGACATCCACAAGCAGAATGAGAAGAAATTATATCTTTTTTCTTATCTTTCTTATATGTTTAAAGTAAAAAGAGACAGTAGATGAGCACAGAACCAGACGCTTAAAGCAACATAGATTATAATAAATGGTATAATTTATAATGCTCGTAATTAAAATCAAAATTAATTTCGGTGATAATTAAGGTAGCTTTGTGAATTAGAGAGAGGCGACGTTCGTAAACAAAGTGAGTTCATATTTCATTATTTAGTGTGAAGTAGATTTCAGCGGAGAAAGGTCATTTGGGTCATGTTGAGGTTTTAATCACACTTATATTATAAATGGTAGGTAACATAATTTGTTTTTATGCGGGTTACTCCTCCGATACCAAAAATTATTTCATTGATAGAAACTCTTTTTTGCTATATAGGCTATATTTTAGTCAACTTCGCATAGTTACTTTAGATAAAAAACTTACACTAAAATTTTCTGCCCCACACCGCCATATTTAACTAAGTTATTATATTTTCTTAAAACCTGACGCAAAAGGCGGAGAAATATGTTTGACCTATCTATAGGTCTATGGAGTTGTAAGTCTGCAGGTCTTTGTGTTTATCTGTGGCATCATAGCTATTAAATGGACCGATTTTGATGCGATTCTTATCGTTTGAAGTGACGTGATTAAGATGAATCCTAGTAACAAGATCTTTTCAACCATTTATTAGGTGTTATTTTGTCAAAATTGAAACAGTTACAATTTTGTACATAGTTTTTAATTAATTATTTTTATTAAGTTAACGTTACCCAAGGTTTCTTAATTATAGATTATAGGTATCTTCATATATTATCGTTTTTAAACAGGAATAAAAAAATATGTTATTAATTTAAATAGTTATGCTTGAATAACATCAAACAGAATATGAAATGGAAGTTTACGTTTCGTCCAATATATTTAATAATTCAAAAGTAATAACAGTTCGAAATACAAACATACTTGTCTGGTTCTGTTAGTGTTCGGAAAGTACATAGCCCGTGAAACTTCAACTACATTTGACGTAATTTGAAACGGGAAAGGGTCCTTTAACGCCTACCAACCCGACTTCATTGAATTTTAGCCCTCATAGAGTCACTTTGATGTTTGGAAACAATGAACCGACTTTAGATATCGAGTTATTACCTTGGCCGACATCGCCAACTCGATTTACGCCTCGGCTTCGGATAGGGAATTATTATTTGAGTGACAAGGTGTGATAATTGTGAGTTAATCTATGCATAACATTATTTCGGAACGGTTATGGTCGGCCAAGGAGGTGGTAAATTTTGACAAAAGATTTTGTGAGATCTTCTTATTGCTAAGGTCGTAATGTTTTTGCTATTAATATTATGAATATTTAAAATATTAACATTTATGACTGCTTACGAACGTCATTTAAATCTAAGTTTACAGATTGATTGATACACAAAAGATTCATTTTCACCTGTAACAAACCATTCCAAGTGCAATATCTTTCAAATAATCGACGGCTTTATAAAAGGCTTCAGAAATTAGCTTAGGCTTACATTGAAGTGATCTAGAAATTTTCACAAAAATTTCTTAAGACACAGCAGTTTTTGTCTCTTTTATTTAAGCGAGTATTACACATTTAAAAGAATACAATGTTATAATTATTTAAATTATTATTAAAATTTTTAGACGTTTAGCGTGCTTTAAAGCCTGCATTTTTGTTTTTAAAGCTTGGCTTGAAACTTTGATTTCTATTGGATATTTTTTTATAAATATATTAAATATAAAAGGCATTCTGATAATATATGACTTATATATTAGAATATATGAGAAAAACTTGTTGAATATTCAATTTGTTTCGTACTAATAGTTCCAAGTACACAACACAGATGGAGCTAGAGACAGGAAGCGTTAAAAATTAGTCTTACGAAACTATATCATTTTTTAACCGACGCAAACCGAGTGTATAAGTTTAACATCTCTGTGAGTCTTTCTGTGGCACAGTAGCTCCTAAAAAATGAACTCATAGTGATGATTTTTGTTTGAAAGCTGATGTGATGGATCTTAGATACAATTTATGAGGTATTTTTTGTAATTAGAGAGAGATTTGTAAAAAGAGACAACAAGATATTCTCCAACTGTAGGCAACCATAATAAATATAGAGTTAATTGGATACCACTTACAATTAGAATATGATTAAGCCATTGAGTGGTTAGCTATCAATATATTATAGTATTAGCATGATCATCACATAATTTTGTATGCAAATTAAATCAATGTCTATATAAAGGGTGATCGGATTTGTGATTGCATGTTTCACACGCAATTCGGCAATAAACTTGCACTACGGAACTGAAATTTCAACGCAGCGTTATTTTTATCGTAGGAAGTCGTTAGACGCTATCTGAATCGCCTCCGTACATTAACATACATAATTATAGGTAACAATTGGAGTAGCGCCAGAATTACAATATTACCTCCTGATATCAGTATCGGAGTGACTCTAAACCAGCGATAAAAGTATCTAAGACGTGTTGTCAATTTTCTTATTATATTATTTATTTTAAAAGGGTATAACAAAAAGTAAACACAGAAGAGGGTTACACATGAATACAATTAGTAGACAGAATTTCAAGAGACTAAGTAACGGCACATAAATATTTCTGTTAAAATAAAAAGTTTTTCATTTAATGAAATATCACTCGAAACGTCAAGTAAGTTTACAGTAAGTTCAAGAACGCGCCCAGGTCTAAAAAGATCATCCAAGAAACTCGGGTTATTTCTTTCTAATCAACCCATGTACAGGTGACCTGGAGTAGTTCATTCCCGAGGGTTAGTATTATTAAAGTAATCGGTAGATGACTTTAGCTCTACTTAATAATGCTTATTCTATATTTAGGATATTTTTAAATCGAATTTAATTAACATACCTATTATCTGCGTTAAATTAAAAATAAATCTTAACAATTCTTTGGTAAATTACTTCTTAAAATACCTACCTTTCGTATAAGTAAGTATCTTAGAAGTTATTAATAAGTTTAATTATGTTTAGAGCTTCGTTGCCTTTTTCTCAAGGCGACGTCTTCCGAATTCCTAGAACTTTCGCTACTTAACTGTTTCAAAGGAAAAGCACCAATAAAGAAGCTTTGGGACTATAAACCCTTTCTTGTAAGAGAGTTTGTTGTTTTGTTTACGAGTTTGTAAAAATAATATTTATAACAAATATACTTTGTTTCTACGAACAATTCCAATGTACAATTTGAGTCTAACCATGAGTAGCTTTTACCCTCGACTCCATCCGCATGTTTTCTCTGTCTGTATGGTACGATTTTAGGTCTAAAAGTACAGAAATAGCTAGAACTCGAAGAAAGACATGTCTGATATTTATAAATATATATCTATCATACGAATTTATTACGCTACGACGAAGTTAACGCGAATGATACCGAAATTGGCATACATTTGCCATTGTTTATAAGCATAAGTACTAATATAAAGAAACAAAATAATAAAAGTTTACTTATATATTTTATTTGAAGAAAAAACAAAGGGATATTTTACTTTATTGTCAAGCTCAAGGGCTCTGCAGCTGACATTTCGATTTAATACCTACCCCGGGGTTGATAAAAGTCCTTTCACCGGTCCGGTTATTATTTTAAGAGCCAGCTACGACCGTAAAATATAATAATTTGTGAATAAAGGTAAATAGAAAAGCACCGAATCAAATAAAAGTGTAGTTACATCTACGCGGAAAATCACTGCATAAATGACCGATTTTTATGATTTTTTCTTGTGCATAGTCGGTCGGTCTGAGAACAGGTCGTAAATTATTTTTATACCCCTAAGTGATAAAGGTGGCCCAATCCCCGAAAAAAAAATTAATTTTTTTTCAATAAATTGGCATTAAAAATACATACAACCCTTAATTTTCACCCCATAGAAATTATTTATATGGCAAAACAACGTTTTCCGTGTCAGCTAGTTTATAATAAAATTTTTGATGTTTCAGAATTTACCACTAACTAATTAATCCAGTCCTAACCTAATTTAAGAAGACCCATGTTAATTAAAAATAAGAATATTCTAAGATCCCGGCAGCAGCATCCATCTCGATTAGGGAAACTTTCAAATAAAAAAAAAACTAAATCGATCCATTCGTTAAGGAGCTACGATCGACCCACAGATACACACATATATATAGATAGATAGACAAACACGTCAAACTTATAAAACCTGTATTTTTGCATCGAGGACTAAATGATCTAACCAAAAACAACCAAATACTACTACTACTAGTAATTTATGCCCATCTTGTCTGAAAAAGAAATCAACTAAAATGTATTGAAATATAATTTGTACTCGAATAGCTCGTTGTAAACTTGTGTACAATTGTCGCACTGACTTGAAGGAATAGTATCGGTTTCTTTCGAGTCGTTTATTCAATGAAAATATTTTCATTCGATCCCCGACTAACAGTTCAGTGCAAAGTGAACGTTTTTAGGGTAGGGAGTTTGTGCTAAATGTCTCTTTTTACGTTACAAAGATCCTGAAATATAGCTCGGATGAAAAGAAAGAGAGAAATAAATTTAGCAATTTATTGCCGACGCTTGGGTCCTATATTTGTTGCAAATGAAGACGGCGAGGTGACAATTTTCGGTTGGTGGCACATAATGACCGTTTTGGGAGTGAAAGACGTTGCGGTTGCCTACTTTTATTTGACGCTGGGTTTTAGGTTTGAGTTTTAGTACCTACATAAAACTTAGTAGGAGTGCAGTATTTTGTTATGGTAAGATTTTTGCGCTGAGTTTTTTGAGCTGCTGATGATCGCGTTTCGTTTGCGTAGATTTCGACTATAAAGTATAATGTGAAACAAACAAATATATTTCTCGTAACAGACACTTTATATACCTATATTGTTTATTCGTTTGTTTAATTTAATGTTGAAATTTATTTGTTTTGTTTTTTTTTGGATAACTTACAGCTCAAAAGTTACATGTTAAATAAGTGATTGTTATAATAACCCAACTTGTATTTAACAAATATATTATTAAAAATTCATTGTGATTGGACGTACATTTTGATTTTAATTTAATTTGCTATATTATTGTAACATACATTTATATATTAATGTAATGTTCACACTTCAACAGAATGATGCTGCATTTGTGCAATGTTTTGGCAAATAACTAAATTATTATTATACACTTATTAAATTTATTTAGAGAAATAATTAAAACGTAGAAGACCAAATACCAAGGCAATAAGATAACGGGTTACATCACAAAGAGGATAACATACAAAGAAAGATCAAGAAATGAGGAGTTTAAATTTATTTAATTGTTTCAATTATATGAAAAACAATATAGCAGTTAAAATAACTAAGAATCGCGCTGCATAAGTTTTCATTTCATTCGATTCTGCCCGATTGAACGTGACTGCCAATTTAAATATAAATTTAATTAAAAACTTGATTCATTTGTACCATTGTATAGAATTAAATGAAGCTAAGAATTTTACTTATAGTAAAATATCCGGATATTTTCTTTGTTTTTTTTTGAACTAATTTCTGGAGGTATCAATTGAACCGATTTAAATAAACGCCTTTTATTTTTAAAAGCTTTTTATAACCAAAACTAATATGATAAAATGATACTTTTTATGAAGTTCTATAAACTACTTAAAAACGTAACATAATGGCTTAACTAATTAGTATATAATTTATAAGAGAAAAACCATACAATATAGAATTGCTTTTGGCATCGTAATTCCTACACAATTAGAATGTTTTTATTTAAAATCTGACGTAATTTAGATGGATTTAAGCTAAGATTTATGAAAATCTATTCATTCATTTATTAGATATTCTTATTTGTCCCCATGTTAGGGTGTTTTTAAATTTTATTTGTACAAAAAAAGTTAATTATATATAATAATAACGTATTGTGTTCGCAGTTGTTTAAAAAATAAAATACATATTTTCATTTTACAAACAGGAATTTGATTTTTCAAAAATTGAGGCATAAAAGCTCTTAGTTTTTAGAAACATTTAGATGCTTGGGAATATTTAGCAAACTCTTGGTAAAGCTTCATGGAGCATTATATAAATGGTTTGTTGAAATTCATGCGTCCTACGTGCAAGTTCGGTTTTCAGTTAGGTGGCGGTGTTTAGTATGCGACTCGAATGCTATTTGCGAGACATCCCGTTAGCTTTCCAATACATCTGGTCGACGAACGGTCGGATGACTCGGCACGTGCACGCGTTCGCAATGCACACCACCTCTCGCGTAAAATAGACTTTCCATGTAGATTAAATGACGGGAAACTGTCTTTTGTTCGCATCCTGTTGAATAAAGGCGTTATAAGACATGACTCGGCGGGAACAGTCTCTTGAAAACATTTTATTCAACGCATATGTTCATGTAATGTTAGAGATATTATTGAAATATGATATAAAATATTTTAATTATCGACTATACTGTTATATTATACACTTGTAAAGTATTTTGCTGTTTCGTATTGTATTAAAATTAATGGATGTATGATTATTTATTTACATAATTACAAGATGTGTATATTTTATTACACTGATCATTTTCTTTATTGAAAGCATCTTGTGACACAAAACACTTAGTATCCGGCGGTTGCTTATGATTAAAATCAGTAGGTACTTATAAAATATTATAAAAAAATCATTATTTTTTATTTATAAATCATCCTACAGCTTAGGCATAGTAGAACTTGCTAATGTTTTTCTGGTATGTAATATAACTAGTTTTTCCTGTATAATTTTATTTGCATGTGCGACTTTTATTATTTGAAATGTTCTTAGGACATATTTATTATTGGGTTTATTTATTTTAGTATAGCACTATTATTTCATGTAACTATTTCTTAGAGTTTCGAGATTTCATCAACGGAAAATTTTCAATTTCACTACTAATTTAGCTTGTGCAATTTGTTAGAAGAGCCTCAAACATGTCAAAGGGAGTAAGGGAGTAACAAATCATGTGAGGTATGTCTTAGTTCTCGTGTTCTCGGTTGTTCCGAGATTTATTTGCCTATTTGAAGCTCGGCTGTCCTCTCCGTTCAATGTACGTCCCATGCAAATTGAAAATCAATGAACCGCTGAATTCAATTTAATATGAAAGCCATTCTTTGTGTTCTAACAGCACTCTAGCGCTATACACAAATGTACACTTATATTATAAAGCTGTTTGTCTGTTTGACAATTTGGTTGAACTCGCTTGTAGAAATACTGGTTCGGATTGATTTTTTACTGTTGGACAGTTCATTTATCGAGGTTATCGGCTATTTTAATTAAGCTATGACTATTAGGAGTGAAGCATCAATGAAAAACGTTGCAAAAACTCGGAAAAATTCCTATTTAGAGATTCCGTTGCGTGCGTTACGTACAAACGGTTTAATTTACATAAAAATGTCAGAATTTTACCCGTTTAAGAATTCTAAAAAAGTCCGTGGTCGCATATGTCTATCTTTTATTAAGGTGAGTGAAACCGCGGGGCACGGCTTGTGTTTAAAATATAGATGGATCCCCTCAGGCCACCTTTTGAATAGAGTGCTTCAGAATATCATACTGTTTATGAAATTTTTCTTTGCAGCTCTTTGTGCACCGTAACACTGAATATAAGTTTAAGCTTTTAATAAATCTTCATGTTTTGAAAAGTTGGTTGGGTTATTTGGGGTTTGAAAATTTGACTAAAAATTAATTTATTATTAATAATATTTTTAGGTAATAAGTAATCGATATTTATTTATTTTTTCTTACCATTTTTTACATATAATCTTGCTACTATACATTATTCAAAATATATTAGGTTTATGTAACTAGCAATAAATTTCAAGTCTAACATCGATATGCTGCATAGAATGAACGTATTTAACCGATATTTATGACAATTTTAGACCTAATGACTTTTAAATTCTTAACCTTTATTCTTTAAAATGCATGATACTCGCGTCACGTCAGCAAATATGTATATACCGTAAAATTTCCATCAAAATAATTATAAGGTAAGCGCACTATTGATGACTATAGAATTAGTTCTTATTATTAGCGTCAGATGCTGTCCTTACAAGTCACACCCTACAATCTTGTCACGCCCGTTTGAAAGTCGAGGCATGAACTGTGAGGCAATTAAACGCCTATAATTACCATGTTAATTACAGAGTGTTCTTGTTTCTCATCTCGCCATCCCGACCGGTTCGTTGTTGTATAAACATGGATTCGTTTGATACAAAGTAAGCGGTAATTAACGACTCCTACAACGGTTATCGTCTATTTATTTTATAAATGGATTCGAAGTTAGAACCCGCGGCGGATAAATACGTTCAATGTGGGAAGAGTACATGTTTGAAGATATAAGGCGCAATTTTTAGGATTAAACTCTACTTTCTAGTAGATATTTAATGCTTAACTTTATTAAATGTT
Source organism: Aporia crataegi (assembly GCA_912999735.1). Lineage (NCBI taxonomy): Eukaryota > Metazoa > Arthropoda > Insecta > Lepidoptera > Pieridae > Aporia > Aporia crataegi. The sequence continues at coordinate 8,887,882 of OU538743.1, forward strand.
AGTTAAAATAGAAGATTTGAATGTTTAATAGAATGTTTGTTAGGCGATTATGAACATAATTTAAAGATTATTTTTACAAGCAAGCTCTAGGGGAGACCTATGCTGGAAAGCAGATAATCTCAACGTGCCGGTGTCAGATATATAAATAGTATTAAGTAATAATTTTATAGCATAAATAAGTGTCATGTAAGATTGTTAAAATAAAGGCTATTATTATTTACACGTCATGCTGACGCTTGTCCTTTCAGCGCACTCAAGGTCAGCATTAGAGTAGCGCCTTACAGATTCCTGATCCAATGTCCGCCGTTGTCAGTGCAAAGGGATCGTAAAGCATATTATCCACATCAGGGTTGAACTCAGACAACTGAAAATAGAATATAGCAGTTTCATTGCGTCGAATAACGGTATAAAATTACGGTTTTGTTTTTTCATAACTAAGCACCATTTTCAATCATGGTTTTTCAAAATATTACCCTTGTGTACTTCTTTGATTTAATTACAGCAATTACAATAACTTAGTATCTAACTTAGTTTTGTCAAATGGAAGGTAATGCAAGAGTGTCCTATTCGAAGACGGCATATATAGTAGAAATCACTAGTTTGCTAGGGTTGCGGATACGAAAGAACCAAGGAGAACGAGGGATATCCGCCTAAATACCTGACAAATAACTCGAGCTGCTCACCACCTCGTTGACTATTGACCGATATGTTAAATGTCAGTTAAATCAAAGTGCTGCCAACCATAGAGTCGAACACATTCAAGTGTGCTGCATTGACTTGACGTTTCATACTACTCTGCGATATGCATAATATAAGTGTAGTCAGCATTGGCTTAATTTTATAAAAATCAAGATGAAAATAATTTTGGAAGATCTTAAAGAAAAAAAAGTAACATCTTCATAGAATAAAATTTGTATAAAAATATTTTATCATTTAAAAATTTCTATATCTACTAATTAAAAAATAACTGCAAATGCGAATAAAAATGTTAGTTATGACAAGTGCTTCATAATTAGATCTCTTTTTTTCCATTTTTTCAGATAATGATCGTCATCTAGGTCATAATATAGGCCAAATGTTTTTAAAGTGGAGAAAAATGTATAAAATGATTAATTATTGATGACTTTTTAAGCTTTGAACATAATATTTTAATTGCGAATCCAAAAAGAGAATAATATGTAATTTTATCCTAGTATTTTGTGATTTTTTGAATTGTAGAGGTCGCGGAGGTATTTAAAATATAGCCTGTTTATTTAGAAGCAGTATGGCAATGTATTTATTATAAAAAACAATATTCTCTTTATAATAATTGTGTAGAGTATGTATTTAAATTAATGAAATCGTTTTAACCTTTGATCACATTTTTATTGTGACTTCAAAGGAAAACATTTTTTCAATTCTTTTATTTGATCTTTACCGCAACTGTGTAGGTTTCAGAATTGAAATTAACATTTATTATCTGAGAGAATAAGGAAACAAAAGCAAAGAAAACATAGTAAAATCACTTGACTCTGAGTGACATAAAGTATAGGTATTTAAGCTCACGCAAAGGAAGTCGAGAGTAAAGCTAGTTTATTAAACTTGTAATATTAAGCATGGGTTTAAAGTAAGTACAAATGAAATTTATAACATTAAGTTATAATAGAGATGAGAGTAATAAAAATGGAACATCTTTTTATAATTTTAGAGTAAATTCCACGAGAAAATCCTTAAACGGACACAGTATTCACAAAACGTTGTATGTAATGGAAAAGATAATGAGTTATGCAGCTTAATTAAACCGCCAGCGAGCTTTTCACCTATTTCGGTGGAAGTTCGTTAAACGCTTAATTAAAAATACTTCTAATAGGTGCACAACTCTGTCGCCAGAAATATCTCGTCACATATCAGCTTAGTACCATGTCTGATAAATCATGTCTGGACTCGAAGAAAGTAGTTGAATTGGTTTCATTTAATAGTACATTTTATTTTAGTTAATTTCTATTTTAAATTCATCTTGTGTAACACTGAAAATTCACAGGCTCCTGTAATACAGATTATTCTACAACAAGATCCTGCGATGTTGTATTTATGTAAATAAAGGAATTATTATTGTTAATTGTGACGTAATAATTAAAATTATAACAATAATTATAGTCTTGTGCTAGGTGAGCGCTGGTTCACTATGTTTGTATTTAAAATTTCTAAAAAAATGCAATTCGGTTGACATTTAAAAGGTATTGGACATTTCTCACGTAGTACTATCATCTATGACAAAAAACTAAACCTTGAAAAAATGGTGTGCATGTCAAATGGAAAAACTACGGAAAAGCGTAATAAAATGTCAAAAGTTTGTAGGGAATTTTTACTGCATCTCTATCATGCGGAAAAGGAATAAGAATTTCATAAAAAAAATATCAATCTAAAACAATTTTACGTGCTCGAATATATGTTGTTACAAATGTATAATATTGCATAGTCACAGACTATAAACAAAGACAAGTGAAATTGAAGTTAATTTAAAAATGAAAGAAATAAAAAATAAAAAAAAATAACATCTCGATCACGTTAGATTTAAAAAAAAACAAATTGGTCGGTCAATTAGTTTAAGCGTAAGTATTACAAATTCTTAGTTGTAACAGCTTATCTCGTATTAAATTCCACCTTGGAGAACAAAAATAAACCTACCACAAGTTCCGTCTTTAAGTTATTTATATAAACCCAAAAAGGTTTGTGATATCTCTTTGTAGTGTCAGCACTAGTAAATAATTGCATACATATGTACGTGAACATCTCGTTAAAACTAGAACAAAGGGTTCAAAAGAGTATTTATGACATAAACGTGTATTTATTAAATAATACATACTAATTATTAAAAGAGAAAGAACATTTTACGAAGCATCAAGTTACATTGAAATTGCCGTCTCGTTTAAAATATGTAATAAATTTTCTTTTAATAACTGGTGAAAGGGATTCTCTCCGATATTTCAATGATTCCCGGTAATTGGCTGTAAATCTCAACAAATAGCTTTTTAGGGTCTGTATTGAAGCCTAGGGGTTTTTTTAGGTTTGTTTTTTACCATTCAATCAAAATGAGCTTGTTTAGAAATATAACGAGTAGGGTCCAAACTAATATTATAAAGCTTAGAGTTTGGTTGAATGTGCTAATCTCAGAAACTATCTACTGGTAAGAATTGAAAAATACGTTATGTGATACTAAGTCTATTTATTAATGGCCGCCGTATGGCCTTAAGTCGATAATGAATCAACTCGCTTTGATAGCTCGTAACTATAATAAATTTAATTATTTATTGAAAATATTTTACATGGAAATTATATATACATATTTACAAGTATACTGAAGTCTCATCAAACCCGTAGGTTGCATTCCCTATACACTGACTTTTTTACCGTGTTGAATAGCTACTAATACGTTTGTTTTTATTTAATATATTTTTTTTTATTTACGTCATTATTATAAATTTAAAAGTAAAGCAGTTTTGCAAATTAAAATTTTGTTATATTTAAAATAACTGTAGATTCATTTGTGACAATTACAGTCGACGAGATTTATTGCAGTTAAATTATTTTTCTTTTAAATTAAGGAGAACGAATCTAGATAGACTTTAGTCATTCTGTCTGATAGTCAAATCCATAATTCAGTTGTTAATTAGTAGAAAAAATACTTTCAATATACATATATATCATATATATATATATATAAGTTTTGACGTTCTTATGCACGTCTCTTTTTCCGTCGGTCGTGAAACAGTGACAACAATAAAGATTAACAAGATATTTTTGTTTTTTTAAGCGGTATTGGTTAGTGTAATATAAATTGTAACTATTGAATATAAACCATATATTAATACAGTTTCAGTTTTAAATGAGTTTCGAATAAAACATAAAGATAATATTTGGATTTATAAATCTATGTTCGCGAAAGAGGATGAAAACCAAATTCTATGTGGGTGAGGTAATTAGGGAGATACAGAGATTTGTTTACATTATTTAGTAACGCGAGTGAGTGTGTGATTATTCTGTGTGTAGGTCTGAGGCGGATTTTAGCGTAGTGAATAATGTTGCTAGCTTTGTGGTACACTTGTAACAGCAGCGCTACCACAAGTCCGGTAAAGTATTGTTAAATTGCGTCTGCTTCAAGTAACTGTATGGAAATTTACTTGGCCATTATGGGATGATACTTTTCCAATTGTAAAAAACCTATCGATAATTTGAATAGTATTAATTCAGTCAACCACGGTTAATCTATAGTGCTGTAACCCTTGTTATTGCTTAGGGTATAAATCGAAATTAAATGGCCTGAACAGATGGACCAAGCGATTCAGGCTCCAACAAGCAGTTGTCGTAAGCTTCTTACGAACTACAAGACATATACGTATATTATGAAATAGATAGCCATTCAACTATTCATGGTTTCTTATATAACCAAATTTCACTTAATGAAAATGTAGTAGAATGACAACAATTTGTACTTTAGCGATAATTTTCTTTACAGGAAAGTAGGCCTTCTATGCCCACCGGGCCGACATGTTTAATTATTTTCCCGAGATTCAAATCTAGGAACTTTAGCGTAATACGCAGATACATGAAAAACTTAACCACAGAGTTCCTTGTGGACCATGGGGCAGACATATTGTTGAACCTTTAGTGTGGTACAACAATGTTTACGTTTAGTCTGGTGCAATAAATTAATTACGATATTATTAATTATTATCGATTCTAATTAATAGATAATTTAAACATACTTTAATATAAAATTAACTCTAAATATTAACATTAAAAAAATTCAACCAAAAAATGAAATATGACAAATTTTTAAAACAATTTTTTAAAAATCATCGACCAAACATAGAACCTTTTTTAAAATATAAAGAACGGTGTTTGTGTTTCAACGCTCAAGATCCGAGTAACTTTATAGTCGTTGTGTGTGATTGTTATAATCTATGGAGCTCGGAGTTGCCATCTGCAATGTCTCACGATATTCTTACTTTTAATTTCACGCTGTTTTGAACAAAAAGCAATACACAATAGAAAAGCTTGCATACGAGATTATGTGGACTGTGCTCTTATTGTCTCTAAGTTTGCCATCTTATTTACTATCAATTATTAATTGTATTTTAATAATCGTTACGTTATTTAATTACTCTAATTACATTATTCATCGAAATGTAAAACGTAACTAGCCTATTCTTCAAAATTGGGTTGAAACTGGTACAATAATACAGTAATTGTAACAGTTACATACCTATATAATAATAATGCAATTAATTCCACAGAAACAGAAAAAATAACAGTTTCATATGTACATAATACAACTTTATTAATAGTATTTTTCAAATGTTTACACACACAATTAAATTTATTTTACATGGTGATCAAAAATCTAGATTAATAATTATAAAGATTCTGTGGCCCGATGCGGGAAAACGCCTTTGCCTTTAGGAATAGTTATTCTATATTTTATAATAATGGATTGAAAATTTTTAATTTATTAAAATTGTAAAAACTTCATTAAATGAAATCTATGTAATATTGATGTATATGTAGCTTTTTTCAGCGAAATAACTTTTAAAATCAGTTCATAGTTTAAATTTTGTAATGCATTATTATGTATAAACAATTATGAATTTCTTTCTTTGTACTATTAGTGAATATATAGTATTAGTAATATGATATAGACTTAATTAATCAAAATAAAGTCTTTATCATATTACATTTTAAGTTTAGTAAAGGTGGTTTAGCAAATTCAAAAATATAAAAATAACGGAGTTAGAATTTGCTTAGAATCCTCAATATTAAATTTTTAATACCGATAATATTTTGTTTATTACCAGATCCTATTCCAATATGTACTTAACGCAATAAATAATAAAAATCCAAATTTCCGCCCTTGTTTATGAAAGCAATTCATTAATTTATTTGCTTAATAAAGCTCAAGCGGGTGCCTGTGTATATTGGATATAAATTACCTTTATTCTAGTGATCTCGAAAATATTAAGTTTTCATTAAGACTTATTATAGCCCTGTATCCATTAGGGATACTAATGCGACATGATGATTACAAATGGGAATATATTCTCATGAATGAATAAATCTTTGTAAAGCTTCATTCGAAATAAGGAATTATCTCGAAGTAGTATCTGGGAAGTAGGTTTAGAGCTACGATTTTACAGACGGACTAACGGACAAACATGTCATACCTCTCATTTCGATAGTGTTAGCTTGCAAGTTAGCATAACAGCTTTGTTGGTCGTTGTAAATTGTAGACACTTTATACCATACCGTGAAGTGGGGTGCCCCCTTCTATTAGAAGCAGAAGCTCTCGGGTAGCAACCTACCTGCTCGTTATCAAAATTGATGCCAAACTTAGTTTTAATTGGCAACCTAATGAAATCAGAGAACTTTAGTGTGTTGTATGTTCATAGTTTCCGGTAAAGAAACTTAAAATTGACGAAATTAATGTTTTTTAAAACTTAGGTAGGTACAGTAAAAAAGTCACTGCCTTAAATTTGAAGAATATATATTTTAAACAATTTAACAATTTACCAATAAGAGAATAATGTAAATCACTTTAAACATCAATACACTTCGCCCAATGAATTTCTTATTTACTCAAAATACACAACCAGTACCCAATCAGACAGAGTTTCCCCTTCTTCTAAGAACGACTATTGAATAATGCCAGCCGGCAAATAACCCATCATTATATGCATCGTCTGCTACGTACATCGTGGTATAATAAAAATTCCTTGAAAACCTAATCCACGTACGGCTACAGAACATTTGTAACTTAAATCTCCATTTCTCGTCTAGTCATTTCGAAAGCTGGCTCGTGTATCGTCTTGAGGGTCATAAAAATTCGTACGGAAGTTTCGCACTAACGTGTCGCGAGATTCTGCGCTATAAAATATAATTTATATCTCATTTAACATGCGAGTCATTTGGGGAAACGGGAATGGTTTGGCACGAAACTGCACTAAATAAAAAGCCGATTGGGTTTCTGGATGCGCATGATAAAGCATTTTTGTAGCGGACTATTGATGAAAAGATAGAATAACGTATTACTCTTACAGTAATTTGCAACTCAGTACAGTATATTTTTAGCTAATGACATTCTAGAAGATTCTGAGTTTAAATCACCATATATTATATGCCCTTAATGAAAATAATTATTTGCAAAATTTATTAAAATTAATTGATATTTAATTATGTGGGTTTTAGTTACGAAATATTAAATCTTTATATTGTTTGTCTTTTGCATTTACTTTTTTAATAGGTAATAATATTTTTGCTCTTTGCTGATAATTAAAACAAAATCCCCTGACATGTTAATTAGTTATCTATATAGATAAATAAAATTAGAGTGTCTGTTTGTAATATTGAAATAACCATTTCTTACTAAATGCATATGAATGTATACACGGTACATATATCAAAATAACATTTTTTACAATTTTTGTCTGCCTGTCAGTTTGTTCCGGCTAATCTCTGAAACGGCTGGACCGATTTTGACAGGAATTTCACTGGCAGATAGCTGATGTAATCAGGAGTAACTTAGGCTACTTTTATTTTAGAAATGAAAATAAACAAATCATAAAATAAAAAATAACTATTCCACGCGGACGACGTACATAATACATAGCTATTAATATTTTGTTGTTAGCCTATAAACAGAGTAAAATATACTCTATTTATATGCTATATAACATCACGTTACGACGAAATAAACTAGAGTAAAACCGCGGTGCACCGCTAGTTACAAGTAAGAGTGTCTCATGAACGGAAGAATAGATCTTCTTAATCAGATCAACAGATACGTCAAAATAGAAAGATGTTCCTCTCTTTTTCATTGCGAGTTAAAAATTTAATAAACACAAGAGGAGTATAATTGTTTCTTAGCGCAATTTCAAAAGAGAACGCAAATTTCTTATTACTTTCAAACGGATGTCGTAATGAGCTATTTTAATTGTTAAGTTCCGAAACATTGTTCAGAAATGCAGACTGTGATAATGTGTGTTTTAATTAAAACCAACCCATTTTATAAAGATTTTAATTGTATATTAACGCAACTGTTTGTGTCCACTTGGTTATTCTTATGTGCTGTGTATAGTAGCTAACCCGGCGAACTTTGTACCGCTAATAAAAGATAAAATGGGTATAGTAAGCTATCCTTGAAAGGCACATATATGCCATCAAGGACTATTTTGAACATCTATAAAAGATGAATATCGCGTTATGCATTGTTTGTTATGTCTCAAAGGGATAAGGCAGCGTCTTCGATGAAAGTTCCCAGATACGTTGTCCTGTCTTAACTATGAATATTGAATTTGAATTAGCATAATAATTTAAAAACTGACAATTATGTCAAACGCTATAAGATTACATTAGAAAAGTTTATATTGTCAAAGGTTAAAAGAAGGCGACAATATTGTCGTTAAGTTTTCTTAAATTTTCTTATGTTTCGATCAACTTTCTTAATTATTTATTTCATAAGAACTTTCTCCAGATAATAACAAAAACAACAAAAAAGAATTATCCAATTTAGTGCTGTCGTTCGGACGTTATGCGTTTATAGGCTTACATACATTTCGGTTCATTTTTATTTATTATAAATTTATTTGATTTTGTACATTATTTCAACATAAGCGTTGCAGCCTCGTAAATTACAGTTTTTTTTAAATATAAAAAATTATAAGTACGGTATCCAATAAACTAAAAACAGACTTCAAGTGCACTTAAAAGTAAAAAAACAGAAATAATAATAATCATACTACCAAACAAATTTTTGGAAGCCGAAATATAGTTTTTTATTTAAATATATTTTACTAACCGGTTTTGAGTTGATTCCCGAGAGCAATAGGGATACAAATTTTCAGGTTATGTTGATTTTTCAAAAAAAGATCAATCAGTTTTTCAGTTAGATATAAGATTATCTTTGAAATATTGATATTGAATAAAAATGAAACCTTTAAAATTGGGTTCATAATTGCGTAACAAAACAAAAAACATACAATCGAAATGAGACATTTCTCTTTTGATCTCACTGAAATACGTAATATATTTTGCTATCGTACGTCTTAACAAACGAATAAAGCTTACAAAGGACTTATAAACGAACAAATTGCAAACACAGTCACAAGAATTAACTAGTCTATAACAGGCGATAAAACTCTTTATTATAAGCACTTATATTCCACGAATCGTTTTGTTTACGATGTATTCATGAGGCATTACCAAATTGAATAAATACAATCGCTTTTTTATAACATCATTGTATCGGAACTAGCTGTGCGTCGTGGTTTCACACGCGTTATTTTCGTTAAAGCAATTTTATATAGCCTATAGAGTTACTCTATAAAATATAATCAAATCACTAATGCCTGAGTAATCTCAGGCATTAGTGATTTGATCTCAGGCGCGTTCAACCAAAATGAACTCTTATTATTATTAAGTCTGTTAGTTTTTAAATAAAACTGAAGACAATTTAAAACAAAATAATATCTCAGAAATGGATGAACCGAATTAAATGTCCAAGATTAATCTCGATCATGGCAAAACATGATGCAAAACATGATGGGCGATGCTGCCCACAGAGATATTATTTCAAACTTAACACTCCTTTTTTTTCATAGGAGATTAAAACCGCTTTCTCGTTACATAATTATATCGTAATATTTCCGTCAAATATCAAATAAACATAACAATATCAGGTATTTCATCCATCATGTCAGCAGAGCACCATGTGTTCAATTTCTACTGTGACATCATTTCAGAAAATATAATGTATTCCAAAGTGTGCTTTATGACACAGAATTAAGCATCAAACTGCTATGTATCCAATTCTTCATTCTCATCATTACGACGCCCGTAAAATAATTAAAAAGTGTGATCATTTTGTAGTACAGTTGTATGAGAGACTCTTTTTAATTGTAGTCTGATTCTATCCACTTAATCGACTTGGTTTATGCGACATATTTAAAAAAAAATCAAAACTATAGCTATGTTGCTAATAAAAAGTAAATAAGAAGAATTGACGAAAAGACTGTAAGATACGTGAGATTTAAGGCAGAATAAAGACAATAATTAAAGATAAAAATAACAAAAAAGAATTGCTCAAAGATGAATGATAATCTTCATAAACTTTATCTAAAAAAAAATCTTGTTCAAACAAAAAAATAAAATAAATCTGTCGAAATAATCGTTACATTCGTTTAGCATTCAAAAGAGCTACAAATGCCACACAGGCCACAGCACACGCATTTTTTGGGTCAAAAAATGAAAATTTGTTTTTTTGTTTAGATTTTACTTAATTTTGAGACAGATACAATGTGCGAACTAAAACAATGTGCTTAGTATGATCTAATCTAGTAATAGACTCATTAAAAATAAACATTATTTTAAACAAAGCCCGATATTATCTGTTGGCATAGTTTCCAATTGTCATTTATTAACTTGATAATCAGTGTTAGTGACTATAGTTTTATAGTAAGCTCGCTGTGCCCCGCGGTTTCACTCTCGTTAATAAAATATAGACATACCTATGCTGTCGAGGACTTTTTTATATTTTAACCGCTTACGCAGCTGTTTGAATTGGAAATTGGTTGGAATTTTTGACCGTTACGACACATTGTAATAATACTCCATTCGTAAAAGTCACAGTATAACGCTATATAAATATAGCCTTCATTGATAAGTTGACGATCAAATACAAAACATTCAATTTGAACCACTAGTTTCAAACAAACGAGCAATCTTTTCAGAATTATAATATTAGTATATTTACCGTTTTCATACTAATTAGGGCAGTTAATACGCAGAATAGTTTACAATTTAGTAATTTCATGCTGGGTCCAGGGGGACCGTTAATGCGCTGTGGTTTGGACCAGATCCATGTAGAGGTCGCCACAAAAGTGTTGGGTCGTCCAGTGTTGTTGTTCGAATTGTTTTTAACGGACAAACTCGCATGCTTCGTTTACTGCGGGAATAAAACTATTTTCACCGGTTTTTATTTCACTATGAATTCTGTATTTCATGAAGCATTAATATTTCAATATAGGTTTAAATAGTTTTACGGTAAACGTATGTTAATACCTGATTAAAATTGATCTGAAGATGTAGCCGTATGTTTTGAATTGATGTTTTGATGAAGACTGAAGTTATTAGTGTATATTTGGTATCGTGTATGTTTGTGTCTCATTTTGTGTACACCGTTTTGAGATTTGGTGAGAAATTTTACAGACTATTGTAATCCAAAATAAAAGACTCGACAAAAAATATAACAACTGTGTAAATGTCTCCCATTTTGTAAGTCCGTTTTTAGCGGCTGTTAATAAAAAAGCTTTTATATTGATACGATAAGAAGCTCAGTTCTGGGAAAGCGGAAATAAAAAATCTTGAAGATTACTTTAATAAATCTACATTTTGTTGGCCCCGCTTCCAGATATTATAAAAAACGCTGAGTCATAATCTATTTCAGTGACACTTAAAATATTCAAATATTCCGGCGGTACTTGAGTCGCTAGCATCGACATTTCAGAAGGGAAATAGACTTGTTCGTGCCTACAAGGGGAATATTCGACATTTGGCACAAAATGGTGATGCAAAATTCATGGAAAATACCAAATATTATGCGCGGTTAAGTATCAATGCCAGACAATTGCACCCGGAGGATATTATGGTTACGGCTTTAACAAATTCACGCCAGCGGAGAGTGTATTTTTTGAAATATTACTACACAATAACTTTGCTGTCTGTAGGCACATACATAATAACTTCCACTCATATATCCCTAGTGTCTAGTTAATTGAGCCCTTGTGCGCCCTAAATCCCAAGGGCCTGTGATCTTGGTGACATGAATAAAATAAATAGATATTAATAAATCGATTTGAGATTAATCACTTCTGATTTAGTAAATAACTCATTTCTATTTTTAACGTTTTAGTTAATGAACCTGAAATAAACGTATTACATTATATAATACATTTTACATTTATATAACAAAATACATTTTGTTGGTTGAATTAGCTTAAATAATAGAACAAAACCACAAATGCCGGGTTCATGTTTGGAAATCCAATTTTTTCAGCCTAGTTTATCCGCTTGTAAAGGCTTTTTAAAATAAAATAGGTTTATTTATGTTAGTGCTCCAAATAGCTCTGAAAACATGGGATTTCCTATTGCCTTTTTTCGGGCAAAGTATAATCTATTGTACAAACAAAACCAACCCTGAGCAGAGCACAATTGCCTCTTGGTTTAGAAGATTTTAATGTTTTCAGCCAACTTTAAACTAGAAGGTTCTCAATTCGGGTCTTTGCTTGTATGTCTATTTCACGATTGTAACGGCAGGCCACTTATCACGTTCGATAATTTAAAATAACATAATTACAGAGCAGTAGTTTTATATATGCCTATGGAGGCATACAATTTTCTATCACTGAATGAAATGGTATAGTCCAATGCAGGCTATACCTAACCTCAATAAGGACCTAAGGAAATCGACTTAAGTTATAAAATGTAGTAAAAGTAGGTACCGATGCGAAAAGGAGAAAGCAAGAATTCTTTTGATTACTTTTCACATACAACAAAAGTAAGCTTGTCCCTTACGAGTTTACCTTTTAAATCGATGTGACCACTAATAATAATAAAAACAGCCCTTTGTTTCAACGGGATCGGGTAAAAGAAACGAGAGCAAGAGTTCAATAATCTCTCCCAACCCTGCACTCTGTAATATAATGATCCCTCGGGATAAATAATGCGCCGTCTACGCTCATTGTGAATTAACATTCCATTATTCAAGTTATAGTTTCTACATCTCTTGTTAGAACTTTGTGTGAATTGTTAAATTCCATCCCTCTAAATTCTGTAGTTCGTAACTACAAATTAATAATGTAATGTCTAGAGACCGCCTAGGACGTGTTATTAAGTACAGAGTTGACGTCAGGTGAGACCGGCGAGGTCCTCAGTGATATATTTAACAGCTAGAGATAGGAAAGTTTGAGGATATAATTGTAAATTTTAGAGAGTTTGGCAGCGATGTGACTCGAATATTTCGATGTACATTTATATATTGTAAAAGCCGAACCCTCGAACTTTATATTGCTTCAGAAAAGCCCTATTTTCTAGAAATTCTTTGAATTTTCGTGAATATTGTGATATTTTTTTAAGGAAATACCGTAACCTAATTTTTTGGGAAATGGGTAGACACTTTTCTTCTTCTGTTTCACTGATTATTTTCCTTACAGGTAAATTAAATAAACACCAAGGTGATCAGCTTTTCGTGCCTCCCAACTGGACCCTAGGCGCAACACGCACGTGAACCACTTTCCCTTGGAGACGAATATTCCAGAAACTTATTCAGTTATTCAAATAACCATAACTAATGAATATTAACTTTTCACATAGGTTGGTTTAGTATCGATAGAGGCTTTATGTGATTCTATATTAATAAAATATGATTTTTTACTTTGACTTTATTAAAAAATTTAATTTCTGAAGTTCTATGTTAAACTTAACTATAGAACTAAAATATATTTATGAATTAAGTCTTAAGTTTTAAGAATAAGGAATACTTTTGACGCTATTTGGAATAATTAATTAGTGGCTGAGTGAGGTTCATTTAAATAATACTGACAAATATGGAAATGTTGGTAGATCTGTTTGGGTACTGGATTATTTAAAATAAAACAAATTTGGCTGTAATTGTTTTTAGTCTGGACATTATTCATTTTTATTTATTAATAATAGATATTTAAATACATTCTGAAAGAGTTTAATAAAGTATTTAATTTATTTTGGTTTCTTATGTTTAAGTTTAGTTTATAATAATAACATATTAATTTTAAAAAGTAGGTCTATTCAATTAACATGTTTTTAATTTGTAAACTGATTTCAAATTGCACGAAAATGTACCTACGATCTACTTATCAAACAAAGCAACAGTTATTAAAATCGGTTCAAAATAGGCCTCACGAGTCACGATCGAATCAGAAATATAAAAAATATAGCAAACTATACAATAATTAAAAGTATCTTTAAAGTACGTATTATTTATGTTTTATTATAACTTTTTAAAGCACCTTGAAATCGGTTTATATTTTTTAAATAATGAATTATGTAATTTGTTACAATGACAAGTAAAAAAGAACTGTATAATGAAGTATTATTATTTAGATTTGGCAACACATCGAAGTTATGAACTCTTAAATTCGACGAGACGTACCGAACGACTCACTAAAAGACTGGAAATAAATAGAAACAGCCATAGCGTTCCATCTGAAGTTCGCATTATTAAATTTTATTTTGAAACTTTCCTTAACTCTCTTCAGAGCAATCCACGATGGGCGATAATTATTTTAAATAAAGTTTTGCTTCGCGAACTTATACTTTTGTTACAAATATTTCAAAATTGTAACTGTTCCTACTTGAAATTCTTAGTCATTTGGTTCAAAGATATTCAAGAACATTTAAATTTTCTACATTTTGAAATTGAGGATAATTTAAAACCCCTACATATTAATTACACACAGACATAATTCATAAATGGATGGAAAATATTTCGAAACTTTAGCTCAAAACTATCTCGATTACATTATACCTAATGATATCGAAGCTGCAATTGATGATTATAATCAAACTAGCTGTGCTTCTCGCTTTCACCCACGTTTCTTCGTAGCGTGAACGTCATATTATATACAACAATAACATTATTGTTATTTATAAGGCTTCATAACAATTAATCTATATAACAATATAGCCTATAGCCTTACTCGATAAATGTACTATCCAAAACAAACAAAAAAAATCATTTCGATACAGCAGCTCGAGCTGAGAAAAAAGCGCGTTTAACCCGAAAAACTCACAACTAACATAGATTGTCTCAACTCAAGGGAACTCTTTATTTTCGCTACCCTTTTAATAATAAATTACGTGTGACATATAATACTTTGTCCTTAAAAACATGATTGCTTCTGAAAAGGCAGGATAATGCGTAGCAGAAAGCTTTAATACAAAATTGGATTTTGTGCTCCATTAATTTTCAATTTGCGTGATTGCAATTTTCGAGGTTTTCTTCGAAAGTCGTCTCGAACTGGAGACTCCAGTAAAATAACATCGGACTAAATTGAAATGAACACTAAATCCCTTTCTTTGTAATAAGGTTAAGTATATTACAGACATGGTGGTGCCCACGACTTTGTCTGTCTACATAAACTAGCGACCGTAGCTGGCTTTATCGTTGCTGCACTCGAAATCATCTCATCTTCTAGTTTGTGCTTTTTTTCAGTTTCATTTCGCACAATCCTTTTCAATTGTTATATGAGACGCAGTTGCGTGAAGGTTTCTCCGGATGTCCTCCTCTGTTCCATCGGACTCTGACATCCAGGTAAGTAACTTTCAGCACCAAGGTCTGCTTTGTTATTTGACACCACACAATTTATAATTTTTTTCGGGAATTAAAAATAAAAATCCCTAAAATCATGTTTTGTGACTCTATCTCTAGTAACGACTTCACAAAACTTATTAATAGTTCAAATACATCTTTGAAAAAAGATGCATTGGCATGGAAACCTCTCAAGTTTATTTGGTACAGAGGCATAATAAAAAGTTAACTAGACATAAAGAACCTATATATTTTTTCTCAGGACTGTAAAGATTCTATAATTAAAAATACAAGTTGAAATAAATTTTCATGGAAAACTTATTTCTTTTATAACATTGAACATTGTAAAGTTAGAAACAATCAATAGAAGAAAAAAAAATGAACGTGACAGAAAAATATTAAAATTATTTTCATAATCAGCCTCACAATCTCATAACAAACTTTAAAAACTTGGAGTAGAACTAGGAACAACTTCCTTTTAATAAGTCAATTAATAAAGACAAGGTTCTTAAAAGAAGAATAATGTTTGGCATGTGCGCGTCAGGGTTAGGAGAGTTCACCTATCATCAATTACAAAGCAATTTAATGAAAGCAATCCCAAGTATAGGATAGTATACTTATGTTCCGCGCCATTTGTCCGGGGTAAGTTTAAACGACGAAAAAACGTGACAAGAAAACAGAGACGTCACATTAAGCTTTCTTTATGTGAGCGGACACAGCTCGGTATTGTCCAGATTAAAAGATAATGTTTATGGCCCATGATTCTCTACAATTACTTAACTTTTTGCTCGTTCAAATTGTAGCTGAAATGCTATTAAACTATTGTAGACATGACAGTCTAGTATAATCTTTAAATACTACTCAAATTGTTTCACCCGCTCTCGAAAGGTATATTTTCTTCGTTTTTCTAACAACTATCAATAACGCTCCGCTCTTATTGATCAAAGAAATATATTATACAGCCTATAACCATCTTTGATAAATTGATTATCCACCAGAAAAATAAATTTTCAATTTGTACTAGTAGGTCGACTAAATAAACGAACTTGTCAGTTTTATAAAATAAGGAGCACAACGGCTTTGTCAAAGTCCATAGATTATAAATATATAGATCACTATAGATTGCATATTCATAATATCTTATTTTCGTACATCATCTACAATATATTTGTATAATTGAATATCCCTGTCTCAAAGATCTCAAAGAAATAACTATTACTTACATTATTCAATTTGCGCATAATTTGCTCTTGGCGTATTTTGCTTGTACATTTCCGTTTGTATATTTGTGTAATAGGCATCGCGCGTGACTCGAATATTCGTCTTTGACATCATTTGTAAGGAAATAGAACACTAGTGAATCCTCAGACTGGATCACTTCAATTATGACGTCATGTCTTTTGAGTTGTTCCTTCGTGTTCAGTTAAGATTCCCATTGTTATCTACGTCAGTAAAGTGAAAAAAATTGGACCATGATAAGGATATTGATAATTCATATTTTAACTGGCTTTAAAAGAGTAGGTTAACTATTCGGATGTAAGTTTTTATCCAGTTATGATATTATTTGATCTATGAAAATATTAATTAATATTTCTGTGTATATATATTAATAATATATAATAATAATATTCGAGAGTTTGTCTTTTTTAAAACGATAATTGCTAGTGAATTATTTAATATCTCTCTTGTTCAAAATCAAAATATCGCCTCTTTAAAAATAAAATCTAATTCGTGAGTCCTCCAAAAATTCTTACGATTCAGCGAAACGAATTTGATAAGGATTACGGCCACGTAAATTGCTCATTCCTAGCCATCTCCAAATGTTTCAGAAATTATCTCAAGAGGGTTAGAAACTTTTATTCATTATTAAATCGCCTTTTTTAAAATTCTATAAATATCTTTTATCTGTACTAATATAATAAAGCTAAAGATTATCGAGTCCATTTATCTTGAATGAAAAAAGGGGAAAACGCGAGCGAAACCACAAGGCACAAATAGTTTCTCCATAAATGTTCAAATATTTTTCAACGTACCAAAATGAAGGTTCTGTATTCGGATATATGTATGTTACGCGATTGTGATATCATGAACCGATTTTAAGGATTCTTTTTTGTTGTATAGATCACCTTATTTGTTATTCTTCAGCTTTATAATATGAGTCATTGGCTTGCATAGTTTAAAAACAGGGTATGTAAAATTTATTCAACCAATTAAAAATTGCACTTCAAATATGTCGATGTATTTCTGTCTATATGAAAAGCATGATTTTATAGAAAAATTATAATACCTAGAATAAAATTTTCCTCCCGAATGTTCAAAATGGAAAGCCCTTAATTGACAATAAAAAATAAAAATGTTCAGTTGCGCCGTCAGTAATTATATGAAGCTTTAAAACGAAATTGCTAATAAAAGTAAAATGAATCCGATTAAACATCGCACATCCGTTCCATTTGGTACAATAAAGGTGCGAAAGGGACTATAAATTTAGAATGGCAGAAAATACTAAAACAATGCACTGAATCCGTGGCCTACAGATATTTAAATCAAAAATAAGTATACTAGTAATTTTATATAATATCTACAATTGTATATTTTATATAAAATGGGAGGTAAGCGGGAAGCACGCTCACTTAGATCTAGCGAACCGCCCGCGCTGCCCATGGACAAACATGCATTAGCTATGAAAAGAACAACTGAAATTGAAGACAATTAATTCACAAACATGATAATTAAAAAGAAGAATATCTCATGAATGGATCTTCATTGTTACTAAGATTCATTTGGATTACATCAGCTTTCAAAGTAGAAACCGCATTAAAATCCGCTTAGGAGCTACAATGCCACAGCAGACAAGACACACAGACACATCAAAATTATAACACTTTTTGCATCAGGGTTAAAAGCGACTCTATTTTATTGCACATGAAGCTTCGATAGGCCCTGTAAATTTGGAATGAGAGCAAAAAAATTAAAACTATACACTGAATCATTGTTCCCATTTATCGGCGGACATACCCCGAGGATTTGGCAACCGTTACATGATTTTGCACTTAGTCGAGGGCCTGGACTCTGTATTTCTAATATTACACGATTCCCCTCTCCACATGGGCGTGTTATTACTTACGAAAATAGCCTTAGGCGAACTTTAAAACACTAGGGTTTTTTTTAACTGAGCCGTGTTTAATTTAAAAGAAAAAAATATATATATTAATTCTACAAGCAAATATGAAACATAAAACTTTTAGCGAAAATGTGTTTATTCATAATGTTTAGCTAAAAGTAGGTACTATAGTTTCGCCAAGATTTTGACCCAAGATCTTCGGCGCAACACGCGTGAACCATTTGGCCATGGAAGGGGCAAAATAAAATTAAAATTATTAAAATTTACGCCATACATATTATAAACTGTTGTTATGTCATACAAAATGTTCCCTTTAAAATGTGGCCGCATAAAATCCGAAATTTTATTTTAATGAAAGTTCATAAACAAACTTTCCATCTCCATGCCAGTTATAATGACGCTTTTCGAGAGCTGTCTCAAACGAGGGTAAGGATTTTACAAACCCTTGACGAAAACTAGTTTCAGTTGAAATCATTACACCAACTTTATTCCCGACTTTTCACGGACCTTAAATAAAGCCTCTATCATTTGTCAGTAGAAATTCATATTAGTGAAATTAGTGATTTTAAAACCGGATAAACGAACAAAAACTCTAAACCGATTGTCATTATACATTCTACAAAAGAGTTACAGACATGATATACAGAACATGAGTTTTTAAAATTGAATAAACATATTAAAAAATCTCTTTATATATTAACGTTGAAATATACACACATTGTGTTATATACCAATTATTCCTTCTCATCTAATTAACACGTTAAGTAAATAAGTTTCTTCGAAAATTCAAACTAATAATGAACTGAGGCAACATTTGCAATAACACACATCTTAAGCAAGTCAATAAAATGAGAATCCGACTGACTTATCTGTTCTTCTTTGATTTGGGCGCGTCTTTGAACAGCCTCTAAACTTAGGTTTAAGTGACGATTTCAAAAGCGATTATCTTTATGGTTCTGTGTTAATAAGTGATTCCAGTCCAGAGAAGGCAGCTATAAAACTTTTAAATTTTTTATTAGCATTATAAGTATATAATCTAGACAAGACTAAACTAGAGAGAAATAACTGGAGATGCTATAGAGAAATAACAGATATCTTAACAGTTAAACGAAAAAAGACATAAATAAAAGCATTGTCCATACTCTATAATATATGCAAAATAAGTTCGGTTTATTCTTTTTCGTTAAATCACTTCACCGCGGATTTAAGATAAGTGGATTATACTGTCTCAAGCGCCGCACATTCACTTCAATAACAGCAAGTGCAAAATATAACGGTGCATTTAAGTACATCAAACTCGGAAATGTTTGTCCCGTAAATAAATAACTTTGTTTTGCTTAACGTCCGAGATTTAATTTTATGAAAGCGATGTGTATCGTCACGAAGGAAAATCAGAGCGTGCTGTGGTGCTGGCATAAATTTTCATAACAAAAACAACGACGAATTTTCAAACAGCTGTTCAGAGTTGAGAACTGGCGGCCATTAAACCTTCTGAAAATCGCTTTATACTTTCGCGATAACGACAGCCTTTCAATACTTTGTTCCACACATTTTTCGACTTTGATTAATACGCTAACTTGGGATGGAGTTTTTATACCGTTCCCATAGTACGTAACGTGGTGGTTATAAAATTGATATCCTAAAATATAATGGGGCTTTTCGTACAAGCCACAACATATAAAAAATACATTTCAAATTATGCAAATTTTTTAAATGTTAAATTAATAAAGCTAGAGTTTGTTTGTTTATTCGGAAGCGTTAATCTCAGAAACTGCTGAAAAATTTCGAATTGAACAATTCGTTTTGTGTTGGATAGTCTAAGCAAGGAAGCTTACAGACTAAATATCACGCTATGATGAAATTAACGTCGGGCACAGATAGTAATTTATAATACTTCGTTATAGGTAAGCGTATACCGTGCATTTATGTCTTGATAATATAATCGTGCTTTTGTACCGTTTTGTAATTCCTACACGCCTAAGGCCCGCTCTGCTTTGCCCCGTCATTTGAATATGTATGAGTGGCGGCCACAGTTCGTGCCTTTATGAAAATGTGATGTTCCGATAAATTGTCAAAAGGGCTCATCGGAATTGGAAAATGGACGGCCAAATGTGTCCATCAAATTAATTGAAAGCACATCACACTTAATCAGCAGTATGTAAAAGGTAAAGGTATTTAATATATGTACTTATCATTATTTTCTAGCATTGTCTAGGAGCAAGTAACATATATATGAACATAGATACATTAATAGAAACAAAAATACTATTTTAGATATTGTATTTAACTTGAAATGTTCAAACAATAAAGCTATAAAAATACCTATCTTAATTAAAACAATATAAATACATAATGGTTATTAAAACTAAATAACCAAAAAATAAAACTAAATTGATGCATCGTTAAAAAAGCTATTAATTGTAGAATCTTGAAAAATAACGAACTTCCATACAAAATTTCTTTGCCTATATCAACCACTTTAAGTCTTTTTTTGCAATTAAAGGTGGCATCATGGTATCATGTCCTTTCCATGCTCTAGACTATATCTCTATCAAAAGTTATCAAAGTCAGTTCTGTGGTTTCTGTGTGAAAGTTTAAAACAGACAGACAGGGTTGATTTCTCATTTAGAATATTAGTATGGATTTAATGTAAAATTGTGTCAAAGCAGGTTTAGTGATATGATAGATATAGGTAGAGAAGTAGCGGCAGGTGTGCGGATTCAATCCTCTTTTACCCTCGGAGCTTTCCGACCCCACTAAACCCCTTTTAAGTAACATGACTTTTAACTTTGTGACCCATCTTTGCTTTAAAGTGCTCAGCTCTGAGTTTATTAAACTAACAATGCCTGTTGACCAAAGTTCAGAAAAATTGTTTAGGGACGCATAACTTACGATGTGAATATATAATAGAAAATTTAACAAAGATTATTGAAAGTAATCTAGGTTTATATAGTGTTTTTAGTTATATGATTTGAAGGTTGGAGTAAGATTAAGACCGAAGATTGGTAATAAAACATAATGTACCTGCATGTTATAATTTCTAAAACCAATACTAGAGCCCTTTAGTATCAAACACTACTAACTTATATAATTTATTGCTAAGACAAGCAATATGTATTTTACGTTACCTTCAAATGCTGTGCTGCTTACTCAAAAGACCCGCCACACTTACCTAATTAAATTTAATTGGTAAATTTATAAAACTCTTTACAAATCCTGCAGACATTTTTGCATACGTCAGACAATTTCCTTATACTGGAACAAGCACGTTCGACCGTCGTCCATAAATTTTAATAAACGCCTTAATTCGCGAAGACTACGCCAACAGCGCTATCGAAGGCGGAAATATAGGCAATAAGAGACAGAAGTAAGTCCTGTAAGCCCCCGTCGGGCCCTCGCTAAGCCTCGGCCGGCACGCATTCACCCGCATTACGTCTAATTGTGATTTAATACTTCCATTTACGACCTTCAAATCATATTAGCTAATGTATCACCATTATTTGACTTACACAAGTGAAATTTAATAAAAGAAATCTCCGATTAATAAGAATCAATCATAAAGATATGAACTGATTGTCCTAAATTGCAGCTAAGATCCACGACTGGAGAAATCGTCCATTAGTTTAAGAGCTACAATGCCACACATAGGTACACAGTGTGTGTGTGTCAAACATAACATTCCTCATTTTTCATCGTAGGTTATAAACAGGTCCTTGTTTTACAAAAGGTCGTGTAGCTGAAACAATGCAAGTCTTTGTTTAGAACTGGCTCTAATATTCTATTGTTTTGCAAACTTTAATGAGATTTCATTTATAATAACATTTATTATTGTTAATTAAAGGGAAAAGAGATGCCGATATGGCTTCCCTTTCGCTCTCACAAAAACAACGAACCTCTTTATTTAAAAAACTCCCGACGGAAAAAGAGAGATGTCAAACAATTCAGTTGTTATAAAGATCTGTGTCTGTGGAAGGCATCGTAACTACTAAACGAATATGTTTCGCTTTCGATGCGTTTTTTCTGTTTGAAAGCTTACGTGATCGAGACAAATTTTAGCTACAATTTGTGTTTAGTTTACTTATTATCATTATGTCGGTTTTTTAAATTGTCTTCAATTTCACTTGTAGATTTTGCAAAAGTATTCCTTAATTTTTAATCATAATCGTATAAAAGCGTGAAGTTTGACAACAAGAAACAAAAGAGTCTGATTTTATAACGAAATACAAGATATAAGTATAAAATATGAATCCTAAGAATGTTTCACAGCAGGAGAAACAAGATTAAAATTTAAATAAAGGTAGGTAGAAACGAACAAATAAAATAATAAGTAAAAGCAAGACATAATGCAAAATTATTTAAGTTTGTGACTGAACGCAGCAGGGGTGCAGGGGTTATGTTTCATTGAAATAAATGAAGCAAATTTTTAACGTTTGTGGTGTAAATCTTAGAATGGTGGTACAAAAAATTTAATGAAAAAGTGGCATTTCAAATTCAAATGGATCATGAAATATCTCAACATTTTGATTATCCGAGATCGCATTAAAATAATAAAATGAAGAAATTAAATCTTCAAACAGCATATAAGATTTACTGGCTTATCAAACAGAATCCTCAAAAGGATTCATCGAATAAATTGGTTTCTTTGAAAACTTAACGCGAAGTCAATTTAATACGTGCCACTTGCTTACTTGTGAATATATTCAGATCATAATTATTTTTAACGGCGACTTAGGTAAATTAATTCAAAAACAATAACCAAATTTAATAATTTATTTAATTAGTTTTGTGTCTAAAGTGAAAGTGTAATTTTCTTTTCCTAGTCTATTTTGTGTAAGTCTGTTTTAAATTCTATGGAATTTTACTGACCTTTAATATAATTTATTTAATAAGTATAGTAGAATAAAGATACAAAGATATCTATTATAATATTTCATACGTTCAGCATTATTACTTCCGCGGAGTGATATTATATATTCATGCGAAATATTTTGCTATAATTTTATGACAGCTGACATACACTGACATACGACATTCCATTAAGTCAAACGTGCGCTCTGGCCGCGTTACGAAAGAGAAAATATTTCGCGATGTGTTCCCATTTTTTCCCTTGGGAAATGTAGTGTATTAAAATGCAGAGCGCTGAGATCACATATTATAGAATTGTAATGATTATTATTATAGTAATTTACAAGTGAAATTAAGACATTTTAAAAACCCCAACATATTATTTTAAGTAGGAATACATCATAAATGAATGAAGATATATCCACTAAGATCCATCTTAATCTGTCTAAATAAAGAACCTATGTTTGGATATGATGAACCTACAATATGAGGTTCGCCACACAAGATTAAAAGTTCAACATTAATATGCATGTTAGATATAATTGCATATTATTGTTATTTAATTATGCATCTTCCGTTCTCTCTTGGCTTCACATGGCTTATGCTTTAATAGATTATTTTAAACCTTTATGCTACCTTGTCCCGTCTTTCAACTTCAAACAATTGTGTGTCCGTATTTTGTATTTTGACTTTCAGTAAGCGTGTTAACCTTTAATTTTTGTATTCAGAACGACTAAATAAGTAAAGAAAATTTATAAAAAACAATTAAATAGCGCCTTGAAGAAGGAACATACGAGAAAGAAGCGCTGTACTTAGATCTAAAATCGAATTTCGCTGGCCGAGGTATTCACAAAGCTGTAAGAATATATTCCTTTGTGCTTCAAGATATGCTGATATTATGGCATTTTGAAAGCGGACCCAAGAAAGTGATCTCAACGCTCAAAGATATATTTATTTTCTATGAAAGTATTAAATTGTTTTCGGTTATACCAAAGGATTTGTTTTCTTTCAAAGTTTGATTTTTCAGAGGAAATTGTAAGATGATATTTGCAAAGGGATTGTTTTGCAGACGCTTGTGAATCTTGGAGCGAGATAAAAGAAAATTTAATGAGGAGGATTATATTTAAGTTATAAAGTTTGCTGTAAATACATTCCTTTTTTATACATAAATGTGTATAAATCTTCATATAACTCTGTACAGATGAGGCTTATAGGTGTATACCTAGATGTGTTGATTTTTTAATGGCTTGATATAAATCAAGTATATACACATTTCATTACTAGATAATCATAATCAAATGAAAATATTATAAAAATAGGTATTTTAAGGTATATTATTTTATAATAACTAATATCTTTTTTATATATAAATAACAAATAATATGATACTCAATATTATAGGCATTCTCGTCCCATTAAGTGCTCTCAGACACGGTACAATAAATATATTTACCTACGCCACGCAGGCATATTTCGCTCTTAGGGAAGAATCCAATTACGATAACGTTATGTCCCGCATGAAAGTGTCGCATTTATGGTAAAATATTAATGTATTTCAATTTGGTAAGATAGCTACAGACCTCCATAAATATAAGTGGCATTGGAGGTAGTGGAGACGTAAATATAGTGGCTAAAATTGAATGTTTATATCGGGTGGTGTGTTATTTACCTTGACAGATAATTTATATGTACCTAGGGTAGCTTTTAATTAACTATACGATACATTTTCTATATTTAACGTGTGCAGGTATTTATGGAGAGAAGTAAGTTTTCTATGTATGCATGTCTTTGTTTCTATAGAGTTTTATTATATCAAAAGAACAATGAAATGAAAACCCGTACCGCATGGTGCAAACCACAAACATATTTTTCATTGATCATTATCTTGACAGGCAATTAGGTTATTAACAATATGTATGTTAGTAGCCGACGGAAACATATCTTTTCCCGGGATTTAAACGACCAACAACATAATCAGAACCACTTAGCCACGGAGACGGTTATATCCAAAGAACAGGTATCTACTAACGATACAACAATGTAAGGTAAGGTTATAATATAATATGCTATCTTTATTAGTAAAAAGGATAAGGAGTTAGCGAAATTAATAGGCGGGTGAATCAATTAAATTTAAGGTTCAAAAAATTAATTATTTAAAAATTAATTATTGTGTTGAATATTTTATTTATCGAGAATGGTTATAGGCTACATAACATCACGCTACGACCAATAGGATATATAGAAGAGATATTCCTTGTATGAGTGGCTGATACCACATAGTATTATCAGTTAATAAATAAAATATCATGCAAATATACAAGTTGCACTTCTGATAGAGCAGCAGTATTTACTTTTGCAGACATTTGGCAAGAGCTGTGTAAGAAGATTGCTTTTCAAATACGAACGCAATTCAACAAAACACTAGAAACACTTTAAGAACTTG
The DNA here is from genome assembly GCA_912999735.1 of Aporia crataegi. NCBI lineage: Eukaryota > Metazoa > Arthropoda > Insecta > Lepidoptera > Pieridae > Aporia > Aporia crataegi. The sequence continues at coordinate 8,913,667 of OU538743.1, forward strand.
GGGACAGATTTATAGGCCAGACCAACAATGTATCCCGAAGTTGTATCGAGTACTCTTCGATTTTGGTCATTTAAATGTATTTGAAATATTGCGATCACCGATAGATTTGTATGGACTTTACTTTATGTGTGAAGCCTTTTTATTTAATTAGATAAGTGCGTGGCTGCAATTCAACCTGTAGCATCTGACACAAGTCTGCTAAAATATTTTTAATAGCGTTAAGTATCTGTATGAAAAGTCTTTCAGCGCCTCTAGCGGCTACGCGCAAACTTACTTGGCCACTATGGGATTAAAAGCTTACCCATAATAAAAAATCTATAAGAAATTTCGATAGTTATCTCTAGGTATATTGATATTAAGTGATTTTACGAGCCAAGGCTCACTCAGGTATCTCTTAGTTTTGTAACCGCTGCGAATAGCGGATTCTAGAACTCTACTAAAAAGTGGAGGATTTAATTTAATTCATTTAAAAGCATCCCCAGACTCAAGAACCAGTGAGTACAAGTACAGTGGTGATGCGGTCTCTACGAACAAACATAAAAACAAGCAAAAATCTGTTTTGGTAGATATCTACTATATCATGTTTACACGTAATACTTAGGATTGAAGAATCTTAATTTCTGTTAAGATTTATAATCGCGTGCACAGAAACAATAACAGGTAAACTAAAACATTACCACCGCCATTTGTATTTATTGTTTCAGAAATATCTAGTAAGTAGATATTTATTTGGTTATTGTTTTATTAACCGCCGATGCATATCATATATTTTCAAGATTGACGAGTGTATGTCAGCTGTATAGCATCGTAGCTTCTAGACGTTCAATGGAATGGATGATTTTTTGTTTCTGATAACTGACGTGATCAAAATGGAGCTTAGCTACCCTTTATGAAGAGATCTATTTATTTTATTTTAAGGCACACAATGGAAGACGTTTACAAATACACAGAATACAAAAAATAGCCAAATTTAAAAAAACTAATCCAAATACCAAAAAGGTACACACAAAAAAAGGAAGGCGACGCTTTTTTTAATACATTTTTGAGGTATTTATAATCAATTTGTCGGGGTTTTTATATTGTCTTCGTTTTCTCTTGAGCTGTGCGTATATAAATAACTTCAAGTAATTCTCGGAAGCATTAAAGTGCTCGTTGTGTCGTATCCACTTACGCCTTTTGCATTTCTCGGTTGTAAGGCGCAACGTAGAACAACACCGTGTCGTATAAATTGAATTGAAAAATGATTTATGCCAACAATCTCTGATACTACCGTTTCTTTATACGCCCGATCGCTCTAAACGAAAATAATAAATAAATTGTTCGTGGCGAAATTGAAAAGGCTGTTCTTTGTAAAGTTGTTACTCTGCAATTTCCCGCCTTAATTGTAAGCTTGTGCGTATTCGTAAAAGGTATGTAACAAAAACTCGGAGAACTTTTTGGGGAAAATCCAAAGCAAAATTGAAGACTGTTTAAAAAACCATCCGATTTGTAAGTAATTAACAGATACAAAATATACGTTTATCTCATGAATGTATCTTTAAAACAGATTGTATCTACATTCGATGTCATTTGAAAGACAAAACCGCATCGAAATCGGTTCTTTCTTTTATACCTACGATGACATACTTAGACATATAGACACGTAATACTTACCTCTATTTTTGGGTTATGAGTTAAAAAGGTTCTCATATATTAAATTTACGCGGTTCTTACCTAACAAAGGAGCTGCAACAATAAATTTCAATGGTCTATCCAACTAATTACCTCACTAACCCCACTATGTTAATGCATGCGGTTTGTATTATATTGCCTCCTGCTAATCCAGGTCCGTTTTAGTAGCTCTTAAAACCCTCTTAAGAATATTGTTTCTACGTAAGTAAAACTGCCTTTCTTTTAAGATTTATTTTAAAACTTTTAAGATTAACCGTAAAACATAATAATAACAATAATTGCGACAACTCTTATGAGCAATGTGCCTGATCCCAAAGTAAGTAGCTGAAGTACTTGAGTTATGGTAATCATAAACAACGAAGGTACTATAAGAAATACATATTATATAAGTTTTTAAATAACCAAGACTGAGAAACAAACACTTGTGCTCATCACACAAATAACTGCACCTACCGGGATTTGAACCCAGAACCTTTTGGCGGCAAGAGCCCTACTATTGAGCCAACCGCTCGTAAAATCATATAAGAAACAATATTTTTAATGCGGCAACGAAAAAAGACCTATGTATAAGTTTGACGTGTCTGTGTGTGTATGTGTGTGTGTGTCTGCCTGTGGCATCGTACTGACTGATTTCGATGCGGACGCGTATTTCAACGTTTTCAAACATTTTTTTGCGATAAAAGGTAACCTATGTCAAGTTTTAAGCTCTTTTACATTTAATCAAAATCGTAAAAGACAGATGGACAGAGGTACTTTCTCAATTATATAGATATTATAAAGTAGATATTATTTCATATACATCGTTTAAATTAATGTGACGTTTAAATGAGTGTTAAAAATTTAAAAAATTGTTATCAGTTTGAACATTGAAACTTTTTTAATAAACGTTCATGTGGCCACGACTGTCCATAAATGATGTGTCCTTCGGCTTTAGCAACTTTACGATATAATATTAAAAGCATTTTCAACTTTAATAAAAGTATGAGCATATGAATATATAATAATAAATAATTCCGTATTATTTATTATTATATATTACTATATTTCATTATTTAAAAAAAAATTATAAGTATATAGCTGATCAGCCTTTTGTGCCGACCCAACCGAAACATTTGATTCTCCGGGAGTCAAATGCAGGATCGGCCCAACACGCAGATGCGTAAACCACTTAGCAACGGAGGCTGTTATGAATACCTCCAATTTAATATAAAAAGTTTGTATGTAAATGTGTTTTTTAAAATGTTATTATAAAGTAAAGATTAACATTGTTTAGAATAATTTACATAAAACAGCATTATGGTACCTATGTTATTTTAAGTTCTACCTTTTTTAAGAAGTTAAGGGCTTTAGGTTTCCATAACATTTGGCCCATGTTCTCAGTTACCACAATGTGTTTGCAATGACGTTATCATGTTACCTGAATGCTATGTAATTACGACTGATGTTAGTATAATGCTATATGGTTTATTGGGTCATCTTAAATTGTTAATATAATAGGAATGAATCTATGGTCTATCCTAGACAATGCCAACCAAATCTGAGGTTTCTATGAATATCTACGGTAGATAATAATGGCTTTTAAATTAACTTGTCTTTAATCAACTATAAAACGACGCAAAGTGCACTCACGAATATTAAATTTGCCATTGTAGATATTAGTTTTTGTAAGATATCTTAAAGGGTGTCTAATTTTTGAAAATGATCTATCAAACGAGAAAGAATCATTAAAATCGATGAACAATTGCCTTTACAATCGCTAAATAAACACAATAAATCAATTTTAATTGTTAGATTTCCTGTAATTAAAGTTCATGCCTACAACCATAATATATTTTATCTTTTTTATGAATGGTTAAAATGAAATTAAATCCTTTTGATGTATTTATATAACATACATGTACAATGCCGGTTTTCTAACGACAATTATACTGAATACGTGTTCTTCGTACTCAGTTAGCCCGAATGCATAATAAAATATTACCGGCCAAAGCAAGCAATTTGGGTACAAATGTTCCTCTTTGCGGCGTCATTACCATTAATAACTACTTACTAAGCAATCGCAACCATACATTATATATAGAACACTGTTTACGTTATGTTAAGTAGGCAAGTTCCACTGAATTAATAGGTCTCTAACTAATATTATCAAAGCTAATGTGAGTTTGTTTAATATTATTTTAAACCAAAAAGTTTTAACATAATATTATGTAACAATAAAAATAATAAAGACAATTTTTTTTAAAAGGTGCACCACGAAAATGCTTGGAGCTCACTTTGCACACAACACAAAAACAATTAGTTTTATCGTTTAATTTTTATTGCATTTTTCATTAGCTTAATAATCCTTTACATTAAATTTTCAAAGCTTTTAAATTGTACTTGTTTAGAAGTACTTATCTGGAGATGTTCCGTAGACCGGTGATGCGTGTCTAAAAGTTATAAAACTCTGGCCGAAAGTGGCAACACAGAAAACGCAAAAGAACAAGTAAATTGTGAAAAATAAATAGACAGGTGTCTCGCGTAAACATCGGCTCCTGAAGGCCAAATAAAACAAAATAAGGAAGGATTTGAAATAAACCGTGGTGAAATGTATAGGGAAGTTTCTGGATCGTTCAGGCCGTGAATCCTGTGCCGATCCTTCACGTACCTCAAATAACACGTCTGCTTGTTTGATTATTCTGAGATACCGACTATCGTACTCTATTCCGAGCAATAAGCCGATCTGTTTGTTACGGACGCAATTATTTCCCGACACGTACGTTATGGCTTATTGACGGGAGTCTCATTATATGGTCATTATTATTGTAGTGATCCTTTTAGTTCATGATCTTATACAAAATAAAAATAGTCTTTATTATTATTATATCACTATTTTTATTTTTTATTTATTGTATATATTAGTATATAATAATTTGTAGCCGCTTCGTTGATGTCGGCCTTCTTTAGTTTTCCCCCAACATGTTAAATAAAACAAGACTAAAAAAATCTTTGGTCTATCCTTTTATCATATCATCTTATATAATATAGATTAGAACCTATTGCAAATTTACCGGAATTCCTTATCAAAATAAAAGAGTATGTTTTATATGTTATTGCAAGGTTGAGAGACCTATGCATCAATTTTAATTATGATTTCTTTTGGTCCCCATGTTTTTCTTTTAATTATTAGTGTTTATTTATTTAAGAAAGACTCAACAATTTTAGTTTTAATAATTTATCTTACTTTACTATATTATAGCTAATGTGTCTGTCGTGTATGAAAACGAAACATAATTGTCGTTTCTCTGTCGTCGGCTACGCTGCATTTATTTCGGGCGTGACGCTGCGCGATAATTATTCAATAAAAGCTATCATTTGTCAGTTCTGTCCAAATGTCAGCAAGTAGACACCGCGATGAGTAATACTTTCCACCCATTTGGCCGAAATACCTTTATTGCCTACTTTTTACCTGGTTCTTGGACCATTAGTCACTGTATTGTGTTGTGTTCGTGACTTTAGCTATTCGGCTATTAGACTGACTTGTATTGTGCCACATTGTTACAGAGCTTTTAATTTAAACTAACGGCAGTCACTGTCGGAGTTGGTCAACCCCGCCGCACAATTTAATATTAATTGTAGCCTAGTGTCAGTCTCGTGTGTATGCACGCTGATGCGATAATTTTGATATTAATGAAAACACATACTCTTTAGTTCATAATAACTAAAAGATAAAATAGAAAAAAAATCTTGTAAAAAAAACGTTCTCTTAAGATATAACAAGTGAAATTGAAGATAATTTTAAAAAACCCCGACTTATTAATAATAAATAATAATACCTAACAAATAGATGAACAGAATAATAATCCACCTCAATCACATCATAACCGTTAACTCATTTAGGATATACTATGCAACATGAACACACATTCCAACAGACATGTCTACCCAATAACGTAACTAAAGAAGACGTAAATAGAAGTCATCTGTTAACAAGTTTCGGTATCAAGGGTACTAAATAATGTATCTACATTTTGATAACGTAAAAGTGCTAATTATCCATAATAAAGGGGCTAAAATTACGGGGGAGCGTCTGTAACTTGATCACTGGCATTTATTAACATTGGAAGATGTATTTAAGCCGGTCGGGGGATTTTTTTGCGAGGAACTGGCTAATTGAGTAGCTATTATTCAAATTACCTGATATTATACCGCGGCGGAGAGGTTACATTACGGCAAATGCAAATACTGAGCCATTATTATGCAAACTGGTTATATATATACAATTATATACACCATGGAATGTATTTTTTCTAATTACTATGGTTAATTTACAGTCAAACTTTTATAATAGATTAATAGAAGACACGAATGACTTGAAAGCTACTGAGCGCCTCGGTAGACAAAAGCTAAAGAGTGTAACGTCTAACGTTTCCATAAGCGTCGAGATCATCATTCAGAAGTTCAAATGAGCCTTAATGAAAGGTAGGAAATCTATGAACCCAGCAATTTTTAATAACTTACAGCAAATGTGTCAATATCCTTCTAGTATTTATTTAAAGTACTATCTATTTCTATTATTGTTTTATTATTTTTATTTTCATTTAGTATCTATTTATATTTGTAAATATTAATAATAATGTAATATTTCTATCTAAATGAAACCTTTTCTCTTAATATTACAGTTTTTAATAATATAGTTTTACATTTTTAAGTTTCATAACATACATTAATTACACATTATAATATCTTATTTATGGGTGAAAATATCTTCATATAGTAGATTTCGCCCATTAAATCACCTCAGTTTACAAACAAAGAAACCCACATACCACAGACACACACACACACACACACACACACACACACACCACAGACACAGAAACGTCAAACTTATCCACCCATATTTTTTGTTGCGCCACAGATAGCCAAATATTTATAATATGAATGAACAACACTAGTGTTATCATTCTCCAAGTTTCTAGTTTTATAAAACGGTTTCAATGTTATATATGAAGAACAATTAATTGTACAACTTTAAGAGAACAATAGATAGAGTCTATATTAGTGGTTGAATGCAATTGGATTACAAACATGCCTCGAAGGCACTGCATTCGTAGATATCCGAAACTAATCGGGTTTCGTTTAATAAAGTGAGCTTCTGGAATTAGATTTCACAACGAACTAAATAAGCGAGGAATGGTGTTCTGCGATAGGATCACTTCTATACCTGGATTCGCAGATTTTCCAGTTACCTGAGCCGATTGAGTAATTTGTTTGTTTTCTAGCTTTTAAATCAATATTAGGTTTGTTTTCATATAAAAAAGGCTATGCTAGAGATTGGATAAGATTTACAGACAAAAAGAAGTAAAACTTTAATGTAAAAAAGTACAACAATAACAATCTCATTATATTAAACTTTTACTAATATTACAAAGAGAAATGGTTTCATTTGGATATAAGTATTATATTATAATTAATATTTACAAATATATACACGTACTAAATAAAAATAAAAATAATCAATAAAATATAAAAAAATTAATTTAGATGAAAGTGATTAAATTATTAATAATCAATATTTTAGCTATTATTTTATATATTATAAATTGCATTTTAAAATAAATACTAGAAGGATACTGTTGCATTTGCTGTAAGTTACTAAAATCGCTAACAGACATTTTTCGTTTCTATTTAATTTCGTTAATATGTCTTTTATATGTTTCATACCTTTCATTAGGCTCATTTGAGGGTCTGAATGGTGGTCTTGACGCATACTGGAAACGTTAGACGTTACACTGTTCAGCTTTTGTGTACAGAGGCACTCAGTAGCTCTCAGGTCATTCGTGCCTTCGCTGTATGAAGCTTTATTAATAAGCTCCCTGCAGCTTTCTAATAAATATTTGCATACTGTTCCATATTACCCTTTGATTGCTTATTCTAAAGCTCATAATTTATTTTGCCCTCGATGCGAGGGGAATCTCGTATGTACCTATTATTTAATATAAGGTATTCATACTACATGGATGAAGTATGAAGGTAAAATAAGATATTTACGCAGTAAAATTGATAACATTGATTAATATTTAACTAAGTAGATATTTTTATTCTTGGCATGATTCACTGATCATTTTCTTTACAGACAATTAAGTATTCTGCCTTTTCTGCTTATACTGTTCAAAAGACCAAAATTTATTCAAATCCCTCGCAAACTGAGCCACATTTAAAATAAATTAACTGTAATACCATCTTGAAGTCGAAAGAAACAATTTCATAAGAAATTATTGATTAATGTAGTATACGAAGACGGCGAGCAACTTTTTCAATTCAAGCCAGTTATTAATATATCTGACAAACGTTGAGCGAACTTTTTAAGAGATGAAGCAGAGTGGCGAAGTCGAGTCGTAACGTTGGAAAGAAGCAAAGATGAATGGTTTTCAATATGAAATTGAATTCAGCGGTTCATTGCTTTTCAATTTGTTCGAGGGAACGCTGTTCGACGTTTACCTTGATACCTTATGAATTACTATCTCATATAAATAGCTTTGTGGAATGTTTTTCAGGTGTATTCGTAATAAGATATTATGGTTGGAATTTAGTTAAAAGGTGCCAATCATTTTAGGCAGGTTGATTAAACTGTTGGAGTGGTGGACTACTTTATGTATAAGTGACGCAAAAGTAACAAAAAACGTTTGCCAATCTTCAGTATTTTCGCTAATGAACGATAATGAAAGTTTAGGTACTGCAGTGGTACACCAGCCCTAGATCAATTTGGATGAGTGAGGTGTCAAACGATAGGGTAACTTGTCGAAGTGGTCCATTTTTTAGAATTTTCACGATCCTCGACACCTGTCACCGCTCATTTTGTCATTTTATACTGACAACTATAATCTTTCTCTACTACCTTCTTTGATTTTGTTTTGAAAGCAAAGTTGACAACTAAACCAACATATACCAGTAAATGCAGTATGAAGGTACTAAAAGATATATTTTATAGCGTAAAACTATTGGGAAAAGCCATAAAGCGGTTGGCTCATAAAGCCTGGTTTGTAATTAAACTTGGTTGAACGTGGTGTCTGTTTATTTACGAGTTATACCAATCAAGGCCTCTAGACTCTCTAGTATGCATGACTTTAGTAACAATTATAGATTCAATTACTGGATGGCAAACATGGAATGATTGTGTGTATGAATTGGAGAGATTAAACTACATTGATACATGAAATAATTTACTAAGTTAATAGTTTCCTATATAAACAACAAAAACTAAAATAGTCTTTTCCTGCTACAATACTTAAAAAACTACTTTCGTGAATACAGTATATTTAAAATTTTATTTTCTATTTGCCTTATTTCATTCGTAAAAACCATTAAAGTAAAAAATAGAAATCATTCATAATAATTAATTGCATCAAAGCAATCTAGAAAACAGAAGCAAATAGTTTTTCTTTTTTAAAATATGGATAACTTTGCGAAGACTAGACGTCTTTCAGTCATTACATTTGTTTGATTAGCTTTCACGATTTCAACTGAAACGACTTAGATTAAAATTATGTGAAATAATAAACTAGTACTTATGAAAAATATAGGATATATTTTATTGTGAAAAAAGGCTTTAAAAGGCAAATACTCGAATGGAGTTGCTGACAAAAGACTTTTACTTATGAATCTGCAAGGGGCAAAAGACTTGGAAGGTCCTATGTTCGGTACCCGGGGAAACCACTAGTACAGTTAGGTCGGCATAGAAGGCTCATCAAATACTCACTTGAAAAGAAAATGATCAATTAAACAGGCTGAATCTTTTTGCTATTTTTCCTCAGTGCGGAATGGAAAATATAATTTTAAACAAGGGAAATTCCCGACAAGGTTTATTGCCAAGGGAAGAAACTTTGTAAAACTGCAAACAAGATCTTGTGTACCACTTATAAGTTTTATTAACGATCTAAGAAAAGCAGGCAGGTGTCAGTAATAAATTACTTCTTTTCAAGATTCTCATAAAATTTTAAAATTGGTCAATTGACCGTTATTATTTCACAACGAATCTAAATTTCATTTTGTGGTGTGAAGTTAACATTTTACTATTAAATTATTATTTATAATTATGGTTTTGTATCATGTGATACATATTGACAGTTAGTTGGCGCAATGGTAGTCCAATGGTGCTTCTGCCTTCTGTGCCAAAAGGACTTGGATTCGAATCCCGGTAAATGCATTTATTTGAGTGATAAGCACCAATGTTAGTTTCCGAGTCTTGTTTGTTTATAAACTTATATAATATCTATTTATTGTAGTATCGTAGTTGTTTCTCACCAAGTGCTTCAGCTGCTTACTTTGCGTTCAGAGAAATGTATGTGAATTGTCCCAATTATTATTAAAATATATTTAAACAAAGAAAACCGACTTCAAATTGTAACTCTAAAACTACTAAACAGATTTTGAAGAAATTTAAATGATACCACAAGAGAAGCATCAGCTTTCAAGGAAAAACATAATCATTAAAATCGGTTCACTCAGTCGAAAGTTCTGAGGTAACAAATATAAAAAATTCAGTCGAATTGAGAAATACCTTTTTTTATGAAGTCGATTAAAAAATTATCTTATAAGTTTTACGCGTATAATGATAAGTGGTAATGAATTGACCGATTTCAATTAGTTTTTCGTTTGAGACCTGACATGTTTTTTAGCTATAATTTCTTTTTACAATACATTTTTATTTTTATATATTTTCATATTATAGCATATTCTTATTTTTAATCATCATATCAGAGAGGTTAACACGTCTAACATCTCTGTTATAACCTAGATTGGTTATAAAAGTGATATGCGTTTGTTTTGTCAATTCCCCAATAAATATATTTTGATGATCGCATCGATTAATAAGACAACTACATAAGGAATGTTTGTGGAATTTAATATGACCGAAGAGGAAACTTTGAATATCAAACATTATGAGGTTACTTGAGGGGGATGAAACATTATCAAAAATAAACAATTGAAACCAAATGCAAATTGTTCCCGATTGAAGTGGTTTAAAAATTACATAAAGTTTAGGCTGATTACAAAAGCTAAGAGAGAGGTAAATTGTAGATGTACCAAAATACATAGTAAAAATATATGAGTCAATTTCTAAGTGACAACTAAGTAAAACCTTTTTTCGCCTTGAAATTTAGCTTACGTCCTTTTCCAATTTCCAGTCTATTTCTGTACTAAATTCTATCAAAACCAGTTCAGTGGTTTAGAAAGCGTATCAAACAGATAGGCAGGCGGAGTTACTTTCGCATATTAGTATTTTTAAGCATCTTTATCGTCAGACAGAGTCTATATTAGCTTTTTCTCTCTTGAGAAGGTTAGTTTAAAGCGTAATACTAGGTCCACGAGTTTCCTTATTACGGGCAATATAATATAAGGATGTTATTCCACAAGGCCGTGTCGTCTGGCTTACCGCAAGTTTATGAGGATGCTCGCATTACTTGCCAACCTACTTACTATATTCAGGTCTTAGTCGCAACTTGAAGATTTTATAGCAAAGTTTATAATGGAAGCCACACATCACTAGGATTACTTGAATACGGGAAATTAGCAAGTATGTATCTAGAAGATGCTGATTCTGCCTACATACAATTGAAATAAAAATATTTCATTATTACTATGAATTGAATATTAATCAATTATTGGTATTAAAAAAAAAGATTTGTTTGAAACACATTATTATTGTATAAATTTATAATGTCAAGCATTATACATTTCATGACAATGTAAGCTGCTAAATAATAACGCGATGCTAATTTTATGTAAAATTATAATTAAATGGAAAAAAGGTTAATACTCGTAATCCACTAAACGATTGCTTTTAAATATATTTGTCTCAGGATTGTGTGGGCAGTCATTATTAAATTCGTCACTCTTTGTTCACGCTAATACGCGACGTCACCGATGTGAAGCTGCACCGGTGTGACGTTGTTGCAACGCAGACGCGTCTTATCTCCGTGTGTGTAGACGGAACGTGGACGTGTCATTCAAATATTAATATTAGTTTATTTTCTCGGCACAATAAAAAATCGGATTTTATTGTACTTTACGACTTTTATGACAATAATCATAACAAACATAAAACCCACACTCGAATTAGGAACCTTATTTTGAAAATGGTTGAAAACACAGCTTTACTCAACATCAATACTTCTCTGTATTTTACAGCGCAGCACATTCTATAGGTAACATAAACACGTAATATCCTTCCCCAAAGTAAATTCGGCAACCCTACACATCAATTAAAACAAATTCATAATACAAAATTGAAATTCCGTGAGTAATCACATCAGATTTACCCGTAGGTACATGAGATAAAATGATGGCCAGGGTATAATAAGCTGTGTTATTAGATACTCTAAACTCTGACACCGATTAAATATTATAGGGTCTTAGATGCTCTACGACTTAAAGGTATAGTGTTAATAATGCTATCATTAGCCTCCTCCCTTTATTAAACAAGCTGTTTTATATATGAGATGTCTACTCATAAACATTTATTGTTATACTTAAAAATCGGAGTGATCTATTAAAATAGATTATATACCATATCAAAATATCTAAAATTTATTATTTATTCCCGATGAAACAGAGGTTTGCTATAACTTTGACGTGTCTGTATATCTGTGCCATGTGTCTGTGGGAATGCACCGATTTCAATTTTGTGTTTTAAATGTCTTTAATTTTACTAATTAGACTAGTCTTAACCTCCTCCATGACTAAGTGGTTCACTCAACTACGTGTTGCACCGGATGTCCTGTTTCCAACTCCCGGAGAAACTAATATATTTATTATTTATTTATTATTATATATATCCACCCCGAGCCAGAAACACAGTAAACGATACAATGCTGGTAAAAATAAAAAATCCCTCCGATCACAGGTATATAAATATTATTTAATGTATACATGTAAAAGACAATTAGCATTATGTATATATTTTGAGATATATATGCACAAGATGCATCCATTCGTGAAAATAATAATACTTCAAGTATACCGACATACCTCGTGCACAGCGTCTTCGATTTAAGAGCTACAATATTTCGTAGACGTTCGTAGAAATTCGTAGCATTTTAACTTCAATGATTCTATGTATCAGGCTTGAGCTTTGTCGTCTCTCATTCTTAACAACTGTATTCAAAATATTGCACTGTATTTTGTTTTATTTTTAACTGAAGCATAATTCTTTTACAAAGCGGAATTTTACTTTTTTACACTATATATTTTTTCTCGTGGACAAATAATATGAATCAGCGACAAAATCCTCTGTATCTTGCAAACTAACAACATTATATGCATGAAACTAACTTATATTAGATTAATTTTAATAGCATATGATATTAAACTATAAATATTAGATACCCTAACTGGAAAACAAATCGTAACAAAAGTTCGAATTTGGTAATAAATTGTTGGTTGGTAAAAATAACGCTTGTTTTTCCACTTTTGTTTTCAATTTGTCAAATCAAAATGAAAAAATGCAATCATCATCGTTTTTCAAGATCATTACTGAATTTTTATCAGCTAACACCAAAAGAATGTGCACGTATCAACACAATATTAGAAGAAGGCAGAAGTCAGAGAAGTACAGCGAGAGTATCAGGCGTGTCATTTTTTACTGTGCAGAGTCATCCAATGTTTTCGAGAAACTGGGCAGAACATTAGAAGAACTCTATATCAGGAGCGGGGATTGACTCACATCAAATATAATCGGAAGGCTTGTCTGCTGATTATCTGCATTATTCAATAGTCGTTCTTAGAAGAAGGGGAAGCTGTCTGATTGGGTAGTGGTTGTGTAAGTTTTTAATGGTAAATAGTTAAATTGCTTAAAATTATCTATTTTTATATTTAGTATACATCGTTTTTTAACTCTTTATACCTATATATTTAACTCCATATATATTCGAATAACTCGCATTTATAATAAAGGCAAAAGTTTAGACATTTTTTTAAAGACTAAATGTGGTTTTAAAAAAGCTCTCTTAGGTCTGAAGACAGCAATTTTTTATGAATTCTTGTTTTATGCAAATTGTTTGTTTTATTAACGTGCCGTTTTTAAGTCTCTTTGTGTGTACACCGTTTTAAAATTCGGTTAGTTTTTAAAAATCTGACTATTTGTTTTATTTTGTGTATATTTTATTAATATCTCGTACCATGACAAAGAAATAATAAAGAAATGAAATCGTAGTACTAATATAGATTTAAAGCAAGATTTGGCATAACCTGATACCAAGGGAACTCACAGTGGATTATCGTAGGCGATCTTGATTGCGACACTAATTGCGAATACCAGCGAAGCGTTACGCGATCACTTTTCCACATTAATTTACTCGTCCCTTGGGTTACGGCAATGTAATAAATTCAATATCTATCGGGAGTTCCATTGACTTATACATAATAACGAAAATGATATTGCCATACAGATTTATTACTAGAGACATTTGACTTAGAGTATTATTGAAGATGCACTGTTTATAGTGCATATCTAACTAATATGTTATAATTACAATAAACATATACTATCGTATATTATAGTGCCTTTTCTATATAATAATTAAAATTTATTTAATGAAAATAATGCTCATACAATGACGATTCATTATGATATTAAACATTTCTTATACTAATGTATTTACCTATTAACACTAGCAGCCCATTTACGTTCAATGTCTCATAATGTCACAATATGCTTAAAAATTTTATAGAATTTTTATCTCTTTATATTTTGGGAAGTACATAAAACTTGTTTAAAAAATTATACTCTGACTTAAAAGTGCAGCTTTATTAATAAATAAAATAGACAATTATTTGGGATCACTCTTGAATTGGGATATTTCAAACGTAAAAAGAATCATTACAATTATTTCATAGTTAGCATCTCAATTATGTAACAAACACATAAAACATAGTCAATTGAAACTAGACATTCAGTAGATAATGTAGTGATCGTGCAGTTGAAATATTGTATCTGCATTAAGGATATATTTGTGCTCAACCGTAGGCATTTTTGATGTCTCCAGTTGAAACATTCAGGTGCCTTCTAAACTTTTAGACGTATTCCCACAAACTTTAACCGTAAAGTTGGACTTACCCTACGCCGTTCTATCCACCACCATTTACTACGTCAAAGAACTGCAATTTAAGAAGTTTCACAGTCGGTGTATATTTACTTCATTGCGATTTATTTAAAACTATTCACAAAACCACATTTGTAACTTTGCAAATAAAATAAATGTAAATTTAAATAAAACGCTTGTGATGATGATGTGCATATAATGGCTACAAAGTTCACTGACATAATTAAAAATCTGTAGGTATATTTTCATGTCTATTGTTTACTTATCATAATGACAGGTCATAACAACTATATTTATATACACTAAAGTATATAAAAGTGAAGGAAATGCAATTTAAGAAGTTTCACATAAAAATGTATGTCTCTATTTAGTGCATCGTGTTTTATTTTTATTTAAAAGTATTTCCAGACCACATTTGCAAACTTTGCAAATGTCAATTTATATTTACAAGCAAATCCCGACATTTCAATTGACGTAGCGAACATTAGCCGTGATAAATAATTCAAGGTAGCCTTTTTGTAAGAACGTTGACTTACAATACCAAATACATTTAAAGCTGCGTCTACGCTAGGAGAGCCAAGCACGAGCGGAGCACGAGCCGAATACAATTCGTCTAGTGTGGACCGACTTACAAGCCTCGAACGAGCGCGCTGTGAGCATTTCGTTCGTGCTCGGCTGCGTTCCGCCTGTTGTCGGTTTGTTGACGAACACAAAGGGATTTGCTTCGTTCTCGCAGCACGCGTGTGCAGCAGGCTTGTAAGTCGGTCCACACTAGACGAATGGTGTTCGGCTCGTGCTCCGCTCGTACTCGGCTCTCCTAGCGTAGACGCAGCTCAAAGGAACGAAAGAAATAATGCTTTTTTTTTGAGGAAACCGAAATAAAAAGAATCTGATTTCTTTTTTCGCACGATTTAAAATATCTACATTTTATCCGAGTGTCTCGAGGAGGGCTGTGTTTGACCCGTATATGATATGTTTGTCATTTTATCTGCATTACAAGCCGATGGTTCAGTAAACTGTACCTACCTATAACCTAACTCATTAACTTTTTTGAGTCTCGTACCAATGATCTCCGGGTTCGCAACCCATGATTGCCGGCGCAACACGTAGATACATAAACCACTAAGCCGAGGAGGCGATTAAATAAATATCTTATATCTTCCTATACGTGAGATAGTATTATTTTTTTTGTTAACATACTTCGTTGTAACGGAGTGTGCATTTATATAAATCAATAGAGAATATCATGAGAGTTGATTTATTTGTAAGTAATAAAAACCCCGTAGCCGAAAGTAAACTTTAATAATAAACAAGTTATTATTATTATGACCTGAAAACATAGTATTTATATCATAATTTACATAATTACAAGGATGAATGAAAATATTCTTTATACGTATTACTATAAATACTTATACAATATAACTTCTTATAAAAAGGAGTAATCCTCGTAAACTTAGCCAGGTTGCAAAAAAAAAAATATCTTTCTCAATGTACGTGAGGATATTTTAATCTCATCACACATTCTCTTAAATGAAGATTCTTGTTTAGTAGCGGTGTAGAACCGAAATCAAGGCAGGGTGAGGATTGCAGGCGTTACCGGCCATTACATTAAACTTTCACACTTGCCTCACGGCTCCGTTGCGGATTTTATACCTTCTAAGTTCACACTACAGATTGAGGGCGGATTATTTGTAATATTTTATACCGTTATAACTAGCTGACTGGCTTTGTGGTCATGCACTGGTTTATTCTGTGCGAATAGTTCACAGCTCAAATTGTCGGCATGAATTTACTCGGACAATTAAAATCATTTCTGTCAGTAGTCATGGGCGCCGGCAGAAATAATTTGCAGGTGGTGCAGATTTTAGTTTTCTTACAATATTCGCCGTATATGATTGTTAATAAAAAATTGAAATTTTAATCGGACATATCTGAAGCCCGGTTTATTTTATGTTCGAGACATTTACAAATTTCTGACTATTCATTATGAATTTATTTCAATAATTCCTGTTGATGTCGAGATTCCCAAGGGGTGCAAGTGCACCCCCTGGCACCCCCCTGCCGGCGCCCAGGTCAGTATTTTGAGGTTTTCACATTTTTGACTAATTTTGCGCTACAAAATGACTCTTTCATATCTTAAAAAATGGGATTTTACTAACTTGTTTTCAACAAATCTTTGTTGACCTTTTTTTGTTGTCTTCACCCCTCCGACCTTCTCAGGGACATGCTCTTGCTATAGATTACACGCGTCGTCTTATTTACTATTGCATATGTATTAATAATTTATAGGTTAGACCTAAATATAATATTATATTTATTTCTAAAACTAAATATATAACGTTTGTCTGTCTGTAAAACGAAAGACTTTCATATAAACATATAACCACTATTAGGTTATTATTATTAGTATTATTCCCATACACCTTCTCTGTTGTATAATCTGACTGACGTCACCGACTTTTATAAAATCTATCTAAAAAAATGATCTTAATAAGTGAAGTAGTTTCCGTGATTTTGGGCTTAGTCCATGAAAAACTTTTTTTTAAATATTTTATTCAGATAAGATAAAGATTGAATAATTGATTCTGACAATTGTATCTTTTACAAACATCGTTAATACTTGAATCTATACATAATTCTAATAAAATTAGTTTCAAGTTTTTGAATGAAACCATGAGTATGAAACCAACACCAAACAAACTAGATGGAATCTTACGTACTAAATTACATTTTGGTTAATTAACGAGTAGATTTATTTCATTTACATATTATTAACACATTTTAACATTCAAAGTCGAAAATATCTTTAGTCACATAGAGTCCCATACATGATCGCGTTTGATCGTCAATTAAATCTAAATTTATAGTCTAGTCAAGCATACGACCAAATCTGAGATCTATCGGCTATCCAAGAAAGCCGGGTTCTTTTTTCTGTCATTTTACAAAAAATACATTTTAAAGTCTATTTATTTAACTTGGTTATTAAGGTTAAGATGTAAGCTACTCACAAACATCGATAACCTTAATTCAGGCCTTAAACACTAAACACTTGTGAAATAGCTCACTATACTTGACTTATAAGCTTTACATTTAATTTTAAGTTTACCTTAAATTAATCGCAGAAATTTCTTTCAAACTGAATTTAATATAAGTATAAGCTTACCTAGCTTTGTAACTAATTTACTTCATGTTTTATACAAAACTAGAGCTCTTTCAGCGAAAAATTAATATCAACTTCGTACGAGTGGCTCGTTTTTTATATTTTCTAATGTCTTTTTTCCAGCTAACAAGGAATATATTGCCTTGCTGTCAGCTCCGTCCTGCTAATTTAGCGATGTTACCGCTTCCACCGTGGAAACAAGAATAAGTGGACATGAAATGTAATTTCCACGCTACACAGCCAACGCTAATAGACTCTAATGTTTTATATCCGACTTTGTTATTATTTTTAAGTAATATTGCTAAAGTTTTAAGCATAAGAAATTCACTTATAAATTGACGGTAAGCCGTTCAAGGTAATCTAACATAATATAGAAATCGTATCGTCCTTTAAGATTGTATTTTATATACAACAAGTTTTTACTGACAATTTTTTCTGCATAGCTTATACCACATAGTCTATGTTACCCGGAAATAATCTAATTTTAATAATAATGATGTTCTTACCGGTCGGATCTAGCTCGGTGCCAGTTGGTATCAGTTGGAGGAGAGGAGAGGGCTTGGTTGTCGGCGGACATTATTCAACAGTCGCTCTTAGAAGGGAACATTCAATAGTCGTCGTCGTTCTTAGAAAGGGAAACTGTTCAATTGATTATTGGTTTTGAATTTAGAGTAAATGTAAAAGTTATTAGACGAAGTGTGTGTGACATAATAAGTGTGGTTTCTAGTTTTTTTTCTAATTGTTAAATTGTTTAAAATATATTATAAATTGCGACACGACAATTACAAACCATTACGACTTAGGGAATTTTAAAAAAAGAGCGTTCCTCTTTTTAAAAGGCCAGCAACGCACCCGTGGCCCAACAGGCGTTGAGGTTGTCCATGGGCCGCGAATTGCTTGATTTAATTTGATTTGATTTAATTGACTTAATTATTAAAAAAACAATATATTTCTTTTTACGATATTGAATAGATAAGATGACCAAACCGACATACCCTGTCAGTGTAACAATTGAAAAATTATTCAAATCAGTCATAAGATTTTGTTTTAAACATTTTTTTGTATTTTTTATACGTTTTAGTAAAAATTGGTTTGTCTAATACTATGATTTTTCTCGTATATTTTGACCTAACAGCTGTTAACAATTTGCAATTCCACTCGTAAGAATGAGTTTTAACTTAAGTTATAGGCCAAGAGCCGAGAACAAGGGGTCGCGGTATCAAACAGAAGGGATCCGGTCCTAAAATAAAGTTGTTTGAAACAGCTGGCGACGTGGACAGTTGTAATGGTAATACGATTCAACGGTTATGGCGCGACTAGGGATGTCACTTAGATTAAAATAAAACTAGGACTGGATATAAAATTATATGACACAATTACGGAGGACTTTCCTTTTCGAAAAGAATTTTAACAGCTACCTCCTATTTATTTAATAAAAATTATCTTATTTATTAATAGAATTTTAACAGTCAAAGTCAGTAATTTGGCACCTACCTAAAAGTTATGCTTGCAGATTCATTAAAGTTTTAGTAACATTTAAGTAACTATGATTGGTTTGTCTTAGTAGATTTATGAATAAAATAAAAAATTCACACGAAACAATGTAATCTCTTGTGGACAGGAAACAGTCTTAGTACTAAAAACTTAAAATTTTCTCTAAAACGAAACCTCATGTACAAAATACGGAGAGATATCAACAAATCTATGTGTTTTTCCTGTATTTGTATTACTATTCTCTTTATACAATAATTTATTTCTTAATACTATAGATTATTAGCTCACGGTGGATGAGATATATAATAATAACAAAGATTCCAAGCAAATATAGTGAAAACTTATCACGTTAGTCGTATTTATTTGAAGAAATTATACGTTTGTGTTAGCCCTGTGAATATTCCCCGGTGTTAGGGGGTGGATATTTGGAATAATGTAAAGTATAAGGATTTTGCGCTCGAAATTAGTTCAGTAAACGTATATTTTGGGGTTTGCAGGTTTATGCAGGTGCTTTATTGCTTTATTAAAATTAAGTTATATACCTTTATTTTTAATAAACTTTATTTTTCAAATCAAATTTCCCATATTATCACTAATTGAAATAGGGCAAACAGACGGACTTTACTAACCGTTTTATTATATGTAATTGTTGATATAGTGGATGCATAGGTTTACGAAGAAATGCTATAAAGTCAAATAACGATGTGGATTCATAGACGAGTATGCTCAGAGCACAATATCTCAGATAAGGGGGAATTGCTCACATGCTCATTGCTCAGCAATGAGCATACACAATAGCAATTCACGAATTATTATTATGTAACATATTATGTTATATGTACAATAGTATAATGTCCATTGTATAAGAGTGACTCGGTTGCGACTGGCACGCTGTATTATAAGATAAACAAAAAGAATGCGGTAAGGTATTTCGTCTTCTATATGTTCTACTTGTGATGTCTCGGTTTTGATAATTGTAAAATTAAGAAATAAATTCAACAAACATATTTTGTACTATTTGTATACTATGTATAATCTTTTGTATATCTATGATTGATTTATAAATAAACTAGCGATCCGCCCTGGCTTCGAACGGGTATAAAACATATATGAAACCTTTTTCTTCAATCACTCTATCTATTTAAAAAAACCGCATCAAAATCCGTTGGGTTGTTTTAAAGATTTAAGCATACAAAGGGATTTAGGGACAGAGAATACAACTTTGTTTTATACTATGTAGTGATGATACATCTCTTCTCTGTTCTAAACGTTAGTCAACGTTGTGTTGAAAGTGTTTTGTCTCGTTTTTGCAACAAAAATTCCACGTCAGCAAGAAAGAGAGCATTTGACCGGAGTGAGTCGCATTAGGTACAAACAATCCGCAACGCTGTGAAACGATGTTCGAAGCGCCTCATATATTCAATATTGTGTCTCCGCTCCGGGAGCCCGTCCAGCTCTGAAACCAGTCTTAAAGAGGTACTTACATAACAATACTTTATCTATTTTCAAAAATTATTGAGTTTTACTTTTTCAAAAATGATACGCACAAACATTACAAACATAGGTGTTGTTATAATTTTTACGTCTGTGTGTCTGTGTGCCCTACATAGCAATACATTGAAATATCATTATTTGCAGTAGAATCAAGGACATTCCGAGATTGGCTAAAATGTAGTGGTCGGTGTGTTTATTTTCTTTCTCGTATAGAATTGGCTTATCGCTTTCAGGCAGGCGGGCTCATACGGGCGGCCACTATTTGGGATATAAATCATGAACACACATTTCCTTTCGACGAAATGCTCATAGCGAATTATTTTCCTTATACGTTTATAAGAAAGTTGATACGGAAATAATTGGATTTTTTATATTCCATAAATTTACCCTTTTATGGTAATTGGAATTTGTCAAATTAGAGCTCCTTAGTAGAACTATTTGGTTGAATAAGATTTTGATTTCGGCGTTTAAGAATTAAATCTAAGTTGTACACGGACTTAATTTAGCTATTTATTTTGTTAAGGTAGCAAAAACACTTTCGTATGGTACACACATAAATAAAGAAACTTAAAAATATAAGATAGGATAGTATTTTTTTAAAGTATTAATGAAAAAAAATTGGTTTTGTTTGTCATGAATAAACTCATATTCAGGACTTTGAACTAAATGAATACTATACTGAACTAATTTTTTGTACTAAGGCGGACAGAGTCACGAATAAAAAATAAAATAAGCTTAGAATATATACACTAGCTTTTTAACAATGCTGTAAGCGAGAAATTGTTCCACGGCTCGGCAAACCATTAAGATTCAGTTTTATAGTTAAAGAGAACTTCCCATTGTCCACACTATCCAGCCATTACGGCGGGAAAGTGGAAAGTTTGAAGGAAAATGTCGTGCATACGTAAATGGATCCTTTTATCTTTCCTTTGAAGTGCTCATGCGAGACGAACTTTTCTACATTTTCGATACAAGCATACATTCTATTTTTAAATCTAAATTCAGACAGTTTTCATTTCTATTTATAAAAACTATTTGATGTATATTTTATAAATTATATATTTTTTGGTTTTGTTAAGTTATATTATTTTTAAATTAGAATAAAAAGTGCGCGATATCTTTTCTCAGATCGCTTTTGTATTTGTATCAAATGGCGTAGCCGATTTCGTTTAGCAGCCACATTTAATGAAACACAGATTTTACAATAAATTTAAAATATAATTAGTAGTAAGAACGTAAATGGGGAAAAAAAATTAGCCCTAATGAAGGATTTTGTAATAAATAATCTTAAAGTTAATATAAAAAGTATATTTTCAAGGAATTCATTTCTTCGTGTAATATTGATTTCCCTTAATCAATATGTATTTCATAAGACTTATAATGGCACCCGGAGTTGTTTGGTAAATGGTGAGATTCCCTTACAAATTGAAAATCAATGAACCGCGGAATTCAATTCGATATTGAAAGCCATCCCCCGCGTTGGCTCGTGAGGCGAAGAGCTCTTAGCGATATCTCTTTGACTCCGTTTCTCACATATAAAGGCCAACATGTGCGCTTAAAAGGTATTCAACTAGTTGGGACCTTATAAAGACACACTAATTGAACGTTTACGAAAGCAATTAGGTCGGAGATATTCTGAGAGAATGTTTATTTTTACCTTCAACGGCTACTTTGGTTAAAACGCTTTCTTTTAATGAAAAGTAATATTGAGACTTTTATCTTACAGTGAAATGATTTAAATATAAAATAACAGTTGCGTTGACGAGTCTCGGTTTTTGATATTTAACTGAATCTAAGTCATGACTAAGGTTCGATTTTTGATACACATGTATGCAAGCTATAATAGATGTGTGTAATGTATAAAAAACGTGTTTTTTAATCTAAGTCAAAAATATGTTAATTTGTTTTCACGTGTATTTTGTATAAATAACATTTTTTATGACATGTGATAGATTTTTTCTAAACGAAAGTTATTTCTATAGTAATTAAAATAACTATTGTATTATAATAAATTATAATTATATTAAAATATCATTTAGTAGATTATAAGTTAAATTATTATAAAATTGTGATAAATGTACGCGCTTTAATCCGTTCAAATTATTATTATTATTTTATCAATATTGTGAACATTAAAATAATTTAATCTTTGTTTTCTTCTTCACATGTATATTTGCAACACAAAACAGACGATAGGTGGGCGTTTCTAGTGCTATGCCGTTATTAAAATAAATTGTTCTGTGAAAGCGAAGTAAGGCTCTGATAAGGTTGTATAGGTCTTTATAAGTGTATAATTAAATCCGTGGCTTTTTTCGCAACTTTATTGTTGTAACTCACGCGATATTGGAATATTGGTATTTCTGTAAAGTGTACTCACAATGATACGATGTAATGCGTAAGTATTAAGAATTTATCCCAACTTAGTACAAATCAAAGTCAAAATTCGTTTAATTTTATAGAATCACATACTTAAATCAATGAAGTTAGTCAGTTTCCAGTTCCTTCCAAACCGAAATATATTTTTGTTGAATCGAACCAAGTATCTTTCTCACTACGTTGTATGTTAGACGCTTGAACAACTTGGTGGTTTTAAAATATTTATTTAAATACTAGCTATGGCTATAAAACGAAACATTAATTGAAGTTAACTATTATACATGGCCAATATCCATATAGTAGCGAAATGCGCATTCCAATTGCTTGAACCTTTTGTTAGATAGGATCTTTTAAAATCTAAAGATATTCAAAATTTTGCTACCAAAATGTATATAATATCACGAACTTTGAAGGACATAACAACAGAAATATTTCTTTTGAAATATCTCTGATCTATCGTTCATATTCGTTATATATATATATATCCCTTTCTATTTACTTATGAAATTAGCAACCGGCAACTGTGATCAAGTGCTCACACATTTCATTGTGACATCAACCTTATTGCAACGAGTTTTCCGAGTAATGGCCCGACCCAGAAGGTAAGAAACCTATTTCGTAAGAATTCTTCCCCGGTGATATATGCTCCCATTCTTCGTTGCTACCTACTTCTTCAGACTCTCGTTTAGTCTGCAAGCTTTCAGCTACAACCTTTGCCTCTGTAAAATATTTTTCTTGATTTTAATGATGATAATGTTACAATTAGAGACCTGTAACCACGGTCAATCACCTCCATGGCTTAGCAATCTTAAGAAACAAATGTTCCGGTTTGATAAGCACAGAAAGCTGATTATTTACCTGTAAAAATAAGTAAAACAGAAGTACAAATATGTATATTCCATGTACCACTAGGGATGACGGTATTTTACTATTTTATATAAGCCTTATAAAAAGGAATAATAAATAATAAAAAATAATAATAAAAAATAATTTTTCCCATTTTGTGACATTTTCATTGATGCTTCGCTCCTGGTAATCGTATCACGCTGTTATAATATAGGTACCTAATATACAGGTCGTCCCACGGACATGCCACATGGAGGGAAAGTACCTTAAATATTGTAGATGGAACATTTTACTGAAAGAAGACATTATTTTAATTTAAAAAGCAATTCAAACTGCATTCATAGATAGTTACATAATTATATGGTTGAACCGGGAATCGAACCCGTTACACGAGAAAAACAATCAACCTGTTGTTTTATCATACCAATCGAAAGGCTTCATCATAAGGATTATTTTTTGCTAAATAACATTGTGTCAGAAATAAAAGGAAGACCGTTAATTTTAACATTGATTGTTTTTCTCGTCATTTTAGATTTTTACTGGCAGTCGTAATAAGATATTCCCATTCGTAAATTTATAGCCAAAGATTTCATGTTTAATAAACTCCAGCAGTTTCGTATATTCTTAGGGGTATTTCTTAGCAAAAAAACCCGACATAGTTTATCCAAAGTTATATTATAAAACTCTTTATATGTTCGTGGTTTGTTAAATATGTTTAAAAGAAATTCGACGGGTCTTTTTCTCAATAACAAATTTAGTTTCACAAATATTTGTATAGGACGGGGATCACGATGTACATATTTGGGTTCAATATATATAATACTTATATGCATAACCAATTTAGTTTAGTATTTAGCTAGTATTTTGGGTACGCACCCCAACGCTTATTATGAGACATTAGACGCTTGTTTGTACAAAAGTGGCCTTCTGTATAGTATGAATTACATAAATTAAATAAATTACTTTTGTGTTTATATAAAGCGTGATATAAAGTAAGTGACGCTAACATTGGCACATAATTTCAAGTTCATACTATTTTTTTTAATATAACATTTAATTCTAATTTATATCTAGTAGGACATAAAATAAACGAGATGATGAAATTAGTATCTATATGTAACTCTTATTTCCAACTATTTATTCTGTAGTGATTATTTCTCATTGATTCATTTTCATGTTAGCGAGAAAGAGAGAGCATTGGACCAGAGGGGTCGCATGAAGTACAAACTTTCTTCCCCTTTTTCAACCACTTGTTATTTTCTGCAATAAAAGGTAGCCTATATCCTTTTCCAAGCTTTAATTTATCTTTCTGTCAAAATTTATCAAATTCAGTGGCTTTGGCGTGAAAGTGTAACAGACAGACAAACAGTTTCTTATGAATTTGTAATATTAGTAGGGTAGTAGGAAGATAACCTGCTAATTTTGGTTAACAAATCAAATTAAATTACAAATGAAAGCGCTATGAAACAAATTTAATTTGCCATCGAAGCGTCTTGCTTCACAATACAATCGAGATAAATGGATTTATCAAACTAACTTAATATCTAGCGAATCTTGTTTATGCCATTTTCATGAACGTGTAGGAGGAGGCCTCAGTCGGGATTCAGATTGAATCTCTTCAAAATAATGGCGTCATTCGAAATTAATAATTTAGTTATCGACAAGGATATACATCCATTTCTCGGCAAGGGATGAAGGAAACTTAATTATATGTAATACTTGACAATAAGTATAAATCTGCATTACGTGTCTGTGTGTACGTCTGTCTGCGTCATCGTAGCTCTTCAATGAATAGTCCGATTTCAATGTGGTTTTTCAAAATGTCTTCAAATTCACTATTTCATTTGTATATTTTCGTAAGTACCAGACATGATGTAGATATCTATTAATAATATGATACAAATTCGTAAATAACTCTTACTCTCTTTTTGTTAAATGACTCACTTAACTATATGTTAGAAAATTATTTACACTATTATTAGATACAATTAATGTTTTCTAATTTTACTTGTTATAAATAGTTTAAAAAAATTATTTCAGAGTATTGAAGCTAGACACTTTCTGAGTGACATGAGTTATATTGTATAAACTCACGTAGGCGTCATGGGAAAAAAGCTTTTCAGAATTTTTATTATGTATAACAACTTTGGATAACATTTTAACGAATAAAATTTCGATTATTCTATGTGCTACGATGTGTTGTACCATCGTACAACCATCGTAGCACATTCGTAGCTTCTTCAGAGTACAATCGTAGCGCCACCGTAACAGCATCGTAGAACAATCGTAGCACCATAATAGCACCATTGTAACATAATCGTAGAACCACCGTAGCACATACATAATTCCGTAGCATAGTCGTACCACATGTGTTAGAACAAACATTTTATAAATAAATGTCATATTTTATTTTGCCATGATATTTTTTTAAAAATTGTTGCTACTATTATTAAAAACAGACTTGACACATTCAGATACAAAAAGTTTAGAGCT
The DNA here is from genome assembly GCA_912999735.1 of Aporia crataegi. Taxonomy (NCBI): domain Eukaryota; kingdom Metazoa; phylum Arthropoda; class Insecta; order Lepidoptera; family Pieridae; genus Aporia; species Aporia crataegi. The sequence goes on from OU538743.1 coordinate 8,940,289, forward strand.
GTCATCAAATTTCAGGAAATTTTATGTTCAAACATACAGAATTTTTTTTTATAAATGCAAAACAAAACTAAGATATCAATTTTAGAAATATTAATATATTTCCATGCTCGGGAAAAAAATAAACAACCAGAATCATAAAACAATAAACTACGGTACGGCACGGTACATATTGTGAGGACAAAAAGAGGAATTACACAATACAATCTAAGAATTAAAGTTAAGAATTAGATTTATTCATTGCTGAGTTTTTTTCAGAAACTTCACTTGAAAGCAAATTTAAATTAAAATGAAATTACCCGCTGACTTGCGCAATTTGTTTCACTCGCCAGTAAAAAACTCATACTTAAAATGTTAGTTACAACACGATAATATTTCTCAGTTATCTTCGCAACAGAACATTATCTGTCAGTGCATTCTGGTGAATAGGTTCTCTCATTGTATTGTTGGCTACCAAGTTTAACATAGCACCAGTTCACGTACACAAGATTTGTCACAATGCACAATACAGTTTACTCATTGTCTTACTATTTTATGTTAGTTCACGAAGTACCATTGTTACAATGAATTTATTTATGAACAAAGCATAGTCATCACAAATACAACATATTAGCAAATACATGATATAAGTACTAATGCATTTTGAGAATGTTTCAGCACAGCTAAAGTAAAAAGATTAATAAACAGATTAATTAAGGTAGTTAAAGTAATAAAGTTGTAGGTATATAATTAAAACAAACATCAAAATAGCAGATAGCAATTGTTTTAGTTTGTGCCTAAATGCTGCACAAAATTCCCTTTAAAAACAAAAAGCAGCTTACCTTAAAAGTGATTGAATTAGTGTCAGGGCCAGTGGAAATTAGGCGGGCAGTTTAAATTAACTTGTTACTCTGGAGGTCGACTTTGGCCCTAAACTTGCCTAATTTTGTGAGCGCAACATCAAACTGTACTTCACTCATATTACCCTGGTCCCGCATGAATTTTGCACACTAATTACTTCGTACGATGTTTATTTTACTTAAGTTTGCGTATGCTTCTATGATTAATAGCTGCGACGAGTGTTGTTGTTACACAAAATTTGTTTGTTTTTGGAAACATAGTTTCAGTGTAAATAGCCATGTTGTTCGAAATAGTTTGAATTGTGAATATGATAGGTATGAACCTGCATGTTCAACGTTATGTGGGAGGTGGGCGTGCTGAATTTAGTGTTACATCGCCGGCATTTCTGAAATATGAAATATTAATATATTTCTGAAATAAGGGAGATGTTTTAGTTTAAAGTATGTATCATTGTCTGCGTCATCGTACCTCTTAAACAAATGACTTTGATGCAGCTTTTATTCGATTGAAAGCTGATGTGATCGAGATGGTTTTGAGCTACAATTTACGAAGAATCTCTTCTTCCATTTATGAGATATATTTATTTCTAAATAATATGTCGTGGTTTAGTTAAATTATCTTAATTTCACATGTTAAATGATTATTTATGGTTTTAACAAAAATCAATATAAGTAGTATGTTTATGAAATTTCACCTGATACACTTAGTTTCCCTTGATAAAAATACAAAATACAGTGTAAAAGAAAATATCAAAGAAGGGACGGTATATTATGAATTTATCAGATTACAAGGAAATCCAAGACCACGCTCATATTACAAAGCTAAACGTGAAAAGCCATTGTGAAATTGAAGACTATTTAAAAACTCCGACATGACGATCAAAAATAACAATATCTATAAATCTTTAAAAAATCTTTATAAATTTGAACAAAAACAAGATGCACATTAGTTTTGGAGCTGTGATTAAACAGATAAACACACACATGTACATACACAGATGCGTCATTCCTCGTTTCATCGGAGGTTGAAATTAATTAACAAATAACTTTTCAGTAGGTATGACTTTTCATCTTAATGAAATGAGATGTCACAGTATATATTAGCGCTACGAAGTTTTATGTTAGTTTTGAAATTACGCTCGAAAAACACGTTCAAAGCGAGTTAAAATTGGTGCTAGTTTATCCCGTTGTTCAGTTTATAATGCGGCGCTCTCACCACAAGGGGTTAACTGTTTTACTAGTTTTAAGGGCGGGGCAGTTTTAACATGTTCAACTGCACTGAAATTGTTTCCAACGCCCGCACGCTCCGTTACTCGCTGAATTAAAAAATGACTCCGGATATTCCATTTTCAAAATTTGTTTAGTCTCTTAACTTTTTATTTTTTTTATACTTTAAGTAATGTAAACTACAGCCTAAGTTTTATATTTAACCTCGTACCTAAATCTGTACTACTCCTAGTACTAAGAATTAAAAAATTCTGTTGCCATATTTTTGAACGAGAATATTAATTTGACTTAACAGTGATATCTATTGGATATTTACGTCTATGATAAAGTAACACTTTGGTCATTTTGTTTCAAAATGTCGTCGGTATGTTTAGCCGTACGCTCACACAGTGTGTAAGTAACGTTAGTCCATTGAATCTTGTCAAATTCTTAATAAGTTCTAGATTTTGAATATTTAGTAAGTAAGAAATAGCAATCGTCATTACTACGTGTCACAGGTTCAATAATATAAACGAGATAGAATTAAGCATAAACCAACTACGAAGTACATTAATAAATACAAAATAAATTATAATTATTCAAAGAAATTATTTCAATGCTGGTGCCTAAAGGTTAAAGATACAGTCAGTAAACAAAAAAAAATCGCATCTCAATCTATTCGCTTAGGAACTACAATCACACAGACAGAAACACAGGATACAATCTAATTTATAATATTTTTTATTTTCGTCGAGTTAAATTTATATATGTTATGAGCTATTAACACGCGCTAATAACACTTACAATATGTTTTTACATAAAACGGAATTTTAACAAATTAATATTAGGCTACTAAAGAAATACAAGCTTTATATAGAGACGAAATTAATCAAGGAGCCCGAAGGAGAGTAAAGGCCAGTCTTGCAATTAATTAATAAGTATGAGATGTCTGCACTAAATTAATTGCTCCAAGATTCTGCTTCAAATGCCTAGAAACAATAGATTTATTGCTTCAGAAAGTTTCGCTTAACAAATACAGGAAAATAAAACACCCAAGCAATGGAATTTTAATAGAAATAACATAAAAATATTCATGAATTTTAAGGTCCAAATTCGTGGAAGTAATCTAAAGTAGCTTTAATATGCGTATTTAAATGAAATTTGATTAAAGTATCAAACTTGTCTTTGGGCCACATATATTTCTATCTAAAAAGCAATCGACGTGAAATGAAACTCACATTAAAATATGACTAGCCACTGTGGATCTGGAATACACACATACAAATGATTATTTAATTCGGGTTGGGTATATGAATCATGTATAATTTATTTTAATTAAATCGAATTTGATATTATAAATAGATACCTACATATGTTATATAAAGAAGTAAATCCAAAGTAAAATATAAAAATTGAGGCCTTTTAACCCAATTTATAACCAGCCATGAGTCATTGTCGGTGTTAACCGCTGAAACAACAATAACACATAATTACGCAGCATAAATTCACGTTTTGTGCGGCGCGAAGGTAGTTCCTCCGGACTTACTTTCCGGTAGCGCCTCATTCCCCATGATTTATGAACGAAAGGCTTTAAAGGCATTCACTTTTCTTGTGATTTATTAAGCTTAAGTATTTCAAAAACACTATTGAAAGGGATCAATACCTTTCGATGGCGAAAAATTCAATTAAAACGCCCCAGAATTCTTTTGTTGGATAAACGGTGGATAGGCAGTTTGAAAATCATGTGAAAAGGTTTTTACTAACACAGGGTTTCTTAATGGATTCTTTCAATTAACTGACGCTTTACGAATTTGAATAAAAATAATAGATGTAATTAAAATTAATTAAAGAACATATTTTTTTAACTTTCGCTTGACGCTTTACGAATTTGAATAAAAATAATAGATGTAATTAAAATTAATTAAAGAACATATTTTTTTAACTTTCTAAGACTGACAATATTCTTTTTTCACTTTTTTTTATAAAGTTATGAAGTTGCAATAATATCCCAATAAAATTACAATTAATATAAAATTCAATTTTTTTTATAATATAGTAGTTAACAATACATTCATTAATGATTGAAAACATTATTGATTTAAATACAAATAAAATTGAATACAATTTCAAAACCTCCGATATATGAATTACAAATAAGAATATCTCAGAAATGGATGAACAGATATTTATAAATTAGCTAAGATCTATCTTGACTACGTTAGCTTTCAAACTAAAAAAATCCGTATTAAAATTGGTCCATTTGTTAGGCTCGACGATGTCACAAGCATACATATATCAAATTTATAATCCTCTTTGTCTTTGGGGTTAAAAAAAAACGTAACGAGTTTAACAATGAGATCGATAAAGGAATTTCTTGATTCGAAGCAGTGGTACCAGAGATTAGCACGTTCAATCAAACAAAACTTTTCTTCAGCTTGATGACATTAGTATGTATATACCTATATTACACTTAATCTGTTTAAACAATCAAAAGAAAGCAAACAAACACACTCTAAGTCACAACACGCTAGAACACACCACTGACCCAACTGCACTTCCCATCTATATAACAAACGCCAGTTTCAGCTGTAGTTAATAGGTAGATTCTCATTTAAAATTGACTAAAGTTAATGCATCTTCTTCGAAGCCTCGTTAGTTGAAGTACCTACAGGTTTCCTTAGGAACCTATTTGAGGAACTAGCCTAGGAGGTGATCAATTCTCCATGCCTAAATACTAAAACTATTTATAAGAACCTTCTCTCTAAGACTCTTAATAAATATTGTTAAACAATTGAAATATCACTCATAAATATGAAAAGGAAATTTTTGATTAAACAAGAATTCATTAGCGTTACTTTAAATGGTTTCAAGTTTTAAATGTTTGAAAGGGCTACGAGAGAATATCGCTCTTGTCGGCATTGTGAGGCACTTATTTTACCAAATAGGTAACAAATTTATAAAGTTAGCTAATTAGACGGGAACTTGGCTCGGGTTTCACGTTTACCTTTGAAAGTAACAACGTCGTTGGTTCACTCGTGATTTAGGAATTGCTTTTACAACAGTCACATTATGGCTGTTTTCTTACCTTCCAGTTTTGGCTCAAGACCCATCCTACAGCGGTTTAACTGGCCTAATTTCTAATACATCTTGGGAGTTGCTTATCAAGATTTAAGGCCAAACTAGTATATAACATACAATTTAGCTGGATTAGCTTTAAACTCACATCAGATAACACACAAACCAGTAGTTATTTTAAACTTATAATATTATAATGAAAAGTGGTGTTTCACGAATATAAATTGGTCGTTTTTATGCACGTTATAAATTTTTTGTAAAACCTTTTAGATGCACTGACATAAAGTAGTTCGCGAGCATCTATTAGGCGTTTGTGTGCCCTTCTTAAGTATCGTATCTCCTAAATGAACCGATTTTGGTGTGGCTTTTATGTCCGCAAGCTGATTTATAAACATAATACTTTTTTTTACGGTCAAGGTAAGCTTTTGAATTTTTTTTTTTAATTTGACGAGTGTAGATTAAAATGGACAGTTGGCTTAACATTTCACTTCTATCTCATATTCATACGGTTTTTGGGGAATTAAGAATAAATGGACAGACCGACGTGTGTGATTGATAAGGGTCATTTTAATGTCACAGGGATCTTTTCTAACAGCAAATTAGCCGATATTAACATCGGTATTTTAATTACAAATTCTTGGAAAAACCGACTGGAAAACCAAATAAAAATTAAAATTAAAATCATAGTATGATACGGAATAATGTGAACATCAATTAAGTGTAAATTCAAAATTGTAAAAAGTTGTTCTTTGAGATATATAACGTTATGTAGATAAAATTTTCATTCGTGACCAAAACGTAAGGATAAGTTTTTATTATTTTTTCAAATCTACGACATCTTAATTACAAAGTATACCACATTAATGGATGTATAAATCTTCATAAATAGTTTTAAATTTCTATGAGTCCATCTCGACCATGTCACCGAGAAAGGCTGTTTGACATTACGCTACGACGAAATGAATGCGTTCATTGTTTCATTTTATAAATTCACATGAAACAGAACTGAAATGAATTGATGCTCAAAATTCTGATATATAATGATGATTGATAACATTGATTCGGTCAATTCGCCAATGACAATTGACATTATGTAAATATAATTCATTTCGCAATTATTTGGTAGAGAGCAGTGACATCTGTTGATTTTTAATCAAGTACGTGACGACACCTACATTTGCATTTGTATAGCAGTATGAAGTCAAAATTGAAACGCGCGCGGAATATTTATTTTTAAAATTTATTTGAGGAGAGATTTTATTCCGATAATAAAATTATTGTACTTATACTATATTTTTAATTAAAAAACGTTTTACTTACAAGGGAAAATGAAAACAATTTCGAAACTGATGAACGACAAATTTTAATTAATTGTAGCTAAGAACAGTTTCGGTCACGACATTTTTCAGACAAAAAACCTCAACATAATTGGTCAATTCGTATAGAAAATACCACAGACAGCCATACATGTCAAACTTATAACACTTTTGCTTTGGGGGCTATAAAGCAAATGTTATTTAATTATATAAAATAGGTAAACTTCCAGAAGTTAATTGTCTTCACAAATTATTTAGTGAGACACAAATAAATTGTCAAAAATATAAGAAATAAGTACATATTATTTGCTTATTATATTTTTTTAATTAGTTTTATATCTAAAATCAATCTTATGCTTAAAAAAACTTATACAGATTCAACTAACAACAAACATCAAATTATTGTCTGACCGCACTAATCAGTTTTCATGTTCGCGACACCGAGTGCTCAGCGAGATACAAATAGCTTAGGAGATGGTATAATTAAATTATATTCTACTAGATAAAAACCCGGCTTCGCTCGGGTGAAATGTGTTTCTTAATACACATGTTGGTACAAAATGTAAGTAGATATTTCTGTAGTTTCGCTAGAGTGGCCAAAATAATCGACAATCCGAATTTTGCGCATATATGTTGTCGACTCGAAATCTTAATTTTTTTATGTTTTATTATTCAGTTAAGGTTTCGATCGAGTCTACCTTACCTCTTGACAAAATTATTAATATAGATAAAGTAGCTTATGTTACCCAAAACTTCCCAATTTTGAAACACTTTTCCAGAACAGTTCCAGTGATTTTCTATCACACATTTATATATACTTCTCAACTTCGTCCACATGGCAAGCAAAAAAATACTATGTGACACTCAGCAAGAGTGAAACTTCATATCATTGAAATATTTTTTTAAATTCAATTCAATTGTTTTTGATTTTTTTCATTAGACAGGACTATAAATCTTATTACAATAGATAGTATATCTATATCGATAAATATTGGTGAAAAGTATTTTTGTTAATAATACAGTTTCAGAATCGCGTGGGCCAGTGGTCTCTGTCCGGGAGGCGTCACGTGCACCACGCGCCAATTTATCAACTATCAGCCTTCAGATCTCCCACAGAGTAAATTACATGCGATGGGATTCACTTTTATACATCCCTAGAGCCCTTTACCGCGTCTATGGTCGCCTTTTTACTTAGCTATGTTGTTAAGTGCCCTAAAACCCAGAGGAGTATGCGAATTTTTTTAAGAGTAGTTTCTTATCTTTTATCATACCCCATCTTATGAAGATCACCTTGCATACGTGATCCATATTACTGATACCATATTACTAATAGCTTAAACAAATGATTTTTTATTTATCTAAGTTATTTAAAAATCGCATATTTTTATGTGATTTTCATACAACATATAACAATACAACAATAAATGTATCATACATTTATTTTTATGTTGTGACAAATAAATAAAACCATTAATTTAAAATAATGTACTTAAATATACTTAAATATATTTACAAAATTCTCATCAAAGCCGTTGGGGTGCGTACCCAACATACTGGCTAAATTACCGCATTGTATCGCTATACTATTGCGTTGGCATCAGCCAGCTTTTGGATTTCCTGTGGTCTCAATAAACGCGTCGATATCTCTCTAAACAATCGATGCTCTACTGGATCTAAAATCTCTGCTCCAAAAGGAACGACCAACCGTTAGTATAGCAGTTTTTTGTTGACCATTTTTATTTATTAATTAGATTTCCCTCCTATATTAAGCACCAAAATCAAAAAACGCCACTGCGCCACTGTTTACGGGCAATCGGCCCTCTTAGATTATACAATAATTACAGATTTAGGTACCAACTATAATCTGAATAGCATGTAACTTATAAATAAAATCACATAATCCACTTTTATACATTAGAAAATGTAAAATAGTTTTTTAATTAGTAAATTAACTATTATATATTTCATTAGATTATGTAATGTAGATTGTAGTTTTAATATTAAATTTATATTACAGAGTAAATTGACACACTGCGTGTTGCGTTTCTATTCGAGGAACGCCGTGGGGATTAGTAGTAATGTATATTGAATATGTAGCTAGAAACACTTTCCTGTATTAAAAATAAAGATTTCGTGACATACTTAGCTAATGTTCTATTAAACATCGACTCATAAGAGTGGTATTATCGGTTTGACTTGTCTGTATGTCTGTGTGTCTTCTGTGGCATCGTAATTAATGAATGGACCGATTTTGATACGGTTTTTTTTGTTTCAATGCTGATATGATCCAGATAGATCTTAGCTACAATTTATAAAGATATTTTCATCCATTTATGAGGTAGGTGCGGATTAAAAGCTTTCCAAAAGTAAAAACTAAATGTATTGATGAGATACCTTACATAAATTCGTACTTTATCGTTTCAAACTATTAATAGCTGAACCAAACATAATATCATTTAATTCCTACTTGTTATAAATCATAATTATTTATTATAATTAGATTAACAATCATTGGATTATTATAATACAGGTAATTTAAATGATGTAGGTTTTATGAAATAATAGAAACGGCACATAAAATGTGTTGTAAGCACGAATTAATTAAATTCGATAAACCTATGTCAGCTTAAATGAATTATTATTAAGTATACCAATCATAACGCAATTTATGGTAGTAACATTTAATATTTTTGCGAATTAAGTAATCCTATTTTATTTCCAGAATAGCTTTCTAGCACTCGACGCAAAAAGAGGGTTTTACATTTATTTACTTAACGATTAAAGTAATCTTAGTAATCCACAATAAAATACACCAAATATAAAAAAGAACATGATAATTGATCGTTTATGAACATCACTTAAATCTTAAATTACAGGATGTTCTAGAATGATGTATTCTTCATTGATTTATGAAGTATTTTAATGTGTAATTAACGTCTGGGAGAGAATTTAAACATATAGATCAGCCGATTTTAATTATCTTTCACGGAGTCGAAAGTTTGAATGGACGAAATTATAATAAAAATCCTTGTATATTATTATTTCTATGTTTTCTCTTATTTATTTTTCCTTGCCAGAGTTGCTCGGCAGATTACTTGTTACAAATAAGGCAGGTCATTCCACTCACACACTCCTATTTAATTATTTATGTTTTATTTCTATACAGTTCTCTTTCTTGTGCAACTAAGTGTTAGTAAATAAATTTACCATTCTTACAGTGTAAACAATAAACATTGGTGGCAGTTTGTAGGTGTATTAAATAATTTAGCAAATGCCTCCGAGAGCTTTAGTGATGCTCGACATTCATCTGAACAGAGCAGTCAGTTGAACAAAACAAACTGGCAATAGAATAGATTTCCCACGAGGTTTTGTGCGACTTTTCATACAAACGGCTTGTTAAATTGGTACCTTAATTTTCATAGCTTTTTGTTGACAAATAGCGAAAAACTATCGTGTTTATTAAACAATCTACTGAGTCAAGTTCCGTGTATCAGCTCTGACGCCGCTTTAATACGCTGTCAGATTTATCAATCCTCTCTGTAAAACCTACACATCTACTTCCGTGATAAAGCTTCCCGTCGCACTACTATTAATTAATGAGAGGCGTTATTTTTAGTTTGACCTACTCGTATATGTGATTGTGTGGGTCGTGGCATCTTAACTCCTTAACGAATAGCCCGATATTTCCGGTTTTTTGATTGAAAGCTGAAGTGGTCGAGATGGAACTTATGTACAATTTATAAAAATTTATGTCTCCATTTATGATGTATTCTTTTCGATTTCGATTCGGTTGTATCATCAGATTTACTTGTGTATATGTAGTCTGAAGAGACTTAAAAAATGTTATTACAAAAATAGCTTTGTCGAAACATTTTGTGGCATAATAATGGATTGTAGTACATCAAAGGCGAATGTTTCACGATATTATTTCTACCGCGGCTATAAACGCAATCATCAAAAATAATATTACCAATTTTTATAGGTCATATCCAACGGTTCCAAGGCGAAAATCGTGCTAACGATGGCAATAAGCATCTCTCGTTTACGCTCTACTACTGAACGAACGAATTACCATGGCCTTGTAAAAATGTCTAAAACGATTTAGGTATTTTTTATATAATAATAGATAAACGGACAAGAGCTTTTGTGTTAAGGTGAAAGAAATTTATTCTCAAAATAAATACATTAACAACACACAATTACCATAAAACACAAAGCACAAACAACAAATGTTGAAATAATCAAGTACTTATTTACAAATCTCCGCTAAATATACGGCGAGCCAGTGCTAATTTGAATGCACCAAGTTGTTCGATCTACCTTATGTCAGGCGACAGTGTATTGTATGAATATGCTTCCTTAAAAGTGAAATTATTTTGCCATAATTAGTGCGCACTTTGGGCAAAACAAGGTAACTTGCTCGTTGCGTGATGTGCTTAACGGCATGTTTTGTTCTTGTGAGTGTGATTGAGGTGTGAATGGTTTTTTTACTTTCCGGGTGAGTATGCATTTTTAATATGTGTAAAGCTGTTAAGATTGATAAGATCAGTTTCGAAATTTTGGTAAAAGAGCAATGGTACGGAAAGTGAAATAATAATCAATCAGATAGACTACATATTTTTACCAAAACAATAAAATTAGAAAGACGCAACTTACGAGGGATGCAACGGACAATGCCGCCTAATGAACCCATTAGCGTTACCGTTATTCGTATTACCGTTAGTGTTATTCGACCGCACATGGATATTTATAATTATTAACAGGAAATGAGTCTAGCGTTTTCTCCTTACAAACTCATGCCCGATTTTTTCTTTGAAATTTTTAATTAAGAAGGCTTTTTTACGTTGTTCGATCAAGCTACACCACGACCATTTTAGTGAGCTTAGTTTTTTTGATTTTAGTATTACTGTTACAGTTATAAGGTGCCAAATTTTATAAAGATTAGCAAAAAACGGTATTTTTATGGCATTAGGCAAGTTTAAGCCACAAAAATTAAAAATCAAAACCAACAAACGCGAATCAGTTCGTTTTTTTAAAAATTAGTTTTATTTTGAGAGAGGAAAATGAGTAATAAGCAATCACTGTTTTGTCCATTATTCATAGGTTAAAATCAGTTTGATCTGCAGCTATCCCTTTCGTGGACGACTAGAAAAAGAGATACCACGACTTAAAAGAAATACCTTTCCTCTTAACTAACTGAATATTAAACCTAGCAATATAAAGTTAAATAAAGTTGAGCAGCCCTAAGCAAGAAATAAATAAGTATATTAGTGGTACCGACAAGCAGAAAAGTGGCGACATTAATCTGATCAGCGCAAATAGCTCTCGAATGTGGTGGACGCGGGTAATGCGGCGTGCGGGCACTTCATGCAGAAACGGAAACTGCCCCGATTCCCTCACACCCTGTTTATTCTTACATATTTTTATTATAAGTATAAAGAATGAAACAATTTTTTTTTTTGTTTAGTGTCCTTATTTTAACGGTTCTATTCTGCTTTTAGTTACTAGTTTAATTTGTAGCTGTTTTTTGTCGTTTATCTTATAAATAAATCTTTTCGGCAACAATTTTTTTGTTCTTGTTAAATAATACTATTCTACAAATAAAAGTTTATATTTTAATAATATTCCAATGGTTTTATTTTTGTTTTTTTAGTAGTAGTTGTACTTTTTAAATTTAGACGTAAATTTTAGCAATTGTTGTATTGCGTGGCTGAATGTTTGTGGTGCCTATTTCTCCTTGACATTGTCTTAACATATTGTGTTATGTGACCTTATTCTTTAATAAATAAAAATAATGAAGCCAAGTTTTGCCTATCTATCTCTTAATAAGCCGTTAGTCATAGTTACATAGAATTGGATCGAGAACTTGGACCTAGGGAATCACTCAATCAAGGTTTTATTCGAAGAATCAAACTGTCAAATATAATATTAAGCATTAAAAAATTTCACTGCTGTCACCGTATTGAATTCAATTTCAAATAAAATAAATAAAGAAGTAAATAGAGGTGTATTTATCCAAATTCTAAAGAAATGAATAAATAGTGGGTTGTTGAAAACAAAACTTTCAATGAAACAATTTCAATACAATCTCGGTTTGGATCAGCGCAGGATTGACCGGGATTGCCTCAGGGCTCTCTGGATTGCCATCATATTTCAATGTCAGAGGAAACTTCCTAACACACTGGAACTTTGTACAAACAAATAGACCCGGATGCATATTGGAGAGTTGACTTTCGATACATGACGTAACTTCTAAGGTTTAGAATTGCACGACTTAATTAAGGTATGTATATTACTTAGTTAATCCAGCTTCCTATCAGTAAAGTAATTTAAAAATCAGTCCAGTAGTTTTAAGTATGTATACTTATATACTTATAAACAAGAATACAAAAATTACAAATTATTTTGAAATACACTTTACATTATGTAAAGGAAAAGTAAAATTGAACTACGATACATTCTAATATGGTAAGTGTTGAGTGAATTTGTTTTACACCTTCATTATTAGACCGCAGAAATAACATTTGCAAAGATTGAGAATACTTTGTTGTATATTGTTTAACTAGGTGATCAGTATACATTAGAAAATGAACTACTGCAATGTATGTTACTTTTCTAAATAACTTTGTAAGTGCGATAGTACATCAGCGCCATCTCTTGATATTTAGCCACATAATTTTAATTTCACGTTATTTTTTTAAAATATAATATTTAGCATTTTCTCTATAACCAGTACAATAATAAATAATATAAACATTATTTTCCCGTTAAATAATGCTTACGCATTAGCCATTGAACAGAAATTGTTTGTATAATTAAAATGTAATTTTGTCTTTTAATAAAGTGTAATATCGAAGGAATTTAGTAAAGCTTTTGTCAGTTTCGTCAAAGGCATACCATGAGCATTCTCAGCCGAGCATATTCCAATATGAGCACGTGTGATGGAATTTATATGAGCCTGTGACATTCCTTGTTACCTGTAACCTCTGGAGGTTACACGCCACCATAATTAGTTTGCAACTTTAGGCAGGAATTATAAGGGATCCATCTAGCTGAAAGTGATTAAAAACGACCTTACTAAGATGATTAATTAACATTGGTAAGGTATTCAAAGTTAAACAATTAACTCGTATTTTCCAATTTAATTGGGTCAATAGGGATATATCAGGGGTTAAAAGTATATTAAAGTAGCTTTTGCCGACAATAACTAACGTAAATCTCTGGGAAATGCGGCTCACACATTCACGGTTTCACTGACGATTTTCTGTGGGTATAGAGTACTTAGGTAAAAGGGTTGTAATTTAATTGTTTGTTATCTATTTGCTACATTTGCTTTCATACTTTCTATACAATTACCTCTAAAGCGTGACCTATCAAAGAAAAACTAATAAGTTAAAAAAAATTAGAAGCTCCGCAATCATGTTATAAAAAACATGCATTTTTAGTTGGTCGCAATCTTTGTAAATTATTTGCATAATTTTATTTAATTATATTACATATAATAACAGAATTTTACAATTATTAGATTAATAGTAAATCTTCCCTTTCTAATTTTAATAGTTTTAAAATTGTGTTAAATATATGCACAGAATACGTCGAAACTGTTGCTTAAAAGCCACTTATACAAAAAATATTTCTAATGACTTGACATTTCTGATATATCTACTAAAAAACTTAGAAGAGTAAATAGGTAGATTCAGGTTAGATTTAGTAACCGCAATATTTACGAGTTAGGTGAATCTACAAATACCGGAATAGTTTGGTTGACGAAATTGGTATCTAAATGGAATTTTGCTGGATATTGGATTATATTCTTGTGGGCTCAGTAAATTCCGAACGCTTCCGAGAGATTATAGCACATTAGCGGCTTTATACCAAGACTCGTGCATAAAGGAACGTAACATCAAAACTTGCAAATTGAACACAACCTCAACTATAAATAGATACATGTCTCTTTTGACTTTTAAACAAAGCCCTGTTTATTTATTACGCTACACCCATTTATTATATAAACACAGGGGCATGCAGATAAAGTATAGATACTGTACAATTATAAGAGCAATAAGGTGAATTGATTTTTTTAATGTTTCGATTTGCAAATTAAAAATAGACGCAGAGCGGAACTTCTCAGAACTTATCAGTAATTTCATGATCATTATAATTTATTATTATTTTTTATATCAACATCTATAAGTTTTCAAATGAAAATAAAATTAGGATTGACAATTTTTTTTAAAACTAAATGTCGCTTTGTATCTGTTTAATAGATACAACTTATCGTCTCCGTATTATTTAACTTATTGTACCGTAAACCTGTCACTCATGTCAGTCGAGTGTCAGACGCCGCGTCGAGACGGTAAGTTGTGTAATAGTGAGAAAATAAACAAATAAGTACTATTCTTATTCGTGGTGTGAAAAATCAAAAATTATGACTAAACAATGCCATTTTGTAACATTTCGTATTTTCATTTCAAAACGAATGAAATTTAATCCCAATGTTAAAAATGCATGATTGGAATAAATATTTTTTTAAAGGACACACAAATACTAGTGAGTTGTGATAGGAGAGGGCAATTTTTTACATCAGGTACGTCGAACTATTCGCAGCGATATTTCACATTTTTTACATACGAAAGTTATATTGCGATGCATTTTTAAAAACGATTGATATTTCGCAATAGCCGCTCAAAATCCAGATGGATGTTTCCCTGGGCAGCATCACTCATAAAGTTTCGGCTGTATTCGGTATTAACTCACACATTTACATCAGAATGAATAGGTCTTTGTTTACGAGAACGATGAAATGAATTGAAAACTTATGAATCTATACTGTTATTATAAACTAAACAGTATTTCTTTGAATGCGTTTATCACAGGAACTACTGGTTCAAACGGCAAAACTATTATACCTACTAAACTGATGAAATGAATATAAGTGAAGCTGGAATATTATGAATAAAATATAAAACGACGTTATGCTGGTATAGGCAATCTTTCAGTCATGAAATTCTAGTTTTCTATTAGTGAAACGATTTTTACAATACACGCACACATATCTTATCTGCGAGTACCTGTTAATGGCTTTGTTAAGATCTTTTGTTTTGTTTAGTGTATTTTCATTGTTTTAGCTGTTGGTATTCCTAATAAAATAAAATATATAAAAAATAAAAATATTTATACAATGTAGCGTGCGTCTACAGTTTATATAGGAATGTCTTTATATCACAGCAACAGTTACAAAGATACTCTATAAAGTTATAAGTGATTAGTAAACTCACCATGAATTTTACATTTTATATGTAATTGTAATTTTAATTAATTTTTGTAATCTATTGTCATTGTGTTTGCCTTAATAAGATGCGTTGGAATGGTTTTGGTGTCGATTTCTTGTAATTGTACCTAACGTGTATTATGTGTAACCAATAAATAAATGATTCTTGACATTGACTAAGTATGTTCACTTTAAGTTACGCTTAAGTTTAGCTTCAAATGGCAGTAATTAGAACATAACATTAGCGAGCATATACCCGTAGCATAAATAAGTTAGTAATGCGATTAACCTGTGTAACGATCGACCGCTGGTGATTAATGGCCCCACCTCTGCGTCAATGAGCCATGGAATTGATTCCCGGTAAAGTAATGCATTTAAAACGCAAATATCGTAAGTTTATTATTTAATACTTTAAAAAGTATTATTATCCTCCTTCCAATCTGAAACTAATCTATCATTATACTTATGTTTTAATGTAAGAAGTTATTTGAAATGCTTGTTACAAACACTTTTCTAATTTTTTATTTGTGTAACAGTTTTGGATTATCTTTGTATTTTTCCGCTGCTATATTGATATTGTAATATATGTTTTTTTTTTTTGTATGTCTGTTATACGATTTTGAAGCCATTTATAACCGGATTTTAAGGATTTTTTTTGATAGTTCATACTAAGGCTTCATACTACTAATTTTTTATCAATCAAATTGACATGATGATTTCAATTTCTGTCTATTGTTTGTTGGTCTTGGGATGTTTCGCTAAATACCGTGAAATAAAATAAAGTTTTTAAAATCTTACAAATAACTCGACTTCAAATATCTGTGGTATCACATCAGGTAAACGATTTTTAACCGACTTCAAAAAAGGAGGAGGTTCTCAATTCGATGGCTAAATTTTTTTTATGTTTGTTACCTCGGAACTTTCGTCTGGGTGAACCGATTTTGATAATTCTTTTTTTCTTTGAAAGTTAGTGCATCCCTTGTTCACAATTCTATATCTATTTGTAGTTTAGTAGCTTTAGAGTTACAATTTGAAGTTGGTTCTTTTTATTACAATTATAATGTGGCTTTTTGTTTGAAAGCCGAATGATCGAGACGATTCTAAGCAATTATACCATTCAAATTACGAAGATCTATTTATGTTATTATGAAATATTCTTATTTGAAATTAACTTGTCGGGAAGTTTTTTGAATTATCTTTATTTTTGCTTGTATTTGAACTGCATTGTTTGATTTTTCAATAGTTAGCTATCAGGTTACGTGAATAGACAAAAAATCTAAAACGCAAATGGGTTTTGGTGTTTTTTAAATTGGATAAAGTTAGGAGCGAGCTTCGATTGCAAATTTTAGAATTCGTTATTAGAACTATGCAAAGCTAATAGTTTTTATATTAAAAATTCAGACTAAAATATACATTGTTTGTAAAGGATTTTTTAATTGCCTTCAATTTCACTTGTTTATTAAGAAGTATATCACCACATTTGATACTATTAATTATTATTACACATTTAATGGATATAGTTGTCTTGAGTAAATATCGTTACGGCGTTGTAAAACAATTAATTATTGCAACTATTCATCAAAGGGAAAATTAATATCTTGTTAGAACGCTATGCGGGATATTAATTGTCTGTGAGTGCGATATACGAAACACTTTGACACCACATAAATGTGTGTCTTGAGGACGATTATGGCGGCGATAAAATTATGTATAACTATTCGGTGTAGCAATAACGAGCTTCAGACGTCGTTAAGAAAAATGTTTGTCGTTGTAATATTGACAAATCTCTTGGGTAAGCTTTTCAGAAATGTAACATAATGTAGCATAAACTATACCTTTGTTTACATACCTCTATACATTTAGTATAGTTTCTTTCTTCTTATATATAAAACCTACCTATTCAAGAAATTTTCATCTAAACTAGAAGTTTAGAAACCAAGTTTAGAAGAACTTGAAGCCATAGAACATGTTGACACACATTAACGCTCCCACTATTATTGCAACACCAACAAATTTGTCATATCCATACAAAAACTCCTTGTGCTTGAATCAACTTCCTGTTAATTCTTAAAAGTTTTTTCCTTCACATTTATAGTATTTAATTCGTGGATATTAAGAAGATAATTAAATTAGATTTTTAACTATTTTTTGAAAATAAAATTATAATTTTTTTATGCTTACTTCTAAGATAACTTTATCAAAAAGCTTAAAAGGTTTAAGCTTAGTACTTATTAATAAAATCTTTATTCTGCTATAAATATAACTTAACAATTTTTTATATTACTTAGTCCTCATCTTTAACCTCCGACAAAAAAAAGGGATGTTATACCTAATTTGTAGTGAACGCTTTATACGGTCAACTATTAACGCTAGGTTAGATGTGACTGTCTGTTTAAACAATTATATCTATACATAAATAGACAAAAAAGTTCGTCAAAACAGTTAGCAAGTTATAAAAGTTTAAGAAATTAAAAGACATATTTGTGTTTTTATTTTTTCTTAGAAATCTTTTAATTAGAGTAAGCTAGAGTTAATTAATTTCTGTATCCATAAGAGAAGTGCGAGTCTCCTCCAACAAAAGTAACTTGTTTAGATACTTACTGGGGGGACTCATCCACAAAATTCTTATAACAATTTTTTGGAAATAAAGATGTTTTCAAGTATTTTTTTTCTATTATTGAATTAATAATAAGTTTTAAAATCTTAATTGTTAAAGTCTATTCGAAATCGGTATCTAAAGAGTTACAAGTAAATTATCGTCTCATCAGCTATCTTTCCTGTTTATCTATATCTGCGGTGAAAAGCCGAAGGATCGCGTGCCGAGAGACTTATAGCTCAATCCAGCAATCAGCGAAACGCTTAACTAGGCGATAAGGTGTCGACGACTGATAGGGCCCTATTCGGAGATAGTTACCGTATCGTACTTTTAAATTAACTCCTATTTGCTGCGATAACGAATCGTATTAAGCGAAAGAAGGCCGAAATGTAGGTCAGGCCTAACAAGCTTACTTTTCAGTCAGTTTTAGCACCCTTATGATGCCTCTAGGGACGTGTACAAGAATAACTTATACATTATAGAAAACAGTGTGTGAAGTCCCGTTTTCCCTAGTGGGGTATGGGGCAGATGCATTTCACATCTGTTTCACTGATCGATTTTTTTTAGGGGCAAGTAGGTGATCAGCCTTCTATGCCCTGCCAGACCAAGTTTTTTAACTCCACGGGGAATCGAACCCAGGGCCTTCCGGTTGTAATGCTTACGCGCTTACCACTAAGCCAAGGAGGCGGTCATAGAAAACGGTCATATAGAAAACAGTAGTAACTTTTATTTACCCGAGTATCACTTCAGACATTTCTCGAACCTTACAGCCTGCATGGTCTCGGATGATTGCAGCTGACGCTGAGCGAGAAGGATCTTAGCTACAATTTATGAAGATCTCTTCATCTTCAATCATTTTCATATATTCTCATTTGTAATCATAATGCCAGGGATTATTTAAATTGTCTTCAATTTCATTTGTAAATAATGTTACATATACTGGCTAGTTAATTTGGTTTAGATTGTACGTCGTACTGTACTGCATTGCCCGAACTGCAATTAGGCGAGAAGCTTCAATGCTCAAGTATCACAAAGGCGAGATGGCCTTTTACGTCGAGAAAGGTGTCGGGAAGACCGTCGATTGACTGTCGTGACACAGAGCTTCTCCGAGATGCTTTAAATTTTCCTAAGAATTCTTCCTTAAGCCTTGTTAAGGAGCTTTTGTAATGTAATACGCTTTAATTCTAGGTAAAACTATTTTCATTTAGGTATATTAAAAATAAAATATGTATTTTTTTTTATTTATCTAAAAAATAAGACATATAATAACGGGTTCTTAATAAGCTTTACAATCGCATAACAAACAAATACTCGAATTGAGAACCTTGTCTTGGCTGAAAACTAAGGCTACTTACCTATTTATGTACTGTGATCTAGTGATCACCCATTGGTCGAAATTCGACCACAATTCAAGAGAAGTCAGGTATGTATGTATACTATGCTATGTGTCATCCAAGCAGTAGTGTGCGTCATATTTATTTTATAGTTTTAATGTATTTTTTATGCATCATTTAAAAACAATATTACCATTCATCACTCCTCTATATAAACTAGTGTGGGAAATTCCATGCTCCTCCGTCCACGCAATTTTCGTAAAAAGAAGTACAAAATTTTTGCTTCACGTATTAATATTATAATGAGTAATAAAATACACACGAAAACGAAACACATTTTAAGTTTTATGAATAGTCGGCCTGTAGGAAAAAATCAGTACAATTCCTTTTAATCGCACTCTATTGAACATTTTCTACAGAATTATGAAAGCAAATCCGGGTCACTTAGGTATCTCTAAGATCTCCGACATGCGCATAAACAAATCGTTATACAATGAACCATTAAACATTCACACAAACCATAACTTCACATAATCACACGAGTTAATTGAAACAAAATCAAATTCTCCAACTCACATATAACGAGATCAAAAGGGACGCTAGCAGAACATTTTTTTCTTTTTAATTTATAATTGTAATTTTAATTAAGCTTGAAGAGCTTTATTGTCATTGTTTCATTTAGCTTATGTATAATGTGTGTTGGAATGCATGGGTGTCGATTTCTTCTTTTGTAACACGGGTTACGTGGCGTAACCAAAAAATAAACAAACATAAATTAATTTAGTAAACGCAATTTTGTAACAGAGTGGTAAAGCTAATAAAACCCAGAGCCTTAAGCGGTCATAATCCAAATGTTTTACTGTTTTGCAGAATCAATTCGCGAAAATGATAATTTTATTCATAGAGTTCCCGCTAGAATCGTATTGCTTACTTTGTTCGTGTTCAGATATATTTTATGAGGAAGTCATTGTCTATGCACATAATACTCCTAGGCTTAGTCTGTTAGTGCTCAACTTTATTCAAAATGAAACCTGGGATCAGACGATCTCTTTGGATTCAATCTGTGCATAAAATTTTACTCAAGGCAACTTTAACAAATGTATATTTTATGTAATATTTTTAAGATAAATTTTTTATTTGCATCCACTTTTATTTACAAATATACTTGTACTATATCTTGATAAGAATATAAGACATACAAGTGGCTCATCAAAAACATATGAATATGTACTCAAAATACAGTATAATTTAACAGATTTTTTATTTTACTATACTCATCAGTATAATACTAAATATTTACCCCTTACCGATTAACTAAAGATTATTTGAAACATTATCTCAGATATTTAAGAGAATTAATTTTAATAAGAGACATTATTAAAACAAGCCCAAAATTATCAAAAATTAATATTTTGTATTTCATATATTGAACTAGCGTCTTATCTAGCTAGCATCTTATGTAACTTATAGGCTTTCTCAATCAATGGACTATCCAACACAAAAATATTTTTTCAATTTGAACCAGAAGTTCCTAAAACTAGCATGTTCAATAAAACAATCACTCTGTATAATACCTATTAAAAAGAGATACAAAAGTAAGGACTGATTCGTAAAAGAATGGTTTTCCAAGTTTTTGGAATACAGTCAATTCAATTTCAAAACATCTTTATTAAATCATAATAAACAAATTAACAGTACAATTCCCAGTGTTAGTTTAATCCTAGGACGTACAAACAAACAAACTTTGACAATGCTTTTTAAGCTAAGCGCTTAATCGAAAAACTTATAACGATAATTTTATAAATACGTGTTACGTAACTTATATACTTAAAACTAAGTAACTAGATACATTATTATGACAATAGACAAAAATTTGAACTTTATGCAAGCTTAAGTGTAGCATTTGCATTTAATTCCTTAAGTTTATTTGATATTACAGAATTTGGAATACAGTGCTATGTACATCTGCTATAAACCACTACACTACTGCAATAAACTCGATTCGAATGTAGAAGAGTAATCGTGGCATCGCAGCGAGAAACCGCAACGGGAGAAAAAATTCTTCTCATTTCTAGAATAAAACAAATGTCTCGTATTAACTCGGCAAACAACAACTGTCATTCGTACAAGCTGACCTCGTGAGGAATGTAAAGTAGGAAGACAAGATGAGTAGGTAAGTAAAAGATGTAGAATGCTCAAGGCACACGCTCATGAGTAATGATGCTCGTTTCTTTTCCAACTCGTTATGAACTCGGTATATCCATGTCGAACAGAATTTCGTTATTTCCTCTTTGTTGAAATTTGAGAAATCACTCTTGTTAATGTAAAAATGTGAGCGGAGAATTGCTTTTTCTTTTCTTAGCCTTGGGACTGATTTTTAGAATTGTGATGGATTAGAAATATATTTATGTGATCTGTTTTTGACGCTCGACGCAAACAGACGGTTGTTATAAGTTTGACGTATCTGTGGGTTTGTGCGTCGGCATCGTTGCTCCTAAACGAATTGACTGATTTTGATGTGGTTCTTTTTGTTGAACGCTAATGCAATCGAGATGGATTTTAGCTGCGTTGAGGCATTATTGTAATAAACGTGTCGGGAGTTTTCAAATTTTCTTCAATTCACTTGTGAAAGATAGGTACTCTCATTCACTTTTTTTTATTATGTAGGCTTCTATCTATCTCTTTTTTCGTCAAGGACTAATAATTTATTCACCGATGAATGCATGTACTGAAAGACCATTGAGCTTCGATATCTGTTAGGCTCCTTTGAAAGCTAGTTCATTGTAGGATCAGCCTATTGACGTATCAACAAAGTCGCATCGCTGTCAGGTGGGCCGGTCACCATACAAACGAGGTGGTTGGCGAGATAAGAGCTCCGCCGTAAGTGGCTTTGTTCCCTCGAACAATAACCCCGAGCATTATCAGTAACGGTCGGAACTTGCTAATGGATACCCCTTGAACATCATTTCTAATTGTTTTAATTTTCTCGAGCGCACCCTTCATCCGCTCAGGTTTTTGCGGCCTAATTAAAGGCGCTGTTAATATTTGCCTTAACCTTTTTAAAGGAAAAATGTTGATTCACTCGAGAATCGTGAAGCATAAAATACTGAATTCTTATGAAATGCCCTTGTCTAATTTTAAACTCCATTCATGTGAACAATAGCAAAATTTTAGTATTAATTATTTTAATTAAATTATTTTGCTTTTTCTATAGAGATTTTCAAAATGTTTTCAACAGTGTGCCCCTCAGTCCCAGGCTGTGTAAGTTGATTTATGCTCAAACTAACATGTTATGGGACTGAGAGGCTAGCCGCTAGAGGCGCTGACACATATTCCATACATATACGTTATTTAATGCAGACGCCATCTAAGAATACGTGACCAAAATGGTAGAGGTAAATGACTGATGACGATTTATTGATATTATTTATAAATATATTTAAACTTAAAAAAATATATTTTATTCATACTCATAGTTCCAACAAAAACAGAGTTGACAATTTCATGAAATGAGTTTATTAATATTTAAGATAACTTTTAATTAGTCTGTTTCGTATTTCATTTCTCTACACAGCTTTTCATTAACCTATTCACCGGTTTTCTGCTTTTGAAGATTCGGTTTCAGTTTATTTTTAAAGCTTCAAGGAAATGAATGACAAAATCTGCTGAGACTTAAAAAAAGACATTTGAGATGTCTGAAGTGGAATATTTTCTCTAGTTTAATAAGATTTTTTAATTCAGAATTATTATTTTACTTGTATGTCGGGTTATTTATTTTAATTTCATTTACTAAGGCTTAAAAGCTATAGTGTCTTAATTACTATAAACTATAATAAAACAGATTTTGTTTTTAGTTCTAAATTATTTTGTTTGTTACATGATTGTGGGACAAGTTGTGAACAATTTTTTATTGGATGAGCTACTTTAGAGGTGTTCCCATATAAAACATAATATCTTACCTACTTAAAATAAAGTGTACGGTTCTTTGAAGCCAGATTGTCATTGTACGAAGTTTCCAGGTACCGCTATAGTGTTACGGACAAGGTTGTGGTATGAGAAAGCACAATGAGTCGACAACAAAAACTTTGCAACGTGAATCCTAAAATCGGCCTTCCAGAAATGGATGAACTTACTGATGGGAAGATTTACGGCTGTGGTTAGCATGGCATCAAGTTTACACTGTATTATTTTAGCCCAGTCAGATAGACATAACCATTCCCGACGGACAAGAAAGCAAACTTTTTAAATACAGTAGCGCTGCCACGAGTCTGATGTTTTTCGACAGCGCCTCTATTAATTATTTGTATTCAAGATCTCACAGCACCCTTAGTGTTCACGGAAAACTTACTTGACCACTATGAAATTGACAGCTTTCCAATACTAAAAACCAATCGAAAATTGATATAGTAATGTTACGGTTGAAGTAGAAGAAAGTTTACGATTCTGTTTTTACTTTTATTAAGATCACCTAGATACGTTTCAGATTAGGCAGATCATATCCAACAGCTAGTATTATCTTTATAAAAGACATATTCTTGTAGTAATACTGGACTTCTGTACATTTTAAATTCTTAATCCGCAAAGGCATTGCTCTATATTCCTCATAACTATAATTACGAAAGTTTGCCACCGCGTTACTTCCTTCCGGTGGGAACGGAAGCTGAGTTTCAGCACCGCGTCGTTTCTCTTAAATTGAAAAAAGTTTTACACCACCAATTTGTACTGTGCTAATTATGTATATTGTATATGATATGAATTGTGAAAAAAATGTTACTCATCTTTTATAATACTTATTTTTATATTTTCTAATATTTGTTAAATACATGATTATCTTTCATTGCACTTTGAAAACTTTTGATTGATAATTCCGAGATTAATTTATAATACTGATATTGAACATAAATTTAAACTAACATATAATTAGTTTTTATTGTATTTTTTAAGAAGCTTTCCATCAATTTATATGAAATTCATTAATTTATTTCAGATCACCCAGCGTTTACTTATTTAAAAAGTACACACCAAAGACATATTTCAGAAATTTTAACATATTTTCTGCGACTACTGGCGGCTTCACAATCGCGTTGCAAATTTATTGCAAAATATGTTAAAAAAAATCACAATCGAACTGAGACCGTCTTGTTTTGAAGTCGATCGAAATATTGAATTAATACTGTTTTATTCTAATTTCATCAAAATCCAAAATACATTATAAAAGTAAATAGTTTAATATAATTTAATTAAGACAGCTCTTTGTTTTGCTATTAATCGGCGAGCGCCATGTTATGCTAATCAACATTCACGTACGGTATCAAACATGGACCGATATAAACACAAATTGGATGTGATTTTTTAACAGATAAAATTATTTGAATACAGTTAGTTTTTCAATTTAGTTAACATTTATTTTTTCATATAGTTCGGGTTTTCAGTTATTAATTTAAATGTTTTTTTATAACGGCGGACAACAGTGCAGCCGTGTTCCCTGATGGCAAGAGATCAGCGCCATCCATGGACATTCGCGTTAGGCTTGGCTTATGTAACAAAAAATTTGTATCTGTTTCACTGTTTTTTTTTTACAGGAGGTTAGTCTTCTGTGACCATCCGACCGAAATATGTTTTCTTTCCAAATTCAAATAGCTTTGATTTCTGTGTCAATCGTAACATGTTTTGTTTTTTCTGTATTCTAACGCATAAAAGAGATGGTTGAGCGAAACACTTTTTATCATACCCTTACTGATATTATAAATAAGGCAGTAACTTTGTATGTCTAGTTTAGATTTTAGTTTAGTTTCATACCTAAAATACAACAGATTTTGATAAAATCTGACATAGAGATGGACTACAGCTTGAGAAATGCTACCTTTTCTTGCAAAAAAAAACTTAAGGCGGTTAAAAAACATGGGGGATGTAAATTCATACTTTGAAAATTCGAGGAAAAAGCTAGTTGGAAATAAAAATTGAGCCAAATTTAGAGCGATCCAACCGTAATTATGGTGATTATTCGCAAACTTATCGATAAAAACAGAATCTTTAGTATGGCCATCCATCATGAGTGGTGACAGAGGCGAGAGCGGCCCTCATCGAGCCATAGAATAAAAAATACTTACACACAATGAAAACTTTCAAGGAAATTATCAAATGTATTCATACATTAATCCCTGTTTTTGTGTTATGTTTAAACTACTTAGAATAACCATCTAAGTTTTGTATTGTAACTAACTGTATCGACCATTATAGTCTGAACTTAAAAATAATAATAAAAGTAATAATTAAATCAGAAATTATAATTCTTCAAACAATGTATATTTGTTCCAAAGTATAACCAAAAATCTTAAAATATAATATCTTTATACTTTGAATTGTATAGTATTTTCAAACAAATTTTATATGTAGTTCATAGTAAGCATTAACAGCATAAACAAAGTTTAAAAACTGTCTGATTGTCTCTCTATTAAAGCTCTGTTTTATTTAACTCAAAATTTTCCCTTCGTAATAAACCCGTCTGTCAGTCGGCTTCAAAAGCACATACGGGTCAAAGGGGACACAGTGATATGAATTCGACTCGTAGTTCGTGAATTTGAATACAAATATTTTCGCTTTCAATTTTTAGGATTAGAAATATCAGTTCTTGCCAAATTCGATCGTTGATTAAAAATTCACATCGAAAATTGTCCGATACGAATGAACATCCGAATCGTTTGAAGGCTTCTACGAGTACTTATTTTTAAAACTGGTTTTTCAGTATGATGAACTAATATCATCTGAGTATTATTTTGATATGTTTTTTAGTAGCTGATTTATTCCTAGACATTTACAATGTGACCTAAGTTTTAATTATGTAATATAATAATGTCGCTATATATTTTAACCCTGTTATGTGCTGTAGTTTGGTCTGTGTAGGATTTATGTGATGGAATTGCTCCAGTAACGTGATTTTTATACTAAAGGCAATTTAATGGACACTTATCGATTGATGCAGACAAAGTTGCAGGCATTAGCTAATATAAAGAATCCATGTTAAATGTTGTTATAAATAAAATTATTATGGACTTCGAAACGGCCAATCAACATTCAGCAAAAAGTTGTTAAACTAATTTCGTAAAGACTTGCCGACATCATTGGAGTTACCAAAGTAATTTGGATACTTGTTCAGAAAGGTTTCTGTTTTTGAGATTGCTCGTTTTATGAAATATATGGAAATGAAAAACAACTCATTTAAATTTACGTACTTATATTTATCGGTAATTATTTTACGTGTTTTTACGCGGTGGGCATTATGTTTTTTAATTCTTGCTAGTTATCACCCGAAGCAAAAGAGGAGTGCTGCGAGCATGTCTATTTGTTTATGTAGACGCCACACGTCTGTCTATAGTATAATACTTCCTAAACAAATGAATCGAGTTTGAAAGATGCGATCTTTGCAGCAATTAATAAAATTTATAAGATATTCATTAATTTCACTTGGATACGTCTTATCTTAATACGTAACCTTCTATGAATCTTAGATACTGATATTATAAAACTCAAAAATTTATTTGTTTAGTTAAACGCGCTCTACTCAGGAATGAATGGTTAGAATTGAAAAACTCTTTGAATAGTCCATTTATCGGAAAAGGCTTTATAACATCACGCTACGACTAATCGGGGCGAAGCATTCATGGAAAATGTTGCGAAAGCTAGAAAAATATTATACAAAGTTAATTAACGTATAACAATCCCTGCGAAGCCGGGGCGTCCGCTAGTCATCTAATATGTAACTCGATATCTGTTTTCTGTTTGGCAATCTGGTGCGACACGTTTTGTGATATTAAAATGTCTCGTGAGCTCGGATAAAAAGTGACAGAGTAAGATTAATACATTCATGTTCCGTTGTTAAACAATAAACAATCCGTGCTGTATTAGATTTTCTTGTATTAAATATTTTAATATTTTTGCCTATTTAATAAGCTAACATAGTTTATAATAACTGAATTATTCAGATAATTTTTACTTCGTAAAAAATTGTAAATCGAGCTTTGTAATTACTTTTTTGGCCCCCGATAAAAAAGGAAATAATATGGCAGTTATAAATTGTATGTGACACACAAACATGTGTCTGTGTGTCTGTGGCATCTTAACATCTAAACGAAACTGTATTAAATAATTTGTAATCGGTGATTTTTAATTTACTACTTCAATTTATTGTACGTTCTTTAAATTATTACATTAAATAACAAAGGATTATGAAATACAATATACTAGATATAATGATGTATTATTTTATAGCTAAAATTGACGTTTATTGATGATAGACGTCAATTTCAACAGAGTATAACATAACATAACATAATATAACATTCTGTTTTCTTAAATGTTATGTATTTTATTATTCTTTCTTGCGATTTTTAATTCCCAACGCAAAAATAGAGTGTTATGATTGGTATGTGTGCCTATGGCATCGTAAGTCCTAAAAATGGACGGCATAGGGCATTTGGGTATTTAACGTCAATTAGGCTGTTATCCTTCATAAAAATCTGCTATAATAAAAATCCATTTATTTGTCATTAAAGAACACCCACTCTATTGTTTTATGACTCATAAATCTTGAAACAGAAATGAAACTTTATTTTAGTACCTAACGATGTTCAAACTTCTAATCACCTGCTGTAGTTCTACAATGTAATATTAACTTCAACCTCGGAAGCCTCCACTCTCTCAAGATGAAACCCAATAAATACATCGTACTCTATCGGAAATTGGGGTTCATGTATGAGATAATTTTATACTAACGTTATTTGATTATTTTATGTCGGTGTTATCATAATATTCAAATATTTCTTTACATATGGCGAAAATATTAAATTTATTAGTTTTAAGGTACGAAAAGAATATTTATTTAGACACATAATATATATACAACAACTTAAAATATAAACTGTAGCTAATATCAAATCCAACTTATACGTAAGCTTATATGCGTATGCTTGAATATTAAAAGACCAATAAGTAGTTAATATTTAAGTTTTCATTTACGCTCATACATACATAACTCATTAAAATCATAAATATATATAAAATTATGTACATTAATCAGGGACTCCTCAGGAGTAAACCTACTATTGCGTGCATGATATTATTTCGTTGTAGAGTAATGTTATTAAGCCTATAACCTTCGTCGATAAATGGACCAAACAAACTACTTCTTAAGCTTTATAATATTAGTATATTAGAGACGGGTAATGTTGAGATAATGATTACGAAGGTAGCATGAATGTACTTCAAATGAAGTACAAATTACGAGAATATACATTTCTCGTTTTCCGATAGACTTTCGCCACAGAATTTACGGGCTTATATTGAACATCAACATGCGTATGTTTTCATATGGTGCACGAAAACACAATTAATTCACTAAGCAAACTTTGTATTTGAATACGATTGAATTTCGCTCCAAATCAAAGATAGATTTTAACTTATAGTATGCTGAACGTAATATGATTACCAGTGAATTACTAGAGGGACTTTATTTAATTTTCGTAGGAATTTAAATTTGTAAAATATTATTAGAACCTAGGAATCTAATCTTCAAAGCATTTTGGTCATAAAATATTTTGTTTTGCAAGGTAAGAACACTTTTATATAATGTATACATGAAAGAGTAAAATGACAGGTATTTATATAAAATAATGTACGTTCAGGATTGCTTAAGTCTTATTATCACTCGCAACACATGTCCACCATAGGATTACTATTGAAGATTTCGATAGGTTTTTACTTTTGAAAAGCTGTCAATCCCATTATGGACGTGATTTTGGGCGTGACCACTAGAGGCGCTGTAAAATTTTCCATACAAATAATTAACGCAGATACTATCGAGTTCTGCAAGAAATAGTAAAAGTAAAAATGCGATAGAACTTAATTTAATTTTTAGAACGAAGTTAATTTAAAGTTTAATCTGGTCAAGAACAGCCCTGATTAGAACAGCTGAGAAACTCAGTATGCAGGTGTAATTTTTTTACAGTAAAAAAACGTCTTTACATTTTAATGTATAAATAGATCTAAAACTATTTAAATAATTTATTATTTCAATGTTATATAATATTAAGTATTAATACAAAAGATACAATTTAAAACAAATCTCAGAAAAGGAAATATTCGAAAACTCTTAATTAACAAGTTAAATTGAAGACAATTTGAAAAACTTAAAGAATAGCTCATGAATGAATCTTGATAAAGTGCTAACAACCATCTCGATTACGTCAGTTGTTAAACCAAAAGACACCTTAAACGTATAAACCCCACTTTAGCGTCGAGTTTGTAAATGTAACATTCCAGGCTCAGAAAAGAAATTATTCAAAAGACACGCTTTAAACACAAAAGAACGAATGTTTACTGCACTCGTTGGTCAAAAGATTTATAAGATCCATTTCGTTTAATAAGATTGCAGCGAAGATAAGTGTTAATCGCCGAATCGTCAGCTCGTTGCGTGACTGAAAACGATTTATGACTTAATAGCTGAGGAGGCTTTAAGCAGGCATTAGATAAGGTGCCTCTAAGTGAATGTCGGCGCGCACAACAATCGCAATTACTTCAAACTGCTATCTCCTTTTGAGCGCACGCGATCTCTGACCGATTTCAGCTGCGCTAATCGAACAGACAAATTTCTCTGAGGCAATTTCTTATGGTTTGCAAAGACGCCGCAATCAATATATTGTTACCAGATTTTACTCGCGACTTCGTCCGTTACGCCATACAATATAACTCAGTAAGAGTCTAGCTTCCCATCAATGCAATAAAAAAGTAGTTTGTTAGTTTATTCGTTATCAAAATACAAATCTTTCCCCTTCATAATAATAATATATAGACTAAACTAATTCAGAACTAACAATATCATATAAAAGGATACTGAATTCGATGCCCGGAAAAATGTTTCAGACTACAGTAGAACATATTTTATGCATATCCAGAGTGAAACAGGACTTACCTTCTCTAAATTATTATTACGTAATGTAATTTAAAATTATTTTTAATTTTAATTTATTAGTCTATAATTGAGACGGCCATCGTAATTAATCAATAATTATATTTAAACAAGTAACATTTGAGACAATTTAATTTTTTTTACATATTAATTACAAATAAGAATACTTCATCAATGGATGAACAACAATTTTATAATCTGTAGTTGAAATCCATCTCAGTCACGTCAGCTATCAAACAAGAAAACTGCATTAAAATCAGTCTATTTGTATAAACGACAAACTTATAACACACCTTTTGCACTGGGTATTAAAAAAGTTTTTAATGACCTACGTTCTAAAATGCAGAAAGAATCTTTAAAGTCAAACAAGATGTACTAAGTATTTTCAGAAGTTCAGAAAAAATATTTAGTTCTGGAAGGGTTTTTTCAAATCAATATTTAATCCTAGGTAATATTGGAACTAAGTTTTCAGCACTGATCGACGAGTTTGAAATCAACAAAAGTATATTTATATCCGTAAACTTCGCTTTTTGCCTCATTTGTGAGCATAAAAGTTTAACAAAGACAAAAATATGTTGGGTTTTCGCGTAAAACTTTGTTTTGTTGAAAAAGTGAGGCTTTTATCGAAAATAATGAA
The DNA here is from genome assembly GCA_912999735.1 of Aporia crataegi. NCBI lineage: Eukaryota > Metazoa > Arthropoda > Insecta > Lepidoptera > Pieridae > Aporia > Aporia crataegi. Next base: position 8,971,523 of record OU538743.1, read on the forward strand.
GAATAAATGAGCGATTCTTGATGCTGGCTCATTTTGCAAGGCTTTTAAAAGTTATTCGTTAACTGAAAGTTTGGAACGGGCTGGAAGTGTCATTATATTATATATTATTTTAGACATTATAAATAATTAACAATTTATTTATTATCCTTTCCTTACCTTATAGTATTCTTTATAAATGTCTTTGCCTTTAAATTTATTATTGTTGTCTTTCTAAAAGCTTTTTAGTGCATTTGAATTACATTTAAAATTGGTGTATTGAAAACAATTTATATTATTGTCTTACAATTAATAAATCTCATCTCAAATACTGCATGAAATTTTACTTATGAGAACTAAAAGTTCTTGTTAATATTTTGCATCTATACTAATATTGTAAAGCTGAGAAGTGGTAAATAAAAGTGATGTGTGAAAAATTATTTTTGTGTTGTAATAGTCAATTTATCGAGGAAGGCTATTTAACATCATTTTACGATGAAGTTAACGCGTGTGAAATCGCGAAGCAGGAGTAGTACAACATATCATCTAAATGCCCGGTAACTCATAACTCCAGAAACTTTTAGTTCAGAATGCGTTCCCGAACTTCAACTTAGCTGACCACAAAACGAGGAAAGTTCTCGGATCTATTTTACGCATATTATATTATTAATTTCCCATCTAGACTTCTATTCAGTATCTAATCTCACAATTTTAGTCAAGTATTTTTCGACAGCATCTACGTGAACTGTTTATATTGTAAATATAACGGCGCCCCTAGCGGTTTTGCGAAAACTTTTTGATTGACAATTTCCGAACACTATCATAAACACTACTAAAATATATGGGGTTAGCTCATGGTTGACTTACTGGTCTATCTAGATTTTTACTTGAAATTGTAACTAGCTAGCGTTCAATTTTCGACACTCTTTATTTTCTCGTATAAGTGGAGTTTCTACTATAATACATGACACATGTCACGTTCTTTTAGTGGGCCACCGAAAGCAGATTGTCAAAATGGCGTCCACTGAAGCTGCTTCACAGCGGCGCGGTAACGTCACGCGGTTGCGTGGACAAGCGTCGTAGAGGAATAGACAATTTTGCTGCGGGTCTTTTTGTTTGAAAGCTGAGGTGATCGAGATGGATCTAAGCTTCGTTATTCGTAGATATTAAGTAATAATAAATTAATAAATATGTTCTGTTTACCCATTTATGAGGAATTTCTTTTTGAAATTAGCTTGTCGGCAAGGATTTAAATTAGCTTCAATTTAATTGTTTTTAAATAAAAAGATAGAAATATCAAATTAAATTGAAGGCACTTTACATACTATTTTTTATTTTTACTTGCTTTCTTATAAACGTTTCTCTACCAAGATTTTTGCTCAAAGTGTTTTGTCTCGTTCTTGTGAAAAACAATTGCATGTCAGTGAGAAAGTGGTAGAACCTTTGAAACACTATTATTAGTCTAAGCATAGTTTATAAATAAAAATAATGTAATGTAATGTATGTAATGTGTTAATGTATAAAAATATCCAGTCCTTTAATATGAGGCAAACTAGAAAGCTGATATAATTAATTATCCTTAGTTATACACAGTTGACCTCTATATTCAAATTCACTTCAAAACAAGGTTCTACGAACATAAATCAGCTTCTTTCTAAAAATAACAACAGTTAAGTGTAATTTACAGTCGTAGCGTGAGTATAGCATAGTAACCTTTTTAGACCACTTTTATTAACCTCCAAGAAAAAAGAGGGGATTTATTATAAACTAATGTTTGTACAAGTATAATTACAGTAATATTTTAAGGATGTTTTATTTTATTTTATTCTGTATATAGAAGACGGTTACAAATATTTAAAAAAAGTAAACCGAATTCCAAAAAGGTGTATGCAAAATTATTTTTTGTATAAATTTGTAGTTAGAAGTTAAAGTGGCGAGGAACCAAGAAACCAGGAGCAACTATTTTAAAATAATAAATGATTAAATTGAGTTTTTTTACTCGGCAGGTCCGCAGTAAAAAAGAAATTTCAATTCACAAGGCTAATTAGTGAGTTAGATAGACTTCCGGATATTCTCTTATTTCCCTTTCATTATGCGATGAACAATTGTGGGCAAATTAGCGACAACTCGGGCCTTCAAACCGCACTTTGATACATACGATCGGGAACGTTCCCTCGTCGTTTCATAAGTTTGACTTGTCCTCCTACCTACCTGCCGAGATCTTAGAAAAAGAAAACACTTCTTTTAAATCTAATTACTTCTTTAGTTATTTTTGCAAATGCATGCACGCTGGATTAATAAATAATAGATATTTTCAAAATTCTTAATATGATGGCCTATTTTAAGATCTATCCTTAGCAAACAGGATTTAATATCGTGCAGCTAAAAATAGATGTAAGTACCACATGTGAAACACTCTCATAAATGAATCTGTTTCATTTGCAGCTGCACTGTGTCTTACAAAATATTAATTATGCCTTAGCAGAGACCTCCTTAATGAGACTCAAACGGTAGTTACAATTATAATTATTTCCCTTTGTTAGCACGTTCCACTTTTAACTATCCAGGTATTTTAACGGGCTCTCTGAGAACTTTAAGAAGCTAAGATAGTGCAGAACTAAAGTCTAATTCGAGTTTTAATTTAAAAAAACTGTTGAAAGTTCTACGCTACTAAAGTTCTCAAAGATTTTCGCTTATGATTCGTATCTTCGGTACTGTTGTTGAATGTAAAGTGGAGTTATTTCTGGGTCTATTTCAGTAATCATTTTCTTTAAAGGCAACCAAAACCTTTTTTTAATATTTCCCCTGTATTTGAACTAGGAAGTCCAGTGCAATACGAATTAACGTTATGCATGAAACACTTCTCTTCTCTGACCGCCTCTTTGGTCTAATGGTAAGCGCTTAAGCATTACAACCGAGAGGTCCTGGGTTCGATTCCCGGTGGAGAGAAAAAAAAAACTCGGTCTGGTAGGGCACAGAAGACTGATCACCTACTTGCCCCTAAAGAAAAAATCGATCAGTGAAACAGATGTGAAATGCATCTGCCCCATACCCCACTAGGGGACACGGGACTTCACTTTAACTTATGAAACACTTCAGAACCGGGAAGAAAAATGCCATTTTCTAAATGCAATCAGTCCTTCAATCCAAACCAACTCATAGTTCAACAAAATCATTCATATAAATTCACGAAAACTGTTTCCACTTTCATTTTTCTAATATATATTACTTCTCAATAAAATTTTCTTTGAAGTTAAATTTTGAACGAGTTTTTGTTTCTTTTTTTACATTAAGCAAAATAAATTCCAGCTCATGGCAGTTTGCAGGTTCAAATGTTTAAAAATATCACCGTTCCCCGTTTTTATTTAAATGACACATGAAAATTTCCTTCTTACTTCGATTTTTTTATATAGACACAGCGATTTAATTTTAAAATGTTAAATATTAGGAGTAAGGTTTGAGTACATACACAGCTTTCCTTTGGATAAAAAACATTTTTCTAAAACAAGGGGGCGTTAATAAGTGTTATTAAAGGTATCTTAGTCACGATCTCATTATTTCTTCTCGTTGACGCTTTTACGGCTCTCTGGGGGTTAATACGTCAAAATTATGGAAGTTAGAATTCCTCTAGGATTTCAATTTTCGTTTTAAAAAGGGAACTCTTTCCATTAAGGATACGTATTGATACCGCGGAAGTGTCTGCATTAAATGAGAATATTTTAGAACCTATTAGCCGTATAAGTTAAGCGATGTGAATTATAACTGAAATTGCAAATAAGGTAAGAGGCAAATTAGCAGGTTCGTGGGCCGTAAGTGAGTTTCGGCCTTTTAATAAGAGGTACGGTTTTTTTTTTAGGTTCCCCAAGTATTATATCTTGTAAATACCTCTGAAGGCAGCTAGAAACACAATTGTGGTGCGAATGGTGGTGCAAGAAAAGTCAGTTAAACATTAGTCAGTTAAACATTTATCCGTTTATTTGTGGAACGACAAAAATTGACGTGATACAGGTTTCGTATTATTCCTCGACATGCACAATGAAACAAAGTTTCTGGTATTAATAACAACTCCTTTGAACATTCCCCATGATATGTGAAAAATATCATATTCACAGAAGAATATAATAATACATTTACGGAAGCGCATTTGCGCTATTAAAAATAACACAATACTATATTTATATAACTTAGTTCAACAACGTTGTTCTTGCAAGTAATTGATAAAAGTAAGTTACGTATAACGTTGTATTTGTTCTCCACTCAACAGTTGCAATATGAAAGCTTTTCTATTTATGAGTCGTAACTTTTCGCAAGTCTTTATGACATGATATTCAACAACTAAGTATAGTATTCTTTTTTTCTGAAATAGGAGGACGGAAATTTTTAATTTCAGACGCCATTCATACATAGGCACAACGCCAGTTGGTCTGGAGTTAATTTAAAATTAAGTTTATAAAATTTGTTTGCCTTTGTACAATGTATGCACATACATGGCTTGGATATATTATTATAAATTATTAAAAATTATTATTTGCGTCGTTTTATTTATAGCAAGCTTGTTTAATTAAAAAAAATAATTAACTCTTTTCAGTGTGTTTACTTATTTAAACTCAATATTTTATATTACAATAGAATACCTACATGTTTCTTTCCCTTGAGTCAAAGCTATACATAAAAATTACTAACATTATGATTTGAGTGTATAGATAAATAGTAAACAATGGATTAACTAGAAAGCATAAAGTTAGCATCGTTTTATCTTTGCTTTCAGCCGCTGTGCGGGCTTTATAGTGACCACTTGTCGTGAGCGCAACAATGACACAAATTGAATTCGCGTGTACTTCACACCACGAGCTTTACGAGCTACAAAAGACTTTTCAGGGGACAATGCGCTTTTTTCATTGAAGTCTAACGCCTCTTTACCATAATATCTATATCCTATACTGCTAAAAAGAAAGTCAAAAATATATTTATTCAAATAGAATCACTAAGTATTTATATTTGCAAGAAATTGGAATGCCCAATTAATTTATAGCCAAGGGATGAAGGGAGATTTATATGATATCTAAATCTCCCATAGTAAAAACATTAGAATTCATTTTAAGTTAAGAAAATCAATTAATAAAATAATAATATATATTTTGATCTTTCTTACACATAATATTTTGTATAATACAGACACTGAACTTAATTATTCTTAAAATTATCGATTTAAGTTCATATAATATGCCAGCTATTTATGAAACAGAACAAGAAGAAACTAAACGAAGGAAATTTAAAAATTAATTCTTGTAAATGAAAATTTAAGAGGTACGATGGCAAACTTCACTACTACTTCCATAATTGCTTCAAAAGTTTGAAAATGAAAAGACCTCGAAGCTGGTGAGTTAATATAACGGGTTCGACATGAAACAGGAAGGAAATTTTGATAATTTATTTTATTACGGAATGTAATTTTGTACAACATTCACGAGTACGCGCTTCCTTTTATGTTCTTTGAAATAACTTGACTGTATATATACAAGTGTTAATTTATAAAAGAAAAGTAACTAAAAGAAATAACGAACATTTTTGGCTCGTTAGAAATCCTATTAGTATTTTAAAAATGTTTTATGTTTCTCCGAGTTAAAAAAGGCTTAACGACCACGAAGATGAAATAGCTTCACTAGTTTCAAAAAAAGTGATTTAACTTAACGGACTTAAATTAAATTTAAGACAATTTGAACCCTCTGGCATGTCAATCACAGAAATAAATAAATTCAGAAATGTTTGAACAGACCTTCATAAATCAGGACCGAATATCGATTAGGTCATTTTCAAAAAGAAAACGGCATCATAATCGGTCCATTGGTTTTGGAACAGTAATGTGACATACACTTTAAACTTATAACATCTTTTTTTGTGTCGGAAGTTAAAATAGGCTGATTTAAAATACGACTCAGAATATTTGACTTATAAATAACAATGAAAAATGCAATGGCTGAAAACTTGATCTTATGCATAAAGAAAAAAATATTGTTAAATTAAATTTGAAACACTAACATTTTATTGAAAAGTTTTCCTTGCATTATTTCGGTCGCGACATTTCATGAAACTCACTTAATACCACATTGATTTTGTTTACGTATTCACAAAGTAACCTGTTCTTTGTGTATCTATTTAAATGTTTATTGAAAATGTTCTAGAATGTAACATATTACAATAAACAAAGATAAAACAAGCCTTTTCTACTACCTTTGCAGTTACACTCGTTCCAACTTAATAATACTGCCTACTCAAATATATAAAAATGTTATTATGTTATTTTAAAAAAACAATACAACATCGGCCGCAATGCCACTGAGCCAAGGGGTTATGCAGCCTAATAGGATGCACGTCTGTCCTTCAACCTTTAAAAAGACCCACCTCATATTTCGCAAGCAATCTTGAAGCAGTTCCATTCCTTCGATCAGGTTGAATTATTTACACTGTACTTACGTATTATATTTATAAAATCTTTGAAAATGAGTTACAACTTGAAAGCAGAAACAGCAGCAAATTCACAATTAATTCCAAAGCGCGGATACGAGGTGCGGAGTCTACTTATTGCAATGAGCTACCGAACGCCGCTGGCTGTTGCATTCATAATTTTAAGCTGTTTCGCACTTACTTATTCAAACAAAGTTTCATTACCATAGTAGATGACAAAAATAACATTGAGCCACGCTTAGACACGTTAATGTGTTTAAAAAAAATCGGAGTAAAAACTGTCCTTTATACATATATAATAATTTTCTAAATAGCGACTTTTTTGGACAAACACTTTACGCAATAATATAAATTTACATATTTTTTTTATTACAGATATAGTAAGAAAAACACATCAATATTTATTTATGAATCAGGCTACACTGACAGTATACTCCCAGAATGACAGTCACAATCATATTATATTGTCTCGATGCTAAAGCTAAGCTAAGCCCCCAAAATGCCTCACAGCTAAAGTTCTAAGGTTACGTGTTACCTACCTCCAGTTAGAAAAGCAGCTTCTACTGCTAATAACAGAAAAGAAAACAGGAGCTACTCTGTACATCTGTGCATTGTTATGTTTCATTGCCATGTACAACGATACGGTATAGCTAAATTTAAAAATCCTAAATAATATTATCCCTAAAAACAATAAAACTTTATTGTATATACACATAAACTCACATACTTATCCAAAGCATTTGCTACGTTTAAAGATAAAAGCTCCTCCAATTAGGGTTACGAACAATAAATATTTAACAGTGTCCGAATGAGCAATAATCTCGTGGTTGTTTCCTTCGAGATGGCAGATTGCTAGAACGTGGATGGACTCTCGCAGGGGTAACTTTTTGCTGCTTAATGAGCTTTGGGCTTTCGCGCCTTTGCGTTAACTTAGGGAAGATAAATTAAAGTTATTATACGTTTATTTGTTCTCGCAAAAGGGTTTTAAGTATAGCGATTACGTGTTGAAGAATATTTTCTCTAATTAACGGGGTAACGCGATTCTTGCTAAGCATTACATTAAACAAAAGATATTAAACTCAATTTTGCTTATCATCTTAATATGTTGGTACGCAAATTAACAAATGTATGTATAATGTAATTAAATATTAGTACTTATTCATCTGTAATTATGTGTGCAAATAACTAGAGCCCAGTTTTTTTATTCGTAATTATCACAACTAGACAGACTATTGTCAGATACTGGTTGTTTGTTATATTTACCCGACTTTGTCATTTTTAAGATTGATTTAATAGATTGTGTCAATTATATTAATAGGAATCAATATACTATATTATATTCATACAAAAACAGAGCTCTTCTAGTTCCATTTTTAATATATACGGTGTTGTGTGTATGTTTTGTTAAATGTTAGATAATATTTTGGAGAAATACCAGAGGTTGATTACAAGTAATAATACTAGCTTAAACCTAACCTAAAATTTTCTATATAACTCATACCAAGCTCACGTCCAGAGAAACTAGGAGAAAATTTAATGAAAAGAGCTATATTTTACATAGAAATATTTTCGATTCAATACATATTAAAATGTCAAGTCAGAGAAGTTACTCTCAGGAAATAGGTATTATTGTACTGAATAAGTAGATATATAGTGCACTAAATAACATGATTATTCGATTCTTATTCGATATGAAAACATGTCAATATGTTCAATTATCTCTAAGGATACGCGAACGACATGAGTCGGGAGTCACGTTTTGTGATGATAAGGGTTTGGCATGCCCTCCTCCTGCCATATTACTTCTTCCTTGTCATTCTTTTCATTTATTGTTTTTGATTGTGTTTGCAAGTCTGCGCGTATTTCTAACTTTAATAATGTACTATTGATAAATACTTTTGTTTATATTTTGTGGGAAAATACATTATTATAACGGAAGTAAGATAAATATAGTATTGTTCCTTAGATTTATTATTCATCTCATTGTGTCTTGTTTTTCTCGGAGATGTGTGAATTTTCTTATTTAAAAACGGTCCTTATGAGTCGGTAAACGTAGATTTAAGTAAATTTTAAAAACAGTTGTCACATAAGTCTTATTTTAGGGACTAATGGTGACGATGGCTTAGCTAAGATTGTAATAATCTTATCTTTTTTTTTTTTAAACTAAAGCCTCTTTAATTTTGACGTATTTTAACCTACTACTCCTTTTCCGTTTTATACTGATGTCGTTCTTCTAATGTCAAGATATTACGGACCTTCACCTGTCACGATCCTTTTCTGTTTGATTCATTTTCAATACTTCACCTAACCTACTCACCAGTTAGAGTTGCTATTGACCTGGTCCGAATAATGTTAATAACTGTTAATTGCTAAAAGTATCCGAGTTCTTCATTAACATAGCCATCGTTGTGTTCCAAAACTAATTGCTAGTGTTTCAAAGTCGTAAGATACAAGACAGCAATTAAAATTTCCAAGGGAGGCAAAGCTCAAATTATGCATGAATAGAAAACGGTAGCCGGTCGGGTTTGCCCGCGACTATTAATATTAATGACCTGTGACACGGCTTTCGGCCAAGCTATGCTTCTTTTGTATGCAAATCGCGTCTTTCTCGAACTTGTTGCTCTGTAAACTAACGAATTCTTTTGAATTTGCACAAACAATGTGCAAATTAGAGTCGCATGAGTCACTTCGAATTGATTTAATTGCTATGTAAACATTGCGGGGTTTTAAATTGTCATCTCTTGGATGCTAACGAATGCGGTAATGCACTCTATTCATTGAACATTCCGCAATCAAGGATACAAGTACTGGTTTATGCGTTTTTGAATACTCCGAAATTATGTTCTTTTGAAAATATATCTTTACTCTTTAGTGGTCTTTGATAATAGAACCTTCTTTTATATGTAGAATTAGAATGGAGCTTGTTTTCAAGCTTCATTTCTTCTGTTTATATCAAAGAATGTTAAGATATATATTTTAGTTTACTTTTAAGAAGGTATAAAATACTTTAATCTAAAAAAATCTAAAATAATTGCTAAAATATCTATTATATTTCTGGAAATAAAAGAAATAGGGTTTGAATTACTGTAATAATTTAGTAATTAAAACATGATGGTGTAAAATTATTAGTGGTAAAAATTTGTGAAGCTTTCACAAGCATATGGTTGTGACAATAATTATAATATCGTTATTATGTATTACACTATTCAGTTACACTTTCTGTCACACGCAACGAGTGTTACCCGTGTTTGATTTGATTCTAAGTCAATAAACTTAAATTATGATGGTTTTAACTCAATTAGTTCAGAGGTGAAGCAGTGGGCAAATTATAAGAATGGATCTTCGAATGGAAGAAATGTGTCGGGTGTTCCAAGCCTCCAAATTCCGTCTTATTTACCCATCATAAACGCAGAGCAGAAAAGAGATTAATAAATGGATCTACAAGGTAACATTGTGAGCCAACTGCCATCTTCCAACTTTCATGTATGTTGGAGCAAAAAATACCGTAGAATTTGCGGCGTTAATGCGTCACGCAATAAAATCCCCACGGGCCGATGTTGGAGCGCTTTTATAAGACCTTTCACTTTTATGACTCCTTCAATCTTCGTGTCCGGATTTAATATTTTCTAGCCACTTTTATACGTGGCGGTATGGTACAGCCAATAAAATAGCTCATTTAAAATCTGCAAGCAAATACTTTTCAAGTTTCTTGGAGTTGATTATTTGATTTTATTAGCATTTTTGTATAACTTAAAACTATTCAAGGATAAAACTTTTAATCCCTAGCGAAACATCTCAGAGTGTCTGTCTGTAGCATCGTACCTTCGAATGGACCGTTTTCGATGCGGTTTCTTATTCGAAATCTGATGTGTATTAATTTAGCTATTATGAAAATATCGTTGGGAGTTTTATAAATTGTATTCGAGTTCTTGTATATTTATTAAGTTTGTGAATAAGACATTTATTCACAAACATTAAAATATTAAAATTATTTTTTTAAACACGTTGTTTGCATGCAGGTGAAATAAGACACAAAATAAAATATTGAAGCTTTTATTTACAAAATTATCAACATATAATATTATCACTTTGGGAATTCGCAGTTTTACTTGCATAACACCATAAATATAACTAGTATAAAAACAATTATTCTTTAATCAGAGATATAGAGAAACAAAATTATTATAATTTATGTTAATGGATTTTGGGTGTAGTAAAAAAAAAAACATTCTAGAATTCACAAATATATAAATTTGATTAATATATTACTGGAAGGTGACAACATAATTGATACGGTAAAAAATGTTTAAATGCCATAATATTCTACTGTAATGTCGTTCACAGTACGTTCTCGGTCCGATCTCGGTCTGGTTAGATAAGTAAGAAATTTATGTGCGCATTCATATTATCTGTAACAGTCAAGTTTAGTTAATGATAATGGAACTCGAAGAACATGAATCAGATCATATAATGTGAATGATTAGACTATAATATACCAAACCGTGATCGGGACGGTGTTAAAGCGAGGAGCGGTACTAAGGATTGATCTGCCAGCCTAGCATGCGTTCACACGAGATATTTTATGTGCGAATTATCTATGTCTATTTGATTCTCGTTCTCATAACGTATCTAAACTCTTTAAAGTTCTTACATTGTGTTAAACAAATAATTTCTTTACCATTTATATAAAAAATTATATTAAAAGTATAAAAGTACTACGTGTGTGGCAGACACATTTTTTCGTCCTAACCAACCGATACATTTATTATCACCAGGATTCGTCTCTGTGAAATGTAGATGTGCAAACTATTTGGTCACCGAGGCGAAGTTATTAAGTTCCTACCACTTTTCGATAAATACCTACTTATTAAAGGTTTATAGGCGTACGAGTATGTTCACGAACTTCGGGCGCGTAGACCTTTTTCACTCGTGTGTCATCCTAAGTACGCGTACTTTAAAACCGCCGAGTACGTTCATTGGCGATCATTTATGTTTGAAATTTTACTTCTAGCTCGAGCTAAGTAAGTACGCAAACAAAAAACCGTGTACTTTAAGTTCATACGTTTATCACCCCTTTTAGTCTCTTGACTCGCGTCATCTTATGCGTAAATTAAAAAAAACTGCAACACAGGCGTAAGTGTTTGCCTACTAGAGAAATATTCGGCAACACAAACGCGATCCAAAACACAACGTTACAGACATAATATTATAGTCTTTAGAGAAAAATAATTAAACTTTATCGAATGCTTCTCGCGGCGCGATTGCTAGGCCAGTTGGATTTGTTTCATCAGAAGCGAATTAATTTAAAATTAATAATATAATTAATAGTGGTATAATGTTTAATGAAATTTCAATAAGCCACTTAGGGATATATTTTATTTATTACCTGCAACATACGTAGTTAAAAATTTATATCATTTCAATAATAAGTTGTAATATATACACAAGTTTCTTATATTATATCTATTATTGCATGCAAGTGAATTAAATATTAAATTTCGGCACTTATATTGGAATGTATATCTTAAATGAGAAATTCATATTAGAACAGAATATTAGGCCGACAGAAGACAAATAAATAGTCTCTTTAATCGATTACACTAAGAATAGGTGTCCTTCCGCCATTTTGATTTCTTTTAAAACTTAAATTAAATATTTAATATAACTTTAAAAAATACATTTATATTTATAAAAATGTTATTAATTAATTTTATTAAATTAAGGTAGACAAAATTAATATGTTTTTTTTTTACTGGCTTGAAGTTAGTGTACAAATAAAAAAAATGCATTAGAGACATTCCTATTCTTATTTGGATCACGTAACACTTGCATAGTTTCAACAATGACTAGATCAACTTTAACCAAAAAGTCGCTTTAAGCTTTTTATTCTAAAATAAAAAAGCAATGGAATAGTATTTTTGGCTTAAACTATTCCTACAAAGCGTAATATACATTTATTGTCACAGGTGTGAATGAGAAGATGACAAAATATATTTGGGAATCAAGTTATTTAATATGACACTTTATGCCATGACACTCCATTCCCATATTCAACGAACGGATAAACACTATAACGGAGAGAAACGCGAATTTATTCATTTATATCCGTTATTTATTTTTCAAATACAATATAAACAGAACGCAAAGTTGTTTAAAAAGGTCTTTCCGTTATTTGAATATAGAAATGATATTTTATATTAAACATTATGTACATCATTTTTACATATTTACGACGAATTAACAATGAATGGTTATTTCTTATTAAATAGATATGTTCGTTTTACAATAGGAAATCAAGTGATATAGAGTAAGTATATGACAATAGTTCGAAGACTTGAAATAATCTGCATGTATCAACAAGACTAAATCAATACAAAAATAAATTAAGCGTTACTTTACAATTCTTATACTTAAACATATTTTGCGAATAACCTCTCATATACAATGACTTCTGTCCATTTCCTTTAAGAGGCTGTTCAGTTCTAAAAAGCCCTTAACTTTGCGGACAATTATCATTAGGGCTAAGTCTACACTGGCACAACGCGTCTTATGTGTGAAATTCCGTAAAAGATGCATGAGGAAAATATATTTCTGCATCTGTAACACTAATCACTTGCTATACAGGCAAGTAGATCAACCTTCTGGGCCTACATAAGTCAAATGCAGTTCTTGGTTATGATTGATGCATTTGATTAAAAGCGGAGTTATGTTCTTGGAACGCACCGATCGGAATATAAAATGCTCAGAATTATCGGCGTGTTTACAACGAGTACGAGGTTGTGTCGCGTACCGCTCCATATTCGCGTCAGTATGGGTTTGCCTTGACTCATTCCGACTAGAAGTATGAATAAAAAAGAAGTCAATTATATATGATCTGTCATTACAAACACTGACCTAAGATATCAACAACATTTCAATAAGAAAATATCGAATAAATATAATGGAAGACGAAGCAAATTAATTAAAGAATTCCCAACAAAACAATCTGGGAATAACCATCATGCATATTTTATACATATTATATTTACATGTCCCCTTTATAAACGTTATTTAAGTTTAATTTATATATATAAAGCGAAAACTTTGAACACTAATTAAGTTTGAACAACGTTTTAAATAAAGGTCTATTATAGACAAGCTGTGTTATTTGTGCTTTAAATATGTATAAGACATTCTGCACAACAACGATTCCATAATAAGGGGCCTCTTCTTCTACTTCATTTCGGTCAGATTTCAACGTTCATTATATTGTATTGTGTACAGAAGAAAGAAAAGGAGTAAAAAGATGAAGAAAGAGTAAGCATTATGTATCAATCATTTTGCAATCAATTCCTTTATAAAAATTCTTTTGTTATTATATTATTTTTTTGTGGACATTTGCTCTCTTATAACAAACAGCTTGTCTTTATTTCACAAATATTGCATGTGGCGAGTAGAAAGATATATTATGAAACTGTAAGCGCATTATTTATTCTTATTTAAATCATTTGACATTTCCTATATAACAATTCCATTAGTCAAAACCGCTATACTAAACAAAATATACCTATCTCATATTGCATAAAAATCACTCAAATCTAAGAGCAACTTAAAGTTTCATTTCTTTATTTAGAAAACGTTTTGAGCAGCTCCTAAATTTGTTTTTTTTTGTTATAGAATATCCGTGTTATTCATAAAAGTTATACCAATAGATAAATTATAGACACCCAAGTTTACCCATTTTATTTATTTTCGTCTCTTTCTAGTCTCTGAGATTTTATAAGTTTGACTGTTAGTGTGTCTCTGTATCTATGTATCTGCAGTGACATCGCAGCTGCTAAATGACTGGAGCGATTATGACGCGGTTTTTGTTTAAAAGCTGACTGAAATACCAAATGCTTCCGAAATTGTCGCCAAGAACGGGAACAATTTATGAAGTTTTCCAATTTGTAAATAAAACGTCGGGCGTTTTTATAAATTGCCTTCGATTAAACTTGTTGTAACAAAATATAAGGTGGTCAGTATAATAGTAAGGGGGTCTAAAACTAAGTCGTTTAGGGTTTTTAATAAACAATTTTTATGAATAACCTCGTATAATCACAGAATAGCACATAGCTTAAAATATGTAATATGAGTTGTATGAGGTTATCTAGAATGATATATAAGTAGGCTTTATTTAGCACATTATTTGTACTTCATTTCATGTCCAGCGGTCTGCGTAGAAGATTAGCATACAATTATAACAAGGCTACGAATGGAGCCCATTTCTCGTACACTTTGAACGAAATTTTGTCGTATAAGCCGTCATTATCCTTATCGTATATACCAAAACATATTTAGACTTGTTTTTGTGCTATCTATACTTAAAAGAAATAATAATTAACAAAGCCTAAAAGTATGCAAATTTGAATTTAATCAAATTATTCTTTTTTTCTTTTCACGTTATATCATTTACATGATAAATTTTAAGTGTACAGTTTTCAAGAACGCACTCTGGTCTGACAAGATCAAAGAAACTCAGCAGGGGCAGCAGGTTTTCTTTTCTGACCAAACCAACAAATATATGTAATACAGGTGAACTGGTTCAATTCATTCTAGATATCTTGTTGAAGAATCAAATATAATTTATATAAATTAAAATTATATTCTTTATACGACAAAAACTTGTATTGCATAGGTACATAACATGGATCCATACTTAGCCTTAAGGTTTTTCATATTTTCTAGAGCTTTTTAGACTTCATAAATATTGGTTAAATATAACCGAGTTAAAAAAATAAATTTCTACTGTATTAGGAAGTTAGAAATGGTTTCACGAATAAATAAAGTAAATGCACGTTTGGAACTCTTTTAATTACGCGATAAAACAAAAGAGTGGAAGGAAATTTAAAAGCCGAGTTAAGCCTTAATGGACGTGCACAAAAAATGTTTTAGCCAGATTACTTGTAATTCACGTATGAACGACTCTTTTATATCTGAACCGAAAGTTGAAAAACTAAACGAGATTTTCTCCCGCATTTTTACAATGCAGATCTCAATCTGAAAGAGAACACGCTTGTAGGACAATATAATATTCAATATTTATACCTATAATTGATCCGTTTATGTACTAAGACTTTTTTAACCTGAAGTCCACGGATACCTACAGTCTTAGCTATTAATCATTTGATACCCTATGTTAATAATTAAAAACTGAACAGGTGGATAGTCCATCTATCAAGGAAGGCTATCACGCTACGACTTATGAGTTCTATAGGAGCGGAGAAGAAAAATGTTACAAAAAAATTTGAGAGCGGATGAAACCGCGAGGCACAGTAAGCAATAAATAAATGCTACCAAAAGTCTAGCTCGGAACCAACCAAAATCAAATATCACTAATTTGGTTGCAAAATAACTGCATAAACTATGAAAACGTATTATTTTTTTTATTTTTGTACTAAAATTATTTGAAATTTACTGCTCTTTTGTTTCCTCTTCTTACTTGAAACGCTGTATTTCCTTGGAATCCGTGGACTTTAGGTCAAGAAACGCTGTACTAAGAAATTTAAAATCATAGAAACGTTGAGTACAGGCTGTAGTTTACTAACAGAATGCCTGTATAATTAAATGTATGATACATTGGCAATTGACTATTTGTTCCGTTGATTGCTCATTAATGTTCTAACTCGCTTGAGATTTGTTATCGTGACTTGGTCGTTAGGCTGAAGCTGGAGCGCGCGTCGGTATGAAGAGGCCGCCGCTACGTACTTGCCGTTCAGGTGCAGAATAGCGCCAAGATTCGAGTGGTGCTCGGCTTCCTGGAATTGTACGCGAAATATTTTTTTCGAAAATGTCTCTATTCGAACTCGACGGTTTGTTCGCTTTTTTCGCTTTAGCTTATGAATCGAGTATGAGATCAGAAAATCATGAAAAATTCAAATTATCGAAGCTTTTACAAAGCACTTTCGAATCGTCAGAATTTTCTTTTCTTTTGAGGTATACGAGTATTTATAGTAATTACCACCGGTTCGGAAAGTAGATTCTACCGAAAAGACCCGGTAAGAAACTCTTAGTGGCAGTGAATCTTTTATAACCAATTATTGTTACATAGTTTTATTATAGGCACACAAAAATGTAAATTTATGAATTGATGATATTTAATCATAGCTATCAATAAACTTTTATATTTCCCAGGTTATTTCTTTGGAAGGCATACACAATAATGGGAAAGAATTTAAAAATCACAAATATAGTTAATAATATATTTTATAACAAATATATATAGAAATAAATACCTAAAAAGTTTTGAAAAGTGAGCTTTCTGATCTAATTTGATATTGGAAAGGCTTATATCGTAATATAAAAGAAGTCATAAATTGAATAAGTATAGAATTTTTATTATATTACTTTATACTTTTTTTACACATATGGGTTTTAATTTGAATTCATTGAAATGGTAAATTCTATTGAAATAAACGCTATTCAAGTTAAACTGATCATTTTATACACGTCTGAAAATTACCTATTTTATTTCATAAATACTCGTATATAAAAAATCAAACATAAAATCAACAAATATCGAGATGATAAGAATGAAATTTTAAACATTGTCTCGATTAAAATATAAAATTCAGCTGCTGCTGGTATTAAATACTTATAATACCTAGATCCTTTTATCTTTGATACTTACATTAGGATTTAACTCAACCGCTCTCGCATACCACCGCTCAGCGGAGCGGCATTTCCTCGCGTCTCTCAGCGCCCGCGCAGCAGAGGCCGCCCGCCCACTATCGGTGGGCGATAAACGCGCTGCCGTCACTAACTGTTCCGCTGATTCCCGTAATCTGTGCTGTGATCTTAAAAACATTCCTAAAAAACAAACAATCTGTTTTAAACTACGTACGTGGTACGATTAAATTAAAATTCCAATAACATGTTACATTAAGATAATCGATACAAGAAAATATTGTATGTATTTGTAGAAAAAAAATTATTACTGAACCTGATAAGAAATTGTATTTTGAATAAATTACTGTAAGTATTCTTAGTATATAAAGTAAAAAATAAATTTAATTAAATATTTACAATAATGTACTTAATTATATTATTATGATTATAATATTCTTAGCATGTAGCCACGTTCTTACAACAATATAGCAAAAGTTAGAGCTAAATCGTTAAATCTAAATTCTAAATGTATGCATTTACACAATTTATTAATAGATAGCAATCAAGTAATTCGATTGTTATTATTAATTGAAAGTTACGAGCGATTTAAAAAAAGGTTTACCAAATTGATCTCTCACAGCTGGATCTTCGGGTGCTAAAGTCATTGCTTTCTTGAACCACATTTCGGCCTCCATATTGCGACTTGACTAAAAATAAAATTTTTACAGTAGTTGACAAGTATTAAAAATATATTTCGTATCTTAAAGTGCATATTGATATGTTAGTAGTATGTAGTTTATGTAAATTATATAAAATACTCACATTCCTAGCAACAATCTGAGCTAGGCTTAAATAAGTGGCCGCATGCCCAGGTGCTAGAGCTAACGCTGATAAAACGCTGTGCTCAGCCAGAGCCCATTGTTGCAATTGTATATAAATATCACCCGCCATTGTGAGGACATTCTACAAAAATATATGGAGGTAATTTAAAGTGTTCGCGTGCTGAAGTTTTCAAGACAAACATTTATGTCCCAAAGCATTATACTAACTTTTTAGTTGTTTAAAAATATGGTCTCGTAGACATTTAACTTGTTATCCTTTGGACAGACAACCCAGCGAGGCTTGCAAAAGTGCACGTTGAATGTCACATTTATAAAAATACGGAAATACGATGGAGTGCGTCGTCCTTCGCTCTAGTTCGTAATACAAAGAGTAAAATGCACTTTTGCTAGCCTCACTGGTAATTTAATGACAGTGAAATTTCTACATAAAGTTACGATTATGTTTTTTTTTTACCAACGATGCAAAACGGGGGTGTTATAAGTCTCCCGTGTGTTTGTGTTGTGGGTACCTGTCTGCGGCATCGCAGCTCCTAAATATTTTTATGTTTAAAGGTTCTCGAAAAAAACATCAGCTACAAATGAAGATCTGTTTATCTATATTGCCTTCAATTGAACTTAAGAATCTCACATACATGCCGGGTCCAGCCAACAATAGGCGTGTTAGTCACAGGTAGAATCTGTAGCGCCTCCTTGTAGGACGATAGTGCTTTATGCCAGTGCCCTCTTCGCGAATGCAAAGACGCAAGTTGTACTAAGGCAGAAACGCGCGCCGCGTCATGTTCCCTCCGATCACGAACGCGAATTCCGTCGGCTCGCGCGCCGGCCCGCAGTGCGCTGGTGGCCTCAGCTAGTCTTCCATCCGCCATCAATGATGTGCCCAAGTTCACATACGCCACTGTAATTTAAAAATTATTTAATCACTTAACAACTAATTACTTAAGGGTTACTTACTCCCTTGAACAGTACCTGGAGAGACGATGAGAGAAATAAAACGCGAAGCTATCGACAAAACGCAATGGAAAAGAAACTTAGCATATTACACAGGTTAAGTCATACTTGAACGGTCACATGTTAGCACGTGGTAAATAATAATTATTAACATAAAAGTGAATTTCTTATACTTTAACACCTACACTGCTATATAATATAGCTGATTTTAATGAATTTCTTTGCAAACAGATTTAGGAAGAACATGTATGGCATGTTGTAATATACATAAATCTCTGCTTTATCCTAACTGGCAAACAATGTTGTGGGTAAGTTCTATTAATATTATAAATTGGGATGAAATTTAATAGTGTAGGTATATAATATTTAAAGTTACTATGGATTTGGCGAGGCAGAAAATTGTCTAAAGTTACTTAAATTAAATTAATTACGTTGAAATTCAATATTCACTTACAAGCCATGGATGGTCGAAAATAAATTGCCCTCTCGAAACTTTTGATAGCTTTAGTATATCGCCGCTGATTTTGGTGTAAAATTCCTCTGTAACAAGATTATAATCAACTGAATTTAATAATAAATAGTCAAAATTAATAAGCACTTAAGGCAAAATTCTACAATTTATCAGGCATCTGGTATTCAAGGTATGAATGGTAGCTTATGTTTATTTATTTTGTAATTAAGTGACATTATTATTTAAACATTTTTCAAAGTATTGAGTGGTAACAACACAGACACACAGACACCTCGAACTTTTGGAATCAACTTGTTGGAGGTAAATAGTATGAAGGACTTTTGATCGAGTCCGCACTAGTTGGAATGGTCAAAATGTAAAAATAATTTAGACTAAACGAAACCGCCTGCCAATTTTCGATTTACTGAAAAGTATATTTCTTTGTGAAATACGAGTATGTCATCCTTGGATCTTATAAGTTAAACGAATTCTGATTTTTTGAATGTTTTTATTTTGTAAATATTTATGCTATGAACTGAAATTGAAGACAACGAATTGAACGATATTGGTGCAGTCTTTTTTTAAAGCTTTATTTTTAAATTTATTTATTTTATCGGAATGATCTTAGCTAATGATTTATGAAGATATGTACAATCCATTCATGAATTATTCTTGTTTTTAATTAACATGTCGGTGAGTTTTTGAAGTCGTCTTCAACTCCATTGATGATGTCTCGAGAATTAATGAATTTTCTAAGGAAACTCGCTGAGTCACGCAGGATTTTAAACACGTGACTTTATTTATTTCGCTTTCACGCTCGAACTAACTTTGAATTTTATCCTAATTTAACGTCGCATCGGCAGTCAAAAACAGCCATAAAAATTAATTCACGTAGTTTATCGAATACCAACAATTCAATTCCCGTAAAAATAATTTATTGAAGTATAAAAACACTGAAATATTCAGGATTGCGTTTCACCATTATTTCTTTGAAATCGTAGATATTTAACAGTTCTTTAGGATAGGTATTAATTTATTGATATCGTGTTTACATTGTGTGACTTGATTCTTGTTATATTTTAATTATTATTTTTTCTTTTTAATGTTTGTTTTTTTATATTTATAGGTATATATAGTAGCGGACAACTGACAACAGGGCAGGCGGGTTCCCTGATGGTAAGAGACCACCGCCGCCCATGGACGACCGCACCGCTACCCGCGGTTATGTTGCTTTCATTTCAGTTTCCATGTAATTGTTATATTTATAGGTATATATTCTTTTCTGTTTTATTATTATTATTCTTGGAAACACTATCGTTTTAAACTTTTTATTTAATGTATCTTATTTGGTATCTATACATATATGTTTTTCATTTTATGGTATCTGTATGTAAAACCAAAAAAGGTTATTTGGGTTAATTATTCTACAACTAAAATTGACGACAATTTACGAAACCTCCGATTTGATGATTACAAATAAGAATATCTCACACATGAAATGAAAAATATTCATAAATTGTAGCAAAGATCCATCTCGATTACGTAAGCTTTCAAACTAAAAATCCTCCTTCGAAATTGATCCACTCTTTTAGGACCTACTAAGCCACCCACAGTCACACAACTCGTCAAAATTATAATACCCTTCTTTATACACAATACATAAAACATTTAACTTTCATAATATAAAAGAAACATGGAAGCTACTTATTTATGTGAGCAAAAACCTTAGTGTTTATTTAGCTTTATATTTACGAAGGTTCCTGATAATTCATGTAAATGCCGGATATTTCGCATACGTCATTTCGTTTAAAAAACTAGTTTAATAATACATAGATGCGGCGGTGCAATATTGTCCGCATGAATAATGCAGACTCTAGAGTCGGCTCAGCGAGGGCTCAGCGAACACTAATGAAAATGGTCCGACCCGGGCATTGTACCTCGTCTACGGCAGCAATAATTTGCTCCTAATTTCCCTCTAATTATAGTCACGTGGCCTGTATTATATTGTATTCGGCTCAATATTGCGAAAAGATTCATTCTCATTCTACATCGTATCACTTACAATGAGAATTGTTAAATAACCCAAGGAATTACAAATTATATTTAAAATTATACTTACCTAGTTGAAAAATAAAACGTTTACAAGATTATGCTTTCAAATAAAAGCTCTGGAAACGTGTAAAATAAAGCTTAAAAGTATTTACGTGTTCGTTTTATTTAATTACTGGGAGGTAATTACACGCCAAGTCAAATATATCATTCAACGTGTCGGTATTTTATTCCAAATTAAAGTAATTATTAGAATCGGTTGACAGATTATAAAATATATCGATTATTTACCTACATTTGTAGTTTGAAGCGTCACCCTTGACAATGCACTATTAAGCATTAGAAATAAGTCTAAGTTAAATAATTGTA
Organism: Aporia crataegi; assembly: GCA_912999735.1. Classification (NCBI taxonomy): domain Eukaryota; kingdom Metazoa; phylum Arthropoda; class Insecta; order Lepidoptera; family Pieridae; genus Aporia; species Aporia crataegi. Next base: position 8,993,249 of record OU538743.1, read on the forward strand.
AAATTGTGACAAATATAGTCACTGTTATCCGGTTAAACTATTTCTCTTTTAAATGTGTGATACTTGCGTAGATAAAGGACATTATTTGTACGTATATAATATCAAACTGAAGTTTTACTCAATATATTTTCTTTTGACTTTGAAATGAGTTTACTAAGACAAGACAATAGGCGATGTCTCTCAAAGCGTAACAAAGTCATCAACGATATTAACGGTGTCGTTGTATTTGTAGTGATGTGCCAGATAGGTTCGAATACGGATATTTGGTTTCAAAATTTGTATTTACGGATATGAAATATTTGTGGTTGGTATTTATAAAAAAAATGATATAGTGTTGGTATTGAAACGATTAATGTTTAAAAATATAAAAGGTGCCATACAATGACAAAAAATCTGAACAGAAATTAATAGTTTTTCATTAACTAATATTTTGAATATTGACAAAATATAGGATAAGACTCGGGAGAAGTTCCTGTTTGATGCTTATTCTCTTAAATTCTTTTCATTGAAAAATGTTGCTAAAACGAACATCAATCCAAAAGAAACGGATACGGGTATTTCTCCTACCTCGGATAGCGTATACAAATATCCATCACTAGTTGTAATATTTGTTTGATGTGGTTCGAATTCGGGCGCTCAGATCAATTGAAAGTAATTTATGCAGCGAAGGCTCACGAACAGAGGCTTCCGCTGCGCGTCACGCGATCGCGACATTCCCCGATTCAGGCGAAGTGACAAATCGTAAATTGAATTAATGCTTGCGCACTCAAATTATAACTTAACACAGCCGTAGTTTGTAGCACGCGAATTTGAATGATCAAGATGATATACAGATGCGTGGGAGTATTAGTTAACTTGGCAAACGGAAATAGATATTACGCAAAAGGTTTTTAAAGTATTCGATATTCAAAATTTACTCAGCCGAGAGGATCTAATAATACACTTTTAATTTTTTAATTACATTTCATTTGTCCTTGATAATTCTGAAGTTGGTGAAAACAAAAGTAAAGTTGAATAACGGGCTACGAATAGAAAAGACTGATGAGAATCGACAAAAACAAAAAATTCAGATAAATAATAAGACAGTTGCGATATTTACAAGTATTTAGAATATAAATTTATATAGGTAAATTATTTTTTAGTCAAAAATTTATCAACGCTATTGTTTGGTTTTTTGTATAAATAGTCATTTAAGAACAACGCCCTTAAATAGGGATACATTTATGACAGTTTTACACCATCTTATTTATTTAATTGCATGCACAATGTATCATCTGTAGGCAATCTAAATCATAATCTTAATAACAAAATAATTTACCCAATTTCCGCGAATGTAGTAAAACACGCAAAATAAAAAAGCTCGAACTGCAAACACCCCTCGAGATGTAAAAACCAGTAATCCCATTAGCGAACCGAATTAGTTCACTGCAAATGCGTTTAAAACGAAATTGTTTCGCAAACAGGCGATATGCAAAGTAGGTGTTGTCGCAAGTCTAGCTGTCGAGAATGCTAAATATTTGTGCAAACATGAGCTTAATCTTATCGTAAGGACACGATATTTCTCGTATGTACCACCATTTCACCATAATGGAGGCGGTGTGAAGTGAATTCGGATTTGCATTGGTGGAAATGGATTTTAACACACCATTTAGCACCAACAGCGCAGATAGTATCGTGAGCGTGATTTATGAGCTAGAAATATTCTATTTGGCGTACATTTATAATACAAGGGCTTTCTAAATTGTATTCATTCTAATTACTGAAATGCCGCCGTTTCTGTATTAGCCGCAATAAATTATTCAGTTTAAAATTGTTAAAATGAACAATGTTTTAAGCTACTACATTTTTAAACCCCGACGAAAAAGAAAAAAAATTAAGGTTTCGCGTGTGTTTGTTTGTTTAACTACCGACGAAAAAAGAGGGGTGTTTAAGTTTGATATGTCTATATGTCTGTGTGCGGCATCATAGGTTCTATATGAATGATAATTATTATTTGTAAACATCAGGTCGAATGTTTTTTTTTAATTTAATAAATTTCACTTGTATTATACTGTTTATTATATGTAAGACTTAAATAAGTTTTTCATAATGTGCTTTGTTAAGTATAGTAATAAAAGAGGTACAAAAAACCAGTAACGTATTTCAAGGAATAAGTTACGCAAGCAACGCCACGAATAACAGGTTGTATTAAATAAATTACCATTACCAAGCGAATGTTCGGCGAAACAATTGTGTTGACACGTGCCTACGTGCTCAAGTGACGGCGTACAATTCGACCAAATTCCTATATTTATGCCGTAATTTAAGTGAAAATCACAAATTACTTTGCCGAAATAGAATCTCTAGGTATATATTTCTACTATACTTGGTAATTGATATAGTTGTGTATGTAATAGCATATTATATTGTTTTAATCTCTCTCTTGACTTTGTTACAAAGCTTTTTTAACCCTAGCTTTTGCAAACATTTTGTGGCGTTTGACGGATGTGTGTCTGTGACTATAACCCAACTTTCGTTGCACATTTGAATCCCATTTAATATTAAGCCAACAAGCTCTATTTCTGTAATGAATTTTGATTATAAACATTTGCCAAATTGTTTATAATCTTTTTTTAAGCTTTTTGATTGAACAAATAAAAAAGTAGTCATAAATACTACATATCCAAGTAAGAGCTACATGATAAAATAAGAAGTAGTGAAGTCTGAAGATTTTGTGTTCATAGAATAATAAACAGATTCGCGAAGTCATATAAAACCAAACATATCGCAATAAAACGATTTAAATACAAATTCGTCTAAGATAAATATTAAAATATCAATTCATACATTATCACGGTGTTAATCAAAATACTGTGTACAATAATAACCTTAACATAATTTATGTAAAATTACCATATCATAAACCTTAATTATTATTAAACCAAAACTGAGTTTTTTGTTTATTTATACTAATTATATTATGTGTATTCACTTTAATAACTCAAACAATCTAAATTAACAATAACTATATTTCTACAACACTTATTTGTGAATTAAACAAATTTAAAACTTACTTTTAGATAAAGATCTTTTTGTATTATACTAAAATTGGTGAAACGTAGCAAAAACCAAACTCACTTTTAGTAATGATTCAAATCGCACAAAATCGCTTCAAGTACATTATACAATGTTCTTTACTTCCACGGTAAACTTCAACTCCTAAACATTAATAAATGATTTATTAACTTTGATTGATAAAAGGCAATCCATTTATTTGAAGTAGACAAAAGTAATAAAATTCAATTAAAACGGTTTTAATTGCGTCTAATTATACCTTTTTGAAGTTCTTATTGGATTTTTTAAAGTATTTTACGTAAAGGCTAAATGAACTGTTAAAATTATTATTTCTATGTTATTTTTTAACATATTTCAATAATTTAAAAATATACCTGACATTAATTTATTATGATATTTTTTTGAAGATATAAAGTCTACTACTTTATATAAACAAAGTTGTTTAACTATAAAAATTTACTCAAATGTTTTGTCACTTTCTCGCTGCCACACAGTTGTTGTTACGATATTATATTTGAACGATTATACCTAATTTAGAGGTACATGTTACCGTGATTCGAATTATGAGTACTTAAATATAAATTTCTAAAGAAAGTTTGATAGTTACATTGGATATGTAAAGAGCGTTACGCAATCTGCAGCAAAAAGCCAATAAGTAATAAAATGCCTCAACTCTCGTAATTGTAATTGTCTCCCCTTAAGGCGATTATGCCGAGCGCATATCATTAAAGATAATATCAGCCCCTCCAGCCAATGTCACTTCGTTAGAGGAACGATAACACAATAACGATCCCACAAACGAGAAAAAGTTTAAAGAGGCCAAGCGAAAAATGTTAAAACATCCATATTGGTACTAAATTACTAACAAGCATGTGCTGGACTTGTGATCTCTATTTATTTTTCTTGTTCAACTTCAATTTTCTACATTTACTGTATGTAATTATTTTAAAAATTCTTTTTTAAATTAATTTTTAAAACATGTTTCAATATCTTCGATCTATTAATAGAACCAACTGAGCAAGATCAACGATTTTAAACTTCATCTTAACTTTAAATATCAAATTAAGTACATTACAAGTTAGTGACTAAAGTTCGTCGCCGGCGCCATAATAAAAGAGTACCTATAAACAAATTTACCAATATCTAGCCTTCGAGGTAGGGTACGAACTACCTTAATAGAATAAATATTAGAGATTTCCCCATGTTTCACTCAACTGTGCCGCGTATTTATTATATATACCAGCATTTATTTTATAGCGTAATGTTTTATATAGAATTTCAACCACTACTGGTAGTTCCTAAGATCAGCGCGTTCAACCGAACTGTTCATTTATAATATTAGTGTAAACTTATCACTATCTAGCCTTCGAGAAACGTACAACGCAATGCAATAAGGTGTACGAGATTTCTCCGTGTTTCCCGGTCCCTGCTTTATCACGTATGCTGAAAGTTATCTAACATTGAAATGACGGGTGGCTGTGTATTAATGTTGTATCATGTATATTTCATTACTGTTACTTATCCATTTGTTACGAACGTGTAGTGAATATGTTAAAGCTTCTCAGAATTGAACATTTATTAGGTGATATAGTTAATTTCATTACTTAATTGGTATTCAGTTCAAATAAAGTAACATATTTAGGTGCGATATGGGCTATCCAATAGTAGTTCTCCTTCAGCTCAAGCATTTTCCAGCTTTATAATATTTTTATAGAAAAACTCTGAAATTAGTACATTATATTACCATTAAAATTTAATTTAAATATTTGAAGAAAAATGAAAATACTTCAAGCGCTTGAAACACTATTGAAAATTTTGAAATACAGATGGAGTATACCGAAAATGCGGTAAATGCGAGCATACAATAAATCAAGCTGACTAATGTGGCCTAAATTGTCAATCTACTCCCGTCCTGCCAGGAGCAATGCTCTTCAAACACTATCATATTATCATAAATAAATTGAAATCACATGTCTACATTACAAACAGGATCTTAATCATTTAAATAACATAATATACTTGATTTTTGCATTTAATTTTAAAACAGATTTCATGATTTTGAAACAAAGAGTTTTGCATATTGTAGACTGACTGTTGGACTAGGTTTCACATGAATAAAAAAAGTTCAACGTGTCTGTGTTTGTCTGTGACATAGTAGATCCTATATGAATAGATGATTTTTTTTTGAAAGGGGACGTGATCGAGATCGATCTTACAAATTATGAATAACTGTCCATCCATATAATAAAAGATGTTCTTATTTGTAACTATCATATCAGGGGTTATATACTTAAAGTTATTTGCTTTCATAAAACCGGTAATTCGTATTTACATTTGTGGCAAGACAAATGAATATACGAATATGTCCATCCATTTCTAGGTATAAGTTTTATCTGTAGGTACCTTATATTTTTAATGTAGTAGCCTACATAATTAAATACTGACTTTTGTCTAAAAATCATAAAGCTCGTCTAGGGCGGCTTCAAAGCGGCCGAAATTGCAAAAGAAAAAAGTTTACGTTCAGTAATTACGTTGTATGGTTTGACGTTAATTTGTGAAACTGCACGGAAACCCAACGCTTAGGTGGTGTAGTCGAGAGGAGACCCGATTAAATCAAGTATTCGAAGCTCCACTGAATTAATGGGACAGTCTGTGTGTGCCTATTGATTTTGTGTCGCTCGATAGAAATCCATTATTACGTTGCAATTTATTATAGAGTCGAATTCATAAACAAACGAGACAAAGCACTGAAGTTTGCGCTTTGTGCATAAATATATTAAAACGAATAAACTGACTCTCCCGTACTCATAGAAGATGAGAATATATATATAATATGTGAGAATATATACTAATATTTACAGCTCAAGAATTTCGTTGAATGGTTCGAATAGAAAAATTCTTTTTGTGTTGCATGGAGAGTACATTTATCGAGGAAGATTATAGGCAATATAATATCACATTACAACAAAATAAACACAAAAGTACAGCTATTACAATATAAGATTAGACAATTATATTATGTTTGTTAAGAAATGTTTATTAAATAATGGCAAAATGTTGTCTATTATTTTTTGTGTACGACACATACCTATTTACCAAATTGTACAATTTCTTGGGTCTATGTTTAGAAAACGTTACTTTAAAACTTATAGTAATGAGAATATAAAATTATTTCATTTTCGTTTCGTCGAAAAATGCTAAGTGAAAGTATACAAAATAATTGATTGAAAGTTTAATATTTAGATTTCACCAAGAACGATATCACTAGGTACTCTGAAAATTAATATAATAAATTACCTTATCAAAGTTATGACGTGAAATATAACTATTTTTTCAGTTCTAGAAATATTAAACTTGCTAAACTAGAAAATAGCCCTTAGGGCATCAAAATACAAAGTGTTAAAAATACCTTAGGTTGTTCCATTGCTCACCCAACTTAAAAACAGAGAGAGCGCCTAGAGCGAATCGAATTTATTCCAAATAGATTTGCATCTTAACGAATTCTATCCACCTGCTAGGCACATACAGAATTCATTATCTATGTTTTCTTTCTTGTACAAAGTGTTTATTTTATAAAAACAAATAGTGTTCCCAAGATACATTTCTTCAGAAATAAAAATTCCTGCTTCTTAAGTTTCGTCGACAAAAGAGATTTTTTATGATTTTGACGTAACTGTGTCTGATTCGATTTCGATGTAGTTTTTTTTAAGTGGCGTTATCGAAATAGGTCTTTACTTCAATAATTATCTGTTTCTAGTTATGAGATATTATAACTGTAATTGCCATGATGGAATTTTTTAAATTATTTATATATTGTTAGTTTTCTAATAAAATAAAAATAATATATGCCGTGTTACGACATGTCTGTGGCCCTAATAAAGGTCGAACGAACCATTTACCTCTTCTCCCCTGAGAAAACGTCGGGTAATTTTACCTAACTGAACTCGGAAACCTTTTAAACTTTTCCGCCGATGCTAAGATTGCAATAAATAAAATTTCCCAAAACGTACCTTTTGTTTTCGATATTACAATACCCTTATATTTTATTTTTATTCAGTTTTTTTCCATTACAATACAAAATTATGACTGGCTGGTATGTTTCTGCGCCTTCTCGGATAGGTATTTAGTCTTAACAACTTGGCATAGTATAATATATTCCATGAAACTATTAACATATTTTTTTTTAAGATAAGTTATTGAGACAAATATGTATGTATGTACAAAAAAATGTAAAATTTCTAGTGTTACAAACACAAATGTGGAAACATTAAATTGTCTTTTTTTAAGATGTATTCTAAAATAAAGAAGCCAATGATGTCATATCACGGAAGTGGTTCAGAAATAATAATCTTAAATATATAAAATTCTCGTGTCACAATGTTAGTTACCTTACTCCTCCGAAACGGCTTTACTGATTTTTACCAAATTTTATATGCATATTCAGTAGGTCTAAGAATCGGCTACTATCTATTTTTCATACACCTAAGTGATAAGGGTAGCCCACCCCAATAATTAATATGGCAAAACATCGTTTGCCGGGTCAGCTAGTATATAATAAAATTCTTTACATTCAAAATCGGCGATTTCCGGCACTTTTTATTAGTCTAAATTTTTTATAGATGTGAATTATTAGTACTCACAAGTTATAATGTACATCGGCCATGTTTGGTCTGTATTTCAAAGCTCTCTCGAACGCCGCTTCGGCCTCTACGACTCTTCCCTGCGTAGACAAAACACTGCCAAGGTTCCCGTACGCTGAAAAACAAACTTCAATTAACTTCAATTCAATTAGATTTGTAATCATCATGTCGGGGTTTTTTCAATTGTATTCAATTGCACTTGAACATACACCATGTGAAGATGTAATTTATTGTCATACAAGTTGTTTTGGCCTTAATTATGCGTGTTGCATTATTTTTGACGTAATATATAAAGATAGTTAAAACATACATTAGTTTAAGTATATAAATTTCAAAGCAAAATACTTATCATAAAGAAAAACAGTGCTTTGTCAAATTACTTTTTTATTATATTTGGTAAATAATACGTCTCACTTTAGTAACAAAAATAGACTTATGTGATATGCTAAAATTAATAAATGGTTCACTAATAGTTTATTGGTCGTTGTTACCTAATTCTAAATCTAAAGAATTAAACCGTATTGTAAACTTCCAAAAGATAGCAAATTTTAACGTAAATTGCCCTGACCTGCTTTCGAAAGACACCACGGGTTTTGCTACTGTTACATAATAGGCACCGTGTTGCCAATTTCAACTTCATTAGAAATAGATTAAGTTTTAACCATAGTCTAGGATAAGGAACCGTAAATTGGAAAATAATGAGTCTACTAGAACACAAGTTATTTGAACCACACACTTAGATAATGTTTTATCAAAATTTTCAACCATTCTGACGTGCTTGTATATTTGTGGCCCTATACCTATATAATATCATCCAATATGCCATAAACGGATGAACCGATTTTCTTTCTTAAATTGATGTTATTTATTACTCGTATGTACGTTTGAATCATTATAAATAAACCAGCTGGACTGATTTGTTAAGAAACGGTTTTTTTACAAGATACGCATTCAAATAAATAGAGACCATAAAAAAAAAATTTAAATTTTTTTGGTGTATATTCTTGTTAACGTTTAGTAATAATTATACCTAATCTATGTAAAACCTAGGGACAGATTTGGCTATATGTATAGACTATAGAGAAATCACAAGAAAAAAATATTGAATAACTAAACTATTGCTTTATGATAAACCTTAATCTTTTCATCACGCAAGAACCATGTTTCCAAGGCGGTAATTTCCGTTGCATTTTGCATTCGTGATTGACACGAAATGAAAATAACAAATAGACGATTTGGGTTGGAGCTAATGAAGACCAATTATTGGTTTTGGCTTTACGGAACATGGCTTCAAAGTGCCTTTGTTAATATAATAATACACTTTGAATGTAGTTTCAATAACATAATAGCATAAATTCAAATTCCGAAGTGAAATTTAAAAACAGCTCGCAAATTCAATGTTGTGTTTCGAGAGGCTAATAATGCGTTTATTAACCGTATCCTTTTGTTCGATGGCAAAAAAAGAGGGGTGTTATAAATTTGAGTGTGTCGGTGAGGTCGTGGGTTTATGGGTGTATGTGACATCATTGCTTAAAATAATCTTTTTGTTTGTAAGCTCATTAAGATGGATATAATATGTATATTCTTATATGTTTTTTTTTTAAATTGCAGGTTTTTAAATTGTCTTTAATTCCAGTTGTTTAATCCGCCATGCAATTACATAAAATTATGATAAATTGTATGAGAACGTCAATTTCTTATTTTAGGCCCAATTTAAAGCTTTTTCTTGTTTTCTGTAAAACATTATTAAATTCAATGAAACGGCAAGCTTAATATAAAATTGGACGCCGCGACGAATAATCACTAAATACAGATTGTGAGCTGGCAACGTTTATAATGAATCAATTTCCGCAAACAGGCCAATGAGAGTGCAGCGTTAAGCCCGCCATGGCCCACTTGATAGGGACGTCAATGCAAATTCATTACCCAAACATTGGAAGAGGCCGCCACTCGCTAATCTGATGCCTGCCGTGATATCAAACGCCGAGCCCATCCCTATTCATGAACTAGGATTTCGTACTTCTAGTCCCAAATTCACTTAACATTCTCCAGTCCATTAAGAAGACTATTAGCTCTGGTGAATGATTTAAATTTTATCCAACTTGCGGAAAAATATGGAGATTATGCTACAAATTTAATGTAAACTGAATAATTTTACTAGTGCTCGTTATAACTATAGTAGTTTAGACTAAATATTATATTACAAACATATTATTAGCAATATGAATTGGTAATGTTTGGGCCAAATGCCAAGAGATGACACTGATGTAATTTAATTGCGTTATCAACGTACAGTAAGGCCAGATTCTCGCTATAATGCCGTTCACAGCTCGTGCTCGGTCCGATCTTCGGCGAATTCATACTATCCGTATGACCAGACCATTACGACAATATGAATGCACACATATAGGTTTTACTTGATAATATTTCACCTGACCGTACCGAGAACGAACTTTGAATAGCATTATAATGAGGATCTGGCCTAATACTGACATTTTTATAAATTTTCCTTTGCTAAGCAATGTGTACTGAAAAGTTGTATGCAAGGATGGATACATATTTAGCGTCAAGAGGTCTACACAAATTCAATAATGGATATTTATATATAATAACATCATGATTCGTAACATCTCCCGTAGTGTGTACAGAACACAAGCCGTGTGACTCCTCTATTTGTGCATTTATATATCATTATAGTTGTGAAAAATCATATGAACAATTTAACACACCTGTTACTTATTTACCCGAAGCGTTTATTTTTGTAGCTCCTAAATCAACGTACCGATTTTGTTGCGCTTTTACACAGTCCTTCGGCCATGGAGGCATTAACGCTGTCATTATGTGAGCTAAACGCGGTATTCGAAGTCAGTGGCGTGATAAATGTGATCGCATCGAATTGCTCCATCAATAGGTGCCTATTCATGGCCACAATTCGAGCATGTGCTATCTGAACATATTGAAGGAAATACAAAGGTCACATTTACTAGCTGTGCCTCGTGGTTTCGACCGCTCTCAAAAGAAATTTCTTTCGTTTTTGCTACTATAAGTAGTGTAGCGTGATGTTATATTACGTGCCTTGATAAACGGACTATTCATATAGGTATACTTAATATTTCAACCAAATACTTTAGTTTTGTAATATATAAAGCTGAAAGTTGGTTTGACCGCTATCAATTATATAATCAAGCCACACACGTATTAGAGGAACAGCCTTACAACGTGTTAACGAACTTAATCTCGGAAAAGTCTGCGATTGCGGCCGATAGACCTGATAAAACGCCTTTCTGATTTTATCAACATCCATAAAACCTCTCAGAACTTTCTCTTTTATACTAAGCTTTTTTATGCTTTTTCTATGAACGTAGATAGTACGAGTAAAATCGTTAAAATTATTAATATAGAAGCCTTTCAGATTTAATCAAACCGTAGCTTTTACGCGTGATATCTTCCGCTCTCACTCGGAGAAATATCTTCCCGTGAATGAAAGAAATGAAAGAAGACTTGGGCGGAAATTTTAACAAGTGAAATTTAAGAAAGTTAAAAACCGACAAGATGATTACTACAAAGGAGAATAATGTATCAATAGATCTTTATAAGTAGCCAAGATTCATCTTGATCACATCATTTTCCAAACAAATAAATCATATCTCACACACGATCGCATTTGTGTATTGTATATTGTACAGTGTCATTTCAAATGTGGACTACACATAGTAAACTTTATAAAGTAATGTACAAACCATGAAATAAATGTCGTTGTAAAGAAAGAAAATTTGTTGGCATCAAAACAGCATGATTTTTTTTTTTTTTTTTTTAAATTCTAGTGGCCTACCTCCCGGCGACTCACGCCCCGGGGCCGAGGAACTAGTCTCTAACTATTCCCCTTCCATTTGGAAGGGACTTTGGGTACTTTAGTATATTTATTTACATCAGTTTTACAATCTTTTATTCTAAAATACTTTATACACATTAATAAATTCTCATTAAACAGCATGATTAGAAGTACATCAGCGCCATTTCATTTACATATTTGTTAAAGAAAATTATGAAATATTCTTATTTGTAATCATCATGTTCGGGGATTTTTTAAAATCGTCTTACTTGTCTCTCAAAACGTCCAAGCTAAATAAAAAATAAGATCGTGTAATATATTTGACATGAACTTTACATTGAATTAAGCGTCAGATTTGAGAGTAATAATTTTTAAACGGCACTCCGCTAATTGTCAACATGGAAGAACGACCCTCAAACGAAGTAGATTCACCTCTCAAGTGCCATCCACGGCGGACGTGACTTATGAAGTCTCTACACTACGATTACGAGTACTTATTAACATACTCAACTACTTGGGGCTAAAAATGTTTCATCTTTACATAGAAATAGAGGATTTTCATTTAAATCATATATTTTGTTTATTAGGTAAACTTGTAATAATCTAATACAGAATATATTTCATTCGTAAATCAATCATACTTATTATAAATGTTGCTTGAATTTAAAAAATTCAAATTCTCTATCACTTTCTCGTTAACCTGCAATTGTTGTTGCAAAAACGAGACAAAATACTTTAATCAAAGTATAGGAATGATTAGATATTTTGTAGGAATCATGTCGCGGGTTTTTTAAATCGTCTTCAATTTCACTTGCGAAACACGTTCGCGGTCTAATTTAAAATGTAGCTAAGATAAACGAGATTACATGAGAGAATTCTTTAAGCTCATCTTAAAGGCTAACTGGATTCAATTTATCTGAGCGGATATTCGAAACAAGCCAATCACAGGCACCTCTTCCGGTGCTGTAGGACAGGAATGCTATCTAATCAGGCTGAGCTATCGAATACACCTTTCGCAGTGATAACAGAGCCATTGAGCAGGCAAAGCCGTGAGATTACCGCTTCACTGCATAGCCGAGTAATTGAAAACTCGAATCCAGTAACGACTCTTGTTTATAGTAAACTGTAAATAGTCACGCTCTATTCAATCTAAATACGAGTAGTTTAAATTTACATATTCATTTTTTTTGATTATTGTTAGCTTTTCGCTTACATGAATTTATCTGATATAATAACAGTAAATAGTTATTTTTTTTAATTATTAGTTATTTAACATTCGAATTATTTTGTTTATGTCTTGCATTTGATGGATTACGAACATGAACTTGTGTTAATTTAATTGTAATTTAGTTTGAATTTGATTTAATTTTGAATTATTTTTCATAACACTGAAAAGTAATATAATTTATTACAACAGAAGCCTTAAATTCTGTATGAATGTGATGCTTTTGTATAAAGAAATTATTATTATTATATTTGTTTGTTTGGTAGCTCCATGTATTATTAGTAAATTGTAGTTTAACGTATATACGTATATATCCATGTTTTGTCTTTAACATAGTAGTTTCTAAAAAAATGGACCGCTACGACTTTTATGTTTGAAAGCTTACACGATTGAGATTGAACTTAGCTTTATGAAAATCTGTAAGTATTAGTATAGCTTTATAAAATTCATAAAGTATTTTGAATGAACATGAAAGTGTGTTTTAAATTGTGTTCAATTTGAATTGTAAATTAGAACGATCGATTCGAAAATTACAGGCGAACTAACTATTTTCGATAATTCTCTTTACAAAAGTTAGTTGATAATGGAAAAGTTAAATAATAAAATTGAGGGCCCTTCGACGTATCGTGTGGCTTAATATCTAATTCGGTCACAGCAATTACCTAAATTGAATTGTAATTGTAATGGATGGCCGTGTCGTAGTAATAATTTAACTATTGACATAAAGATGATTGACTGCCTACATAGTTTCGATGGTGGGTATAAATTCAATAATATAATATACTTTTATGTCTTAAGACGAAGAAGGTTTGTAAGTCTTTACATAACTACTATGTAAATGATAAAGTAAAGATAAACATTTTCCTACCGGATAATTATTACTACTTTTATACATTGATACGTTGTGAGTGAAAAAGTTAAAACCAAAACAAGTTTCTATCAGCCACAATTATCTACTCATGCTGTAGTTAAAAAAAAATTAAATTCATTTAGGTTTGTGAAGCTATTTATTTATTTATGTATATAGATACCATAAAGTAACATTGAAACACGCACCACAATAAACGCCAACAATAAAATAACGTCTTGATTAAAATTAAAATTATAAATTAAAGGGAACAGTGAAATAAATAACAAAGGATAATTTTGTAAAAATAAAACGAACCATTAAAAGTATTATTGCACTAAAATTTTATTTAACTTTTGCCTAAGGCAATGTAACCCGCTCCAGAAAATATCGAGTTCCGCATGAGCACTATTGAAATGGTTATAAACACTTAGAATCCGGACAATGTTAGTTTTAATAGTGGGTAGGTAGAATATTTTAGTCATCCTATTTCGAGAGTATGTCCGGGGAAAAGCAATATTAGCTGCAGGAGGCTACTGAAACGTATTTGGGCGTAGATTAATTATTTTTAAAACAAATTATTATATTTTTCTTCGATTAAGTGAGATCATATTATTATATTATTGCCTTATTGTTCTTATTATTCATATATTGTTATTGTTCCATTTTGTTTAGCTTTATTTGAATTATGAAATGATCGTAATGCATTGTGTTTTATCATCCTCATTTACACCTAAATGCTAAATTTTACGCTTAATACTGGAGAGTAATACATTCGAATGGAAAGCAGGTTGCCTCCGCAAAATATCATTAAAATGTCGGCGCGCTTAGGGAGTATAATGTAATTTCTACGACCGCAGTACGAAAATATTTAATAACAATGAAACTATAATAACGAAACCTTTATACTGAAGAAATTGGTGTTTATTTATAAAAACAAGGTGACTTATTGAATCTCACGTTTCGAATGAGAAGTTAATATATCTGTAATCTGTGTTAATAATATATAAATTATTTGAGTTTATATAAAAAAGGGAAATTTAAAGCAATCTTAAAAATCCTCGACTTGTTATATAAAATTAAAATATCTCATAAATAAATGAATACATCAACAAATTGTAACGAAGATCCCTCTCAATTATGTTAGCTTTCAAACAATCGGTCTATTTGTTTATGAATTGCGATGCCATAGACCGACAAATACATGAAATTTATAACACCCCTCTTTTTCCGTCGAGGGTAAATATATTTTTATAACCTTTGTAAATTAGTCAATTGTTCCGAAATTTGAGCGAATTTAATTTATGAATAAGGACTATAGTGGCAACTTGTCAGTTTGCAAAGTTGTGACGTGAACTTGGTCGGCCCCGGGAGGCGTCATACATGCATGTTTAAAGTGAATAGCAAAGGTCAAGAGTCCAACTAAGGCAGGGAGTGAATACATAATACAGCCACAGTACTCGGTAGCTCCTGACAGCCTCTTTTCAAACTTTGAAGACCTAACGTGGCGTGGACAGGTACTTTGTAGTTGTCTCTCAAACAAATTAATTACGTCTCAAAACTAAGCTGTAACAAGGGAGCGCGTCGAATTAACTTTTGAGAAAGGCGCAAAATGAATGCTCCGCTTTCAACAAGTTATAGCGCGAATTAATGATAAATTGGGTCAACGATATTCTACAAATATTCAACTTGATTTATTTGCCGGTGATACAAAATATAAATTTTTAGTTCTCAATCTTTTTATAATCCAATTACTACAGAATTATAGGTTCAGGCTTACAGCATACTACGTTAACGTTACGTTCGTTACGTCGAATTATTGTTTTGATTCAATAAATTTTATGAAAAAAAATATTTTTTAAATTGTATCTTATACTGCTTTGGGGTTTTTGTTACAATCTACATCAAAATCTGTTTAGTATTTTTTTGCTGCTAACTAATAAAAAATTATTTACATATACTTAAAACAGAAGTTAAAGTACACAATACTAGAAAAAGTTAACTAAAATATCTGTTCATAATTTACTTCTATTGTGTCCAATAAATTTATTTTATGATTTAATAAAAACAAATAGATAGTCATACCTTTCGGCGGATTGATGTGAAGAGCGCTTCGAAATAAACTTTCCTCGTCACGCCAGTCCAAATTCCTCCGAATCGTGGCACCGCACATGGCACATAAAGTCACTAACAAAGTGAACATAATAATGCGGCTCCGCAATTCATTACGCCGCCAAGCTCTCGCCAAAGCGCCTGCGCCGAGGCCGAGCAATAAGCAAAAACCAACGCTGGGAATATACAAAACACGCTCGGCGACTACGAAGCCGACGTAGAAGAGAATATTAGTGGCTGGCACGAACGGGAGCACCATAAATGCCGTGAACAACAGCATTGCAGTTCGAGGGCTGCGGCACGTGTGTTTGTGTTGACTCGGCGACCTCGCCTTGCCGAGCCCCATCGGGCACACGCACGAGTTGTGCATCATAACATTATTGTTATTGACTGTCCGGCATATGTTCGTGTGCTCCTCCGTGAGGGAATGCTTACAGCCGTTGCAAGGACACAGAGATCTTTTCGAAGAAGCGTTTTCCTTTTGGGGCATCTTTCTTTCGCTGCAGTATTGTCTCCTGCTAAAGTGCTTGCAATTGTTGTTCCATTTCTGTTTGTTCTTTTGTTTTCTGTAAAGCCTCTCCTTCTTGTCTCGCTGCCTCTTTATCTCGCTCGTGAGAACTTTCCATGAAACTTTCGATATCGCCGCGTAGAAAATAAGGGAGGAAACATTTCTAGCGTCGAATATTGATGTTATTTTTGGGATTGCATCCATTGACCAATCGAAACTTAGTTGAAAAGGATATAAAAGGAGGAAAAAATTAAAAACTGGAAGGTAAGTGAAGGTATAAAATCTGGTAAAAAGGGAGAGGTCGCGGGCGGCGGGGTTGTCGGCGGCCGCAAACCCCGAGGGAGCTCCGGCGATTCGCAGTCGCCAGTAGAGGAGTGTGAGCCCACCTGTGCCGAGGGCGCAAATGCTCCGCCACCGATACTGCAACAAAAAGAATCATATTAACTTCTCCATTTCAGAGAAAATTTCTTCCAAATACCACTTAAACAGAATTCTAAATAAACTTTTATTATAATATTTTCAACATAAAATTATCATAATAATATTCAAATAAAACGTATGGATTAACTTTATAGAACAACAACATAAATCGTTTTTAGCAGTATAATTATTAGCATAAAATTGAAATTATTTTAATTATAGATGTAACAATAGAAGTTTATAGTACCTAAACTATAAGCAATTACTTATCAGTTCAAAATCTCGCTACAATTAAAATATAAATTGACAAGTGAAAGTGAAGACAAATGAGAGAAGCCCCGACATTATTATTACAAATCAGACTTTCTCATAAACGGTTGAACTGTTTTACATAATTGTGCCGAGTTCCTCAATTAGGTCAGCTTTCAAATAAAGAAACCACATCGAAATCGCTCTTTGTTTAGGAGTTACGACGCCACACAGACACACACCCACAAACCACCCACAAACACGAGAAACTTATAATCTTCTTCTTTTTTCTGGCGTTAGTAAATTTATTATCATAATAATATTCAATTTACATATTAATAATTTTAAAATTACAATAAAGTCCGTTATCAGCAGTAAAATTAACAAAATATTGTTAAAATAATAATTGAATTCTAAACTAAATATAAATTCACAACTAAAAAGTATTCAACGTAATATATAATATAAAAAGTAGCAAATTATTGTATCGTTAATATTGTCGAAAAGACAAACGATGTATCGAATCCATAAATGTTCTCCTTTGTCTGGCAGTGTGTTGCTGTAAGAGGGCTATAAGGAACATCCAAGATTTGAATGGATGAGTAATAGCCTCGCCGTTGTTTCGCGGAGATCCCCCAAGCCCCAATAACTTGCTCACTTTGTTTCGATTTACTAGGGAACGAACATTTAAAATTCTAATAAAGAACACCTGAATAAGGATGAATATTTTTATATCATGCTAAAGTTTCGCCGCTTATAATACACACGGTGGAAGTCGGAACAAAAGATTTGTATATACTTATACGAGTAAAATGAAAGAGTCTATACTTATACCGTTTTACAAAAAAGAGGTGTATTATAATTTATTATTAATATGTCTGTGTAAATATCTGTGGCATCGTTGCTACCAATTGATGGTCGTGACGGTCTTTAGATTAAATTTATGAAAATCTATTCATACATTCGTGAGATATGTTTATTTATAATTAACATATCGAAGGGTTTTTAAATTGTGTTAAATTTCACGTGTATAGGGACTAATTCGTTCATTTTTCTTATAATATCTTGCCAATTTCACGCAGCGTTAGCCGATTCCTGAATATCATAAAGCAAAACTTTAGTGTAACATCTCGATAAAATTGATTTACGTGAACGGGAGTAAATCGTTGAGAAACGTCATTTTAAATACCGCGTGAAATTGGCTCTTCGGGACACTATTAATTTCAAATGCCCGGCATTCTAATCTATTTGGGGTATTATGAAACTTTTCGCTTATTTACTGCGTAGGGTTGCTATCGACACGAACAAAAGTACCAAATGTCGGCTTGTTAGGAGGAAAAGATTTATGAAGGTGTGTCGACCCTGGGGGTACTGTGTGTAGGTTTGGAAATAGACTTAAATTTATTTGAGGTGTGAGCTTTGAGATTCTATTTTATGCGCTAATTTAAATATTGTATATTAGGTGAAAGAGATATATTGTTATGGGTATTGTGATTTAAGATTTACATTAGGGTTAATCGATTAATTATTTGATCAATTGATCGAAATTCGACCACAATTCAAGAATAAGTCAGGTATTTATGTCTATTTATGGTGTGTGTCATCCAAGCAATAGGTCGCGTAATGTTTATTTTAAATAAGTGTAAAAAAAAGTGAAGTCCCCTAGTGAGGTATGGGGCAAATGCATTTCACATCTGTTTTTTTATCTCCACCGAGTATCGAACCCAGGACCTCTCGATTGTAACGCTTACGCGCTTACCACTAGATCAAGGAGGCGGTCATTTTAATTAATTTAATGTATTTCTAATACATTTTATATATAAAAAATAGCTTTACGCACTTTTTCTTCATATAAACTTTAACTGTAGCAAATTTCAAAGGGTTACGAAGTTTTTACTTCACGTGTTATCGATTATTTGAATGATACGATTCAGTTCAAAATCTATCTTTTGTAAATAAAAGAGATCCCGACTGAGTTTGTTGCTGTTCTAAGGTTCTTGTATTTAGATTTAAGTGACATTCATAGATCATGTATGTTATTCTGTATGAATATATTTTTGACTGCTTATACCTAGCTACATACGAAGTATGTCTGTTGGATACCTGCGTCTAAAACTTACAAAAATATTTTATTATTGTTATTTATTCAGTCCACCGATGATAACTTACACGCTAACAAATAATAAGTAAAAGTATACCAATTTAAAAGAAAACCATAGGTTTAAAAAAACCGAATTAAAATTAACAGTAGGTGGTTGTCATTCGTAACTAAGTATCTGCTTTTAATAAAATTAATGAACTGAAACTTTACAAAAACTATTACGTACGTTTACGTTTATCATATTACGTAAGAGTTTTTCCATCTCACAAAGCAATTCTTTTAAGATAAAATATTCAGTTCACAGTACGTGCGAGGGAGTGCCTTAACATAAGCTGCACTACATTTTCTTAAATATTTGATGATGACGTGCTATTCTCGCTTGGGGAATGCACTTTAAATTGCACAAACGACACGATTATTAGACATACAAAACTATAGAGACTCCCTCTACGCCATACGACACCCTCACACTACCACCTCTACTGACTAAATGCTAAGAATTTTCTGTCTTTCACCTTACATATTGTACTTACTACTATATTATAAATCTATACTGATTAATAAAGAGAAAAATATTATTGTTTGTAAAGATTTAAAAATACTACCACTTCCGATACATAAATAATCATTTACATCAAAAATTTAAAATATATTTTTAGCTCCCATGGCTAAGAGAGTTTGCGTGACTGTGTGTCTGTCTGTAGCATCGTAACGAACCTATTATGATGCTGCGGGGCATTTTTAAAGCTATTAATTAATTATTTTATTATATTATAGATTTTAAATTCAATTCTCATAAACATGAAAAAACTATTGAACCAATTCCGATACATAGAGTCCGATTCATTAAAAATTTAAATTATATTTAATTGAAAAATAATTCAACTTGTGTTTTCTATTGTTAACTGAGTTTTATTTATACTGTTAATATTTGAGAACTTGCTTGTATATAAAACAACATCACTATGTGTGTGTGTGTTTTGTATATTCATGCTGTAAGTATTATATAATTTGTACCTGACTGCGGTGAAACCCATGAGGAGGGTCATTTGTTTGATGTATGATATTGTTCGCCAGTAACCATTCAAAAACTTAGCCGATTTTGATAAATGATACGTTCTATTCAGTTCAAATATATTATTGAAGAACAGAAATTTTTTTCGCTAGACAATTTAACTAGTTATAAGTTAAAAAAATAATAACATTTAATATTTTGAAAAAGCAATTACAACAAATCTTATATATTTTATAATATAAGATAACAATTATAATTTATTAAAAGACCAACATCTAGTTAGAAATGAATAGGTATATAGGTCAAAACTAAGAATTAGGTCAATCATCTAACCCAGCTTATGGTTCAAGAAACGTTTCTCAGTTATGGATTATAATATTATCTATTCTGCAACCAACGAAAATATCATATTTAAGAGATAAATCATTATACGAACCAAAACTTAAATAAAAATTGAAAATAATACCATAATATTGTAAAGAATAGGTTAATCGGTGTATAAATTTTGGTAAATCAATTAAATTCGAAACACCCTAATTCTACATGAAAAAGATTAAATTTTAAATTTAATTAGCAAAAATAATAAAAGTGGTGGTGGTGGTAGTGGTATCATAAAAGTGGTAACTACGGATTAATATAATACCAGTTACCAATCGTAGGCCATTTGTATCTACTTTTAATAAAAAATGTACGAAATAACTAATATCTAAATACCTTTAAGCTGACCCAATTTCCACCTGAAAAGGCGAAATATAGCTAGTAAAACTCATAAATCGAACAGAGAATTTCTTTATAATACTTAATACTTTTTCTATTTTTTTAAAATGACTATTAGGTTTTTTAAATTCAATGGAAAAGTCAATTGAAATAAATGCTATTTCGACTATTTGTTGTCAATTATTCAGATCTTAAAATAAACTATTACTGATAGCTGATCTAGCAAACTTCTTACTTAGGAGTCTATAAATTTTGTGGTATCTTTTACACAGCTTTCAAGCCCCGACGCAGAGACGTATCTTAAGTTGTACTGTGTGTTAGTATCAATTGTCAAGATTAATTTTCTCGTCACAAACACTCTTTTTAATTGTTATGATTGGTTACTAACAAAGGTAAATATTTAAAGTTAATAGACATGTATAATGAAAGCCAAAGAAAATGTTTCTGTTACACAGTACTTTAATTATTATTATTAATTTTTAACTTTATTTAATAGTAACGCAGGTTGTGGTTACAAATACACTTTAAAAATATAAGATAAGAAAGTTATAGAACATATTTAACGAAATAACAACCTAACTTCAAAGAGAACCTTAGCCAAATTATAAAATCACCGCACGTCGAGAGGCCCATTAATTTTAGTACACTCTTAACTGTGTCACAACAAAAATGTCACCAACAGGAAACAGTTTTAATTTTGTCTACTTTATTATGATTTTAATAAGATTTATCATCGTTAAGATATTATCTACGTTGGCTTCGATTCATTAATTTGCTAATCTAGTGTGTTGTTCAACAACCACAATAAGATCAAATATATTTGGAGACTGACGAAGAGTGATTGGTTCTAAGTTAACAACTGAAGACCTTACTGTGCATATTTAGTTTTTAGTCGCACCCAAGCTACAATACCAAGTCTGTATGTGCTAACTCAGGCAATTCTTAATTTTATAATCACCGCAAATCGCGGATTCGTTGTAATTTAACAGCATATCTCCCAGAGAGCGGAGAACCGTTGCCCACACTCTCTATAGCCATTTCATTTAGCATTTTAAGGGTCCGTTCAGACAGACCGGATCGGAGAGCATCGGCGCGCATTTTTCTTTTCACACAGACCGGACACAATCGGAGCCGAACGGCTGCGTGAACGAGAAATAGTACGCGATCGGAGCCGGTCGGCTCCTCTTATTATATATTTTACGATACTCACGTAAATACATACTTGTTTAATTAGTTTTAAACCATCCCCTGACCCATGAAACGTACAATTAGTTTACACTTATAAACAATGACCTTTGTGGCTTTCAGAGGTCAAACTAGAGAAATACAGTAGATACAGAAACGATGGAGGGATTCCGGTTGAATTTTCCAAGGCCTCGTCGATTTTTATCTTGAACTTATAATGAAAACAAAGAAAGAAAATAAAGTTGGGAAAATACTTAACGTATACTGAAAGAAGAACAAAGTGACGATTTAAGCACCCTTCATTATGATTGCATATAAATAAGAATAAATGAATAAATAAAGAAGAATCGATTTTCATAAAGAATAGCTGAGATTAATCTCTATCACGTCAACTGTGAAACAAAAAAACCTCATCAAAATTTGTGCAATCCTTCCGCAGCTACGATGTCAAAATTAAAACACCTCACTTTTTCAGCTAATAAAATAGGAGGCTCACTAAGTGCCAGTGGACCACGAGTGCGCTTTCGGCCTTTTAAGAGAGATACGCTTTTTTCTGGAAGGTCCCCAAGTCATTAAGGTTTGGTAATATCTCATAAGGAAGTTGCTTCCACAATGTTGTGGTGCAGGAAATACCTTAAAAACGCGCAGTTGTGGAATCTCCTATGATTTGCTGTCTTGCGGTACAAAAGCCGATTTAAATTAAGCCTTTGAATACGTCCCCAAAAGTGTTATTGCCCTGAGAATTTGCGGATTGAGGGGATTACCTTTGTTTGCCCTTTGCTCTACAAAGCGAGCATTCTATTGATGAGCTCTGTCACAGTAAATACTCGGGTTACCTTTATTTGCAGCATTTACTCTCATTCCAAGGGCTAACCTTAAGGCGCGGAATACTCTAGGGACTATGCTAAGAGAATTTTTTAGAAGGTAAACAAGTTCGATCCCATGATATATACTAGTTCACTTTTGATATATAACTAAGTTCTCGTAACTCCGAAGTAAAGGAGCATGGGGAAAATAAATTTATCTGTATCTATTACACTAATAATTTCCTTTATTTGTCTCGATCAGCCTTCTTTGCTTACTCAATCAAAACATATTTTATTCGTTCCCCCGGGATTCAATGTGTGGTACACCTTATATTTACTTAATGTATTACTTAGAAGCAAAAATGTGTTGCTGAAAAACAGATTTATATACCTAACAACTAATTAAAAACAAAATTATGTATTAATGTATTATTATTATTTTATTGCATATTACAATCCACAAAATACAATAACTACACAACAATTCATACCACGTTTTAGCGAATAACCATCAAAATTGAAATGTTAGTTGTCATGACTTGCGACGTGACAACTGACATTTCAAGACACCGGCTACACAGTAAAAAAAAAATATTTACGTTTATTTAACTTGCACTACGAGATCCATTCTATGGATTAGTTGTATTACAATTCAAACTTGGGATACAAATTCCATTAGTATGATTAGAAAGACAGAGACCGCCACGGTGGAGCACGATGTACTGCCATTGTCTTACGATAGACCATATTTCTCACACAATAGCTACATTCAGTAGCTCTAATACAAGTCTAGTAAAGTATTTTTCGATAGCGTCTGCGTTAAGTATTTGTATGGACAATCTTACAGCGCCTATAGTGGTTATACGCAAGCTTACTAGGCCACTAGGAAATTGACACCTTTTCAATAATAAAACTTTGATAATAATTTCATGGTTGTACAGAATGCTGTCAGTACAATGCCGAACTCGATACATTAAGGACGCTGCTCTTTTTCACTTGATGGCGTGAAAGCCATCAATTTGGTCCTCTACAAACATCCTTGACGCACTTTAATGCCTCGACAAGCCCAACAGCAACCATATATTGTTATAATATATCCTTAAAATCAATACGCCGCTGTAGCAGTAACAATATACAATGATTAGCTTGATTCAGTCTATAATATGTACTATTATCCATTGGTCTTAACAGATTACAGATATATTGAATAATTGACTTCCTCTCTCCACAGACTGAATATCAACCACTACAAGTGAAATTGAAGATGAAACCTCCGACATAATTATTACAAATAATAATATCTCAAACAGGTAAGCATATTATCTTCATAAATGACATCCATCTCAATCACTTCAGCTTTCAAATAAAAAATATACCTCAAAACTTAACTTTAGTAAAAGTGAAGGAACATAAATTAAATTAGTACGTGTTTAAAGTATTCATAAAAATCCTTGATAAATTAAAATCGTAGTGAAAGTTTCGTGTTTAAGAATCATTAACATGTAATTTCAAACTAATCTTGATGTTAAAAATGTAGTATACAGTTCTATAGTAATCTTTAATTCATTCTGTTAAAATAGAAAAAATAACATGATTACAAGAATAATCGACTTTCAAAAGCAAATGGATTCTCCATTTGGTTTGGTTTTGATGATGATGTCACATTAATACGATGTGTATATATTATGATTTTATATATACTTTTGTTACGCAATTAAAAAGCCTATTGTGAACCAATTGAAAGATTCTTTTTTATCAAAAATGTTTAAGCTCTTTTTGAAAAAATCAACAAAACTTAAATTTGAATACCATATGGGTGATTGTGAAACAATTTGGATTGATTATTTTTTGTTTGATAGGTCACTTTATATAGTTTTTATCAAAGCTGATTTGAATAATGGATATTTTTTTAAAAAATTAAAAAAAAATCATTTGTCAAAAATATAACTCTTTCTTTAAACTTGTCAGTCTTTTTTATTAAGGAACTACTTATCTGGTAAGGTTAAGTTAAGCAATAATTTTAAAATTTAAATTCGAGTTTCGTGTGACACGATCGCAAAGTTATCACAATACATAATAACGAGCTTTTTATAAAAACTTTTGAGCTGCCTCGCATTGTTATTTACCCTTATTAACCAGTTAAAATGTTTATTTTACTAAACAAATATTGCTTAGAATGAGAAAAAAATTGTATTGCTGTTTGTAATTGATAAATTAGTGATTTATAAAAAAATCACTGATGTAAAAGACGACTTTTCGCTTCTTTACTTAAGTCTTTTAATTAGAAATAAAATGCAAAGATACAAATGTTGCTCTTTATAATATTATTCAAGAAATACTTTGACCTACGGACGTCCTGAAATGTGTAGTAGGCACGTATCGAAACGTAAGCAAATTGTATTTGAGCCCAAAAACCTCTTTATTTGAAAGTAGCGTTGCGTTCCTATACAATTACGCAAAGACAAATGTCGCGTACAATTTGAAACATAAATCTTGGAACGTGTGCATCGACGTCGTAAATATTTGAACAAACATTTAACTCAAGAAAGTGATAGCTTCGGAAAGTTTCCACGAAACGGCAATCAATTCCTCTATCCAAACAAAATTACATTCGAACGGAAACGTCTTTAAAAATTCACTGCATGGTCGAGTACGCAAATAAAGATTGTACATAATATATTGTCCTTACTTTAGAAGAACTCTAGTCCGTGACGTCACGTCCTCTGCGTAGAATTAGAACTTCTTGACGAATTAGTCATTTAGATACGTCCTTCAGGAATGAACAGTGGGACGAGAGATAGAAACCAACCAATTTTTATAAATTCCCTATTATTATAAAAAATGTGTTGTGAAAAAAAATGAATGACTGTTATTCCTTTGATGCATGAAGATGATTTGTTGAAAAGACGTACTCCATCACGGGAGTACGTCCAGCGTTAGCGTTCAATATTTGTTTACATTGAACGCCTTTTTGTGGGTATGTATTAAGTGGCTCTCACTATATAGTCTAAATTTAATCAAATAAAAATATGAGTTTTTATTTAATGGAACTTCAGTTAGATGTGACGCAAAGTAATAAAGTGGATATGCAACAACAAAAGCTGTCAAAGATATACATGATCTAGGAATCAAAATGGCGTAAGACTAAATTCAATGAAGGTGTTTTATGACATGTGGAACTTTAAAGGAGACTGCACTAGTCATGTACCGTATTTGAACAATTCACACTGAAATACGAGGTCATTGTCGGTGGCACAGACAGCTGGAGGGACGAGGAGTGAGAGGGAGGGTCAATAGGCGGGGCCAGAGTATAGTGACGAGAACAGAGAAGCTATTACCACTCGTGAGAGTGAAATAGTACGTCTGTCGAGTCCTCCTTAAGTAATTGATTTCATCTATTCTTTTCTACGAGGAATAGTTTGAAATATCGATATTTTAATTCTCACCAATAGACAATTTTTCTATATTATTTCTATATTTTTCTTTATATGACCACACAATTATTCCTATGACATTCTGACGTGATCGAGATGGATCTTAGCTACAATTTATAAACATCTGTTCATCCATTTATGACATATATTTCTTATTTGTAATACCTAATAATAAGTTCAAAAAGAGATATGTGCCTCATACAAATGGAATATGCAACCTCCTTTCTTAATAGTTGGTTGAAAATACTAGTTTCTGCGGCAAGAAACTTGTGCAACAAGACGCTATTTTCTTATCTCAATCGTTTCGCGACATGCAGCACTAAGATTGCGGGACAATTGAAATGCATTATTTCTTCGTTTCCAGTATTTATTTCTACGACAGTAAGTTTGTAAGCCACATAATTTCCTAACCTAACCACCGATAAAAGAGGGGTGCTATAAGTCTAATGTGTCTGTGGTGTCGGAACTTCGAAACGTGTGGACTGATTTCGATGCGGTTATATCTTTGAAAGCTGACTTGATCAAGATCTGTTTATCCACTCGTGTGATGTTCATATTTGTGATCAACGTGTTGGGAGTTTTTTTAAATTATCGTCAATTTCATAATGAATCTCTCGGTACAATAATCCGAAGTTAACATTACTTTACAGTAAGGAAGGCACGAAGAAAAAAAAACTATTTTATTGTTGGACAGATTACGTCCAAAGAAAAAGCCTTATGTAAGTAATGACTTATGTTCCGCAGTTCCTCTCGCGTTAATTTCGTCGAAACGTGATGTTATACAGGTGGTAGCTTTCCTCGATAAACTGACTATCCAACACAATTTTTCATTTCGAACCAGTAGCACAATTAAACAAACTTTTAATATTGGTATATATAAAGACAATCAATTTTCCACCAATAGGTCCATGCTGCGGTTTCAGCGTTTACGTGTAAAAACAATAATTGAATGGAAATTATTTATCTCCGTATCCATTGGAATATTATGTTAATTTAATACCTCGCACGAGTTAAAATTAAATTATTTGTATGACACAATTATTGTTCTTTTGGTTATTAATGTGACCAACCGCTGCTGTGTCATTTACCTATTTTAAATATCATTAATTAATATACCTATTTAATGAGTCATAGTTGCAGCTCAGTGTGAAAGCTACGTTAGACCTAATTAGTGTGTGTAATTAGTGGGTGGGGTTTTTAATTAAACAGAAGGAAACTTGGAAAGAAAATTGGTTTAAAAATAGGGGTGTGTCTAAATATCTGCACCGTGTCAAATCCTGGACAGCGGTTTCATCGTAATAAATATATCATAGTAATCGTAACAATAAAAAGCCTCATTGAACTGATTTTGATAACAATTTGCTACATTTAGGCGTGAATTAGGCATTTTAACAGACATGCAGATATATAGAGAATTTTCGCATAGTTCTAGTAGGAATGTCGGAATTAGATAAAATAATAGACATGAGTGCTAACACAATTTCCAATAAATTTTCGTTTCGCGTCGACGACGAAATTTTTCAGAGTGACTCTTAAAAATACTTAAAATAGATGGAAAATGCAGCGCATTTTCCGTTCAAGACTGCTGAGATCGGTGACTTCTTTAAACTGGAATAAACGATTTTCTCAACGTCCACAAAGTAATCAATTTTGATTGACAAGCCACAATTTTATATAGAGAAAACATTATTTTAACTCGAACTATTGAAATGCATAATACTTAATTAGTATATAACTTAATTATTATATCTAACAGACAGACTGACCTGACTGATCGTTTAGTTCGGATGGCGGGCAGGCGGAGGTGCCTTTGTCAGCAGTGGACTATTTTAGCTGGGATGATGATAATATTACATTTATCTTTTTCTATATGGTAAAAATCTACGTTTATTTGTTTCGTTTATTACTTTTTAGCGGACTTTTAAGTCTATTTATTATAATTATATTTTATTTATTGAAAGTAAAATTTAAATTTTTCACATGTGATACATCTGAGGGAAACATCTGTAAATCATCTTCAAAATACTTAGTGTATAAAGTAATGAATAAAACCGAGAAAATCATTCTACAAATAAAATATTTGTAGTAATGTGCCTTAGGGTTAAAAAAATTATGATTCGCCAACTATCAAACAAAAAAAAAGAACCAATTAAAAAGAAGCAATTCACAGTTGGTTTCGCTAAAAAGAAACTCCAGATGTAAAACCTCCTTTTAGAAGTTGGTTAAAAATGGAGACATACGCACAATGAATTATAATTAACGCCATTTAATCTTCCAATATAGTCAACATGGAAAAAGTTGAACAAATCAACTCCAAGAAGCTATTCAATAAGTAATAAGATTTCTGAACGACCCATATTTCAAGCTGTGACAATCCGAATCTGGCAGCGAATTATATATATTTCTATCTTTTAATAATATGTGAATAAAAGGGGTTTATAGATTCGATACAATTGAGTAGTATTTAAAACATAGTTTTACAAAACTAATATTTAATATAATGTAATTAGTCATTTGGTAGTTTAACTGAAATGATTTCCGGCAGTTTCAATTAGTGATTTTTAAATTTTGATGCGCTCTTTCCGAATTTTAACTTTGCCACTTGACGTCACTCATACCGCCATATTGGAAAAATAGTATTAATATGTCAATCATTATCTTACTATAATCTAACTCATTTTATAAGAAAAAACATTTATAGTTAGTAAAATTAAGTTAGAACATAATATTATAATCAAATTAAGAACCTCTTCTTTTTATTTCGTTTGAAAAGTGATAACAAGACAGAAGAGCGAACGTTACAAATCATTTGACACATTGTATCAAGTTACGTTTAAAAATAACTTGGCAAACGTTTCAATTTGTGAGCGTTATTAGATTATGTTAATCGAACATATTACGCCTGTATCTTTGCGATTAAAAATAGTTTTAAGCAAGTTTTTGGCATAAAATATGTCGGCGTTCTATGTTCCGTGAATATATCTCAAACTGACGATTGTGTCACGCAGGAAAGCCCCGGGAAAAGAAATGGAGATTACACAGATGTTTGAGAGAACTACGAATACTATCTTAGAACCGTATCCAGGTGTTGAAAAGGCTGAACTTCCGCCCTCGAGGTATACCTGCTTTTATTCACAAGTTTGTTCGACATCGTTTCCATCGATTTTAGATTAAGGAGCTCGGGACGCCTATAGAAACGTTCTATAATAAATTCCCTTTATTTAGGCGGAGGCAGTGATTTAGCATCGAATAATTGGAAAGTAGGAAATTTTAGAACAACACGCCCTTTTAATTTAATTACCGGTAATATACAGCGTCTTCAGTAAAAGTTCTTCGTATAAATCTGGTACAATTTTTTTTAATTATCTTTGTGTGCGGCTGGGACTGTTAAGTTTATATTTTACTGACCCGGCAAATGTTGTTTTGCCATATTAATTTTTGGGGTGGACTACCCTTATCACTTAGGGGTATGAAAAATAGATAGTAGCCGATTCTCAGACCTACTGAATATGCATATAAAATTTGGTAAAAAGCAGTAAAGCTGTTTCGGAGGAGTAAGGTAACTAATATTGCAACAAATGAAACTAAACAACATTTTTAACATTTGTATACACCTATCTGTAAATGCGTCACGCAATTACTACGAAATTCTTAGATAAGTGCGAAAGCCGACTTAAATAAATAAACACAAACGTAAGCTTATTGCTAAAGCTTTTCTAAAGTTGTTGATAATTTGAATGACACTAGCGCTTCGGAATGTCTTGATCTAGTGGTTAAATGTTTATATTTGGGTGTCCTTCTCCGAGCAGTGCGTTCTTGAGCAGCATGTAAACTAAGATTGTAGTAACGTTTGTAAACGATTACATATGTGATTGTATATGAAAAAAATATCCTTGACTTTTGAATAATTTTTGAATTTATTTGAATAATAAAAGTATAATATTCTATATCAATTATGCCTTTACTGAAACAGAGATAGAAATTTAACAATTATAGTAATATAATAAAAACACTCCCTTTTATTCAATTATCGTAAAGCGATTTGAGAAGGGCAAAGATAAAAAAACAAATTATTTTAAAATAAGAAATTTCGGATCCCCCCGAACACTAAAGAATTCTCTTTCTAAGCACATTTTCAATTACTCAGCATAATAGATTAAAGAATCATTGTCTTTTATGTTCTACTCGTGTTTGTTCAGAAATACTCTTTAATAAACGATTTTGATTGACTTATTATACTACGAAATCAATTATGTTTATAATTAATAAACAATTCCGCGAGTTGACTTCATAATAACACACCGATATTCCGATTTGTATATTTTTACATTCAATTTAGTAGCATTACATTACAGCGAGCCAATTAAAGTAGATTAATATATAGAAGTGTAATAAAACAATTTCAAAAACCTCTCGACATAATGATGACAAATAATGGATTTTTTTTCCATAAATAGTTGCTAAGATCTATCAAATTTACGTCAGCTTTATAAACAAAAAAGTATCAAAATTTGTCCATTCATATAGAAAGTATGACGCCACAGTAAGGCACACATACCCACAGACACGTCACACTTATAACGCTTCTCTTTTGTCATCGGAGATTAAAAATCTAAGCTATTCTTTCTTTAGTAGAAGCTAACCGCTAAGCGGTATCATACAGTTTTTTATATGATACGAACCAGACCCAGATCACTGGCGAATAATATTTAGTCCCCATATACTTATGGCGACTATATTTTATTATGAAAAACATATAAATAAACCTTAACAATATGTAGTACTTATAACCGTATGTAATATATACAGACTGGATGTATTGATAAACAAAACGGTATTACAAATTTGAGCAATATTTTTAACATTATACGGAAACTCGTTTTGTTTTACAACTTCATAAATTATGTTTAATCTGGACGCAGTAAACGCCGCTTTTGTTCAATATTTTTTTTATATTCACCGACTTTCAAACTAGCTATTCATTTTTAATTCACATCAGTGGCCTCGTGTACAATCCAGTTCGCCCGTGAAGTACCCTCTCTTGTACATATTTGATGGAGCGCAGTGCATCCAATTAATTGAATTGCCCAAATATTATACAAGGACTAAAAAAGTTTCTCGAAAGCCACATTCAACAATACCTATTCCAAATTTTATTATGACTGAACAAAGCGTACTTGTAACATATAACTTTAAAAAAAGAGCTTTTCAATTCGGATGTATTTTTTTACATTTGTTACGCGTTTGTAAATTACGATTTTTATTATTCTGTTTGTTGTTTCATGTCTTCCTTCAAAGGTTCCATATAATAATTTTATTGAAATAGATCAAACACTTTTTGTTTAATTTAACAACTAAAAATATGTATAAGAAATATATGTATGATGTATGTGTGTATTATAGTATATTATACTACAGAAAGAAATTATATAGTACACATTGCTCTGAACCCTCACGCCATTGAAGATTGTACGTAATGACAAAGGAACACACAAATTAACAAGTTCAAAGGTTTCGTGCGCTAACACAGCACTGTTGATTAGGGATATTACGTTTAAGGTATAATAGCCGCCTTGGCTAAGTGGTTTACATCTGCGTGTGGTGCCGGGGATCCTGGGTTCGAATACCGAGGGGACAAATAAATATTTTGGTTAGGTAGGCACCGGAAGCTGATCACCTACTTTCCTGTTAAGGAAATGATCAGTGAAACAGACGAAGAAATATGTAATAGGGGTTACAACATTTTACTGTTACATACCACATAGCCATTTGTGCCAATAGTGAAAAATCTAGATCTCCCAAGACACGCATCATCAGCCATGGACGAATTTTGAATGTCCTAAACACTATTAACTAAAAAAGGCTGGACAAGCACAAAAACTTCGATTAGAGTCTTAATGGAGCATAAATTTTGTAAATCATTTAAAGGGCCAATGTATACGCTTTTATAATAAACTCACAAGTGATATGCTTAAACTGTCAATAAATAAACTTAAAAACACAAGTAAAAGAAAACTTTTTAAAAGAAGCTTACGGATTACTTAGATGATAAAAAGCTTAAGAATGAACTTGCCTGAACTCTGTCTTAATAAATCAAATATTACAATTTTTAGATAATTATTTTTAAAAACTACATCATATTAAGAAACAAAAAATTGACAATTCAAAATGTACAAATATGATTTCACTAAACAAAGATATTTTGACTTTGAGTTTGACGGAATCCACCCTTTTTTGATCCACCAGAATTTGAACCGAGGACCAATACTACGCACTATATAAAATAAAGCGTGTTCAACCGACATATGGAAGTGGCTTTTAATCCTTGGTACCTAGGTTTAAAAGCCATCATATCTCGGTAGATTAATAAGGTTTATGTAAAGAAACGCTCGAAGCTGAAGGGCTTAATAAAGCGTGCTCCTTTCAGTTCGATGGTTTCATAACAAGCTTAATATAAACACTCGGCACCGCATTTACCTCCTCAAGTATGGAAATGGATTTTTGAATAATTAAAATGTTGGCGTTAAATAAAAGTACCTGCTTACACCACCCGTATTTCGGATGATACAATGTTATACATTTACTAGATTCTTTAATAGTCCCGCGACGTCACATAGCCTATATCCTTCCTCGACAAATGGACTATCCAACACAAAAACAGTTTTTCCATTCGAACATGATTGGAAATTAGCAAGTTCAACCAACCCAACTCTTTAGTTTTTCTTTTCAGCTTTTTTTGTTAGACGAAAGCTCTTTAAAATATTGCTGTATCAAAATGATAAACTTCTGTTTATCATTTATGTGTAGCAATAAAGAAGATAGAGATAATGATATCATAGTGACCGTTTCTCCTTTTTTCTGTCCGGCAGATACCCGAAAAGTACACTCTTAAAAGCCGAGGAGACCAGCTAATCCTTAAAGTTCATTTACAAAGTGTAAAAATAATATTTACAATGTGCATCTCCAAGGACTGCGATCTCCGAGCATCGAGGATAATCTCAAGCCGGTTTACTTTCTAATTTATCAAAAAACAAAAGAAAATATGGGTTTTTTTAATGGTAAGATTTAATTCTTGAAAATTTGGTATTAGCATAATAATCCAATAATTTAACAATAGGTATATTATTTTTAATCCAACTTTATTTTTCCTTTGTTCAAACAGTTTTTTTTTTAAATTTTGAGTTCTGGCAGTATAAAGATGAACAATTAGATTTAAAAACATATACTTGTCGTGAAATGGTTAATATTAAACGCCTGCAACAGTTAAAACTCTCAGGCAAATTCGAAAGTATTTAAAAGTTGTGTAAATAGGTCGACAACATAACCGCGACGCAGGTTGAGGAATATTAAAGACTCGAAAGTGCTATAAATCTCATTCCGCCCCTTGTATTGACAACATACAACTGGCACACAGCTCCCCTGCCTTTACTTTTCAATTCACTTCTTGCTCTGAAAGTTATCTTCAACTATGTTTCCATTGTTTCTTTACCTTGACAAATATTTTTAACTCTTGACAAAAAATGGGTATTAGGCATAAGTTTAACATGTCTGTTTGTTTGTGGCATCGTTGCTTCTAATGAAATGGACTAAGCATCTCCGGAATAGAACAATTTTGATGCGTTTTTTTGAAATCTGACGTGATAAAGATGTATTTAGCTACAATTTATGAAGATTTGTTCATCCATTAATGAGATATTCTTATATGTAATTAATATAATATGTCAGAGGATTTCTAAATTGTGTTCAATCTCACTTGTTCTCAGAAGATTCAAGCAAGTCTAAAGTCTATAAACTTTTCTAACCATAAAAAGCTAAAGAATCTGTTGAAATTTTTAGTAGATACATACAAGTTTTCAATCACAGCTTAACTGTACGCACGAATTTTTAAATATAGCCTATGTTAGGGAGAGATTCTAGCTTCTTTTCACTTGTTCTTGTTTTACGTACATTGATTTTAAAATCGGCTCCTCAACAAACAAACAGTTTTATATCTTTATTATATTTTCATAGATTTATTATTATAGATACATAAAACAGTCTCTTGGGGGTTTTCATGAGATATATACCAGGTAATAAAGTAATAAAAATAATTATGATTTGTTGTAAAGTTTAAAAGCTTCTAACTTTATTGACTCTTCGCACGATGCAGCTTTTCATCGGAAACTAGGTCAAAACTGACACAGGACATGGGGTTACTGAATTACTTTAAAACTAGTGTCCTCATAGTTTATATCATATGCGCAGATTTTTTTTCTGAAACTGTTTTCACGAAATAAAACTGACTAAAGACACCATTCATATGCGTATGCATACACGCGTATGCGATGAATGAGTCGTTCCTTTGATTTCCGTGAATACGCGTCAAAGAGATGCAACCCCGAACTGTGAAATGAAACTTGATTTTTAAATGAAACAAAAATGTCTCTTTGAAAACTCGCACGAGATCGAGGAAGAACGTTTATTAACGGCTGTGTTTCTGCTCTGCTCGTTTCCGCTCTTTTGTGATTGCTCGCGCTGTCGCCTTGTCAATGGGAACCTGTACGACGTACGTGGACGAACGACTGTTCATAGTATTAGCGCCTAGCGGAACTTTGTTAATAGCTGATGAAAAAAGGAGCGTTACAAGTTCTTTATTTAATTAGTATTAAGTTACTGTAAAAATATAAAATGAATATAAATAAAAGTTTGAAAATTTGTCATAATCTGTATTCCTGTGAGTCTGTGGGTTTTGTGTGTGGCATCGTGGCTCGGGGTTGTTTTAACTGAGTTCAAAAAAGGAGGTTTTCAATTCGACTGTATTTTTTAAATATGGTTATATAAATGAGAATCCTGTGGCGTTTCTTGGCTGTTCTGTTCAGATTTGGGAGTGTTCTTGAACAGCCTGCAATCTTAGATTTAAGTGACATTTATAAGCAAATATGGGATTATATACGAAGAAATTTAGTAAAATTTTAATAAAGAATTGAATGAAAGGTAACAAAGAATGTCTTAAATGAAACTAATTTAAATCAAATATTTCTATAAAATTTTGATTATCATAATCACAATAGTGACTTTACATACATATATCTAAACATCTGTTTAGACTCGTGATTAACCTCAGTAGTAATATAAATTTCATCCTCCTTTTGCTCCCATCGTGATATTAAGCTAATTCCAAAAGAAATGCCGCATAAAGGTCTATAAATTTTGTCAATAGCTATTATACGACTGTGTTGGGGCGCGAAAATATGGAAGCATGGGGAGACTTCACAGCTCTTTGATTTAGGGCCGCCATGAGATAGCGAATAAATGGAATGGACACGAGATTTTTAATCGAGATAAAAATCTACCTTAAATCGCACAAAAATATATTTATTTATTAACATTTCTGTAGTTTAAAAATAAACAAACGCGCTTTCGAATTTTTCAGGGTAACTGTTTTTTTATGTTGGCTCATGTAATTACCATATAATGAAAAATTTAATAATTTTATTGAAGTTTATTTAGGTATTCGTGTAATTTCTATTCGTATGAATCATTAAACAAAATGTTTGTAATTGCGTTTCCTGGATTTAACCTTCAAAATAACAGTTTTTCATTACTTATTGAATTTTAATACAAATTTTAGTTGTATTATAAATTATTTATATAATACTAGCGACCCACCTCGGCTTTGCACGGATATAAAACATACATAGAAACCTTCCTCTTCAATCATAAGGGAAATATATATAAGGGATATAAGGGAAAAAAAAGGACTTTGTTTTGACTAAGTTTGTAAATCACTACATACTATGTAGTGATTTACAAACTTAGTTTTTCTTATAATTCTATATTTAAATTTCATTTTATTTCAAAAAATATCAAGTATTTTTTATTATTTTTTGAGATTGATTCTATTATTTGAAAAAAATATTTATATTTGAAGTTATTTTCACTATTTGAAAAAAGAATATTCTTTGAATATTCTATTATTCTATATTTGATTATAAATAAATAACTAACTGTAAATCAGGATTCTTATACAAGTGTACAATAGCGTTTTTTAAAAAACAATTATAATTTCTGCGTCGAAACCGAAAATACTAATACTGCAGGCAATATTTTAAGAAATGTAAATAATATTATTGCATTTTTTATTATTTTGCATATTTTCAGTCAAAAAGAAAAACTTCATAATTATGATTTTATAAAATAATCATCGACTAATGTTAAAAGAGTTCATGTGGGTTTTCTTTCATTTATTCACTATACATATATCATTCTTTTTAGTATTCCGCTTAAAAAATGGAACTCTTAAAAATTGGTATCATTTTGCGACATTAATATGGCGGTTTCACTTATTTTGGTAACTTTTAAACCCCCATTCGTTTATGAATAAAATTAATACAAATTATGACGCAAAATGGCCCAGATTTCGACATTCCATTTACTTATATTGTAACATAACTATTCATTTATTAAAAGAATAAAGTATAAGTGCTGCATTTGTAATTATAAAGAAGTTTTAGTCGCAACACAACAGCTACGAGATTTGTGAGTACAACAACGTACCGCTATAACATAGCTCAAGTGTTTGCACACTAGACGTGACTAATGACATGCGAGAAAATTAAGTAAAGATACGCTCGTATCTCATCCAGCGCTCTATCTCGATGAAGTACGCAGCTGGCAGCTATCCGAGCGAACGTAACTATACAGAATCCGGCCTAACGAAATAGAAAATACCATTATTCTTTCCAAGACAACGAAAGCCAAATTTTATTGCTTTTTTACTTTTTTTTACATCCTCGATCGCTTATACTGAAACGCCAAGCTAGCTTTTTAAATCTGTATGAAATATGTTTTCTTAACGTTTAAAAAATATAAAGAAATGTAGCTTATTATATTATTTTTATTAACAAATCAGTAATTACTATAGTTTTAAAGTATAGAGGACGTCATACAATCAGGCCGCGACCTGGGTCGTTGTTTGTTCTTCTATTATTCGTTTCAAAATTCGCTTTTTTATTTTGAAAATATTAGTATAAACTACCTATATGGTATGTTTATGTTTATGCGTATACGTAGAAAGCATTTTGAAGTTATTCGAACGAAAAAACTTTTCTTGAGATAATATCTTTGCAACAAAAGAATTCAATTCACTCAATGGGATAACATGAAAAATAGCTGGAGTGATATATTTCACGGGGCGAGGCTCGTTTCACTGGTCCAGAGCAATCTTGGGACATTCAAATTGATGGTAAGGGTACGTTTCACCATTAGGGGGGCCTTATTAATTCCCCTTTCGACAGGCCGACCGAGGAGGTCATAAATTCACCTCAACCAAAGGGATGACCAATTTCAGAACATTTACGAGCCACAAATTACGCGACCGCTGAAATATACTCGGGACGAGTGCCGAGTGAGACGAGAAAAAGCCCAAATGTTAATTTAATGTTGAAAGCTACTGAAAATTGCTTTAAGATAGGAGAAATATTGGCCACCACCCGCGAGGTCCTTTTAATTTTATGCAGGGCAAATGAGCTGTGAGAAGCCATCCCGAATTTCTCATTTAAAATCGAAAACTCATTTAACCAAAGCTACAATTATGTGACGAAATTAAACAAATTGGTTAAAGTGTTTTTATTAGAAAAATTTTGGTATTTCTGTCATTTGGTGGCCTCAAGTATTTTAGCTACTTCCATCTACCAATTAATGTACGAAAAAGAATCTCACGCGTCTATAATGAGTTAATTTATTAAACAAAAAAACCTCTTTGGAGCATAAATTTTTTACTAATTAGGTTAGACTTGTTTATGATCTAACACAAAAAACTATCAAATCGAACCTATTATTTTACGATTGTAACACACAGAATTACTATTTATAAGAAACCACCTCTATAAAAGACCCTATTTATAGTAGACTGATAAAAAAATAAAACAAAACATTCAGCAACTTTTTGTTTTCATGTTTGTTTTATTTGTTCGGTCCGATATATCACAGTTTGGTAGCGTAGAAGCTAACTGTTTTATCACTTTATTGCATGAGATGGCATAAAGTTGAAGGCTCCGGCAATAAAATGCCACTATTGGGCCATTGTTAGACTCTGAATAAGGTCGAACCTTAAGTATTCACAGATGCGAAGAAAATAAAAAGTCATTGGCATAGTTCTACCAAACGAGAGTCGATAACAAGGAATTTCCTCTTTGCATTATTATCAACACGAATGAGCCCTTCAAACTTTTTGTAGTATGAAAAGAAAACTTTTACAAAATATACAAAATACATCACAATGGTATTAAGCTTCATGGTTCACCCTTCGAGAATACATTTATTTACCTACTTGTAGTAGCATTTCCTGGTGCTGCCCTCGTCCACACTTTCAGAGCCATTCCACAGACAAAATTAGTTATCTGTGACACTCCACACATCACATTTATTGTTTAAATTTTTAATCATCGCTGAAATCAATTAAAACAAAGTGTTGTATTTTAGTTATAAATAACAAAACAGGATATGTTTTCAAAAATATTAGAAAATTGGAAGAAACAATGGCCAGGACTCTGTGGAGATTTCATAGTGATTTCAGTAGTTCTAACTAATGTTTTGCAAGAAGTTCCAGAGAGTTCAGCCTACTAGGTTTTATGAAATATTGCGTGTCGTGAGTATAATCTAAATTTTAGATTCTTAACGAAAGAAAGGTATAATTTCTTATTTCGGTTCTTATGAAAGGTATAATACGTTAATAAGTAACATTTGAGATCTTATATGTAATTCTATATTAATAAATGCGAGCTATTTTGAGTACGAGTCTATTATGAAGGCTTATAATATAGGTCAATACGCAAGTAATAAGTATATAAAGTGCTTTCATGTGTTAATAGCTTGCGCATTGTATTTCTTCATTTAATGGCAATCTTCCGCACACTTAAAATCTGAGCTGTAATGGTTTCTGTATTGAAAAACAATCGAACAAAAATCATTATATATTGAGTGCTAATTGGCACATTCAATTTAATTATTCACATTTTCTTATGATATTTATTCAATTTAAACCAATTTATTTTCGCTGGTTGAGTGTTTAGTAAATTGAACTTGTACTGGTAAATTCATTTTACATTAAGAGAGAGAGAGAGAGATCAAGACAAGATCAATAATATCTATAGACTACTTTTATAACATTTTAAACTCAATAATATTATGTATCTGTTTGTATGTCTGTTACATATTTAATACTAAATAATCTAAACTTAAATTCGATAGCACTATTTAGTTAGTTAAAACATTTAGCAGTAAAGTATTATTCAATACTTAATAATATCATAAAGTAGAAGAGTTTCTTTGTATGAACGCGCTAATCTCAGAAACTACTTCGAATTAAAAAAATGTTTTGAATAGTCCATTTATCAAGGCTTATAACCTTTTATAAAACAATAGTGGTCGCCCATTGGTCGAAATTCGACCACAATTCAAAAGTAAGTCAGATATGTTTGTGTGTCATTCAAGCAGTAGAGTAGTGATGTTTATTTTAATTAATTTAATGTATTTCTTATGCATTTCATATAGTAAAACTCACGATCACTAGTTCGCGTAATTTTCGTAAAAAGAGGTACAACGTTCATGTATTAATATTATGACAACATTTCGAAGAAATTAACGCGGGTGAAATAAATAAATAAATTACAAATATGAATTATCTTATTCGTAATCTTAAAATTACGATACTACCCACTCTCGAGTCGTTCACCCTAAGTCATACTTAACATGCGAAAGCAGTAGATTTACCCTACCCTGTACCCAACAAGAACGATCCTTATTTGTTTAAGACTGTTGACTCGGTTGAACTAATACCCTCCACTTGAGAACCCACGCGTAGGCATATTTAACAGAGAAAACAAACACTCAACTGTGGATAATTTAGATATTATTAAAGCTTATTCTACCTGTATATATTTTAAAGTGAAAACAATTATAAGTTCTCTAGTAAAATAAAATAAATTATTATATTATATGCACATAAATGGTCAGTATAATAAAAATTCTTATTACGTTTTAAGTAAATTCGGGCAGTTAATTAATTTCATAAATATTCCAGAAATTCTCATTTAACAAGACCCACGTAATATCATCCACATATTCTTGTCCCAAAATTTAATTTAATTATACACCTATCCCTTTAAAACTCTGAAAACCTTCTGAAGTTTATATATATATATATATTTTATTATCTTTTGGATATTGAGAGCAACATGTGAATATCCTGTTACATTTACATTCTAAACTAGAATATTTATAATATTTTTATTTACACATATTAAACAGTTTAATCCTAGTTTAATCTGATTAAATCATTTTTTTTTGTTTATGTCAACATTTATTTATTTATTTTATATTATCCTCAAAAAAGCTCTTATGTTTGGAGCAATCACTAAACATTTTCTAATTAATAAAAAAAATTAAAACGTTTCTTTCCGATTAAAACGATATCATATTATTTAATTCTCTACAAAGACGAACGAAGACATGATAAGTTGTTAGATAATAAACATACAGACAAATAAGAAAAGTTCTGCAGCCATCATCTAATCAAAGTTCTGACCACGAGTTCAAAACAATCAAGACGTTCAGAGATACAAATTGGATTACAAGGATTACTGGGCTAGTTCTATTTCCTTACCTTCGATAATAATTAGCTTGTGATATTGTTAGGTTAAATTTATTATACATAACATACGGTGGTAATGGTACATTTCGTGGATTATTTAATAGCCATAACTACATAGTTTAATTGTGGTTAAATGTAAAGAATTAATAAATAACAGAACTTTATGATTATTTTACGCAAATTCACGCAAACCAGCTTATACATGACACACCTCCAACTAAGTCTCAGAGGGAATAAGAGCTGGCATCCATTTCCCAACCTTTAAAACCCGAAACAAAAACCCTTCAATTTCATCCTGTGATATACGATATCAAATGGTTTTATGACGCCTTCCTTTTAGTCATATAATACTTTCAATATTCCCGGAGCGTAAGCCTAATATCTATAAAAGAAAATTTTATTTCTTACCTTTGAAAACGGCTCGTCCTGTCGCATATCTCTCAAGAAGTCGTATATTATGCAAAGAGGCACCACCATGATCGCGGGCTCCTTGCACAAAGTCGCTGCCGTCGCGAATAAAAGTGTCCCCACTAAAGTGCACCATTGTAAGAATTCACCCGAATCTTCACTCGCACACCCGTTGCAATGACACTTACTCAGTTGCACGGTCCCCACGTTAACTTCACACACATTCAACACTCTCAGCGGCCCCGATTTTCCAGCCTTCAACAATTTTCTAACACTTATCAATAATTGTTGGACTAGTCCATGACAACTTAAGCGAAAGTTTTGATCCTCAGCGACGAGGTGACGCGGGACAACTTGTTTGTAATTATTACATTGTCGGCGATGACTTCTATTTCTGATTCTCAAATGTTCCGTGTAAAGAAGAAAGCTGAGTAGAAAAAAGTTGCACGCGGCCAAGTCGGCTCTTCCTACCACTCCCGCGACTGCCTCTGTGTGGATTGGGTGTGATGCGAACGAGAACCCTGTTACCACAGTCCCGATTTTAGTGCAATATGTGGGTAAGAGACGCTTAGCAGTTATCACGACAAGGGCAGTGGCTGTCGAATGGAACAGGACATTGAGAAGGTGATAGCTCCATGGCTTAAACCCACCGAAGACGTAATTGAGGCGATACGTCGCGACGCACAGCGGTCTATATGAGCCGTGGGAGCCGGGATCAGCGAGTGGCGTTCCCCAAAAGTCGTTCTCAAATAGAGCCTTGATCGGCGTGTGTCCGATGACGTCCGGGTTTGACAGGATTGCGCGTCTGCAAAGAAATAACGAAACATTAAGTATATTCTCTTTCTCATAATATTTTAGTTAAATCTTAAAATTTATTATATACACAACATTCACAATATTGTATATAAATGCAAAAGTGAGTTTATTTGGCATACGTGTGAGCGCTTTTCGCTCAAATGTTTGTTAACTTTGGTACGGACATAAAGGCAATTACAACATAGTTACCATTATTTATATTTAATGTTTAGAATATAACTTAGGAAAGCAATAATTTTATATTTGTGCTTATTCAAAAAATATAAGTAGGTACATAAATATTTTCATGTATTTGTCTTCAAATTTTAAAAATGCCTCACATTTTATTCTTCCAAAGATTTTAATACTATACTTTTTTATAATTTTAGCGTGGCTCTCACACTTAATCACAACTTCAGGGCAAAACGTTATGAGGAATGGCTAGCAAAGATCTTCATAAAAAGAGTTTTTTAGTGAGGAAGTCAAAACCCTTCCTTTTGAAACTAGCTATATATTCTAGAAATCATATAACTATCAGAGCAAGTGGCATGTAGTCTCCATGACTGTGAAATTGAGTATTCAATATTACTTCGAGGTACCAATCGTGACAGTGGCGTTCAAATGCCGCGGGGATTGCTACAAACGACACTCTGTCACGTAGACGCATTAACGTTGATTAAAAACTGATGTCGTGACGATATCCATCATTCTAATTAATAGTTTTATTAAATTAACTTTCACACACATTAAAATAAACGGTTATAATCGTTTATATTTGTGTAATATTAATTTAATAATGTAATACAAGTAGATTGTATTTATAGTAACTCCATCTTAGTTTACGAGTCTTCTTACTGTCTAAAACAAAGAGAAGAAATTTCGGTCAAATTTAATGGGATATAACATAATATAGAAATATCCTACGAGTTTTCAAGAAATTAAATGATAGACATACTTATTCAACAGTATATATAACAAATTCGATAAACTTTGTTATTTTTTTAAAGTTTTTGTTAAATATTTCAAAAAGTGCTTAAATAATTTGATTTATTAATGAATGGAATTGAGAAATTTTTCTTTTTAATTTGGATGGAAAAACTTTTGTTATTATAAGCCACCAGTCACGCATTGAGAAATATAAATACATAAAAATGGTTATAAACATATATGTATAATATATAAATATTTCGAAGCGTAATCTCAGACAAAATGATGGAATATGCTCCGCATCCTTCTTGAGCTTTGATTTCCGGTATTTGACGCTTATTGGATTCTGTATTCTATCCGTGGTTGCCCTGTCTTCAACTGAACTTTAATTAATCTTCTAAGTAGGTACTTCTTTTACATTTAAAAATTTATTACGTCTTTTGAAG
Source organism: Aporia crataegi (assembly GCA_912999735.1). Taxonomy (NCBI): domain Eukaryota; kingdom Metazoa; phylum Arthropoda; class Insecta; order Lepidoptera; family Pieridae; genus Aporia; species Aporia crataegi. The sequence continues at coordinate 9,036,602 of OU538743.1, forward strand.
CACTTAAAATAGTATAAAGAAAAGATTTGTATCTTTGTATGAAAACTCGAACTGTAACGAATTTAAACATTTAAACATACTTTTACTGGTGGTAAACTAGACTTTTACTTTATTATCTAGGCTATATTGTATAATATGACTAGGCAGACGAAGTTAGGAGTAGAAGGCAACTCATGTAAAGCAACGAAATTCACAGTTTAATATGCATATCATAATTGATTATATTATTTTAAACCTCCGACTCAAATGGAATTGTGATATTTAGACGGTATTTATTATTTATAAGGTTTTTTCCATTTTTACTTCTGAATTAAGTTATTAAGTAATTACTTCCTTTATTAAAAATGATCTAGCCTACTGCAAAATATACAGAACCAGAACCAACATACATAACATTTTGTGACATTTAACAGTAATGTACTGTTAAATGTCCGGGAAATTTATTTCCATGTAAATAAGTACTACAATAAATTGTAAACTATCCAAAACTCTATATTAATATTATTGTTCAAGGTACAGTCATATATTTGGACTTTCAAATAAAACTCTTGCTTTTACTTTCAAAAATACAGTTGTTTTCTATTATAATTTTCAAAACAATGCTTAAGTGAATGCGACGCAAGATAAAATTGTGTCGGACGTGACGTCAACCCATTTTATCCGAGACTATTAAAACTTTTGTTTAAATTATTAAGTCCAGAATATTAATAAATGTAACCAACAGTCAAAATTTTAGATAACATTTTCGTTTGTTTTAAATTACGTAATCATTTTTCGTACTTAAACTATGGATTTGATGAATTTGTTACAAAAAAAAACCTTCGAAGAAAACAGTTTGAATGGATTAAGCTCGTATATTTAACACAATTACATTTTTTTATTATAACTAAATTTTCCCGCCAGTTCGCGTGCTCTACAGCCTGTATTGTTACGTGATGTATATACAGGCATATATATAATTATCTTATAAAAAGTAATTACATAAGAATATTTCCTAATGCTTTCAGTAGTTTTTATATTTAGATAATCCGTAGTTATGAATACAAACGTGTTCAAAAAGTACGGCTTTTTGGCGAATTTCAATTAAATGCTTTTTTATTCCCAATACAAAAAGAGGGCTGTTTTCCATACTTTTTTTTGTTTGAAAATTGATGCTATCGGGATGGATTTTAGGTACAATTTAAAAGGACTAATGAATCAATTTTTGAGGTATTTTACTTTGTAATCCTCATGTCGAGGAGTTTTTTCAATTGATCTACCTATTTTTATACAAAGCTTATAAAACTTCACCACTCTCTATTTGCAGTAGACATATTACTTATTCAGCAATCGGGAAATTTACCTATTGATCCCTTATATGTACCTTCGTTTTAGATTTGGGATGGAGATCAGTAAATAGCCGATTGAATAATATATTTTTATGGCCGTTGCGGAGCTTACTAAAAGGAAAAAATCATGTCTAAAATTCGCTTATTGTATTGCAAATTGTGTATCAGACGCCTTCACGCTATTTACATAAGAACTTTAGTGAGAATTTTGTTCGTAAATGACTTTTATTTTGTTCGAGAAAACAATAGTAATGCTCGAACGACGTACAAGTGAAACTGAAGACAATTTAAAAAACCCTGACAATTCACTCCAAATACATACAACAGCCAAACTACAGACAGTTGAAATTTAAAGACAATTCGAAAATCTCGAGTCGTGTTAATTAAGAATATCTCATGAATTAATTGCAAGAGAATAACAAACGAACGGGGCAACAAAAAAAGCATGACTTCCGGAATGGTTCCAATAAAACTAGTTTCATTTCCGAAACTTAGATTGAGATAACGTCGAGGATAGTAGAAAAGTCGAAGAGAAAGTTGGGGGCAGCTGTGGCGCGTCGTCACGTAAGGCTTCAATTACGAAACACTGGAGTGGTTTGGTGCACAGGACAAAGTTCAACTATCATTATTGTTCGCGAACGAAATTTATTACGCCAAGAATACGCCCGGATTTACAACACTACGCCGATAGACTACAAATAACACAGTTTATTTTTATTTTCTGTGGAATCAGTGAGATAGCAGAGACAACAAAGAGATGTGATCACGCTGATCGATCCCGTGTTTATATTGCGTGATGTAATTTAGCGTAACACGACATTCGATTGACTACGCAAACTCTCTCTGTTATTTCTTTGACATATCGAAATCAAATCTTTAGTTTATCTCCTTTAATAACGCACTTTGGTACATATACGAGTGCACATACCATAGATCAACTTCGTTGTATCTCGTTTAGTATCTACTCAGTGTGAAATTCCTTGACTTTTGTGTGATACATTCTTCGGTTATTTATGTTTTTTTATGGTTTATTAACGTTATTAATACGAATTTGTTGAATGAAAATAGATACTAAGCTATAAAAATATATACTAAGCTATATAAATATCAATAGTTTTAAAATCCAATCCTTCTTTGACAATATGTTAAACGTACAACTCATTGGACATTTGGAGTGACTTTTTGGTTGGCTTTATTCGTCGAATTAGTAATAGTAGTTTTAATGGTTATAAATTTCAATACTCGTTGAAAACCAAAAAAAAAAATACAATTAAATTTTCATTGTTATATTAAATTGCAATAATTTACTATCCCTGTTATCTCGAAACCAGCCACTGCTTAATTAATTAAAATGTAAATAATTTGATGGAAATGCAAAACTTATTCAGTAAGTAATCCCGACGGCGCTCGCAAAACGGATTACGGAGACGACATCAGAGTAAGCCTCATAAGTAGGTGCATTTCAAGGAGCCAGATGCACTGAGATGCACTTACCACTCAATATGTAGTGGGTACTGTATTTACATACATATGTAGGCAAATAGTCTGCATCTGTCACTTCTAAGGCAGGTGACGGGTATGACAGCTCACAATGAATGCCACAGTTAAAATGAAACCATTTGTGAGCGTCTAAACTAATATTATACACTTAAATTTTGTTAGAATGCGCTAATTACAGAAATTACTAGTTCGAATCCTTTTTTAAAAAACAGAAGAGCCCGTTCTTGCAACATTTTTCATTGATGCTTCGCTATGGGTTGTATCCTTAAACTGTATCAAACTGTAAAAATCCAGTAGTTTTGTGCATTCAACTACGTAAATAAACTCTTCAGTTTTATAATTAGTTAGATACTAGTATAGACCACAGATTTTCTGAAAAATATTCACACTTATCATATATCATATATCATATATCTTGAAATAGCTCGTTAGTCGCTACTACAGAAATCGATGGCTGTGTTAGCTTTCGCAATTAACATCGCAGGGTTATGAAAACAATCATTGTTATTAAAGTCAAATTTATTTTAACGAGCTTTTCATCCTTTCTCGAATTACGTAACTTTTCAATCTCACTTAATTATACAATATTTAAATAATTCCAGTAAATTATTTAAGCGCATTTCGAATATAAGCTATTAATTAAAAATACATATAAAGATAAAATATACTTAGTTTTAGTGTGTTTAATATTTTCTTTCATTTAAATGAAATATTGAAATATTGAAACTGTCTCCGAAGAAATCAAACGACTCAAATTGAATATTTTTGAAGAAAACTTAAAAATAAGAATTGAATGTCTGTGAACTGACCGCGATTATATTCCCAAGAAAAGCACCCCATCAATAAGACATACATGGAGGTGGTCACGACCCTCATGAGTGAAGGAACTTTAGAAACCTAATAAAGGTTGTTCTATAAATTCGCTTATATTATTTTATATAATTACAAACTGTACCCCGCCCTCCGTTTTTGTAAAATTTTTCATTGATGCTCCGCCACTATTGATCGTAGCGTGATGAAATATACCCTATTGCCTTTCTCAAAAAATTAACTATTCAATTGAAAATATAATATGAATTATATATATCAAGAGTTTTTCAATTCGAGTCAGTTGTTATTGAGGTTAGCACGTTCAACCAAACAAACAAACTCTGCAGCCTTTATATTAAGTGCATCGTGCCGGTTAGCAACTGAAGTTACCTGTCATCGTAGACGAATCCGGCGTCTAGTGTGTTATAGTAGAGCAGGAACGCCAGAAGCGAACTCGCAGCCGTCACCCATTGATCCATCATGTCTGACGCTACATCCCTCCTCTTGCCAGCAGTTACCCTGCAAACAGTGGACGACAAATTTACCTCAGAGACATACGCTTGCTGTGGTATTCATAAACATCTAAAACACATCAATACAAATACAACTTCAAAAAGGATTGTATTTCTCAATTTGATTATACGTTTTTTGTCTGTTACGTGATTGTGAGGCCACTTACAAACCCATTTTTATTTTATTTTTTGTTTTCATGCCTTGACGAAAATGCCTTGGGTTTGTGGCATGAACTCTTTAAAAAATGGACTGATTTCGATCGTTTTTTAAATTGAAAATCTGATGTGACTAAGATAAATCTTTGCTACCGAAGATCTGTTTATCCATTCAGAGATATTTTATATTTAAGACGACGGGAATTTTTTGAATTGTCTTCAATATCACTTGTAAAATATACACCATTAATGGAAAGTCGAGTTGGATTACTCGTTTCTTCACATACTTTGTATTGCAAGGACTGTTGTTGTAAATAACGCAGGTGCTATTCAATAATACAAGAAGTTCATTAAGTACTAGAAATAAATAAGTGTTTAAGTTTACACGCTGAACTTTGAAATTAATTTGTTTCGAACTTTATAAATAGTTGCAAAATAATTCAACGTTATTGTTAGCGGAGGTATATTATTTCTTAACAGTTGATACATCAAACTTAGAACACCCATATTTTTCGTCGCGGGTAACAAACAGTTTTTAAATTTTTTGAATAAACAAACAATGAAAAAGTTGTATTTTTCTATAATATCTTCTATCTGTCGTCCGTTCTTCGTTCCCGTGTAAGATGTCGCACAGGATCTACAGATTTCTGTGGAACTTTAATACCTATAAAATGTTTTATCTACTATTAACGAGCTATACCCCGCGGATCCACTCAATATTAAAAGCAACATGTTTCTTGTTTTAGCAACATTTGTAATTGATGCTCCGATTCTGTTATTCGTAGCGTGATGTTTTACAGCCTATAACTTTTCTCAATAAATAACTATCCAACACCAATACAATTTTTCAGTTCGAACCTACTGGTTCAAACTACTGTTCCTGAGGCCCTCACCCATTCACCCCAGGGACTCTAGAGAAATTCCAAGTTCCTGAGATGCGTCCAAATACCAGTATAGATCGAATGCACGAACATAGACTATAGTTATAATTTCTTGCCTTACTATGTTTATTAAAACACATAAATATCGATTAGTTCAATCCCATTACAAGTTACTCTGCTCAAACTACATTATTTAGATTAGATTCTACAGAGTTTTCTTTTAAAAACAACATTTTCCTTTTTTCGCGCAACCCTTTTTACTTAAGGAAAATATAATCCTTAATCTCCGAGAGCTTTTAGATTACGCCATGCTTACAGTTTATACCTTTTAACTATTTTAATTCATATTTTTTTTAAATAAATCCTAATGCCTTTTAATGCTTGCTTAGATTTAAGTAATTAATTAATAATATTTACGAAACAATGTTTTCACGTGGACAGTACAAAATATATAAGTTTATAATAAGATAGAATAGTTAAAAATGTGACTTTCGAGTTTCTTGTCGGTTCTTCATGGGAGAACCAACTTTCCAAACGCATGGTAACTATAACTAGATCTAAAAAATTGACGATTCAAAAGTGCTCTCTAAGAGCTTATTCGAATAAAGTTCATTTTAACTTTGATTTTGTTAGATCGTTGTTTCTAAGACAAGAATCGAAGTATTAAAATTGTATGTAATGCAATTCTTGTCACTAATTCAAACTGTAACTTATGATATATTTAGAACCTTGAAAAAGTTTATTTCTTCTAAACGAATATCAAGATAAGAATAATGCTGCAATCCATAACATAATAAATTTTCAGACATAGTTTTATAGACTAATGTTTATTGATAGCAATAGACACAATTGCAGAAAAGCATTTGAAATGTTGAGATAGATAGAAATTGCAATGAATTTGTATTAAATATAGTTTTAAAAAGTTTTGATAAAATTTGACATCATTACTAGATACTATTCGTTTTTTATTTAACTATCTAGATTCTTTGTTAGTTGGGAAGTAAGTTTCTACAGAAAATAACATTTTGCAGATACATTTCTACGTCTGCAATTCGACTATTGACACAGTATTTCAAATTCGTGACCTAGTTAGGCAGGTGTTGTCTCTTTGAGTATTAAACTAATTTCTAAAAGAAGACTGTAGCCTCCTTCGTCTCGACGTAAACAAGTGATTTTAAGCGACTCGTTCGGAACATTATTCACGGCTGCGTCGTCACATTAAACAGATTTACGTCCCTCCTTACTTCATCACTTTGACGGTTTTTTCAATTTTACACGATACTCAAGGGCTTCCGTGTAATAAATGATTTTTATTCCAAATCTGGCGTTATCATTCCCTTTAACTCGCAACGGAAAAGGAAGGATTTTATAAGTTTGACGTGTCTGTCTGTATCATCCTACTGTGTCCTAGCTCCAACGAATATAGCAATGATTTCGATGCAATTTTTTTGTTTGTTTTAAAGCGAATCTTATCTTATAAAGATCTGTTAATTCATTTATGAGATACTCATATTAAAGTGTTAGTTTTATTGATAATTTTAAAATAAATTTATTTAGATAATATTGGCATCTGATAAACTGGGTTGGAATATATCAATATAAAAATGTTGTCTAAAAAGCTTGAGGCGCAATCTCATGAGGCGCTCCCGTATAGTAATCAGCTGAGCTAAGCGCTGCTGAATGGCGGGGGTCATTGACACTACATTTATGAACCCGTGTTGGCTTCGAAATAAAGCAATGCTTAATTCCAAGCATAAACTTTGTCGTTTGCAATAATAAAACATACATTTTGCAGTATGGGTATTTCCCACAACGAGACTTATAATCAAGGATAGGAGGAAATTTTGGAATATTTTTAGTAATCCACTCCGATTTTCAACCGATTTCATTTCGAAAATTGTTAGATTTAAAGTTATACCTCTTTGAAGGTATGTATTGCCTAAGAAGTGCTATATAAAATAGCCAATAATATGTTTTTCTATATAAAACTATTCAATAATAGTTATAGTTTTTAAAATGTCATAAATACACACAAATATTTCGTATTTGTGCGTTTTTATTAAAATACTAACTCGTGTCAACGAGAATTTTGATTAAAATCGGATCGGTGATCTAAAGAATAGAGATTAGAGACTAGCGATTAAATAATTTTGCTTTTTTAAAATATTTACGTGTATCTAATCTATACTAACATTTTACTGAGAGAAAAATTAAAAAATTACTGAATCGTAAAAATGATCACCTGAGACAAGTTAGAGTACCATATAATGCACTCATGTGTTTAGTGATTATATATAGATGAACTTGAAATCATCTAGCCAAATGGAGATGGCGTCGATGTACTTTAAATCGTGGTTTGATACCAAGTAAGTAATTCTTAGATTTCAGTGGTTAGCACTTTTATTTCGAGTGCGTAGAGAGAACATTTCAAAGATATAGCACAATTATATCCGCTGCACATCTTCAATTGTGTGATGCGGAGCAAAGTTAGAACGTTAACAAGATTTATGTTTCGACTGCATCCGTTCGAGTTGCGACGATTGCGTTAAAATGCATTTGATTTGAGGTTATTGTCGTGGGGAGGGTAAATAACTAAAAACAATTTAAAAGCACATATTCAAACTTAAAACTCAAAAAACTTCCAAGAAATATCATTTATAGGATCACTGGTGAATGTCAATTTTTAACCAGTACCAAACAGCGCGGCCAACGCAAAAAATAATATTACTAACTTCATAGTTTACGTGGATGTAATCTCAATACCTGACTAAAATCGTAAGAAGAGGACATATAATAATGATGTTATATGTATATACTATTCGATATTTTCAACGTAAAAGTTGAATCCTCTGGCCTATTTGTAAGGCATTCTAATTTGTAATATCCATGTCGGAGGATTTTTAAAATTATCTTCAATTTCAATTGTTACTTACATAAGTTCTGTACATAAGACTGGCAATAACTGGAACAAACCACTGTGTGGTTACCGAGGCGGTATGTTGGTATATTTATTGGGCTAAATATAGACCGTCACCCTCACTCTACAATCTATTAGAATTACGTCCATCTCGTGTACGAGGACGGAAAGGAGGTCAAAACAATATCGCAATTTAATAATACAGGTTCATGCAGTCTTTGAGCAAATGTTTATGTGTATCTATGTATAATGAAATTGTATCTATGAGAAGGTATTGAAGAAAAATTAATAGGGACAAATTTCACCGATCAGGAAAACAGACCCATAAATTAGTAGATCAATGAGCTTCTTCATGTTGTGAGAGTTAATAAGGAGAGGGAATAATCATCATCGAATTATTGTTTAATTGTATGAAAAACTTATTTAAGTCTAGAATTAAGTTTACATCTTGAAATATGGCAACCTAAAGAATTTTCTTTTAGCTAACATAAAATAAAACGTTTACACGTTTTACGATAAGAAAAATATTGCATAAAAAGTGGTGAACATTTTTAAAAAGAATGTCATATTTCGATATTATTATATAAAATAATAATTGAATAACGTGTTAAGAAAATTGCTTCCAATACGATGTGTGTACAGTAGCAATATCGTACATTTGTCATGGTAGAGCGAACCAATCGCCAGGAGCAAATAAAGCAAAGTTTGTGAAGCGAAAATAGACAAAGAATCAGATACAGGTAAATAATACCGCTTGACTTGCAGAGGAAGCGTCTGCGCCATTATCTCCGAGATTCAACGAAAATAAGATGTTTACCTATATTTTTGGCACATTTTATTACACAGATAAGGCCTTAATACAACTTAGACAACGCTTAATCAAAACTTTATATGAAAATATTGTTTTGGCTGTAGTTGGCAAGTTCAGTGAAAGTTTTACGAAGTTTTACGTATTTAGAAAGCAATTTAGAGTTTTATCTTATCAACCTTTCTTCTGCTTCGTTTGATTAAGGTTAATAAACAATGTCTAGACTAATATTAATAGTATCAACCCGTCTCAGCTTCGCAGAGGTTGCTATGCGCTTCTCCCGTATCTTTCCCGTTTCTGCAACACAGATTCGCCATTCCTATTAGTCGTAGCATGATATTACATAATCTAGAGCCTTCCTCTATAAATGGACCATCCAACACAAAATAATATTCCAATTCAAGCCAGTAGTTCCAGTAGTAGATATAGATTATGTTCAATGTGCATGATCATCGAAAAAGGGTTCAGGTTGCTCAATTAAGTTCGTGGCCAGGCAACTTTTTGGTACAAAAACTAAAAATATAATAAGTAAGGAATCCGGAAACAGTTAACGGTTTCTTTTTTAATATTTCTAATTAATAATAGAATACTTAATATATCTCTCGGCTTCCAAATAAAAATAGGTATTAACTTATTTAACATAAGGATCTTCGTATTAAACTTTAGAGGAATAGAAAAGGCAAAAAGGATTTTTTTGTTTCGTATATCTTTCGTGAAGATTGCTAATCAAAATAACTGAAGCGATTTTCAGTAAGTAATATAGAAGATTGATATATTTAACTTTAAGTTAAGCAAGCTTTAAGTTTTTTCGATTAATTGAATGCTTATTAGAATATCTGTGGTGTACGGGCAATTCACGTACACCATAACAGAATCTCTTTAAGTCAATGTCTCGAATGCTCTATCCAAAACATTAAGTCAAATGTCTACCTATCTATCCCTTTTTCGCTTACGTAAAATTATTGTTACCAACACATGATACAAACTTTAAACACTAGTCAAAGCGGAATAAGATTCATAAGTCTACCATACTGGAGATCATCATATCATCATATTTTATTTATGGATGATTTTAATTAATAATAACACAACTTAAGAATTGAGATATGAAATGTTATACTAGTTAAATTTTTAAAGAGAGTGTAGGCAACTGTCTTCCAATCTATGATTGAAATGATGTTTAACTACCTCAGAATCCCTGAAGGATGCCTGAAAAAGTGCAAATATTAACAAACTATAGCGTTGAATTCTGTGAAGCGAAATGCAGCACAGCTAGTAAAAATAAATAAAAAGTGGTGTCCGTTTAAATAAATTGCATTTAAAATGGCCGCCCGAAAGAGTATTCGTAGAACCTATCTTTAACTTACAACACGACACTTCTTTGTATTCAAAGAATTCTTTTTCCTTCCTACGCTTAAGTTTTGTAGAAACTTGAAGATACAAGCGAATTTTATATAGGACGCCGCTATAAAATACTGGAGGAAGTAAAACAAATAGAACGGAGCGCTGCGCTGGAAATCTTTATACATATTAGAAGCCTTCTGAAGTAATCATTATTATGCTGTCTATTACGTTGCATAATGACTAGGTACTTTAAGAAGCTATAAAGATTTGATCGTATATGACAGTCTTGATTTTTCTCCACCGCATTTGTGGCTAAGTAGTTAGCACGACTACAAGGTGCGTGAACCACTTGGAGACATCGGTCCAGGGTGCAAATCTCGGGGAAAATAAATACTTTGATTGAATGAGCTCAGAAGGATGCCTTACTAGTAGTGCATTTCACTTTTAGTCTTGAAAAAAGACGGCCATATTTTATTTACATATTTAAGATGTACTGTGATCAACGTAGGGCCCTTTAATAAATTTTCACACACTATGTAGACGTAATATAAAATTCTACTTTATAATACCAACAACTTTATCCAATACCATCAATTCAAATTAGAATTAGAGGAGATAACATTAATATAAATATCCAACTGAGTTGAAATAAATAAGCGATTCTAAACATTTTTTATGGAATAATGTTGATTTTGATAAGTCGTCATTCAATACAGGCAATAACCCTCAAAAATAAAATCACAAATACATTCATAATTCATGCGAAGCGCGAATTTTCACACAAGATTAACGCCCAATTCTTTTGCTGGATGACGTTTCAGAGGTTATAAATTCCCCGATGGCTCGTTACACCCACGAGTAGACATAAAATCGAAAATTAGTACGAGCAACTTCAGTAGCCGAGGTAGCGGGCAATGGGGCGCGTAAATTACACCGTTTTAGTGCAGGATCGCCTAGGCTTAGCGTGTTATAGGTCTTAGATTGGCTAAATTGCTTTTAATTGTTTACGGACCTAACTGCTTTAGTGTTAGTTTACGTCGAAGTTCACTCACAGCAGGTTGCTTGTTTGCAACCGCTGAATGGCTAACATCGGTCTATATTAAGGAAGCAAACTCAATTATGCAATTTTTATATCAAATATTCTATACAAAATTGATATAGAACTATAAACTGACTTCAAAGTAATAATTTTCTACTTTTGTGTCTATGATATACCTATAGTTCTTTTTTAAAATATAAATTTACTGTGCACTAAAAAAACTCGCACTGATTTATTACTAATTTATCTTTGTTTAATAAACAAATAATTATTAAAATCAGTACATAATTGGTTTCACAGTTGCGTTACAAACTTTTGAAAAAAGCATACACAATTGACAACTTTTTAAAAATTCGTTTGAAATTGTACAACCTATTCCAGGACCCTTCTATTGTAAAGTTAGGAGTTTAAAATTCAACGTGAGCATTATTCAAACAATTTAATTTAACATTATCTGTATTCGGATATTAAATTATTGTATTTTTGAAATGATATTAGCTGAGCTAAAAGTTCCAAAGCAAACAAAGCGCACGGCAATCTCATATTTACATATTGCTCCTAACCACGAGGCCATTTGGAGATTAAGCACTCGAGAAAGATAAGTTTGTGCCGAATTATGATTTATGCAGATAAACCGCTTAGGTGAACCAAATAGCTATTTATTTATATTTTATTAAACGATCCATCAAAGCTTCTCAAAGGTCCCTCAGGATTTTATCTCAAAAAATAAACATTATAACGCTTCTATACGCAATAACTTTTCAAATATTTTCTCATCTTTTATTTCGTGTGAAATTGCTTTTTCTGTAAACAAATTTCTGTTTTCTTGTTTCAAATATAACAAATGTAATATTATGGAGCCAGTTTAATTTAATATCTTCTTATAATTTTTAGGTCTTTAGATTTTAAAACTAAATAAAGAGTTTTTATAAAAATTATTCAATCTAAATGTTCAATTCTTGCATTACTTAAAATAATCCATAAATTGTTTATTTAATTTTACGTATTTTAATGTTGACCTTATTTCTGAACAATTTTTATGTTTTAAATGGCCATATTTTTTAAGCAATGATTTTAAAAAGGTGTATCAATATTATCTTAGTACATCATCTAGATTAACCTTACACTGTTGATTATTATTCGCAATATTGAAATTATAATCTCAAATCCAAATATTATGATTTTTCCTATAAAATATCACAGAGTGAAATTTACCAAACTATTAAACTAAACCATCTTTACGACTTGCCATGAGCGTAAATTTATCCAATTAAAAACAAACAGCGGCGCACGTAAAGTAATAAGCGTAAACATGTACACTGACACATCATAAAAATACCCATAACCTGCTCCGATGATAAAAAGCTTCATTGTCTGAATTCCTTCACTCGTGATCGTAAACACGCGACACTAAAATTGGGGGAAATGTTCGCACGTGCAATTCGACTTATAAGCGAAGTAAGCTGTGCCCCCCGGTTAGACCTGCGTTAATTTCGTAGTAGCGTTCTAAGGCATATATTTACCTATATAGCTTTCCTCGATAAATAGACTATGCAACACAAAAATAATTTTTAAATTCAAAAAAACTCTTCAGATATAGTATGTTCAAGTAAATTCGAAGACAATTTTTAAAAACCCCCGACATTATGATTACCACTATTTTATAAACGGATGAAGCGATTTTCACAGCATTCAAAAAAACGCATGGAAATCGGTTAATGCACTTAGAAGCTACAGATAAAAATTCTAATGCTTCAATATTGTAACAACACTCTTTTTTTCATTGGTTAATAATATTCAAGCGATCATAACTTGTCGGCTGTAAAATATATTGGCAATAATGTCATTAGTATTCGATCCATCCACGCTCGAACCCACATATCGCTAAATGTTCAAGACTCATAATATCAGATATCACCTATGAGGTGACAACTATTCCGATAACGGAGACACTTTCATCCTTTAATACCTTATGACTAAACCGTTACCTTCTACAAATGTGCTACGAAAATTCGTAGCTCGATCGTAGCACGTTCATGAATCATATGTTTTTGTAACTTAATGTATTACTTATTTTACATATTATCAAACTTGAATATCAGATTTTAGACCAACACTTAAATAGGATTGAGTTGTCTTTTTAGGAATATACTATAATTGATAATATTTATAAACTGTTACGTAGACATTAAAAATGTAACAAATATATAAAGGGCTCTCATTATAATCATTGGGGTGCGTAGCCAAAATACTGGCTGTAGTAACGCGTTATATTAGTAAAATTGGATACCTATGTGAAAAAGCAAATTAATATTTTAAATATAATTACATGTTTAATTACTACTCTAACACTGCAAAGTGAATATAATGTCAAATAATATGTCGGTTTTGTTTATTAGAGAATTCTGAAGTAAATGAATGGGTATTTGAATTGGTTATATAGCATGCAAATGCAAGAAAAATTATGATTTTGCAATAGAAGAAGGTACGATTTTAATGTTTACCTCCAATTATATTCCTTTGTTCACTTCATTTCTTAATTCATATTATGAGACACAATTTCGCGCTTACGAATTTCGTAATTACGTTCGTGCTTACAGTTTATTAAAAGTCACAGCGCGTTCGGTCGCATAAGAGTGCGTTTATTAGCTGTGTTATTAGAAAGAGGCGCGCGTAACGGTCTTCGCCACACAGGGGCCATGCTCGGGTGGTCCGGTCGAGCCCTGCTCACCGACTAACGTCGCCGTACACGACACATCTGCATTTAAGAAGCCGCTATCGTTATGCGACTAATCGATTGGTCGGAGCGAGTGGAACTGTCTACTGTCCTTTTCCCCTCCTCTCTTTCTTTATTCGCGCATGCGTACGCGCTTTCTTAATTTAAAAGTGGTGAAAAGTAAATAAACTAACACGAACGGTTAGTCAAGAGGACACAAGATGATAGAAAATCCTAAACGCTTCTTAATTAAGCCTTTCGAAGCTAACGAAGTATTTTTGGACGTGGGTTTGTCTTTTGTAGCAAGATTAAAAATGTACATCTTAAGGAAGAAGTGAAGTGGCCGAAGAGACTTGTTGCGCAATGACTTTGTTCGGGCTATGAAAAGCCACGCAGGCATTGCACGCCACTCACATTTGTTACTTAACCGGTAATTATGAATGCTCGCCACAAACATCACGTTGATATAACGACCCGTGTAATATTTATTTAAGCCATTGCTTAACAACCACCGACAAAATGTAGAGTGCTATACGTTATAAGCCGTTAATAGATAAATAAGTTTGAGGTGTACAGACATATACGCAAAAGTGTTTTGTGTCTTTATGTGTCATCGAAACTCACATGTGGTCCGATCTCAATGCGTTTATATTATTTGAAAGCCAACGTTATCATTAAAGATTTAGTTATAATTTATTAAGATGTACTTGTATCTTTACCTTTATGAGATATTTTTATTCGTAATCATCATGTCGGGGATTTTTGAAATTATCTTCAATTACATTTGTAATTTATTCTAATTAACGTTTCATTTTGACTCAACATAATTAGTTTAATGGCGGCATTGGCGGAAATGCGGAGATAAAAATATAAGTACCATTAAAAATAGACGGAATTTAATTTGAAAAAATGTTGCAAATATAATGGATAGAAAAAAGTTGTTGTGAAGGCAAGTGCTTTTTGAATGCATAAGTGCTCTCTTGAAATTTTTAAATGAATTTTCAGAGATTAAGTGTATTCAGTTTCTATCAAATAAACATTTTATAAAGAATGTTTTATAATAACTCTTTAATTGAACCGCGATAGCCCCAAGTTATTATGACTCCGGGCCGAAAGAAAACAAGCCGCAGTAAAATTGTTTTAAAAGGTTTTTCGTTTGAAAGCTTTTATTTTATAATAAATAATAAAATGTATAAGAAAAAATTTCTTTGACTTCGCCTTTTGAATTAAACATTACTCTGCTTCTTGCACAAGAGATCTAGAATTCGAATCCCGGGAAAACAAATATTTCGGTTGGGTAAGCACAGAAGTCTGCCTCTTGCCTTTAAAGAAAATGATCAGTGAAACACACAGTAATGTGTCTACCCATACACATGGAGCACGGTATTTCATTTTAATTAATTTAGTGACTTGAAATATTAAAGTATTTACTGCAGAGTGTAGAGTAAAACCTTCTTATGCAATGTCAAAATTTCTAATAAATTTGTATATAATATCTTTTTAACATTGAGACTGTTTCATTGAGAAAAACCAAAAATCTACTATTTTAATGCCTAAAAAGATTTAATTTAGCCTAAACTACTATAAAAAATTCTTTTTATTTTTAATATTAGTCGGGATAGTTAGAAGCCTTACGTCTTCAGAAGCATAAAAGACAATGAAAATCGACTTCTACTTTCCTACGTCAAGGAAAATATTCCAAGTTCTAAGTTAGGATGTAGGTAGATAATTATGGAGCTAAAATATTAAAATATTAAGTCTTACTTAGATGTAGAGCGCAAACTGCAGAGAATATTTAATTCGTGTTTCTATTTGAAAATATAAACACGATAGCATCTTTTTATTCCGGGATATCCTTTAGCTAATATTGCCTTGGTATTTTAGGCCACGATCACTTTTTTAATTTGCGTTTTCAGTTAAAATTCATGTTCAGAAATAGTTTACAAACAGCATTAAATATGACAAGTGAAATTAAAGATAATTTATAAACTCTTGTATCGTATTCTTATTTGTAATTACAATTAAAAATACAATAACCAGGTTCCAGGTTTGGATTAGGATGGCGTCTGATTTCCAATTATTTTCATTTAAAATCATAAATCTCCCTATAGGTGGTTTTTAAAAATATTCAATGGAGAAGTTTACCTTTTTTAAATGCATAAATTGTAAAAATAGGGTAAAATAAAATACTCACGTGAAAGAATCAATAAAATATCTCTAAAAATGAATCAGTTATGGGACTTTGAAGTGAAAATAATTTTGTTACACGCGGATAAATCAAATGGCGTCACAGGTGAATCAGAAATACATAAACTTCAATAATCTATTTCTATATCATTTATTAGTCGATTCAGTGATTGATTAGTTTTGATCTATTTTTTAATACCGTTATGTTGAATATAATATTAACAACATCATGAAACTTCTCCATTCGTTGTAAAACACTCAATCTAAAATTTGGGTGAATGATTAAAATATTCGCTATTATATATTATATTTAGGTAGTTTGATCGTTTTCATTACGAAATCTCAGTTGGATGGGGTTTAAATACGGGCAACACTCACAATCACTATTCATTAGTAAATAAATCAAGAATTACTAAGAAGTGTTTTGCTTACTACATCCACGGATGAAGGATAAAGAAGCAAGATTTCGACATTCCGTATGTATGTATAAGGTTAATTTAGACGTTCAATTATCCATTCGTGTAAAAGCCAAGATGCTATACATAGACCCATTTCATTCCGTGTTATCATATCAATTGACTTGCACAATAAATATACTAACTATTTATAAACATAACAAAATATTTACATAACTAATAAGATAACTAATATTCAATCAACTACAATAATATAACGTTTTATTTTAATAACAATAAAATGTTGTTCTTTTTTGTGTCGGGGTCAAAAATATAATATATGAATATGGTTTGATTCATATTGCATCATTGAATATTCTAAGCCTTGGTGGGACACTCGATGACGCTCCCCAATACTTCCAGTTGAGTTTCTACAAATATTCTTACAACTTCGATCGGCCGCTCTTTACTCCGCATTTGACCAAACGGAAAGATTGTCCTACATTTTAAAGTGTTTTTAAAGCTTCGACTTCATATAGGTCAATAAGTTTATAGATTCTGCATTTTTAATTGTTTTATATTGATGGTTCATAATTGCGAACATTTTCATTGCCTAAGTCTCTACCTAAATTTCTATCTAAATCTATTTTACAGTATTAATTGAAATAAAAATAAATTTTGAAAATTTCCAAATTAACTAAAAAAAATTTCAGCTCGCAAAAGATTTTAACTTTTCTTACGACATATAATCCGGGAACCTTACTAATTAAAAAATTCTTTAACACTGCACGACATCTTTTTCATAAATATTTAAAGTAGTTTCAGAAAGTTTTAATTCGCTTCGCTTGATATTTTGTAAGATTTTTTGTAAAATTATTTAATGAGGAATTTTAACAGTTAATTAAAAGATGGTTGAAGCGATTTTTTTTCGTTTGAAAGCTGGTTCGAGATGTATCTCAGTAATTTATAAAGGTATATCCTCCATTCATGATATATGTATTTTCAGTGGGATTTTTAAATTGACTTCACTTTCACTTGTACCTCAATTCATAAACTTTCTTTTTTATTTTTAGTTTCGGTTAGTTAGTTCCCTTATATAGATATAAGAATTAGTACCTTCTTTCCTTTCAATACATAATCAAAATGTTACATACATAATAATTTGCCTACGTCGTATGCAAATTAAGTCTTAAAGTCTCCTTAAAAACTACGAGATAATTTAAAGAGTCAATACTAACTAATTGTAAGATACATCAATTAACCAGTCTCTACAAACCTTTGAGTGAGTCAATATATAACCTGCACCAGTCCAGCCATTTATGGAATTTACATAACCCTTGGATTTGTCGCGTTATAGAAAACTGTGGGTCCGCATAAAATAATGGTTAAAGTAACATTATGTCAATAGAAAATCTATCAGGAGAAATGTTTTGCATCACTTTGTTAAAAGATTAGCTTTTCGTCCTTGGCATTCGGAAAAACTCGTTTAGTATTTTTAGCTTCCAATGAAAAAAGAGAGCCATCATAAATTTGCAGTGTCTGGATGTAATTGGGGTTATGTGTACAAAGTGTTTGTATATACATATGTCGGTGGCATTATAGCTCTTAATTAAATGGAAAAAAATTGATGTTTTTTTTTTTAAATTGACGTGATCAAGATGATTCTTAGCTTTACGTTATATTCATCCATGTATGGGATATTCTTATTTGTAATCATCATGTTTTTTAAATTGTCTTCAATTTCACTTGTTTAATAGGTACACATATATTAAATCACATTTATACATTTATATTATCAAAGTAAATTTTATATACTCAAAAAGGAGAGGTTACCAGAGGTTATTCAGTTTTTACTTATCATCCGGTGAACTGGCGGTATTTGCTCTATATAATACAAAATGTTACAATATATGAGACATAAAGCCTTTTATCTTTACTATTACAGTAAAAGATGTAATAGAGCCAGAAGTTCTGAACTTTCTAATTTCACAGAACTATAGATACGTTTTCAAAATATCGCTTCCAATTTCACTTCGTATGGTTTCCGTAGTTGAATCGAACTAATGAAATTAATAAAATTTCATTAAAATTACACTCAGAATGAAAATCTGTACAGTTCGCTTGGTTCACAATGGCGAACGGGAAAAAATTTCATAATTAAATTTTGTATTCTAAAAAACTATCTTGGTCCTCGGTGTTCAGCAAAACAGAAGCATTTAATTAATAGAAATGGAAGTATCGTTCTGTTTATTAACGTGACACACATACACGGAAAACTATGGCGAACTTCGCAAGGAAACAATATTTATTTAGTTATTTAAATAAAACTTTCAAAGTGATGAGGTAAGGCTTATTTTAGGTACATATACGACACAATTTTTAAGTCCCAACGCAAAAATATGGTTGTTATAAGTTTGTCGTGTCTGTGTGTGGTACAGCTTAAGCAAACGGACCTTTTTTGATGTTGTTTCTATTTGAAAGCTGACTTGATCGAGATTTATCTCGGCTACAATTTAAGATTAGTTCATCCATTCATGAGATATTCTTATTTGTTATTAACATTTATCGGGAGGTTTTTTAAGTTATTTTTAATTTCATTTCTTTTTTTATAAAATAGGTGTATGACCCGCCTCTTAATGAAAGAAACGCTCTTTTCTTTAGGATCCAGAATTAGTTTTATCATAAGATAAGTTTTAATTTGTTATTTTATTTAACGTGCAGTAAAAGAAAACTCAAAATGATAAAAACTTTCTTTGAATTGCTAATAATTGTTCGTACCTTTGATTTCTTTTGATTAAAATCTTACATAAAGCGTAAACTAATTGTTGATTATTATAAAAAAGTTGATCGTTTGCACTTAGAAATTATCATCTCCAGGTTAAAATATATTTTATAAGAACATAGTCGGAAAAAAATGAGAACTCTACTGATTTTCTTGGCTGTTGCTTTCAGATTTGGGCGCGTTCTTGAACAGCCTTTAAACTAAGATTTGAGTGACGTTTATAAAGCTCATGTATGTGATTCTATATAAATATAGTTATCTTTGACTTTGAGATCTATAAGTAAGCTTGGAGCGCAGAGGGCCGAGAACACGAGCGCGTGAGTAAATGTTCGCCGCAGTTAGCGGGCGTGAGTGACGTTGGAGGCCTCCGTGCTCCGACCGGCTCTTAACATTTAGCCGGGAGCTGTGTCAAACGACGCGGAAATTCCCACTTACTCTCTGATTGCCACACTACGGGGTTAATGACATTGTTGATACGCTAGGCCGATTACATTTTATTTCGTACGTTTACGGCTTACCGCTTTTTCCGAAAATAATACCTTTTATCATGGCGCGATTCATACATAATAGCATTTCAGTATATTTTATTAGCATGTTTTACTCAAAAAGGTATTATTTTCTGTGAGTGAATTGTAATTTGCATCAAACTGTTATAAAATTATTTTGTTGGAACGTGAATTTTTGAAGCATAATATTCTAGTAGGAAGGCTTATCCTTATGTAATAACATTTTAAATTTTTACGCATAATATTTACAAAAATACTAAAGAAATTAAATATACATTAATGCCATTGAGTACGTACCTAAAATACTGGCAATATTACCGCGTTGTATTGCTAAAAAATTAAAAAATCAAAACACAACCGATATCTTAAAAAAGCCCTTACTCCTAAAGGATTCATTCCACAAACATTTTATCTTATCTAATATATAAAACATTATTATAACATTATTTCTTACTTATATCTTTGTCGCTAATGATTGTCAATGTTTCTAACTCTTTTCAAGTGAACAATATAACTTTTGCGACAAAGTCAAAAGATACTTAATATACAGTTCATAATGACATTGGCTTAATTGTTCTTCGTTCAATACAAATTACAACATCCTAATTCATTTATCTCAAATCGACTAATCAATGCAAACTTATCCGTCACTCAAATTGAATAAACAGTTAAACAATAAACGTTGAAACAAGACAAGCCATCCGCAAATGATTGTTTACACAAACTAAACATAAACTAAACACTACTTAAGCTGACAGTCTGCTGTCAAGCAGATGCTTTAACTTGATTAATAGACGATTTGGGATTGGCTGATAAATGAGCTTAATAATTCAATCCCAGCCTTCATAACTGAAGTAGCAATAACTGCTGATTACGAGTACGTGACGTAAAATAACAATGAACATAATAATGAGCATTTTATTTCTTCCACAATGATCATTATGTATGATTAAAAACTATTTAAAAATATTTAACGATTGGCTTTTTGTATAAGCTTTCCTACTTGAAAAGTTTTTTTTTTTTGTATGTAATATTCGTATCGTTATTTTCACTGTTCTTATCCTTTGTTTTTGATATCCACTTTTTGGAGGCAACCTTTAATATGCCATCAGCTCATCAATAGTACATTTATCGAAGCAGGCTGTACAATAACGGAGCGGCGCATCAATGAAAAATGTTGAAAAACGGGGCGAAAATTCAAAGTAAAGTATATTGACGTCAAAGTTAGTGCTGACGCTTACAAATAAGAAATGTTGAGTATCGAAAACCTTCATGATCTCCCCTAAAAAGCTGTATTTTGAATATTCAATTGTTCGTAATTCATTTTCGCATGTTTCTGTGTAAGCGGGAAATTGTATATTATGCTTAATTGGAAGAAAATTAGTTAAATGATATTGTCATAGAATTTAATAGCTTCTTGTAAATTATGATACAGTTAGTTTTTATTTATAATATTTACACAAGTTTTAACATATACAATAAAATATGTGCATACTTATTTTTATAATTATATAAAAGGTCTTCATCAAAGCCTTATTGTTACTGCGTTGTATTGCTAAACTAATGCGTTGGAAAAAAAATTAGCTAGCTTTCAGATTACCTACCTATAAACTTAACTAAGCCCGTCGATACAAATTGGTTTTTCGTTGAATTAATAAAAGGATTTTAAACATACTATAAACGCGATATAACAATTAAAATTGAAGACAATTTTCAAAAACGCTGTCACGTTAATTACATTGAACAAATGATGAAAGTTAGCTGAGATCCGTCTTGAGTACATCAGGTGACGCTTAGAAACCGAATATCATTAAGCATTTAGTCGTCAATCATGACCGTCACAATTTATGTGGCTTAAATATCGATGGGCTTATTCTACTCCAAAGCCATATGTGACCGTGGCCTCTTACGTGAGAAAATTTCAATGGAGTAGAACATTTTTAATTGTGGATTTTAGCTACAATGTATGAAACTCGGTTCCTGCGTTCAGTTCATCCTCTTGACATTATATTGTGTATATATGTATATATCTTCAGCATTTAGAACTCGAGCAAGTTATTACCAAGCGCAATTATCATTCAAATAATCTACGGTTTTATAATAGTCAACAATTAGCTTACGCTTTATAAAAAAATCATATTTCAATGATTAACGAAGAAATAACTAGTTCAGAGGTAAATTCCTTTTAGATAGGTATTCAATATTTTAAAAAAGCGGTGGTGATTAAGCGGCTCGGGCGTGGCTCTGGTCTCGGCGTCTCGTTTTCTGTCAGGGAACATGTGTGGAGCGTTATTTATAATCATCCACAGCTTTTTCCTTGTTTTCGTTTTTCAGAAAATCCCGATAACGTAAGAACTGTTTATTAACGAAGTTCGTTTCAAGTTTTAGCGCTAACTTTGAACTTTTATAAATGTTGTGTTTACTTTAAAGCAGATTGTAGCCTGAAAGTGTTAAATTCTTATTACTATAATTGTCATCAAAGAAATCAAAACAGTCTTGCAAATTTAGGCGGCGTTTATATAAAAGAGAAGGTTAGGTATTATATATATATTTATTTTCACATACATATAAGAAAAAAACAAGACTGCCTGAAAACACAAATAATATTTAATTCGGTATGCTACCGTTAAACATTTAAATATTTATAATAGATTATAATATCTGCAAGCACCTGGAACTATTTTTTGATTAAATAGACATAAAACTCATCAAAATTTAACTTTTAATGAGAAGTATATCTACAATATCTTGTTACACTTTGATTTCTATTTTATACAGAGTTAACAACTGGTTAATTTATTTGTATTTAGTCAGAGCAAACTCGGCAAATATATAGCTCCCGTGGGAAAAACCACCTTCTTAATTTACATTTGATCCTGCGGGAAATATCTTACACTGTTACGTAAGCAAATTTGATCTTGAATAAAAAAAATTGTGATATCTTAGTAAGTGAAATGTAAGGTTAGTATACTCAAAAACGAAATAACTGGTTTTTTTACACACTTTGTTGCACTGGAGTGCAACGGGCGGCCTTTCCGCTAATCAGCGATCTCTTCCAGGCAACCCACAATTTTTGTTGGTTTGGTTTTTATATATTCTAGCAAAAATCTATCTCGATTACGCCAGCTATCAAACGAAAACACCGCATCGGTCCGTTGGTTTAAGAGCCATAGACAGACATTTGCTTCCAGTTGCAACTCCGGCCCACTTTTCTGCCATCTGGTTATGGCATCAGCAAGCCCTAAGCTTAAATGACTCCTTAAATACGTTTTCTAATAAAGAATAACCTTTATCAAGATTGTTTAAACTCTGGAATAATTAAATACTTAAACGCTTTGCATTTAGAAAATATTTAGCATGCTGCTCATAAATAAAATTAATCCGAAAAGCGCCTATTAACCGAAACTTTTAATTTTATTAGGGCGTCGCTTTAAAAAGCAATGAAATGTCTGAGTAGCGTTAATTACGAAGAGTCGTAATGTCCTCGAGTGCCATATTGAGCGAAAGGGGCTTGAAGTTAAGATATGAGGAGATATATTAATACAAGTGAAATTGAGGACAATTAAAACCTCC
The DNA here is from genome assembly GCA_912999735.1 of Aporia crataegi. Lineage (NCBI taxonomy): Eukaryota > Metazoa > Arthropoda > Insecta > Lepidoptera > Pieridae > Aporia > Aporia crataegi. The sequence goes on from OU538743.1 coordinate 9,060,056, forward strand.
TGATATTATGATTACAATTAGGAATATCTCAGATAATTCATGAACAGATTTTCATAAATTGTAGCTAAGCTCCACCTTGATCAGATCGGCTTTTAAACAAATCTGTATTGAAAGTTGTACATTCGCTTAGGATCTAAGATGCCAAACTTATGTTGCCTGCGTGTTCTGTGGATACAGCTACATATCACCCAAGTCAACATATTTTTACAAACACAAAACTAGATAAAAAGTTTTTAAAAAAAATGTTATTTCATGGCATATATGGCAATTTTTTTATTATGTTTACTATTCATGTAGTTAGATTTTTATATCACAATCGTTCATTTTAATTCTATTAACAGACAATATTGCAGGTACATTTTAACTTGGATGCATCGTGGCAATCATAAGTGATGTTTAATGAAATTTAAGAATTACAAATTATTTTTTTTATTGCTTATCCATGTTTAAACCAAGCAGACTTCAAAAAGATTTTATCACCCGTTAAAATTCAACAAAAGCTATATATTTTTAAAGTGCAATTTAGTGAAGCAAGTTTTCAAAGTATAAGAGAAGTTTATTGAATGTTATTGTGGCTTGACGAACGCAAATCCGCATAAACGTTACGTAACGTGGTTCGTGGAGCCCGTTCGCTGCCAAAGAGGAATTGCGCGCACTTGCTGCTACACTCAAAGTTTTCATTGTTACATCCCAACTTGTGCAATAGAGCGTCTGCTTCTTTAATACTTTCGTCGCTCGATTACATTTTACGACGCGTTTTGGATGAATTACGTTGTTTATTACTATCTCCAGTAATCTGTGCGAGTCGTACGCAAACATCAACGAATCTTACTTTCATAACTTGAAAAAAGGAAATTATTTTTGTAGAAATTTAAAAATCTCATAAAGAAATAATAATCTTACAAAGAGAATGCTTGAAAGTAGGTTCCTTAGGGTTAAAGATTTTATGTTATATGTTCTGTTACAGTTCGGTGTTGAAGTCGGGTTATATTTTTTAGTCAATTACATTTCATACTTTTTATTATAATGGCAATAATAAACAGATAATGAAACTAATTGCCATCTTTATTTTTTGTTTTTATTGAATTTTTCAAAAGTGACCATTTAATTTTGAAAAAAAAATACATCTCTACAGTATACCTTTCAAATTGGATAAGAATTAGCATTACAATCGCTAAAAGAAGAATAACTGTATCGATGACCTCCTTTTTCAAGTCAGTTAAAAATAAATTTATAAAGCTTGTACATTTTCATAGAAGACACAGCATTAAATTACCTTTCAATTTTTGAAATTGACACGTTTGTTAGGTTTTATTTTGGCTCGAATATTCGATAAAAACATCGATACGGCGTATCGCGCTATTATTTAAATCTATCGTTTAAATACGGGCGGCATTCGAGAGTTGAAAGCGTTATCGATTCAAATTCAAGCTTTTATGCATGGAACACGGCTGATACATTCTTTACGCGTTATAATGGAGGCTTTGTGCGTCCGACGCGTTCGGTCAACACGTTATTATTATCCAGGTTATTGATGACGCATCCTGTGGACGCTCCCATATCGACCTAATATCAATAAGCTATCGTCAAAAAGCCGCTTCAATATATACAGTAATTTAATTTCAGCGTAACCTAGGAGTGGTCATTATAGAGGGATTCTATTACATGTAGTGTGTCTATCATTAGTTGCTAAACCTAAATTGAAATATGGCTCGAGGAAACCATCAATTTCAATCAAACAGTAAATTATAAATTAGTTCAAACCAAACTATAACTATTATAGTTCGAACAAATATTTATAAATGTTTTTTTTATATCTTTTTCTTAAAGTGGCTTAAAAATCTGTTAAATGAAATAAAAATAATCATAATTCTTTGTTTGTTTTGACAACATTTGAATATTAAACGTAGATAATGTTACAAGCGAATAGTTGAAATAAAAGCTGTTTAAAAACATATTTATTTTAAAATATACATATATAAACTATTATGTCATAGACAGTGCCTATTGCATATGTAATTGAACCCAAATTTAGTAAATAGGGTGAAGCACTCACCGCGTATTATACGTGAAAATGCCTTTTAGCAATAATTATTATTAATAGATAATTCTACAAGACTTAATTAAAGTAATTAGGTATTTTAAATAGGTTTTTATGAATTCAATTTAAAGTATTCTGCCTTAAATAAAATTTACGTGTTACTATAATATAAGACTATTTTATTTTTTTATCTCTTCGCCAATATTCATTCTTTATGAATATTCTTCATTAATCTTTTCATTAGCTTAAAAGTGACAGCATAATATTAGCCTCGAACTTATATATTATTATTACTTAGTTTCGTCCGTGACCTTCTCCACGTTTATTATATAATGCATATAATGTTCATAAATAGTGTAAAATATAGTGTTTATTATTAAAATAAATATGTAAATTGCATAACCCAACTTGGGTCAATGAACAGAAATATTTTGGCATATATTTAAATATCATTTTAGCAAATAGGCCAATCCAACCGAAACGATTTTTGTTACCTCATGATTTGACCCCAAGACCTCTAGCGTAACATGGAAACACATAAACGAATAAACCATAGAGGTATGTTATTTACGTAAGTGATGTTTATGTATATTATCCTTTAGTAGTTTTTGCGTCAAAGGAAAAAAGCTTTACCGTGTTTTCTAAAAGCTGTCAACTATGTCAAAAGTTCAATAGTCACCTTAATACTCTCACGCGACAAAATATCTTGGCTTTTTGGGAGTTCTTGGAAGTTTTTCAAAGTTTAAACGGACATATGTCTTAGCTAAAAGAAATTTCATCCTTATTTTATTGACCATTCTTGTATCTAACGCTTTCTATATCCAATATATCAGTCGTAACTTCTATGTGTCTCATTTTTCCAAGACATGTTCTTTATTATACCAAGTACCAACCGTAACTCGTACCTTTTAGAACCTAGGCGTTAGTGACGGCACTTTGGTTTTTTGCATAATAATTGTCTACATCTACGCGTAGTTCTTTCTTTGGCTACGGCGTAGCAGGAGAGCTTACCTATTTCGTAGCATTTAATTCAGCTACGACATAGCAAGCATGCTACGATATTTCATAGCATTTTTAAATAGCATTTTCGTATTTCCTCAATTGTAATTCTTTATTGGAATTTTAAAAATAGCTTTCTAAAACGTCTTAATTATACGTTGAACAACAAAACTGATACGTCTTTTTAAATATAATTCTCCGTATTTATATAAACGTTATGAATATCCATATTTTGCACAAAACCCTCAAAAAAGATGTGAGCAGTTTGGTGTGAATCCAGTTTCCGGGCCGCTTGCCAACTTTGTTCGCATTGCAGAAAGATGAGGTATCTATAAAAATTGTATTACACCGTTCAGTATACGACGTGTAACTACACCCCGAATAGAATGCTTACAAAACATTTTATTTAAGCACTCCAGTTTTATTTATTAGTGTAGCAAAGCAGTGATGTTATAATCATACAATATTTATGATTCAGTTCACGCCCTTTATTTATTATTTAATTAAAATAATGCCTTCGTTGACTCAATCACCTTCGATTTTAAAATACAAGAACTTTTTTTAAATAAATTTAAAATGTATTCTAGGAAATCTTTCATAGTGTTATGTGAAGATATAACTACCAAATTAATAAAAACCAAAAATTATTTACTTGACTGTACAAAATTAGATTTGATAAGTAGATAAATTTTAAAAAACATCTTTTTTTAAACTTTGGTGTATTTCAATATTATTTATAAATTCAATTTCAAAGATAATATTGAACAATAAACGGGTTTGCAACTCCGAGATTGCGTTGTGGCCACAAGTACGCGCAGTGCGGTATCAATGGCGTAAATTTGACTTCTAAAATATATTTGAATTTTATTTGTTCTAATTTTAATCTAAGTAAAATGAAAAATATCTTATAAACAGTAATCCAAAATAACTTAATTAATACAGTATTAGATTTGGTGGTTTAAAAATTCTCAAATGTTAAGATTTTTCATTAACAATATAAAGGTACATAATTTTTTATATAAAAAGAAATAAACTAAATTTAAACTTAAAAAGAAATAAAATAAACAATTTAAATTATATGGAATAAAAAAGCGAATAGTTTTAAATACTTTTCAGAATTTAATTCAAAATTCTAATTACCATAAAATTTCCCCTTGGCCTCACCACCAATAAATAAGTAAATTTAAAAATAACCTGAAAGTGAAAACGAAATATTATATTTGTTAACATCAAAAGTATGACATTAAGTAAAATCAAAAAATAAACCCAGTTCAATGATCAGTCCTTTCACATTATTTCCGTTGGACGGAATGACATTTTCAATATCTAAATAAAATATATTATTTGGTCAATCAGTGGCGTAATTTTGCCATTTGAGGCCCATGGTAAAGCTACCGGTAAAGAAATTTATGTGCTGCCTATCAGGCGAACTATTCTTCACCATACGATACCCCTTAAAATTTGCGCCACATGAACCCACACATGACGCCGCCACATTAGTGTTTAATATTTTAATCAACTGTTTAAATTATTATTGATCTGCATGTCTACGATTTTTATGATTCAAAATGTATTAAATGATAGGTTTCGCATAATCCTGAAGTTCGTAATGCCTTTTATTTACGCGAGTATCACACATTTAAAGAAAACATAACTTTATAATTATTAAATAAAAAATTTCGGAAAAATTTAGTATTAATTGGCCAAGTTATGGTTGCAGATACATATTAAATAAAATGTACTTAAGTTGAAAAATAAGATAAATTGTAATCATAGTTGGTTTAACTTTTCGAAAATAAAATATATATTGTACATCCAAAATCTCACCTAATAGTCGATACATCAAACTTGAATGTCCATTAACGAAGAGGTAACGAAGAACTCTCATAAAGCGGATTAAAAATTTTTCGTCATAACTTTAACTTAATATTAGAAGCAGGTGCGCCCGTATCAAGGCTATTTCATAATTATGATACTGGCAACGTAATGTTATATTTTTTGCACGTCGGCAATGAAATAACATTATGCTTTTTATTCGCTCTAGATTTATTTTTGAATTTTCATACTACATATTATACCCTATGTTATTACTGAAGAAAACATCTTTAAAATAAAGATTTTAAGAAGTCATTATCGGTCATCATGATCATTAATTAGCCTTTACTTGGGCTCCATTTCTGGACGTAGGCTTCTGCCGTGCTTTTCCAGTACCTACTCACGAAAACGCGCTTCACTATATCGTCTGTCCATCTCATCATCACCGGGCAACCACGCCGTCTCTTGCCCTACCAAATCACCATTCACCCCTCCTACCTCATTCGGTAGGTGGATAAAATTACGTGTAGGTTTTCATTAGAGCAAAGCCAGTGGAGCGACAAATTATCGAAACAAATCACATTATAATTAGAAGAAGCTACGAACGGACCGTGATTTAATTATCGATGTTTCAAATTAGATTTTGCTACTTTTAAAGTTCACTGAATAAATCAATGCCTTTGACGTTCAACTAATTTTTAAAAAACCTAATATAATTTGTAGCAAATCTATTTTTTATAACGTTTTGAACATTTTAAGGTTGGTTTTAGCTCTATGGTCAGTTTTGACTAGCGCTGTCGGTCATGCCCTGGTAAAAGAGATTTGTTGTTCTTACCATATTGATAAAAATCGTAGAAGAGGCCAAGAGCCACAAAGAATTGTAGTGCCACAAGAAGTAAGTTACTAAGTTTTAGATGAAATTGAAGAAAATTAAAAAAAGAGTTGTTTTACTAATCTTCATATATGCTAAGATTCGTCTCGGTCACGTCAGAACAGCACAGAAATCGGTGCCCTCTTTTTTCGTTGGGAATTAAAAAGAAGGCAGATATTAAAATAAACAGAATAGAATAAAGACAAAACATAATCTTCTCTGATTCTGATATATTACAATTACAAGTCCTTGAGGGATAGATTTTCGTTAAATCAGCGAATGAGAAAAAAAAACTGTTTTTATGGGATTTAAATACAAGTCCTAGCAATCTTGTACTACTGATCAATATGTGAATTATATACCCTTCTATATAAGGTACAAACAAAGTCGAAAAACAAGCAAACCAATAAATTTGTACGCGACAAAGTTACTCCTTTACATTAGATAAACATATTTTCTGGTTCCGAAGCTTTACGTAAGTACAAAAACAGTCGCAAAAAACAATGGTTCTTTAATTTGTCATAATTTATTATTCACTTTGCTCCCAATGATATAGAAATATACAGTATATTCCTCAGTATTTTAAATTCTGTCGAAGTTTTGAAACAAACATTTATAACGTACTTATAATTATAAATTCACATCTCGTTCATGTCAACTTATAGTAAAAAAACTGCATGGAAATCGGACCATTTGTTTAAGAGCTGCGATGCAGATAGGTCCATAGACACACAGAAACGTTAAACTTATAACACACGTCTCTACTTTCGTTGGGGGTTAAAAATATACTTGTCTCTTTTACTTAGTATGTTTTGAGTGAGACAAAATTATAGCTAGTTTTATAAGTTCGTTCTAAAACTGATTGACTTTTGTACATTAGCTCATTAAAACACAGCCAATACGTCTCGAACAAAATGATTAAATTATAACTGACGTTTTAATAGTTAATAATATTTAAATCAACAATGAAATGAAAAAGTTAAAAAACACCAATTGAAGCGTGAAATCGAAACCTATCAGCTGTAAATAAATGCGTTAGTTTTTGTGAACTATTTTATGCTTTTTATCCTTTATGCATTTTCGAGAAATGGACTATCCAACTTAAAAAGAATTTCAAATCGATTCAATTCAATTTGAACCAGTATAAGGAATAATTAGTTAATATAAATTGCTTTATATCAAATAGTTTTCCATATTCTCCATGACTTCTGTATCTACTGAGGCATTAACATTGTTATACACATTTGATTGCAACATAGTGATGCACACCTATGTACACATTCAAGACTAATTTGCAAGCTGGTATGAGTTTCACCATATACATGTATCTAATATACAGATTCATGTATAAATATAATTTTCTAGATGTGCTTCGCAGGGTGTTTTTGTATTCAACAATCAATCAAAACATCAAAAGGATATAAAACTTCACGCTAAAACTAATAAGAGCGTTAATGAAAATTCTTGCAAAAATATTCCTTTTGAGAGCCTATGAAACCGCGGGTCACAGATAGTTAATTTTGTATTGCTAAGGCTTAACCCAATTGTTAGGGTACGTACTGTGTGACCAAAATATTATTATTTAAACCAATGTATTAAAGTAATATATACTTAAAACTAAAGACAATTGACAAAAATAACATAGGTGTTCAATACATAACAGCTTCTAAACGTATCTGACATCAATATTATTTTAGTCTTGACTCTAAAGCTCTAAAGCAATAAATTCATCAAAACAGGTACCACCCACAAAGTAGTGACGTAATGAAAAGGGTTATTTAATTAATTTAACTGTACCTTTACGTCAACTATTACCATGAGTGCCCCAATTTACGACACTAACAAAGGGTTAGAGTCAATTAGCCATCAAAAACAGCGCTCGGGCTATTTAGGCCCGCACCGGCCTCTATTTGTCATTAATTTGGTAAACGAGGTGACAGAAACATGGGCGCGGACTACCAATTAGTACATTGCCTAATGATTGTATGAGAACATCTTTTTTCCTTTAAAATAAGAGCAGATCAAGGGAATGATAAGGGTCATGACTCTCCCTGCGCCTTGGAGTCTCGCTGTTTAACTAACCGACAAAAATAGTAGTGTTAATAAGTATATTATTAAGTTTGACAATAAGTGTGATTAAGATGCCACAATCACTGTGTCAGTGAGATAGTCACATCCTCAATGATTTAATTTCTGTCTGTCTGTATGAAGTAGAACATTTCAATACAATATAATTGAAATGTAATGTAACTTGTGTCGATTTAATTTAATTTGATTTTCAATGTTTTTTTTTAATTCTGGGTGTTTACAGTCTCCTGTAGTACAGTACTGTAACAGTAGCCTGAAATGCTGTAATAATATAACTTTCTTAAAGAAACAAATTATTTTGCCAATTAGGTACACTATGCAATCCATTGGAAACTGTAAAATGAAAACTAATATCAAATGTTGTTAAAATTAAGCTTATATTGCTCACTAATAGTACAAGGATTTATTTGCTAATTTAAAGCATTTATCTCATTACTGTTTTGCTTTTCAAATTAGCAATGATAAAGTGAGGCATTATTTTAAGCCTTCCACGAAAATACAGGGCGTTTAACGTGTCTTGGATCTGCAGGTATTTGGCATCGTAGCTTAGGAACGAGCCGATTTAGAAGCGGGTCTTATTTGTTTGAAAGGTATTGTAAGAAAAAAATCTGTAATCCATTTATGATGTATTCTTAATTGTAATTATCATGTCGGAGGGGTTTGAAATAGCAATTGTGGTGTTGAATTTTTTAAAATTATAGCAGAATAACACAGAACAACGAAACGATAATTATCTGCATACGATAATTAGCAATTTTAACTGTAATCAGTCGACAATTAGTGAATGTGTGATTGCGAGCCGCAATTGTGTGTACTAAATAAAAGGCTACAGTTTCCGACACTGAAAAGTTACGTTTTGGCACAAATTTTGCATAATAACAATTGCGATAGTGAACACTGGGTGTGAAGGCAACGCCTGCTTTATTGTTATACTCTCATCCCTCTAGTATTAAATTAACGTCATAGATCAAGCCGGCCAGACAACACCGCAGTTATAATTGTACGAATGGCATAATAATATGATTTAATGTCTAAATGAAAGGCTATTTCATTTATTGTAGAACAGAAATATAAAACAGTCTAGATGTTTTCTTCATTTGCTTATTTTCTTCTTTGATTATGTCACTCAGTATATTATGTAACTTATGTGTCTTCCGAAGATCTATTCTTACACCCTTAAGGTCGTATGTATACATTTACATAATTATTCTAAGTACTTAGTTAGTGTTAAGAATGTGAATAAAATAAAAAATAAAAATTTAGCAAACAAATTATATCAAAGTAAAAAAGGCAAGGACAGTCTGTGGTTTTTGTTTTATTTAAAAAAATACCGTCGGAGTATCTGGCACAATGATCTTAGTCCATTGAAATGTTACATTTTTTAGGCCTAACCTTGCGTTTTTTAGAGGACGCAATTTTATTTTTTTGATGTGTAGGGGGGGTCAGTGTAAAGCTAAAACCAAGTTTGTGGGGTCGCCACCCTTGTCCCACGGCCGCCATCTTGAAAATAGGGGTTGAAATGGTTTTTACGGTATATCTCTTAAACTATTAATTAAATAAAAATTTTTTTTAACATTTTCTATTGAAAATTAAATTCTCTACAACTTTGATTCAGTAACTTTTTGTCGTAGAACTATAAATAAAAAAGTTATAAGTGAAAATGTTCAGAAATTGGAGAAAAAAATTATATTTTTCGATATAACTTTTTTTTAAATCATTTTACGAAAAAATGATATCAAACCGTTTTTGTAGATCGTTTTTTGAGGAACAACTTTTATTAACAACATTTTTTCATTAAGGCTATAGCTAAGGTTTTACAGCGCTCCGAAGTAAGTACTATTTTTCAATACTCTTAACTATACCTATATTATACGTGTGTCCTAATAATGTATCATCAGTTATTGTGTTTTTTTTATTATTTATTTTGCTATAATGTTTTTAATTGTAAATTTTGCAATATTATTAATAATTAATTATTGACTCTTCCCCACCACCCACGAGGTAGAGTCTGGCGGCGCGTTTTTTTTTTACGTGGTATCCCCAATAGGCATAATCCACGGTGATTTTCGAAATTAGAACTACTCCGTCCTCAGTCTTTTCGATGGACCAGGCTGCGGCTCAGCATCTGATCGGCTTTCTGAATTAAATATCAGTGGGAGAACTGGAGAAGGAAGGGCTGTTAATGTCGGCGGTTCATCATCAAAGTCATTTTCATTTATTAATTCTGAGAGTTCCATTACGTTGCTGCAAGTCTCTCCAGAACAATGGAAGCACACTGCAGAACATTTCAGCCCTGCTTTTCGACATCCACACATCGCTCCACAGTTTCCTTTGCATTTGCAAAAGATCAATTTTAGAAGCTCAGGGGGTGCTGGAGGTTTAGAGTTCTGCACTGGCATCAATAATTTTCCACATTTTTTCCAGCCCCAGTCTTCAGGATCATTATAATTACCAAGTGAGCAAAGCAGGGTCAACTCTCTTGTTGAGAAACAAAGCCGTTCCACTAGAAAACTCTAAATGCTTTTCCAGGGTTTTCGAAAATTTCATTTTACCGATATTGTAAGGAGCTGAAGTTGTGTCACATCCGGAAAAAGCATGAAGAAACAGCAAGTTATCCGCAATGACATCGCCGTATATAAAACCTGACGCACAATATAATTGTTCTGCTGTTCGTCCTTTTGATGGTTTAAAAAAAAATACATTTGCTTGTTGTCTACCAAGTGCTGTAAGCAATATCAATATGTCAATATCTTCAGCTACAATAGTAACGGCATTAAATAATGGAGATGCAGCAAGAGCAGTGCGAACGATAAGAGCGTCTGCACCTGATTCTGCTTGGTCAACAGTGAAACCCATTTCCGACAATACAGCTTTAAGAAGTATAATAAAGTTAGATTTGTTCTTCTCATTACCAAGAAATTTCTCTTGTGATAATGTTGGTATGGTGTTCTTGTCAAATTTAACTTCTGTCGACTGATGTTTTTTCGTGCGGCGCAAACGCTCCCAAGACTTTGTTCCTGCGACATCAGGGTCGTCTGAGTAACCATCAAACACAATGCTTGCAGAGAGCCCGAAGTGTTCTTGTACATATTTGACATATTTAGTAGTTATATCATTGAACGATGAATTTCGAAATTATTTTAAAAATCAATAATTGTAAAATCCTGTTATGGAGTGAAAAAGAGTCAATAATTAATTATTAATAGTATTGCAAAATTTACAATTAAAAACATTATAGCAAAATAAATAATAAAAAAACACAATAACTGATGATACATTATTAGTACACACGTATAATATAGGTATAGTTAAGAGTATTGAAGAATAGTACTTACTTCGGAGCGCTGTAAAACCTTAGCTATAGCCTTAATGAAAAAATGTTGTTAATAAAAGTTGTTCCTCAAAAAACGATCTACAAAAATGTTTTGATATCATTTTTTCGTAAAATGATTTTAAAAAAAGTTATATCGAAAAATATAATTTTTTTCTCCAATTTCTGAACATTTTCACTTATAACTTTTTTATTTATAGTTCTACGACAAAAAGTTACTGGATCAAAGTTGTAGAGAATTTAATTTTCAATAGAAAATGTTAAAAAAAAATTTTATTTAATTAATAGTTTAAGAGATATACCGTAAAAACCATTTCAACCCCTATTTTCAAGATGGCGGCCGTGGGACAAGGGTGGCGACCCCACAAACTTGGTTTTAGCTTTACACTGACCCCCCCTACACATCAAAAAAATAAAATTGCGTCCTCTAAAAAACGCAACCCCAAATGTAACTTTTCAATGGACTATCTGTGTTACTGGACTCTTATGTCCATAATATGATTCTGAGCAAGGGCAATTTTGACGTAACTCAGAACTATAATATTTTATTAATTTCTTTTGTCTATTTCTGTACTACTTGAAATAAACGTTTTTTGATTATTTTCTATTTTACGAAAATATTTGCTTTTAACACTTCGTTAAAAGCAAACCCACTGAACCGAGTAAGATTGATAAATTTATGAGTCGGCGGCGGCCAGACGTATTTCTACGAAAAAATTTGCCCACGAGACTGGTAATTATATTATTTTAATCAGACTTTGTTTCAAAATACAGATTTTTTAAACTGTACAGAGGCTCTTTGTGTAGGTTTTAATAAATCACGAAAGTTGAATCGTAAAAATTAATTACACGAACACTCAAAAAGTTATATCTAATCCTAGCTAACCCCCGAAATTTATTAAAACTTCTTATTTAATCTGAGAAGTTATAATTTTTGCGAAAAGTCCACGTAAACTCGATGATAAAAGAAACAAAACAGCGGAAAGCTCTTCAGACTGTTATCAAAGGCCATTATCTTTTGACCTGAAATGTGAAATTATATTTTGCTGTTTTATGAAGTAAATAAGTTAAAAAAGCGGAGACGTGATTCTAAAAGTTCCCTGAGAGGTTGTCTTGGATACGATGGACTTAAAAAAAGACTAAACAATCCCATTACTGCCATTAAAGAAATAAATTGGATTCGCAAAAATTCTCCAAAGAGTCTATAAGTAAGTACAAATCATATTTTAACGTGCTACTTAATCATCTATTTTTATACTCGCTTGAGGCATGGAGATCTCTTATTTGTAATATTTAACTTATAAATATTTACTTTCAAAAAATATGCATGACAAACATAGATATCCAGAAAAACATTTTTGTTTATAAATCTTTTATGGTAGGTACTTATTCTAAGATAAAACTCAGAAGATTATCTGAATATTATTAAAAAACTGAATTTTTTCCCGTCTCTTTGCGTTACAACTTTTTAAACCGGCGGTAGTAATCCGAAATCCGAAGGTATATCCGAAAAGTGTTTTGTGATTTTTTTTAATTAAGTTTATTTTGACTTTGATTTTAATAATGGTAAATAATCGTTTTGATATTGTATCATTTTCAATCCTAGTAAAAGATTGTAAAATTTTCAGCTCAGATCGTTTCAATATCTACTACTTTTTTTATTTACAACGTAATAATCTCTTCACATAAAATTTCATCATTTTTGACATCCAAAGACGAAAAACTCTACCGATCTATCTGTATTTACGGTTCATTCGTAAACCACTGAAAGTGCCAAGCGTGGCAACATTCAAAGCTAAAGAAATTCTTCAGTAATTTCTTTATATATATTTTTAAATTTTGTATGATGAAATTATTAGTAGTTATCAGGTTTTTTGACAATCTTATCATATCGCTGTGATTTATCATACCCCCGGGTATCATTTTTTCCATTTTGGTAACATTTTTCATTGATGCTCCACCCCTATTAGTTGCAGTGTGTTGCCTGCCTCGATAAATGGACTATCCAACATAAAAATAATTTAAATAACTCAAACCAGCAGTTCCTGAGACTAACAAATGAACAAAGTCTAAAGTCAAACTGTAACACTAAAAGGCTTTGTATCACTAAATGGTTTTAATTTGTTGAAAGTTACAATTAATAAGGCAACGAGGGAGACATTATTAGTATTATTTACATGACGACGAAATTAAAAACGGGCTTCATTTCTGTTCCATCCATTTGCTTAATGGACTTACACGGCACCAGGGACTCGCGAACCAACTTTCATCACACTAAAAGCTACGTACAAATGCCCTCAGATTAATAAACTTCATAAAGTTGCTGCTCAATAATTTATAAGCCAAAAGAGAATTAGTATTTGAATTAATGAAAACGGCTTTTATTCGCTGATCATAATAAAAAGCCTGTATCCTTGGTTCCGGCTGGAAAATGTTCGTCATTAGAATTCAACAATTATCGCCAATAACTTCATAGGTGCTCTTAAAGGGAGTCCGATAGAATAAATATATTTCAATATTTCCACCTCTGCTTCACTGATCATTTTCTTAATACCCAAGTCTAGCGGACGACCGCGCCACCGCATTAATTTTATACCTACTAATATTATCAAGCTAATATTAGAAACCTACAGTGGTTTGAATTGTTTTTTTTTTTTAGGTTAAATAGTTCAATTAACTATCGAGAAGGCTCTAATATTATACTACGACCACAAGGATCAACTGATGCTCCAATTAAAAATTTGCAAAAATAGGAAAATTTATTCACACATCTAGTAAACAATATAGCCAATGTTACTCTCAAAGAGAGTAGCTTTTTAATCTGAGAAATTATTTTAAAATCAATTTTACAGTTTTTTTATCCATACTAGAAGTAATATTATAAAGAGAAAATATTTATATTTTTGTATGTTTATTACGAATAAACTCAAACTACTGGACCGATTTTAAAAATTCTTGCAATGATGGGAAGCTAGACCGTTTGCAGAGCCAGGGTGGCATAGGCTATATTTTATGGCTACAGAGATAAAGTTACAAGAAAAAAAGGTAGTCATAAATATAAATGCAAACCTTTTCTCTTAATAATATTAAAAATAAACAAGGCACTTTTTAATACAAAAGTTTTTACAATTGTAAAACGTAAAAACCTGGGTTAGAGAATTAGGGTTGTAAGGGCAAACATGTTTAATTTCCGGTTTAATTATCACAAATCCGAAAAGTATTCAAATTATTTTAGGATTTCTTCATTCGCAACGAGAACAAACGTCCTACCAAACAAAAGGGTTCCACAGATAAAAGTTTGCTCTTGTTACAGCTGACTCTGGGTCGCATTGTTGAGCTTGTATTAAACCGGGTTTAATACTTCAAGGAATGTAAGAAGTCCTCCATGCTTGAAAGCTACACAATCAAGACATACCTAAGTCTGAAATCAGAATGAATACACAAGAGACTATTCAACTATATATTTAGTTATCTATTATAATTTTTGGTTTAAAGAAAAATATTACTTTAACAACCGTACCTAATCAATTTTGCAGTATTGTTTTTGTTACAGATTTAGAGTATATATAAGGAAGAAACTTAAAATTTCGTTGAATTTAAATGAAAACATGTAAAGCTGTAAAGGGGCTAAATATCTATTTTGTAATTGGTCGAGGCACTTGTGCCAAGTTCTGCGAAGAGGAAACTATTCACAACAAAACGGTCCAATATTAAATTTACAGTCTGTGAGCTCGAACATGACCACAGCAAAGGCAAGTTTCGTGCGTGTATTATGAAATATTGAATATTGGATATGAGCCCCGGAGACATACTTTACTGACCACTACTAGTAGACTTCAACGCCTATGTAGCACTCGTTCTTAACACTAAATGCGTGCTGCAAGGGCTTGGGTTCAATTACAGGTGAAAAATTGTTGTCTGATCACCTACTTGCCTAGTGAAACATATGTACGTAGAAATAATATTCCATTCCACTCTAGAAGTTCTAAAAGTTGAGGGGAAGGTATCACTCTACTATACGCCCTTCTTCTTAAAAATACTTCATAGATATGTCTGGTATAATATTTCAATAGATTGAATTCATTGTACAGGCAAATTGGCCCACTTGAGCAACCTTTCTGGCCAGAGCCGCCATTACACACACTGCGATACATCTCCGAACGAGCCTTTGATACAAATATTCTTGTATCCAGGTACTTGTTACTTTTTATAGAAACTCAGCGTTTCAATGCTTTAATTTCTATTTGGAATGACAAAAGTGAGTATATTCACCATATAACGAAGTAGTGACGGTATTTGAAAACTTTATAGTAGGCAATTAGTATATTCGTGTACATTATAAAGCAAAATATAAACCACTGAAATCTATGAACTACTTTCGTATTTTTATATTTTAAACTATACAGAAGCAAAAAACAAGATGAATAAGAATAAGATATTTTTTATTATTGTTTAATTAATATTCAAAATAATAAAACAATCTCAATCAGCTTTCAAAGAAAAAAAACCGTAACAAAATCAATTCCATTCGTTTAGAAGCTACATTCCACAGACAGACACAAAGACACGTCAAACTTACAAAACATCTAAGAAATTAATGACTTTTTGCTTTGGGAGTAAAACAGTTTTAGCTGATATTACGATATTCGTTAGTCTCATTCCATATAAATCTTTAAACAATTTGTAAAACTCATTTCAGTCTGAAAATGCTTTTTTATTTAAACACACCTAAACACACTCATAACATTTTTGATAATATTTCTTGTACATATCTATGAATAGCAAATATTTTACGAAGGCACGAACATTTTTAATTTAAAATCGTATTTCAGCTTTCATTGAGATGAGTGTCGACGTATACCTATATTATACTATTTTCATCTCGTACGTTTATTGCGAAACAAATAGAAAAAAAAATAAAAAAAATAAACCAGTATTATTTGTTGTTTTAACAAGTGAAATCGAAGATATTTAAAAAACTCAATATGTTAATTACAAAATAAGGATGTTTATACATCCGTATTTTGCAATTCATACTTGACTTAAAATCCTATGATCCCTGAATGAGTTAAAAGGCGTATATTGTGTTCCGTCATCTCGCCTCGTCTTTAGCCACGCGTTTTCTCTCACTCCATATCATCTCGATGTCTCGCATGTATGTATAAACAGGTGTTTAAATGTTAAGATCCGTCCCGATTACGTCAGCTTTCAAACTAAAGTTCGCGTCTAAATCAGTCTATTCGTTTCGGAGCTACGATGCTACAGACTCATACGTCAAACTTATTTCCCGTCTTTTTTGTCAAGGATTATAAATGCCTATTTTTCTTTAGATTAGGTACGTACAGCTAAGACTGTGACGCTATGAACGTTTCTAGAATATTCTGAGCTTGTTATGTAAAATTCGATGAAAACAGGATGAGGACGGAACAAAGTTTCGCCTCTGCATTTGTTATGTACGATTCATGAGCTACAATAACAACATACTTTTCTTGTACACATATTAGTTATTGTGATTGTAAGACCTTAGAGGACCACACCATCTTCCCACTTCACTCTGAAGTTCAAAAAAAAGTGAAAAAAACTACATTCGACTTCGAAGTACACCTTTGAAGTGTCGTTCATTTAAAAAATCATTAAAATCTCTTTATAATTCTCTTCAAAATTACCTGAAATACACATAAAACACTCTTTTTTACTTATAAACACTGATAGTGTGTTTTTATGCAGTTGCTTGAAATAAAAACCTGAATCGATTCAGAAATACCTCTGAAGACAGCTGATTATAATTAATAATAATTACAAGTGATATTGCTTTACTTGATTAAATTTGATTATCATTAATATATGCGTATAATTGTGTAGGTGACATTACACAAACAATTATAGCAAATGAGATAGGATGCCATTATTGCAGCTAGAAATACATCTGCTATTGCATGTACTAATTGCTTTGGCAGTGCAATTACGGTGGTAGCAGAGCTGAGAGCTTATTTATCTTTATTGAATGCTATCGCTTTAATCAAGATCATTACGTGCACTAGATTCGAGTCTTAATTGGCAACATGCGACATCCCGAGGGATCTCATGTTCTGCCGCAATACGTCTATGTGTCGTGTCACGCACTGTGATATCCTCTATTACCTAAAGCTCGGGCTGCGCCACCTTCTGGCCCGCAACCGCCGCTTAATTTCACGGCGCTGCGCCTTTATGGCATACATATGCAGGTATAAAATAAATTCAACCAAATCATTACAATATAATAATTTATAACAAATTAAATATCATTATAATATGTAATGCGCATATATGCCATGTTGGCCCTCTTCTTCGCAGTTGCTTCACTCAATGTAATGTTCGTAATAATAAACAAACTGTTATAATCTATCATGTACATATTCCGTTTAGTCATGTCTTTGATTCGGGTCTATATGACTTCTAATATGTTTCATCAATTGTGAAATTTATTTTGGACCTCGGTTTTTATTAATATATTTTAATATGGTATCGTATATTGTATCTTTTTGTTTCATAATTAAATAAACTATTGTATGAAAATTAGACTTAGAAAATGCAGTAACTATTTAACGAGGTGAAATTAATTTATGATTTACTTTGAATTATTTCTGTGGTTGTGTGTGTACGTGACGGGAATTAATGTTGTGCTTGTGGGTGGAGGAGGAAATTTCATTAAACTCACCTTGCGTTCTTATTAAGGGAATAGTTTATTGTAGCCGTCCAGACCGAATAAACGGTTTAACAAAACTTGCTAGCCGTTATCCGTTTATTTAGAATAATATACGCACGGACCTAAGATAACTTTTTTACCATTTCAAATTAGACTTTATAAAAGTTCTAAAAAGTTTATTTTTATTTAAGTATGTGTATTATTAACACATTGCAGCTTAGTTATATCAGCTTATTTAAAAACTTTTCGAAGGATAAACTAGATATTTATATGGCATCGAATTTACTATACATTTTTTGCTGAACAAATAAACACGAAAAGCCCATCGGGGGTTCTCCCGAGGGGAGAGTCGCTTGGCAGACGGACACGGGTGCAACTGAGCCAAATAGGTCATTAATTATTTTAATATTTTGCATACCACCTCCTCGAACTACTTTGCTATGGAAATATAGTTAAAATATAGGTTTTTTCAGCATTCATTTACGTTATCTTTAATGACGTCCACAAAAATTGCTACTACATATTTCGAACATACTTATTTCTTTAAATTCAACTGATTCAAAAATGCTTATAAATAAAATAAAAATAAAAATATAAACCTTAAAAGTTACATAATACATATTACATGCATATGTTATACTATATATATACTTTGAACATAATAGATCTAAAAACTATGAATGGACCGAATTCGATGCAGTTTTTTTGTGTGTGAAAGCTGATGTAATCGAGATGGATCTTAGCTAAAATTTATAAAGACCTGCTTATTTATTTATGAAATATTATTATTTGTAATCAACATATAGAGGGTTTTTTAATTCTCTTTTATTTCACTTGTTATTATGTAAGTATATAGGCTGTCATAGGATAGCACAGATAGACGTTAGTTAAATTTTGACAGTAATGGGAATGTAATTTCTATTGCACAGCTTAGAAACTGTTAAAGCGGAGTAGTCCGACCATAATGCAAATGTGTACAGCCACCAGATAAGTAGCAGCTGTCTCGACTCTCGATCCAAGTAATAACGAAATTAAACTATATTGTTCAACTTAACGAAACTTCGAAACTATATTTCATCTTAAATAATATAACATAAATTTAGTTTTAAATCAAAGTCAAAAATATCTTTATTTATAGAGAATCACACATGTGATTGCTTATAAACGTCATTTAAATCTTACTGCTGTTCAAGAATGCGCCCAAATAGAACAGCCTACAAACTCAGACGAATTTTAATTTTTACCGATCGTGTTCACAAAAGATACATTTTGAAATGAGCAGATCATTCTTAAGGGCAATTATCATTCAAATAATCGGCGGGTTTATAAAAGGACATTAGAATACGTTTAACGTAAGATTTAAATTTAAAAACGATTCTTGTACCTTACTTGTTTTGTTGTTAAAGTAATCCTACCTGCCTGCCTGCCTATGAAGAAAATGATGTGAGAAACATACCTCAATTCTAGCCTGGGCAATTCTCACTTACCCACTATTATATAACTTTATAATTCAATATATAATATAATAATAAGCGTAGTTGAATAAGAATAATAAACAAGCTATCGATCGATTGTCAGCAGGTATAAATTCGTAAAAATTAAAGAAATACAATTATAATATTATTTTAGTTAGGTACTGATACACACAGTCATAATTTATAAATCTACTACGATATTCATTATATTATCTAATATGATTTTATTTCTATTTTCCTGCACTAAAAATTCATTGAAACTTTTTGAAAACAAGCATCTAAAAATCATGTTTTGCTAGTATGTCATACGGATTTTGTTTTTCGAAAAATTCGTCAAATTTATAGCCTCAGAGAAAGAACAATGCAATGGAGATTGCACCTCGCTGAAATCGAATTTTGATTGGTATTTTATGTCCTTTAGCGCGGGCTATTCCACATTATTTACGTATGCTATTTGGCTATTTTCCTGCAACTACACTGACTTATCCCAATGCCTTCTGGTACAAACTTAAATCTTGCATTATCCCTTATTTTTTCTTTTTTATTTCTTGTTATGATCGTGTCTATCTACATGAGTTCTATTTAACTTTAAATATTTTTTACACTATCTATGAAACATTTTAGGATTCATCTATACTTGTATCTTCTATTACGTCTTATATACTTAAGTTCTTCTTTTGATGTAGCCTGTATCTTTTTTGTTTTTTGTATCTACAATAAATTCTAGTAAAACATCAAAAGTGCTTCATGCTGTATCTAAATGATATAATATTTTGTGAATAATACGAGTGACATTGAAAATAATTTAAACTATCCCCGACGTGTTAATAACAAATAAGAATCTCTCATAAACAGATGAACATTTAAAACTTGCTAACATTCTTCCGATTAAATCAGATTTCAAATAAAAAAACCGCATCTAAATCGATTCATTCGTGTAGGAGCTACAATACTTTAAACAGACACATAGATTTAATAGAGACGTCAAACTTATAACACCCTTTCTTTATAGTAGCAAATTAAAAATACTACCAATAGAACAGAATATAGACAAAGTCGGACATCATTCAGCGTTTGTTGTTTCTCACCAGTTGCGCCCAATTTCAGCTCGTTTTCAGTTTTTGTTGAAAGGTAACGAACATTTTTATTTACGATAGCAAATATTAAATTTTTTATCGATTCGTGCGTATTTCAAATGGGAAAATTGGAATTGAAATTTTGTTTTCCATGTAAATTTTATTTATTTTTAATATTACAGATGAAATAACATATTTTTTACAGAAGTTGTAGATATTGATATCATAGTCAAAGGTCTATTTTAAAGGTAAAGAGATGAGATGTATATCTATATTTCGCATTAAAAAAATTTTAAACATCTCTGAAGTTTAATTCATTAATTGAACACCACATCGTGCGCCAATCACTGCAAACCAATATTTTGTGAATGTTATTTCTCAATTATGTTGGATAATAGATAGTCGGTACTTAAATAGTCAATATATATTCAAATTCATTCACTTAGAAAGCAATCTCTTTAAATAAACAGTAGCTAAACACGCAAGGTCTACGAGCACAGGCACCTACCATCGTGCACCCGATTATATGTATTTGGAAACTGGATCTTGATGAGGCAAACTTTCGAAACAGTATTCATATCAAAATATCATAAAAACATATCGTCTCAATGCAAAATATCAAATATACTTCTTATCAAAAAACAACTTCTTAGCAAAATCGGTCCATTCGTCATTCGTTTAAGAAACGCAATGCTGCAGACATTTCAATCTTATACAACCCTCTTTTCCATCGAGGGTTTAAAAATTGTGTCCAACAATTCAACAGTACCAAAGAAACACGAACTTGGAGTATTTAATTAATCCAATAAAAGTAATTGCTTAAAATATTACGTTAGAATAATTAATCTTTCCTATGTAGAAAGTTACTTATTTTAGGCAATACTTTATCTCACTTTGAGAAAGTTCCGTCAGCCAACAAGATTAAATGAAAAGTTTAAATTAATTCTAGCTCCTTCGCGGAGATACTGTTTGGGATAAAACTGTATCTATTTTATTACTCTCATTTATTACGCATTAAAATATTCATAACTGGCTGGTGCAGCTTCGCGCGATAAAAACTAACTCAGATTCATCTTAACTTCGCCTATTTTCTTTACCTGTTTCCAAGTTCGATCGCAGACTGCTTCTCGCAGACATTATTTTATAACAGCTCTAAGACAAATACTTCTGTATTTTTAACTTCTGGCGTAAATAGGGCGTAGATGGAAAGGTAAGTAAATTGTCTTCATTTTAGCTTGTTACAACAACAATAATTGCAGGTCATCGAGAAAGTGACAAAACATTACAAATGTTATTTAGAATTTAGTAACTTTTATAAGGGAGTTAATATTGAGTAGGCTTGTTTGCACAAGATCTTTAAAGTAAACTATTGTCAGGGTCCAAATTGCTAATTTGACCGCGTACATTTAATTATGCATGCCGCCCAGATGGGTTAGGGGTGTCGCCGGCAGGCTTGTTTATAATGTAGCAAGTAATGCGCAATCCAACCCGTTGGCATCCCTATTTGCGCCAAGTATTAACTTTTTATTACAACGAACGAACTTTTGCGGTTTACGGCCTCAATGGGAGCACCTCGAATTATTTAAAGCACCTGCGTCATATACTTGTTTATTCTAGTTACTTGCAATTGTCTACAGTTGATAGAGTATGCATACGTTGGCCAAATAAGTAATTAAGATCTGGCAATAGAACGCTCAGTGCAATTCAATTATAATGTGAAAAAATAATTATATTAAAAAGATATGGCGCAAAAAATTTCAATTTAATTAATGACATGTAGAATGACATATTATTATATGCAACAAAAGAGCACAAAACAATATTTTCTTACTCGCTTTTTAAAACTCTTTATTTGACTATCCTGACAATAATTTAGACGGTCGCTCATTTACGCGCATAAAATACGTCAAAATAAATTGTTCATATTATAATGAACTAATCAGTCTTTATATTGACGTAATATATATAATAATATATTCACTTAACTAACTGAATTCAATAAAATTACAATGAATTTAAGTAAAGCGTCTATACGCCTTAGACAAAACAGAGCTATAGTAGTCTATACGTAGCAGCGAACTTTATCCTCGAGACGAAACTAATTTCCAAATAGAAACAATAATATAGTATTTACAACGTTCCGTGTCCCCAATTCCCTGAAGGCGTCACCTGTCCAATAAAACGTTGACAATTAACTTAATTTATAGTCCAACTGATGGAGACTGACCGTAATTCCTCCGGGCCAATATTCTATTTACTCGGTACAAAATTAAAACCGTGTGTACAATCTTTACGTGTTATGTTTTACTAGTACGTATGAAGTTCTAATGCGTGTGATTGTGCATTTCAGTGCCATTTACCTAGGCTTTTTACTTGTTTCTCTCTAATAACCTACTGTTATTTATTCTGTGATTTTACAAAGAAAACTCTACTCTAGTGTGTACTTAATGGGGAACATATTATGCTGTGAAGAAAGATTGAACGTTTTTTTTATCACCTTGAGTTCAAGCTGACGTAACTTCTCCGAACGCATTGAATAAACCATTTACCTACGAAGGCATGTTTTCTAAGGTACATGTTTTATTATAAGTGTAAAAAAAACACTTGGTATTATTTTTCTAACTATTCGTTAAACGAATTGGGTTTTGCGAATTTAATTTAATCAGCTTGCTTAAAACTTTGCTTAACTTGAAACAATGTCTCAAAAGCTCTATCACTGTTTCGCTGTCGTGTGATTGTTGTTGCAAAAATGAGACAAAGAAACTCAGTTCTGTATCAAAAGATCTTATTTAAGCAACATTTATAAATAAGGGTCCTGGAAAAGGTCCTGGGTTCGAATCCCCGGGGAAACATATGGAAGGAAACATATTTTCGGTTGGACACAGAAGACTAATCACATACTTGCCTGTAAAAAAAATGATCAGTGAAACAAATACAGGAATGTGTCTGCCATGCTGTGTGCCCTAAATAAGGAGATAAGTTTGTATCTTTGCTGTCAAATCTACATACACAGACGATATGTTTCTAAAGAAAGAGTAATTTAGGCGAACGGCCTGAATAATCTTATATCTATAATTATTTATCACAATATTATTGGTTGGGAAAAGTACGCAAAAAATCAAGGTTTTTCATACTTTCAGCTGTCAAAGAGGCAATTTGTTTAAAAAGAGAAATAGCAAGTCGTGACTCTTGGTAAAAAAATAAATCAAAGTGCGAAATATTTGCTTTAACTTAAAAGGAGATTACTTAATTATAACTTTGTAAAAGTTTGAAACGAATGCAAATGCTCGGTGAGTTTTATTAACAAACGCGTCTTGTATAAAGATGAAAAGTCGCTAGTATTCGTGCCCGGGAGATTTGCGTGTGTTACGCGACATCTCAAAATGACAAAACGGCTTGAGCAGCCCTGCGACATGAAACGAATTTTAATTTCTTGGTTCCTTTCACACAAAGGAATATATTAGACCCTGAAATGCGAGCATACGCCGCGACGTGGGCGAGATGCCTACCCACTTCTCATCTCCTGTGCTTGCGGTTTCTTTCGCGGACGCCCGTACTCATTTCTAACTCAATATTATTATTACAGAAATTAAAGACACTTTGAAAGACCTCCGACATGTTAGTTACAGAGAAGATCTCAGCTATCTAGATCAACGATTTCAACACAAGTCAAATTATAATAATTATAAAAAAAACCCTGATATTACGATTACAAATATAAATATCTAATAAACGAATTATCCACTTTTCATAAATTGTAACTAAGATCCACCATGATCACGTCAGTCACAGACAGACACACACACAGACACACAGATATGTCAAAGTTCTAACACTCCTCTTTTTGCGTCAGGAATAAAGATTTATTGAAAACACAGCTGTTCATCTAATGTTAAGCCGTTTAGGTAAAAAAGATAAAACGTATCTATGGAAATGTTGATAATACGACTTCTTTCACCGACGAATCTTTCTTTAGACGATTTTCCCGAGATAATATTTCGCTCGGAACAACAACTAAAGGTATTTTGTTTACATAGTCTTTTAGGAAAATTCCAAAGAGGTTTTATCTTTACACAAGACTGTACTTCACGGTTTTACCCGCTCTCAAAAAAGTAATTTTACCCATTTTTGCAACTACAATGATTCTCGGCTCGTATTGGTTGTAGCGTAATATTATATAGCCTAAATATATAAATAGCTTAAATGGACAATCCAACACAAAAAATTTCAATTCAAACCACTAGTTTCTAAGATTAGTGCGTTAAGAAAACTCTTAATTTTTATCATGTAATGGATTACCATAAGATATTCGTAAGCATTACATGTTAATTAAATTTAGCTTACAAAGCTTATTAGTCGTAAATCTAAATCGGATAAGCGTTAAAGTTTAAATTAACTCGCAGGGTCGAGCTTCGGGCATAGCATAGTTCACAAACAAGCAGTCGTACCTACGTTTGCCAACACTGCATACAAATTGAGGGATGGGAAATTAATGTTGGTGCTCGCTTTCTGAATTATGTCATAAACTCTCAACATTCACCCACAGACTATATAACTTACATTGTTTTTAACTGTTTATGGGAGTGTTATACAATTTAACTTGAACTTTAATAGACATTATAAACCTGAAGAGATTGTTTGGTTGAACGCATGTATAAGGAACTACTGGTTCGTATTGAAAAGTTCCTTTTTCGCGGATCATTTATCGCGAAAGGTCAACACCCTACTATAAAATTAACGCGGTTACTAATGTAGGTGTAATGTCTCTCTTTAAGTTAATACTAGTAGCTCAGTCACGCGTTTAACTTTGATCCTGAGTTTAATTCTTGGAGAATCAAAAATGTTAATCAATTTGAGAATCAAAAATGGACAATACATAAATTTTGAACCAGTAATTTAGTAGGATCCCTGTTTTGCACAAAACCGTATGATTTTGACTACCTTTTCATCTTCCGACTAAAAAAAAGTAATATAAGTTTGACGGGTTTTTGTGACTGTGGTTTATAAACATATTTAAGTGGCATCATAGCTGCTAAATGAATGGACCGATTTCGTTGGATTTTTTTTTGAAAGCTGAAGTAAGAGCTAGCTATAATTTATGAAAACCGGTTATCCGTTTATAAAATATTTATTGTAATCATCGTTAGTTTTTTTTTAATGATTTCAATTTACATGTTTTAAAAAGATGAGAGCTTCGAGTCAAGAACATGGCTCATTTTTTTATTCTAATTGTAGATAGTTTGGCTTTTAGACTACTCATCCATTTAGAAATGTCACAATCCTGATGACTAATGTGTATTAATGTTAAGGGAATGACGCTGAATGGAGAATGTTCGTCCAAAGAATTTTTAATGGCGAAGGCGCTCACGCGTATGACGCGATTAGGCAGCCAACAAATTGACCGAATTATCCCCCTCTAATCTTTTAGTTTTGACCCTACCCTGGAAAGACCGACAAAGCTCAGTGGTTTATCTAATAAAGTATACAGGACCTTCTCATTCCATGCATTTATTTATTTCTTTAAACATAATACTACCCACACGGATTATATTTTACACGCGACAAAAAAATAAAATTATTTAACAATATACGCTCCTAGGCAATTGGTCTTCTTAAATCATAAAAAAAGTATATATTTCATACAAAAAGCATAAACAATTATTATTTTTATTTACTATGCATTTTGGAAAGGTAGGTATGTTTTGTGACTTTTGCATGCGCTTCGAGTTGAGTCTGCATTTTGGATTGTATTAATGATGCTTTGTTGTTGCGATATTAGAAATAAATAAACAAGTGAAACAACAATTTAAACTTCCCGACATCATGATTAAAAATAATAATATTTCAAAAATGGATGAACTTGTAGCTAAAGAAGGTACCTACATTTCGATCAGGTTAGCTTTGAAACAAAACAACCGCATCGTTGTAGGTTTTTCATAACATTCGCTTAGGAACCATGATGCTACAGGCTTACAAACATACAATTTATAATACTCCTCTTATTTCATCGGACTTTAACAAACAATCTATTTAGATGCACCAAAACTCTATAAATATAATAGAATTATAATAGAAATAGAACTGTCTTAAGATGTCCAACACCAATGGCTATAAAATGATCGCTCGTAGGAACTTTAATTTTGTTCAATAACTAAATAATAACCTTTAAATAGACAATATTATCTATTCTTGCAAGAAATAATACAAATCACTGATTTTTTTTTTATTATTTATTAAAAATATACGATAACAATTTGCGGTTTAAAACTTATTCATTTCTATGCATACAACCTTGATTTTAAAAATATTTTCCAGTAAAATACACCCAACAAATATTTATTAAAAGCCATTCCTCAAAAAATATGTATTTAAAATGAATATAATTATACATTTGTTAAAAAGTTATTCTTCATAGAAATAATATCTCACATGTTTAGTGCAGGGTTCAAAGTATTCGTTATGTGGCAAGTCGAGAGCCGATAGAGCCGCGCCGAAGTAATGTTTGGTGAAATGTATGGCGTCGTGAGGTCGTAGCAACAATAATGTTTGAAGATAGTCTCGGATAGTTCCAGCCAGTTCCCCGTTTTCGGTCACGTACCGAGCGCCTTCAGACGACCGGGTACTCTGGAAAATTAATACCCATGGGATATACTATTGGCTCATGTGTTAATAACGTATGTTGTATGAATAACGTCTGGTTATTCGTATTATCATTCTCAAACGGTACTTTTATTACTAACGCCAGATAAAAACGGTCTGTTGTTAGAGAGAATTCTCCAATCTGGAAAAACAAATGTAGGTAGACCATGCTGTAACAAATGTATGGTGATGGTATAATAATGATTGTCGGCAAAAAACTTAATGTTTATGGTTGAATGTTTTTCTGGTCTATTATATAGTATATGATTACATTTACAATAGAAATTTTTTAACGAAGGTTAACAGTTATAATTAATATATAAAATAATAGTTATAATATTATATTGAAAGTGAAACCTTAAAGTCCAAATAGTCGGAGAAGAGCTGCAGGTCTTCGCGCCAAGTCTCCCTCGTCGGCGCATGAGGCTCGATCTCATCTTTTTCGGGCACAATGCGCAACAGCGGATTCAGGTGGATTAAGTAGCTGTTGTCTGCCCACTCGTGGCTCACCAAATAACCTTAGCAGATACATAAAAAGTGAATTCTTTTGGCCGCTGTGTGACGCTTGGGGAAAACTTTCTGCATCTGTTTCACTCATCATTTCTATTACAACTGAAAAATTTCCCGGTAATTGGATGCCGGGAGCTTCAGTGCAACACACAGATGCGTAAACAGAACCTCTTTGCCACGCAGATGGTTTATACGGGATAACGTAAATGAAACTAACTAACATGTGCAAACTTAAACACACCTCTTATTGCGAAAAATTTTGCTAAATTTGTACCTTTAAGAGTGAGAACTATCAACGTCTGATGAATAAACCCAGAGGGCTCTATTATGTGCCGTTCGACTTTTACTACGAAGAGCGGTTTTCCGTTAACGATCGCCTGACTCGTGCCTGGACATACCTGCAAAGGAAACCCATTAAGAAAGGGTTAATTAAATTTATATAATTTAAAAACATAAAATATATTAAGTTTAACTACGTAACACTAAATAAAAAGCAAATATATCAGAAGCTCGGCTTCTCATCTATGGGTTAGGTGCTACAAGTCTTTGCGCTATGTCTGAGCAAAATAGAGACAAACAAAACATTTTTTAAAAGGTAATTATTATACATAGTCACATCTAAACAAAGTTTCAGAAATGTGTAATTAATTCACATACTATTACATCATAAAACATAATTAAGTAAACGCGATAATGAATATCGACATAAATATTTAATTTTAATAATGCTTCTGAAATTTTATTGCTCTATATATATTTTAGGCGTAACTGTGCTCATAAATGTACACAAAAACATCAATCATAAGCGTAAACGAATAAAGCATTGTAACTTACGTATAAGCTCTCGCATATAACTCCATCGATGAGCACAGTGTCAGTTTTAATCGTGCCTTTATGTCTGCTGATTCCTAAATATCGTAGCAGCACAACATTCGCCCCTTCCAGTAAAAAATTGTGCGCTTCCTCAAAGGAATGGTAGATGCGTCTGACAAAATGGCGCTCTCCACATATTCGAGTCACTTTATTGTAATAGCCGCTCTCACAGATTGTCATGTAGCTGCGATGCTCCTTAGTTGCGTCTTTCTTTGTGATTTGTCTGAAATTTATCATCCTTCATCATTGCACTTATCACCTGCCAGACCTATTTGCACCGTAATTGGGTCCCGAACGGAGGAGAAGGGAACAAGTGAATAAAGAAAATTTATACCCAATATAATAATATTATAAAGCCGAAGAGTTTGTTTGTTTGGTCGACCGTGCTTATCTCTGGAACTAACAAATAAATAAATAATATCACGCTACGATCAAGTGGAGCGGAGCATCAATGAAAAATGTTGCAAAAACTGGGGCGGATTACTACTTTTAATAAATAATATATAGGTTTTCATATTTTTTTATTGACAAAATATTCATATTCCATTATGTATTGTAAGTTTCACATTCTAATTTTATATTACAAATTTATTTATTTTTATTTGATAGCCCTTATTTATATATTAGCCCATATTGTACGAAAGAAAAACCAAATACTTAGATAGATAATGTAAAAACATTCTCAAATACGCAATCGGCCTCCTTAAATTAAGATTATAAAGAGAAGATTAGTAGTAATTAACCCTTACGAAGTTAGTGCGAATGGCTAGTAAATGTGTGGGAATCGGTTAAGAGCACATATTGTTAGCTGTGTAAACAATAATATAACTCACTCGCTCCTACTTTCCTCCATTGTATGTAAATTGCAATCCAAAATACTGACAAGCTTTGACCCAGTTTTGGCGCCGTCTTTTGATGAATGCGAAACAACTTGAACCAAAAATTTTGACTCATCCTCGCCCAAAGTTTCCACGCTAATACTAATTCCTACAAGTGAAATTGAAGACATTTTAAAAAAACATCCAACATATTGATTACAAATAAAATATCCCATAAATGAATGAACAGATCTTCATAAATATATTAGTAACATCTCGTTACTCTCTCCAAGTTAGATTTCTAAAAAAAATAAAACCGCATTGAAATCGGTCTACAGATACACAGACGTCACGTCAAACTTATAACACCCCTTTATTTTACCGGGGGTTAAAGAACTAAAATGAGTCACCAATTATATTTCTCAGTCAAAAGCAATTAGAGTCATCAACGCTTACCTCCAACGGCGCTGCAACAGTCCAACGAGGGCTTACGTATCTTCTTAACATATTCGGGTGCTTTTATATCGTGTATTGGGCACGGTACAGCCTCTTCATTCACAGCTTTCTCTTCATGAAGACCTAATATCTTAATTTTCTCTCTCTCTTGTTCTTTGTAAGATATCTTATCGTGCCTCCCATACCCGTAATCGAAGAATGTGTTTTTCGGATCTACGTCGTGACACCAACGATAGCCTTGTTTACCGGCCCTTGTCCGTTTCAATTTTCTCTCAGCTGGTTTTTTCCTTGGACACGTACAAATAAGACCTCCCGCGATTTTAGTTTTGTTTTCTGGGCAGGTACAAATTCCCTCCGGCTTAGGCGGTGCAGTGTCGCATATACAGGGATCGGTACATTCACAACTTTTAAAACATTTGCAGTATTCAGGATCTCCACACGTGCAAATCTGTGGGTTCGGAAAGCATTTGCACTTTTCAGGTGATTCAGCGAAACAAGTGCATAGCGGAGTTACAGGGCAGCTACAAATTGATTTATTCTCGTCGTCCTTACAGGGTGGTTCTTCTTCATCTACCTTTTCGCAGATGCATGTTGGTTGAACACCGCATATACATACATCTTTTTCACAAATGCACTCTCTGCCTTTCTTACAAAAACATCTCGGTTTCACCACTGCCTCCGGTTTTTGACAGATACATGGTTCCTTTTCCGTTATTTCAGGTATTTCGATACTTTTTACTTCTTCTTCTAGTGCCTCCTCGCCATATTCTTCACCCTTTTCTTCGTCGTTCTCCGTGGTAATAAAATGAGGTTTTTGTTCACATGTGCATATGGGGCATGGAAACTTGCCAGGTACGCAAATGCAAGGCTTATCCACTTCGGCACAAGTACAGATAGGTCTCGGTTTAGAATCAGGATGGCATATACAAACATCACTCGGTTTGCATGTGCACACCAGTTGGGGTCTGCCATCGTCACAGAGACAAATACTTTCTAATTGTTGACATTTACACTCGGCTTTAGTTTTGGCTCCACACTTGCATGGTATTTTTGTATGACAAGGGCATTTACCTTGCTTATCTGTAACACAGCTACAGAATTCTTTATTGACAGCAGCCGGATTAAGTTTTGGCAAGCCATTCTCGATAATTACACTAGTGTCACTATTTTGTTCTGGAAGTGGTTTTTCGCAATCAGGAAAGAAAAAGAAATGAAAATCTTTTTCAGTGTCATCTAGTTCCTTTTCAGAAGTTTCTTCGGTTTCGGTTGGTTTTAATTCTTGATTGAAACTCGGTGCCTCTACGTCGACTAAGTCCACATTGTCAGAGGACTCTTCACATGTCCACTCTGAATTTGAACCTTCATCTTGGTCATCACCTTCGCGATGACCACAACTGATGACTAATGTTTCAAAAAAACAAAGTTGTTTCTTTATGGTGTCATCTACAATTAAATCAATCACTCTGTGTTATTTATATTGTGTTATTAATGTTGTGTACATTAGATAATAAAAGAAAAGAATTTGTGTTTATTTAAAATTTAACAATGTATATATATGCTTAAATTACAACTATAAAATTCTCATAGTTCAACTTCATTTTCTTTCGCGGTTCATTCTCAGACATCTATTCAAAATGTTGCATATTAACGATAGATTTATAAGCAATATAAACTAAAATTATGAAACTCACCTATTTGAAAAATCAACTGTTTTGACAAATCTAACAAAGAAATATGAGAGTTCGACATTTTTATTATTTTATACCGTCATAATGTTACCCATTTTAAGTGTAAAGCTATGGTGCAAAATAAGTTTTTATCAATAATTTCTGAAAATTTATATAATGTAGGTACCTAAACGTTTGTCATTTTTTTTATTTAAAAAAATCAACAAAAAAGGTTTCTCTTCTACTGCCACATGCCCGCTACTATTTTAAATTATTCAGTAAAAAAGTGACATCAAAGTGACGAGTGTGTATAGAAGACATACTTTTATGTATTTTAATACGTAGAACGAGACGCAGCTTGTTTTAAAATGACATAAATATATTTCTAGCTGAAAATACCTACATTTTGACAGATGACAATTGTCACTTCCCATTGAGCATTGACGACATAAGAAATGACAGATGATGTGGCCTAACGACTTGTTCTCATAATTTTTTAGAATTTAAATAATTATTTCTACACAATTATAAATATTACCATGCCAAGATGATTATATTAAAGACTTTTATTTTCTCTGTGTTTTTCACAGTGTGCTTTAGTAGATTACCTGACAAAGTTTTTTGCGCTAATCAAGAATGTAATGGTAAGCTTGGAACTTAAATCTGTTTCCATACTTTGTATTTTAGTTATTAGATAATTCACCGTTTAAATTATTTATTTTTCTTAATAATTTCCCTTTTGATCACACATAAACATCGTGTTGACTTATTGTAAATGAATGCCTTTTCCACTCTGTTACAGCACCAATATCCAAAGCAAAAACTCTTCTTAGTTATAGTAGTCCAGAAAGTGATCTCTTGTCATTTAAAGGAAATTCCGAAGCAACAATATTTATGAAATCAGTTGATTCAAACCCCAATTTATGGTTTGCCACTATTAATGGGAAGTCTGGTTATATCAACACCAGGTTTTTAAGAGAAACTAAAGTTTATACTAAAGATCTGATAGAGAGGCCTGTTGAGGTCAAACCTACACAACCAAATGTTCAGCCTGACAAAGTCCAGCAACCTCATGAAGTGTTTGAAGGAACCACTATATATTCAACACAATCTACTAAAGCTGCTGATGTTTCTGCCATATTGCAAGAATCATCAAACCTAGTTAATGAAAACATTCTAGATTCAACACAAAATCAAGATAATAATATGAAAATTTTAAATCAAGCAGATGCTGAATCTGAAACATTAAAGGAAAATACTGACATAGTTGATAATATGCTTAAAGAAAGCATAGATAAGAAAGAATCACAAGACGTTAACTCTTTAGAACATGAAAATGTGGTACCTGAAAACTCAAATAATAAACCTGAAATAATTGAACCTGTGAGTCATGTGTCTGAAGAAGTTTCTAAAAGTACAGTAAACATTAATCAAACACCTGAAGACAAAGAATCATACTTAAATCCTCTTCTAGGTGAAATGAAGGTAGAATTTGAAGTTGAATCACTATCTCAAAGTGTAACAGAATTAAAACCTGAAGTTAGTGACCAAAATAAATCTTTTATGTCTAGTACAGAAAAAAATGAAATTTTAACTGTAACATCTACTGAAAATTCACATATTCAAAATACATTATTAACTGAAAATACTAATGTACAGAAAGATTTATCTAATACACAGATGAATAACAATATTGAAACAAATAGTGATATTTCAAGCACAAATAAAGCCCAGTCAAACATTGAAATCGAATCAGCAAAGAAATTATCAGAATTTGAGAGTTCATCTCAATCCACCACTGTATCTCCAAACAGTGATCTACCAGAGCATACAATACCCACCATAGAAACCAAATCTACCATTCCTGATACATCAACACCAATATATGATACAAATACACAAACAATACCTGCTGCTGATATAAATTTACTTCTCCAGGAATTACAAAATGTTGAAACAACTACGGTAAAAGAGCAAAAATTGGATGAAACTACTGAACCAGTAACTGAAGCGACAACCATAAGGAATGAAGAAATAGTAATGGAGTCCTTGGATACAACATTTAATGTTGAAATCATAGAAACACCACAGACACATATAGAAAGTGAAACCCACAGTGAACTGCTAAGCGAATCAAATACAGAATCAACGAATTCAGATGAAACTGTAAGCACAACAAAAACAGCAGTAACAGAAGAGTATATGAGCAGTTCCACTGAGAATTTAATTGAAGAAATATTCAGTTCTACCACAGAAATGCCAAATGTAGAAAATGAAGATGAAGGATTCTTTTCCAATATATATTCAACTATTGCAGATACATTACCATCTACGGAGGCACCCTCAAAAGAATTATTTAATCCTGATCTCATACAGCCACCAGAAAGTGTGGACACAGGCTTTGCATTTACATCTTATTTCTATACAATGTTAAATTCAGTTATGGGAAGTAGTGAACAAAGTAACACATTGTTTCCTTCAACTGGTGAGTTTTAATTTATATACAAGTCTATTTTTAGGGACCTGTTTGAACTCTATGCAATCACAAGCATGCTTCATTTAGTTTAAATAAATTATACACATTTACAGTTCTCTGTATATAAATAACTGTTAGTTTCTTTTAAATGTAGATTTAAAAATATTTTTATCTACCAATATTCAACAAAATTAATAAAACAATTTAGTTTGACAGGTTTTTTGATTAGTTAATGTAGTTTTATAATAAAAATCCATTACATGTTGAAACTTTATAGCATGTGCTCAGCAGGCAAAACCAATTTGTTATGTGAAGAACATATGTATCTACTACTTTATTATTAAAATAAAGTAGGTTTTGAAGAAAATTAACACAACCACATAACAAATTTATAAATAATTACTTAGCTGTACATTTTTACCAGGTGATACCTGTTTCTCTGAAGAATTATGTGATGGTGAAGCATATGGTCAAAAGAACAGGTTCCTGACGTTCATACTAACAACAGCCATGTCTGTACTGCTTTTCATATTAGGATATTACTATATTGACAATAAACGGCAAGACAGCAAGTTTATTGGTACCATCAACAAGTTACAGAGGGAATTGCTTTTTGCTACTAAGGTAATATATACCTTTGTGATATAGAAACAATTGTCTATGTTGCCATATATAAAACTGATAAGTTTGATTGATTAATTGAAAGAGCTAATCTAAGAAACTATTGGTTCGAATTGAAATGTTATTTTTGTGTTGGTTAGTTCATTTATCGAGGGAAACTGTAGATGCCA
The DNA here is from genome assembly GCA_912999735.1 of Aporia crataegi. Taxonomy (NCBI): domain Eukaryota; kingdom Metazoa; phylum Arthropoda; class Insecta; order Lepidoptera; family Pieridae; genus Aporia; species Aporia crataegi. The sequence continues at coordinate 9,094,667 of OU538743.1, forward strand.
CGACGAAATTAACGCGAGTGAAACTGCGGGGCACAGTTGGTTCATACATATATCTCAATCGGACTTTTAAAGTAAAATACTCTTTCAGTACAACAAGAGTAATACAATTTATATAACATTAGAAATATTGAAGTTTTCCTAGTCTTATCTGAAGCAATGAGGCAATTCTGAAATTTTTCTTAATAGTTGTATTATGTATAGTTAAGATATTATATTATTTAAGAGTAAACCACTTTACATGGCAAATATGTATTCAATTTCAAGTAATTATTTTATTATGTGTGTGTGGTAAACAGTGACCAGAGATTGTCACATAGCACAGATTGTCACATACAATAAATTAATTTTATTGTGGTTACTGCCATCAGGAGTGCGAGATTCTTAAAGAGGAGCTTGGCACTACTAAAAACAAATTGAATTCAATCGAAGACAGTTCTTTCGGGAAAGACGACATGGTACAATCTTTAAAAGAAGAAATCGATGAAATGAAGGCACAAAACGACAGACTGCGAAGGTCTTTGGATGATAATGAGAAACTGTTAAGAGTCTCTGAGAACACAGCTGGTGAGCTGCAGAATACTCTTAGCGAAGTGGAGAATACTCTAAGTGAACTGTGGGCAGAAAGGGCGAACTCCGAAGAGCATATTGCCGAATTGAATGGTGAGGTCATACTTCTATACTATTATTATAAAGCTGACGAGTTTGGTTGAACGCGCTAATCTCGGGAACTACTAGTTCAAATGAAAAATTATTTTATCTTAGATAGTCCATTTATTGAGGTATTAAATAAATACCGAACTTTTTAACTTTCAACTTCTGCTTAACAAATTCACTATTCACTTTGGCAGGGCAAAGCGACATTAATAATTATATAGTGATCTATACAAACATGAGTTTCTACATATTGCAGTCTGGTAACAAATAAATAATATAATATAGGAATATACATTATATATATTCATGCCTTAATAATTTTGATTTTTCAGAAAAAATCCAAGTATTTGAAGAGGAACTGATATCGGTTACTCGGGACAGGGACAATTACCAGTTGAAGTTTGCCTCAGCGGAAAGCTCTTTGGAAGACTTCAAGAAACAAAAGAAACAGCTCGAAGATATTAACAATCAGCTAAAAGAAGCCAACAACACAATTGAACTGCAGAGGCATGAAATTGTTGCTTTGAAGGTAATCCTATTATTCTAATTAATCATTAGACAAATCTTGTAATTGTTCATTTTATCGAGTTCCTAGATAATAATAATTAAACCTTAACTCCTTTCCATTGATCAATAAGCGTCTGTACTGTAATTATTAAAATGGGTTCAGCAGTGTTTATGTAGCAATCTATCAAACCAATGCCTTCAAAGAGTTTATATATCTCAAAACTGTATGTAGTCTCGTTTTAATGAAACTTAGCAAATCGCCATAGATTATGCAATTAACAAAATCACTACAGACTATCTTACAGGATAAAAATATATTTCAGGATGCTTTGAAACAAGTGAAGGGCGGCGCTCAGTCCAACGTAGATGTGGCCTCTCTCATCGACCACACCGAGATCAAAGCCAAACTTGCTAAAGCACTTGAAGAAAAGGAATCAATTAAAACTCAGTTTGAGGTAAAGTCATTTGTCAAAATTTATTTATTCTGAATATAGAATAGAATACATGATCGCTTATGAACGTCACTTAAATCTAAGTTTACAGGATGTTCAGGAATCCGGGCAATCGGCTATAAGTATACTAAATCTCCTGTCTTGTTCTGTTTCGGTAGTTATTAAGATATCTGAGGGTCCTTCCTCGCATACTTTCGATTTATACGCTCTACTATATGTTAGTAACTCGTCGCTCGTTATTTATGTAGACTCACATTATCTACAGATTATAAATACTTAATATATTAAAACTAAAGTGTTTGTTTGTTTTGTTGAACGCGCTAATCTCAGGAACTACCGCATCTTATTGTAAAAATATTTGTGTTGGATAATCAATTTATCAAGGGTGACTAGACTAACATGCTACGACTACGAATAAAAAATATTGCGAAAAACGGGCAATTTATTCTTAGAGCAACCGTTGCAGGCGCTGCTTCGTGGGTGACGGAATTATTCCTTTTTAAAAGTTGGTTAAAAAGGCTTAAGAACATAGACTATGTTTTGCATGCCCATGTAGACGAAGTCACGAGAAAAAGCTAGTAGCAAATATGTACCGAATTAGTTAAATAAATAAATATATTTGTACTGTCACCAAATAAAGATATTTGATTTGATAAATTCTTATTTCCATGTACTCAGGTTGAACATAAAGAAAGGAGTCGTCTCGCTGAAGAGTTGAAAACATGTCAAGAGTCGCTGAAGAGTACAAGCCAGCAGGCGACTGAAGCGCTCACCAGACTGGATGTACTGGGGAAGTACTTCCAGGAACGAGAGACTGAGCTGTTGAAGTAATAATCTCAATATTGTCAACCGCCTCTGTGGCCCACAAATGAAGTACTTAATGTTTAGTATTTCCAGGGCTCCTGTGTTTAAGTCCCGGGGACACAAATAAATGATTTGGTAGTACTTTAATCGTTGACATGCCTAGCCATTACAAGATGTGTAAATTAATTCCTTTACATGCTCCAATATCCGTTTTAAATCCGTTAAATTAGATTATAAGTTATTACTTATCGAAAATTGACAATTTTTCAGGGAATTAAGTACAAAGGAATCGTTGTGGCTGAGCAAACAGGGTGAATCGGCCAGCACTGTGGAGAAGATAGAGCTCTTGCAGCAAGAAGTTCAGAGGTTTAAGTGAGTATTCAGAGTTTTTTTAAAGTACAACTTTGTTTTCAGTCTCTTTCTCGATTGAAGTCTAGTGAACAGAAACTCAAAATACTTAGCTTCATCTGAAATTAAAATATTTATAAACATACTCAAACTTACCTTACTCAAAGCTTATGTTATTAAATCTGCCTGATGACAAAACGCAATGAAGGAATTATTTAAGTTTCTAAACAATAAAGAGCTCTGGTGGCGCTAAACGTAATTAAAAGTAGCTGGTACGCCGCTGGAAATACATGAAATAAATCGGTGTTCTCTAATTATTAGGCCTGATTTCCTTCTACGCTGACGTCGGTCGCGTACGAAAATACATTGCGTTCTATGCAGCAAGCCACTGCGACACCGACGTCGGCGACGCATATTTTGCTACGCGGCGCGTACGTCGGTACGCTGACGCGCTATAGATGACTATGTGTGTTGCCGACGCCTAGCCTATTGTCACGTGTGCGTGTACATTTGTTTCGAAAAGACAATGTGCGTTGGAGATATAACGAAATATGGAGCAATGTTTTAGGTGATTTTCCAACTTTGATAACAATTCATCATAAGTTTTAACCGACATTCTAAAATAATTAAAGAATTTTTCCTCGTCCGCACGTAGGTTTCCAAGTAACGTAGAAAATTCACCATACACCGCTCTTTGAGCAACAAGCGGGTGAATGTGATATCTTTTTCTAAGTGGACGTCTTCTTCGCTTACTTAAGTATACTGCAGCAAATAAAATTTTTATAAATGGATTCATTATCAAAACAAATCACAATGTACACGACTGTCCTAAATAGCGATGGGTTTTGCACTGAACGGTTCATACACGACCGACGTCAGCGTAGAAGGAAATCAGGCCTTAGGCTTCGAGTGACGGTACAGTTCTGTTTAATATAAAATTTTCACGGATGTCTTAGTAAATATTCATAAATTTTAGGGAGAAATGCGACACGCTGACCCTGGAATTGGCTGAGCAGGAATCAGCGCGTCGCACAGCCATCGGCGAGATGGAGAGTCGAGCGCATTCAGCCTGGCTCGAAGCCAGACAGGCTAAGAGAGAGGCTGATGCTGCCAAGGACGAGGCAACAGCATTAAGGAGAAAGTTGGCGGCGTTGCACCATGCTGATGGAGCCGTTTCGCCTAATAGGGGTATGTATGATATGTTTTACAACTTTTATTATCATTTGTCAGTTGGGCGTCAACTCCGCAAATCGACTAACGGACAAAGAAGATTAAGAGTTGTATATAATGTCTCAACTTACTTTATTATTGTAAAGCTATATTTATAGCGACAATAATTGTTATGGCTGAAGGATGATGCAATATCACCGTTAAAGAAAGATGTTTTTGGTAATCAAGAATTGTTATCATTTTATTCAAAGAAAATGTCTGCGTTAATACTATGACGACATAAAGGCTACAGCGGGTGCTACATGGTCAAGGATAGCTACGGATAGAGAGAGCTAAAGGCAATTGGAGGAGGCCTTGCTAATAAATGCAAACAGACAAGTCCGTTAGAAGAAGATAGCAAAATTAATATTGTTTTCAATTCAATAATAAATTTAATGTCTGAATAAAAGGTTGTTATTATTAATGCAATACGTCAAGTGTTCACTTCCCTGTACTAATAAGTTTTTTGCTTGCAGCAGTGGCATCTCCCCTGGAGACAGTGGACGGTCTCCCTCCAGCGCTGCCTTTGGCGTTTTTACCGCCCCCGCTGCTGCCGCCACTGCCCCGACCGCCGCCGCTGGGGCGCTTACCCTCACCGCATGGGCCCAGGTACTGTGGGTCTGTCTATGACCGATTTTCATGCGATTTTAATTGTTTAAAAGCTGTCCTGAGATGGATCTTAGCTACAATTTATCCGAGATCTGTTCATTCTTTACCTATTATTAAAACCCTATAATATTTTTTCCTGTTTGCAATATTTTTCATTTATACTCCGCCCCAATTGGTCGATAGTTTTTAACTGGGTACTTCAACGCATTCACTAGGTACAGCGACAGGCGATACTCACCTGATAGTCGATATTCACCGGAAAGCCGATACTCACCTGAGAGCAGATACTCACCAGAGACGGTCCGATATTCGCCTTCGAGGCGCTACTCGCCAAGGTCTCGCCGTTCTCCATACTCGCCCAGGTCCAGGCGGCGATCCGTTGAGAGGCTAGTCTTTTTACCTACTACCTACTTACTGTTTACGCTTCACGCCACCAGATGGCGTTAGATGGATTAGTTTTGACATTTCAAATTCATACTTAATTTTATGTTTTCTGTTTTGTGCGATCCTACTTAAGAGCGGGGTTTTTGTTCTGTGCAATGTTTATGTATGTTTTATATTCAAAAATACTTTATTTCTCAAGTTTCTGTCATCCGATATTATTATTTGATTTCCAGTAGCTACGTCTCATGTAAAAGAAATTTTATGCCCGATTACTGGATGAAACAGCTAAGCCTAATAAAAGTATTTCAGAGCCATAAGTACATAACCAGTGATCAACAGATTATCTTGTTTACGTAAACATACAATAAATACATTTGAACAAAAAGGTATGAAAGCGGTCGCGGGTCGAGAAGTCGCACCTTGCCTGGCGACACCGAGACGGAATACAACTCGGACAGCCCGACGAGAAGGCCGCCACGCAGACGCTACTCCACACGCTCAGGTATCAATCCACATACGTAGTTTTATCCTTAGTCCAGCTACTTACGGATCAAGTCAACAACAGGTTTACCCACTTACTGTCTCGTTTATAAAAGACCTATTTCACTGCATTACATTACTTTATTAGAGCCTTATTTATACAACATATAAAAAAGGCTCTAATAAAACAGTAATCGTGTAATGGGTTGCCAACTCAAACAAAAGAATGGATGCTAAAGATGTAGAAAAGCAGTAATGTTGAACTAGTCGAAAACAGACATTGGAATAATCTTAACCGATTTTGTAAAGCTGAACAGTTATTTTGTTTGGTTAAACGCGCTGAAAAATTATTTTCGTATTGAATAGTACGTTAATCGAGAAAGGCATTTGGTGTATTAAGACCGCTTCCGATTATCAATGGACCAATATAACTCAATGCACACACACTGATACAAATACAAAAATACAATTATGTATTGACTAATCTATCCGATGCTGATTTAACCGCATCAGCAATTTTCCACTATGCATGGCGTGCTAGATTCTTGTGTAAAATTGCATAGTAGTAGAAATGAATTATTAACGATTTCAAAAGAAAACATACCGTATGCATGAATTAATTAGTGCTTCATTAATTACATTAAACAGCCATTAAAACACTTACATGCTTCGATATTTAATAAAAAAAGAGGAACCAGTGTAATTCAGTTGCCTCATAGCGTCTTAAAAACTTGACGTGTTAGGTACACGAGTGTTACCGACAATCTTTTGAGTAATTTCATTAATTATTACAAAATGACTAGCGGCTCGCCTCCTTGGCTAAGTGCTTCTTCACTGCACCGCAGGTCCTACTTTCACTTACTTAATCTTAGGGGAATAAATGTCTCGATTGATTAGGTGTAGAAGGCTGATGACATATTTCTGTAAAGGACAATGATCAGTGAAGCGGATATAGAAATGTGTCTGCAGTATGCGTGATAGGTTTCAAGGATTCCTAACGTTACCTTCGTCGTCACGATTACAGCATATTCATGACTGCTCACACATTTTATCGTCCACATCTAGTCAAACAAGAAATTCGCGCCGTCTTATTCTTTGTAAGTTATAATGCCACAATTAATTAACATAACAACTCTTTAACGCAATTTGCTTTAGTTATTGCGTGCTCCGTTACTTGTGTTTTTATTACATTCTTGTTTTTAATTAAATTTATGTTCTTTCAAGCGTTTCAATACATTTTTTCTCTAGGTCTACATAAAATATATATTTAAGTACGAACTAGTTGCTGGTCTTGGTCTAGTGCAGTCTTTCTGAAGTTATATACATTTTGACAGTTAATTTTTATTTATATAGATCATAAACTAGTTTCAGGCTTTGTCCAATAAAATTTACGTGCAGTTAACTAGTTTTAAAATATGTCTCAAAAAGCGCCTCAAATTAAAATAAGTATCTACAAATTACTAATTTAACTTGAAAATTATTATTTTATAATTTTAACTGCTATAAATTTATATCAGTGATATATTTTATTTCAGGTGCTAGTTCCGGTTCAGGATGTTCATCGGAGTCAGAAAAATGAATAAATTATTTATCGAAGCCAAATTAATTGTATTTATAAGGGTTTCTCGACGTTCGGCGGCATATAATTAGAAACCACGATTGTGTATTGCAATGGCATCTCCACTAGTGTACGCTTTACTTTTAACTGTACGGTCAGCAACGTGGCCACTGTGAATATTCATTGGATTTGCGCACGGTACAGACGAGGATTCGATTTTCTCTATGTATACTAGGTGTTTCTGCGGTTTTGCTCAGAACATCTGGATAATGTAGCCTTTTTATCGTGAAAAGCTATTTTTATTGATTTTGTATTTATTTGTACTTCACACTAGTACTTTAGTGCCAATTATATTTGTATCAGAAAAAAAATACAAAAATTAATAAATTTAACTTACCAACTTGAGTTGATCTCAAAAGTGCATGTTCGCAGAGTCCATGTTGCCAAGCATCTATAATGTATGCAACTTTACAATGAGACGAAGCCACACGTGCCTAAAATTCGTTTAAACATACCCACCATTCATTTTTTTCTATTATAAATCATTGTTTTCTTTTAAATCTAGAATCCTTAGTTGAACTGCCAATCTTTGGATTCTATTTATTTTCATTATTCATAAGAATTGTGGCCGCGAGATAAGATGGAGTAAACAATGTGTTTTTGTATAACTCGTTATCAGTAACGTTGGGGGCATAAGTCATCAGTATTTAGACAAGTCTAAGTACTATTTTGGAATAAACAGTATCAAGATATTTTGAAAAATTGTATAGTCTCTTGATTTTAAAACGAGGGCTATTTTTAATGCGTGGTGAAGGGTTCAAATCCAGGCAAACTAATGTGTCGGTTGCATAGTCATAGAAGACTGATCTTGCTTGTAAAGAAAATTACCTGTGAAACAGACCCAAAAATGTGTCTGCCCCACGTTCCACTAGAGCTTATGGGATATATTTTACAATGATCAGTTAATGACAAAGCACGCGAGCTTGTCGTGTCACTTTTGTAGTGGACTGCAAATGAAAATCGACCATATATAAGCCATTATTATCAATATTCTCAAACATCATGTTTCAGAATATTTAAATAGCAAACTCGGAGTCCTGCTTCAACTTCTTTTATTTATCAGTTTTGTGTTATTTTAGAATCATCGAATTTTTAATATGTATTTGAGTTTCTGCCAATTTCTTTTTAAACAAGTAACTGCGGGGGTCAGGCGCTGGAGACCTGGAGGTCTAGAGGCACAAGTCGTGCTAAATAAAGTCCAGTCTGTACCTGTGTCTGTTTATTTTGTATATTTCCTGACTGCTTGATGATAATTCAAACGTAAAAGAATATCATCGCTTGTCATAAATTCAAATCTTGCAAAACATTATCAACGTTAACGTTGCTTAACTTAAAAGAATTTCTCAAATACTCTGTCACTTTCTCGGTGATTGATATTTGTTGTTGCAAAAACTAGACAAGTCAGGATATATATATATATATATTTATATTTCTAATTTATAGTCCACTGGACAAACTCACATTCATCCCAGCTCAATATAAGCCTCTTATAAATGTTGTTCAACTGTATTAAGATATTTTCTCGGTGTTTTGTCTAGCTTTCGCGACAACAATTGTACATGAGTGAGAAAGTGACAGAGCATTCGAGGCATAGTTTTAATATACGCAACTTATAAATAAGGGCACAAGTTTCATCTATCAATTGCATGGTTCAAAACACTATTATCCGGTAACTGGGAAGTTCTGTTAAAAGCTGCAATAATTATTATTAAATATTCCAATTTTAACTATGGAGTTTTCCGTTTATCAATGAAGAAAGAAGATAGCAGTCTTCTTTCTGAATGTGAGTTTGTGCTGAGACAGTTTAGTACTTATAAACTTCCTCTGTCATTGACATACCCTTTAATTTATTTATAAATTGTTTTATTAGAGGTTAAATAATGTACATTGTATTAGAATTGAATAAATTTTTATTATGATTCTTTTTCTTTATATTACACAGCTATTATAATATACCACAAATATAATTCGGCTTAAAATTCTCTTTTCACATTACCTACTTAAATATTATGAGTACTTATAAAGGAGTATATTCGCTTTGGACTTAATGAAGAACCGAGGATATACAGCAGTAGCGGTGGCAGGGCAACGGCCCAGGACGCCGGGAATGAAGGGCGGAACATATAGAAACCGTTTTGTTTTTATATGTTCCGCCGTCGTATGACTGAATTGCAGTAGAAATCTCACCTAGGGTGTGCTGCTGGTTGCAATAAAACCAGTATTGATATAAAGCTAAATAATAATTACTATAAAAATATTCTATAAGATAGGCGTCAACCAGTAATTAACGTTATTTTATGAGCAGATATCTTTTGACCACTCATTGACCGCTAAAACAATTATATACATATACCTAGTTTATACTGATAGACAAGTTTTATATATAAAAATTTTTCTCTGAACTTTGCTAGTTAATTGTAAAGATAAAGGTCACGAGAAGGTCTTCGTACGAGAGACTTGCTGATCATACGATATTGGTTCCCAACTTGTGCAAAACGTTTTCATCACTAAGGTACGACATTCCATGGTATAAACGATCCTGCTTCTGGTCGTGGAATCTGTAACAATCCAACATATTATTTTATTAACATCCCAAATCGGTAGGTCTTAAACGAATGGACCTATTTCAATAGTTTTCTTTTTTTGGTTAAAGCAATGAAGATCTGTTCATGTATTTATCAGATATTCTTATTTTTAATCATGTTTGTCATCCTTCAATTTTATAGTAGGTACAATAATTCTTGTCTTTATACGACCATCAATTGATAATTATTAGATACCACGAGTAACGAGTATCAAATATAGTACTAAATCTTATCACTTATCTGCATTTACGCAATCACAGATAACATTTAATGTTTGTGTAGTTATATAATATTGTTATTTTTTATATTATTTTTACTAACAATTGCACAATAAATAAAATATCTGCAAAAAAACATAAATAATTAATTAGAAGTAAAACGTGCGGCCTTATCGCTGATGTGCGATATCTTCCAGGTAACCCTAGAAGAAAAAAGAAATAAGAGGTCGTGGGGAAGTGCAAAACTTACAAGATAAAACATACTACATAATAATGTTACCTTTTTGGTGATATGGTCTTCACAGGCCATACGTATCCGCGCGGAGGTAGCTGGTGACTCCAACTTAAAATCAAGTGACACACCAGCATCAACTCGTGCAGCTCTGATAGCTTCTTTTATCGCAAAGAAAATTGAGCTCGCCAAGAATAAGGGTGGTTCGCCAACCGCCTGTGAAGGTTTATTTTTCATTTTCATTAAATTGTCTAACTAGTTTGAAAATTATATGATGTGAAAGTTCGCTAATGCTCATGATTGCATATAATTAGGATACTAGCTATCTCTTTCCCTCATTCTTAACATCAGTTCAGCGGTAAATTATGACGCAACAAACGAATAAACTCACTTCCTTTTAGGTTAGTAGATATAAGTTATAAACAACGACTAAATTTATTAAATTAGACTGCATCTATAGTTAAAAAATAATATTATTATTTATGTCACCTTGGAGGAATAAACAGCTCTCAGATTTGGAGCTCCCTTAAGTAATGATACGTTGAATTCTTGCGGGATATCTCCGAAGCCGGGAATTTTGTAAGCACCAGGCCCACGTGAATACAAGGTACCCGTAGGAGAATATATGAGCTCCTCAATCGTAAAGAGACCATAGCCTTGCATAAAACCTCCTTCAATTTGTCCTATATCAATGGCTGGATTGATACTCTCCCCAAGATCCATGACTATGTCGGTCCTTATCACTTGGTGATCACCACTGAGACAGTCGATTTCAACCTCACTACAAGCCGCGCCGAACGTGAAATAATTGAACGCTCTGCCCTCATTCTTAGCGAAGTTGTATCCGAGCTCCGGTGTAGCGTAAAAGCCTGTAGCAGACAAACCGACCCGGTCGAAATACGCAGCCGAGACCCAACTTTCCCATGTTCCCTCCGGGTTCTTCTCTTTGTAGGGTTGCAACCTTCTGACAAGGGTCTCACACGCTTGAAGAACCGCCATTCCGTTCAAGTCAGAGCCCGCACTAGCCGCGGTGGCGGAAGTGTTAGGAACTTTGTCAGTCGAGGTGTCGCTAATGTATATCTTGGACATGTCAACTCCTAGAGCTCGTGACGCCACTTGAAGCATTTTTGTGTGAAGACCTTGTCCCATTTCAGTACCGCCGTGGGACAGAAGCACAGAACCGTCCATGTATATTATCACCAAAGCACCTGCTTGATTTAAGAATTTTTCCGTAAACGCAATACCAAACTTTGTAGGCACGATTGATATTCCTCGCTTTCTCCATCTGTTTTGTCTAAAATTATAATATCGGATTGATTACAAACAATATTAATAAACTTGATAATACCAATGAGGTTACAAAAACAGGAGAAGGTAACTTACTTGTTGAAGTTTTCTATGTTAGTTTTCCTTTGAGCCAAGTTGCTTTTTTGCACGCATTCGTCCCAACATCTTTGTAGCGTGCAATATGTTAATGTTTGTTTGTAATGTGTAATATGATTTTCTTGATAGAGGTTAATTCTTCTGATATCATCTGGATCTTTTCCTAGCCTACATGCAACGTCTGCTATCATACATTCGGCGCCGAACATTCCTTGAGGACCACCAAAACCTCGGAACGCGGTATTAGAAGGCAAATTTGTTTTACAAACATATCCATTAACCTCACAGTTCGGTATATAATAGGCATTTTCATAGTGAAATAGAGCTCTGTCCAGGACCTAAAAACATTATACTTAATTTGTTTATTGTAGTCAACCATTGGCAAACAACAAAATTTCTTTTTTGATTTGCTTTAAATGATTAATACTTATTTAGGTACTTAAAATACTTACAGGGCCTGATAGGTCTAGCGAGTAGCCTCCATTGTTGTAAATATCTACTTTAGCTCCCATGATCTTACCCTCTTTCGTCACTGCGACCTTATATTTAATAAGAAACGGATGTCTCGTGCCAGTCATTAACATGTCTTCATCGCGGTCTAACATACAACGCACTGGTTTTTGCAGTTTATGCGCAGCAAAAGCCACTGGCAGGGCTATCAACATTCCTCTTGCTTCTTTGCCACCGAAACCACCACCCATACGTTTAACTTTTGCGACAATCCGATTCATCGGCACATGAAGTACATGACTTGCAAGTTTCTGAAAAAAAAAAATCATAATGTAAAAAATAGTTATACAGTCAAATGTAATAACAGAATAGTTTAATTAGGCAAATAAAATATTACCGATATTTCTGTGGGATGTTGGCTTGAACAAAATATTTCAAGTTCATCGTCCTCTTTCTTAGGAATAGCATATGCTGCATGAGTCTCTAAGTAAAAATGTTCTTGACCGCCCATTCGCCCTTCACCTTCAATTATAATATTCTCAGAATCTTCAAAAGTAGATGAGACGTCGCCATTCTTAATCCCCTTAGGATATTGTTTATAAAAGCTATTATGCTTAATGGCATCTTCAATTGTAACAATAATCGGTTGAATCTCTTCATATTCAACTTTCACCTTTCGTGCAGCAGACTGTGCAGTTTGTTGATCTTTCGCAACTATGACACCAATCGTTTGTCCTTGACTAGTCACTTTCTCACTAATAAATAACTCCTCGTCGTGAAATATTGGTCCAATAGCGTTTTGATCGGGTGTTAAATCTTTAGCTGAAAAGAAGGCTACAACGCCGGGCTGTTTTAAGGCTTCTTGAGGGTCCACTGATACAAGTTTAGCGTGAGCTTTAGTACTAAGCACAAACGCCAGGTATAACTCATCTTCAATAGTAGGCATATCATCACAGTAAACAGCTTCTCCCGTAGTTTGTTTAAACGCCGATGCGTGTTGAATGGGTCTTCCGACTGCATCACTTTTTACTTGTTTGTCACCAACTAATTCAAAATATTGTGCACTCCTTGGTAAGGATCCGTGAAATTGTTCCGCACCACTGCTATGATATGGAACAATATGATGTTCATGTACATAATCGTTTGACATTTCCTTGCTAATAGCCAAAAAAGTTTTTAGGAACAAACTAAGTGTTAATGCCCGTCTATACATAATATTGCCTCCCGGAGCCGATGGACTCAACGGCAACTCTTCTAGCAGTTCTTTGTAAGCTTTCTCTAGCATCTTTTCATTCCATTTTAAGCCCTTAAGTGCTTCACCAGTTTTTGTTGCAAGTTTTGTAACTGGAGCCATACCACCAAATCCTAAGTTGATATTTATAATTTTGTCAGTAAAGTCCTCAAATATTACATTGCAGGCAGCAGTAACTATAGATATATCGTCTTCACGACGCTTAGCTTGTTTAAATGCTTTTACATATTGAAAACGAGAAGAATATGGTATTTCAATTGAAAGCAATATCTCATTTGGTTTCACAACATTTCTTCGATAACTTGTGAAAAAGGTTTCATCCATCAGAACTGATCGATGTCCCTCTTTTGCACTTAGTAAATTAAGCTTAACTTTTAATGCCATTAAAATGGGATTTAAGTCGGATATAGGGCTACCGGTCATTATATTCCCCCCCATAGCTGCAACATTCCGTATTTGTTTGCCCGCAAACCAATTTAACATTTCAATAATTGAAACAAATGTCCTTGTTTTATAAGTTGGTAAAACTTCAGTGTATTTCCTAAGAAAATGCTCCAAGTCCGTAAGTGTAACTGACGCTCCAACTACTACGCCGTTATCGATCTCTTCGAGTGAATTTAATTCAGGAATTAAGGTTGGCATTATGATTATAGGATACACGCAATGTTTGAACTTAACCTCGACGCCAACTTCTGTGTTACCTACTACAATTTTTGCATCAGGATGTCTCTCTTTCAACTTCAACACCGTCTCAATGGTTGTTGGGCGATACCAAGTTGTTTTATCTCTTCGGAAAATCAAATATTGCTCATCATATTGGGAAGATAATTTTAGTTCTGGGGGAAAAATAGGCTCTTGGCTCTGGTCATACGGCAGAAAAGAGGATCTATCGAAAATATATTCACTTTCGCTATCATCAGACCTATTTTTACAGCAATCTTTTCCTAAACCGCAGACACCATTCGTATTCCCGTTGCTGTGTTCATTGCTAATTCTCTTTGTTTCCCAATCTTCTAAGAAGGTCTTATAACCTTCAATAATAGCACGGTATCCTGTACATCGGCAGAGATTACCTTGAAAGGCGACTTCCATGTCTGAGTATGATATTTTTGTACAACTTCGTAATAGTGCATACATTGACATGACGATGCCTGGTGTACAAAATCCACACTGTGAACCATGAGCTTTAGCAATTCTTTCTTGAACTGGGTGAAGTTTTGTTTTTGTTGAGCCAATACCTTCAACTGTTGTGACTGCTAAGCCATGCATTGCGCAAACAGGAGCTAAACATGCATTGATTGCTAGGTGACTGAATTAGGAGTGAAGGAATAAATACCTACTCAATATAATTGGTAAAAAATAGGCTTACACATTTATTTTAACTCTAGTATTTTTATACCCTTCAGCCGCCAAAAGAATCTGTGCTGACGTGTTTTAATTACTTAATTGTTTAAATAACTGTTATTTTTAATAATGCAAAAAAGTTTACCGCCGAGGCGGTCTTACTAATCTGAAAATGGAAACCACAGACAAGCTAGACTGTTTTAATAAAAATAAGAATGAGGTTGTTTACCTGCAAAAAAATCTAAATTTTTTATTTGAATGCAAGATTAAGTATTTATGAAACATGTAAAAGTTAAAATTATTTATATAAACACGAAATTATATGAAATAAACAAGTAAGATACAATAGTATAAAATAGTAATAACGTTGTCTGTTTAATCATATTGAGACAGGATCGCATTTTCTTTTCTAAAAAAGGATACATAACTTTTCTCTCCTTTCTTTGATACTTGGAGATCATTACGGTGCAAGCGCCGCAGCCACCCTCCGCGCAGCCGAGTTTGGTGCCGGTCAGCCGTAATTTTTTTCGTAAATACCATAGCAGAGTCCATTCTGGGTCTGGATTTGGTTCAACCACCTATTGGATTGGATAGAATATTGATTAAAAAGAAGTCAAGTTATAGTAGTAGTCATTAAAATAAATCTTAGATCACTGTTCAGCTTTCCACTAGTGAAAGTTTAGAAATGGTCGATCGCTAGTTAATTATCAATATTTACTGTTAAAACGATGTAAGCTCAATCAATGAGTCGTGTAAATATTACATATTTACTAAACTAATTTTGCCCGCGACTTCTTTTGTTAATAAAAGGAAACCTACATATGTCTTTTCTCAAACTCTAGTAGGTATATGTCTGTAGGTACTAAATATTGATTCAGTGATTTAGGCGTGAAGGCGTAACAGACAGACAGAATATAGATAGACAGAGTTACTGTTGCATTTATAAAATAATTTGTAACAAGATGTAAAATTGCTTTATGTAGCATAACAGCATTCGTGAATAACTTACATAATAATACGTCTAGCCGTTTACTACTTTTAATTGTTTGGCGGCAAACGTATCGTTTTATTTGCGTGCAGCGTGCACATAATGCGATATAAAACGCATAATTCAATTAGCTACAAACATACTTAATAAATATTTAATCAAAAAACATTTACATTAGCCTATATCCATCCATACTAATATTATAAATTCGAAAGTAACTCTGTCTGTCTGCTACGCTTTCACGCCTAAACCACAGAACCAATTTCAATGTGCTCAAACACGGTACCTCTGCAGTAAGTGCTGGCTTACCTACTAACTATTGTATTATTATGTTTATTGATCAGTCATGTCAGGTCACCGGATACCAAATTATGAATTGATACGACCAATACAAATGGCTCTTAATGCCTTTACCGTCAGAAGCAAGCAGGTCGTCTTCAAACAAAAGAGATAAGAATAGCTATTCTAATATCCAGTCACTTTTACTATAAGTACCTACATAGGTACTTGACGTAAAAAATAAAACTCCTGTCCAAAAAACTGTCTAATGCGGACGAAGTCGCGGGTACAGCTAGTAATTAATAAACGAATAATCAGTTCATATTATAAAACTAAATTTGTTTGTTTTGAACTTTGATAGCGTGACTTACATCAGCGTCATTTACAGCATAGCATGAAGTCAAGTCTCTATCTATAATCAGTACATACACTAAACGAGACGCAGAGAGAAATATATAGGCAATTCTCACGGAGCTGGTGCTAATGTGATATTAATTATAAATGAGTTTCATACCTTGTATGAAAGTGATTATATACCTACTTAACTTTGTATGAAAGTCCTTTACCTTTATACATAAGCCTTTTACCTAGACGATGAACCTGGACACTTCCGCACTCGTTTTAATACATAGGTAAAACTAGTTTGACGAGGTGTGTTTCTTTAATTTATATATTATTATTTACCTATCAAAAATTTCAAGGAAATGCGGATAATTTTTAATTAAGTACCTGAACTTTTGATAAAACTACACATAAAACAAACAACTAAGTAGTGTAAAATTATGATATTACATATATGCGATTTGTTATAATACAGATGTTTTCTCAAACGACCATTAAAGTTAACTGTTAACTGCTTCCGGTTTTATTTTTTATCGAATTGATTTAATTATTTTTCTATATAATGTAACTAGGTGTTAGAGGTGCGCTGGGTCGTAAACTGCGAGATTATGAGTACCTTATAAGGTTATAATACCCTGTTCCGCTCTACGCACTCTTATTTTCTTTAAAAAAAAACAGTATAAATACTTAGTAGTAGTAAGTAAATTAGAGTGTTTTATTGAATCTGTATTTCGTTCCTATAGTATAGTGTTTTTCAACCTGTGGGTCGCGACCTCCTGAGGGGTCGCGAAGCATCTGTAGGGGGGTCGCCAAAAGTCGAGAGAATTTTAATAAAAAAACAATAAAGATTAAAAAAATTGATTTATTAGGTAAGAGAATTTTAACAAAAGTATATACCACTCATAAACATTTGTATGTTAATACAAACAAATTAACAAAAAATAAAATCATAAGACTCATGTTAATGCGAAGATTGTGCTTGTTTTTGATTAACCAATTTCTCCCATTGTGGATCTGTATTTGCTACATAGAGAGAGAGAGAGAGATCCGAATCCTAATTATGGAGACGCATAAAAACGTCTTATAACGTGTAACATACACATACATACATAATAAAAAATCGAAAGGTCGGGGGGTCGCGAAATATTTTTCCATACCAGGGGGGTCGCATCATGAAAAAGGTTGAAAAACACTGCTATAGTAAGAAACATAATTATTAAAAATTTAAAGACTTCCCTCTTCAAGTCACTAACTGGTTGTTAAGTTGAACGAAAACATACGCATACTAAGTATACATACTTAGAAGCTTTATCAAATCTTAAGGACGTGGCCTTAATAGCTGTATCTGTTTGACCTTATACAGTTAATAAATTGATGATCTATCGCAGTTTAATCTATAATAAAGCGTTCCATCTTAAGACGTGGTCCATTAATGTGCTGATAATGGGATGATTGGTGTATTCCGTTTCTCGTTAAATTCACATATTATTATCGAGAACGTCAAGTCAGAGGATCATATTATAATGTGTAAAAATCTTTAGTGACGTACAAAAGTATTACAAGGAATATACTAGCTTTTAGAAGCTACTTATAAAATATTTAACCCCCGACCGCAAAAGGAAGGGTGTTAAAGTTTGGTGTGTGGCCTCAATATTTCTAAACGAACGGACTGAATTAGTGTTTTTTTTTGTTTTAGCTGACGTGATCGTATAGATCTAATCTACAATTATGAGATATTCTCACTTTTATTCATCATGTCGGGGTTTTTTGTCTTCAATTTTATTTGCGATAACATTTTTTGTTTGTAATAAAAAGGTTTACAAAGGAATCTAGGGGACATGTTGATTTACTATTCGATAGCTTTTATTGAGGTAATAAGAATAACTTATGCGTCATTATCTACTTAAGGTTCAAAATATTATAGCAAAACGATAATAAAACATAATCATTACCTATTAAGTACGACTTTAAATCCAATATATAATATTAGTATTATTTTTCAGATCTTGAGTAGGATGATATATTTATTGTACACACTTTAAGATATAAGGCTCATAAATAATTTATTGATATTGACTACTAGTTTGTTATGAATAACATCTGTATCTATTTAAAAAAATATTTCACTGATGTGATGCTAGACATTTTAAGTGTAAAAACTTGTTTAAGAAGTCGCGAGTGAAAGATGAATTTATAAAGTTTTCGTTACCCGCCTAACGTTCACATTAATTTTTTTGTAGCTTTATAGCAACAGACAAGTAAACCCGACATGACGAATACAAATAAGAATATATCATTCTCGTAAATGAACAAAAACCCACAAATCGTAGCAAACATCCACCAAGAACACGTCAGTTTACTAACAAAAAAACGCTTCGAAATCGGTTCTTTCGTTTAGAAACTACAATGTCACAGACCGACATACAGCTATTAGCCTACTAGAAAGACTTAAGTAGACGATAGATTCTATAAATAGCGTATCCTCGTACCAATCATATCTATTTATGCTTTTATACATTATTCTTGAATTTTAGGAAACAATCAGAAACTTGTATCTTAATAACAAAATACCAACGTAATAAACATACCTATTATCGTGACATAATATTTTAGTCACAATTTCAACACAAGTATAACAAGTTTTTGAAAATGGATTAATGAATTTCAAATGTTAATACATAAAACCTACCTTTTTTCCGTTCACATAAAACACTAGTTCAGTGGAGACTTCCCCAGTTTCCTCGTCCAGGTTTAACTGACCCATGACGCAACAACAAGCCAACCTACTCACGCGCGAGTCAAAACAACACTGGTCACTGTTTCATCAGTTCAAATCACTGTTCAATTCCTGTCTTCGACTTTACTCGACAATCCGACCCCATCGCGCAATAAACTTTTATAATATGGAGCGCCTTTCCTTCATTATCACTACTTATCGACTTGGTAACGCTTATCTTTTTAAAGTCGTCAATGAGAACATCTTCACATGCCGCTATATTTCGGTCAATGTAATAGTATTTTTAACGGAAGTATGAATTTTAACGTGTCTCCGTCCGCGGTAGCATACCGCTAAAACAAATGGACCGATTTCGTCGGTAATTTGTTTGAAAGCTGACGTTTCGAGATGGATTTTAGCCACAACTTATCTGATTATTCATAGAGAGATATTCTTATTTGTAATCATGTCGGAGTTTGAACTTCTTATGAAAGGCAACTAACTTGCCGCTACCATATATAGGAGGTAGGTATATCTTAAGATCATGGTCAATGCCATCTGAGTATGGGTAGTTCGAGTGTTTAACAAAAATACCAGTTTTTCGACTAAAAATAACCATTTGATTGATCAAATCAAAAAATTATGTTGTAGGTAGGTACATTACAATAATTAAAAAAAAGAAAGGGTGCCTACAAATATTTGCTAAAAAAAGGTAAGACATAATTTAAAATATTATGCAGAAGGCATAATTCCTGCTTCTGTACGATGAGCACGAATGTTTGCGAGTCTTGGTTGTTTCTAAAACTTAGAACTATAGTCTATATGCATATTTATTATAAACTTATTTATCGTGGAACGCTCGTTATTTCTGACTACCATAACACAAGTGCTTCAGCTACTTTGGGATCAGAGCAATGTATGCGAGTTGTCCTAATTATTATTATTACTGTTTATTTACTCTTTTATCTTCTTTTTAAATATAAATAAATACATTTTAATTTATATATATATATATATATATATATATATATATATATATAATAGTCTCTTTTATTATTATTATACTGGTAACACATAAATCTGTGGGTCTGCCCATGGAATCGTGGGCTCAAGTGACGCCTCTCAAACTGATGAATCGAAAATGAGTAAATCGCCATCTTCCAGACTATCCTGGACGCCGTCTGTTTTTTCAATTACGAATACATAAAAAAAGTCTTTTTTAGAAGTCTCACAAACCTAACTAAACTCAAGCTGCTACACGAACCATTTGTCGGCTGATGTAACATGACGTAGGTACCTATTTATTGATGTTGTGTGATGTTCTGCGCAATTAAATAGCCACAAATACGTATAATATTTACATAGATAGGCATGTGTTATAAAAACATTTATATATTTGCTCCAATTAAACGAATTAAGATTACAATAGATTATTTTCTTTTAATTTTTTTTTATATCATAATAGGTACTTACATAATTATTTAATATTAGTCGCTGATGAACAGAAACAGTTGAACAAGTTGTTCCAAACGTTATATCAAATGTTAAAATGTAGATATTTTATAAAAATATTAATATTGTATTATTGAAAAGAGTAGATATGTACTTTACCTACAACGCGTTCTATAAAATGCGTTAAAACTCAAAATTATTATGAACGTTTGATACAGATATTGAGAAAACACTTAACTAAAACAGGTAATTATGTTTATACTTTCGACTTTAGACTGATAAATAATACAGTTAACCTTTCATCTTCACTTAAACTCCCAAATTCGTATAGATTAGATAAGTGATAAATAATTCCTTTAAATAGACAAGTTTTAATCCAATATTCTTCATAATCACTGGCTCACCTATAGTTGAAGGGTTGATGGGCTAAGGCCATTTATAGACGTTCTGCTTCCAGTTTCGGACCTCTTGTCTTTGATGCAGACTCCATCCGAACCACGCGGTCTTGATCTGCCGAGTTCTGCCATCGGATTGGGGGTTAAGCAAGGACTTAAGTGGGCTTTGACAAGCGACAATAGCATGTTATGGGTGTCGCCTAACGCAATGGAAATTTGTATAGAAACGTTTCGATAACGACATCAAATGTCGCCTTCTATAACTGTGCGTGGGATTATGCCAATCTATTGCTTTTGATGATGAAACTAGACGATGTTGTTGTCACAATATTGCATAAGGCATATCTCCTCTTGTAACATATGAGGTTACAATACAAATAACAAATAGCGGTCAACACAGCGGCAAAAAACTCTTTATATTAATTTACCAATATTATAATTTTTATTAATTGTTATATTATAAGTTGTTCAGGACAAACAAAGGCATTTCAAGGTTTATTTACACAAAGGTCGACAACGCATAGATACGCAACATACAGACTAAAATTTATTTAATTAAAAATACAATTTGTATATTTTATACTAATACTTAAAGAGAAATACATACTTATTTATATATATAAATTAACTCACTAACGGGAATTTTGTGGCTTTTTACCGTCTACAAACCTGCTTGATGGAGAAATTCCTTGAAATGAAGGAATCGTTAATAC
This sequence comes from Aporia crataegi, assembly GCA_912999735.1. Lineage (NCBI taxonomy): Eukaryota > Metazoa > Arthropoda > Insecta > Lepidoptera > Pieridae > Aporia > Aporia crataegi. The sequence goes on from OU538743.1 coordinate 9,116,081, forward strand.
CATAAACGTTGATTCGCCTGAAAGTAATCTACAGCATTTTGTAATACAATCTTGATTGCTCATTAGCGAAACATGCTCGATATTTGCAATTTAATAGGTAATTTGATATCAGTAAATTAATTCCAATACGAACAAGTAACTTTATACTAATTCTTACTTATTTAATACCTTTACTAGATACTTATTCAAGCGTAGAAAAAGATTTATTAGGTTTCTGTTGACCGACCTCAACGGTGTTTCATATTTCGTTTTTTTGAAATTTATTCAGTACTGAAAAATTCAACATATACTAAAAATGCACATAAGTACCTATAATATTGTTGTAGGATAGTCATAAGGTGACGTTCTGTCATCAAAATCTGTTCCGTGTTAATATTAGTTTCGTGAATGTTTCGTCCAAAAAGTAAAATAAAATTCATACAAAATATTGTCTCGAGAAAAAATCTGCAATCATTAACGTTATTTTTTATGGCACGTGAAGATCAATCTTTTTTTTTCACATTCAATTAAAAATTATAAATTTTGTTTAAAAATTATACAATGTATCTGCTTGTGAATTATAGCAGGCGATTTTCCAAAATATAATACACTAATATTTAATGAAATGACATGAAATGGATTATCTCTTAAATGGATTAAACATATTTTCGTAAATTGTAGTTAACATCCATCTTAATCACATCAGCTTTAAGTAAACTGGATCGAAATTGGTTGATTCGTTTAGACACAGATAAGTTGAACTTATAACGCCCCTCTGTTTTGGGTTAATAAGATTGATAATTCTTTACATAAATAAAACACAAATTTTAAAAATGGTAAAAGATTTATATTATTGTTTATAACCATTTAACCCAAACACTACTCCAAGCACTTGCGTCATTGTTAAAGAGAAATAATGTGTATTTGCGCATTAGTTACTTATACTTGAGCGATTTTATTACATATATTTTTCAGTAATAGACTATGCCTATATTTTATTATACCCCGCAAAATATAATATAATATTTTTATTTTATTAAAAGACAAAGTAAATGAAACAATTTATACACAATATAATTACAATGTATCGCTTATATCGCTCTCGAACTTTTGAACCTTTAAGGGTCACAGGTTCAGAGCTCATACTACTCCATATTATATAATTTTAAGATTTAAAATTGCATATTGAAAAGCTTTTTATCCTATTTTATAATTACAAAAATAATCGAAATGTAATTTATTCTATTCTATTTATTTATTATCAAGTAATATAATATTAATGTGCTCATGATGATCAAATCTTCATCAATTGTACTTAGTTAAAAACGAAGAACCGCTTCATAATCGATTCATTCGTTAGGAGCTATAATGCTACAGACAGACAGACACACGGACACTTCAAACTTGTACACCACTCTTTGCGTCTGAGATGTAAAAATAAATTTTATTACAGTTTCTTGTTGATTTTCCTTGTTACCTCTACAATTAATACATATATTTAACCGACCTTCAAAAAAAACCAAGAAGGAGGTAATCAATTAACTATACTATATAATAACCTATTCCGGAACTCTTTAGGGTGCAACATTCCATGGTCGTCCAACATTTTTGATTGTTGGTTTAACCTGTAAAATGAATAAAAGAAAAAATAAAAAATATTGCATTTATATAACATTTTTTTTTGATACTTTAATTTACAACTATGTTTATGACATTTATTTTAATTCTGTAATGGCTATAATAAAGTTGTTAAATAAATAATAATTTATTAACATATGTATCTTACTATCCCTCCTTAACAACGTTACCCGAAACGACTCGTTTATTGTGAAAATGTAAGAAAAAATAAAGTTTGAATTTGAAATGTTACGGCTAAATGTCAGGAGATGGCGCTGACCGCTATCAAAGCTCTTTCCAACAAACACAAGAGTAATGCATAAATAATAACATTATGAAAAGAAAATATTTGTCTTTTTGCATATTTCAATGAATAACTGGACTGAATGAAAAATTCTTATACTGCCGAGAAGCTAGTTTCTAAATTATCTTCGAGTGACGAAAAACGAGGGTAAAACCTAGTAGAGAATAAGTAAGACTAGCTTTGCCTCGCGATTTTGCCCGGTTTAATATCGTCGTAACGTGATGTTATTTAGTTTATATAGCCTTCCTCGATAAATCGACTATTCGTTACAAAAATATTTTTTCATTTCGAACCAGTACTTCCTGAGGTTAATTCCTTCAACCAAACAAACAAACTCTACAGCTTTATAATATAATCATAGATTGCACAATATTTATTAAGGCAACTGCTTCAAACTGGATTCGTTCATCCGCCGGGTAGTCGTCCACGACCGCCATTTAAATACGCTATTTACATAAAACGAGTTTTTACATTTATTCCAATATATGGTCTATATTTAAATGTAGCAACCCTGAGCTTGGAGTTTTGTCAAGTGCCACAAACCGCCGAACTCGGAACTGATATAGGCAGTGGGGGCGCACTTTTGAACATAAAATTTCACTGTTTTGTACCTTAGTAATAATATCTCATAAATGTATGATCTTTTTAATTTGTAGCTAAGATCATGTCAGCTTTCAAACAGAAAACTGCATCAAATACGGTCCATTTGTTAAGGAGCCAATGGAGTCTTAGACAGACACACAGACACGTCAAATTTATAACACACCTATTTTTTCGTCGGATGTTCAAAAAATCCACTACCTATTTTTCATCACCATGTAATAAAAATGACATAATTTGAATTATATTTATCACATTTTAACAACATTAATAAGTATGTATATACCTATTAATATTAGTAAGTATTATAAAATAGATTACGCGGCATCAATAGTAATTTGTGACCTATTACGCAATCATCTGTATGGAAAATTTTAAGATATATCATTTAATTTAATTTTTTTTATTATTTGAAAACTTCTTTGAAGATTATAATGTATGCAATCGAAAGAAGTTTTCAGAAAGAAGTTTTATCTCGAATAATACAATAATCTAGATAGTGCAATGAATCTGTTATCATATATACACAGACTTGTTGCGGGTAAGTCAATAGGTACTTAAATATACTATGTAAGGTGATAAATACATCAGATGTGAGATTTTATCTCTTTGAGACAATTATAAGTTAAAATCTAGTTTAAATTTATTCTATTATATTTAACGTTAAATCCCGAAAACAGATCTTGAAGTAGACATATTTCTGCATGTGTTCAAACATTTTCTTTCCGGGCAAGCGATTAGCCTTCTGTCCTTACCCAACCGAAACATTACATGTTCATTTCACCACATGACATGTGACAGGCAAGTCATTCGTAAACACTTCTCAGTTCTTTGTATTCTATTTATTTGTTTATCCGAGTTCGAACCCAGGGCTTCCATTACCACTTAGTTATTATATTATATATATATATATATATATATAATATAATATAATAATATATATATATATCTATAATATAATATAATAATATAATAATATATATATATATATATATATATATATATATATATATATAAATAAAATACCAGACGTTTTCAAACAATTCCATAATTATTTAGTTAAGTATCTTTTCTATTGTGCCTAGATATCCCTGTTGATTGACAACTTTTCTACGCTTGCATACCTGTTGCGTAATATGATCTTCGCACGCCATTCTGATTCGCGCGCAAGTGGCCGGCGCCTCCAGTACGAAATCCGGATCGCAACCAGCATCCAAGCGAGCCGATTTTATGGCTTCCTTTATCGCGAAGAAAACTGACGCAGCCAGGAATAATGGTGGCTCGCCCACGGCCTGAAAAAATATTAACTTTAATATTATAAAGCTGAAGAAATCGTTTGTTTGGTTGGTTGAAGGCACTAATCTCAGGAAGTACTTGTTCGAATACAAAAATTATTTATATAGTCCATTTAGCGAGGACGGCTAAAGATTTAATACATTATTACGAATAGGAGCGGAGCATTAATAAAGAATTATGCAGTAACAAGCAAAATTACTCCATTTGAGATCGGGTGAAAACCATACATTGCTTTTTTTGCAACTAACGTCCTCTTGTTAAATGTTAAAAAAAGGATTTAGAAGGCGGCGCAGGATACAATTTATTTTTAGTAACGGCCTCTTTCACTCCGTAGACATATTTGTTATGTATCTATATTTATAATAATCATAATCTTCTTCGTTATTTGTGAAACGTTTTTGGGATAAAACTTTATGTTTTTGTTATGTGATGTTATGTAAATAAATAATGATTACATACCTTTGATGAATAAACGGCGCGTGGATTTGGAGCTCCCTTCAATAACGATACGTTAAATTCTTTTGGTATATCAGAAAAGCCGGGTATTTTGTAGGCGCCAGGACCCCGCGACAAAATTTCACCTGTTGGTGAATACAGCATTTCTTCCATGGTAAACAATCCATAACCTTGCATGAAACCTCCTTCAATCTGCCCGATGTCAATAGCTGGATTGAGACTCTCCCCAAGATCCATTACGACATCAGTACGGAGCACCTGGTGGTCTCCCGTAAGACAATCAATGATAACCTCAGAGCACGCTACTCCAAATGTGTAATACTCAAATAGCCTGCCAGAATTCGTTTCTGGGTTAAATTCTATTTTCGGAGCTGCATAGAAACCAGTTGCTGATAAACTGACACGCTCAACGTAGGCCGTTGAGACCCAATCTTCCCATTTACCGTCTGGGTTTTTGTCTTTGATGGGAGTCAAGCGTTCTTTTATTGTTTTGCACGCATTTAATACAGCCATTCCATACAAATCGGAGCTAACACTGGCCGCTGTGGGAGAGCTGTTGGGAACTTTGTCTGTCGACATCTCACTTATGTGAATCTTCGAGACATCGATTTCTAGCACACGGGACGCTACTTGTATCATTTTAGTGAAGAGTCCCTGTCCCATTTCCACGCCCCCGATTGATAATAGGACTGTACCGTCGGAGTATACTAATATTAAAGCTCCTCCCTGCATCAACACATCGATTTGAAACGATATTCCATATTTTGTAGGAAGTATGGCAATGCCCTTCTTTTTCCATCGATTCAGTCTGAAAATTAAGTTAAAATATACTGTACTATGATTAAGGACTCATGATTAATATTTCGCGCTTTCAATGTCAGGTGTGTGACTAATTGTACCAGCGGTTAAAAATAGTAATGTACTTACCTATTATAATCTTCAACTTCTTTTTTTCTCTGCAAATAATTCGAAGATTCCATACATTCGGACCAACATCTAGATATAGTGCAATGTATCAGTTCTTGATCGTAGAACGTAAAATCACCTTCGCTGTACATATTTACGTTTATTATATCCTCATAATCTTTCTTTAGTACTGTTGCTATATCTCTAAGCATACATTCTGTGGCAAACATAGCCTGAGGTGCTCCAAAACCTCTGAATGCTGTGTTTGACGGTGTGTTCGTCTTACAAAGATTTAGATTTATTTCAACAGCTGGTATATTAACACAATTATCGAGATGAGTCATGAGCCTCTCCAACATCTAAAATGAAACGCAACCAGTTCGTAATTAAAAATGATAAGAAATATATTTTAGTAATGTCTTATTTATGCAAGTATCACACATTTGAAGAAAACAGTTTCAGCTAAGATTAAGCGCGTGTGTTATATTAATACTAAACTTTCCTGAATCTTAACGTGCTTGGTAGCGTGTATACTAGCCCAATGGCTACAGTAAATTGTTAATATTAATTTAATGAAATAAGATTAAAACTTTACCGAACTGGAGATATCCGAATAATTTCCTCCGTTAGCATAAACATCAAAGACAGCGCCTTTAATTTTTCCTTTGTCATCAAAACACACTTTATATTTAATCAAACATGGATGTCTGTATCCTGAACCTTGCATATCCTCATCTCGATCTAAGACACCTCTCACCGGTTTCTTCAAACGGTAAGCGGCAATAGCCACTGGTGCGATAAGAATCAGAGGTCTGGTTTCTTTACCACCGAAACCGCCACCGAGTCTTTTTGCTTTCGCGTAAACTTTATGATGTGGTATATTTAAAACTTCTGACAGAGTAAGCTGAAAACAATTGAAATTACCCATGAATGTCACATTACGAAGTTTAATATGTTTATCAACAGAATTAGAATATTTGATTCTAGTTAAGTATCTATGTATTTCTACATATAGATAATACCTAAATAGTATTACAAAATAAAGCTTACAGCAACTTCTGCTGGGTTTTGTGAACTGCAGACAATTTCTAGTTCATCTTCTTTTCTCACGGCAAACGCTGACACAGTCTCCAGGTAGAAATGTTCCTGTGCACCAGTTCGAACATGGCCTTCTTTTACATGCTGGGATTGTTTCAAAGCTTCGTTTACATCTCCATGTCGAAGTTGTCGATACGTTCCAGGGAAATATGATTCATGAGCTATGGCATCCTCAATAGTTACTATGACTGGTTCTATTTTTTCATACGTTATTGATACTAAATCCTTTGCCTTTCTTGCTATTTGCTCAGACTTTGCTACAATAGCGCCTATCACACACGAACGGCTAGTAGCGATCTCTTCTACAAAAACTTCTTCGTCTTTTATAACTGCTCCCATTTTATTATGTCCTTTTGCTATATCTTTCGCCGAAAAGAAAGCAACAACGCCTGGCATCGCCAACGCCTGACTTGCATCAATGGCCTTTATTCTAGCGTGAGATTCTTTACTAAAGATAAGAGCTAAATAAAGCTCTTCTTCCATCGTTGGGAGATCATCACAGTAGATTGCTTCTCCGGTTGCTTGTTTTAGGGCCGACATATGGACAATCGGTTTGCCTACGGCATCATATATACTTCGTGAGTCCTTTCTAATTTCAAAACATTGAGAACTTTTTGGATGAAGGGCAGGTATTTGTTCACTTCCCGACGAGTCATAATTATTCGTTCGATTACCATTAATGCTTCTTGTATCTAATATATACAGGTAAAATCTAAAGAAAAGACTCAGACAGAGCGCCTTTCTGTATTCAGCCATTCCACCCGGTACTGAGCTGTCTAATTCAAATTCATCTGTCAAAGAATTGAAAACGGATTTTAAGAGCTCTTGGTTCCAACATTTTCCTTTCATTAAATTTGATGTTTTTTCTGCACATACCGTAATTGGAGCCATTCCTCCGAAACATAATTTTGCATCAACAACATTGAGGTTATGTTCTTCGAACTCCACATGAAATGCTGTAGTAACTATTGAAATATCGTCCTCTCTTCGTTTCGCTTGTTTATATGCTTTGATATATTGATCCTTGTTTGTGAAAGGTATTTGTACAAATAACACGACCTCATCATTACTAAGAGCTACTTTTCTATACCCTTTAAAGAAATCGTTGTCAATGAAAACTTTTCTTTCGCCTTTATCTAAGCTTTTGACAATGAGTGTTGCCGAAGAAGCCATAAATATAGGGTTTAAATCTGATATAGGACTAGCTGTTATAATATTTCCCACCATAGATGCCGTATTACGAATTTGAGTACCAGCAAACCAATGTAGCATATCTTTAATGGCTTCAAAAGTTTTCCCTCTTTCTTTATTTTCATTGACAACGTCCGTCATAAATGTCATAACTTCACTCAAAGTTGTAGCAGCACCAATTTCAATGCCATCGTCTGTAATTCGAATGAAATTTAGTTCTTTTAATATGTTTGGTGATATTAAAATTGGATAAGCCATCTTCTTGAATTTCATTTCAACGCCAACTTCTGTGTTCCCCGCAACAATCTTGCTAAATGGAAAGTGTTTTTTTAATACAAGTAACTCCTCCAAAGTTACAGGACGGATCCATGTCATGGTTGGAGTTTGAAAATATGTTAAACTAGATTCGTAATCGTGACAGTTTATTTTTAAATCGGGAGGAAAAATCGGTTCCTGACTGGGACTGTACGGCGTAAACTCTGATTTATTAAATAGTTTCAATTCAGTTTCTCCATTTTCTCGTTTTACACGACAGCAGTCTTTTCCCATCATGCAAGGTGTTTTGTTTTGTTCTCCACCCTCAAATACATCATAGTGATATTCCCATTCTTCCATGAACGTTTTGAATCCTTCAATGATAGGTCTGTAACCCGTACACCTGCAGAGGTTTCCTTGTAGGGCTGTATCAATGTCGTCGAAATCAATTTTATTTCTCGTTCTGAGTAGCGCATACATAGACATGACGATTCCGGGCGTACAAAAGCCGCACTGCGAGCCGTGCGCTTTGGCGATTCTCTCTTGCACTGGATGCAACCTCTCCTCGGTTGAACCGATCCCTTCGACGGTCGTCACTGCCATTCCGTGCACTGCACACAGCGGCATTAAGCATGCGTTAACCGCAAAGTGTCTGATTGCAAAATAAGGACTTTACTGTGTATTTATAGGTACATAGTACCTTATAGATAGCCTTGGCCTCATATTAAGTGGTCAATACTTGTAACTCAAAAGTGATTTCGTAAGAATATTTGCTTATATAATATTATATGACAAATTAAACTATCGGTCGGTATTGGGTGCCTAAAATATCGGTTAATACTTTGTAGAATATAATATTTTTTTGTCCATGTAGGCCTTTATCTTCTTATCATTAAACCCCTGACATTTTGAATTTTAAATTTAGTATATTTACTAACACGAGATACCCACCTAATCGTAAACATTACTTAATTAATATATAACAAAATTTATCATTGCCTCCTAGGTTATATGTTAATGCAAAATTAAGACATTTTTATAATAGGTACCTAACCCCCTTTTTTGTCAAAACTTTATCGTTAAATACGATATAATTGATGCATAATTCTAAGATTTAAATTTATTAGTAAAATTTTCACTTATTCTTAGTTTATACCTAAGTGTAACTTTATACCTCGTTAATTAGTAAAGTGGCAAATGTCAAGAAGTAGGTATCCATGGAATATTAAATTAAATGCCCTTAAAAGGATACTTGATACGATCCAAATCGGTGATGTATTGCGACATCATAACGGTGCAGGCACCGCAGCCACCTTCTCCGCAACCATACTTCGTACCGGTCAAATGCAGCTTCTTCCTCAAATAATAAAGTAACGTCCACTCAGGATCTGGCTGCTCCTCAATCACCTGAAATTCACAGAAAAAAGAATTTAATTTCGGGTTCTATTACGGACCTATACGTCGCACTATTATACAGTGGAAGGCAGTCGCAGCACATCATCAGTAAGCGATATTAAGTGTTGGTACCATATTTCATTTATTGCCCGTAATATAATTTACATGATCGTTTGGAAACGCCACATATATATGTGTGTAACTATATGTATATATAACTTAATGGGCATGTTGAACTCGCCCTGCTATGAGAATAACAAGCCAAGAAATTCCGGCTTGTTTAATTTTTTCCGACCTTGTTTACAAATCATACACATTCAAGTACGAACTCATTTCCAAGCACTAGGTTCGTTCAAGTAATTGTACCTATAGTAATAGCCCTTAGCTTATTTTGATAATATGTTATTCAGATTTATTTGACGACAATGCTTGTAAGTACTTTAATAGGAATTTTGTGAAAAAACGCATAAGTACCCACAATTATATTAAATGTTTTATGGACCCGTTAAAAATCAATGTCTTTTAATGCGTTTCGAAATCGAAATTGATTAAAGCGAAGTTAAAAAAATTAAGTCATTATATCATAATGAAGCCACTGTGTCCAGGGATATTTCCGCATAAGTGCACATCATTTTACGCAGACGAAGTCACGGGCATCGGGTACTATTACTCTAGAGAAAATATTGTACTAGTTTCAATCCAGTAAAAAATGTAGTTACTGAATCTATTCAAATTAATATCTGACCATTTCGCTTTAATCTGTATAAAAATTAATAATTCACCATTGTATTCTACAAAGAAAAAGAAAAAACAATCTAAATAATATATATATATAATTTATATTTCGTGCAAAGGTATCTATTTCTTAACTCTCCTTCACCTACTAATCGGCTAAATTAATTCATAATTAGACTAATTAGACAATAAAACTTAAAATGTAACAAAAATCACGAAATACTCAAGAATTCATACCTTTTTTCCATTAACAAAAAATATTAATGTTGTTGTTTTATGCGGCGGCAAAAAATCTTCAATATTCTTCATATTTTGATAACTTCTGAAAAACTAAAATCCTCCGACAGAAAGTTTCCCGATACCGATTATAACACAAACTTCCCCGACCAATGTTGACGATTAACTAACATAACATGCGAGTTGCGACTAACGAGCGCGGGCCGCGGGGTCCGAGAGGCGAACTGAGATCCGCCTCAACTGACAACTCACAACAGCTGACACCTATACACTATACATATATATTTTATATTTACAATAGTATTTTACAGTACAATGGGGCCATCCTGTATATTTACTATCTACTGTAACAGTAGATAGTTGGCTGCGATTGTGGTTGGCACTTGCCATTTGGCCCTCTGATGTTTATTAGATATATTTCGGGAGCTCGTAGCCATTCTGAGGTGGGTGTTTGAAACAAGTTGATTTTGTTTTTCTAAATAGTCTAACTCTAAGGAATATTAATTGACATTTTTTTTTTTGCAATCAAACAATCTGAAGATTTCAACTGGACAAAATATTTTTTTTTTAATTCTTTCCTTCTAATATATCCCTGGCAATCTTTAAGATTCGTCTAAATAATACGCCATATTTTTATTTTTTATATATAATATATTTTATTCTATACACCTATAGTTAGTAGTATAGTTCTATGTACAGGAAAGGGATGACACATTTTCAGCTTGCCTTTTACCTACTAAAATGGCTACCAGCTCTCGGACTATCATTAATATTGTGCGATAATTATTTGCAAATTAAAAGTTAGATTTATCATATTACGTTAGCAATTTGCTAATAATAAGTGTGAGTGAGAGAGCCCGAAACCCGTGTGAAACAGACAAATTTCTGCGTCTGTTTCACTTAACAGAAAAATAGGATCAGCCTTTTGTGCCTACCCAACCAAAACATTCATTTGTCCCTCTGGGATTCGAACCCAGGACCTCCGGTGCATCACGCAAACCATTTAAGATGACGCATTAATAAAATAAGCGCAGGAGGTTCGATTTTCTTGAGAAATTAAAGGACTTAGGCAAGTAGTTTTTGACTATATGGCACTTCATGATAATATGGGTTTGCCTAATTGCCGTTACACAACCTGTTACAACACAGAAAAAATATCAAAGTTACCTCTTATTAAACATAGATTAACATTTTACAGGCATACGGGACCGAAAAAAATCCTTAATATGATTTTTTAAGGCGATTAGCCTATACACACACTTTAATAGGACAGTTACATTTTTTTGTAACAATAATTTTTTTCGCAATCGGGCAGGAAATCGCTGAAATTCGCGCAACCGTATACTTACTTGTTTCCTTATGACTATGAAAAGTGAATCCTTATCAATGAATTAGATGTACCTTGGATTCAGTATTAAATTTGCAACAAGAATAAATATAATAATTTAATTTATAGTTTTAGAGATATTAAGGTTAAAAAATTGAAAAAACTTCAACTAGCTTTAGCAACACGGAAGTACATGTTATATTTAATTTATACATACTATAACTGTGTGTAATTGTGTGTTTTTATTGTAATTCTTTATTTTTATTACCTATTATATTTTCAAGCTTCTGACAGAATTTTATGAAAATCTAAGCCAAATTTTTGACGTTATGAAGCAAAACTTGTCAACTGAGAAAAACAAAAACATGTTTTTGTTTACGCGTCCAATTTAAATCTCTATATCTCGATAAAATATCAGTCTACATCGAGATAAAAAAATTGTGTAGATATTATAAATGAACCTACTATAAATAAAAAGACGTAAATAGTGTCAATAAATTTGTAAGAGATACAAGATCCATATCGGATGTAATCATTACTATAAATCACAATATTAAACAAATCGGCACTAATTAATTATTTTCACACTAATTATTAGCAGTTCGTCATTGAATCGGTGACGCGCCTGCGATCCCGCCAAAAACAACGAATCTTCCTCTTCTTTTGTTTTAAAAATGGCCGCCTCGCTTTCACCAACATGACGCTCCGCTAGAGTAGCCCGCGCTTGTCATTTGTCACATGGCCACCCTTCAGAACCGTGCGCCGTCAAATTAAATTCATGTATAATTCAACAAGAGCTGAAAATTACTGTCATGTTGCTTTTTGAAAGGCGGTGCCAAATCACTACATAATATAAAACAAAGTCGCTTTTTCCCCTATATCCCTTTGTATGCTTAAATCTTAAAAACTACGCAACGCCTTTTGATGCGGTTTTTTTTAAATAGATAGTGATTGAAGAGGAATGTTTTTATATATGTTTTATACCCGTGCAAAGTCGCTAGTATATGAATAAAAAGTATATAATAAAATATATAATTAAAAACCTTTAATACATCAATAATAAAAAGACGTAAATCAATTAACTTTAAAATAGAATAAATACTTCAGGACTACATTATTTACGTCTTTTTATTTATAGTAGGTTCATTTATAATATAAAATTTATTTTAAATTTTTTTGTGCGTTTTGAGGTCGATTTTATTTAAAATTAATTTAGGTTTGTTAAAAGAACTTTTTGCTTTATCTAAATAAAATATATTTACTATTGAAAAAATTATATATATGTCTAGCTTAATACTTAAGTGCATAGCATATATACCTTCTCAGAAGCTAAATGTTCTGCCTCTGAAATTCAATGCGCCAATATGCCTGGTAGCGCCACGGTTCAAACACTGAATACAGACAACACGGGTGACTAGCTGAACTAGCACTGCTTCACAGGGGCGGACCGCTAGTTCCTTAATAAATAATTATTAAAGACAATTTAAAAATCTCCGACATGGTAAATACAAATAAGAATTTCTGATAATGCTTAAACAAATCTTCACAGATCGTAGCTAAGATACATCTCGATTACTTCAGCTTTCCAACAAAAAATCATCAAAATCGGTCTTTTCGATTAGGAGCTATGGTGCCACAGACAAACTTATAACCCCTCATTTTGCATCGTAACAAAAACAAATTGTTTACGCATATCGGATTTTTTGTCATAATTCCGTTACATGCAAGTAATTTACAGGAAACATTTGAAACGTGCGTTTCACTTGAACGATTTGATAATAGACCTTTTTTCGATACTAATATTGTACCAACGCGTGTAAAGTGGTTTCATATATCAAATAATAGCCGACGTTCGCGATTTTGTTTGCGTAGACCACAGAGCAAAAAATTTCATTGTTATTCCCAGGTCTGAGGTCCCGTCATTTCTACATTTAGGTATCAAGATTTATTGAGGTATGAAAGCGTAGGAAACACACTTCTACATTAATAATTTAAAATTATACAAATTACGATAAGGCCACAATTTCTATATAATGTCTCAATTAAATCAAATCTAAAAATATTATTACTGAAATATAATTGATTCAGGTAACTAAACTTAATTCTTCTTTATTTTCATACTAGACTTGACTTTGCATTTACAAAGAGTCTAGCTACCAATAAGTGAAATTAATCTTTTCCCTGTATTATAGATTAAACAAAACATTTTCATCAAACATTTAATCAAATATAATAGTATACAAACAATCTAATCTACTTAAATATACATTTTATTTGCTTAAACTAGGCTTAAACCCACTTAACGGAACTATCTACAAAAGCAGTATACATTAGCTATAATACTTTTTCACTACCATTATTATTTGTGCAGCTGAATTTGAAGACACATTTTTAATTTAATTTTTTGAAATTTTGGTTGGCTTTCGTCAAACTAAATTGGTTTAAAGTAGCTTAAAAGTTTTTCAATGGCTAGTTTAAAATTTTTCAGAAATTCAAATTGCTTTACAAGCTGACTTGATTTTATGCTGATTTCAATACACCCTTACTTTCTAATTCCTTTTCAACAGCTGTTCCTTCATACCTTATTTTATCTTTTAGAGCTTCTTGTAATAATTGAGCATCAAATCTTTGTTTGGACCATTGCCATCTACAATATGACCAATACAGTAGTGTTGTTATTGTAAATGTACCAAAGCCAATATGCTGTGATAACATAGGTTTTGATGTTTTCATAAATGATGCAAATCCTACACCAACTCCTGATGCTATTCCATTAAAAAAACTTTCTCGAAAACAAGGTATCTTTGATATATCTCTGCCAAAAAGTACCAAACCCTGAAAATTTGTTTATGTATGTTAATTTTTTGCACTGAATCTTATTGATATTATACATAACTCTCTGGCTTAAATACTGTAGATATTATTAATTTATTAACAACACCTACAATTACTGAATAATAACATTATGAAACAAAAAAAAACAGACTTAGATTAACAAGTCATTTATTGACTCTTATGATGTTTACATCATATACTAATCTGAAAGCTGAATAAAAGCTAAATAATGCTAAGCTATATAATCTATATTCCTATTATATTGTAGCTTTTCTTACAGATACTTCAGGCAGTTTCTTTTAATTATGGAAGGTTATGTTTAGAAGCGGATGATAACAGGCACCAACCTGTTTTTCTTCGGGATCTTCTTCTATCATACTTTTTACAACGGTATCCATTGTAAAGAGGTTTTTGATAAAATAAATTTAATTTAATAAATACAATTAAGTATTTAATTTTTTGGGACAATTTTGTTATAAACAAATTGTAAACACAGCAGATGTCAAATGAATGTGACGGCGTATGGCTCAGAAGAGTGGTTAATCAGAATTCAGAATCATTAGATTGACGTCTGATGTTTGACAGCAGACGTCTTGCGTGGAGCGTCATGATCATGGAGGTCATGATGATTAGAGAGCAGGAGAATGATCGCTTCGTACTAAAGCACTAACCCATCTGTCGTGTGTGAATTTATAGTTTATTTTTCAGCCACCAGCGGAGCTGCTGTCTCTAAATAGTATCTGCGAAGTTATAGCTTTAAATTATGAGTACAAGTAGATGAAGTTAGTCAATTGAGACAATTTAGCGATCTCAGCGCTTCACTTATTTTCGTTCTCCTTTTCTCTAACCTCCATAATATCTACTCAATTAAATATATTTATAGTGATGTTCTGTGTCATCTTGAAATTTAATAATTATTAAGGTACGGCCTCATGCAGCCGCTCGACGCTCGTTTGCAGCGACAAATGTGGTCACGTGACCCAATTTTAAATTTCCCGCGACTCAAAAATCTGGTCACGTGATATGTAGCGACAAAGCTGAAAATGTTGAGCTTTATCGCTGGAAACGAGCGTCGAGCGGCTGCATGAGGCTGTATCCTAAGTATGGTGCTGCAACGATTCTTTAATTAATTGCTTTAAATAATGGATTCAGACAAGGTAAATATTTTAAAACATATAAATAATAATTAGTAAAGTTCATACAAATAAGTTTACACGATCATTTTGTTTCTTCATTGTACAGTTTTATCGAGATTAAAGCGTATGTAACTTTCTAACCACACTTGTTTTTATAGCCAGTTCAGAATTAATTAGATGATCATCATCATATTAATGTTTTGTTTTTCATGTGGTTGTTGAAGGTTGTTTAAACGTGTGGGATATGTGAGACGATTGTCGAGGACTGGGTGATATACATGTATAAATTCTTGTTCCTCTATTATTAAGAAAAAGTTCTATTTTATGATTGTGTTGATTAAAAGATCTAAAGCGACAAAAACTATTCATATTGGCTAGATTTATAATATAATATAATAAAAAAATTCTAATCGGGCAATCAATTATATTAATAAAATTATCAAGTATATTAATATATCAGATATTTTATGACTCTTAAATGGCAATATTAAATCACAGAGTAGGTGATTCGAATAGACTGAAATGGGAAAATTGTCAGTTGTTATTGCTCTGCACCTATAAGATATTATTGATAATAATATTAAATTGACAGTTGCAAATGTCATAGTGATAACACTCGTAGTTATCAAAAAAGAAGAATTATCTCAAAATAATATAATTTCGGCTGTTCTAAAAATTTTACTATTATTGTTCGTTTTATATGAATATTGACTAGTAAAAGTGATAGGGTAATCTCTGATTACAAAATTAATTTGGAGATATTAAATTAGGTAGGTTACTTTATACCTATATTTATAGAAATCAATAAGATACTGTCAGATGTTTTCGTGTTTTGCGGCTTAATCGTTTTATCTTCTAATAAAGGAAGTACGTTTCTATAAGAAATAAAGTTAAGACCTAATGAAAATTGAAACGCTTGCGAGTTGTTCCTGCAAATGATGTGAAATCGATATATGATCGGTAAGTAGTTAGTACTTAAAACCAGTTTTTATTATTCGTTAAGGAGCTTCATCTAGTATTAGTAAATTTCATTAATTGCTTTCTTGTTTCCCTTTTACGAAGCAGTTTAATCACAGAAAATATGTATTTAAATAATAATTGTATTTTCACACGTCATGCTACGTCATGTTAATGATTTAAAAAAATTATTTATAATTTTATCAAATAATTAACTTTTTATAATACACTTTTGCTCAGAAATATCAGAAGTTGATCTATGAGAAAATTTAAATATTTGGTGCACAGGCTTGCAAAATTAGTAGCGATAATCTGTTGAAGGTATTTTACTAATGGAAGTCATATTGCTCCTAATTTTCATAGAATGAAAAACAAGCATCTATGCAAATAAATGAAATGTCTCTGTAATAAAAAATAGTATTCTTAGAATTTCTAAATATCTGAAATGGATTATTCTGAAATGGTAGAATTGATTTGAATTAGGATTTCACTATAGCTAATAACTCTCTTTGTGAAATAATTTCTAAATTTAAAAATGTAATTCAGACAAATTTTCGTCCTTCAATAACTCATAGGTTGATGATATTACGGTAATGATCAAAGGGTCTTTTTATAGAATGAAATGATTTGCCTTTTTCCAATAGGTCAAAGGTTCAAAGTGTATCTATTTATAGTACCTATACTTATGTTACCGCCTGTTACTGTTATATGACCGCCTCCTTGGTCTAGTGGTAAGCGCGTAAGCGCTACAACCGAGAGGTCCTGGGTTCGATTCCCAGTGGAGATAAAAAACAACTCGGTCTGGCAGGGCACAGAAGGCTGATCACATACTTGCCCTTAAAGAAAAATCGATCAGTGAAATAGATGTGAAATGCATCTGCCCCATACCCCACTCGAGGACACGGGACTTCACTTTTATACTTATGTTACATAATTAATTTTTCATTAGAATCCACTTCTCATTATTTAACTCAACAAAAAAAAAACCTCAAATTGATAACCTCCTTTTTGGTTTTTTTGAAGGACGGCTAAAAAAGAGTCAGTATGTTGGTCTGTGGAGTTTTAGTTCCTAAAGGAATGGAGCAATTTCGATGCGTTTTTTTTTGTTTGAAAGCTGACATAATCAAAATGGATCTTAGCTACAATTTATAAAGATCTTTTCACCCATTTATCAGGTAGTCTTATTAGTAATTACCATGTCGGAGGATTTTGTCCTCAATTTCACTTGAATACTAACTATTAAACTGTGGTTGTAAATATGATGAATGATGATAGATGTAAAGTGTGACGTCTGACGTATTTATTGCACACAATTATCATTTATCATTTTATTGCCTTAAGATAGATAATTTAATTCAACATTCAAGTAACTACTGAAGATTGCAAACTTAAAAACTGTATCATGTGTCATTGAAATTTATTTTAATGTTTCGTTTCGTTGTAAGCAGATTTTATTACATTACGGTTTGGTGCTTAAGCTTTACGCCGATATTAAGAACTTTATCCTTTTTATAATATAGATGCTGTCTATATTTTTTCCTTGACCTTAGACAAATTGTATTAGATAAAAGCAACTGTACCAGATTTTTTGAAGTAACTTATATGAAAACTTTGTAAATTTTTTGTAGTATTTTTTCCTGATACGCAAATGTTACTCACCGCATTATGTCTATCTATTCACGTATACTTATATTAAAGTCTACTGAATGACAAGTGAAATAAACACTTTAAAAAAAACCTTCTAACATTATGATTACAAATTAGAATATTATCTCTTAAACGGATGAACTGATTATATCTAAGATCCATCTCGATTAAGTCAGCTTTCGACCTAAAGAACGCATCGAAATCGGTCCATTCGTTTATGGACATACACACGACACACAAATAAAAATAGGGGTGTCGCTAATTCGCTATACGATACTCGCGGTCCATAGGTTAGGTCAACGGAATATAGGTTATTCTTTACTATCTTTGCCCTGCGGTTTCATCCGCTCTCAAAAGAAATTTTTCCCGTTTTTTAAAACATTTTTCATTGACGCCTGGCCTGCCTATATAAATGGAATGCCTTCCTCGACAAATGGAATTTTATAATTCGAACCCGCAGATCCTGAAATGAGCGCGATCCACCAAACAACCCTTCATCTTTATTCTATATTTAGTAAAATCAGCTGAAGGTGGTTTAACCTTCACAAGTAGTTGCGGTGTTGAAATGTTCCGTGCGAATGAGAATGTGTCGGTGTTTATGTTCTGTTCGCTCGCCTGAAATAGTCAGTCCGATGGAGGAATCAGACGCGTTCGCCGCAAGAGACTCTGCCTTCGCATTTGGCACTCGCTGCTGTTTGCTACTTGCTAGTCAACACATAATATAACCATTGTATGTTGACATTAAAGAGAACAGATAAGCCCGCTTCGTTACTTCAAGGTACATTTCCGCGAATCGAAAAGTGAGAGGAGCCTGCAGCGTTTGTCAACGCAACGAATTAGTAATAAAACTTCAATTCGGTACATTACTTAGATCGCTGGCCATGTGTTTTGTGTAATACGTAATTAACAGGTGGTTTTGAGGGATCACAAATTGCCAGTAAGTTTTTAGATAATTGCCTTTAATTACTAAATGATAATTATTAATATAATTTATAAGTTTCTATAGGAAATATAAAATAGGTACGTAGATATTTCTTCGAAAGCTGTAGAACTTACCTGAATTACTCACACTGTTATGAAGTTATATATGACGTGTCTGCGCATGTGTCTGTCTGTGACATCGCAGCTCCTAAACAAATTGACCTTTATCGATGGTTTTGTTTTTGTTTAAAAGCTAACGCGATCGAGATGAATCTTAGCTACGATTGATGAAGTTCATCCATTTATGAGATACTCATAATTAATTATTGTAGTCATCATGTCGGGCATTTTTTAAAATTTTCTTCAATTTCACTTGTCATTTGGATGATGTTGACAGTGACTTAGGTCTCGTTTCTCTTAAAAACGTTTTCGGCTTAATTACCAATGTTTCACGACTGTTCAAAGTTACCGGATGTTGCATAAAAAGAAAATACCTACGCGTTACAAGTATAATACTTTAATAATAAACGTTGCAATACATACTACAATAACGTTATGTTTTATGAGATCATAATTACTTTGTTGGACCTACTAAGTAAAATATTCACTATTTTATTACATTAATACTAAAGCTTTCTACATGCACTTTAAGAATTACCCATTGTTTGAAAAAGTGCCGTATATAGTGGCTTTGAAATATTATAAATTAATTTCTATGTATGCATAGTACATAATATGTGTAAAACGGGCCACTAATCAAAGTAGTTTATATATTGTTCTTACATTCCTATGGTTATGAGATAATACGACCCACCAACAATTAGCGACTTCAACAACAGTAATTTCAACGAATTCATTCAATCAACATACTGAATTGGTAATTTCTTTATTGCAAGTCAAATCTAGATTTTTTTAAATTCTTCGCTCATTCGTCTAGACATGAGTTAGTGAGTCGTTTTAGGTTGTTGTAATACCAAATTTAAGCTTCTACAAAACATTATTGCCAAAGTGAACGTGCATTATTATCTACTTGACGGAATCAGTCTACAGATTGAACAAGATGGAGGAATGTGGAATCTGATATCTGCCCTACAAATATAGATATCGATGGATACATATAACTTTGTCCTTAATTTTTAGTCAAAGTCAAAAACCATTAATCCATATAGAATCACATACATAATAACTTATGAACTTCATTTAAATCTAAGTGTACAGGTGTTCAAGAACGCACACAAATCTGAGGAGAACAGCCAAGAAACTCACACGAGTTCTCATCTTTTCCGACCATCTTCACAAAAGATCATTTCAAGCGCTTATACATATAAAAAGCTTTATCAATTAAGTATAGTAATAAAAGTTAACAATTAATATATATATAATAACATCTTACCACAAAAATAACGTGTTACTATTACTAATAATAATTAAATGTTTACTGTCAGTAGGAATTCTACCACAAAATGTTTACACATACTTCCGCGATAAGAAGTGACTATTCCAGTTCGCTTTGCGAATTCATAAAGGATTATTCGTATATAAGTACTTACGATTTTTATTAAAATCTTTTTATAGTTTGATAGAATTTTATTAAATGCTGCCGTTATTCTTCGATATCCGTTCTTGCGTCGTTTTCCAAAACTGTACCTGCTTCTTTTACGTAGCTTTCTTGTTTAATGTACATGAATGAGTCTTTCTATAATTATAATTGTTCTTTGTATTTGTCCCTTATTATATCCGCAACGATATCCCTCGGCAGCATCGTCGCCCGCGCTGTTTTTGTTATGGATGTCCGAGCGGTTCTTCCGGGTCGCCGGTTGAAATAGACGTACACATTGAAAACAAGTTGTCTGGTGTCAGCTGGCAGTTCCGCTCTCGTCTCTTCCGCGCTCTCCACCCCTCTTCCGTTGTACAACCTCCTCCAACTGAACATCGTCCAAGCGGTCATTGCTTCGTCTCCGTACTGCGCCGTTTTGATTATCAAAATTATTACACGCGATTAAAATTAAAAAGCAGGTTTCTAATTCTGCGTGTGTGTTTTTTGATTAAACCTACCTAAATGTATTTTCGGATTGGTGTTGTCTTTAAGACCGATCGCCAGCAACTGGGTGTTCTACTGTTCTTTGAATTTTGAGTGCTAGTATTAAAAGTCTGTTCGCATCGTGAGTTTACTTCCGGTGAGTTTGCAACGTGATTGAAATTAAACTAGCGTCCTTATACGATTCCATTTTGTTATGCGAAAAGACAATTTATTTTTATATCTCACTTCCATTGCTTTTGGCCATCTAACCGTTAGAATTATTATTATGTGAATTTGCAGTTCTACTTCTATGAAAGAAAAGCGTTGGATTTTAACGAAAATTCATGTTTAGGGACCGTAGCTCCTACGTCGGTTCGTCTTTTTGAGGATGAATCTTTGGATAACTGTTACATTTCACTTAAAAACAACTGAATGAATTTTAATGAATTTTTACAATAATATAACGCATGCATAACATATATTGGCTTTTATTTATAAAAATATTGTGAATTTACATATACACTAATATTATGTTGGAAATGTTTAGTGTAAATGGTCAAACGCCACGAATCACAATGCCACCACAAAAACAATAACATGTTGGGTCATAAACGCGGACGACGCGACGTCGCGGGTAAGAGCAAGTAGTTTGTTACATTACCTTCTGAATAATGAGCTATTGAACAAATAAAGAATTTCAGAATGTTTCATTAAAAAAATATATTATTGGAAGTAAGTAATATAGCGTTTTGTTGAAGTTCTTTGTGTAGGTGCTTGTAATGCCATGACCTATCATGAACGTCAATTCCGATAGTTGATAGATATGCGGCCTTGTAACGAATTGCGTAACAGAGATTTAATTATTGATGAAACCCGTTATGAAAGAACGAAGGAAATTGTTGAAGACAAAAGTGTAAACGTAATATACCTAATATATACATATTATAAAGTTGAAGATTGTTTGGTTGAACTAACCTCAGGAACAATGGAAACACGTGAAATATAAGAGAATACGAACGTGAATTTAAGAGCTGGTAAAACCGCGGCACATGACTATTATCAATAATTTCGCAAACAGTTCAAATAACAGTTATCAGCAGTCATCAGCCATAAACAAAAGCGAGGACAGTGACACTGTTACGCTTTTAGCAACCACACAATTGACGATTCTATTATTGTCTATAATGCAGTTTCCGTCTCCCGTTTCGACTCCATAGGGTTATATAATGAGATGATATATTTATACTTTGCTCTTTAACATAAACTGCGCCTCGCGGTTTCATCTGCCTTAATTTCGTCGTAGCGTGACGTTGTATAGCTTAGCCTTCCTCGATAAATGCACAAAATTATTGTAACCGATCTTCAAAAAACCAAAAAGGAGGTTATCAAAATTCAGTGTTTTTTTTTTTTGTGGTTTCAAACTATAGGATAGGGAAACTTGTCGAAGTGGTGGCATTTTTTCCATAATACATAATTATCAGATATTCAAAATTGTAGCTCTTATTTCATTATAATTGCTCTATTCGTTTAAGAGCTACGATACAGAGACAGACACACACGTCAAGCTTATGAAACACATACCTCGTTTTGTTTCGGAGATTGAAGAAGCGACGAAATGCCTAATTTACTTAATGTTTTACGTTTATGAGTAACGGATTTAATTAACGATTTGCCCTGTCGAATCGTATGTGCGTCTTTCAATACGTAGATACCTATTTTTTTTATGTGTAATGTATGTTAATTCCCCATTCTCTGAATTTAGGTTTAATAATATTTATTCTCATAAACGATGTTTACATCTTTTATAGGAGAAATAGTTAAATATATTAACATTACGATACAATTATGTATGTTTAAAACTGGTTTACTAATGAACAACTTATATTTTACTTTTTCTTTCAACTCTATCCAAAAATCTTTACTACTAGTCAACAAAGCTTGTTGGAGTTTGTAAACTCAGTATAATAATAGATAGCCCTTCTTAAAGTTGTGAAATTTGATCCCCGAAAGCGAAACCATTTTACAGACTGTCGAGTATAAAACTGTCCGATATGATTACAATAAAAAAAAAATCATAAATGGATAAACCTAATGGATACCTTGATAAATTTATCGGTCCATTCGTTTAGGAGCTAAGATGCCACAGCATATACACTTATCAAGATGCGTTAAATTTATAACACCTTTTCTTTCGTCTGGAATTAAAAATTCTCTTATGCAAAACCTTTTCTTGAAAAGAATATTATCTATATTGGTGCAGTCGTTCTGAAGTTATGAGTGTACTTCATACCTGTGTGAAATTCTAGATTTCATAAAATGATTTAATATTTCTAATTCAATGATGTTCCTGTCAAGTATCAAGATAGTAATAAGCGCCGAATTGCCAAGCGTCGGTTGTGTTTTGTCAATATTTGTTTTACTGAATTATTGGAATAATATAACATAAGCAAATTAATAAATCAGATACGATGCTAAATCCACTCGTCAATAAGAGGCTTGCTATAAGTTTCACGTGTCTATCTGTCTGTGGCGTCGTACATCCTAAACGAATGGAATATGTAGTGTGTTTTTGTTGTTTGAAAGTTGACGTGTTCGAGATGGCTTAGCTCACCATTTAGCACTTTATGAAGATCTTATCCTCTTTAAATGACATTCATTTGTCATTATCGTGTCGGGAGGTTTATTAAATTTCAACAATCTGAAATCAAAGCTGGTTTAAGAAAGTAGGTATTTATTGATGCTTTGTCAGTATAACAATTGAAATACATAATATATGTAAGTAAGCTAAAATTCGTTGACTCGTGCGTCTAAAATTTAAATACTTCAAGCGCATTCCCATTATGTTCCAAATGCATATATTAACATGATGCGTTTATCTTTTAGCCGAACTTGGAAGTTGTTGGAAGTGGTAGATACTTTTGCGATGACTAAAGGGAATGACTCAACGCGGAATCGAAAGTATTACTTACCACTTACCTATCTGTATCTTAGTTTTTAAATTTAAATAAATGTTTCGTTTGAAAATTTTTGAAGTTCTATGAGCTTATATCAGAATTATTAGATCATTGTGGTGGCGAGAGAGGTTCACGATTGTTGATTATTGTCATCTGTCTGAATGCCAACAAACGGGCTCCCGTAACACCTGCGTCCGTCCCGCTCGCACGCGCCGCCTGCGCCCGCGCATGCCCGCGCCTACTCAACAGCTGTTGCAATGCGAGCGGATGTTGTGAGAGCTTTGCCATTTGGTATGCTCCACTCCTCGACAATTTAGCACTCGTCTGGCTTTTCAATACATTTTGCCACTTAAATATATGATTCATTATTAACAATTGAGACAATACTATTTGCGTATTTCTTTTTTAGCTCTTAAAGTACGGTTTTCCCCGTGCAGTATTTTATATCATTGCTTTTAAAATACTCCCATGATTTATAAAGTGTCATCGGATTCAAATTAAAGCTATCTTGACCACTATGATGATCTCACCGGCCGTCAATCTTGACAATGCAAAGGAGTAAGGACCGGTCGGCGCGGGTCGAGGGGCGAGGCAGGCGCGGGCAGGGGCTTCACTTGGCAGGGTTTGCGCGATTCACGTACACCGGCGGCCGCATGCCGCGACTGAACAACTCGCCTCGCTTCCACAGTAAACTTGTCCGCCTCACGCGCGGCGCGCGCGCTCCCGTCATTCCCATCTCTTCACTTTAACCTATTTACTAGTCTAGTCAAAATGTAGATCAGTGCTAATCCAAAAGTTGTAGTGCATTTCCAAAATGTGTGTGCATTAATTCAATAATCGTTACATTCTACGGTCCGAAGAACAATGCTGTGGGAAAAAATAACGTTCAGCTGGCATCGGCACTCGTTCCCAGCTACCTACCTACCCCCCTCGCCCCGCGAATCCGGTGCCGGGTTCAATGCGCCTCTCTGCGTTTATTCATAGTTTGTGGGAAAAGTTGACCCCCATTTTAAAAAATTTATTGTTAACGAATTCACACGATTTCATGTACTCACTACCGCATCTAAGACCTGCATCCCTACTTTTTGTTTTACAAATTATTAATACAAAGACGGTTCTGTAACTAGATAATAAACTATGGCTTGATAATTTTAAAAAGAACTAAGTTAAATAGAGAAAAATAAAATTAATCCGTGAACAAATATGAAGGTTGCAACATTCGTGGAAGTGTAGTGTTTGTGTTGTGCTTTGCCATGTTTGTCGAGTTTAAATTTCTTGGAAGTTATCTTTGTGAAGGACGAATGAGATGAGATCCAGCGATTGGAGGGCTTCGTAGCGGCTCGAGCTCGCGACTCGTGAATTGCGAAAGAATCGTTACTATGATAATAAAATTAAACGTGTCTCTACGTAAAGTGAACATTGTGAGGTGGACGGCGAAGTTTTTGTGATTGTAGTGTCGTTTCAAAGTTGCGAGGAGATAAAATATGGGCAACCAGGGCTCATCACCGCATGAACCGCTGGACCATGTCCAGGCGCAGAATCCCGATTTGAAAATGGTACGAACGATCTGTTGTCTCACACGAGTTTTTACAATAAGTCGATAATTCCTACTTACCTACTAATTGGTATTAATCTGTCTAGGTAGGTAGGTATCTGTTACGCTTTCACGCCTAAACCACTGAATCGCTTTTCGTGAAATTAAGTAGACAGATGAAAACAACGGGCATAGGGTTTCTACTACCTTTTATCGCGTAAAAAAGACTAAAGTTGAAATGAAGCAAAGTCGCAAGCAAAAGTTAGTGGTTAATCAAATGAGTCATAAGTTTATCTGTTGCTGAATCTATTGCTAATTTGTGATTACCTCATCCTAACGCTTAACGTTTTGTGCATCAAATTCATGGTAGATACTGTATACAAAATAGTACCTACCTACTTACCTACATCAAATAACGCAGCTTATTTGCATAACAAATGATGAATTAGAGCAGAACTTTTTTGTTAGAACAATGTGAAACAAGAAATTCAAATGCAAAAATAAAGTTTATTTAAAGACACAGGTTTCCTATTATTCAACTGTTTACACTTTGGTGAAATTTTGAGGCACCCAATAGGTACTAATACTGAGATAATATAAATAAAAGAATTTAAAATAACAAAACAAACAATACACAGATTTACGACACGATGATTAAGCATAACCTCCAGTTTAGCCTTCATGAAAATATACAATTGTCTTGTATTTTCTATAATTGCATGTATAAATTGAATTTTAAACCGAAGTTAAAACCAAAAGGAGATTATCAATTCGACATGAAGGTACTTTTTGTACCTATATTCTACTCCTACGACGCCGTCCGTGGGCGGATTTTGATGAATGAAATGTCAAACAAGTTGGTTTGGCGTCCCATTGATCCCAGTATTCTTCAGCAATTTCAATTTGTCATATCTTTCTGTGCTCAAAATTGCAGCTTGAATTTCAGGTCATCACTCATATTATACTATATATCCAATTTTAGGTTCTTACTTCAATCAGAATATTATGGTGCGCATTAAAATAAGTACGTTTAATATGTACCTACCTATACCTACTAATCTGGTTAAATTTTATTAATAAACTAGCCGTTTCCCGTTGCTTCACCCGCGTTTTCTGAAACATTTTACCTACATTAATTGTTCGCTCCTATTAGTCGTAGTCGTAAAAGTGTAGATAAGTCGATAAATTGTAGCATGCCATTTGCCTTCCTATCCTGTTTACAGAGTCTGAAATATATCGTTCACTACGCGAACCACTACATTGTGTGTGTTTATTTTTGTAAACCTATTTCAATGGTTACGCGTACAAAAAATATCTATAGAAATCAGGGCAATAGTACTACTTAATCAACACGTGTTCCAGATTATTATCATTGCGGGTTTTAAGTACTTTATCGTGCGAATCTATTTATTGCACTTCCCATCAATATGACCCCAGGTTACGCTAACGAGGACAGATTATTACGAGTGCTTATTAGACCGTTAAATACTTTGATCTTGTTACGTTACCTACTTCAATTTTATATTGATCCAGGCCTGATATTATTCCCTCTTGGATACATAATGTGTCACAAGCATTGGCTATACTGACCCTGGTGACGCGTAGTCTCGAACTCAAATTCATTTATTCATATTATATTCAAATGAATAAATGAATTGCAATAGCGGCGATTTCCGTTCAAGAACTCGCCCGAAGCTGTTTTTTGAAAACAGCTAAGAAACATAGTTTTCGGTTTTTTTTCCATCTTGTTTATAAGAAAAGTGCACTTTTGAACTGAAGCAAATCTTAGTCTCTTAATCTACTTCGTTTAGGTTTTGTTGTATATCTAGTAAGTAACATTAGTAAAATATACTTTTTGTTGCGTCCTTTATTAAAGCCTACATAACTATTGGCTTAGTTATTTAGCTATTCAATTTCTAGTATAAAGGATGTGTCATACAAAAGAGGAATCTACTCAAGTGATTAGTATTCATAATAAACCTCTTATTTATACTGACAGTCGCAGCTAGTTTTAAGATACGCGACAGGAAAATTAATCGTTAAGCTGATATAAAGTTATTCAAATTATTTAACTCGATTGATAATGTCAGTATTATTCGATCATTTTTTCAAGATACCTATTTCTATAAAATGTCGCTAAACGTGGGTAAGCTACCTATATCATGAGTACGATGTAACGATTAATGATTTCATTGTAGACTATAATTACATATATTATACAATATAATTTCATATATATATTACTTATAGTATTTAGTCTAGATTAAAAGAACAATTTATTTTTTAATGAACATCTCGATGTATTATTTCTGATGAGGAAAAAGTATATGTGGATAGAAATCTCTGCTTACTGATAATATAAATGGAAAAGATATTGAAAATTAATGGACTTAATTAGAAAGTCATTCACTGATAGGCCGTTTGACTCTCTGAGCGACTTTTATTGTATTATTGAAGTAGGCGGTGTCAATATTAAAATCTCTTTCTTAATAAAAAATACATTTATTATACATTAATACACTTATACACAATCATCAAAAAATGCGAATATAACTCTGTGCTGTGAGAGGCTCGTGGTATATGCGTCCAAAAGACTTTTGGTTGCTCTCGCTCATTATCTAAAATTACTAATTATGTAACATTAGAATCGTTCAGTATTTAAGAACCGTACAAATCTGTAATGGTTGCTTTTTGTCTAAAGCAATTACAGGCGTATAATTTGACTAAAACAAATACAAAGTGGTAGGTACTGTAAAGTATTATCTTATCGTGGCACAATTACGGCTGTCTTAATTTTGTGAACGAAAAATGTCATATCTCGTGATATCTGTGCGACAGACTCGATTACGAATCTAATTTAAACACGTGAAATAATTCCTCTTAATGAAAAAATTCCGTTAATGCTTGTTATACCTACTAATTATATAAAAAGATTTTTCTTTTATTTACATTAAGTGAAGATTGCAAAAGCAAGGTGTAGGTATTAAGCAGTCCCGTAATGGTCTGATTAACATACATACTTAAAGAAATTTGGGAATAACTTTAACTTTGTTTAAAAAAATCCTCCATAACAAAGTCAAAAACAAAAAATACACAAATAGGTACTTATGTACCTACATATAATTGCTTGAAACATTTAGGTTGTAAATGATTTACCAAATTTTGTTTGTTTTTCTTTGATAATTATTTAACGGTACAGTGATTCCTAAGCAACGAAATTATTTTGAATCTAATCTGCTATATTAGAAGTTAGAACGACTGTGACGAAGTGACACAGGAACTCGGCTCAAGGTAAACCGGCTTCATTAAATAATATACCATATATAGGAGGTCTTTGAATATTTGAAGCATAAGAATTTAATAATGCATAATTTATAGATTGTATTATATAATTTACATATTTCTTTCCCTGTTTTACCTGTAGGAGTAGGAAATATTTGATAGCAGCTTTATCCTGCCACTTAATCAAGCGTTTGGCCCTGTTTCAACATCTTCAAGACTTTTTCACGAGAAAAAGTAACCTATGTTCTTTCTCAAAAGCCATCGCTATATTTTTTTTTAAAATCGGCTCAGTAGTTAAGTCGGAAGGCGTAACAGACAGACAGACAGGTTTATACAGAGTTATTGCGCATTTATAATATCCGTAATCTTCTAAATTTATTACTTTTAATACATTTTGCTTAACTTGAATGTCTGATTTGTCACTTTTTAACAAATGATGTGCCGACGTGCAATTCTTGTTGCAAAAATGAGACAAAACACTGACCAAAAAGGACTCGGTCAAGTTTATAAGTATGGTATCAGTATGTAAAGAAGTAGGTACATAATTGGCTAGCTATTATAATATCGTCTCATGCCACTCTCGTTACAAGAGTTGCAAGCGAGTCGTTTGTGCTATGACTTTCACATTCACATGCGTTTCACTATGAAAGCTTTATTTGGTGATCACACCTACATTATTAACCGACCTTCAAAAAAACCAAAAAGGAGGTTATCAATTCGACGTGTATTTTTTTTTTTTTTTTTTTTTTTTTTTTTTTTTTTTTTTACCGATGTTCCGCTCGTACGTCGCCATTTGTAAACCGATTTGGATGAGTGAGGTGTCAAACGATAGGGTAACTCGTCGAAGTGGTCCCATTTTTTTTTAGAATTTTTACGATCAATAGTTTTCAGCGTATTGAAAGAATAGTTTCACAATCGGACGAGAAATCGCTGAATTCCGCGCGACCATGTCGTGCTTATTTGCTTATAACTCTATGATTTATGAATCCTTATCGATGAATTAGATGTTATTCGATTTAAAATTAAATTTGCAACAAGAGAGAATAAAAATCAAGATAACTTGATTTATAGTTTTAGAGATATTGAGGTTATAAAATAAAAAATTGAAAAATCTTTAATTAGTTCGCTTTAGCAATAGAGATGTCCATGTTGTATTAAATATATACTAATTATAATAAATTGATTTAATTAAACCTCATATTGCCAAGCTTTTGACGGAATTTTATGATAATCTAAGCCATATATTTGATGTTATGGAGCAAAACTTGTCAACAGAGAAAAACATGTCATACCTTATTGTTTACGCGTCCAGTTTAGATCTCTATAGCTCGATGTAATATCAGTTTATATCGATGACTTACATACCATTTTATAAAACATTAAAAGGGTCATATATGATAGTAAAATCAATAAGGTAGAAGAAATACTTCTAGAGATAGAGAGAATATAGTTACTGAGTTCCTACGGGAAATCACAATGTGCGTTCACTTGCTTACTATAAAACACAATGAAAACTTATTTTATATGAACGATATTACTTAAATTTTTAGTATTAAACGATTCAGTTTTGCGTTTTCTTATTTTCATTAATTTGAAAATATTAAATTAAATTAATCAAATTAGTTTTTAGTGTATAAGGTAAGCGTAAAGTCAGAGCGTCCATGTTAGTTTCGTTTTGATGGTATGATAACCAACTATACGGTTTAGAAGAGCCACTCAAAAGTATAAAATAAATTAATTTTAAACAAAAAAATAAAACCGACCTCAAAACGCACTGAAAAGTAAAAAATAAATTTTGTATTATAAATGAACTTACTTTAAATAAGACGTAAATAGTGTTGATAAATAAAATTCATCTAAAATTCTACAAGGGCATAAAACTTTCATGTTGTTTTTTGAAAGGCGGTGCCAAATATATAAATAAAGACTGAATGAATATTCCTGGACCTTAATAAAAAAATTAATTGAATGGCTTGGCGCCGCGTTTCAAAGAGCAACATGACAGTTTTATGCCCTTGTAGAATTTTAGATGAATTTTATTTATCAACACTATTTACGTCTTATTTAAAGTAAGTTCATTTATAATACAAAATTTATTTTTTACTTTTCAGTGCGTTTTGAGGTCGGTTTTATTTTTTTGTTTAAAATTAATTTATGTTTACTCATCTCGTAACGGAAAGTTGAAAGTTCATTACGCTTTAGTTTAACATCGTTTACTGTTCTCTCGTTTCATTAGATTTCGAGGTATACGGCAATTGTATTAACAACAAATTCTCAAGTAAGGTGGAAGAATTTTCCCTAAATTTGGAACTCACATTAGGTTAAGCGTAATCTAATCGCGAAAGTAAACTTTCGATTACTTGAATGATTTGCTTCAATTCAAAATGCATATTTTGTGAATCTATGCATGGTAGGAAGAAAATGAACTGAACTGAACTTATTAAACGATAGTTGTATTGGCGTGTGTGCCTGAAAAAAGGTGCTAATCGCATGTGACGTGCGTTGCAGAAGTCGTCGGTGCGGCGAGCGCGCGCAGGCGGCGCCCTGTCCCCGCCGCGAGCGGGCATGGAGCGGCTGCGGCGCTCGTTCCGCGAGTCGTTCCGGCGGCGCAAGGGCAGCCCGCCGGAGTCCGCGCGGCCGCACCAGTGGCACGCGGACGAAGCGGCGGTGCGCGCTGGCACCTGCACCTTCCCCGTCAAGTATCTCGGCTGCGTCGAGGTGTTTGAGTCGCGGGGCATGCAGGTCTGCGAGGAGGCGCTCAAAGTCCTTCGGGTGAGCGCAACATGCATTACTGACCTTGAGATTGAAAGTGGAAATTGTAGGTACGAAGGTAACAGATATTAAATTAAATTGAAGACCATTATAAAATCCCCGACATGATGATTACACTTAAGATAACTTCTTAAGCGGATGAACCATCAACCAACCGATTGTCATACGCTTTTAAATAAAACACCGCATCGAGGTTGGTCTATTCGCACGACGCCACACATAGAAACATGCCAATCGCCAAAGTTATGGCACCCCTCTTTTTGGGAGTTCAATAAATATTTATTGACTTAAAGATGAATTTGTATAATTTTCAGAATTCTCGTCGCCGTCCCGTAAGAGCAGTCCTTCACGTGAGTGGAGACGGTCTGAGGGTGGTGGAGGAGGAGACTAAAGGATTGATAGTGGACCAGACCATTGAGAAGGTGTCCTTCTGTGCTCCGGACAGGAACCATGAACGCGGCTTCAGGTACTTGATCTTTTTACTAGCTTTACTCGCGACTGTGCATGCAAAACATACTTAGTCTATGTTATTTAAGTTATATAGTCTAACTGGAAAGCCTTTCTCGACAAAAATAATTTTTCATTTGGGAAATCAAAAAAAAAAACGAATACTTTAGCTTTATAATATTACACCTACAGCTGTAATTTTTTGATAATTCAGATATCACAAATAAACCTTTTCTACTTTGAATTTTTTGGATGTAATAAAAAAATGAAAAAAAGTAAAATATATGTATGACAATGTAAATAGTTTTTTTTATGCATTCAATGCACACTATGAACTAGAATGTAATGTTTTAAATTTTAATGGCTAAATGAAAGACAGAGCAAAACAACATATTTCTTAAATATTTTACAAACAAAATGATTTTTTCAAAAACGACATAACCTAAGGATTAGTGAACAGGGATTCCTCTAATAGAAAAAAAAATTCTTAATAGTAACTTCAATAATAATAATATGATAATAAAAGATGTAATTACAATTTTAAAATAATCAGTAAATTTTAAAGTTTCAGTTTTTCTCACTGAAACCTTAAATTCAAGAAAAGTTGGCAATCATCATAATTCCGTGGAATTAAAAATTTGAATACAGTATACTTATACTGTATACAGTTTATATAGATTTGACTGATGTAGTCTTAAATAATAATTACAGAAATGTACAAACTGGGTCAGTGTCGCAATAATGGTAATTAAAAATGTGTTGAGTCAATTAACTCAATACAGAAACAATTACATATTTTTACAATGTTTACCGAAAACTTGAATCACAAGTGAAATCGAAGATAATTTAGAAAACCTTATATGTCAATTACAAATTAAAATATCTCATAAATGAATGAACAATGAGTTTTAAAAAAGCACATCATAGTCGATTCATTCGTTTAAAAATTAAAAAAGTAAGGAGTTATATAACAGACACATGCATCGGGGGATGGAAGTTCCAATAAATATGAGCCTGCTTCATGATAATTGAGATCGATTGTGTATTCAATCGATTCCATTCAATGAAACATTAGTCTAGCTTTGCTGACGCCGATGACGACCTTGTCTCGCTCGTGAACTGCGCCACAGTGAAAATAAATCAAGCAGTATGGAAGCTCGGCCCGTTTTTTGAGATAAATATCTACCTACGCTTCAACGGAGCGTTTTAGTAAAATTGGAAAAAAAATTTGTATAGTTATTGGTTTGTTAGATTTATTGTTAGTTAGGTTTGTATACTACTGAGCAATAAGCGTATAATTGGCATCTTTAAAATAAAAACGAAACCACTTATGTCATTTCTATACAAATTTCCTGTCTTAGTGGGTACCGAGAAAGCGTGACGTTCTTATCTGTAGGTCCGTCTGTCATTCATGGGATGACTATTGAGGTTTTACTTTTTGGTTTTTATTGGAAAGCTTTCCTATAGTGGCCAGATAAGTGCGCGTAACCACTAGCGCCGCTGTCAGATTTTCCATGCAAATAATTAACGCACGCTATCGAAAAATAAGTTACCAGACTTGTTCAGAGCTCCTGATAACGATACGGCAATTTTATCATTGGAATCCAAACTCGCATGAAAGCGTGTTTATGCAAGCATTAAGTGTAGGTAATTGGAGGCTCGGCTTACGTAACATCTCGAGTTACGAGGTGTCGCGTTATCGCAACGAAGCCCTACCCTTAAGCTGCCAATACTTGAAACTATGTAGAGCGGTGTTACTTCTATAGTCGAATTACAAATTAATGATCTTGGAATATATTACTTGTTGAGAGATTGCTACCATTGAACGTAACGTAAAGCACATATCCAAGAGTTTGTCTTAACAATTATTAGTATGAGCTTGTACTTTTAAATGACCATATCCTACCATCATACATAGTAAATGTTCATTTTATTATTGGCACGGAAGTATTGTTGATTTTATCACCCCCTTCCACCTCATACACTCCACGAACATCCGAACACACACATTATTACAATCTTTTCATGTCGGCTGTAGTGCATAGGTACCTAGAGAGTACTATCTATTTAGAATCTCAAACAATTTTGAGACGATTCATACCAGATGCGGCTGTTAAAATTGTCATGAGGCGGACATTTCCGTGTCTGTTACTCTGGTTATTTTCATTACAGACAAGCTTCGCATCAGGGGAGTCTCCTATATAAATTCAGTATTGACAACTAAAAATATAATTTTGGTTGCTGTGTGGAAAGAGTGAAGCTGTTTGCGATAATGTGAGTTGTGTCTGTCGGCAGCTACATCTGCCGCGACGGCACCACGCGGCGCTGGATGTGCCACGGGTTCCTGGCATCGCGCGACAGTGGCGAGCGGCTCTCGCACGCCGTGGGCTGCGCCTTCGCGGCCTGCCTCGAGCGGAAGCAGCGCCGCGACAAGGAGTGTGCCGTCTCCATGAGCATCGACGCCGCCTCGCACGCCTTCACCAGGCAGGGCTCTTTCCGCAAGTCGGGTCAGTCTGCATCTATTTATCTATTACTATATTGTGAAGGTTTTTCCATAGGTCTATGAGCTTTTTAGTTTAACAACATATAAACTCATATTTCTTTATAACAATTTCATACTTTTCCAGTAATCGGTCGACGCGTGTCAGAAGCGGACGCGGGTGCGCCTACCGTGGCTCCGTTGCCTCAGACGCCCCCTACGCCGATTCCGGCAATCGCCCCCCAAGCACAGCGCCCCGCGCCCCCCAATCCCTTCGCTGTGGAGCGCCCTCATGCCGCCCCACACTTGGTCGAACGACAGGGCTCCTTCCGTGGATTCGCACATCTTAACAACAAGTATGCATTAAGCACTCAAAATTCCTTTATCTAAATATTATTAAAATTGGATCAATAATAAAATAAGGAATAATATATTTCAATTTTTGTAATAGATAAATATCTGAAGTAGGTTCACCGACGGTTATTATTACAATAAACTTATATAATAATAAAGACAACAATTAAGATGAATGGATGTACAATTGAAAATTGCAAGAGATTCAGACTGATGAACGATGAACCGAATAATAAATGCTAATGTTAAACGTAATTAATGTTGTACAGGATCCGAGTGCAAAAGAACGAGATGCAGATTCGGATCTTAGACTAATGGTATTAATGATGTTAAATATGTTTTCAGTTCACCGTTCAAGCGGCAGATGTCGCTGCGCATAAGCGAGCTGCCCTCGACAGTGGAGCGGCAGAAGCTGGGGCTGGGCTCGCCCGCTACCCCGCCGCTGCCGGCGCCGCCTGTCCCGGCCCTGCCCGCTTTGCCCACGCTGTCCGCCTTGCCCGCGACCCACGCCGACGTTGATACTGTTGAGGTTTGTTTACACCTCCTATTTACTTTTTCCTGCTCCCTAACTTTAGGCTTAAAACTTTTTGCCGCCGGGTTTAAAAACTAACCAAGTCAAATCTTTATACTCAAGATTTGTTAGAACACAAAAATTACTGAATAGATGATGATTAAATTTTACATAATATTTGTAAACTTATTGGGTCTTTTTGTACTTAATTAAATAGACGAAGTCGTAGGCAATAGCTAAATGTTGATTATTTATTTTAATTTAATTGGCAATTCCGTTAAGGCGTTTTTAATAATATAATAACTTAGCTATTACTTTTTATTACATTGAATAGTACCTACCATTATACTCGTATTATGATGAACATCTTTTAATTCTATTGTACTATTTTTAATGTCTACTTATTGTAGGAAAAATACTTGGATTTGTCGTTCTCTCTGATATAGACTTATCGCTTTCAGGATGCGGCGACTGAGAGCGATCAGGTGGCGGAGATGTGCCAACAATTGTCGCTGGGTCTTCGTGCCCTGACTGAGGAGCCGGTGCCGGCGGCGGCTGGAGCTCTGCCCCACCCCGAAGCGTGGTTAGGCCGGGTGGCGCGCGTCCCCCCATTGGCTGCGGCTGGCCGAGCCGCCTCCTTCGCCGGACACGCCACCACCAATCCTTTCCTTACGCCCGCCCCTCTCTAATGACCTCATTGCTCCACCACTATTCTACGTATTGATTACAAACTCAAAATAACTGTGATTGTAGTACGCAGTGTTCTGTCTACAATAGGTTATTTGAAAGTAAGACAAATAATTATTTTTTGCCATCCGCGTAGATTATTAATTTTAAAAAACAATTGCCGTTATTAGACAAAAATTGTGTAAACAGCTTTGTAAATTACAGTGGAGTCATTTTAATAGGTAACATTTGAATAGGTTCATCAAAATTCAACAACGTAACCTTGTAACGGCGGATATAAAATAATATATTTTTTCGTTTTGTTAGAACTGCACAATTGCTTAACTTTTTTCAATTACGATTACATATTTATTGTAATAATGGCCGATAAAAGTAATTTTACGATTTGCTTTCACTAATAAACCATTCTAAACAATAGACAATTTCTGATCTAAAGAACTGAACGTCGTTGCAATTTTGCGTCAGTTAACCCTTTTTATTTTTAAATACTAGGGATGCTACTCTAGAAATCGAAAGCTGATAAGTATAATCGAATGCAATGATTACTTGTGAAGAAATATCACCATAAATTAATAACCACGTTGTGATTTTAATAAAACATAATTATATTTATTATTCTTTTTAGGAAGGAAAAAATAATAATGGGACTGAGATTCGCCTGGTGATTTTTAAAATTCACATTTGTTTCAAGTCCGTATCGATTCATTCACTTTAATCGATGTTTTTAAGCAGGTTACCGCACTATGAAGATAAAACTGACAGACGTCAAATATTACCTATTAAAATGACTCCACTGTAGTTAGTAAAAATTTGTTTATGCAAACGTTGCCATCTTGACGATTGTATTTAGTGTATTTTTTCGATAAAATTGACATTAAATAATCTGTCACTATTGTTGTAATGTCATTGATGTCACATCAATAATCTTAGGTGGTTATTAAAAACGGTAAGTGCGATACGGTACGGCAGGTCAAAAGGTAAGCAATAGCCTATTGCGGCGTGAAGCTGCTATGTTCACAGAAATCAAGTATTGTGGTGAGACTTACACCCATTTTTCTAGACGCAATGCAGAGAACCGTCGTGGCGAGCCGATATCATTTTTTCGAAACTATCAAAACAAACTTTTCGTTATATAATTTTTTTAAAATCATTTTTAATCATGTCGAAAAGAGATTAAAACTTAAAAGATATGGAAATTACACAGGTGCGCTCTCAAATCTTATGACGGTTCTCTTTCAGACTTATCTTCAAAAATGGGCCTGTATGGAGAACGAATGATCTTTGTAATCTTACTAAACTTCTAAAAAATATTTAAGAGATATTAAGTTAAACTGATTTATCTTTCTCCAATGTTTAAATCGCTGACTGGAATCGCTAGATATCTTTAAATTGCTGATTTGGATGACCCAGATGACGTAATAATCGTACTTACATCTATAATATAAACCAAGGCTTTGAGCCAGGGTATAAAAAAATTATAATCTAATCTTACCTAAGACGGTTTTCACCTTTTTACTAAAAATCGCGCTTCCAAACAGATTGTTTAAATCTGTTTCGCCTGTTCATCGATCGCGCTCCACTGAGCCGGTGAAAATTCAGAAATTAATGGAAAAATGTACTTAAAACGGCCGCTGACTGTGCCGAGCCACAGTATCGAGAAACGAAAGAACACTTAACGTCCGCCACCACTGCGTATTTACTATTTTTTATATTCAGCTTATTTTGTATTACATTTACGTACTTATAACTCAAATGTTTTGACGATCGTTTGCTACGACTCGACATTATTTTTCAGTACTTATTTTTATATTACATATATCAATTTGAGAAGTTAACTTTTTCGATATGTATTCGAATCGTTCGTATGGGTAGACTGAGTTTGCGCACATATTTAATGATACTACGTGAGCTCAATATCCTCTAGAATACGTAAAAGGCTTCTTCCACTTAGAAGGAATGAATAAGAATGACTTGCGAGTGGAAGTATATGCCAGTTAAACGTGTATTAGCGGAAAGAATTCAATTATTTATAGTTAATTGTACTTAACGCATCGTTGAGAGCACTTTGCTTGCGCTGTGCACATGTTCGTGTTAGATAGTAATTTAGAAAGCTCCGCTAGGGATAGATTGGTCCTTCGGAGATCGGAATACGGAACAAACAAAGTACCAGTATTCGAGAACTTGTGACATACGTACTTTGATATCATTTTTTCTATCTGTATATAATTGTAAATTTTGTAGATTATCAATACTTTTGTGAAGTTTTGTTTACTTTTATAACTCTTAATGACCTTAGACGATCAAACTGTAAATGGGATAAGTTCAGTGTGTAATATTTTTAATGTTGTTTTGTTTATTTCATGTTTTTGTTACTTTTAACTGTAGATTCGGTTTAATGATTGATATTAAATAAACGAATTGTTATTTTTGCGTAATAGGGTATTAAGAGTGTATCGAGCAATGAGTCGGTGTGAGCAATTAACATTTTTGATATCGCTTTCGATTATTTTAACAAAAAGCACAACAAAAATACTGCACAAGAATATTGCATTTCAACATTCCGACAGCTATTCTACATTTTATCACGCCAGCACTGCTGCTTGCTCGTACATAAAATTTTGTAGAAAAATGATAGCACCTAATATATAATGATTTCAGTAAATATATAAGTGTTGATGTATTGCACTCGGTGTCTATTACATTAGCAGAGCACGAAGCACTTTTTACCTCACGTAAATGATGAGCCGACAAGTTACGCCGAGGTATGCGGCAACCCAGTTCTGTTTTAGTACAAAATGCAAATGTGTAGGGTTCCTCTGTAGTTAATATAACCTCGCTTATATGTTTAAATCTGGTACTCTGTATTACCCAACAAAATAAAAATACGTAATGACATTTTCAAAACTACAAATGTTGATTATAATATTAAGATTTTGTGTAAATTCTGCATGATTTCTGTATAGCTAGTTTTTGTCTGAATAACTAAATATACTATTAGAGTTCATATCTATTCTAAGAGACACTACTAAACAAACGTCCAGATTTTAAGATATGAAATTTGACTCCAGAAAAAAAATATAAAATTATATTGTTTGTTTTCATGGAAAACATTATATTTTATAAAATATTTAAGGTAATTTCTTTACTTTCAACATATCCTTATAATTTTCTAAAATAATTCTGAATTTATAATAGGAAAGTGCTTTGTCATTTAATTTTGTACTTAATACAATCGCAATTGTTATCGAAATTAATTGTTGGACTTAACACATGTATTTTTTTCAGAATTTATCTTTGGCTAAATTGTATGTACATACCAGGTCTTATATGAATGTAGATATTTTAGGTAATGAGAGTTCAAATATTATAAAGAATACATATTATGGTTAGTAAACGGTGTTTTATTTAACCTAAACCAGGGCCATTATCAAGATAAGAATTACACGCTTATTTCTCGACATACTAATGCTGAAAATTTGTATGAAATAGACGTTATTGTAAAAACACGAATTACTTGAAGGGGATGAATGGGAGCCAACATACGAACAGAGTCGCCGGCAAAAGCTAGTTAGGAATAAAACTACAATTTATATATGCATTACTTTATACACTTTATTCAACTGCATAAACTTTAGGAGCTACTCACTACCTAAAGACGCAACTATTGTCTCATACGATTTCTATACATTTGGGTGCGCGTTATTTACATCGCACAAACAATAACTTTTATAATTGATTTTTTAAAATACTTTATAACATTTCAAGATACATTTTGAACATTTATGTTGATAAATTGAGGATGTCGCTAAACATTCGGAGTCCTCGTTTTATTTTAAACTAGCTGTGCCCCGCGGAACCAGTATTTCCTGAGATTAACGCGTTCAACCAAACATACAAACAACAACTCTTCATCTTTATAATATTAGTAAGAACATATTATATAGATAGAGAAAGTAAAGCTTGGAGGCGATAGCACATCAATCTTCGATTAATATAATTAAGTATACAAGCCTACTAGGAATGTCATAAAAATGCGCAAATTGAACACTAACAAAAATATTTGTTGTCTTGAGTTAAATATTTTAGGATAAGAAGCAAATGTTATATATTAAAATTTTACTTTCCTATATATTTTGTACACTTATGAAGATAATAATGCTAAAATAACACAAAAATGACTAGCACTAACATACACAACATCAAAATACCGAAAGTGACAAAACATGATCAGTCAAATAAGACGCCTAATGTATCACAATTACGAGATTTTAAATATGTAAATATCTTAAAAATGCATTTAAATCATATAATAATAAAGATAGATCCTACCATTACAAAGTAGAAAATGACGTTTCATTTAAAAAAATTAATAATACTGACCCAAACACTGTCACCGGACAGTTCTGTTATGTCACAGTGGAGTTAAAAGATAAAAAAGTTTAACAATTCATTTATATAATTCCTTATAAAGTAAAATATTAAATGTCATAAAATAATGATTTTAATACTATAAATTAAAAATCACAATTTTAAATTATCCAAGCGCAAGTCAATCAATTCTAATGTTGATAAGGTTACAATATACAAATATGATACTTTGGTTGCAGCTCAAAAATGACAAGTCGGATGTTCAAAGATATAGGAGAGCGAGGAGCGAAGCAGTATAAAATTAATCCTTGTCGTTCTGCAGATGGTGATGGCAGCGTTGACAGACCCTGACGGGGCGCAGCGCCCTGAGGCGGCGAACCGGCGCCTCGAAGCGCGAGCAGCGGCCGCAGAAGACGGCGCCGCATGCGCGACAGTGGTGCCGCCGCTCGAGCGCCGTGAAGCGGACGCCGCACTGCGCGCACTGCGTCGCCGAGTCGTCGCGGATCCAGTGGTCGGCGGGCCCGCCCCTCGACCCCGACGCACCCCCGGCCTCCGGCACGCACCAACGGAATATCTGAAATGACATTACGTGATTATGTCTAATGGTGCCTACCTCTGCATTCCAATCAATATTATACTCGTACAAACACTCAAAACTAAATATCTCAACTAATTAACTATAAATTAAAAAAAACATAGAAAGTGAAGCACGTACCCGGCCGCGGGCGTCTCCGACGGCGATTCCACGTCCCGACCGCGCAGCGGCGAGCGCCGTTACCGCAGCCGGCGAGCTGTTGTCTTGCCGCTCGAAGGCCGTGTGCATCGTCAGCTTGCCACGCACCACCAGGCGCCGACGCCATCGCATCGCGACCGTGACTGTCTCTGCTGCTGCTGCTACCGCTATTAGGAAACAAAACTGCTTAATAAACAA
Organism: Aporia crataegi; assembly: GCA_912999735.1. Classification (NCBI taxonomy): domain Eukaryota; kingdom Metazoa; phylum Arthropoda; class Insecta; order Lepidoptera; family Pieridae; genus Aporia; species Aporia crataegi. Next base: position 9,157,312 of record OU538743.1, read on the forward strand.
AATTGACGTTTACAAGTTATCATGTATACTATTGTGATATTAAATGAAAAAATTTGAATTGCATATTCAATACACACAGCAAACAAGACGAAGCGGGTAACTGGGGAAACATGACATCTCGATCCTCTTCCTTTGGGCTGTCCTTGCACAATACTTAGCAGTAAGCCATAACGCCAGAATAGCTTAAGACATATTATGGGTCATACTTGGGTTTTGTAGATTGGAGTTGTGTTGGTTGTGTGGAGCGTCGCGGTGGCCGACCGCGTCCCTGTGCTCCAGGACGACAAATGACTCCGTGAGGCTGGTGTCTGACTTGCTGTTCCGCAACTCGCCCTCAACGAACCCTCCCCCGGCACCGCCCTCAGTTGACCCGCCAATGCTGCCGCCGCCTAAACAGACCACACAACTTCATACGATATCACCTTCCTCAATTACAGTCGAAACTCACATTTTACTTATTTTATTTTTCCTATTCTTAAACTTGCAACTTTGTCTGCATGGGAATAAAAAATGAAGCTTATGTCAAAACACAAAACATGTGCTAACAACTCCCTTATTTGTAATCGTATATACAATTGTCAATGCCTGTAAAGAAAAGAATCAGTGAAACCGATGCACGCATGTGTCTGCCCTATGCCTCCTACGGAAGTTTCCAGTTTAAATGAAACACCACTTACTCTTTCTAAAGATAGGATTCCCTTTGGCCTGGTGCCTCAAGATGACGTTGTCCTGCTTCTGCAGCTTGCTCCTGTGCGTGACGCTGTCCTTCTCGTTGTCGTAGTCCTTCTCATCGGAATCCACGTCGTGGTCGATGTCGTCGTCCGCCTCGTCGCTGCACGTGTCTTTGTCATCGTGGCGTCGAGACGACTCCTTGGCGCTGGTTGTCTCGCCTATGTCCGAGAGTGAACTCTCCGAGCCTGACTTCACTAAGTTACCTTTGTAAAATAAAATATAATGATAGATTTCGTGAATGCTCAGGTTGGGTTTCGTGCGTAATCGATTTGGCTCGAAGCCGTGGCACTCTGTGTCGGAAATGTCGGGGGCGAGAATTGACTCACAGCCGATGTGGATGGCGGGCGTTGCTACTTACTAATAATAATTATCCCAAATGAGTATCGAAAGTGATAGTACAAGTGTGAGTGGGATAAGACATTTGTGCTTAGTGTGGTTTCTATTTTTTTTAACGGTAAATTGATGAATTTCTAATAATATTTTATATCAAAAAGATACTTCACAACCTATTATAATACAGCTTAGGTGGTGTATGAAAATGAATGTTATTTGTAATTGGTAAGTGTATCTGTGTTAATTGTTTTAAAGAAAAATTGAATACGTTGTAAGCTTCAGGTTATATAATCAGAATGTTACTAGACAATTAAATAAAATATCTCGCGATACTGATTACTGACCTTCGTGTTCCTGTGACAAACTCATCTGTTTCACTAAAGCCTCGACGCGTTTGATCAGTGCGTCTCTTTCGTTCGTTTCGACGTCTTCGGTCTTTGTCTCAGCCTCCGACTTTCCTTCACTCTCAGGTTTTAATTGCTCATTCTCCTGTTCTGTCGGTTTCCGCTCGCTAACATCTTTGTCAACAGACCCAGAAGCCACTTCAACACTGCCGGCTTCGGGAGTTGGAGTTTCGTCATCCAGCTTGGGCACATATTCTATTGACCACATCTGTAAATTTAATTATTCCTAAGAGCAAGTATATTATTATGATTGTCTTAGTGTAAGCGACAATTATTAGTTTTATTTTATTAAAGGTAGATTACACTATAACACATACAAACGATCAATAAACCAAATAATACACCTAAGTGCGTTAATAATTAGATACTGGAGCGCTATCAACTATTAAACATAATATTTAATAATAATTTAACGGCCGAGAGCATTGGTGGGAAATTGCTTTTGAAAATACGGAGACTTACTGAAAGGATAAGCCTCACGTCACGTCTTCATACTCAATATTGTAAAGAGAAGACTGACCCTGACGACGCCGTCGGAAGAGCCGGTAAGGATGACATTGAGCGGGTCCCATTCGCGGGTCTGGCTGAAGGCCACGCACAGCAGCTGCGGGGCGCGGTCTCCGCCGCTTGATCCCCCACCTCCCGCCGCCGCTCCACCCAGCGGCTCGCCGTTTATGGACCACGCCTGCACCCAGCTGCCCGCGCACGTCGCTATATCCCCCTAGGCACACATCCTTCTTTATACAGTGGCTATAATGATAGCTTTGCAAAGGAGAAAAGTGCTACTACTGCATAGTGCTTTTAATATCTATGCTATTTCAGTTTCGGATTTTGATTTCATACGTATCCCGCTTTTTAAGAATTAAAAGCTTACAGTGAGGTCATCGATGGCAAGAGCGGAGACGGGCGGCAGCGGTTGTTGGAGTTGAGCCAAGTGCGGCGGCAGTAACTGGCGCACGAAGGAGCCCTTCTCGGCATCCCACACGATAGCCAGCCCGTCCCTGCTGCCACTCACCACCAGGTTGTAAGCGGCGCTGGCTGCCAGGCAGGTCACAGCCTCCTCATGCCCATACAAGCATGTCTTCACAGTCAGCCGGCGGCGCCGCGCCCAGTACTGCCATATCGTTACCACCTGCAACATTTACTTGTCACATTTATTAAATGTAAACTTTAAATATAGCTAAACGAAAACTTAAAACTACTTACATAATGATTATAATTTTTTATTAATTATTTTTACAAAAATAATTTATTTATTTTTTAATAATTGTAAATATAAAAATTCAAATACATTTTAACTGTGGTTTTATCTTTTATTCTTCTTCCTAGGCGATACGCTCTTGAAGGAGGTCGTGGCTAACACATCAGAGTCGTTATTCGCTCTACAACTCTGCGCCAATCCTCCCGGGCTGCTGCTCTTCTGGTGCAATCATGGAGTGGATCGTTCAGAGCATGTTTGATCTGATCGTTCTACCTCATTGGTAACCTGCCCCGAGCTTTTGTCCCTTCTATCCTACCCTGCACCACGAGTCTGTATAAATTCACCCTCTCGCCGTGACACGTGGCCGAAGAAAGTGAGAATTCGACGTTGGAATATAGACGCTGCCTAATTCCCAGGTGCCAGGATTGGTTACTCGAGCATGGACAATCATTACTTTCGTATCTTTTATTATCAATGCAATACTAATAAAAGAGGCAACTCACTGTGCTAGTTCCGGCGGTGACTATGGTCTTATCAGAGAGGCAGACGCAGGCGACGATCTCCCCGGCCGCCTGCGCCACGCTCTCGCTTACGAACACCGCCTTGTCGTTGTCATAATGTCCAACCCGCAGCGAATGGTCAGCAAAGCCCCAAGCCACGTACTTGTTATAGGCCGGCGGCATCAGCACCTTGTTCTGCTCCACAGCCAGTATCGCCTTCTCAGTGTACAGGATTTGCCCTACCGGCCCTTTCACTTCTGTAATGAGAAATTCTTTATTTAAAAAAGATAAATCCATTTTAAATTTGAAAAAAGAAACAATTATGTCCTATTTTGTCTGTACCCTTGACTGGTTGCAAGGAAGGTCTCAAGTTCTCCAAATTGTGGAAGAATAGTTTATCAGGAGGAGTGATGGTTCCCTGTGACGGTATGATGTTATTGGGGTCTAGGATCGTGGAGCTCCGTTGGGACATCTTTTTGCTTGGGTGAGCTTTCTTGAACAGCTGCTTTGGTATTTGTCCGAAGTTGTTGATGAAGCCTATCGTCGCCGTCTTCTTGAGCGGGTCATCGATACTGTAATGAATATTTATTGTAATTTACAATTTGATATAAGAAAGATTAGATTGCATTAGAGAGCTACTGACTTGTAAATGTCGACGTTGCCTTCGTAGAAGAGGTGATGGAAGACGTTGTAGGCGTCAACCGCGGGCTGGCCTTGCTGCTTGTAGCCGAAGACCAGGTCGATCCAATGGTGCAGGCGGTGGGAAACGAAGTCCGACTCGAGAGCTTCGCGGTGAACCCGGATGAACTCTCGCGGATCGCCCTTCGCCCAAGGCGGGAGCATCACGTCGCCCAGCGCCACACCCGATTGCTTATATCCTTTATTAGGTCATTTTCAATTAATATAACATACTAAGCTAACAAAACAAAAATATAATTAATCAAATTGATACGGACCTAAGTCAAAGTTGTTTGAATTCACTAAAAATTCAGGTAAATAGAAAAATTCCGGAATCAATTCCTTAACATCTGCCATATTGTGTCGTGAAGCAGAATTCCACGCTTCTTTTATCGAATGGAACATTCTGGAAAAGCATTTTAATTATTTTTTAGATTTAGATAATTTCAAAAGATTCAGATAAATTGATCTTAAAATCAGAAACGATGTAACAGTGACCTGTCAGCTAGATCGAAATGTCCGCCTTGCAGTCTCAGGAAATGTTGCGTGAAAGGTTCCATCCGCACGAGGTAAGAACACACGATCATAGCGGACGAGTAGTGAGTGCCGTAGTGGTAAGGCGGAGTCTCACCGTGCGGGTCGTCCCATTCCTGTAATTATGGTGTGCATTATAGTTATTAAAGTAATTTGTTTCGATATTAATTTAACGAGAAACCAGACATCACAAATACGAGCAGAACATAAAGCCACTGAGGATGGAATAGATCTTGTTCTTACGTGGCTCGACAATAACTTGTTAACAATCAACTTTGAAAAGACAACCTCTTCATTTTAACCATGTAGTGATAGATTGTCTCTCACTTATATCTGTCCCTTCTATTAAATACTGCAATACGGCACTTCAATGATCCTACAATTAACATGATAGTATTCTACTCTATGTCAGTCGCTATTTACTTATGGAATTACGGCTTGGGGCAATGCAAAACCAATTTCGTAAAAGTCGAGCTAGCTCAAAGAGCAGTTTGATTCTACTGAGACTTCTTCAGGTGTTAACCTAAGTGAATGCATATTATGATTATGTAAATGTATAAAAAATATTTATAATTCTAGAGACTAGTAACATTTAAGTTGTCATATATACAAATTTAGTTATACTATATTCGAATTGTTTCATGAAACTTACGTCGACACTACTACAGGGTACACATAATTATAAAGCTAATTGTCCATAATCTAATTTCAAACGTACCTTATAACGTTTCCTGAATTGCTCCAATCTATCGGGACTCTGTGCGCCCATGGGTTTACTCAAGTCTCTAAAGGTGGCCGGGTTGTTCAGATCCAATTCCAAGGAGTCGTAGTCCGCTATGATCCAGGGAAACACTGGGTACTGCATGAGGTCATTGTAGGACCGGCCCGCGAGGGTGTTCAAATGCATCAGATATTGGAAGTTGGTTATTTCGCCCCGCTAAAATTTTTGGGGAATTAATGTAACTTAAATATAATTTATAGGTAAGTAATATAATGATCTTATATATGATATAATTATTTTTATGTAAAAAAATGAAGTGAAAAATGATAATTCTTGAATACCCACCAGCCACCGCTGCGTAACGGAGGTGTCTCCAATGAGCGAAGCTAGCAGACCACCGGGCTGTTCCACAGCCACGCCCCGCTTCTGTCCAGCCACGGACCCTGCAGCACTGTCCGCCATGCCCGTCGCCACAGTCGAGAAGCGGCTGTACACCTGCCGGGCTCATATCCATTACTCTGTGTCTTTCTTTGTTTAAAAAGATAATGTTTTCTAACAAGGGTCTTTCTAATCTTTTAAATTAAATAAATTATTATTATTATTTTGCCGCTTTAATGGGAACCTAATATAAAACTCCTGAACAACATTAAAATGTGGGAGAGGCAAAAATGACATCAAATAGCAACATATCAACGCACCGAAAAACTGTTTAAAGGAGATGTTGAGTATATATATATTATAATTTATATTTTTAATATGGCAACCTTTTATATCTTCCTCCTCTTATTATTGTATAAGGACTGCACGGATCCACAGTACTTACGATGAATTAAAGTTATAAATGAGAAACAGAGTGCTTTTTAATATTTATTTAAAGGGAGACAAACCTTATTACGCACTTTTCGGGGAAAAGCTAACAAGTAGTTCCGGCCGTCGCTAGAAAACACTTCTAAAGCTATCGGCTGCAGCAGGTATCTTCGTTTGTGCACCTCCCTACAAGACATTTTCTTCCTGTATTGTTTTCTTTCTTGTGAAAATTAGTGTTAATAAATAATTACTTACTATAACAACAAAACGAGTGGATATCTAAAGAAAGAGAGCTATAAATATAGCTTGATTAAAATATAAAGCATGTGAATTCTGTGCGAATAGTGTAATGAAATGAGACATTTATATTCCAAATTAAATTAAACATTTATATTCCAAAAACAATATTTTTAGCCGTCGTAAAAATGAGAGGTGTTATAAATTTGACGGGTGTTATATGAACATCAATTTCTAATATATTATTTTTTGTAATAAGTCTTAAATTGTCTAAAAACTAGGTAAGAAGCCAACGGGCAAGTGCCCACCGTATGTCTTCGTAGAGGAACTTGGAGCATTGCCTTTGGTTGCTCCTCTGGATGGCCTGGCTGGGCAGGATGGGCTCATAGTCGTCGGGACAACTATCCAGGTCTCGGATCTCGCGGTTCTTTAGGAGGGTGAAGCCGTCGATCACATAGCAGTGCTCTCGTCCAAACAGAAGCAGGCCTTCTGTAGTGTCCAGGCCTTGGATGCGGGCGCAGCGGAACATGTGCGTTATCTGTAAATAAATTTAATATAATACTACACACTCTATTAAAATTAAAGTAATGCTGCAAATAATGTTCATGTGAGTGATATTTTAAGCCTATAACAACAAAAAAGTAACTAAAGTTTGAGTTGACATTTTTATGTAAATTTTTGATAAAGCTATTTCGAATGATGTCATAGTGTGTTACCTTTTCGTGGTGTTCGAGCAGTCGCAGTAGCGTTTGATTATCAGGCGGGGGAGCTTGCTCATCCTCGTCTTCGATGTCAGGGCCGTCTTCGCTCGCTGCGAATCATTCATATTAATAAAAACTGAATAGAGGATAGAGCTTATTTTTGATATTACATTTATTTAACAAGTCAATAAAGTAAAGCAGATTAGTATGACGTTATCTGAATTAATTAATATCGTCAGTGGACACACCTTCAGTGGACTGATTGTTCCCTCTGCTAACGATTCCGCTGCTGACAAGGTCAGACGGACTGCCTTCCTCGTTAATCACCTCCACCGAGGCATCTCTGTGGCTAAAAATACATAAAACGTACCATTTTGTATCCATTTTTCATTTTGGAATGCTTATAGTGTTGATTATTTGAAATTTTTTATTGCCATGTGGTAAAACCAAATTTATAAATACAATAAAATATGAAAGTTATATATTCTATTTACGTCACCATTTTAGCTGTTCCAATTTATATTAGATAAGATAGATGTTTCATAATTATTTACTTTTTCTTATTTAGATACATAAGGAAAAGAAGATAGAAATGAGTAAAACCTCGTGAGATCCTCGTCCACGGGCGGCCCCCCCGCCCCGTCCACGCTGTCGGCCTCGCCCAGAGCGGCGTGAGGGCGCCACTGCTGATACACGCGGTAGTACTCCTTGCTGTCGCGGCTCTGGGCCACCTTGTACTTCAGCTGACGCTGGAATACGAGTATTCATACGTGGTATAAGGAAAAACGGGCCTATGTCCGCAACTCGACGGCAGCTAATCCTGCCATCCCAGCGCCTCTAAATTACCTAATTATTCATACGTAATATATAGTTAAATCGTAGTTCTTTGCTTAATATTTGCATCGGACACTTACATTTTCAGCCTTCTCGAGATGCGGACGGAAGGGGTAGTGCGCATAAAAGGAGTAGTTGCGTCGCATCTGCTTGCGCATGCGGCAAGGCCCCTCGGTGCAGTGCAACGCCCATTTGTCGAGGGGCGAAGGCCTAGGCGGACCCCAGAGGGCGCGCTCCCGAGTCAACTCCCGCCACACGCCCGACCACTCCGCCTGTACGTAGCGTGTTGTGTGCGCGCTCGTATTCGCAGCGCACTGAGCACTCGACACCCACGATTGCCTGAATGGTTAAAAAAAATTCAGTTACTATATAAATCAACGCGACGTGTCTTTTGTCACAAAAGTGCCCAACGTTGGTCCACTTTTTTAAGCGTGAACGCATAAGTTACAAACTCACTTTTAACATTTTCTGCCAGAGTAATAGTTTCATTTATATGCACACCGGCACAATTAGCGGAACACAAAAAAAAGCAGGATTTTAAAATCTTTTACTTGAGGAACTGGCCAGTTATGATATTTTTTAAATTTATTGTCAAATTTGAAAATAGAAAATTAGATGACATTCACTTTTTTCTTTCATTTGTTTTATTTTCCCGAACAATACGTTTTGTCAACTTGTTCGAGTAATAACTACGTAATTGTAATTTTTTTGAAAAATTGCACTTAATGGTTTTTTTATAAATTTGTTATTCTATAGGCAATTTTGTTTATTAAAAGCTCTTTATTATGTCTGACTTAACATCACTGGAAATCATTAGGGCTGATGAAATGAGAAGAAATGGCCGTACCTACAGATCGATTGCCTCAAGGCTTCGTCGACCAGTATCAACGATTCATCGCAGCATCCAGCGGTACAGATCGTCTAATTCTCTTGTGAGGAGGAGGGGTCAAGGTAGAAAAAGATGTACATCGAGGCGAGATGACAGGTTTTTACAACTTGGAGTTCGTAGGAATACGCGATTAACGGCTGTACAAGCACGAAATGAACTGGAAGACGTTCGAGGAGTACGAGTAAGTGAGCGTACAGTTCGCAGGAGATTTGAAGAAGTTGGTTTAGGGTCATATATACCTGCCAAAGGCCCAAAACTTGAGAGACGTCACCGCGTAAACCGATTAAGCTATGCGCAAGAACATTGTCATTGGGATTTGAACGAATGGCAGCAGGTTCTCTTTACTGATGAGTGGGAGTTCTTTTAAAACAGATCGATGGGAGACAGCGAATATGGAGACGCAAAGGAGAACGCCACATACAGTCTAATTTTGAACACACAGTGGCTTATGGTGGCGGCTCGATTATGGTTTGGGGAGGGATATGTTTGGGAGCTCGCACGGAGTTAGTGATAGTCACAGGAGGGACCATGACAGCAGATCGATACATCAGAGACATTTTAGAAGAACATGTTGTACCATTTGCCTCATTTATTGGTGACGACTTTATTCTAATGCAAGATAATGCTCGTGCTCATACTGCACAATCGGTACAGGCATATCTGAGCCACGTAGGTATTCCGGTGATGCAGTGGCCAGCAAATTCCCCCGATATAAATCCGATAGAGCATGTCTGGGACTTGCTACAAAAGAAGGGTTAAATCTAGAATGCCACCCCCCACCAATCTGAATGAACTTGGAAACGCATTACTTGAGGAGTGGGAGCGGTTGCCTCAAGAAATCATCGATAACATAATCTGTAGCATACCCAGACGAATGGAAACCGTAATCAGAGCAAGAGGGGGAAACACTCGTTATTAATTTTGCTTTAATTTTATTGTTAAATCATTTAATGTTTACTTTTTTTATTTTTTGTGATGGTTCATAATCATCTTAAAATTTCACTTATTTCAAATTTCTTTATTTTTCAATAAAAAATAACGAAGACTTTTCAAAGTCGTTGTTAAAAGATGTTAATCAATTTGTTATTTTGTGTCTAATTACATTTTCGTCAAATATATGCGTTATTATCTCATAGTCTCACTTTTTTTTCTGTTCCGCTAATTGTGCCGGTGTGTATATATAAAATTCTCGTGTCACAATGTTAATTACCTTACTCCTCTGAAACGGCTTTACTGATTTTTACCAAATTTTATATGCATATTCAGTAGGTCTGAGAATCGGCTACTATCTATTTTTCATACCCCTAAGTGATAAGGGTAGCCCACCCCAAAAATTAATATGGCAAAACAACGTTTGCCGGGTCAGCTAGTATTTTTATATATTTGAATCGATTTCTGAAGTTATTCATAAGTCTTTTACGAATGACGTATTATGACATAATTTGTGGTGATCAGAACAGAACAACAACACTAGTTCTACCATAATTTCAGTCAACTAATTTTAAAGTAAATTAAATAAATTTCAATGGCCGGTTGGCGCAATCGTAGTGCCTTTGTGTGATGAGCACGAATGTTTGTTTCCGAGTCTCGGTTGTTTACAAACTTATGTACGTGTTTATTGTGGTACCCTCATTGTTTGTATGTGAGTTGTCACAATTATTAATTTAATATATTATAATTGTATGAAATAACTTACAGTGCCCCTAGTGGTCACTGTTTCATTGAAAGACAGACCGTCCATTAGTTAAAAACCCATCCAAAATTTCGATACTAGACTCAGGGTCGACTTACTGATCTAGGAAAAGAATCATGTTAAATAAAAACAAAACTTTGTGCCAATCTCACCTGACTAGTTGCACGTGGTCCTGCATATAAGCTAGACCGTGGTGTTTGGACAGCCTCGGCCGAAGCTTCCCGGTGTCCTCTCGTTTCACTTTAGTCCGAGACGCCAGGCGTGTCAAACCGCCTGTTACCTTCTGTATTTTCGACTGTATCTGATTGTGAAGTTCCCAAGGTACGCGATACACAGCCTGCAATAGAAAAATTAATGTTTCCATTTGCGGAATTATTTGTGGTCCAAATAGGAACTATCATCGCCACGTCATTTATATTGACATTAAATTTTCTTAATCTTATAAAGAACACAGCTCAGTTTAGTTGTTAAAAGTGAAGTTGATGAAATAGGATCACTTTTGTATCGCAGTCCCAAAAGCTTTACCTTTCTCTCTGCGTCGACGTAGTGGGTCCAGAGGCGGTGCGCGGCATCATGCAGGATCTCGCGGACGCCGGCGAGGTCCGGGGCACGAGCACCGGGGGCGGGCGGAGTCAGCGTCACCTTGAACACTTCCTCTATGGCTGGCTTCTTGCACGCGTACAACTCCTCCCACACGCGACGCGCCGCACCCGCCATGAGGTTGCGTCCTGCCCACGCGTTTATAATTTTAGGTGATAAGTTTATAGACAGAGATCCAAGCGTATACTTCATATTTTGTTTGTTGTACTCGATAAAACAATTTAAAAAACAATATTTACAATAGAAATAATAAGCTTTCTTCCTCCACTTCTCGCTCGTTACAGATTATATTATAAATGCAAATAACGATCTTACATTACATTACAAAATAGAATCTTTAATGTCAGAGAAAATACCCTGGTGCGCGGTGAGGCGGTCATCCCGGGCCTCGAGGTCTCCGCTGGGGTTCACGTGCCACGTGGTTCTCTGCTGCGAGTCCAGCGCCACCCTCATGCTGGCGCTCAGCTGCAGCAGGCAATACGTCAGGCAACCTATGAACTCCAGGGAGTGGTTGCCCGCGCCGAATATCACCAGTCTGCCGATAATATATTGTTATAAAAATAGATCACGCACGAAGATTAACAACCTTCATGGCTAAGTGTTTCACGCGAGTGACATTCAATGCGTGTTGTGATTGATGGAAGTGTGATTTTGAATCCCGGAATGATAGACTGGTTACCATACCTGTGAAGTAAAATATCAGTGAAACAGTCGCAGAAATGTGTCTGCCCATGAGGAGTATCTTAAAAAATATATATGAAAAATTCGACAGTATAATATGACCTTCAGTGAATAAGAAAGTGGTACAAACAGAAAAAAAACACCTAAACATGAGGGTTCCTATTGTTACCTGTTTGTGGTCAATTTGTGTAGAGCTTCAAGGACGGACATCTGATCGGCGATAGAGTCGGTCGGCCGTGAGAGCAAGAATAATATTGCTCTGTTGAGGCAGTGGTGGAGCCCTTCCAACGATATCATTAGAGATTTTTTTTTGGCTTGTGTCACTAACTTCACTAAGAAATCAAAAACCTGCAAAAATATACACATACAAGAAAATTGAGGAAAACATGATATTAATCAATTTTGATTTAAATTTAATTTATTTGATAAAAATTTGATTAATGTTTGTGTGTGTGTGTGTGGCATAGTAGCTCATAATCGAATGGATCGATGACTCTCGACTAAATATAACTTAATAAAATTAACTTAAAAAAAGAAATTGAATGGCTTGGCATTTTTGGCAACATGACAGTTTTATGCACTTGTTCAATTTTACATGAATTTTATTTAAGACGCAATTTATGTCTTTTTATTTATAGTAAGTTCATTTATAATACAAAATTAATTTTTACTTTTCAGTGCGTTTTGATGTCGGTTTCATTTTTTTTATTGAAAATTAATTTATAACATTGGCATTATTTAATTACAATTGCCATTTTTACATGAAACAACACTTCATTCATTGGCCATATTAGGTTTTTAATTTTAATTCATTCAAAACTCATATTTGATGGCACATCAAACCAAAATAAATTTAATTCAAATAAGCTTTCCATCTTATGAACTTGCACTTTCGAATCAGTCAATCTTTTTCTCTTAGATCCGATTATAGTAACAGTTAGCACAAACCTCGTGCGGGTCCCTGGAGAGCTGGCCCTGCCACAGTTTATCGACCAGTCTCGCCGCCAAATAACACACATTTGATATATTCGACTCTGATCCAAATAATTCTGTATTGAGAAGATTCTCCATGACAGTAGTCAACACCTCCGTTTGATATTCAATCTGCTGATCACTCGTCGAGTTGGCTGGGGAAGCGTCCAGCACTAAATCGATCACCTGCAATTCATTACGCTATTCGGATTAAAACTTGTTTGGTCCACATTAAGTAAGAGTGAGATCTCCTAATAAAAGAAAATTTAAATTTACTTAAAAGGAGGTCTCCACAACGGTTTTATAATGTAAGATTTAAGATTTAGAAAATGAAATAAAAACATTTGTATTTGTATGAGTAGCGCTGTTTACAATACCAATGAAATTGAAGATAATTTAATAAACCCCTCGACATGATGATTACAAATAAGATGTCAACTTTTAAACAAAAAAAACCGCATCGAAATCGGTACATTCGTTTCTCACAGACATAAATATGTCAAACCTTTTTTTTTCGTCAAGGTTTTTTTTTGTTTCCCTCTTTTTTTGTCAAGGTTTAGCTCTTTTCGATTCCCCTGGTGTCTTATTAAAAACTAGCATTTTGATTTAATTAATAGTTTAAAATTAAAGATTTCCATGATCAAACAACAACAGCGCTACTAATGTGCGAATGAAGTCACGTTCGAGATTAGTATTGGTTTGGTTAACTTTACAAGGCCCTTTAGACAAGAACGTCACGCTTATTTCTCGAAATTAGTATTACGTTACGAAAACGATATAAAAACTTATACAAATTTCCAGCGTTAGTGGGTGTCGAGAAATAAACGTGACGTGACGTCTAGTGACCAAGGTATGAAATGTGAATTATTTTCAAATATTTTACCACATCCAGGAAATAAGTGTTATCATCAATTTTTAGAAGCTGTTAATGTTATAAACCGCTCACCTCATTAATTTATCATGCACTTTGTAAGAAAACAACATGCGTTTTGGAAGAGCAGTGACAGAATTAATACAACAGGCGAATATTTACGCAATAAAAGTAGGATCTGTGTGCGGAGCAGGGCGTACAAAACATTGTCGGGGGCACCGAGTCACACGTGGCCGCGCTCTACAAACAACGCGACCGCTCACTCACTAAGGTTTTAAAAATGGTTCATTTCTCTACCATTCATCTAACCATGCTCAACTATCCAAAAACCGAAAAACATGCCGAGCTTTACCAATTTGCAGGTAAAGTTTGTTTTTTTAATACATCGAGGTTCACAAATCATGTAGATTTAATAAAGTTAAATTTCATAAAAAAAATTCAATGTATATTTTTTTCTTTTAATTTTAGTAAGTGTCCCCTAGAAGCAATTTTCTACACTTGAATACAACATCGAGTTATGAAGCGCGTTAGTACTTTGGATTATGGAGAGGAACTTACGGGAGAGGCTTTAGCGGTGACGCTGAGAGGCAGCGAGTCGAGGACGATGACCTTGATGAAGTCCATGACGGCCTGTCGGGCGGGATGCTGCGTGAGAGCGCCACTCACGCCCACCATCACTACTTCCTTCTCGGAGCCCGGGGTCGAAGCTCCAGAGCTCCCGCCGCTCTCGCATACGGCTACGTCAAGACATTAATAAGCTTAATTGACGCTACACTTTTTAAAAATTTATAAATGTAAACAAAAACCTTATCTACTAACTCTTTTATATTTTTAAAAGAAGTATTTTTTATAATAGGTACACCTCTGTTGGTAATATTCTTGTTTTATATATGTCACGCGTAATGTTTTATTTTTTTGCAGTACTCACGCATATGGATCTCGTCAGAAGGGTTTGGCGGAAATAGGACGGAGGCGAGGGCGCTTAACACCTCCGCTGTCATCATCAGAGTCACGAAGTCGGGCAACGTGTTGTACAGGGAAAACAGCACCTGCAATAAAAATAAAAATAATTTTTTCGTTTTTACAAATTCTAATACTAAACTAGCAGAAAAACTTTTTTATACAAAAGACAAAGTATAAAAAGAGAAACAAGAAATATATTTTTTTGTTCTATTTTGAACCGCCCTTTTATTTTAAATTTATTTTCAAAGTAGACTATGTAGGGTGCGAACATCCCTAAAATAGACAGTGGACTTTTTTATTAATGAAGAAGTAGAGTAATTATGTCCATAAGAATAGTTTGGACAACTACTAATATAATGATCCATACATTAACGAAATTCGCAAATGATGATCTTATTAATGTACATTATAAGTGCTGCCATATATTTTCTTCCTTCGGTTTGTAAAAGCTAAGCCGCCATATTGTGCTGTCTGTCAGTCATATCACGTCTTGTACCGCTATCTCTTGACATCTTACAATGTTGTCAGAGTATAAAAAATGATATCTGGTTAAATAACTTTGAAAGACAATTGAAACGGCATTAAAACTCCTTTTACACTATAATATCATACATGAGAATCATACATACATATAAAGTTTTATTTAGATGAACTATTAAACAACATTTCTGAACCCATCATAATTTGAACACAATAGTAAAATTGTGAAAAAAAAAGGAAAAAAACCTGTATTATAGCGACGGGGTGGTCGTTCAACCAGTCCGGCAAAGATCCCGCTTCGGCATGTACCAAGGCTCTAGCAGTGGCCAGCAAGACGACTACCGCCTCGGGGCATAAGGTGATCCTAGCTGCCAAAGCCGCCGAGGACTGTCGTTGCGGTGCGGCGGCGCCCCACGCGGCGGCCCACACCCGCTCCACGGATACCGTGCGGTCGGGGCCAGTCACACGCATCGGCTGACCCAGCGTCAGACCGAAAAGGAGGTAGTACAGCTCCGGTATTCGGAGATGAAACAAGGAAAGCCTGAAATTTTAATTATTGAAATAAATGTAGTTGTTAATTTTTCAAAAGAAGCTGCCACTATGTATATAAGATAAGTCTAAGCAGCTGATAAAGAGACGTGAGTTATTTAAAATTCATAAATGAAAATAAATCTTGAAAACTATGGCTTTTCAATTTAAAAAAAATGCAAATATTATGAAATAAATTATAATAGTTCTAATTAAATAACAACTGTAGATACTTATTATCTAATGACACCACTTTCTTTAATCGCATTTCGTTAATTAATGGCAAGGCATACCAGGCGAGCAGCGTGAATCCAGAGGTGTGCAGCAGAGGCGCGTGCAGGCGTGGGTGTGCGAGGGCGGCGGCGGGCAGCACCACGCCCGCCTGACCCGTTCCACCCACCTCCGCGTGACGCACCCACCCGCCCGTGCCCAGCCCTTCTCGGAATCTGACAAATATTATTTTTACACTGCATATTATACTAGGAAAATAACTTATTAAAATGAGGTACATGGAGGTCCCAGAGGAATATTATTCCTAGCCTACAAATATGTGTACGGATAAAATAAATAGTGACATATTTAACTAAATGTTATATTTCTTTGGTTCTTCGATAATCAGTTTATCTTGGACTAAAACAGTTGGTCTACTCACTGCCGTCAATCAGTATACTTGTTCGTAAACTATTTCATTATTTATGAGTGGTGTTAGGTGATCTAACACAAATACTAGTGGTATTTTTTTGTTATTTTATATGTTATTAGTATGTACGGCAGGAAAAGTGATTACCTATAACGTTTTTATTGTTAAAACTCTTTTTCTCTGTGCGGTCGGAAAAGCGAATATGTAAAATTCATTGTTAAAATACTTTATTATTTAATTATTTGCTCATAGATTTTGTATAAAGTACTATGTATCATTCCGAAAAAAGTGAATCGATCACTTTCCTCTGTGAAGAATCACTAAATTCAATAAATAAATTTACTATTTCTTTGAATATTACCTTTGCATTATCGCACTCAATTGACCCTGTCCGGAGCACAAGATGACTAGAATCCGCAGCGCCCACAGCACAGTTGTCGGATGGACGTTCTCTTGCATGAAGCTGAGGAGCCAGTCCATCCCTAGAACCCTCGAGATCTCCTCGCATACGATTGTGTTCACCAAGTTCCTGTTTGTGAACAGCAGGCTATGGAGTACGCCAAAAATTTTGTTTCTCAATATGATGTGTTCACCGTCACATTCTGTATCGAAGTCGTCCGGAACGATAGTGTTCTGTTCCGTTTGCGAGGGCAGGGGCAAAGTGTAGGCCATGAACTGGCCCAGACAGAGCAGATCGGTCGGCCGAGGCTGGCCTCCCAGTAGAGCCGCCAACAAGTTTGTCAGTACGTTCTTTGTGCTGCCGGCTTTCACGTCGTTGACGATATACAGTAATTTCGGAACTAGTTGTAGCTCTCTCATTGTGCGTAAGTTGTGCGTTCGATGTGCCGTCTCAGTCGCTAACTCTAATAAATGCTCTAAGAGAGACTTTATTAGACCTCCGGGTGCCCCCAGCCATACATCTAAATCGCAAATCAAGTCCTGAAATTCAATAAAATTTAGTTTACTCTTTACCAAAGTTCGATCACCAAAACTCTACAGGATAATTAAATTGAAATTACAAATTTGGCTACTTGAATCAATGTAACCAATAAATAGTAAAAAAAAACCGAAATGTATATCCAATCCTCCGTCATCATTAAAAATAATACATATTTATTTATAAACACGTTAACTGCATGTGCGCTTGATGAACAAGACGCCGACGCAGAGTACTGTAACGACCAGCTGGTATATTTTTGCAAATAAAAGAGGCTAATTTAAGAAAACGTAATTAAAATTATTACATCTTCTATTCTTATTCTATTTCACACTGCAGAAGAAAGAAAATAAGACAGAAAGGAAAATTAATAATAAATTAGGAGTGACACGGCGGGCGTTACACTCATAGAAAAGTTAATATTTACCTGAAAAGCAGTCAAGTTTGGTATCGAAGATGTCTCCTTCTGGCTGTCGACGGTGCCGACTAAGCCAAAGATAAGATGCAGGATATGTGAATTGAGAAGCTGCTTCTTCTTCTTCAACAACATGGCGAGTGTTTGGTATCCTTTCCGCCTGTCCATCTCGGCTTGTGCGGCTTTGTTCGAACGTACGACGCAAACCAGGGCCTTGACTCCCGCGTACAAGCACTCCACGTCTTGCGCCATCGCTATGAGACCTAATAATACTGAACATCCACCCACTGTGTCGATCTGGAAACGATTCAAGTTCATAAGCTCTTTGGAGTTAAGGTGAACTATGACGTATAACTGACATCGTGTAAATAACTGCTATTATTTCATTTCTTGGATCAGTTTATGCAATTTTCTATCCTAAATAGAATATTAGTAGAAACTAGCTGTGCCCTGCATTTCAACCGCGTAAATTTCATCGTAGTGTTTAATAACCTTTTCGATAATTGGACTATTACTGAGAACAGCGCGCTCAATCAATCAAACTTTAGCTTTATAATATAAGAATAAGATTAACAGTAACATTAGTAATACTATGAAAAGTTGCTTTGAATTTACATCTTAAGCAAGAAATAAGAAGCAGTAGATAGTAATAAAGAGGTACCATAATGGCTGCCGGCTTGGGGCAGAAGACCCTGACGCCCAAATAGCCAACGACGACTCCCCCTAGACACCTGGCCGGGCCCAGGAGATGTCCTGCCGAATTGTGCAGAATGCGGATGGGCGTGGCGTTCTCGTGCGAGGACATGCCCAACTGCTTCGCGATCGCCTTGTTGTCGTTCTTGCTGTATACTTTGCGGATCTTGGCGAGCGTGAGCTGGGACATGGCGCGGGCATTTATCCCAAATATCACCTTCTCCTCAGCGACTAGTGGCGCTAACGGTTCCTGGTTGGGTCCTGGGGGAAGCGGCGCTTGCAAAGTACCCATGTAGTGCGGGCCCAGTTGGTATATCACAGATATCGTTTGGGCAGGCAGTACCTGTCAATAATCAAATATGTGAGTTGTCTACGTAAAGGCGACGTTAAAGGTATTAGAAACCGGTCTTAAATTGCCACTACGTCGGCTTGGCATATAAAATATCACTCACTGAGAAGGAGTCTAGCTTCATTACGTTGAAAGAACTTTGATATTATTATAAACAAAAAAACGAATCTTTTCTTTTTAATATTATCGTCTAGATAAAACGCACGTCCTCGAGCAAGAGCGCCGGGCCCTGCCTCCAGAGCAGCCTCGAGTAGCGCCTCCAGTGGGGCGGAGTGCCCACAACGCAGTACACGCTGGAGGCGCCCGACAGAGTGGCGGCACCGCCTCCTGGGTTGGCGCTCACGTAATGTAGCTTGCCAGAGTGCATGTGCTGACCTGTATAACAACATAACACATTTTATCTCCTTACGATGTGATATTCAAACAAGTGAAATTGAAAAACAATCTAATAAACCCTCTCACCGTGATGATTAAAAATAAAAATATCTCATAAAAAGATGCAACAGGTGTTCATAAATTATAGCCAAGGTCCATCTCGATCACGTCTGCTTGCAAACAAAAAAAACCGCATCGAAATCAGTCCATTTGTTTGATAAAACACCCCTCTTTTTCGTTTCAGAATTCTTTTAGATTTACCTACTCTAAGCAGCAGTGAACCAAGATAAGATAGATACCGTCTAGATATAGCGAGAAGGAGGAGTTCTTGAGTACGGCGCGATTGAGCACGAGCGCGAGATGTCGCCACTGGCCCTCGTGCTGCAAATCGGGGCACCACACGCGCGCCCCGCACTCGCCTACGCCCTCCGGCTCCCACTCGCCCACATCTGCAACGAGATTAATATTTAAATGTAAGCAAATTTAACAATCCATCATTTAAAAAAATAACAGAAACCACACTAAACATAAATGCACTTCGTCTGATAGTCTTGAGTCTAATGTAAGTATTACTTAAGTACTCACTATGAGGAACGAGGGTCTCCTGAGTTGACACAATAATAGCTTTGTCTCGGGCGGACAAAACAAGCGCCAGACAGACGAGGTGGTCGTCCCGAGAATTGTTAATGTTCCGCACGAGAGTCAGCAGTCGCACGCAGTGAGGGTCAGTACGGGCCTCAGAGTACTTCTCCACGCAAATCCACGTCGAGTACGTCAGACCCGTCTGAGGGGGAAACACCCGGTCGCCTGAAACGTAATATTTACACTTCTACAAAGGAATTTAGGCAGGAAACATCACCATCCCTTAAGCTATACAATTGTTATTAATTCCGATTTAAAAAAAGTCAATTCCCGTAATCCCTTAGTAGGGGACAAACAAATTTTTGTATGTGTTTCACTGATTCTTTTCTTTAGTCAAGTAAGTGATCAGCCTTTTGTGCCTACCCAACCGAAACATTCATTTGTCCTCCGCATTATTTAGACGCGTAAACCACTTAGCCGAGGAGGCAATTTATTAATTTCAATAGAACATTGAAAATTATTCATTTTTAAGAACAACAAAAAAACGTCCCTGTTGGATGTTGTGGTAGAGACTATTGACACTTTGAAGACTTGAAATATAAATAAAAAATTGAAATAATACCTGATCCGATGCCTCCGAGAGTGGAGGAGTCCTGTGAGCCAAGGGCATTTAAGTTAGCGGCCTGCGGAGCGATGCTGGGAAGATAGAGGCAGCCGAACCCCTCCGCCGACATGTCGAACTCGACGAAGGGCGGCAACGTGCATGAGTTTTGAGACCTGTCAACCAGAATTAAGCAAAATATACTCATCTATAATACTATATAGAATGATAAAATATTAAGAAATATTATCTATAAATTATTATTGTAATATAATTTTCCTTTTAATAATTTTTATTGTTTGAAGTAATGGTGATGCATTTTAGAATATTTCCGATATCAATTTTCTGTAAAATTTTGATGTTTATGTTGTACAACCAAATAAATAAATATAAGCTTTAATTAGGCAGACAGGCACCTATAATCTCTGGGTGTGGTCATAGAGACCAAAGTCTTAATCCTGGTGAGCGGCACTGGTCCTCCGGGCTTGCACACTTGTCCGGGTTCCGGCGCCAAACAGTTCAGAGGGTTACCCATTCGCAGGAAATCTCTGCAAATACATCGATGCAAGGAAATGTTTCTATAAGTGTTCGAGATAAAACTTATAAACAGTTAAAGCAATTTTGATGAAATCTAGGTAAGAGTACCCCTGTTCAAGTCATATCTTGGGAACTTCGATGGCATAGACATTAAAGAGGGTCGCACAAACAAATTATATTATCAATCTCGACAATTTTCTTGATGGATATGACCATATTAAAACCAACGCATCCTTCCTGGCCATGCCATTAATAAAATGTACCATAGATTATAGAAATCGGTTCACGGTATCACAATTGCCTAACAAAAAAACTCAGTCAAACTGAGAAGTGCCTGCTTTTTAAATTTGGTTGAAAATAAATGTATGTAGAGTACCTGAGATCGATGGGCCTCAACGCGTGCGCGGCGAGCCTCTCGAGCACGTAGAGAGCGGGCGCGTGCAGCGGGTGTTTCTCGTTGCGCAACGCCCACCCGCACACGCGCAGCACCACGCCCGCCAGACCGCCCGCGCACATCACTTGCTGGTTGCGCTCGCTACAACATCACATATTTGTTATCAAATAAATATTAAAGCGCAGGCGAAAACAATGAATGAATGTGTGTAAAATTCTACAAAAAAAAAATTTTTGACAGCTGTTTCAAGGTTAAAGATTTAATAAGTTTGTGTTAAATTTAGGCACCGACTTATATATGGAATCACCTCTAAACCTTGAATCCACCTCTTCTTTTATTTGATAGACTTACTCAAAGTCGACATACCTGGGACCTTAATAATATTCTATTACCTTCTAACAAGACTCTTGAGGACGTGCGCGAGGTAGTCCCTCAACGCCCTAGCATAGTTCCCGTGGGAGGAGGGCCGCGGCAAGGCAGGCAGCAGTTTGGCTAACACTATCACCACCCCGGAGTGGATCACCCACGCCTCGTTCGAGGGCGCTCCAATCGACAAGTTAAGTGGCGCCGATCTGCCCGCCGGCTTCACCTACAACACTCACAAAGAGCCGTTGAGTCATGAAAATTTATATTTTTGAACTGGATTAAAATAATTAAAGCAAGATTGTGTTAAATAAGCATAACAAAACGGATAATACAAAAATGCCATAAGTTTGATGCCATAAGATGGCGCGTGCCAATTAGTTTACATGCAATTGGCATGATAGAAACAACGCGCGCTATGGAAATAAGTTGCAATACCTCGTTAATAGCAGAACTTTGTCGTGTCAAACTTGGCGATTTAACGTTGAGTAATCCAAAAAAGGAAGGTTTGTCGAAAGAATCCAAGGCCACGTCGTACAACAATCTTAACACTATGCAGGCGTGAACGAACACCACGGGAACTTTCTCGGGAAACCTGAAATTGTTTTAATTGCAAATTTCAAATATGAGAAACTAGCTTTCACTCACAACTTTGTCCGCGTAGGCGACCACAATATAACCTATTTTAGTTAAAAAGAGACTAGTTTGGAATTCTACAATATAAAAGGTAAATAATATGAGATAAAAACATGAAAATTAAGCTATAATAAACTCAGCTTTCATCCACGTCTCGAGACATATGTCAATTATTTGTATACATAAAAAATTAAAGATGCACAATTCTAGCATGTGACGCAACTGATACGTACGTGATCTCCAAAATGTTGCTGGTGAATATCTCATGAAAAACTTCGTAGAGCTCTGGATCCCCGGCCTCGGAGTCGTTGAGGAGTTCCGTGTCCTTTGTGAAGCATCCCAGCAGCCTGATTGTCTCGTACAGGGTCGTCATGCAGATCTGAAATTCACAATCATCATATGGTGCGGGTATATGCTATGATAGAAATGAGTAATTTAAAATATTAAAGTATTTTCAAGTCAAATATATTTCTTTCATGTAATAATATCATTTACACCACTCGTGAGCTACATCCTTAAATTATTTACATGATGTTCTAGTACGCGCCAAGGTTTAAAATAGATATCTCATATTTTATTTTCCGATCACATTTAACAACATATATAATAAACCTCTTCCCCCAATTACATAAAAAAGAACAGAAATGGAAATAATTATAACCTCGTGGTAAAAGAATTTAGCGTTGGCGGGCTCGAAGCGCATGGCGGTGGTGATGGTGTAGAAGACGACGTGTATGAGATGCAGCATGTCGCGGGAGAGCATCTCCTCCCGCAGCCTCCCCTCCAGCGACACCAGCACGCTCGTCACGTACACGAAACCGCTCACCTGCAATTTATTCACATACAACTTTGCCATCTTCTAACTTCTTTTCCAACGTCTCACCATTTATTCCAAAATTCTAAGCGCGGTTTTAAAATACACATTAACCCGTGGTTTCACATCTCTACCTAAGATGTCCTTTAACTTACAAAATGTGTACAAATTTTCTGTTGTATCTAAAATACTAGTATTATAGTCACTTTTTATTAATATTTATTATTTGGTTGATTACTCGTAAATTTTGACTAATTCCTCAAGTTCATAATTTTTAAATTAATTACCTTTCTAAATATAGTTCTCGTCCGATGAGAGTCCCTCAGGCAAACCAACAGAGCCTTCAAAATATGCAATTTGAGCCGATACGCGTCATTTGGAGCCGCGTGCATCCCGCTCAATAACATCGACATGTCTTCTTCTCCCGAACCGCTCACTATCAATTCTCTTACGACACCTTAAGCAAAACAATGTCAATATCAAAAATTCATTTATTTATATTCGCATATTATATGATCGCTTATGAACGTCACTTATTTATTTTGGTTATTTTGGTTGAACCACAAACCACACGTTTGGACAGGAAGAAATAGACACCAAAAACATCCGACCACGTAGATATAATAACGGGGGCCAACACAACAATTACTAAAAACATACGTCCGAATTGAAAAGAAAAGTAAACTACTAAAAAAAATAGAGACAAAAATCTTAAATTTAAGTTATTATTACAAATAAGGATCTTATAAATGATTGAATAGATCTGCTTAAATTATGAAACCCATCTCGATCACGTCAGCTTTCAAACAAGAAAAAACCGCATTAAAATCGGTTATCGAATTCTTTAGGAGTTACGATATGTGAATCTTATAAGCTAAACGTAACAATTATTAAATACAAAGATTTTACGAAAAAACTTCAATAAACTGTGGATGAATAAAATAAACTACAAGAATTACGACAGTTGTGGTAACGGGACACCAGATGGGCAAAAAGTCAGCTTATAATTTGAATGAGCTACCTAAGGCTTTCATCCTGCAGGATTCGTAGACGACCATTCCGTGCACGCATTTGGCGCCTCCGCAGTCGCGGAACACGTTACAGTTGTTCACGTTCCCGTTCAAGAGGGCAGTCAATCCTTCCATTATCAATTCCCCCAGCTCCTCTTCCTGGCTGTCAGTATTCGGGTCCCGAATTAAGGAATCCTCTCTCGACTGACGCTTTTTCCTCTCAGGAGCTTTTGGGGATTCGCTCGCGCTCCTATCGGACTCCTTCCTCACCGTTTCCTCCTCAAGCAACTGTTTGTCCTTCAGGAAGACCGCGTAACGCGTCAGACACGTCACAAACACTTCTAACATACCCACTTCTCTGTAGACGTCTTTGAAAATTGCGTTGTGTCTGCATTAAATATGTTCTTATAAATAGAATTATTTTAATTCAATACAAAAGAAAACTTAACTTGACAATTTACATTTGCGTATGAATAAAAAAATAAATGCGAAACTAACTCTGTCCGTCCATCTATTATACTTTCACGCCTAAGCCCAATAATATTGGAATTTAGCACAGAGAAGAAAATACGGAGACGCAGACAAAAGGTAAAATTTTAGAACTAAGCTAAGATAGAATTTCCTATTCTCTGAGTAGCATCAAGACTTTCTAGTTTCCTTAGTAAATATAATAATAAAAACGCACAACTTACTTAAGAATGTTCAGCAATGTCTTCATGCAAAGGATGCCGCAGCTCCTCGATCTGTTGGCCTTCAGCAGGAGCGAGAGGGAGATTAGTTCCTTGCACGGCACGAAGTTTAATTGAAAAACGATAAATTCAATCAATTCGAAAAATTTCTCTTGAATTTCAGCGTTTTTCGTATGAATCCTTTCCGAGAATTGACTCAGCGTGTTTTGATTTTCAAGTATGAAGTAGTTTGCGTTGTCGGCGTGGTACACGCTCGAGATCGCGTCGAGGATCGTACAGCAGAGGGCCGGTGAGTTCGACTTTAGGAAAACCGATTGCAGCACCTGTTTAAATTAATTTATTTAACAGCTGAAGTTGTAGCTAAAATCCCTTTTCATCATAACAACACATCAAAATAGTTCCAAATCCATTCCTTTAGAAGCTGCGATGCCATAAATAGACTCCCAAACACGTCAAACTTATAGCACTATTATTTTTCCTTTGGCGCTTAAAAGTTTATTGATATGTATGTGACGATTAAAATATTAAATCAATATCAAGGCTAAAGGAGATTTCGACACATGAGGCTGAACTTGACATTTAAACCAATCATAAGAGTGAAGCTACTAACCTGGAAGGCCTGCACATTCCTGACAGCCTGTCCGGGGGTGGAAGGTTGTGGTAAAACGAACCCTTGCAACTGGAAGAGTTCAGTGTTCGCTCTGGTGGGTCGCAATTCCGAGAAGCCGCACGCGCACAGCGAAGAGATCATTAGTACAAGGTTTCTCAGGGCAGCTCTGGCTTCCGTGCCACTCACTCTTTCTTCTTCCAACCTATTACATTTTTAATTTACAAAAGGTCCTAAATATTGAATTCAACGACTGGATAATCGTATAAGATAGGTATGTTACGCCATAATATCGTGTTATTATTATTATTTTTTAAATTTATTTTTTTATAAACGAAATATGACCTTGAAAAATGACATAAATCATATTGTTTCAAAAGTAGTCTTAATATTTATTGCACATTACGCAACCGAGTTCTTGTAAATCAGCTAATTTTTAAACAAACAAATATAAAAAGTACACAGATTCGGTAAGCTTAATTATTGTGTGTTCTTCAATATTAAATACACATACACATCTATAAACTAGAAAGGAACTAGGATACTCAAATAAATTTAAGAAACAATAAAAAGCTGCTTACCCTGATGTCAAATAATCAGGTACGTCTTGTCTCTCATGTCTGTGACAATAATAAATGCAACACTTGAAAACAAAAAAATAAATTCTAAGCAAATTAATATTTTAAGCTTAAGAAATTAATTCACATAATATTAAACATGCACATAATACAACAGGCAAAAAAATAATTCATTACAAAAAAATATATTTGGACAAAACATAGTATAAAAATAATTGTTGATAATACATACTTAAGGAGGAATTCAGAAAGGAATAGATATCCTTGGCATGAACGAAAATCGTCCAACAATAACTGACTAACATCACTCGAGTCTTTGAGGAAACAGAAAACTGCCACAAACATTTCAACCACCTACAATGGAAAGATAAAAGTATTCACAGGTGAAACTGAACAGATATCTTCATCAATTATATCACGATCATGTCTGCTTTCAAAAAACAAAAAAAAAAAGCACCAAAATAGGTCTGTTATTACCAGTGGAGATATTATTTTTTTATATATATTGGGACAACTCACATACATTGCTCTGATCCCAAAGTAAGGAGCTTAAGCACTTGTGTTATGGTAATCAGAAACAACGAGGGTACCACAATAAATACATATACTATAAGTTTATAGACAACCAAGACTCGGAAACAAACATTCGTGCTCATCACACAAATAAATGCACGTACCGGGATTCGAACCCGGGACCTATTGATGCAGAAGGCAGGAGCACTACCAATTGCGCCAAACGGTCGTAATTTTATTTATTAACTAAAGTACTTTAATAGTGAAGTGTGGTTTATAAATCTGAAAGGCTACTGACCTCAAGAGGTGTTAATTCAGGTATTTTTTGCATATTTTCAATACACAATCCAACACATCCTTTATCTGAAAATTTATGGATTAAAACATAATAGTATTCATAGACCAACAGAAGAGAACAAACATCATAACTCGTGAATACTTACTGTGAATATATTGTACTACAGATTGTGTTAATCCATGTCGAGATAAAGTCATCAAAACCTCAGCGGCTGACTTTCTCCACATCATATTGTGTGGAGCACACCATGATGTTATTGCTGAGAACAGCAGACTCAAGTCATCTTTTCTTGCCAATTCCTCACATGGGAATGGGTGGCTGCACAATCTTACTAACACCTGAATACAAAATTCATAATAATATTGGTAATATATTTTATTTACGCGAATATCATACATTTTAAGAAAACAGAAACGGATTAAGTGCGTATTCTTAACACGAACTTTATAATTATTTAATTAATTATAATTTCACGTTTCGCGTGCTTTACAGCCTGGAGGATCACGAGCGATAGTCAATCATCAATCCATTCAAAATACAGAAGTGAAATTAAGGATAATTTACAAAAACCCTGACATGTTTGTTCAAAGATTCTGTTAACTACAAAATGTATCTCATGAATGGACAAACAGATCTTCATAAATTAAGAAACATCTAAATCATGTCAGCCTTCAAACAAAAAAAAAAACAAATTGAAATTGGTCTATTTGTTTAGGAGCTAAGATGCTACAGACATGTGACCCACCCACCACACCTTAAAACACCCCCTTTTTTATTAGGAGGTTAATAAAAAAGTTTATATTATACATATTATATACATTTCCGCAATACCTGCACAAAAATCTTTTGTAAGAGTATTCTCCTTTCCCTTGGAGTAAATTCACTGTCATTGTCATGTACATCTGCCTCCGAGTCAGGTATTTCAGGCAGATCAAAGAACAGATACAAACACTTGACCAGAGTAGAAGGTATGGCTGCGGTTGTCATCACCTTATAAATTCATTTAAGCACTTATATATTTGGCACACTTTAGCATATTTATTTAAATTTAAAAAACAAGTATAAGGAAACAATATATAGCTTAATAATAAGGCTACAAAGAATATTTATTACATATGACTATTATAATTCCATTAAATTTTGTGAAATAAAAAACTGCAGATAAAATATACATAAAACTAAATATATGTTAAAAAATATGAAAAGCTTATAAGTTTCTAGTTTTTTAAGTAATTTGAAACTCAATATTGTATTTTTAAGTTATTTAAACATTAAATAACATTTTAAACTATGATGTTAATGGGGATTTTTATACTCATTATTAATATATTAATATATATATACTAGCTGACCTAGCCAACGTTGTTTTGCCATATTAATTTTTGGGGTGGGCTACCCTTATCACATAGGGGTATGAAAAATAGATAGTAGCCGATTCTCAGACCTAGTGAATACGCATATAAAATTTGGTCATCAGTAAAGCCGTTTCGGAGGAGTAAGGTAACTAACATTGTGACACAAGAATTTTATATATAACATATTATAAACTAGTATATCATTATTATTAAAATGAACTAACACATATTTCTAAAAATAATAATAAAAAATCTCTACCTGGATTAAAGATTGATCACCAGCTGCTAGGAGATTCAGTGTTGAGAGAAGCATCCAACCATTGCTAGATTCCTCTGAATTTTCAATTTCAAGAAATTTAGCAATTGCGCAGCTCGCTGCCTCAGTACTCTGATTGCTAGCTCTTTTCCTTATTTCTGAGACCATTAGTTTAGACACTTGTTGGCAGAATGAAAGAATATCCCAAAATTTCTCATTCATTTCTGTTGAAGGACTAGATCCAAATACCTAAATGTAATTACAGTTAATTAATTTAGTTATTGGTATTTTTTTCATTATTTTTAAAATGATACAGGATAATTATTGAAAAAAATATCTGAACTTATTACCTTACAAAATAGTGGTAGCATGTTGTATAGTTTGTCATCTTTCTCAGCATCTGTAAGTGGCTGCGGAGGATGCGTGTACTCTGCAAACAACTTCTTTAGGTGCATCAAACCTAGCTGGATGTGTGAGCTCGCTGCTTCGGGTTCCGCAGACGTAGAGGCGGACGCCCCACGCAATTTGCGCATCAAATTCATATTGGCTCTTATACTACCACAACATAATCGCAATCACTGTTTGCCATTAAAATTGAAATATAATATTCAGCATTTTTTTATAAAATAGTAATAGTAATGAAGTAATACATATTATAGTTCATATGTATCTATTACATATTTAATCAAGATGTAGATAATGCTATACACTGTACAGAAATATCTACTATTATTCTGTTGATAAGAATTCAGCTTATTTAATTAAATAATTTAATTCTCCTAAAAACATTTATTATTAATATTTGCTACTTCAGCAAAATCGGAAACGACCATCGCAATTATTTTATTTATTTTATTCTGTCAAAACTCAAAACTCAAATTTCAAAAGTCAATTATTTAAAGAATGTCAAACAACTAATGAAGGATATAAAATGACATTCCAAAATATTACAGATAAATACTATAAAATGAATGAAATGTTCAAAAATAATATTCATAATAATTTTCACAAGTGTTAACTGCCAAGTACCAACTTCCAATGCATGGTTTAGCTTAAATTAGGTTCCAAGAAGCTAGGGGAGCTCAATAGGGCGAAGCGGTACTTTGTGCTGGGCCATCGTTTGCAACTATATAAAGCGCAAATTTGACCCCAATATGGAGTACTGCTCTCACCTTTAGGCGGGGGCTTCCAAATATTAGCATCTTCCTCTTGACCGCATCCAGCGGAGAGCAACCCGAATCGTTGACGATCTTTTCGTATCGGCTTAATGCTTTGGCGTTGCGTAGAGATAAGAGATGTAGGTTCCCTCTGCATCTTCTATCGCATTATTATTATTATTTGGGGAATGTTCAGAGGAGTTGTTTGGATTAATACCAGTAGGTGAGTTTCATTTTCAAACATCGAGGAAGAAAACGAAGTTTCATTCGTATCACGCACACCACCACTCTGTGGTACCAGCTGCCTTTTGAAGTATTTCCAAACCTTCACGACGCCCGTGGCGGTGGCCCAACACGCGTTGAAGGTGTCCATGGGCGGCGGATTTATTTTCGTAATTACCTAAGCCTCCTGCCCGTTTGCTCCTATCTTAGGAGGTAGATTATTTAAGTTTTTTTTTAATCGCACGACTATACAATTTATATTAAGCCTCGAACACGATTGTTAATACAAACTGAGCTAAATATAAGCGAGGCTGTAATAATTGAAATATCGGAAAAATTAAAAAAATTGATAAAATAAAAAGCAAAAAAACGCATGCTAAGAAAAATTATATTATAAGATCATTAATAATTAATTTAATATGTAAATGTGTAAAATGCACCCGCAGAAATAAAA
Source organism: Aporia crataegi (assembly GCA_912999735.1). NCBI lineage: Eukaryota > Metazoa > Arthropoda > Insecta > Lepidoptera > Pieridae > Aporia > Aporia crataegi. Next base: position 9,187,146 of record OU538743.1, read on the forward strand.
CAACCATTTCATACTACTTGAATGTATTTTTAATTTATATTTGAAATTACCTCTCAAACCGAGTGTACAATATTTTTTTTAGGGCTTTTTAATTGATATTTAGGGGGATTTGAAGTTGTTCCTGGGAAACATTCTGAGTTGGCATCACTAAGTGATTGCCTGATTGGTGAAGTGTCAACACTCAACTGTCAACTTACCTTTGACTTACCTCCTAGGTAGTGACTACTGACTAGTAGGTTATAAATTTTTTAAAACTAATTTTGAAATAAGGTCACTGTATTCTAATACACATTTGTGAAGCCGTATTTCAAAATTCATTAGATTTTGCATAAATTTACAATGCCTGAAAATAATCTTGTTCAGTGCTATAATAGAGGTTGTGGTCAGCTTTTTGATCCTAATGATAACGACAAAGGTAAAGATGCGGAGCTTTCAAATTGGTTTTAGAATAATATTGTTGTTAAAAAATGGTAATGTAAGTCGAGATTCTGTGACTTATTTTAGTGACTTAATTTCTATCTAATTATTTGTTATAGATACATGCCGTCACCATCCTGGTGCGCCAATTTTCCATGACGCTTATAAAGGCTGGTCCTGTTGTAATAAGAAAAGCGTTGATTTCACAGAGTTTTTAAATATAAAAGGATGCACATATTCTAAACATAATAGTGTGGTAAGTGGGCAATTTTTATTTTCAGATTAATTCTTTTGCATACTAAAAATAATTAGTTTTTTTAGAAGCCCATGGAACCTGAAAAAAGGAGTTTGGATAAAGAATTTGAACAAAAACAAGTGATAGAAGTGAGGAACCCGATTGTTGGACCACAACTGCCTAGGCCTCCATTTGATTCACCTGTTGTTACCTTAAAACCAATTATAGCTGATTCATTAAAACAAAATGTTCTTAAAACTACACAGCCAGTTACTGCCACAACTGATGGGTAATTATTGTGTATAATGCTTAACATTTGACTAGTTATATTATCTTACATAATATTTAGGTAACATTTTTTTTTTCTTTGTAATTTCTAATTAGAGCAATAGCAATTGGCACAGTATGCAAGAATGGTGGATGTAGCACGGCATATGAAGGACCACAAAGCAATGAAACTATCTGCACATACCACCCTGGCTGTCCAGTGTTTCATGAAGGGCTTAAATTTTGGTCTTGTTGCCAAAAGAGGACCACAGACTTCAATACCTTCTTAAGTCAACTGGGTTGCACTACCGGAACTCACAAATGGATAAATGAGGTCATAATTTATTTTATTGATGTAATCAAACGAATAGTTGAATAGTACATTTGAATGATATAATCTCAAGTTATTGAAAATTATATTTTTATTGGATTGTCCATTTATTGAGAAAGGCCTATATGCTATCAAGCTACTACTGAGGAGTGGAGCATCAAAAATATAAATTAATACTACTCCTCAATTTAAAGGTATTGTATTTTGCAGGTGGCTGCAGCTGGCATGGTGAAGTGTAGATGGGACTGGCATCAAACACCAGAAAATGTAATAGTTAGTGTCTATGCTAAGAAATATGATCCTATAACAAGCTTTGTAAAATTGAATCCCATACGGCTCAATGTAAAACTCTTTTTCTCTGATGAGGGCAATGCATCCTTTGAGTTAGATCTTGAATTAAGAGGGGTAAGTATTCTTATGTGAACTTCTGTTCACTATATATATAATTTACTAGTAATAGCAATATTGATTACTGTATTAGCTTTTACATACTTTTAAGCAAAACTTTTTACTCCTGATGAAAAAGATGGTGTTATAAAATTGGATGGGCCTGCCTGGCTTCTAAATTTTGATGGGTATTTTTTGTGCTTGGAAGTTGATAGCCAAGATCGATCTTAGAACAAATAGTAAAAATCTGATCTATTTATGAGATATTCTTATTTGTAATCATTGTTAGGTCTTTTTTAAAACAATTTCACTCATAATATTTGTATAATACCGAAAAAAAAAAACAAGTAAATTGGTAATTTTATTTATTTTTTATTTAATTTTCGATTTCCAGGTCATAGATGTGGACAGGTGTAGTGTGTCAATGTTTGGTACTAAAGTCGAGATTAAATTAAAGAAAGCTGAACCGGGTTCTTGGAGTAAATTAGATTTTCCCAGAGTCACACCTCAAATAGAATCAAAAGAAACTGTAGAAGAAGAAGACTCGGTTGATCTGTCAACGGTTGAAGCAATACAATCTGTTGACCAAATCAATGTTGCTGAAATGTGAAGTGGAATGCTTATGATTATTTTTTTAACTAAGAATAGGACATTCAGAATTGTTTGATTCTGCTTCAACAAATATATTATTGGCTTTATTTAATCTGTGTTTTAGCTTACACTACATTTCATTGTCGTCAACCAAATTCGGAGGAGAGTTTTGGCGCCATCGCAATAATGAGCGCGTCATGTTTTATATTATTTTCGAGATTTTAATGTGTAAAATTGTTGGAGTTTTAAGCATAAACCATTCAGTAATGTGCATGATTCAAGGAAAGTGATATAATTCAGTAAAACCTGTCTGTGATGTGGTCAAAATTCCCTAGCTACGAGTAAAATTTCCTTCATTTTATTCGGGGCACGAAATAAAGACATGGCTTAAAGGTCTTGTAACCAATCCAAAAACCTTTAATAATTATAATAATCTCCATTTCATTAGGGGAAAATACTAGACACTTGATGTATAACTCTGATTGAGATATCTTTATTTTTATCTTATTTATACAGTATTTATTGGTAGTAAATTCTATTACTATACATAGGTGAACAATGATACAGGTGTCCCGTAAGCTGCAAACGGGCGAAATCATAATAAGCAGAAAAATAAGTCTGTTGTTTTATAACTCTGTTAAAACTGCATCAGGGTGTATTCTTCCGAACTAGAGCAGTCGCAGCATTATTCAGGATTAAGATTTAAGTACATAATTTTAACAAAATCGAAAAGATTTGTAACAACAGATGTTTAAAGACTGTCAGAATGTGTAGATTTTTGTTTTTAAAATAAGTATGAAGATTATTTCCCTGTTAACTATTGACTTCGCCTATCATAATAGTTTGACGTCGACTTACGGAACACATGTAGGTATATGACTAGAGCGATGGCCGATGACTAGCTGATTACAGTAGGAAATAAGTATCAACAATACGAATAATATACAGGTTCCAATTCAGACTAGAATAATATTCAGTGAGGATAGTTTAACCCCGACGAAAAGAGGCCAGAGGGGTGTTTAACTTGTCTGCAGTGTCGTAGCTCCCAACGAATGGACCGATTTCAATGCGGTATTTTTATTTTAAAGATTATTATTTGATCGAGATAAATCTTAGCAATTTTTTGAAAATCAGTTCATCCTTTTATGAGATATTTGTATAATCATCATATCGGCGGTTTGTTTTAATTCTCTTCAATTTCACTTATATTTTATCTAACATCTAACAAATGCATTAGGTAGATATGTAATATTAAAACTATGTACCTTTGATGAAACCGTACCAGATTTCTCATACAAATTTACAATGAGTTAGAAATAATTTATAACAATTATATACATAACTTCTCTAAGTCTATAGTTACATCGAGTAAGAATAAACACTCTTAATTTATCTTTTGAGGCACAATGAAATATATTTACAATACAATATCTATTATTTACTATGTAAGTACCTACTAAGTATTAAATTTTATAACAATTAAAACTTTTATATTAAATAATGTTATGTTCTGACTAGAAATAATAGTATCTAATATAGTCTGGTTAAAGTACCTACTTATGCGCAATTCCCGGATGCTAAAGAGGAACGTTATAAGTAGGTCTGGCGTGTCTGTCTGTGGCATCGGTTACAATTAAGGTAGGTAGGTACAATTTATGAAAATCTGTTAATTCTTATTTCTAATTAAATTGTTTTCAATAATTGTTAAGGAGTATTGCTTGGAGTGAATCGAATCCCAAATATTCTCGTATCCTCAGATGAGTGTCATTTTCACTTCGGAGAAGAAAAAGAGAAGTCTAGGGTGAGGCGGAATGGTCAGTGCTGACGATGGAAGGGGCAAAGGGAGGCGCGGGCGCAGGCTGCATTCGGTACATGTCGTGCAGTAGAGTGGCTACCGAAACGTCTCCTACTGTCTCGCGGAAGAGAAGTAGCTCGATGGACCGCGGTCGGACGGCTCGAAGAGACGGCAGCAGCAGCAGCAAACGACCGAATCTGTCGACCACCGTGGTTACAACTTACATTTCAATTTTTAATATTAGGTATCATTGTACAAGGGGGAAAGACAAAGGCTGATCAGCCTCAAGGAAATGATCGCAGTAAACAGACGCAGAAATGTGCCTGTTGAGATATATTACCTGGTTGGCTGTCGAGTATACCTCGTCCTGACATAGTCCGCGAGAATGCATTGGGCCTGGTCCTGCAGCATCTCCACCGGCTGAGTTTCGCTCAGACCCGCCGTGTCTATCAAAGAAATACCTACTACATTATCACTTGACAGCATATTTTTGGGATTAACTTATTGGGTACTTTCAATATGAGGATTTATTCAAGTCGGTAAGTAGGTACTTAGATCTGTATCTTAAGTTTCATTTATTTAATAGTCAACTTACCTGGTGAAAATAAAACAATCGCCTTCATACATCCACACTCGCTGCCGTCGGGGGCAATCTGTCGAAACCGGCATAATATTTCCTAAAACAAAAATTATAGAAGAAAAAAACTTATAAGAAATATGCTTATTATGCAAATTTTCACTAACAGGTGCCACGTTCACCTGTTTCAGGAGCGACAGGGGTCTCGTGACTTGTGACGAACGCATTTCTGAGTCTGTTTCACTGATCATTTCATTTACAGTGGTGTAATAAGTGTGTGTGTTTGTCTCTCTGTGTCTACGTAACGTTTATTTGTAATCGCGAGATTTGAACCCAGTATTTTCGATGCAATAGGTACGCAGATGAATACCTATAATAAAGCCCGTTTATTTCCAATCTTAATCTAAGTAATTGATATTATACCTATGCGTTATAATATTACCTATTAAATATATTTACAATGACTTATATTACTTCTAGTATATTTCATTTGATAAATCTATCCAAGTCAGGACTTTTACTACGCGATATGCGATACCTGTAAAGTGTTTAGTTCTAAATCGGCGAGAGGTTCAGGCGGGAGTCTGGCCCGTGCCGCGGGCGCCGAGAGCAGCGGGGCGAGGTCCCAAGGTGCCGACCACTGCGCCAAGTGTAGCAGGAACAGGTCCTTCCACGCGGCTCGCAGTAGCACTAACTGATCCGAGGTGGCCAGCGCCTGGAACGGAGCCAGGCAACGTACCCAACGCACCGCCATGAACAATAGCCGGGCACTTGTTTCCTATAATAATATTGCCATTGCTACATTTTACCCTTCAAATTAAGATAAATAATTTTTATTTGTTTGGATAATTCCGTTTACTTTCATACGATGGGTGCTTAACATAGTTTTTAAAGTTTGAACTCTCAATTAAGTAGATATTTCGGTAGCCGTCGCGGTCATAAAACTAAAAAGTAAAACATTAATAGGTAATATGTGCCGATGTAAGTACTTACTACCTATACAGATCATAAGTTGAAAAAAATATAAGTATTTATATCGTTGTTATCTACGTATAGAAATTAAATTTTATTTTCACCGAATTGACTGACGATTGATTCAAAAAGAGTAGGTACCTTTTCATATTAAACATTTTCTATCTTATATTGAACCAAGTATTCAGTAAATCTACATAAATATATTTCTCGTGAAATTCTAGAGAGAGAAAGAGCTTCTAAAAAGCTCTACCGTTTATATACCTACCTATAATGTAATTCGTTTAATTCATATTAGATATATTATTTCCTTGTAGGAGCTGCGTAGAGGGTAACGGTCGTAGCGCGTAGCTCTTGGTATTCCGTAGGTATAAAGCACGTAGGCAGAAAATGAGTGGTGTCGCGGCCGATGGGCGGGGTAAGTCAAGTAGGCGAAAAGTCAGCCCCGTGGCATCCAATCGCGGCTCAGAGCCCGCCCTTAGTCACAAAGCCATTCCGTGCAAAGTACAGCGAGCGACGTACCTATATAACCTAAGGCCTGCGATTTCTTTCACTCATTAATTTTTATTTTTATGTTTTTTTCATCGATATAATAATTTTTCTATATCGATGCTTTTTTTTAATAAAAATGCAATTATTAGTTGATTGGCAGTAGGTAATTTTACAGTTTTTATTTTTTTTTTAAATCAAGACGCAGAAAATCTGCAACGACTGTATAATTAGACAAAAGATTAATTATAATAAAGGTATAAATGAAAATGACCTGCAGCAGCTCCCAGGTGGGCGCGAGTGGAGCGCCGAAGGCCGTGTGGGGCGGCCGAAGGAGGCTCGGGTCGCCTTGCAGCTGCAGCTGCTTAGCGCTCCACATTAATTCCTGCGGGTTTGCAATTATTAACATCATTTAAGATATTTTCAAAATATTCTGCGTGAGATTCTATTCCACTTTCGAACCAATTACTATTTATGTGTTGCTGTACCTAATTCACATTACTACATACCTACTTATCACATTAATCAATTGCTTCAAAGTTAAGTTATATATGCACCTACTTCTGTTTTAACATTTTGTGACTTTAGGTACCTATAGGGTGCTAGGTACTAGTATTTTAAATGGGTGTAGGTACATTTAGTTTAATATAAGTTGTTATATTTAGATATTATGAGATATCAAAGTATTAATGTAATACCCATTGTAAATTCAATAAATAAATATTAATATAGTAAACAACAATATAAACTTACCTAATAGCTTGCTGTTTTTTTCTTATAAGTACCTATAGGTATTTTATTCCTACGTCTTTGTAAAAAGCTCTTAATTCTAATTTAATGTTATATACATATAGTCTCTAGATACTCACATATTTTTTGAGCTTTTTGCATTCGTTTCGCACCTATTATAGAGGCTGAATTTAAGTTAAGAATTTTTGGTTAATTGTCTCATTATGTTGTGTTGGTGCGACATTCGAAGTACATACCTGACATTTATCACTAGACATGAGCATATGGAGCAGGCCTGGCGGTGGAGGCGCCAGGAAGGGCTCCGTGATGAGGGGCAAAGGGCTGACGGCGCCCGCGCCTCCCGCCCCGCTCGACCCGCCCGAGGAAGCTGTGCTCAACGGAGCTGACTCGCTGATACTAAACTAAAAACAAAAGAAAACTTTCTATAAATCAGTTTCAACATATTATACCTACCTAATTAACACAATAATTAAATTATGTTTTTAAATGTAGATAAACGTATCAAGCATTCTGCAGTAGGGCATCTGCTTTCTGCACGGGTACACCGTGATTGTAGAATGTTGATTACGAATCTAAACAAGTGAAATTGAATATAAATAAAAAAATCCTGTCAAGATGAACCAATAAACACCATAAACTGATGAACCAATTTACATAAATAGCTAAGATGCACCTCGGTTACGTCAGCTTTCAAACAAAGAAGAAACACAACGGATATAATTATACACGAACCTTATTATATCTCTTTTTTGTCGGGAGTTAAAAGAGAAAGTTTTTTTAAACTGTCTTCAGTTTCATTTGTTATTATCTTATTTTTCTTACCTGAAAATTAAAGGGTTGATGTAGTGGTGTGTAAGGTGAAGGCGGCGACAGTTTGAGAGGGTGAGGCTTGTGCGCGTGCGAGAGCCCCGGAGGGGGCAGCGAGCCCAGCGTGCTGGCGTGCAGCTTCGGCTTACGGGGCCCGCGCTCATGTTGAACCGCTATCAGGGACAAAACTCTATTTATACTTATATACCAGAAGAAACAACTTCAAGCAACAAACATGTTTGTGTCTATGTACCTACCTTATACCTACAGTTAATATAATATTCGCTCACGCATCAGTCAGAGTAGGTTTAAAAAATCAAAATTTATCTAGTCCAAAATCGGAACAACATAAATCTTATTGAAAGAATCTTTCTATAAGTAAACTGGTTTTTAAATATTTGTTAGTATGTTCAGAGAATCAAATTTTCCGTAATATACCTACCTAGAGCGCAAACGCATTATAATATAGTTACAATATAATTTTTGAGATCGACTCTTTAAAATTCGGCACTTGAAAAATATCGCAAATCGCAATTGCAAAGCTTGAATAAATTTAAAATTGAGAGCACCCACCGTGATCCGCAGTGCAACTTAAAATGCGGGCTTAAAGTGCAGTGAGCATTTATAAAAAGTTAAACAGTTTCGATTGCCGTGCATCGGGCATCGGGCGTCAGCCCCAATGTAATGACGTCACGCAATCAGCTTAGTGCGACTGAGTCCATGAGAATGCGGCCATTGTAGGCGCACATGGCGCATTCGGCATACGCTCGTTCCCGCGTCCGGCTTACCTCGGCCTTGCCAACACTGCGCTGCACGGACTCTACATGAGTAACAGATTAAACGCGACACAAAAGGGTGGCTGCGGAACGTTTCGCAGCTACACAACAACGAGGCGAGCTTAAGATCTTAACCATTTGCTGAATTTACGTCCATTTGCTTCTTTGCATTTAGATTTTTGGAAGAGTCACTCGTACTTCAAAGAAAACAATACATTTACCTATTATAAAAGTGTACGAGAACTAAGAATGTAATCTTTCATTCGTTGCTGAATGAGATATTTTTATTTATATCTATCATGTCAGAGGGGTCTTGAATCGTCTTCAGTTTCACTTGTTTTATTTATATAAATACAAACAACTTCAATGCGCTTCAAACGTTCAAGAAATTGCCAAAACAAAACCCAACTGACACGATCTAACCTTTTGTTTATGAACGCATGTAATCCCAAATAGAACACGTGCTTTTTTCTCGGCTTCAAGCACCGCGGTGGAGCTGACACATCAAAATCCACTCTATCGGTCAAGCTTAGAGTGCCAATTCAAAAGGCTGAGCCAACTGATGGCACCCCAAACCAGGGGTTATTCCAGTGTGACGCGGATATCCACGGGTTTAATTACATAGCCGTAAAGCAAAAATAGTGTTTGATAGCGGTAGAATGACTCTTTCATTATTATTTTGATATTATTACACCAGCACTAACTGTATACCTACCTACAGCTTAATTTAATCAAACTTACATAACTTTTCCATGCCAAAAACCCTGTCATGATTACTACAGTAAGTAAATTAGTACGAAAAAATATATATAAGATCTAGATCTGTCTTAGATCCTTCTCGATCAAATCAGCTTTCAAACAAAAGAAACCACATCGAAATCGGTACATTCGTGTAGGAGCTACGATACTACAGACAGACCCGTCCAACTTAAAAAAACTCCTCTTTTTTTGTCGATGGTTAAAAAATTAAAACATGTAATTACCTTTTTTATAATAAAAAACTTATGCAAGAGCAAAATCACTTTGCAATCCATGACAATGCAGATTTAGCTTTGACCTTACGTCAGCGCCCACCCTCTGCCGCAGAATTAAAAGTAAACAGAATATATTTTTCAAAAGGTACAAAAACCATACATAGCTCTGTTTCAATTTCCCCGAGGCGATTTTAAAAAGCTATGGCAAATTCAATAAACACATTGAAACACTGCACATTCATTGTTGTCATAAAATATAATGACAAAAATGAAATCAATTATAAATAATTAATTAAATATTGAAAGTCTAATCCCGAAGAATAATTACGTTTAAACTTTGAAGTAGCTAATGTGAACTATTAATTCTTACCAACATCGAAACATCTTAAAAAAAAACCAATAGAAGCCAAAGTATTATCTAAATTTATTTATAATATTATATCTAACATCAAAACGAATTTTATCATCAATAAAAATCTCGCAATTAGAAAAATTTAACTCAAGGCCGATTAAGTCAAATCCTTCTATTTGATTTCAAATCATCATCTACTTATGATTTAATTCCTCCTGGAGTGTCATCATCTAGGTACATACCAAACATTAAGTTTGGAATTTAAACTAAAAATGAAAATCTAGGCTAGGCTGGGCTAGGAGATCTTGCTGACAACCGAAAGAGGAGTTTATAATGTGTATATATATCAAGACTATATCAATCAAGACTCAACTAATTCTAGCTGCTAAGTACTTTCTTGGGCCTTGGCCTTAACACTGAAATGTTAAATAAGATACTGTGGCAAAAAGGGAGATCTATAATAACATAATACGTTATTTTTGTTTTAATTCTACGCAGACAAAGACTATTAATTAATAAAATATAATTTGTTAAAAAGACTGCATGAATACTAGTGGAGGCTTAGCGAGAAGGGAGGTGGGAGGTAAGTGAGAAGGTGGTCCGGTCACGTCCGCGGCTGTGATTAATGACCCAATAATCCCAGTCTCCTTCGCTGGCGAAAGCTTCACGAAGCCGAATTGGTGAATGGTCAAAAGGTTTATTCACTAAGCTAGTAGGCACCAGGCTAACAAAACCAGACAAGAAGGCACATAATTTAGACGTCATTTTAATTATAATTTACACTGTTAACGGCCGAAAAGTTTCTTTGTAAACTGTAAAACGCAAGCCAAAATTAAGGAAATACTAAAACAAAGTGAATTATGGACTTAGTGTATGGTAAGTCTAAGGCTAATGATGAAACATGTTTGTAGATAATAGAAATTTTTATTATTAAAGTGAGTATGCTGAGTGCATTGGAGCAAAAAGCTCTTAGTCATGTAATATCTCTATAAGATGGTTCACTGCAATTCAGATGTCATGACTCGTCCAAAAGGGACTTGATCTAAGTCTTATGTACCTAACACAAATCAAAGACTGTAACGGTATTTTTTGGATCAATGTAATTTTGAAATTTGCTAATGTAACTAATTTACAGAGAGATTTGGGTACATTATAGTTTTATTTAAGTATTTTTGTTTCCTTGTGACATATTTTTTTAATAGCAATCGACATTACTTTAATAAGCAAATAAAATTTGTGACATTTAGCTGTGCTCAGCGGATTCACTCGCGTTAATTTGAATAAAAAGCTAAGTATTAAGCTTTCTCAAAAAGAATATTTTTATCCATTATTATTAGGCTAAGTATATAACATTATGTTATATAGCCTTCTTCGATAATCGACCATCCAACACAAAAAACAACTTAATTCGAACCAGTAGTGCCTGAGATCATTGCGCCCAACTAAACAAACAAACAAACCTTTCAGCTTTGTAATATTAGTGTAGATTGTGGTAAAGCCCTAATTATGAATGTCAAAACATGAAGAGTAAATTTCAATTGGAAAGATAGATGCTCATGAAAATCATCGCGTGGAAAATATGGGATGAGAGAGGTGAGCTCCGTGGCTCGACATTCGTCCCGACGTTAATTCCTGCCGCATTTGTTCCATTACATTTCCGACACAAAGTAGACACCGTTTGTCGAATTGACTGGGAGGATGCGAGCGGGCGAGCGAGAGGCCGCGCGCCGCGCACCTGAGCGTGACAGGGAGGCCGCATCCGAAGTGAGAAAGATGTATTCAGAAGTGAAATAGTCTGCTGGCTGAGCACATCATCATTAACGAGCCACCGAGGGCGGAGGGCAGCGAAGAGGCAGAGGGAGCGCAGGTGCCGCCGCTCCCACGCCCGCCTCACCTGCGCGCGATACTCTGCCCTGCCGCACTCGCCTTTAGGGGCACAATCCTATAAGCACCAGCTCAGATCTGTAGGTTTTCATCTCACTAATATTTTCCACTTCACACACATTAATATTACGAGAAATGTCGAGAAAGAAAAAAATGTCCATACGCTATTAAATACCGGGTTTGGGCTGCCTGAAATTCTTAATTCGGTTATTTCAGTTAATAAACAAAATAAAAGTTTCTTAAGAGCCAATTAAGACCAAAAGTAAAGAAATAAGATTTATTTTTCTGGAGATATACAATATATTCACCATCCATATAGGTACATATATTATATAAATGACGAAACGCAGACGTAAACAACTTTGTATCCAGTCGCTTCCACTTGACATAGTGAACTCGTCACCGATAAAAAAGTATTCGGTGTCGGTAAGTGGAAATTAAAAGTCGTCAGTTGAAGACACAAGCAACATTAACAAATTGTACTGATTTTCCTGTAAATATTGACGGCCATGACGTCTACGTCGACGTAACACAACCAGCAAAGATGTTTCTTTATCGACATCCATCGTGAAACTGACGGAACTTGCAACGAATTATACTAGTGGTAAGAAGTAGCAACCGGTGACTGTGTCCGATCGCCGCTACAGACACAGCAACTACGGTTTCCTTTGACGGTGTGCCGACTGCCGTGTTGGCAACAAAAACTGTTTACGTTTGCACAGCACCTTAACGTCTTAAATTTTTTCTACAAAAGTAAACTTCAAAGCAATAATTTTTCCAGTTTTGAAACAGTATTCATTGATTCTTTGCTCCTCTTGACCGTAATATCATGTTAGATAGACTATATAATATAGAATACAATTAAAAATGCACCAAAACTATGTTAATCAGTAAAGCCAACTTACTCGTAAGGTAGGGAAATCAAAATAAATATAAGTAGGTATACATATAGTAAGTAACAATTAACTAAAGAATCCATTCAATAGATATTTAACTTATATATATTTTGTGGATATTTGACGGTTTGTGAACTCAACGATGTCACAAAACAAAGTTTATCGTGGGGAATAAAGTGTTGTAGCGTTCTCCGGATTCGGAAACTTGTTTATAGTGCGGTTTTAAACAGAGTAACGCTAAGAACTTTGTTATTTTTGTCATAATTCTTAGTGGGCATTGTTTTTGAGAATTTAGAATAAATATAGTAATATATAGCTACTAATATTTTAAAGCTGAACATTTTGTTTGTTTTATTGGTTGGTTGAACGCGCTAATGACAGGAGCTATTGCTTCGAATGTTAATTTAAAAAAATTGTTAGTTTAAATTTTCAGATGAATACAGCAAGATGCGAAATTGATCAATATAGACAGCACAAAGTGATAATTGTTTAATTTCAAAGAACAGAATTAAACAATTCTCACTTTTACATCACGCGATATCCGGTTAATTATTAATTGTTTTTCAAAAAGCAATCAATGCTAAACCTCAACAAATCTACACGAATGTAATGCATTTAACCCCTGACGCGCCCGAGTTAATTAATTGCCGGCCTGACGAAAAAATTGCATCATTACCAGCTGCAGTTAATTATTCATTTAGTTTATATTACAATGATCCAGCAATAATTCGTTCACGCACGATATTGAAATTAATGTGAGAGAGGTTTCCCCGAGGCCAGGGCTCTCTTATTGTCAAAATATTGGTGATATAGGATGTTGTGTCGTAGCGGGGACACTGGCAATGTAAATCACATAATCGCATCACACCCTTTGTGCCTTTATTCGGTGCGAATCTAACGGAAATCGAATTAACTTATAATATTAAATATTAAACTAAGGAGTCATGAATATTGAATAGGTAAGTTTGGGATGAAATTTAATTACGACTAAATTCTGCAATCATACAAAGTACAAGTAAAAAACCCACATTATGCAAATAAGGATATCGCATAAACGGCTGAACCGATTTTCATAAATTTATGGATAAGCTAAGATCTACTTCGATTCGCTTAGGAGCAATGATGCCACAAACAAACACATACCCTCTTTTTTGTCAGAGCTAAAAAATTAGAGAAGTATAATGCTATAATTATTTAAAAATCAAAAATACTTTGCAATTGTAAAGAACACGTTTGTAACATGATCTTTTAAACCACAATTTACGATTCTAAGAATTTCTAATTAAAATAGCATATACATATAGAATCTTTGTGAAAAACGTACGTTTATCGATACAAGCACAGACAATTCGTCAAAAAGAGTATAATTATTTATTGAGTCCCTCCCGGTCCCTCGCGGTCAGAGAGGCAGGAGGTGTGGAACACGTGTTACACTCCTAAACTCTCCGAAACAACGATCTTTTCAATTTGCTACGCTCTCGATGCGTGGAGATCCCTAACACGCAATCATTTTGTTCTGATGAGCAATAAAATTTAAGGGGCGTTTATGATTAATGTTTACGTTTAATGCACGCCGATCTTCTTAATACGCAAGATATTAAAGAACGCAAAACCAATTGAAGTTGATAAATTCAATAACTTCAAATCAAAAACTCAACAAAGTTTCTTGATGTTCTTCTCAGATTTTTCATTCTTACCGTGAGTTTCCCGAAGGGCATTGAATACAAAAATTAACTAATCATCTATCAAATCTATTGTCAATAGTAAACTGAGTTGCACAAAGCTCGATTAGTTAATTTGATTTGATCAATTTGTCAGTTAACAAAAATCTCATGTCAAAGTACATTTTCAGTTTCTAGAAAGCTAGTTAAGTCATAATCATAGATTAAACTAAAGTAAAATCGTATGTCAACTAAATATTGCATCTCGGCGAATTATCTAATAAATAAAATAGTTTTTTACGCGCATCTAATAGTTTTTCTACAGATATTTCCTTCTGAAGGTATATAAAGTGTATTTACTAAGTTAATTTTTGTTTGCAATATTGTTTATTACTTAAAAATGAATTTTAATAAATCGTGGGACTTGCGGTATTGTTAATATGTATTTTGTCCAGAAAAAATTACTTAACATACTGGTTTCAGATATTAATTATCATGTTTTTACCAGATATTAGCGTATCATATTTATGATGTGGAAGGTGCATCAGTATCTTCTGGTTGAACCAATGAAAATACTTCTGTGCGATCATTTCTTCTCTTAAGACATTTTACTACATTTGACATTTACGAGTATTGAATGATAAATTGAATGAAATAATCAGTATGACCATTATTAAAAAACAATCTACATGTCAAGTCAAGATGATCAAAAATTTGTTAATTTTTCATTGAACAACCTTTCAGCATCTCAATTGAATTTGACAAAGTTGTTAAATTCAAAGTAATGTTAGTTGAATAACGACTTGACAAACCTTTCAGCATCTGGGCATTAGTCCGCCTGTAAATATACTCGTAATAACATTCATAAGCAAGCATGTACGTGATTCTATATCAATAAATAATTTTTGACTCTGCCTTCCACTATTTTACTCTAAATATAATGACATAATAGAACAATCTTGAGATTGTGCTAGCTAATAAAAGAGGTTTCGTTTCCATCATTAATATTCCAACCTTTTTGCTCAAAAAGACATCGAAAAGGTAACCCAACAGATTCGGATTCTTGCGTGCGAACCGTTAAATTAAAAATAAATATTGCGAAACGTCAGTATGTTACGGGCGGGAGGTGGAAAATATAAGAGTAAATTTTAAAAAGGCTGAGGTCGGACCGGAAGGGTGGTGTGGGGTAAGGTGAATCTTTTTGTGAAGTAGAGAGAATTCATTTAACCCGCTGCGGGGTTACACGACATGGCGGTAATTGAAAAGTTTGCCCCTCGCGGCCCACTGCTCAACGTCTTCGCGACACTTCCAGACTTTGTGATCACTGCCATTATATCTTGTATGCTTTTAATTAATAAAATCATAATAATTGGATTCAAGATCTTTAGGTACTTGCGAATCTAATTTATATTCCTTAGTGTTCACTCTTAAATACGTATCCGATTTCTTTAAATGAAACATTGACTTATATTATGCATTAAAGATTTGGAAAATCAAAATTAACCTATTTGTATATAACTGTTGGAAATTTTGGCTTTTTGGCTTTTTGATGGCTCGTTATCGACTTGTTTTTGATACATTTATCAAAAACAAGTTGATTTTATAATAAATTAATTATTAATTAGGCATTACTTCTCAAAGTTAGTTGAGTGTAGTAAAGTTACTTATGATATTTTGAAAACATACACGTCGAATAGAAACTTCTCTTTTGGTTTTTTTGTAGGTCGGTTAAAAGTATTCAAAATGGTGCGTCCTCTCGCAAAGCAACATCACGTAGCCGCAGCACATTGATGGCGCGTAGAACCATCAATTTTTAATTAGTTTCCAAAAGTTAAATTGAGTACTAGGTACGTATGTTTGATCGACCGGAAGGAATTTTGAAATTTTGTTAAATATCTGACCTATTTTTCAATGTGTAGGTATCTATTATCTAATGTTGAGCGTCAAATATTAAACAATTTGTCAATATAATCCAACTGTCATGTCACCTATTTTACTTCATTTGCTTTTAGGAATAATATATTATAAAAATGATTTCATTTCGATCACGTCAGCTTTCAAACAAGAAAATACCGCATTGAAATCGGTCCATTCGTTGTCGGAGCCGTAGCTCCGATTTCAATGCGTCAAAAGTTTGACGGCAGTCAGTCATATCATGATTCGTCGTAACTCAGACACACTGACACGTCAAACTTTTAACCTTTTTTGGTCAGGTGTTAAAAAAGCCATAAAATTGAAAATTCTAGACGTAGGCGTTGTCTCGTCACCCGTGCGGTGGATAAGTTTCGTGAGGGCGTATAATTACGCGAGCGAGTAAACATATAAAGGTAATCCGGGCCGCGGCGGCACAAAGTGATGCTCCTGAATAATTTAGCGCCGCAGCACCTGCGAGACCGCACAAAGTAGGGAACTTTCAGCGCAGGGTTGCTACACGCGACACTTTTCGCTCTTTATTCTTTCATTTCAACTGTCGCGTAACATAAGGACGTAACGAGAACTCTTATAGCAAAGCGATTTTTCCGTATCATGTACCTAGGTGTGATCTTTTGTATAATTTATGTGGGAATGAATAATTTCTTGCTATAAGTGAAATTGATGACAATTTAAAACCCGCCAGTAATGATTATAAATAAGAAGATGTTATTAATAGATGAACAGACCTTCATAAACTGCGACTAAAATTCATCTCGATCTAGTCGATAGAAATCGGTGCATTCACTCAGGAGCTACGATGCCATAGACAAACACACAGACACGTTAAACCCTCTTTCTTCGTCGGAAGTGGGTACAAAAATTTGTAAAGTTGCTTTTTATTATTCTGTAACCGGTGGTCTTGAAGTCGTCGCAAGTCATGACAACTGACATTTCAATCTTTATGGCTATTCGCTGAAACTTGGTCAGAAATCTGGATTATTAAAAACTGTAGTAATCATAATTCATTTATAGTATTTTGTGAATTTTAATATAGAATTAATAATAACTTCTGTTTTTCAGGTTTGTTGTAATTTTTTTGTTAGAAGTTGTTTTATATTATAAGTAGATAGTAATGTCAACTGTCTGTCACATTTTTTGTTGCTTTGTTATGAAAGAATATCATTATAATTATATTTCAGTTAAGGTTGCGGCATTCCAGAATTGTATCTTCAAATTACTTGAAGTACCTACGTACGTCTAAGTTTAAAAGACGACCAATAACGATGTCAGCACTACCAGTGCCTTTAGTAGATAACCCACACGAAATTATAACAAATAAAGAAGTTTTTGCGTAATTTTCTTTTTTGCTAGTTGTAGATTCTGAATAGATCCAGATAAAAGAGACCTTCTTTATCTGGATCTACTCAGCCCCTTCATCGTCCAATCGCGCCCCACCTTAACACCGCTACTGGAGACGACCCTGCATCGTAAGTAACTTGGAATCGCAAAAGCTTTGTTACGTGTGAGTATGAGAACCGGCACCCGACTTGCTAACGACATGGGACGCCATGAATATTCAATTATTCTTAGAATTCTGCCTAATTTCAGAGATTTGGATTTATACGAAGTCATCTGCATAAGTAGATTTATTGGTGAATATTATTTGTGGAACTGGCTTACGGCAAAATTAATTTTTAAATATTACTCGGTTACTTATATATAACTAAAAACGTTCAAGTACCTAATAAATGAAACAGAATTATAACAACTACTCGTACCTACTACAAAACTAATTTTCATGAGTGGAAACCGGTGACATAATACCTATTTAAAGTAATTTATTTATTAAATGTATTTTTCTTTTCAAAACACATTGAAGTTATTTTAAAGAATTACTCGTAGTGTTGCAATATCAATCCTCTTTTTTATTAAAATGCCGTCTGAACAACACTGCACTAGGTTATGCACGTATGTTTATGTTTCGATTTTTGACGACTTGAAAATAATGTTTTACAGAATAGTTTCCTAGTGAAGGTAAGGAATATAAACTATTGGCTACTGATATGAGGCGATGACATGTGAGAGGGAGGTGGGCTGAACATTGAAGCCGCCGTGACATGCAGTCTCCTAGTTTTATTTCACTCAATATTTCAGCGCTCCGCGGACAAAACACCCTGCTGTGAGTGTGATGTGCTCCATAATGTATTGTATTCTATGCCATATGGATTTTGCTATTGTCACGATCGCTCTCTGTGGATCCATCATGGCACAAAGCTTAACTGTATATGTGTGCCTTGCATATAAACAAATGAAATTTATTCAATAAAATTATAACTTTGTTATAGCTATTATGACGACAATAGATAAACGTAAACATAGACTAATTTTGAAGATAATATGATTTATATTTTTGAAAAAAAATCGTTTTTTTGTATATCTTAACTCAAATAATGAAGACTAAAGAACAAACTCGTGTACATTTTTGGTTTTGAATTGTATGTATGGGTGTTAGCATATGAAATACTCACCGTCTTTGTTCATGTTGGCTTGGAAGCACTTGGCCAGGCGGCAGGCGCGGCACTGGTTTCGGTGGGTCTTGTCTACGGGGCAGCGGCCCTTCAGCTCGCCGCCCGCCTTGCACGTGTACACGCGGTTGCGGTGGATGGACCGCTTGAAGAAACCAGAACACCCTGCAATCGATCTTGGCCTTTCAATATCCACTTCTACAAAGAGACTGCTTTTTACAACAGAAAATCTGTCAATCCCACAAACAACACACAGCAAAAAAGTTTGCACAATGGGATGCCCACTAGGGACGCTATCAAAAATACTTTACCAGACTTGTTGTAGAATTTTATCCGCCTTGCTTTTAATATTGCTCATTTAGCCTAAAAGCTGCAAATAGCAATAATTTCTAAATTATTGTCTCACCGTCACAGCTGTATATTCCGTAATGTTTGCCGGAACTTCTGTCTCCGCATACGTTGCAAGGGATGTCGAGAAGTCTATCCCCTGAAATAAATAAAATAAAAAATATTTAGCCTTCAGAAAACGCCCTCTGGAAATAGTGCCTTACATCTATAAGTACTATTAAGTATTTATTAATAAAATATACCCAAAAAAAAGGTACATATATTATAAGTTTGACGTGATTATTTATTTGTTTGTCTGTACGAAGTGACAGAAGCGGGTTTTTTGTTTGAAGGATAATTTGACCGAGATGGATTTCAACTAAAATTTAATACTTATATGAAGATGTGTTCATCCATTCATAAGAAGTTCTTATATGTAATTAACATGTTACAAGGTTATTGAATTATCTTCAATTTCACTTGTTCGTTAAAAGTTGAAATATTAAGGTAAAGAGAAATTAATGAGGTAAAAAGATTACATGAAGACATGAGACCAAAAGCTGATAATCTCTGCTTTCAGTGAAACCTTCGCCTTGAAATTTAATACAAAATTATGATAAGTAGGTTTACGGGGATATTAAGGAATCATAAGATGTTTGCTCAATAATTGACGCTCCCAAATTCGCGACTCCCTTACCCGAAACGGATTAGTCAGATTACACCAATCTCGCTAACAACCGATGTGTTTTTGTTGCGTTTACTGAAACCATCCCCTTCCTTACTCAATTGCCCCTTTTCCTTAACGTTTTGTCTTGGACTTTGCTTACACCGTCTGCTAACCCATCTATATTGTAATGTATCACTTAGTTAATGAAGTCTAAAAGATAGGTCCAACTTCTTGTAAGTTTAAGTTACTGATTAAGCTAATAATAATGAACTCGTTGAAAAAAAATGGTGAATTGAAATTACGTCTACTAATCCATATAGTCATATTACAATAATTTTACAGAATAATCGAAAAAGTGAAAACTCAACCAAAACCTAAATTTCTGATGATGTTAAATAGCTTAATGTACATATGTAGGTACACGGACAGAATATTAAGTTTCTTTTATTGAAATACCTATGTCGTTTGATTTCGTTCTTAAAACATTAAAGCATTACGGTGTTGGTGCCCGCCGATAATTCTTTACGACGTCGAATCCTTTTAAGAAAGTTCTTTTCGTTTTTATCAAAAGGTGCTTAAGTGATTTAACTGATCGTCTTTTGAACATCCGAGGAAAGCCGTGAAGTGCCGTAATTATTTCTTATTCTGATCATCCCAGCATTAAAAAATATTAATAAAATAAATTGCTACATATTATTACATAGGTATATTATTTGCATCCTTTTCGATAACTCACTAACCTTTTAATGTTGCTCGACAGATCTTTGGTTTGATTAGTTTCGTTTTTGCAACAACAATTGCATGTTAGTGAGAAAGAGACAGAGCTTTTGAGAGATTGTTGCAAGCTAAGCAACGTTTATAAATAAAGGGGTTAGGCACTCAGACATTTGTTAATCTTATAAGAGCCGGAATCGCGGATTCTTTGTACATAAATATGAAGTATGATGCTAAACTTAGCATCATACTAGGACGGTCGCCTACACTCTCTTAGAGCATTTATTATATTAGTATATGAATTAGCATTTTATTAAATTAACCTATCTTATATCTTATATCTTAAGTTGTATGTGTAAGAATATATTTATATTTAAAATTCTCTGAACTAGGTAAATAGAGTTTACATCATCTATGATTCATAGTAAAAATATTGTTGAATTGCCTTCAGAGCTGTATTCAGTGTAATCTAAGCGTCATTATTAGATCAAAGTGCTAATTTTCATTGCATAGGTACATCAATAGATAGCTATATGTGGGCTCGGAGGGTTGTAATGTATGTGTTGGTGCATCGATGCGTGAGGCCCTGCGCATTGAACTCTCGCTAATCTCGACTAAATTGTGACAATCGTGTGAAAAAACACACATTGCAACAAACAGAATCAATTCCACTTTTACGCTTAACTCGGGCTCAAAGTGAGCTTCTTGCTATCGTTTTAAGATATTTATCTACATTGTAACTAAACAGCGTCCGCGACATACCCTACGTACCTACCAGTTAAGACAAGATATTTTAAAAGCTATTACAACTAGTAAATTAGGTACAGTTTAAAAATTAAATCATGTTAATTACAAATAAGAATGTCTCATGAATGGATGAACATTGAACAGATCTTCACAAATTCTCGATCACGGCTAGGTACTTTCAAACAAAAAAAAAACGCATCAAAATCGTTTTAATCGCTTAGGATGCCATAGGTAAACACATAGACACTTCAACTTACCTACAACAACCCTCTTTTTGCGTCGGGGGTTGAAAACTTGTACAAAATAATCATATTATTGTTAAACATAATGTAGGACAATGAGGGTCCTATCATTATATAATTGTGGTATTAGAGTAATCAGTCAGTAAAACAATGTTTTATATTGTGACTTATTGTGTATTTATTCTCAAGTACTAGACGCTAACATGACGCTAACTTACAAAACAAA
The DNA here is from genome assembly GCA_912999735.1 of Aporia crataegi. Lineage (NCBI taxonomy): Eukaryota > Metazoa > Arthropoda > Insecta > Lepidoptera > Pieridae > Aporia > Aporia crataegi. Next base: position 9,208,669 of record OU538743.1, read on the forward strand.
GCTGTCAAAATGACAATTAATAAAATGACGTTACGCACGCCACAATAATATATAATCTACACTAATGTGTATTATATAAGCCATCGTAAGTCCTTCGTTATTCCGTTCGTCCATGTGTGTGTGTGTACGCAGGGCCCGACAGACAACGTCTGTGTTGATTTAGGGAACTATCTGAGATGTGGGCTCATGAAGAATGACTCCAAGTTGAATTAATATCAACATATACAGGTTGTATTCTTCACTTGTACGACTGCATATTATTAACCGTCAACGAAAAAACAGGGGTGTTAAAAGTTAGTCCTTAGCTAACAATTTATGAAGATCCACAGATGCATGTGATATTCATAATTGTAATCACTTATCATCATGTCTTCAATTTAATGTTTCAGTACTTTTGGTAGGTACACAAGTTCATATATCTAACAACTATTATTCGCAAACATTTTTCAAATTTATTATTTTTGTTCTAGAGTATAATTCAAATTAAAACAATAGTAAGTATTCAAATAAAAATATTACCATTGCTTGTTAATATTAAACACAATTAATTTAAATTTCGTGAATTAAACATTAAATTTCTAAAAAATATACATTATATATTTTCAAAACGTCTTTAGTTTTCTAAGTGAAGTTTTAAATTTATGCGTTTTGTATACACTATCCTCTTTTGAAATACTTCCACTAATCTCTTTCCCGTTCTACCTGAGCAAGTAATAAATTAAAAAGTTAATTCTTTCATACATAGGTACCTTCCTGAAAATCAACATTTACTTTTCCTGTGTATAAATACATGAAAGAATATATTACCTATCTATTGCCTTGTTTTTTAACAAGGTTGATTGTAAATAATTGTTATTAATTATATATTTTATTAAGTAAGTTAAAAAATTTAAAGAACCTCCTTTATAAAGCTAAGAATGCGTGAGGCCTTAACGAGGGCGAGGCAAGCAAAGTTTCGGGACCGTCACATCCCTAAGTTACGTTTGGGAGAAAGACACTCCCAACTCGCTGATCAAAGATTATGTTACATTGTCCCTCGCTACACTAGTTATGTAACTCCATATTACCTACTTAGCAGGCATGTATGTGTACAACATGAATCTATCCGATAATATCATAAAGCTGAAGAGCTTGTTTGGATGACCAACGTGATTTTTATGTTAGATAGCCAAATTATCGAGAAAGGCTATAAGATCAAACTACGAGAAAATATAGGCGCGGAGCATCAATGAAAAAAGTTGCGAAAATGGAAAAAATTATTCTATGAATTATTTTTATGATAATATTTAGAAAAAATATTCCCTATTTACTCACTAATAGGTAATATGGGCTGAGATTTGTTTGAATTTTTAGTGACTTCAAGTAACATTAATTCTGATGTAACGTGTAGGTAGGTTGGTACCCCTATTGAAAAATTGAATTTGTGTTATAAGTTCTATTTGGTTGGGCCACTACAATCCGTATCTCTCCAACTGACCTGTTCCCATCCTCCGGAAGGCCGCGACCGGCGTCCGTTGTTTTTCCCAAAAGGTCGACAGCTCGGCTTTTGACTTTTAACTTTTAGTTAACCAAACTACAAAAATATTACTTAAATAAAACGCATAATTTAAATTAAAAAAAAATGGTCATAAAATTTGTTAAAATTTTAAAACTCGAATTAAAATTTGGTATTTATTTGTGATTTAGACCGAGTAAGTAATTAATTTAAGTTGGACAGCAAAAAGGTGACTTTAGCGAGTTCACCATCGAGTCACGGCTTTCGACAGACTGCTCCAATAATTGTGATCTTTGAAGCTGCGGAGATCGCGAGTCACATCATCCCCTGATTACATCAGGGCCCACCCCCAACCGCGACCGAGCATGTCGCCCGCCCTGAGTGCGATCGAGACAGCTGCGGTCCCATCTTGTGGCCCGGTCTACAGGCTACATTGTCAGAGTATCGGTGTCGCCGATTTTGACCGAATTACACGTCCACTTTTCAACAACCTCATCTATTCAATTAATATCCATAGGCCAGATAGATATAATTAATTATCTACTAATCGCAAAAAATATTGTGATTTCTAGTAAAAGCAATAGTTATAAATATTTTATTCAACTAAACGTGGATTTGGCGTTTTCCGGACTCAAATTAAAATTACAAAGAGTACATAATTTCTTTCCAATTATATGGGTAAGCAACGTAACTCTATTGAAAATAGTTTTACTTAAAAAATCGATGATCATTCTTTTCTAGGTGGTATGTGAGTTGTAAACATTAAAATGTCAAGTAAGAAGGGAGATAAAGGGAGCTTTAATTGGCTGGGCGTCGTCCGCGACCAATCGGTGCTTGCCTTTAGTTCAGGGGGCGGAACGCCGCTCTCAATCGAGACGGAGCTACGAAGCGAAAATGCCACGTGTGACATAGACTTAGGGCATATTACACTTTCTAAGGAGTCTCGCCGCAAGATCGTTTAGAGAATACGTTTGTGTTGTATTCATCGCTCGATCGAGCGTAAATTATCCGGCTCACGTCGCCACATTGCTGTTTGCTTTGCGCGGCCTTTAACACCGATGTTATGCCGAATGACTTACCACCGCGTAAGCGTAGACGCTTACAGAAAAGTTAACTCGATAGTTTAGAAAGGAACAAGGAAAACATGCTAACACCATCGACTCACCCAGTCGTTTGTTCATTGTTTAGCCTATTAAGTTTCGTTAAGATGTAAGCTCACTTACCCACTCAGGTAACCTCTTATATTCACAGGTCTATCTATGAATCTCCATAAAATTTTAATCTATGTTTAATTTATTACTTTTTAGTGCACCTTAGTCTATTCGTTTTGAGAACCTCCTTTTTTGATGGCGGTTGAAAAATTAAATACCTAAACGTCGGAGAAGAAAATGTCAATGTAGGATATAAAAATAAAAATGGGGATTATCCTTATTAAAGTTGATTATTACTATTTGTTGATTACCTACTAAAAAGTTTTTTGTTTTAATTGATCTGTCTGGACCCTCTATTATATTAAGTTTAACATAAGAAATCAGAGCTTAATCCAACTAAATAGCTGTTGAGTGCCCACACGTGACCGACTCGCGCGTTCATTTGAAGGGACAATTTATTGAATTGATTTTCCATACCTACACCTAATCTTTTATTTGCAATTACGTATTAAGTTATATTTTTAATATTTTTATGGCAGACCCCAAATGTGCGTTGGAGGGCTACCCACTAGAATTAAATATTAAAATAAAATTAAAATAGATGGACAGACGATCTAGTATGAGTGGAGCCTGGCGGTAATTTGAAGCGCCAAGGCCCGGTGGTGCTGGAGGCCTTTGTCCAGCCGTAGACTGTTTAGGCTGATGATGATGATGAAGGCCCAAATGAGAGATTAATTTTTAAAAGGAACTGAAGCACTTTATCGATACCCAGCCATAGTCACTTCTTATCATACTAAAATAGCAGCTAACTTTGAATTGTTACTAAAGCAAAATTATTATGTAAGTATGATGATACTATGATATATAATGAGTTAAAAATAAAACTTGTAACACCAAAGCAAGTCTATAAAGAAATAAAATCTTTAGTTCAAAAGAAAGCTCCTGGATATGATCTTATTACTGTCAAATCCTCCATAATCTAACAAGATAAGGTGTGTTTAAACTTACGTCACTTAGGTATAAATGCCGCGTTTAAATTAAAATACGTACCTATGAAATCTTTGGAATGTTGCAGAAGCCAGAAGCAGTCATAATACCTCAATAAGGTGGTAAACCACCACATGAAACAAAATCTTATAGACCAATTTTTCCTACCAATACCAATGTCTAAACTAAGTATTTGCAAATCTGTTATTGAGTCGTCTAAAACCTAAGTCGTCGAAAATAAAAGAAAGAAATCTTATACTTGATTACCAATTTGACTTCAGGCAAAAGCATTCAACAATAAATCAAGTGTAGTTAGTAGTTAGGATCACTAACATCATAGAAGAGACATTAGAAGAGAAAAGAGTTTGTTCTATGGTATTTTCAGACGTGGCGCAAACTTTTCATAATGTCTGGTATGAGGAATTTAAGTTTAAGTTAAGGAAAATGCTATCCAAACAATATTCAAACTTGATAGTATATTACATCTCAGTTAGAACTTTTAGGATAAAACAAAAAGAACCTTAAAGTAATCAAGGTCCAGAAAGCTGTGAATACGTTTTGCAACTGGACCAAGAAACAGCGTATTAAGCTCAATAAATTCAAGTCAGTCCATGTTGACTTCAGTAAAAAATTGTCAGATTACCATCCAGTATACGTAAGCAGCACTGTACATGAAAATACTGCAAAATACTTGAGAATTACTTTTGACGCTAAACTGCGTTGGAAGGTTGACATCACAAAGAAACGCAAAGAACTGGAAATTCACTAAAGAGGTATGTTTACTATTTACTTGGAAGGTATTCCACGTTGTCAGTACCAAACAAACTTCTGCTTATAGACAAGTCCTATTGCCAGTTTGGACCTATGGGGTACAGTTATGGGGCTGTGCTAAACCGACTAACACCAAAATAATAATATAACGATTTCAAAACAAAGTATTAAGAGACATATTATGTTTTAAACGCTCCTTGGTACATAAGATCAGACGACCTCCATCGGGACCTCGTACATCGTCTTCGTCGCCATGTGAATGTCGAGGCGTCAGGCGATCCAGCTTCTCGACACCCAGACATAGAAGACTCAAAAGGACAAAACCTTTTGCGTTAATGCTGTGAATCAATAAACAAAGATAAAGTGTAGTGCAGTGCGCTAACTATTTGGTAATAAAGAATACTTGAACAAAGTGTTTACCCTTAATAGAGACGATAAGAAGTGTTATTGGTCACGATCTTAATATAAAGATTTTAATAACTTAGGTTAAAATTGAGTTACTTAGATTCTTTTTAGATTAGATGGTAATTTTAGTGAAATATTATTATTATAATACTTACTCATTTATAAAAAAAAGTATTCTAGGTAGTCTGTCGGTAGAGTTAATCTTTTGAACCCGTGAATACATAAGTAGTTGGAATATAATTATATTAAAACTGATATAGTAAATTTCGGGAAGAGATTGGAAAATTAAAAAATTAATTTGATTGTGAGATCGGAGTTGGATAAATGAAACAAGTTCCCACGTTTCACTTCCGATGCAAGATAGGAAAAAAGTAATGTTTTTTAAAGCAACACTCAATTTTAAAGTAATTTTAAATCAGTCACGGGTGATTGTTGGCGATTGTTGTTTTTGAAAAAATAACATGTGCACAGGGTTGTGGGGTCGTGGGGTCGTGGGGTGGTGATAAGCACTTGAACACATCAAATAATGTGCGCGTGACCGGACCATTGTCAGCCGACACCCGCCTAAGCCCTATTTGTCCACCGATGATGAGTGTTTAATCACTTCCTTCCTCTATTACTTTTCCACAATACATGGAAAACACGTTATGCAAGTTACTGTTTATTGCCTTTGTATTAATTAACCATATTGGTATGATATTTATTTATCCTTATTTTCTATTTTCACTGTAACATGATCCTATATATGGAGTTACTATATAACACTATCCCACTGTCCGTGACTCGTGTGTTATATTTAAATATTTAGATTTCTTACATAACTGATTTATAAGTACTATATTCAGTTTTATAGGGCTAGTGCTGATTTAACCTCTTGTCAATAAGATTGCTGTTTAATGGGCAATTTTAAAGAAATAATGTTAAAACTAAAAAAGATCCGGAAGCATTTATTTAAAATAAAATTACTACAAGTTAATTATCACGTCCCAAATTAGTAGAAGTGCTTCTACGAGATTTACTTGTCTTGGAAAAGTAGTCTTTCTAATTCGAGTGTTAGTTATGAGACAAACATATTTGTCAAATTTAAGTTTTCTTAAATGTGTTATAGTAGGTATATAAACATGCTCACTCAGGTTAAATGTAGCGGCTTTGTTTCGTGTAAATGATGAATCATTTATCCTTGTTTAGAATGCGTAAAAGGTTTGAACCTTTCGTGAACCCAGTCTTAAGGACCGACAAAATATATTGTCACACTCAAAAGTACAACTCATTCAACAACGAGATTCGCTTACTTCCATTTCCTATACTAGATGACATTTGCCGAGATTTTTGGAGGCGGTAATAACTTAAATGATATGATATGAAAATTGTGTATATTTTGATTAATGTGTGCCACCTCAGTGGTTAGAACTTTTGAAAAAGTTTTTGTTCAAATAAGTACCAGAAAGTTTTAGAGATGTTTTTGATTATTACCTACTTTTACTCGAAATCTCCACTTAAATTAAATTTGCACACAAATTTTTAGCACTAGATACTTATTAAAAATGTCAAAAGTTGCGATAAGAACTTACTTACCTGCACGTGAAACTGAAAAAAAATTTAGGAAACTCCTCTTCTATTCTTTACAAATATGAATGTCTTATAAAAGGTTAAACAAAACTTCATAATGGTTTTTATCTCGATAAAGTCTTTAAACAAAGAACTGCATCATAATTGGTCCAGTGATTAGGAGCTACGATGTCACGGTTAGTCACACGGATACACAGGCACGTTAATAACACCCCTCTTTTTACGTCGAGGGATAAAAACGGGAACAGTTAATGTTAATGCTGTGATAAGTTTGAATATAGAGTAGTATGAATGCCGTATCCAAGCAAGTGAATGTGATAGGGGGCGCGCGGTGACAAACGAGCACTTCGGACATGACACCCCTCACCGCGTTCGACTCAATTAATTCGTCTCGCGGTGTCATCCTTCACGCAGACCTATCAATCACATAGATTCGCTCATATTTATACCCGTTTATAGATACCTATACCAAGACTTGTTAGATTATTGACCAAAATAACCCAATAAATAGGTCATTTCTCCTTTTAAAAGGTTATAATTAATTAGTTTATCTTTCTACATTACATGAATTATTTACAAGTGATTGATTATAACGTACTTTAAATTAATATTTAAAATAAAGTAATTGTAACTGTTCCAGAGTTGCATCTATATGCTACGGCGTAGCGCTATCGTAGCAGGCACTTAGCTCGTAGCCCGAGGCACTCTGATTTATGTCCCACCGCCATTCACCGTGACAATTTATTTCAATTAGCGCCTACCCGCCCCTAGCTCTCAACTGAATCACAAATCAAACTCAAATAAATAATTTAGACGTGCGATAACGTGTTATAATTATCAACGGGAAAACTGTATTATAATAATTTAGTTTTTTTGATAATTTGTCAAATACAACAGCTCTCAAAGGGTCATTGCGTGTCACATCTGTATCGCCGCGTAAGTCTTCTGAAGGATCGAGAATTTCTGGAAGTGATCGGATCGGGTCACTTCCAGAAGTTGAATGAAAACATACCTACATTTCAAATATTAGTATTTTTATATTAAATTAACTCAATAATAAGCTGTTAAATTTAAAAGGTTTAAGAGCGGACTCCTAAATGTCATCAACCCACTGTTTAAGTGCTCTGACGACATTCCTTTTGCCTGCCGGAAAACTGAATTAAATAAATAAAATTTGAATATCAGTGAAGAGATCTCGATTTGCATGCCTCCGCGGCATCCTTTTACGGCAGCAATTTTTCCTCAATTCGACGCTAAACAGTTTGCTCAGCGAATCCCAATTGTTGGTGAGAATTCATTTGTTCGCTAAAAGCGTGACTATTCTCAAATCCGCCGACGCTCGACAAACAGAGAGCGGCGGCTGCGAAAAAGTCCTTTTAAAAATGTTGCGGCACGTACGAGCCCATTACACCCCACCCCCGCCCGTGTTGATTTAGCGAACTACTTCACAATCATATTATCCGCTCAATTATTTTTCATATTGAACAAAAGTAAAGGTACTTACATTATAAAGCTGGACAACTTCTTTGGTGAAGCGCGCTGATCTCCGTAGGAAGTACTAGTTCGAATTGAAATTTTTTTATGATCGATAATCCATTTATCGACGTAGGCTATGCAACGTCATATGAAGTAACGCGGGTGAAATCGCGCGGCGCAGCTAGAAGTTACATAATTGATACATGAGTTGCATAAATAAGATATATTCAAATGAACTATCTACTCTATGTTTTAACTAAGAAAAACAAAAATGTATGCAACCTTAAAAAAGTATTATAAAATTTTATTTGTAGTTGGATAGATACACGATAAGGTAACGCAACGATTTGTTTTAATTTAAAATTATAGTTAATTGCTTAAACTTTAAGTTGAAACAATGTTACTAGTTTTCAAAAAGAATATATTTAGAGAAAACAGTACAGTTTTATAAACTTATCAGTTTTCCATTATAAACAAATCTTAAATTATAATGGATTCCAATTGGACACCCACTCAGCGTGTACCTAAACTCTAAAGGATAGTGATAAGAATCACTCATTGCTTACTTCATTGAAACCAATTCATATTTATTATGTTCACTATTTGAAATAATTCAGTTGAAGAGAGATACAAAATCATTGCAAATAGAAGAAATTGCAATAAAAGCTGCACCTTGCATTCCTCGAATGAACGTGTCGACGTTAATGTATTCGCCTTATCGAGACGTCGCGTCGTGCGGACGTGAGGCGCGAACCCACCGGCCGGGATGCCGAGGCTCCTCCACCGACACGTCCGACGTGGCGGGACACACTATTGCCTTCATCCTGAAAATAAATACTTCTTTTGATTAGTCATCGCAAAGTCAATTAAATCTAAGAGCTATTCACGACTTAGATTTACACAGAGCTAGTTACGCTGACGACTTTTCAAAATTCAACGCGTCACTAAACGGGTTGTCAAAGCAGCTTCTTTCTGAACGTACAGCTTCTTTATAATCATAAATTTGTACATATTTCATTTTTACAAGCAACGTAGATGAGCCTGGATAAAAATAAAATTTATTTAAAATACTATTCATTATTTTATTTGACAGCATTCCTAGGTATTTCTATGTCCTTTCACCTACATTTCCCTCGCAACGTCTTTCATTGCGATCCAGTAAGGGTTGCTATCATATAAGACCGTCGATGAAGACTCCTCATCACGACGAAGATATTCCACACTTTTACCCGGCCTCGTCATATTTTGCCACGTATCCACCTGGTTAGCAATTTGTATATTTAACATTTGAAGACAATAGAAAAATCCCTCCGACATGTTTATTACGAACAAGAATAGGATCATAAATAGATGAACAGACCAATTGTAGCTAAAATCCATCTCGATCAACTTCAAATTAAAAAAAAAAATTCAAATAAAAATAAAGGCATCGCAATCGGTCCATTCCTTTAGGGATTTCTTTGGCACAGACACTCAAACTTAAAACACCCAGCCTTTTTTCGTCGGAGGTTATAAATATGGCAAAAACTAGTTGGTCACATCGTAATTCAACACAACACAATCGATATAATTTTGAAAACGAATTAAAATATGCAAATGAAAGGTAAAGGTATGAACAACATAGTAAAGTAGTCAGTAGATACAACCTCAAGTACTTTATGTTTATCGTAGCATTGGTGAATTAATGAACCATGAAACTTGCCAATTATGCGATATGGGTAGTTTAAGTTAGCTTTTAATATGAAACACTATCACGGATCACCGCTATTATCATTCTATCATACTAACACAGCACATGACTACTACTGACCGCCTCCTTGGTCTAGTGGTAAGCACTTAAGCGTTACAACCAGCGGTCCTGGGTTCGATTCTCGGTGGAGATAAAAAAAAAACTCGGTCTGGCAGGAAATAGAAGGCTGATCACCTACTTGCCCCTAAAGAAACAATCGATCAGTGAAACAGATGTGAAATGCATCTGCCCCATACCCCACTGGGGGACACGGGACTTCACTTTAACACAGCACATACTTGCAGGTCTCACAGACCAATTTTACAAAATGTTAGATCGAAGTCTGTCTGTCTGAGAAATAACTTTAAACCAAAATAAATAGAGTACCATTTGTTGTATGGCACCGACATTAGCGTCCGTCGCCAGTCGAATGTCAATGACCACATTCACTACGCTCGGTATAACATTCGTGGCGATCGGTCTGTAAAGGCAATTTGCTTTGGTTCTTTTCCTATATTAAATTGTACTATTGCCCTCAAATAAGGGCAGAGTATAAGAATAACAGTCTGTTCTTAAACTTCATATTATGTATGTATTTTATTAAATTATTATTCATGTAGGAAAAAAGATCTGTTGGCCTTCTGCGTCTACCCAACCGCTTGTATCTTCTGACCCAAAATGCAAACGTGAAACACTTTGATGATACAATATTATTTATGATATTGATGTTAACAGAAGTGTATCGGCTCAAATCTGCATTATTTCCCTTCGCCATCAATTCTTTTTGTTCCTTTTAATATTGTAAAATATAGTTCAGTAGATAATCTGTAATAATCTGTAATAAATAAATTAGATAATATAAAGAAATATTGTATGTTATTTAAGGTAAATAGATTACAACAAACCAAATAATCTGCCTTTTTAAGCTCTGATGAAAAAAAGGAGGGGTGTAACAAATTTGACGTGTCTGTCTGTGGCTCGGTAGATCCTAAACAAATGGACCGATTTTAATGCGTATTTTTTGTTTAAAAGCTAAAGCGATCGATGAATTTTAACTACAATTTATGAAGATCTGTTCATCCATTCATGAAATATTCTTATATTAATATTCACCAAGTGGGGAGTTTTCAAATTGTCTTTAATTTCAATTGTTCAACATACCTATAATAAATAATATTACAACTAAAATAGCAACAACTCAAAATTACTCTTTACTTTAACTCAACCTTTTCGATGAGGCCTTTGTCTTTTATTTCCGATCCGTGGCCTCCTTCTCCATAAAACGTCATATTTATTTCTGCAACACAAATTTTATTCAATTAAAAATAATCAATAAGTCTATTATGGAGTCGGCCATAAGAGGGCCTCTTATTTAATTCCTAATTTTGTTACAAAGGACTATAAATATCTGAGTGAGTTTGTTAAGCTTAGAGCGCTGAACCGATGTTGATAAAATAGGTATAAGGATATAAATGAAATTTAGGAAAATAACAATCTTTAGGTACATAAATTTCTTATTTGTACGTTAAACCTAAACCTAAAATACCTTAACAATAAATATTCATAAGAAATTGATCAAAAACATAAAGGCAGACACAAAACAAAGAACGGTAATGAGTTGAGGAAAACTAAAAACATTTCTCTTAGTTGTATAAAAACTCACGCCAAGGCCGCCTGTCCAGGTACAGGGTGAGGTACGTGTCGTCTGGTGAAGCGAAGCTTTCATCCAGTGCGAAGCCGACGTTCAACTTTTCAAAATCGCCACTGTCTACGATCACCTCTATTCCACGAGAGCCACCCACCTCCTCGTCATAAAATTTAGTTTAAAATATTTTATTTTCTTATATTATGTATCGCGCCTATTTCCCAAGGGGTACGCAGCGACCACAGAACGTAAAATATATGTAATACAGTGAAACCTATTTAACTAGGCCCTGGATATGTGAGAAACCTCTATTATTGATAATTATTATAGAATAAGGTTCTGACTTAACTGTTAACTTACTGTAATTAGGTAGGTACTATACGAAAAAACTAATCAATGATCTTGAACTGAAATATGTTCTTGATAAAGTTTAATAAAAAAATACTTAAATATTTTTGTACGAATTCATGAAGGCCATATGTTCATATTAATCGAACAACAGGTACATTAACTACATCAAAGTATTTAATTAGTCATAGTTTTCTCATTTATTAAATAATAGGATCGGTTGACGCGCGTTCACGTTCAGCTGTAATTTTCGTGAATTTATGTAGACGCAGTATACTAATTGACAAAACAATAGAAACAATAGCGGTAAGGCTCTGAAACTCACTTCCTGTTTCCATTCGTTTGGCTCCCACCTTATCTTCCTTCAAATCTCTCCTCCACAGGCACTTCTTGTCCTTGTCTTATCCTTCCTCTATAAATGTTCGTGATTCATGCAACAGCTGAAACCGCTTAGGCTTTCTAGCTTGTATTATATTTGTTAGTGTTAAGGATTTAGTTAGTAGTTTTCGCACTTTATGCACTCTTCTATCATTACTTTTATTATTGTCCTTGTTGGGTTGCCTGGAAGAGATCGCTGATTAGCGATAAGGCCGCCCGTTGCACTCCAATTAACTTAAGTTATTATATAATATATTCTATTGTTATTGCAACGAAGTATTAATAAATAAATAAATAAATAGCTATTTAAAAATATATTTTATCGCCTCTAGTAGGTAAGTACATATTATCATTTTACATTTGAAAATCTTTCAGATGTATACAAGAAGATTTAATTTTAAAAAGGTGTAAAAAAAATCCCATAAAGCTAGAATAGAAATATAGGAAAGCCAGGAGAAAAACAGAATCTATTTTAATGGAGAATCTAGGTATGAAAAATAAAAACCTGGCATAATCGTGAGGTGAATAGTCCTGAGTAAATTTGCATTGTTATCTTTCAATTCTCTGATTGCCTCGAAGTGCTGAATCGCGAGGCTTTTGGGGTCCTGCGCGCCGCGACCGCATAGCTCTCCTGAAACGGAAGACGTCAGAGTGTGTGTTCAACATAATAGCGGGCGGATGGGGCCTGGCTCCGAGCCACGTGAGCACGCACACGGGCAGACCCGCGGCCGATACAGTCAGCGGTAAGTCCACTTCCCGTGCCAGTCGTTGCCAAAACTCTACCGCCAAATCTGGTTTTGGTTAGAAAAGAAAAGATCCTTGAACCTAAAACGTATACCTAATATATAAGCTATCTTTAGCTTCGCAGGGGTTGCTTTATGTTTAGATACCCTTGTATATATTTTTTTCCGTATTTCGTCGTAGCATGATGTTACAATAAGCCTATAGTATAGACTTCCTCTTTAAATTAACACAGAATTTTTCAATTCGAACTGAGATTAGCCTATTGAACCAAACAAACACTGTATGACACCTAACACACAACATCAAGCTACACTAGTATTTTATAAATCTTTGTTTCTTTCTTCTAGTCTTCTTAACTTCTAAAAAGGTTAAAGGCTTCTGTTTTTAAAAATTGTTTGTACAAATTACAAACCATAATTTTTTGATTTTGCTTGAATCGATCCGAATATACTCTTGAAGATTTTTCACAGCCGAGAGCTTCTCATAACGTTCCTTAACAAAACTGCTTTCCTTCAATAAATGTGAATCCGTAAAGAGACACAAAACTCCTTGAAACAATATCATTAACAGCCACAAGCACTTCATTTTCATAAGTGATATTAATTCAACAATTACCACAATTTCATAACGTGTTCCGCTGTAGGTACAATCACTACATGGTATAAAACAGTCGCTTTCTCTGTCCCTAAATCCCTTTGTATGCTTAAATCTTTACAACTACGTAACGAATTTTGAAGCGATTTTTTTTAATAGATAGAGTGATTAAAGAGGATGGTTTCTTTGTATAATATACCCGTACGAAGCCGTGGCGGGTTGCTAGTATATTATAATGTTAAAAAAAGCGCGGAATCGACAATCAATTCACATTAATATATATACCTACAGTTTATTACGTAAGTTAATACTATGTATAATTTACGTAGCGCGAGCGGCACAACACATCTTCGCTGGGGTTACTTAACTAGGTGCCTACAGTCTACACACTACCCGTGTCGCATTGTTTTTCATTTTGCAATAACTCATATGATTAATTGCTTCTTATAGAACTATCGTAATTTGTAATACAAATTTTGTATTAAAAAAAATAACTAAATTATTTAATTTGATAAAAAATAAAATATACCTCCAACTTCGAACTACAACTCTTCAGTTATCACTTTTTGTGTGACCATAATATATCTATTAGAAGTCAACGGGTATAGTGCGCTATCCTTCAAAGAAAAACATATACCTCGCGGACAAGGAATTCAATGAAAGCTCCAATCATCAACAATCATTGCTTAATTGACAAATTATACACCTCACTCCTTCTAGGGAATCACCGTCTATTGCGAAACATGACGACAGAAATGACTCCATGACAATGCGTTTTTAAAGATTTGAAGTCTACTTAAGAACGCAAACAGACGGACAAACGTGGTGAAGGAATTTACTTTATATTTAGATACATGAACATGTAATGTTGATTAAATTTACTGACAAGTAATCAATTTTTGAATTATGTTTCTCGATACTCAATCAACTGACATAAATAATAAAGTTATTTTGGTGTTTATTATAACATAATATTTAGGGTGATTTTTTACTTGTGTCATCAACATTTAAATAAATACCTAGTCCATTTATAATATTAATTATTATTTATGTCATCTTTTTTATTTGTATAAAAATGTAGTAAATTTATTATGCAAGTGATTTACAAAGAGTAAACTGATTAGATAGACCCTAATCAGTTTATTAGCCTTATTAGGAAGAAAACGCCCTTGAAAAATAAGAGAGGCCAGATGATCGCGTCATCGGAAGGTCAACTGCAACGATAGAGGGAGCACTTCGAGGAAATCTTCCGAGTCTTGAATAGCCCCGTTACTTGGGACCCGTTACCTTACACCTCGGGCCGCGTGAGCCATATTAGACCCGCCCCTTCACCGCTGACAGGGCGCGAACCATCGTCCACTATCAGTCTGCTCTCTGTCCTCGATCAATGTATCTACTTGGTTATAATAATAATGATTGGGACAACTCACACACATTGCTCTGATCCCAAAGTAGCTAAATCACTTGTGTTATGGTGATCAGAAACAACCACAATAAATACATATACGAGTTTATAAACAACCAAGAGTCGGAAACAAACATTTGTGCTCATCATACAAATAAATGCACCTACCGGGATTAGAACCCGGGACCTTTTGATGCAGAAGGCAAGAGCACTACCAATTGCGTCGATTTAGTGGTGTAAGTGATCGAATAATGTGGTGTTATTAAACGACATAAAAATTGAATGCTTAAATCGATTTTATTATTCAAAACTCTCTACACTTGTTTTTAAGAATAATATCTAACTCTATAATATAATCTAAACTCTAATTTAAAATACATACGAGTATATATTCTAATACATTTTAACCCGCAATGAGACAGGGACAGCTTTAGGTTTTAAATTATTGCAGGTACATCTTCTGTTCATTCATTCTTGTGATCTGTAATTAACGTGCCTGGGGTTTTTAAATCTTATTCGATTTCACTTGTTAAACTCAAGTAAATATATTACTCAGCCAAGAAAAAACTATCGCCACAATAGTGTGCGTTAATTGAGGAGGCCTCTATACTATTAAATATAGTTCAATCGCACTTAATATCTATAATTATCAATCTGTTGTCGGATCTCCTTCATTCTCTTCCTTTGATATTTTTGTCTCTTTCTGGTGAAGCTCCACGTCATTAATGGCCGAGAAGACGAGACCCTGCTGGACTTTTTTAAATATCTTCTTATCGTGGAACAGGTGATTGTGTAGATTTCCCCTTTAAACAATAATATTCTAAAGTGAACATCGCTGCTGCGCTCATATCAAAGCAAGGCAAGCGACAAGTGCGTGGTGGGGTCGCCATGGCAAGGACACAAGGCGTGTCGTTGTGATAACGATAGCAAGGACAACCGTAACGATGCCCAACACACACAAGTGTCGCTTGGTTTCAGTTTTGACCGTTCTCAAACAGTGCTTACTCTGTCAGGGCATGGAGCAGACACATATCTGCTCTATTTTACTGATCATTTCCTTTGCAGGCAAGGAGGTGATCAGCATTCAGAAACATTTATTTTATTCCCGGGGATTCGAACACAAAACGCAGATGCTAAAGCCGAGGAGGCGGCTCCTGAGCGAATTTGTTGCATATTCTTAAAATAAATATATAGTTCATTTGTTGAGATGAATCGGCCAAGCTGGTGAAGAAATGTTAAATTTTAAGATCGGGCCACGCCAGAAAGCCCTTCTAAGTTCCTATCTATCTATCATTTGGTCAGATATACTGACAGGCAATTCTGTGGCAACTACTTACATAAGTATTCATTAAATACCTACTGTTAAAGTGAAGATTACATAAAAACGCAGTAGAAAAAAGAAAAGAGATTGTATGTATTACCTATTAACAACAACGTTGTTGTCGGTGACAACAAAGGCCTGGCAGCCGATCTTGTTCTTGTAATCGACGCACCGCCAACGCCTCACCCCCCGCTGCGTTGTCGAGTACTCATAGTACACGAACCGATTCAACAAGAGCTGCAGCCGCCCTTTCACCGACAACGTGTACTGCAACTTCGAGGGCCTCGCTGCAACACCACCACCACCTCATCATCATTACACTAATCTGCCTTCGTTAAATGGATGAGCCGATTTTCATAAATTGTATCCATCTCGATCACGTTACGTTTCAATCAAAAACCCCATCGAAATCAAAAAAGGTAAAAGGTATACATTTGACGTTCTCTATATCATATCTTCTTTCTGTCAGAACTCCGGCCTAAGCGAGAAATCGAATCAACTTCTTAAATCAAAAATATCTGGGCAAAGCTATTGATTGATCTTAAGCAAAATCGCAATTTAAATAAAATAACTAGGTACTCACCTAAAATTGGAACTGGGTTCACTGTTGGTTCATCAACGTCATCAGTTGGATTATTTTTGTCTGCAGTATTCTCCGTTATATCATCACCACTCGTATCCAGTGTCCTATAATTTAGAGGACAATATTAAAATCAAAACCCATAAAATATAATTTATATTGAAACTGAATTTTGATTCACTAATTAATAAAACTTAATTGAAAATAGAATGATCTAAAAAATATTTTATATTCATACTAGCCGTGCCCCGCGGCGTCACCCGCGTTAATTTTGTCGTAAAATGATGTTTGCATTTAATATAATATAATCCCAAACACGCAATGTTCTTTCTTGCTGTTGCCACCTATCAACGGATGGACGCAACATACTCTGGCCACTCGCCGATAGGTGGCTCTGTACAGTTTTATAATATTCTTATATTTTTACTATTTATTTATGTTAATTTCTAAAAGAAAAGTAGACTAAATTACTCCTTAATACATCAGCTATTTACCAATGCGTCCCGTCAAAATCGGTCCAGCCGTTTCAAAGATTAGCCGGTACGAATAGACAGAAAAACAAAAATTGTAAAAAATGTTATTTTGGTATACTTATGTACAGTGTATACATCCATATACATTTAGTAAAAAGTGGTTAATTTAATATTACAAACAGAACTCCAATTTTATTTATCTGTATAGATGATTATCAATTCTAAACTTAACCGATATTATAATAAAATTTTAAATAACTTTCAGTGTTTAAGCAATTGCCCCAACTGATGTCCGGCTACGCAATTTATTTTGAACATAAGTCAAGATTTTATTGTAATAATCAGTTAGTATCAGTCCATCAGAACCTAAGTAAAAACAAACCCTAATACTCTAACTCATTTTTCCTTATGACTCAACACTATCCTTAACTTTTAACAATTTTCTACTTACATATCTATAGTAGACTCATCGACATTAAATGAGACATTCTTCGCTAAAGTTGGCAACTTTGCAGCCTAAAAATAAAAATAAATCAAATGAAAGAACAGATAAACATAAAAAAATGTAGACTGGCCAAGAAACTTACTTCATTTGGTTGTCTTTAATTATTATGCTATTTTAGTAATATTAACCTGTTCAGCAAAGTCCTCATATTTTCTCTTTTTAATGGGGCGAGTGGAATCTTCAGTAGAACTATCTTGTGTTGAACCAAATAACTGCAACAAATAACTATTTTGGAAAGAAGTTTGGGTTTTGGAAGAAAATCAGAATAATGATTTCTAAAATTAGAAACAATGTTAAGCTTTGTTTTATCAAATTATAAAATGAAGTACTACTTTTTTTAAATAGAGGCATCCATACTATCAATTGTTACATACAGAGATGGATTTGTTACGCTGTTAATTGTTTTATCTGTATAATATGGGACATCAGGATGATGTGGAGCGAGGCCAAACGCGTGGCCCAGGACAGGATGAGATGGCGGAACACAATGGACGCCCTTTGCTCCACCTGGTGGTCATAGGGCTTTAATAAATAATAAATTGTTTTATCTGAATAAATAAACTTACATCACTGTTAAGACCTTTAATGTGTAGTGACTTCCCAGCTTCCATGAAAGCCGTTAAATTTTCTTGTGGAACAGACACCTCTCCTGTGTATATATACTCCAATAACAATGTCAGGGTAGAATGTGACACATTCTGAAAGTATAGATCCATCTTATAAAACTCGAAAATGTAAAATTTATTCATTTTAAAATTCAACATACTAATTAGCATCTTACATTGAGACAAATAACTGGATGTGAACAGGAAAGAGATGCAATTAACTCCTTCAAATAGGGGCTCGATAGAGCTATCATTGCTTTGTGTACTTTAACGAAATGACCATCTGCTGCTAAAGTCATATCTACAAATTCTCCATTCTAAAAAACAATAAAATATAAATATTGAATTAAAAAAGGTTCGCAGCCGCAACTCGAGATAGAATTCCCTCCTTTCCGTTTACCTGTTGCAATGAACAAAATCCACCGCAAATATTCGTCTTGTAGGAATTCCACGATAAGGAAAATTGATGATTGGCCATCACTACAAAAGTATCAGAAAATAGTAAGTGTACATAAGCATGGAAATAATTATGTAGTTATTTAGTATAATATTATTAAAGTATTATGCCAGTTTTCCGAATAAATTATAAAATTTGATAATTGATATGTCTAACCTTTTCAAGGTACCTGTATACTTTTTATAATGTATTAGTATTTTTTAATGTCCAGTGTCCACTGTCCAGTAACTAGTAAGTAGTACCTAATCAAATAGATTAAAATGCTACGCTACGCTAGAAGTACCTATTTAGGTAGGTAATGAGAATGACATACAAAATACACAGATAATATTACAATTATTTATAATGATAGATTAGTTCGATCGGCTGTGTCGTGTACTTGAGTTACTTTGCCGGATTCTCAGTGATGTCGCTAGGAACTCGACCCTATCATTTGACATATTTTGTATCATTTAAGTCGCAAGGCCCATTGGCACATACAAAATAGCCCAATAAATATTGTTATTATTGTTTTCTCTAACAGAAAGTACCATAACAATAATATCCTGCATAATCTTTTCAACAATTAAGTAGGTATATGTAATATGGGGGATATATAGGGGGGAGGTATATAGGGGGATAGTTTTCTTCAAGAGTATTTAATTGTATAGTCGATCTATATTATTAAGTCACTCATGTGAATGTCGGCGTACCTAATATGTTGCTATATAACGTATAAACAGGTAAAATAGCCAACAGCAAAGTAATAATAGATATTAATAATTGTCGTTTAACTTCAAAGTCGGTTAAATCCACTTTACACGTTTACGAGATATTCAAAAAAGTGATAAGAATGTTAATTCCATGATTTAAAAAGCGGAATTTCTTTATCATGGAAACAGTATTGAAAGAAGGATCCTGTTTAGAAAATTAAGTACGAAAACCATTCATTCTTTCAAAAATTTAATATTTAGTTTGGATTTATATTTATTTGATATAATGGAATGAAATTTATCTATCTTTGAAAAAACTTAGTGTGGATTTATAGCATTTAGATTTAATAGATCTGGATTAGATGAAATATGATTAGAACTAGAGATGTGGTAGTTGCGAAACCAAGGTATAGATACTGTCGACTGTCCAAATAATAAAAATAATACAAAAAACATAAAGAAATCTAGTTTTATTTTACAAAAAGTTACGTAAGTCCGGGAAGTAGCGTTGCAAATGCAAAATTCATAGTAAGCCGGCTGATATTAACATCGATACTTGATCTTATATGACTAATAACTGAATCGACCGTCAGCTGATATGACTCCTTTGTCCCAATTTTTTAAATAATATTTAAAGGAATTTCATCATTGTTGCAGCACTTTCCCATTGCATATGCAGAGTATTTCTAGAATTGATTTCAAAAGAGTTAGCTTCATTCTGTTTCGCTGCTTGTTTGTAGCCATTCTTTTAAATCGGGATCTTGAAGCCAAGAATCGCTAAATTTTTGGGAATATTGAGGTTTCGGCATAGAGTCGTATGAATAATATTTTCATCTAAAAATGTGTAATCGCGAAATGAAACAACAACGCTCTGAATCCGATTGACCGAGTTCAAAAACATTGGACTAAGTATTGTAAAATTCTGTCAAATTTAGTATTCCGTAACGAGATACAGATACCTAGATCTCGCCCTTGCATTCCATCGTTTTTTATTATCGTCGCCTTTACTAAATATATTTAACGGGGAATCCCCGTGATTGCTTTCCAATGTCTATGGAAATGAATTGGTGTTGCCTGCATAGTAAAATAAATACTCCTAAAAATATATAGGTTTATATTTTGAAAGTATAAAATATGGCTAAATAGTCGTTTCTTATAATTTATGATAATTCTCCTAATCCGCTAAAAAACCCACTAGCCACTAAAAGCAAAAATTTGCCACTAAAAGGAGGTTCCAAACCACCAGATTTAGTGGAAAATCCACTAATGTGGCAACACTGGATCTATGGTAGAAGATGGCAAGCAATCGGCGTAAAATCACTGCCTAAAATGCAACGGTACCTCCCGGCCTATGCTGAGCCGACCACTCGGATCCTAAAAATGTTTTTTTTTTATAATAATAATAATTATATATGACGGCGCATGGTTCAGAAGGGTAGCCGTGTGACAAATGACAAGCGTGGGCTACTCTAGCGGAGCGTCATGCTGGTGAAAGCGAGGCGGCCATTTTAAAAACAAAAGAAGATGAAGATTCATTGTTTTTGGCGGGATCGCAGGCGCGTCACCGATTCAATGACGAACTGCTAAATAATTAGTGTGAAAATAATTAATTAGTGCCGATTTGTTTAATATTGTGATTTATAGTAATGATTACATCCGATATGGATCTTGTATCTCTTACATCAGAAGTGGGATAGAGGACGAAATGTATGTCGTAAAGTCGTACGTTGCAGAATAAAACTTGGCAATATGGAAGTTGTTTGCTCTTATTCTTGCTGCGCAATAGTTGCCCCCAGTGAAGGAGGATAAAATCCAGTTAAGTAAATGCGTACGAAGCTGCCTATGGAACCTTATGGATATCTAAAATTCAATGTCTGAATATGTATAGAGCTTGTTTATTCTATTTTGATGTAAAAATAAAGTGGAATTATGCGGGATGGCTGATATCCTGCTTGTAACATGACTACCATAAGCCAGTTGTACCGGGTATTGAGTACTACCCATTCCAATGAAATTAGTAGAGAACTAGAAAAGGGTCAGTTCAAAAAAAACGCACTATGGTTTCATTGTCTTCATTTTTGAAAAGATCTTATTTGTATTGAAGGATGATAAGGAAAGTATTTACTTACAGTTTGAGGTATGAACGTTTTTATTTTATCTGTTAGATTTAAAAAAAAAGAAATCTTGAACTGGACACATTTGTTCGGTCCAGATAGTTTGCTGAGTCGATCCTGGTCGTAGGTTGTCGTCCGGGCTATACCTGTTTGGGGTTAGTTCAAGGGACACATTCTTGCGATTCAGATGTGTTGTGATAATCCAATGGACAATGAGATGGTCCTAGTGATGGTCCAAGTAATGGACGAATGGTCCTAGTAATGGACGAGTGGTCCTAGTAATGGACGAATGGTCCTAGTAATGGACGAGTGGTCCTAGTAATGGACGAATGGTCCTAGTAATGGACGAGTGGTCCTAGTAATGGACGAGATGGTCCAAGTGATGGACAGTGGTCCAAGTAATGGACAAGTAATGGACGTATTGTGGTCCAAGTTAGAATGGACGTGTAGTGGTCCAAGTAGTTGGAATGGACGTGTAGTGGTCCAAGTACCTAGTTAAAATGGATGTGTAGTGGTCTCAAGTTGTAAGAATGGACGTTTAGCGGTCCAAGTTGTTAGAATGGACGTTTAGCGGTCCAAGTTGTTAGAATGGACGGATAGTGGTCCAAGTTGTTAGAATAGACAATGAGATGAATAATGTCAATACTGTAGTAGTAATACAAATTACTGTATGTAATGTTGTCCCGATGTTTGATTGGAGACTAATTGAAATAGCAAGGTTACTGTCAGGATGAACGAGCAAGTACCTACTGGTTGTAAAATAATGTTTGGTTTTCAGAAGAAGAAAGAGTAAACGCCCGAGGACGGGCGAATGTCAGTATGGCCGTGACGGCGCATGGTTCAGAAGGGTAGCCGTGTGACAAATGACAAGCGTGGGCTACTCTAGCGGAGCGTCATGCTGGTGAAAGCGAGGCGGCCATTTTAAAAACAAAAGAAGATGAAGATTCATTGTTTTTGGCGGGATCGCAGGCGCGTCACCGATTCAATGACGAACTGCTAAATAATTAGTGTGAAAATAATTAATTAGTGCCGATTTGTTTAATATTGTGATTTATAGTAATGATTACATCCGATATGGATCTTGTATCTCTTACATATACATTCATACATATTTTCAAACATTCATGTTTACTTAATCAAAATTCGCCATAAAAAGTTTTGGTTTCCGGCTCTTACTTTGTATCCATTGTTGCGGTCGTGAAAGGGTTAACTACATTTGAAAAAAACTGTCTCATGGATCTATCTGATTTTGATAAAATGTTATATCTTTGACGGTTTATTTCTCAAAAACCATGCTGATTTATACACAACTGATACTATTGTTTAATAGCTTTTTTTTACCCTTTCTTTTGATACCAAAATCTCAGAATTGGATTTATCTGAGTTTGAAGTTTAGCGACACTTGTATTATGTACTTCGTCCGCGCGAAATAGTTTTTTTATTATTTATTTATCTAATTTCTAAAATAAAAGTAGCCAAGTTACTCGTTATTACATTAGCTATCTGCCAGTGAAAGTCCCGTCAAAATCGGTCCAGCCGTTTCAGAGAAAAAATATAGTGTTTAAAAAATATTTTTCTGATTATTAAATTATAATAATCATTCTTTGAAAAAAAACCGGTCTTATTGGGTAGTGTAATTGTGTAACCACACAAAGGGAAAGTTTTTAAATTAAGTTAAAAAAATTAAGTTTAAACACTTTATTTTATGTTATTCAGATAAAATTTACATAACTAATTGATTTTTAGACTGCGTCCATAGCTAATTGCTATGTACAATATTAAACATAGAATGTGCATATTGCCTGTTAAAATTCTGGGCATGGTCATGGTCATTTCATGGCAATACCAGGGTATTTTAACAAAATACTTACAGCGAGGTACAATAATAATGTTAATCACAGCGCCACCTATCCGTTACAAAACGTAGCTCAATCGACAATCCATAGAGGAAAGCGGCAGCGGCCTCGGTAGATAGCGTTACAATAGTCATTAAATATTAATTTTCAAAAGTTGTAATGTCTATTGTCTGTTTTTTGTTTGTGATTCAATATGAGTATAGATATTTCAGTGCTTGCTCTCGGCTGTATACATGTACTTACGACTTCCGTCATACTTGATGCGGGTGGGTAGAGCGGGACGAGACAGATAATCACAGTAGCCGAGAGGATGTATGTCCCGAGGATTTTGAATTTTCTCCTCATGTTAAGGAAGCAGATCCTCTAATTAAAAAGAAGGCATCCAAAGTCAAAGGCTTGGGATGAAAGGATGAAGTAGAATTCACTATAAGGTGGTAGAAAAATCTCTACATGCGTCGCCAGTGTTTGCATCATTGAAAGTGAATGAGTCAAATCCGGAGTTTTGTAGACACGTAAAAATTCCTTCTCTGCTGGCAAAACAAGAAGGTATGCACTCACGCCCTTCTCCTTCAAAGAAACTCATTAGCTGAGGAATTAAAGAGTCGCTAAAAATTTCTTTGCAGCATCTGAGGATGCTTGGAGAATTCTCGCGGATACTTCGCCCTTTCATGTGGTTTCGAACAATCTTCTACAATTTGTCTGCGAGCATAGAGATCTGAATAATTGAATGATAGGCATCTGAATTAATTGATTTTAGGCGCAGCCTTTACGCCTAAAAGAGAAGCACTAGACCAGGCGCTACAGCTTATTCCATCATCAGCCACCCACTTGTTTGAGGAAAAGCTTTTATGCGCCTTTATAAGGGAGAATGGTGGGGTTGGTCATGTCTTACCCTCAGCTTTTGGAAGGTTTGCGGAAAAGAAAGGAAAACAGGGTTGAGGAAAAGAAGTATTCGAGTGATCGTTTATTTGGACGATTTTCTGATGGCCCATCAAAACCCCTGAGTGCTGAAGTCATTCGAATTTTAAAGGATATTCTTGGATCTAGCGAGATCTCGCTCAAGGTGTGATCACCTAGGTGATCCTAAAAGATATTTCACAAGCGGGGGTACCGGAAGTAGACCTGTTTGTGTCGATGGTAGTGCCATTCTGTCTTAATAGATGCGGACGATTCCAAAGCGTGTTATAGGTATATGCGTTCAGTCGACAGTGGCATTTCAACCTAACCTGGGTGTTTTCTTCACCGCCCTTAAGCCGTGTCCCCACTAGGAACATTTGTCGAGCGACATGTGTCCCCGGAGACATCGGGCGACTTCGGATGACGTAGCCCGACATTCATAATTATATGAATACGGCTTTTCGGGCGACGTCGCCCGATGTCTCCAGAGACACATGTCGCTCGACAAAAGTTCCTAGTGGGGATAGCGCTTTAGTGTCCAGAGTTCTACAACATCTGAACAATGCAATTGCGGATAGGACTGTTTTGGAGGAGCGACCTCATACATAGAGCTCTGGAAGCTACAATTCAATAAAAAACCAGCCTTCAGTGTAAACGTGGGTCCCATTAATTATTTCTTTTAGTTTGTTAAATGTTTTAGTTCCTAAGAGCCAATTCTGTGAATTTTTGATTAAATTTTATCTTCGGAACGTATCTTTTCTTAACCGTTCCTCTCCGAGGCTCTTTGTTAACCCTAAGTCACAGTATGCTATGTCGGCAGAAATCAAACATCTCTCTGAAAGGTCAAGACGAGAACAAGCACTGAAATAGAACCGTTTTCAACCTCGGAGCTGAGTAAGGCCTAGCCGACTTTCGGGAAAGGTACTAAAGAGCCCGCACTGCAGGCGCCCCGCTCTCTCTCCCCACCTTCCTTCTGCACAACTCCGCCCACATCGAGGAAGTCGTAAGTACATGTTTGTGACGTCAGATAATGATAGGTAAGCTCCGAAAGGTCAAACCATTCCCAATGTTAAATTTCACTTTTAACTAGCTTTAGAATCACCGGATAAATCAGGCAATTCCCCACCCATTTCACTTGTGACATATTCTATATTTTGATCTTCTTCCTCTTGTTGGTTTTCTCTTTCCCTCTCTTGATGCGCTTCCAGTTCATACAGGGCTGAGTAGACTGCATTCTTCTCGATTTTCTGCAGTATTTTTTTATCATGGAAAGTGTGACTATGAGGATTCGACCTGTTGAACAATACAGTAAAGGATAATTTTTTGGTTATATTCTGTATGTCAGAGCAGACAAATTATCAGCCATGTTTGTTATTAATCAAATGGTTTAGTCAGCATTTAATACATATTAACCGATAACTGATTGGAAATTGCCTAAATTTAATCATGAACAGTATTAAAGAAGATTTTTGACTATCATAAGTTTGGTCGGCTCATGTCATAAAATACTGGTACTGGTTCATATTAGAAAATTGTTAGAATGAATAGGTACCAATAAACATAGTGATGTTAGCATGGCCAGTGTGGGTCATCAAGTGAATGAAATTATTCCTGGTCAAAAGTAAACAGATGAAGAAATTGAACAAGTGAAATTGACGACAATTTAAAAACTCCCCTGATATGTTACAACTAAGAGTATCTCATAAATCGATGAACATACATACATAGTAGATACGATACAACCAAATTCAAAAAACATTGAGATGTCAAATGATTCAGTTTGGCATCCCATTTTTCGTTGATTAGGATTTTTAAATAATATTTAAATTATTACCTATTTAATACAACATTTCCCTTAGTGACAAGTGAAGCCATACACTTGAGATTTCTGTAGTCTATACACCTCCACTTTTTTACACCTGAATTTTGTGATGACTGTAGATTGTAAATGTATCTGTTGAGGATTACTTGTAGGGCTCCTCTGATTGACACAGTGAATTGGAGATTTGAGGATTTCACTGAAAGTAAATATCACCAAATTTTTACTAAAGAACATATGTGTCTTTTTTTAAAACCGATATAGAGGAAGCCTGTGGTTTGTTTGTTAGGTGCAATGCGCTAATCTCAGAAAATACTTGTTCAATTTGAAAAGTTATTTTTGTGTCGGACAGTCCATTCATCAAGAGACTAGGATAAAATCACGCTGCGAACAATAGGAGCAATAGGAACATCAATGAAAAATGTTGTAAAATGGGAAAATTTGTAATATGGGGGTTACCATAGCACCCATGTGAAGCTAGGGAGGGATGCTAGTATTTAAATAAAATATTTGAACTATGTACTATTAAAACACAAATTTATTAAATATAATGTAGTGTAGTATACCTCCTACATCAGTTGTTTGGCTAACATTCTGTGAAACTTCACAGCCAGCGTTTTCATTTGTATCAAATCCTATGGAACAATCATTGTCATCATCCCTATCTGCTGAAATATTCCTGTAATTTTATGAATCATTCATCACTATTATCGTGCATGTGAAGGCCATACTATAATTAAAGTTATTACTATCAAAACTTACCCTGCCGTCATAAAACTATTCTCTGGTTTTATAGATAGGTTTCTGCTGATTATTGGTAACCGTGACACCTGTTTTTGAAAATAAATTTTAAGAAAAGTTCTAGTACAGTAGTCTCCCTAATCCTGCACTTCGATGGCACAGAACATCTAATAAACCAACACTAACTATGCTAGCACTCAGGTATCAGTGTAGATAAATGCTTGTTCCTATTTACCAAGGTGCATACTACGAGTGCATAGTTTATGATTCTGCTTTTGATTTATTTTATATTTATTATGAATTTCTCAACACCAGTAAACCAAACATTCCAATAATCCAGTATCTCCCAGTTTTTAATATTGCCATATTAGTGTGATTCTACTGTAATTTTATTTTATCAGTAGCAAAGATCTGAATTCTAATAATTTCTTTATCACTACATAGTATAAAACAAAGTCGCTTTTTCTTCCTCTTTATCCCTTTGTATGCTAAAATCTTTAAACCTACGCAACGGATTTTGATGCGGATTTTTTTAATAGATAGAGTGATTGAAGAGGAAGGTTTTTATAAATGTTTTATACCCATGCAAAGCCGGGGCGGGTCACTAGTAATCTTATAATATATGATTTACCTGATCAACAAAATTTTCAGCTTTCTGTCTTTTGGCAGGACTTGCTTCACAACTTGGTTCACTAGTAATTATATTCAAATTTTTTTCATTTTGCTAAAACAGAAAATGTTAAAATTTAATATAGACAATAATGTTATAATTTTATAGTATCCACTATTCAAACTGGCAAGTTGAGCCATAAATCATCAGAATCTTGCTACTTCTTTCCCACTTGCACGTTCTTATGGAGTGGGATTTGAACCCATTGCTATGCAAGTATAATAATGTCGATAAAAAAAAGGAGGAATATAAATATGATGGATTATTCTTAATTCAGTATTGATTCATTAAGATGATTGTAGTGCAGATACTATTTTTATTAATATTAATAAAAATCAATTTAGAAAATAAATGATTTCTTTATATAAATTTTAAAGTTTTTATAATTGTATTTTTTGGACATAGGTATATAGACAGAATACATATTAATATTGTGCTGGATTTAGAACTACTAAAAAGCAAACAAATATTAAGGTTTAGAAAGGAAAAAGTTATTGATCTGATAGTAAATATAGTGACTTTCACAATAAATCATATATATTCATATATGTATAAATTATTATTTTTTATAAATGAGTAGATATTATAATAATAATACTTCATTAAAATTACCATCTAATCTAAAGACTAGTAAGTAACTTAATTTTAACCTAAATTACTAAAATGTTTAAAATAATGTGTCCAATAACACTTTTCTTATTGTCTCTATTGAGGGGAAAATACTTTGATCACATGTTCTTTATTACATATTAATAAATAATTTTTGACTTTCCTTATTTCTTTCATACTCACAACACTATCAAGACCCTTAATTTGTAGTGATTTTCCAGCATCCATAAATGCTGTTAAACTTGATGGTGGTACCAAAACCTCTCCTGTATAAATATACTCCAGCAACAATGTAAGTGTAGAATGAGAAACATTCTGAAAATAAAACAAATAGAACTTATCAAATGATCATTAATTAGTAAAGAGAAAAAAAGTTATATGATCAGAGTACCAAATAAAACTTACATTGAGAAATATAACTGGATGTGTAGAAGGCACTGATGTAATTAACTCCTTCAAATAGGGGCTGGAAAGAGCTATCATCACTTGGTGAACTTTAACGAAATGCCCATCTGCCGCCAATGTCATGTCAACTAATTCTCCATTCTGGATATAAATAAATGAAGAGATCTTCTGTAGTTTTATAAATTTTAAAAAGTTTATAAAGTACCGATTAAGTACAACTTTTCAGTTAGTTATTATTTTACTTACCTGTTGCAAAGCGCAAAATCCCCCACAAATATTGGACTTATGAGAGTCCCATGTCAAAGCAAATTGAGAATGGGCCATTTTTAAACGTGAATATGTTAATTCGGAATGAAATAAATTTATGTAGAATAATGAATAAGATACAAATATATACCGCTTGTGTATCTTACCTAAATAAAAATTATTTTGGGAAAATAAAATTATGGGCAACTGATAACTACCTCCCCGATAATTATTAAAACAGATACTTCCAAGTGCCACAGGCTACTGGACCTTGCATTGTCATTTCTATAACTTGTCTGTAAACCTTAAATGTTAAGCTGTGCTCTGTGATAACGTATTACAGAGCATAAATTTTAATAAGTGCGGTGTAGTTATCACTGATTTTTACGCGTAAGTGGTTACGCGTAAAAATTGTGTATAAAGTGTTTTAAATATGAATAAATACTGCATAAAATAAATAAATAATTATAATTTCATTAATTGATAAAAAATGCTATGGAATAGCTTTACCGCGGCAGTCCCAGAGTACATTAAAACGTGTTAGACTAAATATTTCTTTAAACTGTACTCACGCAGCGAACCATGCTCTGCTATTAATATTAAGTAACACCTTTAGGTTAAAACGGGAAATTTCTTGTTCGAAGGGGATAGAGGGCTATCACACTATATAAGTCCCTTTATCGTGCCGGGACTCCTCTTTAAGTTTTATCGGTACGCATATTTTATCAACTTAGTTTTATTATATACAGAGTTTTCCAATAAGAGGTGTTATTTTGAATAGCCCGCTATTTCGGTAGATGTCACTTTTGAAGCTGTCATTTTTTGACATTTGACAAGTAGAAACTACGCCATTAATAAAAATGGAACGATACACGCTTCAACAACGCATTGAAATTATTAAAATCATCAATATAGAAATGGTGAAAATTTAGAAGAGGCGGTTCCTAAAACTCGAGCATTTTTGGGTCGTCGTGAAGCCCATTTCCATATCGGTGGCTTCGTCAACAAGCAAAATTGTCGCATCTGGGGCTCGGCAAACCCAAGAGTTATTGTTGAAAAGTCTCTCTGTCCTCAACGTGTGACTGTTTGGTGCGGTTTTTGGTCCGGCAGAGTCATTGGACCTTACTTTTTCGAAAATGAGGCTGGAGCAACAGTTACGGTGAATGGATTGCGCTATCGAGAGATGATTAATGATTTTTTATGGCTGGAATTGGATGGTATTGATCTGGACAACGTTTTCTTTCAACAAGACGGCGCTACGTGCCACACAAGCAACGAAACCATTGATCTTTTACGGGAAAAGTTTCCGGACCGTGTTATCTCTCGAAGAGGTGATCACAATTGGCCACCGAGATCTTGTGATTTAACACCTTGCGACTTCTTCCTTTGGGACCACGTGAAAGAGAAGGTCTACGCCAAAAGCCCAGCGTCGATTCAAGACCTCAAAGATGGAATCCGTGAGGCTATCGAAGACATAGGGCAGCCATTTTGCGATTTGGTTATGGAAAATTTCATGAATCCTTTTCATGAAATTTTCACCGCCTTTCAAAAAACAACATGAAAGTTTTATGCCCTTGTAGAATTTTAGATGAATTTTATTTATCAACTCTATTTACGTCTTTTATTTATAGTAAGTTCATTTATAATACAAAATTTATTTTTTACTTTTCAGTGCGTTTTGAGGTCGGTTTTATTTTTTTGTTTAAAATTAATTTATTTTATACTTTTGAGTGGCTCTTCTAAACCGTATAGTTGGTTATCATACCATCAAAACGAAACCAACATGGACGCTCTGACTTTACGCTTACTTTATACACTAAAAACTAATTTAATTAATTTAATTTAATATTTTCAAATAAATGAAAATAATAAGACGCAAAACTGAATTGTTTAGTACTAAAAATTTGAGTAATATCGTTCATATAAATTAAGTTTTCATGGTGTTTTATAGTAAGCAAGTGAACGCACATTGTGATTTCCCGTAGGAACTCAGTTACTATATTCTCTCTATCAGTGGCGGGGCAAGACCTAAATTTAATGTGGGCAAGATATATTTTGCGAGGCCCCCTCATGGATGACGCAAGATGAAGGATTTTGTTGAGAAAAAAGTTTTTGAAACTCAAACTTTTATTCATAAAAATGCAAACTTGTTCATTGTAGTTATTTTACATTATTAAGTATAGGTACCTCTACTAACAGTAAAGTAAACAATTAAAGCAACAGAAATTTTCTACTTTTAGCCTTACCCTTACCTCCTTAATAACTGTGTAGTAATCCAGATTAGTTGCTATATTTGCCTCGATAGATAAAACTGCCAACGCTGAAAGTCGTTCCTGACCCATTGTACTTCTTAAATAATTTTTTATTAGTTTTAATTTTGAAAAACTCCTTTCAGCTGAAGCTGTACTTACTGGTATTGTTAACAAAATTCGAATTACAATATAAATATTTGGGTAAATTTCTTTTAAATTATTTTTAGTTATGTATTGAAGCAGCTGTTTCACATTTCTCATGAAGTCAGGTAAATTGGGGACCATTGTTTGTAATTCTTCATATAATTCGTAAGGTTGGAAGTCACTGCTCTCACCCACTCGCAGGATTGTGTGTAAATCTTGACAATTTTTTAATATATAATCTTTTGAAAAAATTTTCAACTTTCTTATATCGTAGAGAAAACCAAAATTCTCAAAATGTTGATTTAGAGATTTAAATCTTGAATCCATATTGCTCACTATGGAATCAATCATGGTGTTAAAAAAATTATTTCGTACCGTCTTTTGGGAGAATGTATAGGTTCATCGCTTCTTTCATAATCGAAAATTCTTTTCTTTTTGGCGACTCTTTCTCGACCATCTGAGTTTGTGAATTGCCAAATAGTTTGCATGGAAAACAGAAAACTTTATTTTGGGAATTATAATAGGAATAAACCAACCAGCGACGATGTTGAATTTCACCATTTTTTAGTTTTCTTGTAAAATAAAAATTGGAAAAGTGCCTATGATCTTCATCTTTCGGGTATTCTTCATCACTGTTTTTTAACTGCTGTGTAGGGCCGCTTTGAACCATATCATGACGCTGAGAATCCGATATGGGAAACTTCCGCTGTGCCGGATCCAAACACACAAATGCTTGTTTGATTGCATCACTGGTATCACTGCTAACTGGCGGAGAAACTACTTGTTCTTCGTGAATTCTACAGCTTAACAGGAGAGTTTCAGAATTTTCAGAGTCTGATAGGCTAGAGTTTGATTCTACCTGTATTTCTGACTTTAGTTCGGTACTCAGTGCGTCTGAAGTGCTTTCCAAAGTTGACAGAGTCTCGGAATTGGAAATGTTTATATCTTGTGGAAGTCGAAACAATTGATTCAGATGGTTCTGAAGGAGTTTTTTTGAGAAACTTTATCATACTTGAACTTTAAACCTGATTCCCATTTTCTCCCGATATCTCTATCTCTACTGGAGCCTGGGCCTGACATGTTAAGTAGGCCTCAAATATTATACCTAATCTGTAAATAATGTTACGAGCCGTAGGGTTCGACAGATACAAAGAGTTTAATTACTTTATTTAATAAAAATGGAATCACAAATACTCAACAAATACTCAATAGTTTATAAAAGTATAAAACAGTTCTTTATTTACTTTTTATTTTTCAAACAATGAAACGCAACACTTATTTTCACATTGAAATCTGTTTGGAACACAAATACGGCAAACCGCAAATTGACGCCCTAATTAGGTATATTCCTGTATGTTTTTTCAAGTTCATAAATTTTATCAAATATGGTAGGTACACACAATTTTTAGTTTATCACTTAAAGACAGCACCATGAGTTTTCGTTTAGATATTATGAGTAAGAACATGAACTTTCTTCGCAAGTGTTGTTTATGAACTGACTGTAATAAAATTGACAAAAAAGTCGGTACGCACATTTGGTTTTTTGAATAGAATAAGTTCCTCGAACTATAATAACAAAACAATAACAGACGCACATTTGGTTTGAATTAAAATATAAGAGTCCCTCGAATAGCAAAAGTTAAACACAGCGGGCGAAGCAAGGATTTCCGGCGTCATTCACCGCCCGCAACGCCAGAAAATATTACTAGATTAGATCTATAAAAAACGAATGTGTTAGGTTAGTATTGCCAGATACTTGCTAGCCGGTATTTTTAATTATTTATTTCTAGATGAGTAATAATATCTATATTTGCGTTCGCGGGCCTTCGAGGCGCGAGGCCCCTTGGACCGCGAGGCCGTAGGCGGTGGCCCACGTCGCCCACGCCTTGCGCCGCCTCTGCTCTCTATCTCTAGAAGTATTTCTTCTACCTTATTGATTTTACTATCATATATGACCCTTTTAATGTTTTATAAAATGGTATATAAGTCATCGATATAAACTGATATTACATCGAGCTATGTAGATCTAAACTGGACGCGTAAACAATAACGTATGACATGTTTTTCTCTGTTTACAAGTTTTGCTCCATAACATCAAATATATGGCTTAGATTATCATAAAATTCCGTCAAAAGCTTGGCAATATGAGTTTTAATTAAATTAATTTATTATAATTAGTATATATTTAATATAACATGGACATCTCTATTGCTAAAGCGAACTAATTGAAGATTTTTCAATTTTTTATTTTATAACCTCAATATCTCTAAAACTATAAATCAAATTGTTTTGATTCTTATTCTATCTTGTTGAAAATTTAATACTAAATCGAATAACATCTAATTCATCGATAAGGGTTCATAAATCATAGAGTTATAAGCAAATAAGCACGACATGGTCGCGCGGAATTCAGCGATTTTTCGTCCGATTGTGAAACTATTCTTTCAATAACCTGAAAACTATTGATCGTAAAAATTTAAAAAAAAAATGGGACCATTTCGACGAGTTACCCTATCGTTTGACATCTCATTCATCCAAATCGGTCTACAAATGGCGACGTACGAGCGGAACATCGCCAAAAAAAAAAAAATACACGTCGAATTGATAACCTCCTTTTTGGTTTTTTTGAAGGTCGGTTAAAAAGAAGTGGCAATCGGACTGTGTGACAGTGACAGTGATTCAACTAGTTCAAATATAAAAATATTATATAGTAAGTTTAGTTTACGGATGATTTGTTTGAAGATATGTTTAAAATAAATGCACATTAAACTCAATAAAATAATTATTTCCTTTTGTAAAAACGATTTAATTGCATCGTAAAATACCCAGTATCTTTTTCCCTTACAAATATCGTATTTTGATGTGGGGTAACACTGTTTTTCCGAAAATCTAATCTGGCAACACTGATGTGATGTCAAAATTTCGTGCGAAATATCAACTTTAAAGAAACAACATTTGTTCGGTGGTTCATACCCGGAAAATTCAAACTAAAAAAAAAGCATCCAAACCGATACATTCTTTTTTCAAAAATAATGATGCCAGCTCTAATCATTCAGATTTAGTTGGTGAACTAGAATTGAAATTATGTGCATTTATGGCCGAACATAATATTTCATTTAAAGCCATGGACCATTTAGCCCGGCCGCACATTATCAGAAATTTCTGTTAGAAAAATTCTAACGCTCGCCGGAAGGCGCTCCGTGCATATATTTTGCATTAGCTCCCGCACACTGTTAGAAAAATTCTAACGGCACGGCCGTTTCTGATTGGTGCGTTAGGATTTTTCTGACAGAAATTTCTGATAATGTGCGGCTGGGCTTAAGCGAAATAGTAAAAACTGGGATACCAGATTCGAAAATTGCTTCAGATATTAAATTAAAAAGAACAAAATGCGCCAGTCTTGTTAAAAATGTATCGTAGATATATTTGGAAGAGAAGAGTAGAAGTAGTGTTATATATTTAAATAAATTTTTTATTATGAGAGTGCGTATTTTTCTGTCACAAGCGGTAATTTTCCCACTTGTGTACGGTAGTCGGTAGGGCTAAATTTAGGTAGCGGCAACACTGCTTTTCATGTTTTGATTTTTCAATACGGCTGTGTCGACTGTTGTGTGATGTACCTGTGATGATGTTTTGTTAGTTGATAAGAACTAGTAGTATGTTTTATTATGGAAAAATGTCTTCTTTAAGCAAAGCCCATTCTATTTCAATATTGTTTTCAAGAAAATTCCCTGGGATCAATATTTCTCAACGGTACCTACATAATATTATTTTATTGCCCTTAAACATAATATTGTAATGGATATTTTTTTTATATTAAATATTTTCAGATATAATCATAACTCCCAATCGTGTTACGATATTGTTATTGTTGGTGGAGGAATTGTTGGATCAGCTTCAGCAAGGGAGCTAGCTTTAAGACATCCAGAACTAAAGATTGCTTTAATAGAAAAGGAAAATAAGTTTGCATATCATCAAAGTGGAAATAACAGTGGTGTAATTCATGCAGGTATATATTATAAGCCTGGGTCGTTAAAAGCTAAGCTTTGTGTTGAGGGTCTAAATTTGACATATAGATATTTAGATGAAAAGGGCATTAAATATTCCAAATGTGGCAAACTCATAGTAGCAACTGAAAGAAAAGAAGTCCCACGTCTTCTGGATTTGTATGACAGGGGTATGCAAAATGGAGTACAAGATATTCAATTATTGGATGCAAGTGAAATCAAAGAATTGGAACCACATGTTAAAGGATTACAAGCATTGTGGTCACCTCACACAGGAATTGTTGATTGGGGTGAAGTAACTCAGTCCTATGTAAAAGATTTTGAAAAATGTGGCGGTAAGAGTTATTTAAATTTTGAAGTAAAAAAGTTCCAGGAAGGTAAAAATTCTGAATATCCTGTTATTATTACTAACAATAAGGAAAATACGGTTGAGGCAAAATATGTTCTTACCTGTTGTGGATTGCAATCAGACACTGTGGCTACATTAACAGGATGCCCTGAAGAACCAAAAATCATCCCATTTAGAGGGGAATATTTATATCTTTCTCCTCAAAAGAGAAATCTGGCTAAAGCTAATATTTATCCTGTGCCAGATCCGAGATTCCCTTTTCTTGGTGTTCATATAACACCAAGAATTGATGGTCGCGTCATTGTTGGGCCAAATGCAATTTTGGCATTTTGTAAGGAAGGCTACAAGTAAGTTTTTCTATTTTATAATTTTGCATCTTAGTCTAAAATATTCTGAAAAATAATATTTACCATAATTATAGGTGGGGAGATGTTAATATGAAAGAGTTAAAAGAAATACTATCATTCTCTGGCTTTCAAAAAATGGCATTTAAATATGCCAGTTTTGGATTAAAAGAAATGAGCAGATCAATGTTCATACCATTACAAGTTATGCAGATAAAGAGATATATCCAGGATATAACTAGCAGTGATTTAGAGAGAGGGCCTGCAGGTGTAAGGGCTCAAGCTATGTCCAAAGATGGTAATTACTAATTATACATTTTTAACATTTAAAGCTGTAATTCTGTTTTTCTTGTTGTTTGTTACACTAGACCACTGAATTAAATTTTGGAGAGATAGACTTGTGCTTTAGAATGGACAATGACTACCTTTTATTTTTTTAAAAATATGCTTGAAGAAGTTGAAATAAGGCACACAAGCAGAAATTGTGGGCAAATTTAGTATTAAATAAACACTATTATCTTATCCATAGTTATTCTATATTCTTTAAACTGTTTCAGTTAGTATCAGTATTCAAATAAAGTTGAAATGTTTAATGAGTTCAGTATAGGATCAAAATATATGAATATGAATGTAAAAAATGTTCATTTTTCAATTGTATTTTAGGGACACTTATAGAAGACTTTGTATTTGACTCTAAACCTGGATCTGGAGCTGTAGGTAGTAGGGTACTCCATTGCAGAAATGCCCCATCCCCTGGAGCCACATCATCATTAGCTATAGCAAAAATGATAGCAGATAGAATGAAAGTTGAATTTAAGTTCTAAAGTCTTCTTTTTAGTAAAATTCTGAAATTCAGCTTTTAAAAGCTTATACAAATAATTGTTATTTAGAATTTATATACTTTCTGAAAAATGAATGACTCCAGTAAAAATTGCTTTAATGTGATTGTGATGTGTTTAGGTAATATGTATTTCATAAATATGTATAATTTCTATACCTAATTTATTGTTATTAATTTTTTTTTCTATGATATAGCTGTAAGCATTAATTGTTGAATATAACATTTTTACATAAATAAGAATGTGATTGATAACATGCCATTAACTGTTTAAAATTTATCAATGCTCTATAACTTGTACAGAGCCTCTAACAACAATAGTATGTAATGGATGTTACCTGTTTGTATGAAAATTACATAATTATTATGAAATATTTATCAATTATGAAATCATGTCGTTAAGATTAAACTACACCAAATGTCATTTCTATACAAATTTTTAAGCTCAGGTTCCATTAAACAAAGCCAAATTTAGTTTTATAACATTTAATCCCAATATTTTTACTAAATATTTTTATAATGTTTTATATGAGATAAAATAAACTATTACATAATATATAACTTTTTTATTAACACCAAATAAAACTATTATTTTTAAAGATATTGCTTATGTTTAAGTACAACATTTAAACATTTTCATTTAATAAAATAACAGATATTCTAAAGTAGGTATATGAATTTTCAAATACTGATGTGAGTAAGTTGTGCAATACAATATTTAATAAATACCTGGTGATATATATGCTGCCAAAATGTCACATTTTCAACTTAATATATTGGCTCATTTGACTTTAACTTCACTATAGCTTTTCATTTTACCTTTTTTGGATTCAATATTTTTGTGATAATGCCTTGGTTCATTCTTATATTTGCTTCTCACCTTTTTGTACATTTACATAGAAAAATAATCACTTATGTTTTTCTAGAAAAATCATAACCTTTCATTTCTTCTTGCACTACAAAAATATTGTTTATTATCCTGAGTCATTCAATTACAACACCCTTCCTTGTGAAGTGAACATACTGCACTTTAAGGTCATATATTGTTGTCATATGAAATGATATGTTGCTTACAACCACTATGTACTCAGAGAAGGCAAACATCGAATATACTGGAAGTAAACACTTATTAAGGAAAACTTACATAAAATTGTATTTATTAATTTAGATATACATACCATATGGTTCACATAGTTTATTATGCCTTAAGAAGAAATAAGCAGCAAAAGCAAACGATCCCACATTTATAAAAAAAGCTCTCCACTTAAGTTTTACGGAATAAGTTTCTAAAGGAGAGACTACTGGTCGTCGCCTGTACTTTGTCAACATCATACTTGTGAAAAACATGTAAAATATTGATGTCCCAATAAAAGTTTTAAAACAGACTTCATGGTATGCTAGAAAAAAAATAATTTATAAATTAAAAAAACAATTAACATTATTTTAAATTGAATATTTATGTTGATAAAACTAATGACTTACGATAATTGTGTGAAGATGTCCAATAGGTTAAACCTAATAATGATAGATTTTCAATTATATTTAAAGCCACTGATAATTTTACTAGAATAATACAAAATTTGCTAATAATGCTTCTATAATATTCCCATCGTAAATAAATAATAAAAAACCTTAGAGGTGCATGGAAGTATATAGCTGTTTTCCATATTGTTCTCTGCGGTTCATAGTTTCCTATGGAAGCTGATATTGAGGGGAATACATTTCGTACTTTACAATGTGTATTGTTTGCTTTCTCAAAGTCTTTAATCATAGTCATTACAACGCAAATTATAAAAGCAAATAAAGGCAAAGACACTGTACACAATCCTAACTTCGTAATTGGAATTCTAATAAAATACTTTCTATCGGACGCATTATGAAGAGGTAGATACATCGGCAACGATTTGAAAAGCAGAAAACAAGAGTAAACTGCGGCCGCATTCGGTCTAGCAAGCAATTCAATTCGACTATGTAAGTACTTAATATATTTTATTGCAGATTCATCTGCAATCTGCAGTGTCTAGGTATAAGTTGATATTGATTAAACTTGGTAGACGGTAGTTGCAATTATTGCAACTGCAAGTTGCAGAAGCCAGAAGCACAAGTGACAACTGACAATATGACAAAATACGGATGTCGATCTGAGATCGATTAATCGAAGAATTTTTGGAGGCAAAATATCGATTTTTAAATCGATATCTAGTACTGAATCGATATTTCACCCTTGAAAATTGACATTCGATTTATTTTTATTTTTTGGTATAAACCAAAAAGTATTTACAATTAATTGAATTAACCCGTATTATAAGAGTGCTGCCGGCTGCCGGTTAAAGGGTTAATTATTCAAAAACTCGCGAAATGGCTGTATGTTTGGATTCCTTCGCCCCTCTTTAATAAAAAAAGTTACGTATTTTGTAATCTTTGACTTTTTGTATCTGTGACTGACATTTTTTGTTGCGTCATTATTCATTAAAATTCATGTTTATTGTTGTATATAAGAAAAAAGATCTTTAAATTATAATATGTATCTGGTTTTTTTAAAAAAGATTTTTATTGTATTATAACCAAAAACTTGAAAAAAAGATCTTATTGGCCTCGATTTTTTGTGGATCGATTCATTAGGTCAACGATTCGAATCGATGTTTTTCGGAAAGAATCGCCATCCCTATGACAAATTTTACAAGTGTCAAGTCTGTTGTTTATATTTATGTAGTACTAGCTGTGCTCCGCAGTTTTGTCCGCGTTAATTTCTTTGTAACGTGATGTTCTTTTAAGCTTGAATAATATAATTATATAACAAAGCTGAGACCTCCTACTAAGTATAATAAAATACCTGTGAATTGTAATATAGCCTATAAACAGAGTAATATAGTAAATAGTGAACAGCAGAATAATAATAGATATTATGTACTTCGCCCGCGCGGAATAATTATTTTTTTATAATTATTTCTAAAATAAAAGTAGACTGAGTTACTCCTTATTACATCAGCTATCTACCAGTGAAAGTCCTGTCGAAATCGGT
Source organism: Aporia crataegi (assembly GCA_912999735.1). Taxonomy (NCBI): domain Eukaryota; kingdom Metazoa; phylum Arthropoda; class Insecta; order Lepidoptera; family Pieridae; genus Aporia; species Aporia crataegi. The sequence continues at coordinate 9,248,312 of OU538743.1, forward strand.
GCAGCCGTTTCAGAGATTAGCTGGAACAGACAGACAGATAGACAGACAAAAATTGTAAAATAAAATTATTTTGGTATATGTACCGTGTATACATTACATTCATATGCATTTAGTAAAGATCTGTTATTTTAATATTACAAACAGACTCCAATTTTATTTATCTGTATAGATGTACCTACCTACTGCTTAGGTATAGCGTTTCACCAAATATATTATAGTTCCTATGTCGGTATGTTGGCAGCACAGCAAAAAAGTGTTGCCTTAATAACTTTTAAATTACGTTTAGATACGTTGAAGTCTAGGAGATTGAGATCGTTTGAGCTCGGTCATAATAAGTAATAATTTATCATTATGGTAAAAAATGATAGGAGACTTCATTCAAGAAATAGGTATGTCCTTTTTAAAAATTATTACAATATGTATGGTTGATTCAAAGTTCAAACATTAACGCAAGGGCGTACCCAGGATTTCAGCTGGGGGGGGGGGGGGAGGGCAGCTCATACCTGTTTCGAGAATTCCTGTCCAGAATAGTCTATGCTAGAACGTTCTTCGTGGTATTGCTATTCAAAACAAGATGCCGCTATTGAGTCTGATTGTCTCGTCGGGAGCGGCAACTACGAGATGCGACGGTTTCGTGGGAGATTTAAATTATATTGCGTCGCTAACAGTGTACTATATCGAATGTTGTAGAATATTTAATTATAGATAAAAAAATATTAAATCAAAATATATGACTGAAAAGATTTCATTTTGCGTAAAGTAGGTAGCACGTTTTTAATTCCCACTTGCCAGAAAAATTGACATTTATTTTATCTTCTGGGAGCAGGAGCAGCTGCCCCCCCCCCCTGCCCCTACCTGGGTACGCCCTTGCATTAATGAGATCTAGCTATATTTTATGGGAGTGACTACTAATAAGGTTATGTGATATGTCTGTTTTATTTGTAAGTATTAAGGTAGTAGACCTTCCAGCTTTTGTTACTATGTACTTTGTCATTATCACATTTGTTCCTCACGAAAAATCTTCCTTTTTTAAAAATAATAATAATAATAATAATGAAGTATATAAATACTTACTTTTCTTGGTATTTTAGCGCACGTGTTGCCAAATGGAACCTCGGCCTCGTTGTCAGGTCAGGCTAATCTCTCCCCTCCTCGCCCCTCCACAAAAATTTCTATTTACGATCTTATCCAAATCCCCGAACTACATTGCTTCATATGGTGCTGGTTAGTTTCCTTATTCCAATAGCATTTGTAGAGATATAATATTGTAAGTGATACGTATCTTAGCTACGTCTTTTATTGATCAAACCGCTATGTACCTTCGAAGTCATAAGCCATAAAAAATTCTCACTTGTAGAAGATACGTAACTTTAAATGTAAAAATTATTATTTATTTATTCTTAATTATCCATTAAGAATTATAAAAAGATAATTGTTTACGATTAGCTAAAAATGAAGAGGAAAGTGTCGAACACAATTAAGAAATAATAAATGGAAGAGCTTTTAGTAAAAGATATTTTTAAGGACTTCGAATTATCGAGGTATGGTCCAGACTTCACTTCACAAGACTTAACCCTTCGCATGCAGTTGAGGAGAGACATGGTAAGTGTTTTTAAACCCCGACGGAAATTAAGTGGGTTAGAATAAGTTTCATGTGCCAGTGTTTCTGTCTGTGACCTCGCAGCTCTTAAACGAAATAACGCAAAAATATAACGAATAAACCGATTATGTTGTTTTTTGATACAATAGTTGTAAGTATTAATTAATTTATATTATTTTTTAAAATTAATTTTAATTTTAAGTTAGAGTGTAAACTATTCTTTTATAACTTAAAATTTGAAATAATTAAATAACTTAAAAATAACATTACAGGTGAAGGACACTCACAAACACAGGTCTTTGACAAAGACTGCGCAAAAAAAGTACGTATCGTTTTAACTTTCATCCATACTAATATTATAAATTCAAAAGTAACTCTGTCTGTCTGTCTGTTACGCTTTCACGCCTAAACCACTGAACCGATTTTAATGAAATTTGGCCCAAACATAGATAATAAGTTGAGAAAGGACATAGGGTAGATACTAGGGGATGTAGGGTACTATGTAATTTCACTAAGTGGGTACATAATATATTTATTGTTCGATGTGCTCAAACACGGTACCTCTGCAGTAAGTGCTGGCTGATGTTTATTGATCAGTCATGTCAGGTCACCGAATACCAAATTATGAATTGATACGACCAATAAAAATGTCTTTACCGTCAGAAGCGAGCAGGTCCTCTTCAAACAAAAGAGATAAGAACTATTCCAATATTTTACTATAAGTACCTACCTATATAGGTACTTGACGTAAAAAATAAAACCCCTGTCCAAAAAACTGTCTAACGCAGACGAAGTCGCAGGTACAGCTAGTTTAGTATAATAAATTTTTAAGTTTCGCGTGTCTGTGACATTGTAGCTAGTAAATGAATGGACCGATTTTGATGAGGTTTTTTTGCTCGAATCGAGATGGAACAGCTACAATTAATGACGAACCATGTATCTGTTTAAGAGATATTCTTGTTTGTAATCATCATTTCGGGGGTTTTTACAATTGTCTTCAATAGGGAATATGCATATGTATTTTTTTTATAATATTACTTACATCGATACATAATTGTAAAAAAATATGCAGCGCCAAAAAAAAGTAAAATTATAAGGGAAAAAAATCATTAAAATAATAAACAAATAATGGCACTTTAAAACGCCCGCCATCTGGGCGACCATGGGGTGACGTCAAAGACTATAATAACAACCAATCAGTGACAGTAAATGCATAACAGTTGACAATGTTCTTGTAGAGTGTTGACTGTTACGTCACATTCAATCTGATTCAATATGTTGCGTTTCAATTACTTTGAATTTCCCGCCTGTTTTTTGTACTTTTATTAATTATTTTCGTAATCAAAAAAATATTATACGGAAAAATTTGATATAAGCGTAATTCTAAATCAACAAAGTTTATAAAAAATAATAATTGACCCTTATTTAAATCACACGCATAGGGAGTATGTATGTATATTTCACTTGTCAAATGTTTAGATAGTATTCTGCAAATTATTGTAATAAGATTGGTATAAGTAATAGGTTTTTATTACAGAACGTTCAAGCGAAAAATATTCAATAACTCTTACAGCGTTAATAATGAGATCGCGAAAATTCGCAGTTTATACAGAAATATAGAAGCAAGAAATAATGTTATTTCAAAGAAAAGCAGAAGGTTTACAAATAATACTATCCCAAAATCTAACAGTCCACCGGATGAATTTCAGCTCAAACTAATAAAAGAAGAAGTGGATACATTTTTACAGAATTCAGAAGAAATATCTGAAATAAAAATTGAAAGTGCCGATACGTTTAAGGTTTTGCCAAAACTCAAACGCGGACATACTAAACTAGATAATACTTTCCAAAGTTTAATGAAAAACAAAATAACAGAAGAGGTCGATCAAGAGAAACAAAACACAATCGATACAGGTTATAATAATTGTTGTAGTAATAAAAATAACAACTTACAATCACTTCTGATAACGTTGACGCTTTCTTCAAATTATACAAATGAGTTTAATGTTGATGACATTGAAAACAATCAACAAAAGGAATCTCAGATGAGTGTTTATCCACAACCAATTAACGATTTTGAAACCGAGCGTAAAGCAGAAATTACTAATGTTCTAAAAGTGACTTCTTTTCTAAACGATAGAAAAGACCGTAATATATTTGTTGCAAAAAAGTATGCGGAGAAATGGAGAACGTATGTCAAAGTAAGAACTGAAAAAAAAATTAAACACAAAAGAAAAGAGGCTGTTGATAAATTTTTAAATAGACTCACAGAGGCGAAAAATTGCACGGAGCCAGCACAGCGAGTTAAAAAGGTCGTTCGAGACTACAATAGTTATCAGCACAGGTATGTATCGTAAATATTTTTCAACTAAATAATCCCCACTAAATTTTTATTTACGTTTCATTAATTAAATAACGTGAGAGTAGCACAATTTTGTTGGTTCTTTTCATAATTCCTATGTTATTTTTAAATTTCAATATCTTATCGAATCAGCTCCTGTCAGTTCAACAAAAACGAACCTACAATTTTACCACTTATAAGTAAGTGTAGGTAAGTATATTTCGTAGGCGCAATTATTAAATTTTATTTGAGGGGTGTTATTCCATATTATAGTATATTGACTTGAATCGAATATATATGAATTTTAAAATGTAGATACAAGGTCCAAAAGCACATAATCGCATTGCAAAAAGCAAAACTTGAGCAACAAAACAAAGTAATAGAAGAACTAAAGTACAATAAAATAATCGAGGCATCAAAGGAATCGCTGAGTTGCATGAGAGACGAAGTTCGGAAAACGTATTACGAGATCGATAAACATTTGAAACCCAAAATCAAATGTTTAACTAATGAACTCAACATTAAGGAAATAGAAGGTGAGTGGTGTGGTGTAAGGTGTTGACTGTTGGCTCAAACGTGTCCAAGGACGACCGAAATAAAATCTCAATCGTTTCTAAGTAGATTTGCTGCTAAAAAGTACCTATACGACACTTTTTATAACTTAATTCAGTGTTTTTCAAGCTTTTTCATGATGCGACCCCTGGTATGTTTTTTATCATGTATGTATGTGTATGTTACAAATATTCATTCCATAAGACGTTTTTATGCATCTCCATAATTAGGATTCGGATATAAGTACATAATATAGTACGTAAAACATGAAAAGGGTCCTTCAACAGGGACGGATGGATGTTAAAATTGAATAAAACAAGATGTGTGTGAAATAATTAACGAAATTTATTTTTTATTTGAAAGGCCCATTTATATTATTATGGATGGAATATGACATCGTTCAAATGTCCGCTGCGGCTTCGTATGGTGGCACGAATCCGAGAGGTCCAATTTTTAATGACTCTGCTGCATAGATCCGGCTGAATCTGAGCGATGGCCTGCGTTATGTTGGCTTTCAGTGCAATGGTGGCTTGTGGTTTATTGACATAGACCTGCGACTTCAGAAAACGCCACAAGAAAGTCTAGCGGAGTCAAATCACACGATCTTGGTGGCCAATTCACGCCACCTCTGCGAGAGATAACCCCACCCTCAAACCGTTCGTGCAGAATGTCGATTGTGTCGTTCGCTGTGTGGCAAGTGGCGCCATCTTGCTGAAACCACACGTTCACGTCCATATTGTTCAATTTAAGCCAAAAGAAATTGTTTGTCATTGATCTGTAGCGCTCGCCTTTGACAGTGATGGCCTCGCTAACGTCGTTTTCGAAGAAGCACGGACCAATGACGCCACCAGACCAAAATCCGCACCAAACAGTAACTTTTTGTGGATGCATTGCCACCTGGTGTGGGTTGTGGTCATCCCATATACGGCAGTTTTGCTTATTAACGAAACGATTCATCAAAAAATGTGCCTCGTCGCTAAAGATTATTCTTCGGCCAAAATCGGGGTCCTCTTCCAAGCGTTCCGAAGCCCATTCAGCGAACATACAGCGTTGTCTATGGTCATTAACTTTGAGCTCTTAGGTCAGTTGGGTCTTGTACGGATGCAGACGCAAGTCCCAACGCAAAATTCTCCAAGTTGAAGTCTGCGAAAGGCCGAGTTCTTGTGCACGGTAAGAAATCGACTGCCTCGGAGTCTCCTGAACACTCTCACGTACAGCGGCGATGTTCTCGGCCGATCTGGCGTTCCTTTGACGATAAGGTGTTGGTTGGTTGTCTACCGAACCGGTCGTCTCAAATTTAGTCACTAATCTTTGGAGAGTAGACTTTAAAGGGCCACCGCGTCTGCCGTAAAATGGGCGCAATGCGCGCAACGTTTGCACTAACGAACACTCATTTTGATAATAAAGTTTTATCATTTACACATACTTCTCAATCGTGTAACTTGCCATGGTGATTTGGCATCAGTGACTGAAAAAGAAAAAACAGATTTGACAGATGCCGCCAAAACAAAATGGCCGCTACAGATTATTAACATAGACCCGCTCTATTTGAAAGACCCTTTACATATGTGTAGCAAATACAGATCCACGATGGGAGAAATTGGTTAATTAAAAACAAGCACAATCTTCGCATTAACATGAGTCTTACAATTTTATTTTTTCTTAATTTGTTTGTATTAACATACAAATGTTTATGAGTAGGTATATCCTTTTGTTAAAATTCTCTTACTTCATCAATTTTTTAATCTATTGTTTTTTTATTAAAGTTCTCTCGATCTCTGGCGACCCCCCTACAGAAAAGGTTGAAAAACACTGACTTAATTAAATTGTACCTACAGAAAGAAAAAAACTAATTCGTATTAACTCACTATTTCTCTTTTCAACATACCTACCTAGCAGCATTTTTCCAATTTAATTATTAATTTTCAGAACCATCTTTGATTTTACAATGCTTAAAAGTGCCACAATTTTTACAAAGAATGGAAGCGAGGGCTCGTGAGAGAGAAGAAAAACACGCAATCATTAGAGAGAGGCGAAAACAATTAGAGGAGGAAAAACTAAGGCTTAAGCATCAGGTATCATTTTTAAAAGAAATAATACCTCCTAAACGGTAGAGCCGATTTTCTGTAATAAAGCTCAGCTTTCAAACAAAAAAAATCGGTTCACATGTTTAGGGGCTACAATGCCACGGACAAATACACACCCACAGGCAAATAGATACCACTTCTCTGTTTTCGTCACTGTTAAAAATTGAAACATAAGTAATAATATTATTGCAGGCGGAGCTGGCGAAGGCCGAAATGGACAAAGAAGAAAAAATTCAACGGATTAAAGATTTACAAGAGAAACGAAGAAGAGAGAAAATTGATAATATACGTAAAAAACAACACGCAGAAAGAATGAGGGCGCTCATGGTGATGGCTGACTTACATTATGAAAAAAATCTGACGACCAAGTATGGCATGCGGCCATTTAAACATTTAATTGAATTGAAACGAGACAGCATTGAGAGGGCGAAGGCTCACTACCGATTTCAATTGATGAAGAATATATTTTTGCGATGGATGTTTTACACAGAGGACACGTGCTTCGAGAGGAATTTCATAGCCGATGAACATTGTAGGAAAAGGATTTTAATACGAGTTTTTAATGCTTTGAAAAAGGTACGATACTATTTTCTTCGAAGATATAATAAGTCAATACTTTTTTTGTTTTCTTTAAACGTGTGATACTCGCGTACACTACTATGATAACATTGTAATTAACTTTTATTATAAACAATTTATAACAAAACGTTAATAATAAAACTGAACGTTTCTCATCTTGCTCTCGCGTCGTCTTCTTCACACATGAGGGTCGTGACCACCTTCATGTATGTCTTATTGATGGAGTGCTTTTCTTAGGAATATAATCGCGGTGGGTTCCCTCGTCCTTCCGCGTCTGTATTTTAGAAGTGATTTAGGCCTCTGGGCCACAGGATACAATGGCTACAGGCAACCCGTCTGTAGTGTGGTTGAATTTCTTCAGGAACGCTTGTAGAAATTCAACCACACCTCTGTCATGCCACTTATGACACCCGTCTGGTCAGTGGCAGCGCCGGCAAGGGACCGGGGATCGAACCCAATACCTCAGGCTACGTGGTAGGCCTATAAGAGCGCTTAGCCAAGAGGTTCTATTTAAAAAAAAATTTTTTATATTATATTTAAATCTTACATTAACCTACATTATTGGTGAAGTATTTTATTTGAATGAAACTTACGCAGTAGTAAGTACACTTTGATCCAGTTCAAAATGTATGTCTTAGATGTGGGCGCGTTCTTGTAAAGCCTGTGAACTTAGATTTAAGCACCGTTCATATTAGCGTTCATGAATGTGATTCGATATTGATAAAGATATAATATTTCAGAACCATTACAATTACACTTTAAAGAAGCAAGTCGCCGAAGACTACTATGACCTGTACGTTACTCAATTAGTCTTTAGAAAGTTTCGCGAGGGCATTCAATTCTTAAAACGAGAAATTAAATTAAAATGGACGGCGGCTGTTAAGTATCACAATTGGTATGTACCCGTAGCTACTACAATATACAGGTTTTTGATAAATTTTTATGAACGGCTTTTTCAAAAATGCAAGATTGACTAATCATACTATCGGAACGAAAGTAACTCTGGTTATACGGCATCTTTACTAATGTACAAATATAATTTATAACGAGCTATGTCGCGACACTTCGCCCGTGTTAATTTTGTCATAGCGTCCTATCCCACACAAAAACAATTTTTAAATTCAAACCAGTAAGTAGTTCCTGAGATTAGTGTGTTCAACCAAACAAACACTTCGCCTTCATATAATATTAGTATGGAATAACAAAGTGTGTCTGCCATTACAGTAACATTCTGTTCAAGACATTCACGTGCTGGAGGTCTCTGCCAGCGCTGAATGCCCTGAGACGCGACCAGGAGGTTCGGAAACTCAAATGGCGGCAAAAAGTGATGCTGGTGCTGCCTGACTACGCTCCCCCCGACGACTGACACGTTTTGCCCAAAAACGATCGCCCGCTGCATTTGCCCATGGCCTTTATCAAGTTCATTCACTAAAATCACTTGTCCCTACAAATATTATCTTAATTTGGTCTGTCCATGAATCAGTGCGTTTGTTAAGCTTTCTATATTCTTATCTTTTTTTACAAATGAGTCAGCTAAAATGGTATTAGAAAATAAATAACGCGACAAAAAGTTTAAATTAATATAATAAATTATTTCATTTTCTTAAGTGTTTTAGATTTACAATTAGTTTACAATACATTTAAAATAATCTAAAATGTGCTCAAATATAATTGCAAAACATATCGACATAACTCAAAAAGAGGAATATTCTGATTTCAAACTACATCCTTTCAAAAAAAAACTAATAAATAGAAAAATGTCTTAAGTAAGTAATGCCAATTAAATAATTTTAATATTAATTTGAAATAAATTGTATACCTTCATAGTCTCATTATTTAGATTCATAACTTGAATCATTTCAAACATCAACCAGCCTTCTCCATTTCGGTTCTGAAAACACATATATAAATACTTTATTAATATATATCTTTTTAAAAGTCAATTTATTTCTTTAAAATCTCGATTTTTTTTTGAAGGCAAGTGAAATTCAACCCCATTTAAAAGAGAAACAATCCCACTATACATTATTTGTAATATCTCAAAGTTCATAGCCACCAGTGTCTTTAACTAATTATATTTATTAATTAGACATCAACAAATGTTAACCAAAGTGGTTAACATTTAACTACTCTACATCAACAACTAAATAACCATAAAATATATACATTTTTATACTTAAATATAATGTAAATAGCATAAAATTGTTGACAAAAATTAAATTACTTAATCTTAATTAAATTTGCTTAATTATCAAATTTATTTATTTATTTATAACAAAACCCACAGCATAAAAACAATATGATTAGACAAAATTAATTCTAAAGCCAAATAAGGGTTTACAATTTATAATTTTAACATAATATAATGATGTAAAGGGAGCAAGAGGTAACACAAAAAATTTACAATTTGTCAGTGCAAAAAAGACGTCTTATATATTATGACTATTTCTACTTACCAATATACTTAGGTAAGTAGACAAACAGCTGTCGGAGCAGAACCAATGCAATAACTGATAAGTATCCAATGGCATAGACGCATGTTACAAAGCATAGTGCATAACTGAAAAAATAAATTGAACAATTAATTAAGCTGAGGAAAGATTAATCCCGAAAAGCTTCTTTTGAATCAACCTATACATTTTATTTTAAGCTTTCAAAAAAGAAACACATTAAAATCGGTCCGTTTTTTTGGAGCCTCACTGGAGCAGGATTCCTGGGAGAAACCCAGACATGTCAAACATATAACACCGTTCACAAAGGTGTTGACCATTTTCTTCATTCGAGGAAGTGGCTTCCAAATATTTACTTTGTAGAATTATTTCTGTTTTATTTATTACTTTTTATAGTTTAACACACTAGCTAAAGCTAGTTATATTAGTTACTCACTTGAATTCAAAATATGCATCAGTGCAGTCTTGAGGCACCATCAGTGACCCATACAGGATCATGGGGTGACAGATAGTTGTGAGTCCTAAATTAGCACCAAAGGCTAGTGTTGCAAGTGCAAATATTTGCCCACATACAAAATATATGTAGTTTGGTCTGAAAACACAACAATCCCACCTGTAACATTCATAATTAAATATAAACATTAAGTAGGTACTTATTAATTATGTGGGGTGTTTAACGTGTCTATCTGTGGTATCCTAAACTAATGGACAGATTATACGGCCAGCTGCAGCTTCTTATTTGAAAGCTAATGTGATTGAAATGGTTCTTAGCTACAGTTTTTGAAGATTTGTTGTTCAATGTCTTCAATTTGGCATGCTTATTTTTATTAATTATTTTGGTTTTACTATATATGTATATTTTAAGACGATGCAAATGTCTGCCAGCAGAATGTAATTTAAAAAGGAATATCAAACTTTTTAAAATGATTAAGAATAATGTAAAGAAAATCTCTTGGAGTGCTTACCAAATCGAATGGAATAATCTTTCATTAACTTCCAATTGACACACTTGGCAATAGTATGAATCTGATGTTAACACAGGACTGAAATGTAATATCAATGGTATGAATCAATAATATCAACAAGTTAATGTTTGTAGAAAAACTACCTGTAAAAAAAAGTAACTCTAAAACCTACCTGTATTCTTTACCTTTCGAACCAAGATATAATTCATGGTCAGCAATTGTTTTCATCCTATAAAAACAATAGCATGTGCCAGTCAAAAGTAACAAAAATATTAGGTTTTCTAACTGAGTTATTTGTAATAAAGACAGCACACCAAGCTCATATACAAGAAACATACAAATCCCAGATGATAAAGTCCATGAATAAAAAAACGGGGACCTGAAAGTGAAAAAACATTCAATGAATAAAATTTACTACTAAATCTAAGATTCCAAGACTTGCTTAAAAAAACGGGGGCCTGAAAGTGAAAAAAAATTCAATAAATAAAATTTACTACTAAAACTAAGGTTCCAAAACTTGCTAAAAATTGATTTAATTTTTAATAGAAAATGTAATCTATTTTTGTCTCTCATAGAAATTCTCATCCAAGCAATACAATTTTTACGAACCTGTTTTTCTGTCTAGGTCGAGATTGTACATATAAGACACCCATTCCAATAAATATCATAACAATTATTGTGATAATAATTGAAACTGTAGATATCACCAGTAAAATGGGCAACAATACAAAGGGCACAATTGTGTCTCTGTCCCATTTCTTGTTTAACTTACTTGCTCCGTGAGATAAAACGTCCTGAGACATTATTGGAGAGCAAATTGAATTATCTACATAATACCTTTGCTTGTCGTTTCCGCGCGTCGCACTTAAATTCAAAAGTATGAATTATAAGTATAGGTAGAGAAAGATTAGCCCAAATTAAGATCTAAACAAACAATAAAAGTTATTTTACCATAGCTAAAATAATTAACTTAAATCATTCACGTTTCGTAAACAACACTTTTGTAAACAAGTAGACTATAGATGTACAAACTACGAAGAGTACGACTATCGACATTTGACTCGAAAGTATATTATTTTGACAGCTCAAGCGGCAAGCCCAAGAGTAAAATAATATATACGGCAAGCCCTTATGAAGTAGGTACCTATTGAAATATTTATTAGGTAGGTTTAATAATTGTATTGTATGGTTGTATATATAATTTTTAACCGACCTCCACTATGACCAGAAAGGAGGTGATCATTTCGACGTGTATGTATTTCTAACTTAATTTTTATATATTTATATTCTACTTTATTGTTGAGAAGGGAGCATGTCGAATAAGTACGTTATCTGTGACGTACGTTATTATGTGTGTATTATTTTTTAATAATTATTATTGTACAAAAAAAAAAATTGGCAACTTGTCAATTGCCATTTGCCGTAAGATCCTACCTACATATCAATTCTAAATAAGATGCTCTTGACAGTTCATAGTTGTGTTATTTGCGACCACAGACTTAAAGATATATTATACTAGTACCGTAGAGGGAGGATACTATAGAGAAGCTGTAGCTTATACTAAAAGAAGACGGCATTAATTATTAAAGTTGATTAAAGTATTCCCCCTTTATGACTAGCACCTTCTACACGTACCTTGCGAATTGCGACTAACTTGCAGCTGAAAACCAATTCACTGGTTGTTTTTCGATTAGTTGTACCTACATCGTCGTATAGTCGTACATAGTATATTGGAGTTCTTGGTGGTACCTAGCGTTTAGTAGGTTTTATGTAGTAACTAAAAAGTGCAAATCGTCATTCGTCAGTCAACATGAGATTGCGCGCGCACTCGTACTAGGCATATATTTTTTTACTTTAACCGCGAACGACGATATAAACCCACTAGTCCACTACCCATCCAGTATTGATCGAGCTTCTGCCGCGAAGTGGTGTGCTGGAGGTGGAAATGCGCGTTCAATCAATGCGCTGTAATTGTTTAATTTTTCAAGGCAACGGAATGGCGATTTCATAATGCAAGTGATTTAAAGCCGAATTTGTGACGTGAACGGAGCGATATGTCGAAGGTAGGTTCTAATAAAAATAAATTACTAACGTTTTGGCAATATGAATTTGCTGTCAGCCATGAAAAAAACAGCCTGCGTTGTACTGAATATTTTTTCAGCCAAATCATTACACTACTTACCTACTACTACACATCATACTCGTTAATTAATATAGGTAAGTACGTTAAATAAGAATATTATAGACGAAGTTTAAAAACAATTAAGTTATCTTTGTCTTTAAGTAACACATGGATATTATAATGTTTTCTTTTACCTCAATATGAATAACGTTGAACGAATTCCAATAATTATTTTATTGAATTTTTTTTCATTATGTTAGTGACGCAGCCGCTACCCTCATAATTACTTAAATGACTTGTAATTTTTAACATATTGTAATAATTTAATGTACCTACCAATATTAACGGTAATTGATTATTTTTAATAAAATAAATTAATAAAACATCTGCATGTATGAGACAATCAGGATAGACTACTGTAAGATTGCGTTCTTTTTTACCTCGGCGAAAATAGAGGGCTGTTAAAAGTTTGACGTCCCTGTGTGTCTGTGTCCTGGCCCCTGTGGCATCGTAGCTCCTAAACCGATTTCGATGCGGCTCTGTTTGAAAATATTATCATAGCTACAATTTATGTTCAGTTCATCCGTGAGGTATTCTTAATTATTAATGCAATCATCATGTCGGGGGATTTTAATTTCAGTTTCAATTGTTATTCGTACTTTTACTCGTCCTTTGTAGATCGATTGTGTGGAAGTGACCTCATTGAATGATCTCCGCGATCATGCAGCATTCGAGTTAATGTACTTACGAGTAGTTAGGTATTTCTTGCTGTATCGGCCTTCAGCGTCCATCAAAACAATGATTATCATCATACGTAAGTAAGTAATGTAGTCACTGTGGTGTTGTATTCGTGTGGGTACCTTCTAATTTGTACGGTAAGTCAACTTAAACACGTCTCATTTTTTTTTCTCAAATTATATAGGTTTCTATAGCGTTAGCATTTACACGCATCCTGATAGATTATTATTACTAATGATTTAATCACACATGTTACAATAATAATAATTTATAATAAAACCTCATGGTTTCAAGCTTTTGACGTAAAAATTAAGCATACACATAATTTAACTAAATATTAATTTAAATTAAATACGAGTACCTAGTAAGGTATATGAGTGGATATTATGTGTTTTTTACATTTTTTTATGTTACTGCTGTAGCTGTTTGAAATAGGTAGGTATTTAACGCCGACGCAAAAGAGGGGTGTTATAAGTTTAATGTATCTGTGTCTAAACGAATGGATTGATCTTAGTGCGGTTTTTTTATTTAAAGAAAATGAAGATTTTATTATTTAGGTATTCTTATTTGTAACTAATTTGTCGGGGGATTTTTTAAATTGTCTTCAATTTCATTTGTGTTTGCGAAAGAAACTTTTAAATTCTACTACTAGTTTCTCTGGTTAGCAGTTAGCACTTTCAAAGAGGTACGCGAACGAAGACGCCAGCATAATCAGTTCACGAAAATCAAATAAAATTTCTCATTATAAATGGTAGGTATTGCGGCAGCGTCATCTTTGCGAATATCTCGCAGTGAGCACAAAAAGTGACATAACGAGTAGGGGCAGAAAAAGATCCGCTTCGAGCTGATTGCTCACGTTCACTTTGTTACTCATTGCTATCTATAAATATCAAAATACAAGTTCAATGCAAAAAATCAAGAGAACAGCGGTCATTACACTTGTTGACCTCACCGCAGTGCATTTACAACTAAGTTAGGTACATCTTTAGTTCACTTGTAAGTGAACCGCCGCGTTAATATCTCATAAATGGATGGACAGATCTTCATCAATTGCTAAGGTCAATCAATAAAAAGTCGGAAACGAGTTACGACGCCACACACATACACACAGTCACGCAGACATGTCAAACTTATATATAAATTATATGCAAATTATATAACCAGTGTGTTAGGCTAAGGAGCCAATATGTAACTTTAAAAAACGTTTTTTCATTTAGACTCCGTTATATAGATACAAATAAATAAAATTGTTACCGTTCGAGGAAACTCGATATTATATAATTGTTAACTATTTACGCATGTTTAATTGAAAGGAATAGTTATAATTTCCATTTATAAAATTAATGTTATATGATTTTTTAAGGAATTTTTTTTATCAGAGTTGCAGCTCAATATTTATAACAAGAGCAGGTTTTTAAGCTTGTTTCATTAACCGGTTAGCCTGCAAAGCACATTTTTTATCGATTTGAAATGGCGCCACTATTTTTACAACATATCAAGAATAATTGTTCGAAAAGCCCGTAAAATAAATATGATTGAACTGGTTACCCGCCCCAGTTTCACATGGGCAATACGTTACACCCGTCTAATATTTTTCGCCTTTTTTGCAACACTTCCATTGGTCGTAGCATGATGTTATATAGCCGGACTGTTATCGATTTATTTTCAGTTTGGCACCAAATTACCCACAGCTAATATAACAACGACATTGACTGCACGTTGTAAACCCTACAAGTGTCTGTGACGAAATCCACCAACAACCTAATCTTCAATGAGCCAATTCGTTTCGGAAAACCTTGACCCAACATCACAATTATCTTAATAATCTTATCATCACGTACTTGTTAACCTAGCGGGTGAATATCGGCTAAAACCGCGGAGCACAGCAGTGTATCCATATTGATGTTTCTTAATGCATCTTACTCTCATACTTTAAAAGATCATTTGAGAAATGTTCACAATGTTTTCTCCTTGCTTGGACCGAATGATTTAGTATTCTCGTTGGATAGGTATTTATACAGAACCGCTTTATAAGCCCATCATGCCAAGCACTTTGTATGAGGTTTTCACTTGCTTTCGTGCTTAGATTTAAAATGGAAACAAATGAAGTTGAAGGCTTTTGTAAAAAATCCTGACAGGATGATTATAAATAAGAATATTGAAGCTATCCATCGCGAACGTTGGATTAAAAAAAAAAATCAATTTAATTCGGAGATTCGTTTAGAGTTTTAGACTTAGGCTATTGCTAAAATGAAACACATACACGCCAAATTTGAAACAGCTCTCTTGCATCGGGGGCTAAGACATGATGCATGTAACGGTTAAAAGAGGTCAGATGAGTGCTCTGAAATGTAGCCTAGCATTGTTTCACTTGTTAGAATTCTAAGTAGAGCTCCACCCACATACCTACTTGAGAAATTAATACACTATTTCACATGACTTTTGGGTTCGTTTTATTCTTCAAATAATTGATAATGAATGTACGTAAATTCGGTTCATTTTCCCGTGGTCTCCTTCTCCTTAATCAACTGTTTTTGTAGATATAATTTTTATTTAAATATTATTCTTTATTCGTGACATCTGTTAATGTATTCAACAATTATTCACTATAACATGTACCTACATAGGTACGTAAGGATTATTTTCTAATTTCTCGATAGCACCTTAGAGCTACGATTTGAACACCTCTCTTTTTACATTGGAGGTTAAAAAGCTAGGAAGTGAAAGAAAGCAGCGAAGAAACTATATAAGTAAAATAAAGAATCTAAGAAATTATCGCAGGCGGCAGGTACAATTTATGCTAACCTACTATATGATATTATATACACTATTTTATATATTATCATGGCGTTTCAATAAGAATGCCAAGGGCACTGTTAAATCTTGCAACATATTGTATCGGTGATCACTCGAGATAAAATGCTGTAATCGTTGAAATACATTTTACTTTAAAGTCGGGTTATTTACACCATTTATAAATCAAGAATGGATGGACCGATTTTGATGATCTCTGATTTGTTGGATTCGTATCACCGGCGGCCTTAGGGGGTGGCGAACAGGGCAATCGCCCGGGGCCTCGCTCTTGCAGGGACTTCGCGCAACCACGAGTTATTTAGAAATATAGATTTTTTAACTATTTTTTTTTTCGCATCACGTACTTTTCACGAAGGATCAAAGGGCCTCGCAAAGACTTGCCGCCCGTACCCGGAGCCTCGCAATAGGTAAAGCCTCCACAGATTCGTGTAATCCAAGAATAGCAGAATAACTATTAAAATTATAAGAAAATTCATTTCCTCGTATATTTTCTATGGAATGACGTTTTAGGTGACACGTTATTACTTACCTATTAGGTACATAATATTCAGAACTCTGAAGCGATACGAAGTTCGCGGCATAATATGCGTGTTTTGTTGTTAGTGATAAGTGATATTTTATAATTGTTAGTATTTCATTTGTATTCGTATCACAGACGTGAACTACACGGATTTAAACGCAGTTAGCGGCTACTTAAGAGTATTGTGGCAAGATGGCTCCTTTATGCCGAATGAGAGTATCGGTGCGAAGCGACGGGCCGCTCTCTTATACCAAATACTAAGTTGTATAACTTAATAATTAGCAGTAGCTCTGCGATTATTAACTCAATTAAGTAGAATTAATAATTTTAGAAGTGAATAATCGTAAATAAATACCTACCTACTCTATATTTTCTTAGAACGCCTTTTCAAAGATCTTCGTTCGCAAACATCACACAGTGCACCTTCTAAACTAGGTTCCACATAATTAATCTTTCTTATCAGATTACTAACTGTGCCTCACGGCTTCTCCTGCGTTAATATATTTGTAGCAGCTGTTTCCAAGATTAGCGTTAAACCAAACAAACGAACTTTCACTTTATACATAATATTATTGTATTAGGTACTGTTTCTGTGGCTTTGTTACTATGTATTTCAAATTTTATTTAATCTCTTCATAATTAATATTATATAAAAGACTTGTGTCACGTGTGTTTATGTTCGTAATACGTAAATGTCATATTATGTGTATTTGATAGATCTCGGAAAAGGCCCAATCTTTTGCGCCTAGCGAGAGCGGGGCGAGAAAGCAAAGATCCGCGGCCTATTCCACGGCTGTTCGGCTGTTCGCACATGACCTTTATTCCACACGGCTGCGAAGGTCAATGCTTACATTTTGTTTATCTGTTTGTGATATCTTATTCATGAGTCTTTTGTATCACGATTTCCTGGATTAACAAATGAACGTTAATTATTAACCTTTTTACTTCTTATTTAACTATTCTGTTGTTTTTTTTTGGATTTGCATATAAATGTAAAAATATTTTAGACGTACTTTGAAATTTGAATATCAAGGTAATTACAGCAGATGATAGGGTAGCCAAGAAAAATTAAAAAAGATCATCTTTTCCCCACATTTAAAGTTTGTTTTATCAATGTATTATTTAATCACGTTTTGAAATGAGTGATACCTACCTACTTAATTAGTCGAACAAGAATAGTAAGTCGGCTCTTTGCAAGTATAATAAGTTAAAACTTAAAATAGACAAAGGAAAAGTCCGAGTGAGAAACTAGGCTCGGTACGCGTTTTCGCTGATCACAAATAACTAAATTTAAATTTAATATTTATATGTATATAATAACTTAATAATTATGTAAAAATATTTATAAATATTATCAGTAGGTACATAATACAATAGTTACCCATGTAGTTATTATTTAGTTAATAACAAATTACAGAAATACATTTATTAGAAATACAATTGCAATATATTACACTAGGTACTCCTATAACCTAACCTATTCTTATCTTATCAGTTTGGCAAACCGGACTTAGTTTGCATAGACTGTACTTTTATTTTTCAATCCACGTGGTAGGTAGGTACTTAAGTAGGTTTATTCACATAATACCTAATCAGTTTACTTAAATATTGCTTAGTAAATGTAAGTGGTAGGTACCCTAATCCACTAACCTTATTTACAGTTTTAATTTGTAATTTGATCAAGAGCAGATAGACTATTGATAGTCATCTAAAACAAAATTACCTACATACCTACCTACTTCATAAAGTTCTATTCGTGTTATTGTTACACGAATTCGTTGACGTCACACGTGGGCATTTGGTTTGTTTCTTTTGTCGGTTTCAAGAATCAATATCGTCACTTTGTTAGTGTAGTTGATAAATTCTAAATTCAACTTTCAAGCTAAGAATTTTCCGTTTGTCGCTCTTTAAAAGGGTAACATCACATGTTGTGTGAAAATTTATTGAAATGATCAAGAACGCGCCCAGCTCCGAAAAGAATATCAAACTCAGCCGAATTTTTCTGATACAATATACCTACCTGGTGCCTGGTGGTAAGGTGAACTGGTGAAATTTATTCACAGGCGTACTGGAGAGAGATTTTTAGAAGTATCTACTTACCTACGTACTCTTTAAATAATTTAATATTAACATGTGAAACTTTTTGTTATCAATTTATAATGTTTTTTTAAATAACTTATTAGACAGATATAGAAACATATGATTTTTTGTTCCAATTGATTACTGACGGCCTTCACAATAATTAATTCACTAAAACGTTTGCCAACTTTTTAAATATAAAGTCGGCGAAACCAGTTTTCGTTTTGTTTTTTTGTTTCAACTTGTTTTCAGTAAACACTGCATTAATAATGCACATTTGGGCTGAATAGATTCTTTCACTCCTACTCTTCTACTAAAATGTATTATAATTTTTCATTTTTCCTGCTACATTGAAATATTATGAATGTGAAAAACTATTAAATAACAGAACGTAGCGGTAATTTTTTAAACCTCCGATCAAAAAAAAACGCGTTATAAGTTTGATGTGTTTGTGTGTCTGTCTGTGGCATCGTAGCGCCAACATGAATAGACCGATGCAGTTGTTTTGAGAATTAGCTTGATCGGGATGGATAAACATCGGTTCTCTTCTTGGTACCCATGTCAGGGGTATGTTCATTTTCACTTATGTTCTAATTATACTAACATCACTCGCACCTACTTTGAACTGTTACAGAGCCATTTAAGAAATTATAAGGACCTATTCTAAATTAAAAAATGTAAACTATTTGGATAATTGCGTTTTTATTGTAGTTTGTTATCATAACGTACGAGTTTGGTAATTAGTTTTGTTGATGTGCCGTGCGATACCTTATGTGCTAACGTGTAATGTGTAAATGGCCAGTGGCCAGTGGCCGGTGCCTCCGCCCTCCGCCCGCGGCGGCCGCGTTACTATCGAGCTGCTGTTATAGTGGTTACGTTGACCATTTGAAAAACATTATGATATACATACCTACTTCCGATTATTATGACCATTCGTGACTTCGCGCTCTGATATTTATCTCTGACATTTATCAAGTGCTAGTTTCTTTTTCGTGGAAAGTCATTTGATATTTATTGACCATTTTAGAAATTTCAAATTATATATTATTATGACGCGTTATACTAGTAGGTGGGTATATTGTTAAATTTTTTTATTTGAATGATAGATATTTGCGCTTGGGAACGATTTACCTACTTCAGTTTAAAATTTAAATGTATCTTTTCTTCTCAGATTTGGACGCGTTCATAAGCGATTATGTATGTCATTCTTTATCTACGAATTAATAATTTTTTACTTTGACTTTATTTATTAAAAATTAATTGTTAATTAAAAAATAAAACTGAGCTCAAAACGTACTAAAAAGAACCTAGCCTACTATAAATAAAAAGTCGTAAAGAGTGTTGATAAATAAAATTCATGTAAAATTCAGCAAGGCGATAAAACTGTCATGTTCCTCTTTGAAAAGTTACCTACTGTGCAGTTACTATATTCTCTCTAACTCAACTCTAGAAGTATCTCTTTCACCTTATTGATTTTAGTATCATATAATATGACTACACTAATGTTTAATAAAATGTAATGTACATACATACTATAAGTCATCGTTATAAAGCGATATTTCATCGAATAACATAGGTAGGTATAACAAGTTTTGCTCCATAACATCAAGTAGGTAGGTAGGACATGACTTAGATTTTCATGAAATTTCGTCAAAAGCACGAAAATATGAATGGTAATAAAAATAAATATTTCAATTAGTATATTATGTTTAATAACATGATCTTCTGTATTGCTAAAGAGAACTAATTGAAGCTTTAATTCAATTTTTGATTTCCTAACCTCAATATCTCTATAACTATAAATCGAATTATCTTGATTCTTATTTACTCTTGTTGCAAATTTAATACCTAATTTAAAATCGTTAAATTAATCAATAAGGATTCATATACCTATCATAAAGTTAGAGAGCAAATAGGTACGAGGTGGTCGCGCGAATTTCAGCTAGCAGAACATTGGAAGAAATAGAAAAAAAAAAATACTCGTCGAATTGATAACCTCCTTTCTGGTTTTTTCGAAGGTCAGCTAATAACGATGCCGATGGTTTAAGTTCCTGTGATGTATTGTAAAAGAAGTCACCCCGCGTAACGCGGAACGCCGCTCGTTGAACCGTAACATACGAGTAGGTACACGTAACATACTGTACAATTACCAATTTTGTCGGCTTATGCTATTAGTTTTGACCTATTAAGGTGATAATTCACTTTGTAACCATCGATACAGAGTTGTTTTGAAGCGTTAGTACTTTTGATTAGTGCATTACAAATGCTTCGTTTAAACCGCATGTCATTCCTTGATAGTCGATCACTTTTTCATTATTCATGAGACTCGAAGAGTAGGTCTCATACGTGCTCGGTACTCGACCGCTTCTATGTACCTACGACAAAAGAATGAATACCATTATGACGCGTGATATGTACATAATCTATGCAAAATTCTTTTGTTTCATTAGATAGGTATAGCTTTTAAATGTTGTTCCCACGAACTTTTATGTTTTTTCGATTTTAAATAAAGTAATTCTTGATTTAAGTCGTAAAACATTTCATTTGATGATGTTGAGTTTATCACTTTAACTTATACCTCTGTTTCTTATTTCAGATACCCGTGGACAGGAATGGAAAATCCACATCTTTAGATATTCGAACTGAATGCTCCAGTGAACCTACTAATATTAAGAGCTATTCAGCTGACATTAAACATTGTTTTGTAAAAGAGAAGAGAAGTGCTAACAATGAAAAACCTAAAATTAGTTTAAAGGAAAAATTATATTTCAAACCATACACGACACTAATACCGAAAATTAATTTGAACATGGAAAAAGTTGTGGACAGGAATCCAAGAATTTTAGACTTGCGTGAAAAATTAAATGAAATTTCAAAGAAACAAGAAAGGAATGTAGATAAAAAAACAAAGAGTCTACTTAATGACATTACTCAGCAGCTAGTTGAAGATGAAGAAGGGGAAGAGTCAGGACCGTACAGCTTATTGTTTGATATTCATAACCCTTCCACATCGACCAAGCAAAGGAACGAGCTACAAACGAGTAAGGACAATCATGAAGAAATGAAACTACAAAATTATAACCCAAATATGAGTTCCGAAACTACTGCGGTTGAACGGCTACCCAACGTTTTAAATTTTGATAACAAGCCATTGAATGAATTTGAATATTCGTGTGAAAAAGAATGTCACTCATTGACCAATAAAACTTTTAGTACTCATTCTAGATCAGATCTTTGTCTACAATTAAAGCCACACATGCGAAACATCGATACGAATTCAAGTCCGAACGAAAATTCAATGACCAGGAATAACGAAGAGAACTCTTTAGACGATAGTTTAGGTATCCTGACACCGGATCAAATGGATGATATTTGCTATTTAGAAAATTCATTTTCTCCCACCGTAGAAGGATTGCCTATATTCTGTGATAGTAAGGAATACAAAATTTCACCAGATAATGGAGACACACCGTCTACCGATAAGACTGAATCTAACTCGGCGGCTTCGACTATACAAAACGAATGTTATGAAAATACAATCAATTTAAGAAAATCAAATGAAACTTTCGCGCCAATAGAAACAATAGATACGCTTGAAATTAATGCCTATCACAATGAGGTATTAGTATCATATTCTAAAAATGTATCAGACACGTCGGAGGCTTCTCATTCCTCACAAAATGTGTTTGCTAAAGAAAAGTTTCTAATGCAGGAAACTGAATCGTGTCAAGAAGTCTCCGTGTCTGATGCTTTAGAGGAAGAATTTTTACCTTCTATACACGGTAGCATATTAGAACCGGCAAGTTCGATGGCCGATACAACACGACGTCAAGATATCACAAACAGGATAGAACAAACACCATCACCAGAAGATTTGCCTTTAGATAATTCAGACGTGAATGGTGAAATAAGTAGTTATTCTCAGTTTTCCTCATCAACACTGCACGATTCGCAAACATATTCTGACAGCAAGAGTAACGATTATACAAAATCAATGGAAACCTCAAAGGTGTCGAATAGTTTCATCACTAGTATCACGAGCATAACTAGTTTAGATGGGTACCAAGGTGATGGCGAAATGTCCAGACCGGCAAGCAGAAGTGCAGAACATAATTTAGGCCCACGCGAAGACGGGATAGACATGGAATGGCAGAATATGCCGGTGCCCAGGAGAGTCGATCCTATGACAGATTCAGACTTCTTTACTGAAAGCGATGCCGATGGATTGGACGAGCAAATGCAGAGAGGCGATAGACGCGCTCAAGTGATAGATGGTGCCTTGTACGGGGGTAACAATAAGAACGCAACCCAACCATTGATCGTGAACAGAAGCGAAGATTCTTGCATGGAATCGAGTGGAGTTTATACTGATTTTGAAAATCATCGAGCTTCACCTGTTCTATTAAATGTTATAAACGACATGTCACCAGCCTCTACAACATCGTCGCGGTCAGATTGCAGCCAAACGAAATTAGAGGATATGTATTTCACCTCTTTAAATGATACGTTAGAAGAAAAAGATACAAACATTAATTCATTGGACGACGACAATACCACTCCTAAAAATACTAGTAAAAGAAATTCTATAAAGAGCGATAAGGAAATTAATACATGTGAAAAAAACAAAGAAGAGAAAAGGTGCTTTACGTTAAAGAAGTACAAAATGCCGAAGCGAGATGTACCAAGTAAGCTTAAAACGATGCTACAGAGTAGGAAACCTGAGGGCGATAACAGTGTTCAAAATAGCCCTAAAGCGGTGAAGAAAGCTGAGAGAAGAGAAAACTTTTTGAAAAAGAACGTTTTAGACATCAAATCTGATTATAGAATAAAATCATACAAAGATATTAAATCGAAGGTCGATTGTTCGTTTTCTTTACAACGCTCGCAAACGTCGTGCAGTGTAAGCAGAATTGTGAGTTCAAAATCTCAAAACTCAAATGCGAAACCCAAAAGGTAAATAAATAGATAGTTCTTTAATTAATACATATTGTTAACAAAACGAAGTGCCACGAAAAATCTTTTGGACAGATTTTTGTGCTGATTTTAAATAGTTAACTCAACTACTGGACTGTAAAAACAAATTACCTATTATTGGCCACTTATTGTATAATGTATTATTTATACCAACAAAGTAGCCTTCGAGAAAGTAATAGTTTTCACTGCATCAAGTTTGTATGATGTGTGATCAGCAGCCGTCACATGCGCATGCGGCTGGAGATGGAGTCGGCGCACGGCAGCGGCAAGAGCAGCCTGCACAGTTCGCAGAGCGACATCAGCGCCACCAGCTCGCCCGCAGCCAAACACGCCGTGAATCGGTTCCCCCTGCTGCGTGAGTCATTTCACTTTCATACATAAACATCACTAACTCCAGACTCAGAGAGGAATTTTAGAAGTTTCACGAGTCTTTCTGTCTGTGACATCGTAAACGAATGAACTCATTTCAATGCATTTTTTTTTGTTTGAAAGCTAACGTGACCTTTACTTATTTCATGAATGACGAACGTTTCTTGAGTAATTCTGATATTTGATCATCTGATGATATTACAATATATTACATACTGGCTGTATCGTGCTCTCTCAAAGTGAATGTTTTTGCGCGTTTTGTAATTTTTTCCTTGACACTGCTTCTATTGGTCGTAGCATATTGTTATAATTATTATAGTATAATAATTAAGCCTTCCTCGATAAAAATAATTTTCATTTTGAACTTGGTGGTTCCTAAGATTTAGAACTGTCTTGTTAGTATAGAGAATAATTTAGTGTAATTTTATTGTATTTTTCAGTCAGTTGCTAGTGTGTACATATATAGTAGGTTTCACTAAATAAAAAATAAAAAAATTACGCCTGCGAGATTTTTTGCAGCAAAATGTATGAGCATTGAAATTGCTCAGTCTTTTCTGTACGACGCGACGAATGTTTCTAAAATAAAGGAATAATTTTTATTGTTTTTCATAAAATGGTCAATTTTGACGCTTTTATTTACTATAACCGAAAGTCTTTGACAAATTTGACTTATATATAAAATAGTTATTATGATAGTCCAATGCGGCCTCGCTTTTTTCTATTTAATATAATATGTATTTCAATTCAATTGAATATATCCGAAATTCATCAGTATTATTTTCATAAAATGCGCGACAACTGTTTTTTTTAAATCGTGGACTGAATAATGAATTAGTGGAGTAATTATCTTATCTTATCTTATCATCAGGGGCTCCCTGACGGGATGCACGTCGAACCTTTAGGTCCTTTTGTACTTACCCCATGCCTTACTCACTTATTGTAGAGTAATTATACAAAACGATTAATGAAATATATTAAATAGTGCTATTAGTGTAGTGCTAATAATATTACAAAAAATGCTTAGATTTAACAGACATTTACAAAAAATTAATTATAAATAATTTAATAAACGAAATTACAACTGATATATGTATATGATTGTATGAGAGTTGTGTGTCAACGCAATTTTGAAATAGAACTCTTATGGTATTTTAAGTAAAAAAAACCGGAACGTTATTAACGTTGTGTTTTTTTAAGTAATTACTTACTTTACATAAGTAATTCATATATGGTCATGCAATATTCAACACAGAAAGTTTTTTTTTAAATGTTTTCGTAGTCCGTTAACGTTTCATTTCCCGCTTAACCGTCGTATCAGCTGCTAAAGACCTGTGGCAGTGGGTGCGTAAATCGTTGCAAAGGTCACGAAGAGCAATACAAGTCATTAGGGATGTCGAAGCATTCAACTATTACGTTTTTTATTTTTTTATTAACATAGGTATAGCAATATTATAATTTATTCTGCACTAATGCGATGCTATTTTGTTTTTGTTTCAAAACGTAGATCACGCCTAAGAAGACATTACCAAGGCAAAATTAATAGTAATTGATAGCGTCATTGTGTGGCTTCTTCGAGGGTCGATATTGTTCAATGTTCGGTTACTTATGGTCAATATACATAATAGAAGCATAATAGCAAGTCCAAGTAGATTTGCAATCAGTAAATGTCAACCCTAGAGGGCACCGTATGGCAATTGGCAAGTGACGTTTGCTGTTGCGGCTTGCAAGCTGCTACTCGGCAGTATTCGGCACTCGCTAGACGAGTTAGTAACTAGTAAGTATTATTTACTAAGTAGTAAGTAGACTGACTACTTACTACTGAGTACTTGACTAGTGAGCACTGAGCACTGAGCACTGAACCGTGAGGCGGCCACGGCCAGTCGCCGACGAGACGCGACCGGCGCGCGCCGTCTGCGCTACACTGTCGCGTTCGTGACGTCACACCGCGAAAAATCAATGATTACCACTTCGACACGTAGGTTAACCGCATACCGCATTTTAGGCAAAATGTGATCTATGCCAGTGAAGTGCCCAACGATAAGAACGACCGCGACTTGTCACTGCAGCTCCGCATTCAATGGTTCACTTTCATGTTTTTGAGTGGTGTCATAATCGCATTGCCTAGAAAATTTCCATTACAACTACTTCTTTCCCATTTCAACGGTTAGATTAGCCATACTATCCAGCTGTCTACATTTTCAATTGTCTTCACTATCATCGAGTTCTAATTTAACCACGACCATTTTCTTAAAAATTTTACCTCTGTCGTTTTGATTACTTTTCTGTACACACCGACAATATTATATGACGTATTAGTAGTCGTGTTATAAAAAAAATTATGATCTTACTTGGAAAGTACAAATCGGATCTGTCATAAAAAAACACGTTGGTTAAAAAGCGTAGAGTAACAACACCCGATTAAACGTATGATTGGACGTTTTTAATAAAATATACTGGTTTTGTTTATAGTTAATGACATTCCGCCGATATTCAATGCCGTTAGTCGAAAGGAATGACATTGTTTACAATTATTATGGCTGTGTGACAAAATAATGAATAGATTCACTCAAAGTTTCAGTTTTGTTATTTATCGAATCTGATAAAGAAATCAAGTAAATATTTCATTCCACCTAAGATATTATTGGAACAAGTAGGTAGGTACCTACCTACCTACCCAGTTTTCCCTTGATCATAGAAATAACAATACGTGTGAACTTAGCGGTTTACGGTGCCATACATTTTTGTGTGTTGTTCAAGTGAGGCTTGTATAATTTTTATCTCGTTAGGTAA
Organism: Aporia crataegi; assembly: GCA_912999735.1. NCBI lineage: Eukaryota > Metazoa > Arthropoda > Insecta > Lepidoptera > Pieridae > Aporia > Aporia crataegi. Next base: position 9,275,292 of record OU538743.1, read on the forward strand.
ACCTATTTAGCGACAAAGAATTAAGTAAACCTTAGTTTAAGTCAATTATCATTACCTACATCCTCATTACGTACTCAGGCCATCTTGTAACTTATATTTTTACATTTAGAAATATTACAAACTAGGTTTTGTTCGCGACTCCGCTCGCGTGTTTGTACTTTCAACACCTTTAAGTCTTTTTTCGCAATAGAACGTAGCTTATGGCCTATCGTAAGCTCTAATCTATGTCTGAACCGAGTTTAACAGACAGATGATAGACTTTCGGGTTTACAGTTCAATAAATAGGAAAAAAATCTCCACCTTTGACTAAGTAGGTACCTACGGTCTACCTATATTACAATATGGCCGCGATGACCAACACGCGAAAAGTGACAGTCAACTCGATTCTATTTTATTGCATTAATATCGTTATCCTCGTATTTTAACCTCAAAACGGCTACGATTGCATAATTTAAACTCAAAAATATGCGGATTTTATGTTTATCTTCTCCTTAATTTTCCTGTCAATCACTGATAATGATAATATTTGAAAATTCACACAATTCTGTGTTGAAAATAAGATTGAGAAAGATAAAGTTTTAACCATATAGTGTTAAAGTAAAATATTCTGAATTCAAAATAATAATAACATCTTCATGACCTTTTCTTGATTTCTTTCTCCATGACCTTTGATATTTTTGACACTGCTCATGGTTACTTGGTGACTTGAAAAGTTTTTTTTACTCCCGATGCAAGTGGAATCGTAATTTTTAAACGAATGGATAGATTATGATATATTCATATTTGTAATTAATATGTCGAAGCGGAGATTCTAGTAATTGTCTTCAATTTCACATGTTCTCTAAACTGACACATAGGAAATTTGGATCAGCCATTGTTAAGACTGCGCTTAGCGACACTGGTGGTAACAGTAAAGATCCGATTATTCGAAACGGTGCCGGCTCTCCTAGTTAAACACGGAAGGGAGGTATCAAATGGTCCAGCTAGCGTCACTTGTGAGTGAAATCCAATGGAAACCGATGCAGAGTAACGGGTTATTCTCGTCGATGGATTTGTTGACGAGCGAAGACGTTGACCCCGTCCTCGAAGGCGAAACTGGGGTGCAAACTTGCAAACATTCGGAAGACAATCTCCCATTTCTAATGAGTTTGGCAGAAGAAGCGAGCAGGCTCTATTTTGGAGAGAGGCCGTAACATTATTTACTGGATGTTTATGTTAACACTGGACTATAGAGTGAATATTAAAAGCCATCACCAGAGATTGTTAATTAAACATATGAATAAAAATGACTAGGTACCTACTTAGGTACAGTACAGCATCGCGATAACAAAACTATTTAATTTTATTGGAAGTGAAAGCCCACGAGATTCAATTAGGTACTTCACAATGTTAGGTTCAGACTTCGGCTCTGAATGGGCAGTGTCATTGTAAAGCTTGATTATACAATCAACGGTTATTCTCCTAGTTTTTCTTTAGTCAAAACTAAAATCGATGCCCCATTGGCCCTAATCGAGTGTTGTGGACTGTGGACAATCATGATTCATGCCCTGAAATCCTACATGACACGGCATTCTTTTATTACGTAATAAAAAGGTTTGGTAAACAATGATTTGAATTTATTACAAAGTAGTATAAAAAAGTAAGAATAAGAATATATCATGATAAGAAAAGTAAACTCCCATAATCCTTCAGTGGGGCATGGGGCATTTCTTCATTCATTTGTCCCCCCCTAATACGAACCCAGCAGCTATTTTCGTTCACGTCAGCTTCCAAATAAAATTCGTTGTTCGTTTAGAGTTTAGACTTTAGGAGCTACGTCGTCACAGACAGACGCACAGTGACCCTCTCATTTCGTCAGGCCTTAAAATATGATTATAGTTAATTAATTTGCTTCGTTTCAAACTTTCTACGAGTCCCTTGGCTTTTTCGTTACAGTTTTAAGAATGTCGTACTAATGTCAAAGTTTATGCAACAGCTGTTTCGTCAGCGTTTCGATACCTTTAGAAAGCAACCATTCCGATAGTTATTTATTTAGTTTTACCACATGACACATAGTGAGAATTTACAAAACAGCGAACAATCATTATTACAAAATTGTATGATTAAAAAATTAAAGATAAAAATTAAGTTAAAATTACAAAGGTGCGTATGTATATTCTTAATCAAATAAAAATGGAACACAATTGTTTTAGCAAGGTCTGCATGCTTTGTAATTACCTCTGCCGAGCGCGTTCTATCGTATAACATATTGCATGTTACTAAATACTTTTCACATTCGCCATTCTCTTGTCAATCAAAAGTATTATATCTTTAATTTGGTATTGAATATTAAAATTGAGACATTGATATTTATTTGGTTTTATTATATGAAGCATTAAGAATTTACAAAAATCGACGACACAAACATTATAAAATGGATCTCCATTTCGGCACAATACTACAAAGTACGTACTAGATATCGCAATAAACGAAGATTATTCAAATTGTCGAAAGCATGGCTGCCTTTTTGTACTTTTGAAACCACAACACTGAACAGACCGGTTTTAATGTGGAGTAGAATGTACAGGTGATGTCGAGAACAGGTCCTGGGCTGGCTAAACTTTTTATCTAGGGACAGACATACATTCATACGAGTCATGCTCATCGAGCAGGAACTAGCTGTGCCCGCAGTTTCATCCGCTCTCGAAAGGAATAATTGGTCGAAGCGTGATTATATAATTCTTTCGCGATGAATGGACTATCCGACGCAAAAATATTTTTTCTCAAGCTCTTCAGCTTTATAATATTAAGAATAGGTAGACAGTACGAATGTGACAATAACAAATGCTTTTTTAAATACATAATAATGTGTGTGCGATGATTATCTTAAATGCTCGCTAGAGACAACACAATACTCGACAATTTCTCATCAAATTGTTGCCATTCTTAAAAAAATAATACGACCACGTTTTATTTCATGTCATGTACGTAGTATTTGGTATTGCATCGGCGTAACACCCAAATTCTCTTTAACATCCACTGCACCTATTTATATTTGGTTTTTGTGTTACCTATATTGTAACGAATATATGCCTTTTATATAGTCCAGTGACGTACGTAAGATAAATTTATATGTCTTCAAATACAAACATTTATGTACCATGTACAACTAAGGGACCATTAAATAATCCTGAGTACCTACAACGTTTTATGCTGTGGCGGAATTAATAAGCGGCAGATTGATTATGAAAAAGATGACTGCAACAATTACATATTGTGATAGATATGGATCTTATAATAATTTATGAAGATCTGTTTATCCATTTATGAGATTTTCTTATTTGTAAGTCAGGGGGGTATTCACATTGTCCTGAATTTCACTTCTTTGTACGTAAGGTACTTCCTACGTATATTGCCGATTTTGGTGTTCATTCTCTCCCGTAAATTAAACAAATTTTCCTCGTAAGTTTCTAGTTTCAATTTAATGAGTTAAGTGTTGACTCTAAGTAAACAGTAAATGCATTCTAATTATTGTATTTAATTTGTGAAAGAAACGCGAGGTACCAGCGGAGGAGGAGGAGGCAGACGTAAGCTACGCGTGGTGACTGTAATTTGTTACGTGACTTCAATTATATTATACTTTCGATCGTTCAGCAGATAACCATTTCTAGAGGCATTTGTAGTTACTCGCTGGTCTGTTTGAAAATTTAACAAGTTAAATCGAATACGATTTAAATGCTCCTCGACATGAATGTCTCATAAATAGATTAACAGATTTTTATAAGTTATAGCTAAGATTCATTTCAATCATGTTAACTATAAACAAAAAAACAGCAAATTCAATATTGGTCCATCCAGGCATAGAAACGTCAATTTTATTACACCACTATATCGTCTGGGGTAAAAAATTACTTTTTTGCAATGAGTATTTGTAATCGCATGATTTCAGTTTGAACACGGGTGGCCAACTCGTTTTATGTCACAGCTCGCAACTCGTATATCCTAAACGGTAACAATCTCTCAACTTTGAGATTATTTTTGGCGTTCCTATATTTATTTCGTTCTAATTCGGGTCATATCTCACTCTATATTAGTGTCCCGACTAATAAGTGATACAATTTTAGATCGGAAATGTATTTTATAACTTTTAAAATTACTTAATGGATGACTATTTATAATATTTTGGTTAAAAGGTTTAGCTACATATTAGAACGCTCCCTTTAATTGAAACCGCCCTATCCTGGAATCGAGCCAAGTCAGCGTCGCTGGTGTTTTGTTTATTACGAAATTCCGCCAAAACTGTTGCAATATCCCGACCTCATTCCACCATTACGTTTATGTGAGCTAGCGTTTTGATTGATCCTAAAATATTATCAATCGCTCGGAGAGCTCGTAAATCTCAGAGTTATTATCTCAGTAACGACACAACAATAGCTACTTAGAAACCTATTTTATTTTAAAAAGAAAAAAAAATGTTTTTCTTTCATTTATGATTATCCAGATTGTATATACTCAAGCGGACGAAGCCGTGAGCATAAGTTAGTACAAATGATAGGTAGTCACTACATAAGACACGAAATGGTTTCTATAAGTATTCAATCGGGATAAAAGTTGATGATCGCAATGATCGGTATCGGATACCAAGAATAAGAGAAAAAATCATTAAGTAAAAACATGATGCCTACTCGGTGACCTAGAAGTGAATCTCATTTGAGAATCTCGCATCGATTCGCTCGAGCGGCCTTTCTGTCCCATTAAGCAGCGAATCTGAATACTGGACCGCCACTGATTATTCTCAAGACGTGTTTTTCACAATAGTCCCGTTTCTATTCCCGACGCAACCACATCCTCAGCTATTCAAGCGTTAGATGTTATATGGGTGAGTTTAATATTCGGCCGTTCAGCATTGCTTACTTATCTAATTTATTAATTATTATAATAATAAACCCTTTTATTGCCATAAATCATGAATTTTAAATGTTGTTAGTTCTAAAGGTCACTTCCTTTTCATTCTCCCGAGTCCCGACCCACTTTTCGAACATTAATTTATTAACTTGATTAATTATAATCAAATTAATATAATAGCTTAATCCACGAATTCATCCGTGTTATTAAACGATTGAATGAAACGATTTAGGTACTCGGAAACATTTTAACAAGATTATCAATAAATGTAATTCGCTTTTCAATCGTTTGAGCCGCGCGTTGATGTGCTCGAACAAAACACAGCTTTTCTATGATTTCATTATTAATAACATCCAATTATAATGCACTCTATTTATTAATTTTTTAGTTGAACAAGATAGAAAACAATACAGTAAATACTGCATGAAAATCTAAATTACATTTTTTGTAATAAGTGTTTGCTAAACGTGTACATTAAAAAACATTAAACATAGTAGTTCTAATAAAGATTGACTCTAGAGTCTAAATTGATTACCTACTCGTATGATGAAGGTGTAGGTAGGTAGGTACCATACAAATATAAACGTCAAGAGCAAGTGAACGATTTATTTTAAATAAAACAAAACGTTAGTAGAATACACAAGTATAAAATATCAAGTAAGAAGATTGTAGAATATCAAACTTACAAGCATGCATAAAAACAAAAACTGGTTAAGTATTCGCTAAGTAAATTCTATTTTAGTCGATGAACACAGGTCTTTGTAAATAATAATTGCAAACGTATTGTGAAACGCCGTGTTATGTATGTCTTGACTCGGATGAGTTCTATGAAGAAGTGTCAATAGTGAATAGTGTGTGTATTTGCTCACACAAAAATGAGCGATGGCCGTCACTAGTTTCGGGCAAAATTGTTTTTGCCCGAAACTAGTGACGGCCATATTTGAAATATATCCAGCCGGACGGTAGTAAATAGATGAGATGACTACAACTGAAATTGAAAACAATTTGAACATATCTTTATAAATTGTAAAAAAAAAATACAAACCAAATTAGGTCCATTCGTTTAGGAGCTATGATGCCACAGACACGTCAAGCTTGTAACAGTTGTATTTTTTCATCAGGGGTTAAAAACAATGTCATATGTTGATTAAAGATATATTTATTTATTTAGTCGTTATTCCACGCATGTCATCCTCACACTTCCTTCCATAACAGCTCAGATAATTATAATCGCAACTCGCATGCTCTGGAAAATCTCCGCTAAAGAATATAATATAGAATATTGTGTAAACAACGTCCTCTCTCTTATTATGGTTACGTATGTAGGTATTGTATTTAACGTCCGTTGTAAACAACCGACCTTCAAGAGTTGTATTTAAACTGCGTTGTTTATCAATTTACAACGAATTTCAAAATCATCGTGATATTAAATGTTGATGTCATGATTAAGGCTGGGCTTTGTCTTGGGGCCCTGAAATTGAGAGGCTGTTAATTGTACACTCTCTGCTATGATTTAGTTTATATGATAGGTACCTAAAGTTCGCTAGCCAAAGTAAAAACTAGTTCCGGTGAAATGCATAAGCTACTGGTAAAGAATTAACATTTTAGCATAAGGAAGCGTGGAATCGATGTTGTTTCGTGACTGAAGCGTGCTTAAAGGTGCATAATTGAAATAAATGATTATCGGTGGGGAACATTTGCCTCACATTGTATTTACTTAGTTTCGCGCTAGGCGGATTGGTTGAGGGTCGTGAACACAGTGCTATCTATGTGCCGAATGTATTATAACACCAAAGGCTGCTGGTGGAGGCTCTTGACGCTGTCGTGTGCTCAGAATTCATATTTATCTTAATTTTATTAACTTCATTGTGGCCCGTGTGTTGTGTTTTTGTGAAGTTTCATTTAAAGTATTTTTTTCTTAATTGTTTTGATTTTTTTGAAAGATTTTCATATCGTATTTATTATATATTCAATAGGTATATAATAGGAATTGTTTTTCACTAGCTTTCGCCTCCATAAGAGACATGCGTAAAAGACACAGTTTGTCGCATTTATAATATTAGTAGGGAAGTACGGACAATGAGTAAGCAAAATATCGTTTATAAATGGATCATTCATTTGCAATTAAAAGAATACAATACTACTTGCGCTCATTTAAATTGAATATTGTTGCGATGGATTACATGAAATGTAACTTACTTGTAAAAATTTCAACATTTTGATTTCAATACGCCTGCGCGCATTGAGTTTTTAGTCATAACAAATTATTTTGCTATCGCTTTATAATTGTAAGTATAGCTATTTGTTTAGAAAAACACGGAAAAAGGTATAATATTTTTTTTATTGCTTAAAATATTTAAAAATAAATTACTAAGAAAAAGAAAAAGAATATAGAGATTTTCATATTATAATTATTGTGTTTTTAAATGTTAAAGCAATAAAAAATGCATTCATGCAGACACGAGAAAAACTATCTCATCTTTTCAGAGCCAACGCGGCCTTTTTGATATGTGTATATTTTTTTTTTTTTTTTTTTTTTTAATCTCCTTTTTTCTTGCGATCTGCCCAGTGGGCATTAAGCGAGAGTGTAGTGGTGGACGAAACGTGTCACAAGTCATGAGTGGTATGTGCCCAGTGGCCCAACCAGCTAATAATATACAGTTCTTTCTCCTAATCTTTGAGTATATAATAACATTACGGCTTACGCAAAGACTAATTGAAGCGAAGAATCAATAAAAAATGATGCAAAAACGGGAAAAATTATTCCTTTTGAGCTAGTCGTTTTATATGTGAGAAGTAAAGACTAAATATAGGGAGAAGCACGTCACACGAGCTCCGCATCTCAACTTATTTAACCCTGAAACGTAGCTAAAATAAGTAGGTATGCAACTGGTGACACGTTTGTGCTAAGTACAGAGCATTGTTTAGTTCCCTGCCTCTATTACGGAATTTCAATGTTCGCCAGTTTTCAAACTCATTCCTTTCTAAACTATATATCACACCAGAGAGTAGTAAAATAGTAAAGATTTATGCTTAACTGTGTAATATCAGAGCTTACATTTGTTCAGACTTCAGACCGATGTTCCGTGACTTATGACTATGAATAGTTAAACTAAATCCTTTTTATGAGTTTAAACTGTCATTATGTTCTGATAAACTTAACATGATTCTGACAATGTCATATGATTAATTTGATTAGCTGTAATGAAATATGTAATGAAAAAGAAGAGTTGTTATAAGTTTGAGGTGTCTCTATGTCTATGGGGGTGTGGGTCTCTCTATGCCGTTGTAGTTTCTAAAAAAATCGACCAATTTTGATGGGGTGTCTTACTTTTGAAAGCCGACCTGATCGAGGCGGGTCTTGGCTACAATTTAGATCTGTTCATCCATTAATGAGATATTCTTATTTGTAATCAAAACATTATTATTTACGAACAAGCTTTTAAATTTCCTTCCTCCACCGGAGTAAGGAAATTTTAATATGATGATGATAATTTGACTTAAAACTTTCTTTTTGAACCGAATGAGGCATAATAATATGTTATTTATTTATTTTTAAAGTCGCACTAACAAAGCAAACCATCGCAAATTAATGAAACAAAAAATCTAAACATAAAAATCATGACGAATATCAAAAAGTGAACCTACATTCAACTAGAAATAAGTAAAAGCTATTTTTAAGAGACTTCATGAAATATACGACGTTTTTATGAAATATAGTATGTTTTTCAATTTTCTGAGTTCAATTTACGAATATAACAATAGGATTAGTAACAAACAATTTAAAAGAACACTTCATGATAATAACAAATAAGAATGTCTCATACACATTGTCTGAACATAGACCTTCATACCGTGTTTCTAAAATCTACCTTCACCAAATAAGCTTTCAAATAAGAGAACCCGCATCGAAATCGGTCTATTTTTCGTACCTCTACCCACAAACATGTCAAACTTATAATATCCCTATTTTTCGTCGGGGGTTAAACACAACATTCGCTCCGAGATAGAAGTTCTTAGAAATCCTTTTTAATGCAACGCTTAATGCGCTTAGAAACCATTCAATGTTGGCCTCCCGAATGCAAAGTGTACGCCGCGACTTGTTGTTTGAGGATAGAAACGCGATACAAGGCGAGGCTCTATTAAGGCTGGTCGATGCGGTGAGTCGGCTACAGGAATAGATTAAAGCCACAATAATAATTATATCAGCGAACGCGCTTTCTCGATCGCGTTGTAACACGTGTGTCTAATGTCATACGTATTGGCTTGTTGCCGTTTGCGTTGAAGATAAGTTATTTCAAAACTTTTATTATTACAATTCATAATAAAATACATAATATTATATAAAAATAAAAGAACAGCTTAAAATAAATAAAAGAAAATAAAAACCTATCAAAACTTGTCTCATGTAGTCTCAAACAAACATCAAGACGTAAAACCACAAGCCAAGGCACGGCGCCTTGGCTTTCTCTAGTTACATTCCTGATTCGTACTAAACCTGTTATATTTCTTAATTTCTTAATTACTTTTATGATTTTGTATTATGACACTTGCTCAATAAACTCAGGACCCACAGACGAGCAACTGCAATGTTGTGAAGGCTCGTTAGGGCGTACCGATAAAGTGAATTCGATTAACTTTAGTACAGTGATGCGCTTCAAGACTGAACAGAAGTTCCTAATAGTGATTTAGTGCCGAGGTAGATAATATGTGCTGGATTTAATGAAGTTCTTCAAGTTCCTGAAGATGGGGGCACATGGGTCGAAAGAGAAGCTCTATAGAAGCAACTCGGAAAAATATCCGTCTAAATTGCCTGTTCCTAATGATAAGAAGTATAAGATCTCTGTGAACAGGGAGAGGTTCGGCTCCTTCGGCACCAGAGGTGAGTCTTTCACCCCGACTCGAGAACTCCTAAACGAATGGACCGATTTAGATACTTACAATCATTTATGATCGGTTCATCTGTGAGTATCCTTATTTGTAATCATCATGTCGGGGAGTTCTTTTAATTGCCATTAATTTCGCTTGTTACATACTTTATTTATTTGATTTAACTTTATAATGCAGATCACATATCCCTTGGTCAATGGTTCATAAATGTTTTATTGTTGTGTGTTTCTTATGTTTCTACTTTAAATTATTGTTCTTGGTTCAAAGCCCGTAAATGTATATGACGGAGTACCGAGGACTAGGTTCACACCTCTTGGTAGTTCTTGATTTATTTGATAACTAATTGCAATTTTACAAGAGCTCTTGCTTAGTCCGAAGACTCAATCAAGAGTGTCTTACCATCCGCCGATGTAGTATGTATATGGTTCCAGTTATCCGGCCTTAGGTTGTTTACAACGAATTAAACGTTTTTAAATGCTAAACTAAACCGATTAATGATTTTAAATGAGAATAATTGGAAATCACACGCCATCAAAATCCCAACCGAAGATCTGCAACCTGGTTGTGCCGACATTTACATAAATAAATAAATTAAAAAATTCATACAATCACGTCAAGTCACTGTTTGTGTAGAAAGTAATTATAATCGAGTTTGAAGCCATAAATGAATAATATCGCATTTGCATCATCGGGCCATAGTAGTAAAGTGAGTTTTATGTTAAAATAAACGCGACGCGTGCGATGTGCATCAAGTTATTAGCGGAAGCCTTACGAGTTAATCTTTTCACGTGCTCTGGGCAACGATCCTATAAACTAAAATATGCACACAACTTTAATATGGAACTTTCTAGAAATAAATTGTCGATGCCATCTTAACTACCGGCGATCGCACCTCACTGCAAATCTTTTCTGACATTATAAAGAAGAGTTTGGATGAACTGATTGCATTGTTTACTCTTCCCACGGCTGCGAACCTTAAACACATTATTGTCGACAAGAGGATGTTTTTAATTCATTTTTTTCTTTTATCTCTGTTTTTACTAACTTTATTGTTGCATAAGTAACATTGTCTTCGAAGATATACATATAAACTGATTTTTAACTAAAATAAAATATGTGTCCTTTTTACTATCTAAATCTAATAAAGTTTTCAAATAAAACTTGTAGAGTAATTTGTACAATGAAAATATTTGAATTTGAAGTTACATTAGGAATAATTATGCCACTTAAACATTTTTAGATAATTAAATGCTTAATTTAAAGTAAATTCTTTAAATTAATTGAAAGCTATTTAGCTCCTAATAGCCATGGTGCTAATTAATGAAGAAAATTATTACTAGTTTCAAATGTTTCATATTTGGATTTTCAGGAAACGGGAAGAAGAGGGAGACCGCCACCCCGAGCAGCCGCACGCCGACCGCCTCCACCCCTCAGCCGCCCCCCACTCAAGGTGACTCACTCTATATTATACTAGTGGACCCCGCGAACTTCGTATCGCGTCAAAGTTCCGAATAATAACGTGTCACCTAAAACGTCATTCCATAGAAAGTGTATGAGGAAAATGTTTTTTCTTTTCTTTTCTTTTTTCGACAATTTTCCAAATTTTTCTCTCCGTAAGAACCATCCTCGTAGTTCAAGGAATATCATAGAAAAAGGATTAGCGAAATCGGTTCAGCTACTCTCGAGATTTGCGCTTAGCAACACATTCAGCGATTCATTTTTTACAAATCATTATAAAAAATGAATCGCTGATTTTAATATATTTTTTTTACATTACATTATAATATATTTTTTTACAATTCCTTAGTAAATAAAAAGTCCTATCTTTTGATATTACTTTGACATTATTTCAAAAAGAAACCTCTTAGTACCAACCGTTTGAAATATTGATTAGTGTCAACTTTATGATTTTTTTATCGAGAAAATTATTATTATTCACGTTTCTATGTTTACAAAGCTCTAGGATATAATGTTCAAGTTTAATAATAATAAAAAAAAATTCGTGCAACTTTTACATATCAGTTGAGATACAGTTGTTTAAAAACCCAAAGTTTCAAACAAACCCGCCTTAAATGGATGAACAGATCTTCGTAAATTTAACCTAATATCAATTTCGACCACGTTATTTTTAAAAAAACCACATCAAAATAGGTCCAGAAATAAGTTGGAGACAGAAACAAAGAGACGTCTTTTGCCGGGGTTTAGAAATACATTAGTCAAATTAACATGAACCGAGTTCTCATAATATCTCAGATGGAACAATCAGCAGCTTTCTTAATCTGTTAGTCTTCAGTCTTTGCTTAGTTTTTACTCTCGGTCTGCGTATGCATGTTTCATAACGCGTTACGAAATTAATGTTCATTCCTACTGTCTCCTCTTCACTGCTACATCATTATTTTGATATGAAAAACTTTTAGCCATTTGCAAATTAATACCTTCTGTTTTATATTATTGAGCTAAGTTTTTTTGGTTGAATGCGCCTCAGGAACTTCTGATTGAAATTGAAAAATTATTTTGTTTTGGATACGGATAGATCATTTTTCGAGGAGGGATAAAACATAGGCTATAATAATAGGGGTTAAAGTATGAAATTGTCGTTGTATAGTAATGGACACTTTTATTTACATTAAATCTTCATATTGTAAGATTTTCGTGTGATTTTTTTGAAAAATTGACACTTCGAAAATCTAAGTTATTTTTGAATACGAGTTCCGACGCTGAGCAACGCGGTAAAAACGGCTCATGACGACGGACGAACAGTGCCTCATGATTTGATTTATCTGCAGAAAGAAATGCGTATCGAAACTTGTGATGTCTTGTTGAATCGGTACAAAAATGAAAGAATATTGAATCGAACTGTGACATGTGACGAAAAGTGGATTGTTTACGATAACCGTAAGCGAAAAATGCAATGGCTGCCCCAGGTCAAACGCCGCAACAGTGCCCTAAAGTAAAGCTTACCGATAAAAAGATAATGGTAGCTCTTCACTATAGCTTTCTCAGATCTGGTCAGGCAATAACAGCAGATGTTAACTGGCAGAGAAACAGCCCCAACTCGTGAATCGATTTTCATCATTATTGCTCCATGTTAACGCAACACCTCATACTGCACGAGCAACCGTTGTAACTCTACAGCAGCTGCAGTTGAACACCATACGTCATCCTCCATACTGGCCAGACCTTGCTCCAACGGACTACCATTTTTTTTGAGAATTTGGACAATTTTCTACGTGATTAAAAAAATTCTTTCCAGGAGGTAGTATAAAAGTTTGTCGAATCTGGATCCCAAGAGTTCTATTAATCGTAAAGGCATAAATGATGGCAACTTCCGTTTAGATGGCATATTATGATTAAATATGTATATGTTACATCTTATAAAAAAAAACGAGTTTCAATTTTTCAGTACAAATCGGCAATTGTATACTTTAACCTAAAATTGAATACGGCTTTGAGTTATGACAAATTATTAGTAGTTGGTCATAAATGGTAAATGTTGCAGAAACGGACAAAATTATTCGTTGGAAAAGTTTTAGAAAAAGTCATAAATGATAAATGTTTTGTATGTCCACACAGACGAAATCGCGAGTAAAAGTTAGTACTTACAATATAAAGTTTTTATTGTCAGCATTTCTTTGCTATTTTTCAGTGAAAAAGAATGGCGTGGTGCAGAAGTTGTCTTCGTCGCCAGTGGGGATGCGTGCGCGCTCCACTCTGCCGCCGCCGCCACCCTCCCCGCGGAAACCAGCCCCTCACAGGACCACACCGCAGAGACCTACCACGCTACCAACAACTAAAGGTCAGTTTATTTATATTCTTTTATATATTATATCATTATATTATTATTATATTCACTTATCTTAACAATCTGTAAACCTTTAGAATAAATAAGTCAGTATGTAGCACTATTGTTTTACAGGTATATTAAACTCAAAAATATTTAATCGAAATTATATAAAAATAATTTATATAAAATAATATAAATAAAATCGAAAATTTAATCGTTTGAATATTCTCTCTACTGATACACGTGTGGTGCCATCTAGTCATGGGACGTGGAACTAAAAACGAATAGCTTTAATTTAAATACTCGTTATGATGTTAGTTTAACATTGTGCCAATAGATGTCGCTAAACAGTAATGATAATAAAAATTTATTAATTAATGTTACGTTTTCAAAATACTAACTTAAGAATTATATATATATTTTGAAAATTATAAAAATAATTATCTTGTGGATGTTTTTAAATAAACAACATCAACATTTATTAAAATTATTTTAAGCCTTGCCATTATTTCAAGAGTTTAGGTACTCTTTTTAAATTAAAAATTAAGATAAATAAATACGGTATAACCGCTCTTAAATTCAATAATTTAGTAAAATTGCTATTAATTGACTTGTTACTTTTTAGAACACAAAAATAATACAATTTAAAAAAAAACTATACCAACTTCAAGGGTTAGATTAGGTTAAGTTTACTAAAAAGTAATGAAAAACACTGAAATAAGAATTGTACAAAAATTTTATTTGAAAGTAGGTCTCGGAGTCTGCCCTCCATAGCCTATACCGTGCCATACCATGAACATATTAGGATCGAATGGCAACATGATACGCTCTACTATGCCTACTAGACCGGATGTATATATATTTTACGTATTAAAATATGTATAATAAAAATTTATATAAATGTATGAGGCATAGTCTCGTACTTTTCAATACAAAGAATTTTTTTTGTATGACACATTCCTATGGTTACTATGATTATAGTTACAGTTTCGCACACAATCGCGCAACATTGATTTTTTGGATTCGGTTTAAAAATTAGAGCATCACAAAATAATTCAAAACATAACTAGATGTTCTGTCAATTATCATTAATGTTTCTCAGACTGTATTATTAACGAGTCTTAATTCGCTCCATAATAAGGCAATTAAGATTATAAATTAATTGAAATTCATCGTTCCGCGCTCGTAATGCGATACCTAAAGCAGATATGAGTTTATATAATCATTGTTTCCATGTCAGGGAAAAGAAAAGTTTGATCCAGTTAAAAATATATTGTGCCGCCTTCAAATTTCAGAAAAACCTGGCGTAATTGCGTAAGTAAATAACACAACATACATAATTAAACGTATTTTATGTGAATTTTTGTTGCAAAAATATGTAACAAAAATATGCAAATGTTATGCTAATTCGTGTTTTTGTTAATGTTTGGTAAAAAATAAAGACTGGCTTTAATAGAATTAAGTTGTAATATATTTTTAATAGAACGAGGTTTTTCGAATGTTTGTGGGAGTTTCTCACAGCGCACTGTGTAATTCATCTGTCCGATCGAGCCTTCTTTTGTTTAAGCGGCGAATGAAAGTTTTTGCGGGAGGCTGACGGAAAGTAGGTACCTTCGTGTAATAGTTAACAGACATTGTAGTCCGCGCTTCCGACTCAGAAACACCACCAATCTCGCTTCTTAAATGATTGATCGGTAAACGAAAAGTTAATCGAAAATACTCTTCTTGGTTGTTTCGGAGGTCGGGTAAAAAAACACGGTTATTCAACTCCGCTCTATCCTTGTTAAAAAGTGACATGCACGAAATCCAGACTCGTCAATTATCGGTTACGTAAAAAGAGCGCAACGTTTTATTTCGATTAAAATGAGTCCTTTGCATAAATTCGTGTCGTTCTTTCAATCCGACAGCAGGAGTAATCGAAAAAATTTGCTCAGTCAGCAGAAGTTTGCGAGTGAACTAAACATTCATAATGAGATTGAAGTGTTGAAGAATCAATGTGGGAAATTAGTCGGGTACAGAGTTAAAGGTAAAGTTGCATTTTATTTATCTTGTTTTACTATTGTTCAATCATATCTTATTTACATATTTGGTTTTACCACATGACACATGAAACATTTACAAAAATCGACAAACATTCTATTAACATGCATCATCGTTACGTAAGTTCAAATTACAAAAAGCAAAAAAACGATACGAGTGCCATGCAAACAGCATCATCAGCAATCGGCAAACGGAACATTCAAATATCGCCTAAAGCGACGCATCCCTCTCCTGAAAACAACTCCACAAATGATGGATGGAAAGTGATGTTTTCAAACGATTAATTAATTGCAAATAGAAATCAACTGTCAGGTTCAAAGCGCTAATGCATCGAAGTGTTTGACGCGCAGCGGAAATGCAATGCCGTTTTATAAACGGTGCACCATCGTGGGTGGCATCGGACTCTGATTGACCGACCGACATTCCCATATTGGACGTGAGTTCAGTTTATTAGAATAGGGAGCCAGTCAGGGGATTCGAAATCGCAACCGAGGTTAACATAGAAAACTTCACAATCATGCGCAAAAATTGTAGAAGAAACATTATGTTAGGTGCTGCTCAATGTTGTCCTCTCTGTATAAAACTATAGGTAGTAAATGAAAGGAATAGCAATCAAACTCAGAAGATTTATAATTTGTTTCTATTGTTGCCACACATATACATTACACATTACTCTGTCAACACCTTTTATAAATATTATGTAGGTATCCTTGATATATAATTATGTCTGTCTGCTCAAATCAACAGACACTCTGGTCCGACTTAAATTGAAGAAATGCAGCAAAATGTTTAAATTCCATTATTTTATCTAGCATTATTGATTGTGATTCTCATTTAGTCTAAATGCCTTAAACCTGATATTTAGATTTATAATCTGTAGACATGGAGGTATAATCTTACTCAGTATTAGATATGACCGAATGGTCGGTTTGAAGTTAATTCAATTCTGTCCATTTACATTTAATGTTTGTTATCCATTAGAGTTTCAGTGTTTCCGGAGTTTCAGTTATCGCACACGACATGTAATACTTTTCAAAGCAATAGCACGAAATAGTCACACATTATAGATACCAATTACCACGTTCGCTCTTTTTAAAACTCGACAAAAAAGAGGTATGTTATAGGTTTCACTTGTCTGTGTGTCTCTGTGTCTAGAGGTGTGTTTCAACCTGTGCCATAGAATATTCAAAATAGTCAACATTACTATTGAATGTCTTAATGAGCTATCGTTTTGCCCAAAAAGGGGTGTTAAGTATTTGCCGTGTGTTTGCCTGTGGCAGCGTATCTTCTAAACGAAAGGTCCAATTCACGGTCCTTTATTTAAAAGGACGATCGAGAATCGAGATGGATCTTAGCTGCAATATATGAATTCCTCCGTTTATGAGATGTTATTTATAATTAACATGTCGAAGTAAAAATTGTCTTCAATTTCGCTTGTACGTGGCACTCAGTAAATGCTGTAGGTTATCGTTGATAAGATTGCGCAATGACTCGGAAATGACAGTCCAGCATTTTGAAATCGATGATTTGTGCCGATACTCGTGGGTGGAGGTTTCTTTCCACACAAGAAAGTGTGTTACGGTGAGTCGTGTGGGAGCTGCGAGACTCAGTTTATAATGGCCGAAATTATGGACCATTTTTAATAATAGCTTATGGTTGCTGTGTTACAGATTTTAAAAGATTCGTTACTCCTTTCGTAAAGTAACAACAGTATAACGGTTTATCTTTTGTAAGAAGTCAGACGTGCGCCCGGTTCCACCCGTTCTCAAAAGCTCCGCTGCTAATGAATGATCTTAGAGTAAGTAATGTTTAAAAAATTAATTTTAAACAAAAAAATAAAACCGACCTCAAAACGCACTGAAAAGTAAAAATAAATTTTGTATATGTGCCATATATATTAATAAAAAGATTGAATGAATATTCCAAGACTAATGAAAAAAAATTAATTGAATGGCTTATTTAAAAGGTGGCGCCACCACCTTTTAAAAAGCAACTTGACAGTTTTATACCCTTGTTGAATTTTACATGAATTTTATTTATCAAAACTATTTACGTCTTTTATTTATAGTAAGTTCATTTATAATACAAAATTTATTTTTTACTTTTCAGTGCGTTTTGAGGTCGGTTTTATTTTTTTGTTTAAAATTAATTTATTTTATACTTTTGAGTGGCTCTTCTAAACCGTATAGTTGGTTACCATACATTCATATACTCGTATAAATAAACGAAACTGACATGGACGCTCTGACTTTACGTTTACCTTATACACTAAAAACTAATTTAATTTAATAATTTAAAATTAATAAAAATAAAAAGACGCAAAACTTAATCGTTTAATACTAAAAATTTAAGTAATATCGTTCATATAAATTATGTTTTCATGGTGTTTTATAGCAAGTAAGTGAACGCACGTTGTGATTTACCGTAGGATTTTGCTCCATAACATCAAATATATGGCTTAAATTTTCATGAAATTCTGCCGAAAGCTTGACTATATAAATGTTAGTAAAATTAAAGTATTAAAATTAGTATATATTTAATCTAACGTGGATTTCTGTATTACTAAAGCGAACTAATTGAAGTTTTTAAATTTTTTTTTTTCTAACTTCAATATCTCTAAAACTATATATTTAATTAACTTGATTCTTAATTATTATTGTTGCAAATTTACTATTTTATCTAAAAACATCTAATTCATCGATAAGGATTCATAAATGATAGAGTTATAAGTAAATAACTACGATGCGGTCGCGCGAATTTCAGCGATTTCTCGTCCGATTGTGAAATTATTCTTTCAATATGCTGAAAACTATTAATCGTAAAAATTTAAAAAAAAATGGGACCACTTCGACGAGTTACCCTATCGTTTGACACCTCACTCATCGAAATCGGTCAACGGATAGCGACGCACGAGTGGAACATAGGGGAAAAAATACAA
Organism: Aporia crataegi; assembly: GCA_912999735.1. Taxonomy (NCBI): domain Eukaryota; kingdom Metazoa; phylum Arthropoda; class Insecta; order Lepidoptera; family Pieridae; genus Aporia; species Aporia crataegi. The sequence continues at coordinate 9,293,828 of OU538743.1, forward strand.
GTCGAATTGATAACCTCCTTTTTGGTTTTTTTGAAGATCTGTTAAAAAATAATTTTTCAACTCGAACGATTAGTTCCCGAGATAATCGCGTTCAAGCAAACAAACAAAGTCTGTTCAGCTTTATAATATTCGTGTGGATTGTATGTAATTGAATGAAAGTGTGGCCATCGGCGTGAATGTCATCGCGTTGTCACTTGTCAGATCTTCGTCGTGTTAATGAGTGTTCAAAGCACACCTCCAAGAATCTCATCTCGGGCCCCTCCCACACTTTATTTATTACTTCCTCACTAATTGTTCTAAGAACTCGATAAAAACTGAACAATTACATTTTTCCTAAATTAAAATTTCTTCTGAAACACGATCCATACAATGCTACTTCCCAAAGCGGTGCCGTCATTTCGCGTCTTAATTTCCGCTAAATTGATAAAACGGTTTTAATACAATTTTTATACGCTTTTTTATTTTATTAAATTCTTAACCTACCGTAACATTAATTTATTGAGCTTATAATAGTAGTAAAAACATATCATTTTACATTTATATAACATGAATTATTTGTGGTAGAGTGGTGGTTTTTTTAATACTGCATGATTACATTCATGTGATGCAATTAGTAAAAATTTCTAATTAAAATTGATTGAACTTGCCCGTCTGCAATGCGCTGCATATTTCTTTGATCTGCAGATGAGATTTAGATTCATTCACAGGCTCCCCTGTTTAGCCATTCCAATTAGTTTTGTGGTGTCCGGCGTCCGCTTTCAGTTCAGCTTTAAACAAGATCTCACATCATGACGTTTTCTACGTATTTGAGTCATTCGTTTACCAGTTTCATGTTAGTTGTACAATTTACAACTAACGAATAAACTAAACCTGGCGAATTTGTTGAGTAACATGAGTTTTATGCCTTTGTTGAATTTTATATGAATTTTATTTATCAACACTATTAACGCATTTTATGAATAGTAAGTTCATTTATGTTTTGATGTCGGTTTTATTTTTTATTTAAAATTAATTTTGTACTTCTGTTTTTTGTACGACTTCCTTTTGATATTTTGTTTTATATATTTTTATTTTATTTAGGTAGGACTAGTAGAAATTAGAAAACAAACAGCCCTCCCCCACCACCACACCTTTCCAACTTTACCACATTAATAGTTCTTAATCTCTCAAGACAAACTATATATTTTACAGCTCATTTGTTTTATGTTTCAATTGATTAAAGAAAACTGGCAGACATGATTAATATCATAAAATGTTTACGTCCAGTTTACCTTCGCGATCTAAACAAATGGTCATAAGCGATTTCTCATTTTTGGCATCGCGAGCATTAAGGCTCAGTAATATATCAATTGGAGCACTCAGAGCAGCCAGATGCGCATTTTATCGTTTCTGGCTAGTTTTCAAGTGCCAAAAACCCATTAGAGGTGTATTATACGACGTGAATAACTCTCGGATAACAATATTTTTGCAGGAAGTAACGACCCCTCGGGCTTTAGACGATCCTTCTCCATTCGAACTAAATTTCGTACCGCCACTTACATAGAGACGTTTCATGCGGTTAATAAACGTGGAATAAGGGATATTATATCAACTAGATAAAAACAAATTTATTATCATAACACATGTTATAAAGGAAATTGCATATCGCTCGATATGTTTAACCCCTGACGTGTCGGTCGGTGTGTCGGAATTTACACAAGACCGAGACACAGATCAGGAAAACAACGACGTCAGTGATGAGAGATGACAATTGTCTTTGACGTTTGACGTTGAGATTGACATGTCTCACAACAGTCAACATGTAAACACGTGTGACCCTCGCGAAATATCTACGGAAAGATCAAGTGGAATGAGTAATTGATGAAACCTGCCATTTAGATAATAATAACCGAAAACGAACTCAAAGGTACTTTGCCAAATTTGCTTGTAATGGCTTTCAGCCAAAGGTAATCGGATTAATAAAAGATAGACGCATTATTCTATTACTACTAGTCTGAGGATATAAAAAATTGTCCAGACTTAATTTTAAAAAGCTGAAGAGGTTGTTTGGTTGAACGCGCTAATCTCAGTAGTAATTTTGAAAAATTATTTGTGTTAGACAGTCGATATCAAGGAAGGCTACAACATCATGTTACGTTAAATTATCGCGAGTGATGCCATGGGGTAAATATTAAGAAATGGATAAATTCATAAAATCTACAAGAGTTAGCATAATTTGAACGTAAACTTAACGCAAACAGTTTCGAGGCGCTTGAATGCTAAATGCATATTATTATGAAGAAAGTTGTTCATGTAACAGTTCATATAATATGGTAATATTATTATACGTATTGATTTCGTAACAATATAAGATAACTTTAAAACCTGCGCTAAGAATTTACAACCTTGTAGAATGACGATGCCATTACGTTTACTCCCGACGAAAACAAGGGGGTAACTGTAATGACATGACATATCTGTGTCCGTTTGAGGCATCGTACCTCCTAAACGAATGGACTTATATAGATGTGGTTTTTATGTCTGTTATTATTTTAAGTTTCACTTGTATTTACTTTATTATATGTTTAAAGCATGAAACTTGTTACGCACTCCGCTTTCCAGCGCCGTCGCGTACAATTGTTATTGAACAATTGTCCAAGAATAGATTAACGGTCCGTCGCGGCTACGATTTAACATTTATTTCTTTCGCTACCGTTTCAGGGCATAAAGACGAGCGATTCACTGTTTTATAGAGTAAATTATGGAGCCTATAAACTTCCAATCGCCCTTCGTTCTTTGGCGTACCAATGCGGTGAACAGTTGAAATGCATTTATCCCCGGAATAATTCAAATTGTTCTGTGAAATGTTCTGTATACGTTAACCATGAGTATACTGTTAAAATTTCCAATTGGTTTTTAACTGTTTAAAACCGGACAGCCTCGAAGTGTCATGTAAGTTTGGGCGTAAGAGCCCCGCTAAATATTTGAAACAAATACGGAGTCGTTATCGAAAAATATCGAAGCAAACTTTTGGTAGACGCTGCCTGTTCTCTTCTCTGTTGTGGCGGCAGCATGGCAGTGAGTATTGTCAATGTCACCTCGATCAATCATTGCGTTGTCGTGCGGCGCGAGGCGCAGTTCCGCTACACGACGCTCCTCTATTTACGTATCTTTCATTAGTTCTGAGAAGCAAACTTGCGAGGAAGTTGAGTTTTTGTATCGGAAACTGCTGTGTCTTGTTCTTTTTTAAACTTTCCCGGGCGAACACCGCCTTCGACATGTGCACGCAGGTGGGGCTTTCTAAAATGTAAAACGTCATTAAATTCTATGTTTACTTTGCATTCACTAGTTCTTAGTCACAAAGTCATAAAATGATCTTCGATGCTTATGTATTGAGTTAAAATGTACGTACACAGTATTCTCAATATATTAATAGTAAAGCTATTGAAGATATTGAAATTCCATAATCCCCGACCATTATTTGCGGATTGTTTTGAAGTTTAACAACAACAGTGGAATTATAGTGAATTTATGAAGCGAGTTTGGCCAATTATGTTAAACGTTTAGATATACATCCGTTTGAAAACGTGTGTTAATAGAACTAAATTTAAAAAGGTTCGTAACATTTTTAAATACAGTTCTATTTTCAATCAAAATCGAATCAGTTTTCGAAAAAATATATAATAACGGTTTTTGTCGATCACTTCGTCATCATGTTTGCCATCCAAGTTTTTAAAAATAAAAGGTCCTTCCTCAAGCACTAGTCTATCTCTGTACCAAATCTAAATCGGTTCAGTGATTTATAAGTGAAAGCATAACATACAGAAGAGTTACTTTCGCATTCATAATATTAGTATTTGGTAGGAATTGTTTGTAAACATTTGTAAAGAAAGTAGTATTTTTACATATACATAGCTACAGACATCATTGTTACGAAACTAATAAAGTTTTGAATCTATTTCTTAACAAGCAAGAACAAATTAAAAGTTTGTTTATTGAAGCTATTGGCATTGTTTCCAGTTTTATGGAGTTAAAGAATCTCTTATAGAGGTCGTTAAGAAAGCTATTAGAGAGGTGAAATTAACGATTCCACAAAAACTTGATTGTTTCGGATGAAAAGAAATACGGGACGTAGATATATCTAATATCATAAATTCAATGTTTTAGCGAGACCGAATAAAAAGAGATCGTTTTCTGAGCTTTTGAGTAATTGTACTTTTAGGAGTGATGCCTTTGACTTTTCTTATCAACAGAATAAGGTAAAAATTTTTGAATACTAATCAACATAATATATTTTGTAGTTTGTAGCAATACAACGCGGTAATGTAGCCATATTTAAGTTGTAAATATTTAATAAAAAAATAAAATTTTTGTTACAAATTCACAAATATTGACTAATACCTAATATAAAATTGTATTTTATTTTTGTAATTCACAGATTGATACTTTCTAATTTTTTAAATAATTAATTTAGGCTAATGTCACATTTCACGCCAAGGAGCAATATCAAAATAAATGTTCAATTTTTATTAAATCAATTTATCGCGCTTTTGTTCTATAACACAGTTCTAAAATACCAAATCTAATTTTTTTAAAATTTAATAATAGGTAATTAATAACCATTAGTTTTTGGATCGTTTGTGGTAAATATACGCGCATAATCCGTTCGAAGCGTTTTCTTTAAATGCAGCAATGCTTTAAGTGACTGAAAGGAAAATGTATGATTTTGTTTTCTAGTTGCACTTTCGTAAGGATAGTATAATAAGATATTATTTTTCTTTCGCTTCAACACTCTAATAATCTAACTAAATACGTGTTTTACGTTATAACTTATTACTCATTATTTTTAATGTAGAGATCAATGATCATTAAAAAAAAAAACTTTGTGCAAATTCTACGCGAAGACAAAATGCATGTTAAAACTAGTTTTAGAGATTCACATACAAATAAATTTGATTTTGAATGATCGGTGGTCTCAGCAGAAGGTGATCATGGCAGCGTGCAACTTTACAGTTATTTTTAATAACGGTGGAAGACGTCACCGGCAGGTTCAACTCTGCACGCCACACATGCACTTCATTCCGCTGTTATTGTTCACCGATACATAAGTAATATTCTTAGAATATTCGACAGTACCGGTTGAAGAATCAACACAATTCAAAGTACATATTTAAGCATTTATATTAATAAACAATTTTTCGTTTGCCCCTCCAAAACTCCAAATCGCCTTGATTTCTTTTATTCACTTTAGTAGATAATTTTTTTTTATTCAATATATAAAATCAACTCTAACAGTAGATATTAAAAAGACAAGACTTTGCATTGAATAATAATGTGAAGAGAACCTTATGATCGTATTGACGCGCGAAGCAGGATAAGGTACTCTATAACAGAGTTTATCCATCCACGTAGCCGGCGACGACGCCCGTGCAAGCAAAAGACATAGCCAGTCAATGATCAAAACTAATTGCGTACCAAAAGTACGTGACAATAACAATGTTAACGTTATTAATGATTGGTGGTAAACGCACTCGTGGTGCGTGGGCGCAGATTGGATCTGAGAAAATGTAATTAGTATTTGTAAGTGCAAAGAAAGTTAAGTTTCCATCTTATGCATATGTATGCCTGTGTGTTAGACGCAGCAGAGCGAGAACGCGCCACGCTCTGCAATGCACTTGTTTTTAACAATCCAACAAGTATTCTCAATTTTTAAAGAAACTAAACGGTAATCTTTACTTGATATTATAGAACTGAAGAGTTGGTCGGTTGATCGCTCTTATGTCTGGAAGAACTGGGTGCTTGTGTTGCTGTAGTATTGCTTTTATCGAAGAAAATTATTTCAAAAACGGCGGTTAGTATGTTTGTCAATGCATACGGAACTAGCGGATATGCACAAGTTGTTATACGTAGCAAGATTCAGTACACGTAGCGAACGTTTTCCGGTACGATTGTTAAGGATTAGTACTAAAACCTTAATTGTTTACTGTATATGAACCAAACATTTATTGTATAATACACTATAAACTTAAAGCCGCTTTGTATCGTCGGGGAAAGCGGAAGAAGTCGTTCCTAATCGCAGATTGAGCATAACGTTATGATAGATACCGACCTGAATTAAACTTTTTATGACAACCATAATACTAGATCATTGTCGTAGCGAAAAAGTGAACGATTTCTGAACAAATTAGAAATAGTATAGACTATATTCAATAATATCTACATTTGTAGAATTCTTGTCTTTTTCTCAATATATACACAAACATTCCGGTCAATATCCCATATGCGAATTTGTATTTTCCTCAATTAAATGTTTTTGACTCTTACTACATTAGATACTATGCTTAGATCATATTTTTCTTTTACAAATAATGTACCTACTTTGCGCATATTACGTCTTATGTAAAAATAAAGCAACCTTCATTTTGTACCGCTACGACTCGTTATAAATGGTAATCATTTATTCTTCTAACGAAAACTATTTAATATTCAAATAGAGCAGCGCTTTATGTGGAACAATTAGCATTGTAATGTTCATCCTTTAAATGAAACCTTCACGTCTGGCCACTGCTCTGTTTATGACTCCCCGTTGCTAGGAAACCATTTTCTATTGCCCGATGACTTTGCATACAAACAGATTCATAAAAATAGCTACCTCTTATCTATATTTAAAAAAGTGTGTTAAAATTATAAGAGCATACAAAAAATCATACAACAAAATTGACAGCCTTCTTTTAACCTTTTAAGGTCGGTTAAAAATTATCTATTGGCAGTTCTCAAGCGTGGTTTGGTTTAAATAATAATGTGCTTTATGGCCAATATTTAATAAAACAAATCACAAAGTATGTACCTACGATCTTTTTGTCAAGTTACGTCACACACCCGTTAATAATTTTCATAATACCTTATATCGTATCGAGTTTAAACCTTACGTAATGTGTTCGAGTTTCGACATCATGCTAATATTTTTTGGCAGAGCAAAGTAAATATTCTAAATCGAGAAATCCGAACAAAGAATAGCTTTACAATTGACCCTTTATTTGAACCTAGCTTCCGTCTTTCACTTTGGATCCAGAGAATCTGAAGCTTAAAAGAGAAGTGATCTAGATGGGTATAATTTATGAGGTTTTATTTGTTTCAATCTTACAACGCAAGATCAAACTGATAGACATAAGACAGTCACAATGTATAATTTCAATTCCAAGTTGAAAAGTTGGACCTATAAAGAATGATAATATTAAGTAAAGAACGATGCTCAGTAATTTTCTTATCTACACTTTCCTTCCAAGTCCGTTGAACTGTTCAGTTGTAGAGCTAAAAGTGCGTAGTAGGTACTCATATGTGCGGAATAATGATGGCCGACACAGTACAATTACCATTTTTAAGCGTTTTATGTTCGCTGACCTTGCATCTCGAATAGTGTCGCAATTTCATTTGACTATAAATATGGTTCGTATCACATTCTACAAAAAATACATACGTGTATCATTTCTTGTAGGCAAATTTCTGGTAGGTCTTGTGTCATGTAGGCAAAACATATGTCATTGGAAAAGTCCAGCTTTCTAGTACAAGTTTTTAAATTTATTATTTTATTTTACATTTTTAGTAGTCGAACACTTCTTCATGGCAATAATTATCCTGCCTTCACTTCTTTTTCGTGACAAAGCCTAGGTATTCCCTTCGTTACGATAGCAAGTAAACGGCAGACTGCAGAGGCGCCGGCTTGTTGGAGTTGTTGGTACTCGGGGCATCCGCTCGACTCGGTCTCGACCAGTCGCACACACCACGTACGCACGAGCACACGCCCGCGTGCCGTTCGACCCGCAATCGTAATATCGTTGAACCGAGAATCATGTGGATCAGGGGTAGTGCAGTGATGTGCCCAAGTGGATTGTCTTTCGTAAACAAAATAAGCTAACGGCTTTTGGAAAAATGTTTTTGGACGGCAGAGGTCAGATTTTATAGTTTTCCTTTGCCTATTGTTATCACTTAAATGGGGCCTTGAATATATATTATTGTTATTAAATGCACCTTCTTACTTTGTATTTAATATTCATTGAGTATATTTTTCAAAGATAAAGAAAGTCGTATTACGTTAAGCTACACTAATTTTTTGCTAAGGAAATGCCACATTATCCTTTTTCGCTCTAGCTGGACTTTAGCGGAAGAAATTGTATAGACATAAATTTCCTTTTTTTCCTTGAGTTGTCTGGAATTAATAGATTATTAGCAATAAGTCTATAAATATTTATTTGACTGTTTTTATTGTTTTTTCGAGTTCATTGCACACGGTAAAATGAAAGTTACCTAAGTAAGTATAAATTTAATTGAATGAATCTATTATAGGTACAGTAAACGATCTTTAATTTACTATTTATTTTGTTTTCATATTCTTTTCATATAAATTGCACTTACTTAATAAAGTAATAAAAACACAATACAGAACATACCGTAAATGTATCAAACTTGAAGCTCACACAATTTTCCATAAGCGTGGTTGAGGACAAGAATAGATAGAGGCAGAATTATTTTATTGTTCGGTGAGATGACTTTTAAAAATGAAACTGCAGGTTTGAGGTGGCTATAACAAATAATTTAATAATAACAAAGCGAATATTAACAATAATAATGTCGGCAGCTCAGTGATACCATTTTCCAAATAAACGCAGCCTTAATATTTCAAATTACCTACCTTAATAAAGCGCCACTTTCGTAATCCGAATTATCGCTTCAATTATCTCCCATGTGAGAAACTTTCGGTTGATTATTCTGAATTCGGCCTTCGTTTTAATTTAACCTAGACATTAACCGTTTATTTTATTAACCGGTGCTGTTTCTTTTACCTTGAACATGTGCCAGGATTTAAAATTATATTTTTATGTTAAATTCGATTAAAAAATAACCGATAATATTTAGGTACACCTTTAGGGCTACATAGTAACAATGAAGTGAAAATTTTGTTTTATTTGATAAATATAAAAAATTAAACTTGATTACTTTGACTTTAACAAAATATGTTTTTAGTGACTCGATATACCTACTTTATATTTTCACACACAGTAGGTAGAAAAAAGCAAATACTTATCTAGTAACTGATATTGTAAAGAGAGATAAATTGTATTTTTGTTTATAACTAAAAAAATGAATGGGTAATATTTAATCATAAGATAAATTATTTCATTGATAAGGAATTTTCGTACGCAACATTTCACTGGCCGCTGAAGGCGCGAGTAAAGGCTTTTAAAAATTCGGCAACAAACAATTGTTGAAAGCGGACATTTTGAATAAATACAATGTGAAATGGCTCAATGGTAGGTAATAGTTAATATTCATTGCATGTTTAGGCATGGTTGTGTGGTATCGTGTGCGTCCTTGCCAGATATTAACCGCATTTAACTCAGCGTCGCCTAAATAACTTTTGCACTGGTTCGATTTCATTGACATCGTACGTAATGCGATATTATTCCTCAATGCTCACATACACCGTGCCTAGCCAATTTCTTCCAATAGATAGGTAAATTTTAAGGACTCTTATATTAACAAGCTGCCAAGCATCTAAATGGTTTGCGATGATTATATCGCCCCGAAGGATTCCAGCTTGCCAATTGCCATCAGTATAAGAATACTTGTCGTCGTTCTTGAAAAAACACAAATTCTTGAAAAACTCTGCTCAGTGGAATCTTTTCTCCCTTATAATACGATAATATTGACAAAAGGCAGATGAAAAGCGTAGAAGGAGAGAGTGTGAAAATATATTAGTTGTTAATTGCATAGAATTGCATTGCATTTTCTGTTAGGAACTCTTAATTTTTTATAACAATATAGCCTAAATAAATCCAGAACTTTGATGATTGGCTGCCAGCCAGAATTAGCAAAACGGCCGTAAAGGTTTCGAGGCCGTTTCAAATGGTTGTATATTTCTTTGCTTTGATCGTTTCTATAATGAATCGATTTAGATTCAAGTAGGAAGTGGTGTTTATATTTTTTTCGGTACAATTGACGTAAACGATTCGTATTGCAAAAGTGGGAACGCAATCGTTCCAACAAAGTAAGGAACTGTTCATTATTGTCCACCGTTTCAATTGTTTATGAGAACTGAAAAGAAAACTTTAATAGTAATTCTGTGTGTTTCGCTGGAGGTCTTGGGTTCAAATTCCGGGCAAACTACTTACTTGTCTGTAAAGAAAGAAATCACGGAACAAATACTTTCTAATATGGTTCACGACGGGTTACGGGTTATTATTTCTATAATTTTTTAAATAAATCGATTATCAAATAGTTGTGATCAGTTTATATTGTTTGCTGGTATCCTTGATGTTAAATATATTTCACCTTAGTTTCCCCATCATTATTTTTTAATAATTAATATTTAGTAGCGAGTACACGCAATTTTCACACCCATTCTATTGACAAGATCGCGTCAATTGCGCAGTAGTCGGCAATATTTAGCTTATGTTGTGCAAAAATTTATCAAATTTCGGTCAATGATTTGATAGTAAAAGAGGAAACACGAGTGGGAAATAAATTCATAATTGTAGCTAAGATGCCACAGACAGACTGATAACCACGGACACATCAGACATAACATTAATGTTTATGATTTTAACTAAGAGAAATCCTCATTTCATAATAAACTTTCCCATATTGAGGTGCGATCATGAGCGCCATGATGCTCATACATGACATCATTACTATGACGAAAACGTTTGTATTATTAAAGATTTTATGATAGGAATATTACGTGATAATGAGCCCATTGTTGATATACGAGTATGGTGTGCTTAATTCTAACGACTAGTTAGGCACATTAAAGTCAGCCACGGTAAAGAAGAAATATTTTTTAAAAAAATACCTTAATATAATATGTTTGTTTTGTGTAATCTCTCAATGTTCCTTGTTTGCGTGTACAAAATTTTTGAATTAAGTTACGTTTTTGCAATCCTATCTATTTGTGTATTATGGAATTGTTGTGTTGCGTGAACTAAACAAAAGAAATAAATGTTTACCACAATTTATGACGATCTATACATCCATTTATGACATAATATTCATTAGCATTGTCATTTTTAATTATCATGTCGAAGGGTTTATCCAATTGTTTTCAATTACATTTGTTTCTCTTAAATCGCTATTGTTTTGCTCGCCTTGGATATGCATTTACCTCCGTCTAGTTGTAGGTATATGACAACTTTTTACATTTAAAAAGTAACGGAAGTTGGGAAAGTGACCGAGACCAGTCCGAAGGTGGACAAAACGAGACAAGTATTACGTCGTATTTAGCTTATTTCTATTCATAGTTCATGGATTGTAATACTTTTACAAATGCAAATTAGAAAAAGTTATACGTAATAGTCTATTATCTCGATTAGATCTGTTAACCCCAGGAGAAAAGAGAGGTGTTATAAGTTTGACGTCTGTTGTGGGTTTGTCTGTGACGTCGAAGCTCCTAAACGAATGGACCGATTATGATACGTTTTTTGTGCAAGCTGACGTGATCGAGACGGATATTAGCTAAAATTTATAACGATCTGTTCATCCGTTTGTAAATGTCGATGAGTTTTGAAAAATTGTGTTCTGTTCACCTGTGAGGTTTCAGATTTTGAAATAGAATTTGAATGTGTAATTGTGGATTTGGTAACAGCATGCTGTTTAAAAATGTTCGTCGAGGGAACAACTTTTAAAACAATGGCCTGAAATATAACCTTGTAGTAATTGGGTCAAATATTAATTAGGAAATTTTCGTAGCGTTCAAGAACGCGATCATGGCTTTCGTTTTGTGAACCCGAGACCGTCACCCGACAGCAGATGCGCCTTTACGATTTCATTTGCGTCATCGAGATGACAGCTTTATTGGAAGCGATAAAACTGCGAATAATAATCTTTAAATCATCTTTTACCATTATTTTACTATTTCACGACTGTCTGATGAATTTTTTTTACTAATCAAGGTATACTACATACTTTTATACATATCACAATAATTCTTGTACAATAAATGGAAAAATTTTGCGTTATATTTTTTATTTTTCTATTTTCTAACTATACAGTTAGGTAAGTCCTGCTACTTTTATGAAAATTGCTAAAAAAATACAAAATTTGTTTTAATAACATTAGTTAAGATCTAGAGCAGAGTCTTTAGATGCTAAATTGTCGGTAACTTATGTTTTTTCTTTTGCGTAAAAAATTCGTTCTTTAATAATATGAACTGAATAGACACCGTCATATAGAGTATATAATAATAATTGTGCAGCGGCTTTCGTAAATGAGATGTGCTGTCACACACTATTTAAATTTGCGTTCCGATACATGGCAAGGGTATCGCCGCCCGCCCGCCATGCACGAGATGACCCTGCTAGGGCGGGCGGCCCCCTGACACACAAACCTCGCTAATTTTAGATTTGTCATTTCTTCGAGCTAGACGCAAACGCATGGATAATATTAATAGAGCGATTCGAGAAACGGCGCGCGGCGGTGGAAATGAACTTTGCTGAGTTATTTGTGCCTTCGCAGGTTGCGATTCTTTCATGAACATTATTTCATCGAATGGAATGAAGAAAAACGTTGCATTGCGCATTATAACATTTGCGGTTGATTGCATTATGTGTTACTGAGTATGTTATTATAAGTTTAAAATAAACTTTTGTTCCACGATAAGAGACATTCATTTTAATAATGATTTACAGATTACAGAAAACGATCCACTTTAAGTTTAAAACATCAGCAATTAATAGGACGTAAAGGCTGTCACGTTGCGAAACTCTTAATGTATAAGTATGCTAGAATAGTCAACTGATTAAAAGTAAATCGTTTTTATTTAAATGTCAATTAAGCAGACATTTAGAACTCGCAACGAAAGAACGTGTTGCTAATAACGATGAACGTTTCGAGTTCGCCTGTAAAAATTCCAGAATTTTTCATAGTCTAATACATTTGGTTTTTCTAATATAAATTTCGATGAAAAGCGGCTCGTTCCGCGAAATCGTAAGGAAATAAGGTTGTTAGTCTGTCAATATTTGAATCGATTTAAATAAATTACGAATATTTGTTTCAATGAGTGAACTTTGACGGACGCCAAATTCAGGTCGAGTTAATATTTGCTTCGTAAGCCCTTACTTTGCTGATGATAAATATTCTTGTACACATTGATTTCAATAATAATAATAATAACATTTATTGCAGGATCATTCCTATAGCTTTGTTAGTAGACTTTTTTCTTAAAACCTAGTGTTAGTCCTTATATCTATTTACTTAAGAAGTTACATATACATAATACATATATATATATTAAATAAATTTATAACACAGACACGTCTATATTGTCTGTGGCGATGTAGCTTCTAAACGAATAATTGTTTTTAAGTTTGATGCGAACAATGCGATAGCTACAATTTATGAAGATCTGTTCATCCATTTAACAGATATTCTTATTTGTAACCATCACATCGGGAGTATTTTAAAATGTATTCGATTTCACGATGTCTTCTTCGAAACCTGTTTCATTGCATTGAACACGTTTCTAGTATTTGTCAGCGCTAGGACGAGCAGATATCCAGGTTCGACACGTGTCTTATCTACAAAGTGTCAACGCCACGCCATACTATGTCTTCATTGATCGAAGGCGCGTTCATGAACCGTCGCCCCTCTGGGCTGGTGTGCCTACCAGTAGTCTTAGTAGGATGCTCGTGAGGAATAAACAATTATTCTGAAATTCACCGATTGTCATTCTCCAAGAAATTGATTTATTGCAGGCTAATCTCACATGCTAGTTTTCACCCTGGACGTCAATTTCATCTTAGCGCGATGTTAAGCAGCGTCCTTGACAAAATATGGACAATTCATTCAATACAAAAATAAATCCACTTATTAATTCCTTAGTGTTTTGTGTTTGCCTAAGGTGGGGGCACCGTACGAAGGGTTAATTGCGCGCAACACAACTTCAAGGGTTTCATGAGCAATAAACAATAAATCTTAAATTCTAGAAATTCTATTTAATATGAAAAAGGTTTTTGAAAAAAAAAAAATTAATGTAGATTTGAAGCTATGAATTTTTTAGTTTTAGTTTTTTAGAGTTAATTATTTACAAAGAAAATAAAAACCTTTCTTCTTTATTGCCCCCGATGAAAAAAGAGGAGTTACAAGGATGGCGTGTCGGAGTGCGGTTGCGGTGCCGAAGCTCCTGAGGAATGGATTTTAGCTAAAAGTTATAAACGCCTGTTGTAATTAAAATGTCAGGGGTCTTCAACTTCAATTGTTATATTATTGTTGAAGTTTAACGAAATCTTATGCTGATGATACAGTGATGAAGTGAGCACTTCACTCCGTCTATAGACTAACAAGTAACAACTCATAAAATATTCATGTTACGACTGGACAGTAGAGAATGCATTTTTTAAATAAATCATGACATTATAATGTAATCACAGCATTCAAGACAAATTACCGAAAGTGTCAGCGTGGGTTTGTTTGAACATTGTTAGGGCTGTTACGTAAGGTTTACGTTATATTTACACGTTTCGTAATAAATTAAATTAATACAGAACTATAAATACTTAATAGTTGATGTCTAGAAGCAGGACTATTTAAGAGGACGTTATCCCAATCGGGTTAGTAATGGTAGACACGTTTCTGCTTCGGTGTCACCTTTCATTTTTTCAACAAAGTTAAGCCTTCTTTAAAGGTAGACTTCCGAGCTGCGCGGCTCCGGCGTCACTAACGCAGCGACAGTAACAACAAAAAAATACTAAAAATTGCATACGTTTCTAATATTGTATGACACTTTTGTAAAACTACAAAGTACATCCTTATATCGCTGTGTCCTTGTTAATTTGCTAAATCAACGATGCCGTGCCCCGAATCGCTGCCCACACAGCGAGGCTGACCCTACCGCGTCCCAGCTGACAGCTCCCGAGGGATGAGGATACAATACCTATCTAGGTATTTATAATAAACTGGTGGTACCTACTTTTACTCATTCAGTGTGTTCAAAAACCTGGTTTAAATACTCACACATCCTGTCAGCTAAGTGAATACAGATTTCTTACTATTATTAACAAAATAAATTAATCTGTCAAAATAACTTTGTAATTAGTCGGCGTATCATTGATGTTCGCATCGTTTAATATGTTGACGGAAATAGGATGTTAGTAAATGGTGCAGAAGAGCAACGAGGACTACAGGCAATGGAGCGCGTGGGAAGCAGACGAAAAAGCCACTCTGCGGCCATTTTTGACTAGTTCTCTTTGACAATCTGTTACGAATCACTTCACTTACTCTCTTTAATAATGTTATAAAGCTGAAGAGTTCGTTTCTTCGGTTGGTTAAACGCACCAATCTTATCAAGTAGGTACTGGTACAAATTGAAAAATTATTTTTGTGTGGGATAGTCTATGTGTTACGGAATTCTATAAAGGAGTGGAGTATCAATGGAGTATGAAAAATTCGCTTAACTTAATTAAAGTATAGAAAGTAGTAGGTAGTAGGCGCAACGCTAGATGCGGTTACATAAGCTATCATATTTGGCTTCGTTCAGTCTAGGAACCGAGACGTGTATGTTAATTAATAATAACGAGCTGGTTGTGAGGAGAATGTGGGATCGCCATTTAAGGCCGAAACGGACGTTACACTTAAGCTACGGCCAGCACAACGATGTGGACCGTATTTAACGAGATACTTGATTATTATTCTTCAATAGTTTTTCGACTCGATTTCACTTTACGGTTACGCCTTCGGAAGGATCTATATATAAATTTTTATTTAGCTGAAGCTTAAAACGCGGTAAATCTCACTAATTGCAATAAAATACATTCTATTCCTGAGTGACTATCCTTATATAATTATAGCTAATTTAAATATATTATAAACTCATAATAGAGGTTATATTTGTAAATTCAATAAAACCTAATGTTTCATATCAAGTTAAAACCTATTCATGAGAACTGTAACCTGAATTATGAGAGCAGAAATGTTAAGATAGATCTTGGAGCTACCATAAAGTTTGATTCACGTTGTGCCTACGTGCCGTATGTGGTAGAGCAGTAGAGTGAACGCGTTCCACATTAGCTGTGCTAAGTCCCGTTGGCCCATTCCAACATTTAGCGCAACATCGGCTCGATAAGGGCCATATGAAGATTCACAACACCATTTCTAACGTCCTGATAAGATCTACAATGAAAAACATATTTCTGTCTGTTCTATTGTTTTCTATTGTCTTTCTACCGTGAGAAGTAAATTGTGTAACTAAAAACAAACGAAGGAAGCTTAGGTTTATTACAGTAAGATCGATGGTTTTTTGGCAGTGATGTGTCAAAATCTTTAACGATACTAATAATTAAATCTAAATATTAGTTAACAAGGCTAAAAGTTGCTCTGGAAAGAGAAATATTTAAGCTATTATTTCACGAATTTAATACTAAATATAGAATATATTAAGCAATACCTACCTACTCCTTTACACAAAAATCCTGTTGTCATCATGTTAAATATGTCAAAAAAAGGGTGATGAACTTCATTTACATACCTACGTTTATGAAAGTATGTTTCAATCAGTCTTTAATCTACTTACAGAGCCACCGCGCGTAGCGACAGCGGTGGGGCCGCGAGGCAAGCGGGCTCAGACGCTCCAACAGGCCGCTCGGTCGCCACCCGCGCCGCTCCCTGCGCCCGCGCCCGCTCCTCTTCTGCCTTTGCCCGCGCCTTCCGAACACACCCATGCTCTTGCTCATGCCGCCAAAGGTTTCGAAGCGCTCGGCGTATTGGTGCAGTACTTGGTGTTTCGAGTGAGTAAAATTATATATAAGTGAAATTGAGATCAGTTTCAAAACATCCCGAAGAGTTAATAAGAATATCTCATAAATGGATGAACAAATTTTCGTTCTATTCGTGTGCTACGATCTGTGGCATCATAGACACACAAACAATCAGGCACGTCAAACTTATACTTATACTTCCTTTTTCCGTCGGGGGTTAATAATGAGTAAAATATAAGATCAACTTTAAGTTAACAATGGGCGTTTTTAGTTGGACGCACTGAACGGTAGCTCATGGCGCGTGGAGGCGGAGCGATGGCGCGGCGTGGCGGCCGCAGAACGAAGCAGCGCCGCACGCGCCGATCGCGACCGGCAGCAGCGCGCTCAAAAAGACCTCGACACCAGTATGTACAACTTTAATATGAAAACGCATGCTCAGTTAAACATAAATAGGTTAGCTTAGATTTATTTGAAAGTAGATGTCCCATAATAAACATCATAACATGCAGACTTTCATAATATATATTGTCATTACAATAATTGCAAAGGTTTTTTATGTTTTACCCTCATAAGTTTTTTGTGAATTTTGTGTATAAAGTTTTATGAGATGATCTTGTTTCATGTAGTTGCGGAATGCCTGAGCAAGATCTCAGAGCTAGAGATGGAAGTATCTTCAAAGGAAGAGGCGAACGCTCGTTTACAAGCCGCACATATAGAGGAGGTGACGTCCTTGGCCGACGACGTCAAAGGATTGAAGGTTAATTTGGTATTTTACCTTATATTGAAAATTTATAAAAATTGTTATTGAGAATAGAAATAAACGATGTTTGTCATAAATTCCAGGACACTATCGAATCTTTGAAACATGAAGTGGTGGAGAGTCGCGCTAGGTTGCACGCCCACAGTGAGATAGAGCGCACGCTGCGCGCCCAAGTTTCCGCGGCTAGGGAGGAGACCAAGAGAGAGATGAAAGAGGGCGGAGGGAGGGACACAGGCACCTGCGACGCTGCCTGTGATCCTATCTACTGGGAGGCCGAGGAGTGCGAAAGGAGGATGCAAGCTAACGAGGAACTCAGCAAAGATGCCACTGAACTAGCCGCCGAGGTAAACCTTTATAAGAATACTAGACCTGCTTCAGAGATTGCTATACTTTATTTACCCACGTAGGTTTTTAACTGCGTCTCTGCCTCATTGATTAGAACTTAGATATTGTATTGAGAAAAACTTAATTTTATACAAACATAAATGTAATTCTTAGAGTTCTATGGTTTGTATTCGGCTCTATGATTACTTAGCTATTAATACAAAAATAACTATTAACATAATACCTATAACTTTTTTTTAGTTGTTAATAATATGTTAATTGTGTCCGGTTGTAGGTAAGATCTCTTCGGGCAGTGGTGGAGCTGAAGCAGGCGGAGGTGGCGGCGCTGAGGGACGCGCACAGTGAGTTGGTCGCCGAACGGGAGAGGCGCATCGCCGCGGAGAGAGAGGCCAGCAATGCCGTGCACGCCGCCGAGGAGCTGCGCGAGCGCGCCGCTGCCAGGCAGCGAGACGCCGACCGCCTCAGGGATGACAACCGCCGCCTCAGGGAAGCCGCCGCCTGCGACCGCGATCATGCCGCCCGCCTCCTGGCCCACAACGAGGAGTTGCGGTACAAGCTGCGCCAGAAGTCACAGGTATTACATACATGATATCCATTTCTTGCGTTCAAATGAATTCCACCAACTATTGTCAAAATATATGTGGTGGCGCTAGAGATCCTGGATTTTAATTCTGGGAAAATAAATGTTTTGGTTATTTGGGCACAGAAGGCCAATTACCTACTTTACCCATACTTTTCCTTTTTGCAGGTCGTCTCCCTGCTGGCCGGTGGAGCGTACATAGAGCGTGGAGGGTCGCGGGCGCGCACATGCTCGTCGGGAGATTCTTCTTCGCCCCCCTCTCCGCTGGGCTCCCCCTCCAGCTCTCCCTCGCCACCGTCGCCTCCTCGACCCGCAGTCAAAGGAGTCGTCGAGAAACACGACTCCGTCAGTTGGGTGCTGGAAATCGAGGAGAGCCCAGAGGAGATGGCATCCAGGTATGCGGCTAACATTTGTACATAGATCAATGGAAGATCATCCCTGAGACCCGTTTCAGTTTGCAACTTCTAAAGAAATGATGAGATGATGATGTGAAAATGTCTGTAATGTTGTGTGCACCTGTTCGTAGACTGGCCCGCAAGTCGTCGTTCCGGTCGTCGTCGTCGAGTGGAGTGAAGCGGCGCGGAGAGGGCTCCCCGGCGCCTCCTTCGCCCGCCCCCAACGCTTCGAAGCTGTTCCGGCCGGGGGAGCTGGACTTCCCTCCGCCGCCGCCGCCCCTCAAGGAGGCCGCCGGAGAGGCCATCTACATCTACGACGAGACCCACTACTGACTCGCCCCACCCACCTACTCGGATTTTAATGTGAGCCCTTGGACGCTCCAGTCCCTGTCGGAGGACGTTGTTCCTGTGTAAAAGATTATTTCTGAAGACCAGTACGAGGAAGTCCTGAGAATAATTAATTGACAATATAATTTTCTTGTCGGACTTACCACGAAATGAGGATATTTACAAGGACTGTTCGAACTAAACAGTGAAAAAAAGTGTTGACTATGTTTTGCGAACTGATTTCGTGATTTTTTATTATAATGATTGCAATTGATATTATTAAGAATAAGTCACGATGTTAAATATTAAATTGCGACATATTTTAACATAAATTAAAACTTATGAGGGTTCGTGGTCTATAGAAAATTAATGGAATAGGCTTTAGGCTCTTCTATCACTGTCGCTCTTTGTCTGGTCCATTCTGAAAGAGACAGCAGCTTTTCATGATACCCCGTTTACTCCAAAATCAAAGACTTTTTTACTATTTCAGAAAGAAATATAGCATTTTGGTATTTTTTAAGTCGTGCAATGAGTTCAGACGATTTATCATGGTTGTATTTTAAGTAAATCTTACCATTTCTTGCAGGTTTATATTTTTGAAATTAACATGTGAGAAACAAACAATATCTACATTTGATTGATGATTTTTTTTGCTACCAAGAGTCTAAGAAGAAGAAGAAGAGTATAAAAATATTTAGCACATTGGCTGCATAAACATTCTGATACCTACTTAAAAGAAATGTCTTAAGGGAATTGTGGTTGTATATGGCCGGAGAGCATCTTCGAATTAATACCTGTATTTCTACTAAATGTGTGATATTACTTATTTTGTAAATTCTATCGTTTCGATTGAATAACTCTTATTGCCTTCAAGTAAGCCTATTGCCTGAACGCATTCTAACATCACCTTCAAAGTAAGTTCGTATCAGTTTCTTTACCTCTATATCTCATCTTGCCTAATCCTAGTTTCTTCTTAAAATTAAAGTTATTTATTCAATAAAAGATGTCTAGTCTTGTTTTACTACTTCTGTATCTACTTTTCTATTTATTGGTGCAATATATTGTTTCAAATTGTTAACGATGTTATGTTAAGATGAATAATGGAAGTCGCAATACTTAGGGCCTTGCTGTTAACGTAATTTTAAAGATTTCGTATTGTTTGTGTCCATTATTGTAACTTAATTATTATTAAAGTTTATTTCTTCTGTTATCTATAAATGTACAAACAAAATTATAGTTGTAAGTAAGTACTCGTAATTATGCGTTTCGGCTTGAAGTTAGCCGCCGGAATATATTTCTGTTTAAGGTTGTATTCGTAGGTTTCCTTAATGTAACAATGAACCAAAGAGTCAGTCGGTCAGCTTCACTCTTTGCTGCGTCTTTTTCGTTTGCATGTCTCGATATTACGCTTGTAAGCGAAAAACCTTTATTTATTTTTAAGCTATGTATAAATTATTAAATTGTCATTCCAAATAAAGAAATGTAAGCGATTTACGCTTTTCATCAGAAGATAATTAAATCATAATATAATTAAAATGTAACGATGTGTTTTATTATCCGTTCTCTCTATGGCCTATGGTCTATGCCCGACAAGAATGAATATCTCTACATTTAAAACTGTTTTAAGTTATATTCTCCATTCCTAATAGGAAATGGCTGAGCAAAAGTAATTGTCCAAGTTATGAATAAATTGAAGCAATTATCTCAATTAGTAGTGGGCGACTCGCGAGGAGGGACTGTCGGCTCTCTAGTGATGATTGACAACTATTTTGAAGATAATAAAATATAAACGGGATGTTAGGAAAAAATAAGGCATCTTTATTGGCGGCTGCCATTTAAAAATATATTTGTACTTAGTAGGTAATAAAAGTTTTATTTCTAGCTCTTTTAGACAATCAACTAAAATAATATTACTTCACTATTTAATAAAATGCCTTTCAAATAATTGTGAATCTGAATTTATGGATTCAATTGTTTGTACCTCACACGTTAATTGAGTCTATTGCTTAAAATAGTATCTCAAGACAATATGAACGGTAATTTATACGTAACTTGCGAAACTACTTAAAACGCAATAGTTTTCGTTTACTCGTTACTTGAACTTGTACAAACTCCTTTGTACCCTTTGGAACAATAGTTCTCAATTTTAATTAATAAATATATACCTACTCTGTATGTTATTAATGATAATGTGTAGGTACAAATTATGTGACGGAATATTCATGAGTAAGTACTTTTTACCTTTCAGTTCATTAATTGTTATTAGAATGAATAAATGATTTACAATTAATGAATACAACTGACTATATCTCCTACCTGTACAGCGCCTCTGTATTTCTGTAAGCTTTCTTGATTACTGTTTCGCCTGGATCTTTTGTTTACGATCGTGAAAACTTGATGCTTAATGTTTCTAACTTCTTTTTTTAAATGTTTCTTTTATCAATAAGTTATCTGTATTAATATAAAAAAATATTTCAGATAAAAATGCTTCAGCCTACAACCTACATCGTTTTATCTAGCCTTCAACATGTTCATGGTCAGGCAATAAAACTAAGTAAAATATAGTACTTAGTAGTTGAATAATGCCAAATCCTAAACAAATAAAGATAATTCGGCGGTGTCAAGGAGACGAACTAAGGACACTCTGCTATCAGCCCCTATATAAACATTTGGCCGCCCACAGAGCAACATAAAATTGCAAAATGGACACCGGTGTGGCAGCGTTTCTGATTTCGCTATTAATTGGTGAGTTTTAATATTTATAATTTACATCGACAAGTTTAAAACAATATTAATTAAGTTTTCAATCTTAAAGTTAAACCAAGTCAATTTTCTAAAAGAGATTGTTCAAAATATAACAAATAATAAATTATTGTACTAAGCAGATTTTATTATATTTTGTGCTTACGGGTCCAATAAGGAAAACCGTTTGAAAAAGTGGCATCAAATTAAATATATACTATAAAATAAAATTGAAATGTTTGATTGTTAGAGATATATAAAAATGACACCTTTTTGATCCGGTTAAACGCAGAGACTGACCGATTTTAATGGAACTCAAACTCGCGGAGCTAAAAGTCGCGAAATCGCGGATACTGCTTGTTACCTAATTGTCTTCCTTGCGTTGTGTTGATACAATAATATGAAGTTTATTTCAGTTGTATGTTTGGCCGGCGACGAGGACGACAAAGAAGCTAAAATAAGGTTCTATTTTAGGTATTACTTTTTTCTTTAACTATATATGTACCTACTTATAAAGCTAGAGTTTGAATGATTGTTGAACGCGCTAAACTCAACAACTACTGGTTCGAATTGAAAAATTCAATTCAAATGGATGAAATCGCGGTACACAGTTACTTTTTAAGAAAGTAGGTATTTTAACAATAAAAAAATAAAACTGTAAATACTACGCAGGACCAAAACCTACATTCAATTCTTGAGCGATATCTGGTCTTATGTTGGCTTGGTTTTTCAGAACGATCGATGACTTTAAAGAAATACCGTTAAATTCATCGCATGACGTACTTAACTCGTCCTGGTACAACTCTACACGAAACACCATTATTTTCTGTCACGGCTTCACAGGTTTGTTGTTAATTGTCGGTAGGTATAGGTATTGTGTAGGTATATTTATTGAGCAGGTCAATTGCTATTAGAACAAGGAGTGACTTGACAGTCGCGATTCGCAGCCCAATTGAAAGTACCTAATTTGCTAAATAGTATATTCATAAATAAATGCGAATTCTGGAACTGTAAATAATAAATGTATTATCAGGATATAATGAGCCCATCGATATAGAAATATAACCGTGTCCCGCAGGCTCCGCGAGGGGTCGGGCGGTGCAGGCCGTGATGAGGGCCTATCTGGAGCAAGGTGAAAGTAACGTAGCACTTCTCAATTGGGAGGGTTTGGCAGCCGACTCGATGTCCTCTATCCCCAACTCCTACATCAATTGGGCAGCGCCTAACGCGAGACAGGTGAATATTCATTCTTATTGTTGCGTGATGGTTATCATGTGATCATCTCTCACTGGCTGAATCCTGCGTAAAACTATTTTCTTAGTTATTTAAGGTTCGAAAACTGCATTAGGTAAATACCTTAGTATAAATAATTCAGTTCTAGGAACTTTACGAAGAATTAGGTAATAAAACAAAAAAAGGTTTAATTGACACAGATAAGAATAAAAATAAAAACGATAATATTTTATATAACGTATACCTAATTAAATATAAGCTCCCTTAGCTTCAAACAATGTCTGTCACTTTCTCGCTAACCACAATAATAGTTGTAGCAAACAAAGATTGTAGTTAGTTGCAACACTGTCCTGCACGTCTTCACCGCAAGAACGAACATTCGAACTGAATGATGAAGGATTGTGTGGGCACGCGCACCATCATTGCCGCAATTCCCTTTGATGATTGCCCGAAAAGCCGACAGAATGGCGATTACGCGCGATCGTCGCCGATCATGGACAACTGTTGGCAATTAAGCCCTCCACACCTGTAATCGCCCATCATTGCCCATTGTGAAGAGGGGCCTTGAAAGAATATAATTGTATATTTATTAAAAACTAGCTGACCCGGTGAATTTTTTTCCGCATTAAAGGCAATATCACATGATCACATTTTTTACTTTTTAAATTAGGATAATTGTTCTTAGTTACCTCCAAAGATAGGAAAAACAACGCTCAATTAAAACCGTTGGTACCTATGTGTCTACTGTCTAGCCCACATGAGCTTAAGCGATCAATGTTCATACATTTTGTAAATATTTAGTTACTTATGACTATATTAGATAGCGTCATAATATGCTCGCAGAATTAATATTGCTAATCTTTCACGTAAAACAATCCATCATTTTGTGCATTATTTAATAGCAGTCATCATTATGTGCCATTATTATTTATTATATAATTCACTCACAAACTGTACTATTAGCTACACTAATATAATATATATTATACAAATAATATTATAATTGTATACGTATTATTGAAAAAAAGAAACGTGAGTAGATTTGAAAAGGATAAAGTGAATGAGTATAAGAGTGGTAATATTATATTAATGGTTAGTTGGGCGTGAACGTGGCGGAGGCGCTGGCCAGGTTGTCGAGCGGCGTCGACCTCAGAAGGCTGTATTTAATTGGACATTCTCTTGGAGCACACGTCTTTGGAATTGCCGGAAACAATTTGAGGCTTAATGGAATTCTTTTGCCCTGGTTAGTGTACCTACTTTCATTTACAATAACGCTTAAGTACATAAATCAAACCTTTTACATAACAATTCATTTATTATGCAATTGATTAAATTACGTCATTCCTATTTTTTTATTAAATTAATTAATAATAAGGATGCGTAAGGTGTATCGTATTGTAAATATTTATACATAATTATCTCGTTTTATTCCTGACGGAAAATTATGTGTTAGATATAAGTATAATGTGGCTTTGGGTAAAACGAATATGATGAGGGACATGTTACTATTTATGAAGATCCAGGCTTTCTAAATTATCTTGAATGAAATATATTCTTAATGGTAAGAATGTCACAGGATCTTAGGACTTGACCCGGCTTCTTTGGGCTTCGAAAACAAACCTCCCGCCATGCGACTGAACAAAAACTCGGCTGAGCTCGTCACAGTAATCCACTCAGATCCCAGCAAATATGGAACAAAGGTTGCACTTGGAACTGTCGACTTCTGGCCTAACTACAGGGCAGTAGGACCCGTTAGACAGCCAGGGTGTGCTGGAAGACCAGGCCCTGTGTTTTCACCAGAAGGTTCATATGTCAATTTTTTTCATCCCCGACTCAAAAAAATGGTTACGTTATAAAAAACGTGACAGGTTTTACGTGTCTGTCT
Source organism: Aporia crataegi (assembly GCA_912999735.1). Taxonomy (NCBI): domain Eukaryota; kingdom Metazoa; phylum Arthropoda; class Insecta; order Lepidoptera; family Pieridae; genus Aporia; species Aporia crataegi. The sequence continues at coordinate 9,318,816 of OU538743.1, forward strand.
GACTTTGGCATCGTAGCTGTTAAGAACTCTGCCTACTACAACGTATCATACTTTGACCTTAAAGGAACATGTCAAAAATATTCTTTGTACTGAAAAGCATGAGACCAAACTGTTCCGTCACCGACCAACACCGTCACGTGCTAAGTATGCTCGGAGCGTGCGTAATTGTCGACGAGAATACTTTCGTACATTCTAGTGGACACATACGCGTTCATTTCGTAGATAACGCTACGGAGCGACTGCTGAGGGACTGCGGGAGAGACATTTTTCATAATATTGTGCTAACATTTACATACCACGCCACTGAAGATAAAAGGATAAGTTACGAAATATGAGTATGTAGTAGACATTATTTTTCAGAAGATACTAAAACAGTGTCAATAAGTGAAACTGAAGAAAATACAAAACCCAAACGTTAATGTTTCAAATACTAAAGCCATGTCGATCTAGTCAGCTTGTCAGGCCATTCGCTTAAGAGCTACAATGCCTCAGATGGACACTCCAAACCTAATACACCCCTTTTATTGCGTCAAGGGTCACTAACAACGCGACTGACGGATTAGTAATATCGTCTATGTGGAGATACTATTACATATTCTGTGGTAAAATCATTTATAAATATTTTATTCTATATCAGTCATCTCTCCGACAAAAAGATAACGTTTTTAGAGAAAGACGCTTTCATTTAATAAATTGGTGTACCTACTGAAGAAATTAAAAAAAAAAAACTAGAAAATATTTTTGTATTACACTATTATGTTATTAGCTATTTGAAATGGAAATGCTTACCTAGTTTTTTTTAATATAATATTATAAGCTGCGCCCCACTGTCTCACTATGTTTTGTTTTGAACAAACTCTTCACGTACGTTATTTATTGTTTGTTGTTGCCGATAAGTAAATAAACAGAATAGCGAATGCTAAAATGAAATATTTTCAGACCTCTGCAGTCATCACAGAAGTTGGGAGTTGTTAGTAGACGCAATAAAGCAGCCGGGCACCATCGTCGGCTCTCACGCCACTAATTTCAGGACCTGGAAGCGTTCTTCGCCGGCGCAGCGAGCAGCTACCACTATGCCTATAGAGGCCCACAACAAGAATGCGTGAGTCGTCAATACGAAAGTAACTCTGTCTGCTGTAACAAAAGAAATACGGTAGCTTTACCTAATTGCGAAAAAAGGGTTGAAATATAACAAAAAATAGGATAGATAAGGCTTCTACATATATTATAAATAAATGTGTTGTTTGTTTTGCAGAACGCCAGGCAACTATTTCCTCGTGACGAGCTCCCAGCCTCCTTATGGATTAGGCGAAAATGGATTATAAAACTTAATAATCATTGTAAATACGTTTGAAATAGTCATAATAAAAATTTAAATTATTAATATTCCTTTCGATGTTTTGTTACTACTGAGACCTACGGGTATCTATTTAAAAATTACAATTTATATACAAAAACATACAACAACAACTTATTTTTTAAAAACCACATTATCCGAATACCAATACCAGTGATTGTTCCTACATAAAGAAACACATCCCTCGAATTGTGAAAATACAATAAATAAAAAGTATCTCCGGATAGCTTATTATTAATTCAAAACATAACGAGATGAATCGCTGAAACTCATCAAAGCTCAGATTAATGATAGCTCGAAGGCGGGGCTGGAAGTTTCTCAAATCATTAAAGCACTTAGCACACGAATGGATTCACAACGACTCACTACTTCCTCTTCACAACCCACTATTCAAGTATTTTTCGACATGTTTTAAAAGGAGCGTGTGATATTTGAATTAAAAATAATTTAATGAATGAATAACACTTCAAAGACTTTTATGTTGGGAGTTAAAAATAAAACCGACCTTCTTAAAGTAACATTAATAAACGAATGATATCTTTTTGAAATGTGAAAATATAGAGTGAACGTAAGTAAATAAAGATTGAATAATATATGTCTGGTCATCTCAACTGATTCCCCGAGGGCGGCGTCCGAGTTGCCAAGCTGAAATAACAGCAAACTTTAATGGAGACCTTACCTTCTACTACAGACATTTTAAACTATACTTTGTTCACATTATATTTTGCAATAGAAACAGAGTACTGTTATTTTAAAGTTATCTTTACAATATGATTTGTGTTTAGGTTAAAAACATTTATTTTCTCTTAATAAAACTACAATTCCAATAATAGATCATCTTCAATGGTCGATGCCAGTCTGTAGCTAGGTGTCCCGAGAAAGGTGAACAGTTTCTTCATATCGCTACATAACCGCTTTCTTAGGGTTTCATGTCTACAATAGGCTTCATTAGGATTCGCTTCCCATTTTTGTTTGATTCTTTTTTATTGAGCTTTAAGTTTCGAAGCAATAATTTTATCTCTGGAAATTTTATCTGTGTTGATGTTTAATGTCAGAAGCCTGTAAATAGGTAATATATTATAAAACAATGAATATAAAAGATAAATTGCATTAAAAAGCATACACGACACAACCAAAGTCGTTGGTCACATCTGCCTGACAATTTACGCTTTCAATAATGGCCGCCACCGGCTCGGAATCGGTCGCACGTGAATTAACAACCCGCTAAATTAAGGCCCTCAAACTTTTTACGCACCGCCCGCGCCATCTCAACTCGCAGCTCTTTTATACTCGCTGCACTGTAGTGGTATATGTGGCTATAATTTTCCGACTTCTTACTGGCTGGCTTAGATTTACTTCGTAATTGAATATAGTATTTTCTGAATGTACCAGTACCAGAAATAAATTAATGTAGTATGGACTTTTGATAATTTAAATCTTCCTCTTCAATATATTAACTACCCAACACTCGCAATATAAAGGAAATTAGGTGTAACCTTGTAAATGCACTGAAAATGAAAAGGTTGAAACAGGTGGGAAAAAAATCTGTGAAGCGTTGCGTATTACAATAATCTTATCTACTTGCGTGCTATCCTCATTTAATTGAATTATAAATCGTTTCTACACCATCTGATATTCATCTATACTTCTATCTTATATTTCGTCTATTTGTTTTCGTTCTTATAAAATAAATTATCCAAAATGCATGTTAGAGAAGATTGAAAGGCCAGCATCCTATCGATTTGAGGATCTTAAAAGCGAATGTCAACAAAATTATCGAGCACCGTTTCTCATTCTAATGCTGACATCAACTGGCCGCCTTTTATTGGAGTTGCACTTGAAATGCATTTTATTATTATTATTGTAAACTGTTCGAGCCGAGTCTGATATTAGCGACGTCTCCACTTTTTTCTTTTTCTAGTCAATATTAGCGTAAGGCTGGGTGAAGGTAATTGGCATGTATTTTATTAAGATATACCTTAAATTACAAATAAGAATAAACTTCATAAACGAATGAACAGATCCTAATAAATTAAAGCTAAGATTAATCTCGATTACATCAGCATTAAAATAAAGAATCCACATCGAAATAGACCGACTTCACAGACACATGAAACTATTTTTCCGTCAGAAGTTAAAAGTAAATGCGGCTTATACGAGCACACTGCTTAGTGCTTACGTTCAGTATTATCAACTTTCTACTTAAATGTTGTCACTTCCAGCGTACATTAATGGTTGATTAGCTAAAAGTTGCAATAAAAAGCAATGAGGAGAAGGATTTCGCTCAGCAAATAGCCACAACGCCGCAGAGCTTCGCATTCGGTTCGATCCTTTGGCGTTGCGTAGAGATGTAGGCTCCTTCTGCATCTTTTATCGCATTTATCATGGGGAATGCTCAGAGGAGTTGTTTGAATTAATACAAGCTGAGTTTCATCTTCGAACGTCGAGGCAGAATGCGAAATTTCATCCGTACCACCTCGATGTTCATCGTTCCACAACAGCGTTTTTCAAGGCATTTTTTGCCGCGCACCACCACTCTGTGGAACCAGCTGCCCTCCGATATATTTCCGAACCATTACGATTTAGGAACCTTCAAGAAAAGAGCGTACCTCTATTTAAAAGGTCGGCAACGCACCCGTGGCCCAACAGGCGTTGAGGGTGTCCATGAGCGGCGGATTGCTTTTCGTTGGTGAGCCTCCTGCCCGTTTGCCTCCTATCCGATAAGAAAAAATACTCGCCTTCATTTTATTCGTATATTATGTAATACATGCCTCAGCACATTACCTACTTCCGATCTTACAATTATGTTACTTTTCCGATACTAGGCACGTCACACGTGAATAATGCATATTGCGTTCCAATGCTTTTATTAGTACAGCTTCTCCCAGTTAATTAATATTTTTTATCGAGTAAATACAATTTCTAAACTGCTCCTATGTTTTTAACCCCCGATGAAAAGATTATAAGTAAGAGTATAAGTGATTATAAGTTTTGTTATAAGTCTGACGTATCGAATGGACCGATTTCGATGCGGTTTTTTTTGTTACAAAATTCTTTCGTGTGTAGTCTCCCCTCCCATACTCATGGCTGGACTAGCTGATATTAATAATCCTAACAGCTATGCAAAATCTCTCATCTTGCAGCGCTTAAAACGTCTAATTCTAATTTTCATTTCTAATTATTTGAATTTCCTTCTGAAGTTATTAATATCGTCTTCTTCTGATTTTCAATACTTTCATTAGAGTATTTTAAAAAATTTAGCAGCGGTTAAGCACTTTTATGCGAATTTAGTAGTAGGATTTAGAATTTAAAAAAGCTATCCTTTACTATAGTTTACTTCTATATTAACTTTATTTACAGTCATGAAAACTTCTTGTTTTTGTTTGTAATGAATAAACTCAAATCCACTGGATCGATTTTGAAAATTCTTCGACTTATGGGAAGTTAGTTCTTTTTGGCTTAAATATGGACTAATTCGCAAGTAAAATGTAAATATTTTTAAATGTAATTCATATTTATTCCATACTTATAAGTCTTTCTATGCCTACATTTATCTTTTTTTAGAACCTTTAAATTAAGTTTTTCGCGTTTAACTCTACGACAATCCACGGGTGTGGGTAAATCTTAGGGGTTCTAATGTAATTTTGACTGGATTTATAGTATATTGAATTAGGTTACATTTTTTTTAGAATTTAGTGAAACTAGAAACGCAATTTTGTGGTTTGAAATGAAATATTTCGAAACATAATTATTTGATACAATATATTTATTTGAAAATAATACATTATAAATATCACAGATGGGTATGCAATTTCCTCTGAGATACTAATGTTTAATAGTATCTAGCCAGTTGGCATGCGCGGCATCACTTTGTGGCCGGTGCCGGTAAAAGTTTTCAGTGAGCGCGCTTCAGCGATATTGAAAAGTCGTTACAAGCTATTTAAACGCGAAATAATTACAGGAAAACATCGGCAACATGAACTACGCTGGACACATTTTCTTTCTAATTTCTTCAAGTTTGTATCATTTGCAATACGATATATTTTAATAAGTCATTTTGAGACGTTAGGAACTTGTGTCGCATTCGATACTTTCTGCGGGCACCAATTTTTTGCGATTTATTTTGATATGACTTTAATAACTAAGTAAAATAGAAAAAAATGTTTGCATATAGTGCTTATTCAATGAAATTGTATCACTGTACCTGTGATAGCATTTTTTAAAAACCTTTGAATATTGTGAAGATTTGATAAATTTTTGTCCGTAAATATTTTATGACTTAACTTCGTTACCGTTTGGCACCGACTTTTATACAGCAGGTCCTAAAACTGGTATCATGTTTCAGATTGTTTAGCAGTTAATATAGAACGCATAGATGTTCCAATGATGGTGGAGTTGGGCACACAATCAGTAGTTCTCGACTGTCAGTATAGTACGAAAATCCCGTCGCCTGCTGGACTAGTGATGAAGTGGTTTTTTAACGGGTCCTCGAACCTCATCTACCAATGGATCCCGCCTCTACGGCCACAAGTTATTGGCCTCTTGAAAGGAAAAGTTGACCTGAATTTTAAAATTTCTGGTGAGCTTTGTTTTACTTGAAGCTCAATATCTAAATAAAAAACATTAGGTTCGGTAAAAGCCTTAAACGTAAGCAATTCCGTCGTACCCGTTTAGACTACGTCCATATTTAATTATAATCGTTGTTTACATACTGATGAGCCACACGGCGTGATTTGAATCATCCTTCATAATGAAAGCAGCCTGGGAATCGAACTCCGTACCTCCCACAATATCTCCTGCTGAGTTTGACATGGTTCTTTCCAAGAAGCAAGCACCCACTAGGCAAACGTGTATCGTCTTAGGCTGTGTCACTATTAACATCAAGTGGGATTGCGGTAAAACGCTTGAGTAATTTTGTTGATATTGAAATCTAGTCTGATTTATTATGCGCCTACTATTATCTAACTAGCAATATCTATCGTTTAAAGATGTGTAATAGTGTTGCATTTAATATGTTGTGTCATGTATGCGCATTAATTAATATAAATGTGTAGTTAATGCAATAGAGTTAATTACAGGTGAGCCCCTACAAGCGTACCGAGCTATGAAAATCCTGCGACCTTCCCCTCAGCTGAGCGGGAACTACACCTGTGTAGTGTCCACCTTCACGGAGGAGGACTCGCGGACGCGGCACATGATTGTATATAGTAAGCCCCTTTTTAAGCTCCTATTTATCCACATTACACGAAGATATGACATATTCTTAATGTCTGTAACCATCATGTGGGGATTTTTCATTGCGACTTAAATGTGTAAATGTTTGTTCAGTCACTTTTCGTCAGGCGTTTGACAGTTTACTACGAAATTAAAGACATTAAACTTGTTGCAAATTTGTATTTATTGTCTGTTTAGTCCATACATTTTAATCTGTCTTCTTCAGGTCCAGCCAAACATTTTCGGTTTACACAAGACAAGAAATACGTATTCCTTGTGACACTTATCTGCTTTGCTCAAGACCTATATCCAAAACCGAATATATCCATTTCGTCGCAAGGGTAAGAAGACTCTCTTTAAATATCAAACAACAATTTATTTAAATAAACACGTGTTTCATTAAGTTGAACACAAATTATTATTTATTAAGTTGGAAAATATAATGTTTTGCTTTTGATTAGTATATTTTTAATTAATGAATATTATATTGAGTAAGAGCAGCAACGCAACCAAAGCGCGATTCGCGGTGCGTGTATCCTTGATCATGGGAGATGAGATCCTTTGCCACCAAGAGACTCGCCTGTTGTTGCCTGCCCTACTATTATAAAATTGTTTCCCAAAAATATTACATTCAAATCAAAGTAAACATTGCCATGAAGTTCAGATAGGCCTTTTAATTAATAGGCTGCCTATATTATTTTATTTTGTTCTATCCCTTATACCTTATAATGTTATATTTCAGTCAGGCTATCAAACAAACAGTGTTGGAAACGAAGATGAACTCTTGGGGCCTGTACACGGTGGCCGTGACGGCCGAGGTTCATGATGACGACATCAACGTGCCTTATGAACAATTTGTTTGTACAATATCTCTGCCGAATACAAACTATACGAGAAATCTTACTACTGTATACTATCCAGGTGATGTACTGAACTGATTACGTTATTAGAAACAAGTAAAATGTAAGAGGTGCAAATGGGCAATCGCAATTTTTTTTAAATTATGTAGTTATGCATTGCCAAAAATATCTCTTAAAACATAATATTATGATTGTGGGTTTTCAGGACTCATGCCAACCGCATATACCGCCAATGAAGTACAAAGGCCTCAACATCATCAGGCCAACGATGGTAAAGCACAGCTTTTGATGATAAAAATCTATTCTTTTATATAATTAAAAAAATACCGCTCCGTTAAACCGGATTGTGTTCTTCAAGAAGATACGCAGTTATGAAAGGTTGTACATTTCTTTAAAATTGTAACAATTCATTTTGAGAATTTCCTTTCAGGCCGCACCAGCAACGGAGCCCCGCTTCACTTATTGATCGATCTTGCTGCATTTTTAGCTCTGTATACTTTACATGAATAATCATTTATTTAAATTAAATTAAATTGTTTATTCCTCAAAATTATCTTCTTCGAAAGGTATCAAAGTTAATAAAGTTATTAAGCTAAATAAATTACGTTTCGATACGTCCCGCTATATTTACTAAGTATGAGTTTGAAAATCGCGAAAGTTTCAAGATTATGGTATCAAAGTAAGTATAAAAGTAAGTGAGGGAAGTTGTGATCGAAAACAATACGAGCGTTACAAACCGGTCATTCCCGATGAATAAAGAAGGGAGTCATAGGTTTGACTTGTCTATTTGTTCTTCTGTAAGTGACGTCGGTTTTCTTTTTATTTGAAAGGCTGACATGGTGTAAATGGATCCTATCTGAAACTTATGAAGATATTATGTTAATTGTTTACAATTTTACTTGTTAGGTGAAAGAGCAAAAAACATGTTCACAAACAATCTTTCCAATTTAAAACATGTAGAGGCCTAATGTAGTCTAACCTTATTTTTGCACCAAATGGTCAAATTTGATGCTTCTATTCTATGAAACTGAAAGTCTTTGACATATTTAACTTATAGAATAGTATAAAATAGTTATTATGATAGTTTGTAGCGGCTTCACTTTTTGTAATATATTTCAATTTATTTAATGATATCCGAAATTCAGCAGTATGATTTTTAAAGGGTGCGTGATGTAATTCTGTAATAGATAACACTTATAGGCTACCTACATATAGTCAGTATCCGAGTGTGTTTAAATAATACAAGTCAGGCAGCGCCTCTATCAGTTGATAAGTTGGTAATTGCACTTCAGCGGGCGGAAATAGGCTAAAAGCGTGAACGAAGAAAGCTCGTACTGTGCTGACGTGCTTAGAAACAGACTGCATTGTTTAAAAATAACGTGCAACACATGCATTCAAACCTAACCCCGACCTAAAGAGAATTAAAACACCACAAAGGAGTAATTTTGGCACCGGAGAAGTATGGCATGACACTACCGCCTCTTCTTTTTTTATGGACTATTGTAAAATACTAGAATTTTTGTGGAACAAATCGTTTGACACTCGTAATTAATCCGACGAGTTCGACTAACGCCCACGCGATTGGGCCGCCGGTACCAGCGCTATGACCATCATTTTTCTTTTTGTCATTGCGTAATAAAACCCCTGAAGAACCGCCATACTGTGACAAATGATTCACTAAAATCTGTCACTATCTCCCGGCCTATTAGTACTTGTGAAGTCTGTTTTGTTTCTTGTTAAATAAATAGTTAAGCTTATGACAGAGTCATCTACAGACAGTCAAATGTACTTCCAAAAGCGAATAAAAATTTCACCACGCGGGCTGCCTGTAGTGTTTCTAAGGAACCATAAGAATTATATTTTATAGGTAACTAGCGACCCCCTTCCCCGGCTTTGCACGGGTATAAAACATATATAAAAACCTTTATCTTAAATCACTCTATCTATTAAAAACACCGCATCAAAATCCGTTGCGTAGTTTTAAAGATTTAAGCATACAAAGGGAAATAGGGAAAGAAAAAGCGACTTTATTTTATACTATGTAGTGATTTAGACTATATACAGATATTCTGTCAGAAGAACAGCAAACGACTCAGCGGTGCTAAGATATTCTCATCCAATTTCCAATGCTATCTTAAAGATGGCAGTAATTATAAAAAAATATTATTAATAGTAAATGAACAACTGTCAACTGCTGCTTGTTGGATAAAAGTGAAGATAGATTTCAGATCCTAGAGGTTAGATACTTAGGTAGGTTCAAGAAATGAAATATAATTAAAATTAGGCTAATAGGTACACTTACCCCACCGTGCTGACCCAGCGACCAGCGAGCCTCTGGGCTTTGGCTTCACCAATTTTCTCTCTTCGGTATTGTTATGAAACCGAATAGACAAATGTAAGCCCTTCTTCATAGTTTAAGTAACCGGTATTAATTACAAATATCTCTAATTAGTATTAAATTAATTATGAATGAGTGTTGACATTTGCCTCTTGGCACAGGCCGTAGTTACGTTAGTTGGGTGCTAATGAGCTCGTGGAGTGATTAAAGTTGAAGGTCAGTTATTTCTGGCAAAACGGAACACTAACAAGCTTCGCTAAAATTTAAGGTAAGTATACATTGTCGATACTTGAACTGGTTTGCGAATAACTTGGTACCGTTAATGCGGCCTCTGCTCACTACTGACTCGGGAAATAATCACTTTCACTCAAATGTTAATCGAACTCGTTTATTTATGACTTAAATATGAGAAATACTGACTTTCTATGATCTATTAAGCAACAATATTTAAAAAGAACTCCCGATATGTTAATTACAAATAAGAAACCCCATCGAAATCGGTTCATTAGTTTAGAATCGACGATGCGACAGACAGACCCACACACAAACACGTTAAACTTATCCTTCTTTTTTGTGAGAGTATAAAGAGAACAAAAACAAGTCTGATACAAAATCTCTTGGAACATACATTTCTGTGTACTATTTTTCTAAACACAATTTTATTCAGTAGCGTGCAGTCTCAGGAGGAAAGCAACAATTTTAAAACTAATGAACAATTGGAGCTAAAGTATGTGTATAGTATTAGTTGCCTTGAGAGGTTGATTTAAATAATTATTATACTCGTGTTTATTTGTCGTCATGCATTTGCAAAATCAGATACGTGATCGGATTATTGCGTTAGGCTTTTTGTCTCAATCGAACGCACCCCGAGTTGTTTATACCTAATAGTAGGCATGTAAAGTACAATTGTTGAGACGCGAAGATTGCCGCTTGAAGATCATAATACTGAATTATCGAATACAATCTCATGTGTCGCGATTTTATGAGATGCGGTAAATTTATTTTTATTGCGGAGATGTTCTTTTCCTCACAATTTATTTATTGACCTAAATTATAGGCATTGTGCTGTTATAATCAATTTCACCAAAAGAGACGACCTCGAAAAATTTTGAACATTGTTCAGTAAAAGGAAATAATGTATCATGGTTTAAATAGCTACTTACAAATCTTTCATAATAATATTATTATAGCAATAAATAAAAAAACAACAAAACGAACGCAACTAACAAACTAAAGTAGCTATAATTATAAGTTACTAAGAGTTACGTTTTGTTACCGAATGAATGAATACTGATCTTACTTGAATCGGGGTCGGGAGTGAAAAATACAATCTAATTGAAAATGAAGAAGACAAGTCGGGTTGAAAAGTGTTATTCGCTAAACGTATTCCAGCTGCCTTAAAGGCTCGCACGCCACACTCATTTGCATTTCAAGCCTTAATTATTGTTCACTGGCCGCTATTTACGACCACAATAAACTCGCTTAATGCTTATCCTTCACTAAAACATCTTAAAGTCGCTTTGTCTACTGCCCTACGACAACCGACATTGATGTTAAAGGAAATTATTAACAATATTTATCTGTCTTCTTTATTAAACGACTTAAGTATACCTACTTATATAATTTATTGTTATGAATGTTATGGCTCGTATTCCACATTCTGTCTTGTCATAATAATACATAATATAAAAAATAAATAAAAATAAATAATAGAGACGAACAGCCACGAAACCCAGTCGGGTTCTCATTTTTCCAATCATTCCCACAAAAGGTATTTTTAGAACTGGATCATATAATTTCCAAGCGCAAGAATCATTTAAAAGCTAGACAGAGATAGAGTATACTTAATTCATGATTTAAGACAAATTATACAAAAATGTATTGATTTATTAATAATTGTATATTGCAATGTATAATTTATTATTACTATGGAAAATCTATATCGTGAGGATACAGCGAGGAGTAATGACTGATGACACACTCACATTCCAATGGAAACGACTTACTTTTTTTATTAGTTATAGTTGTACGTAATATAGTTTTTTATTATTGGCAACTATAATATCTATGATTGTGTAGTACCTTAATCCACATTATATATGAAATGTTGTGTCTCGAAGTATTAGTTTCAAATAAGTGATAAGTTTGTTTTATATTAGGAATAAGGAACAGAACAAAAGTGAAAGATAGAAAATAATAATAATTCCGCAGTCGCAAGAGGGAGCTGGACACAGCAAACAGGAGATATTTACACACATTCGTTGATGTGAGGCCAAACGGCCAATGGTGCAAATGGCCACGGGAAAGGACGGACGGACATAGGGGAGGTCTACGCCTAAATATACGTCTAAGTGTAAGTACTATTTTTAAATGTTAATAATTCAAGCAGTACATATTAATAGGCAAAAAGAAACAACATTAGCGAAGCCAAGCGTGCCGCGCGTCAAAACATGTTGTTAACGGTGGATGAACCGTGAGGCGAATAGAATCATGTTATGCACAGGCCGGGCCTCTCCTCGCGCTAAACTTTCTTTTCGCTTGCAATAAATATTATAATGGGACCACTCCTACAGTATTCTATCCCTTTAGACGCTACAATTATGGTTACAAAATGAATAAAGATTCGATAGTAATAGAAATATATAATATTAGTAGGTATACCTAAATAAATGTATGGAGATAAACATGACGTGTCGTTATTTTTACACGCACTACGCGCACCGGTGCAGTACTCAGACTCTCAATGATTCTGCTTGTGGATGACGCATAGGGATAAAAGGCACCACGTATTTTTAGTAAGATTTGCCACTACATAAAAACTGCATCTAAATATTCAATTGCAAAAACATGTATTAAATTTTTATAAAACGAATATTCCAGTTAAGTTTTATGCGGTTTACATTGTAGATACTTCATGAAAACATCGCCATTATATGTACGAAAGTAAAGAAAACCATAAAATGTATATCATAAACATACATTTCATGGAATTCTTCTATCAAAATCTCTGTATGCCAATGAGATCGTAAATCGGACGACATTGTTTCCAATTTGATCATTAATGTCATACACGGCACACGTGAACAAACAAGCAGTAGTGGTGTTAGGGAAAGGCCTCCCGCCTCGGGCAAACCGGCCGGGCACGAACGGGGTGACACAGAGAACTCTTTTATCTGAATCTATGCGGAATTTAGATTCCTACAAGTATTTAATTGTACCAAAACACCATGGTCTTTATTATTTGGTGTTATTTCGTATAGGCGCCATAGAAAGCTCGTCTGAGGTAGTGCTCAAACCGGCACCGTGAACAATGTAAACAATTAATGTCTGTTGAGGCGGTATCTGGAACTGCGACCGGTGCGGAGAGTGCACGGTCAAGGTACTCGCAGGCAGGTGGCCATCTCCACAATCCACACACGCCATTCCTCAACTGACCACTGGCCTAAGCACAAGAGATACTTATATTTTCAATCTTTTTTATTAGTAATTTGTCGTTTATGTGAGTACACTATTATCTTATTAATGTTTAATATTTATAGTCAATTATTTATACAATATTTGTACGTTCTAAGTACAGTATTATAAGCTCGCAATTGCGCGATTACTCACTTCTCTGATTGAAAGATTAATTTAATAGAATACCCTTTCTATAATCTCAACATATTCACCTATTAGGTGTGTATTATCTAAGCCAAAGCTTTTTTTATCTGTATTCAATGTATTGGTTTCTTATGGCGATGATATTGTGTTGATTCGAGTGCACTTTATTTCAGTAATTTATGGAAATAATACTTTACAAAAAAATTAAAATTACAACGGAAATAGGAAAGAAAAATACTTTTTATAGTGAAGTTTGTTGTTTGTTTGAAAATGTTTTCATATATTTACTATTTTAAAGTATTATTAAACATTTAAAATGGTTACAAAGATGAGGACTAAAAAACTCTTACCTGATAAGAAAAGGTAGAAATTACCTAAAAAACTGTTTTTTTTTGTTTCAGAAAAATGCGTCGGCTCTTCTCGACTCTAATTGTAATAACAGCAATAGGTATTCAGGCGGTAGACATTTACACTGAAGACGATTTTCAAGTTGAAGATGAGCCTTACGGTAACACGGACAATCTAATCGACTCTGAGAATGTGCAAAGTTCAAGGGACGCGCGGCTTTGGTGGCCGTATCCTTGGAAGAGCAGGAGCGAAAAAGGTGAAGAGCGTTCGGGCAACGCAAACAGACTAGCGAGGTTCGCCCACTACTCCTACCCTCAGAGCCCCATCGTGGACTTGATGCTGCAGACGGTGGCCTTGAACTACTCGCCGGTTAATTCCAACGATCCGTTTGATTTCTTGAGGGATTCGTATCCACTACCTAAAGGTAAGCGGCCAAGAAAACAGTTTGCTGACTTTTAATATTGGCTAAAATTCATAAACATGCATGTATCAGTAGGTGCGGCAATAATTTTATTTTCATAAAAGCTACTTTACTAACTCGAATGCAATGGACTGTAATGGCGTATGTGCGCATTGAGTGTATGTTTGTAATATTATGCAATTGAATTCATTTACAATTTTATACTATTTAAACTCCTCTCGAATTATTATTATTATTATTATTCTATATCTATTTTCTTTAGTTAAATAGTGTTATAAAAAAATTATGAAAATAATGTAACTTACTGTTAATTATTAATCGCACGGTGAGTATGCACAAAATATCAAAGATAATAAAGATTAAATCTTGTGAATTATAAACTCAACCCTGGTGGGATTCATTGTTCGGTATTTTAAAAATTCACATCTATTGTAAACTGATCAAGTAGTGATAACTGCCTTCGGCTATTTTTACGGTTTAGTTTCGTCTATTACTTTTTAAATTTTTATTTATCCATTTTAAACAAAGCAGAGCCGAGTAGTATGGTTAATAGTTATGTTAGTAATATACAACTTTATAAAAATTATAAGAACTAAACTATTAATTAATTAAGTCATTGAAACCAAAAAATATGCAAATAAAATGGAATAAAATATGTTGTAACTATCAACAAATGTATTTTGTAACACATGTATGTTGTGTTCTGGAGTAGCCCCATCACGCAAAATAGACGAATTGTTGGCGTCGAGATGCGTGCTTACCTTTCAAATAATCTATTACGATTGTATTAAAAATTATCAGGATATTGATAGCTTTCAACTGAAGAAGTTAAATATTAAAATAAAAAAAGAACAAGGCAAGGTTGTGACCCTCTAAACAGTGCCAATTTGGCCTATTTCCCCACTATACAATGTATGTAAACTTAACTGTTTTCCTGGAATGTTGCTTTACTGTTAATAATCGCCCGTATGTCGCGAGCGGCAAATAAAGAACTGAGAGGGCAATTGCAGGATTCAACGAGCCGCTGGAGGAGTATGACTACGTGATTGTCGGGGCGAGTGCGGCGGGCGCCGTGATGGCGGCGCGCCTCACGGAGGACAAGCCCAAAGCCACGGTGCTGCTGCTGGAGGCCGGCAAACCGGAAATGATCCTGTCCGACATCCCGGCGCTGACACACCAAATGCAAGACACGGACTACGTGTGGCGGTACTCCATGGAACATCAGGCTGGCGTCTGCCTCGGTACCTATTCATATACGAGTATGGCTGTGTGTCTGTCCCTGGCATCGCACCTCCCGAGCTCATGTTCCGACGATTTCGAATGTTTGTTAGAACGATGACAATTTATAAAGATCCATACATCCATTTATGAGCTAATAATCATTGGCATTCTTAATTGTAATTAACCTGTCGGGGTTTTTTTAATTATCTTCCATTTCACTTGTGTTATTGCGTATTATTCATGTGTAATTCCTGAGATTAGATACATTTTATCCTAGTTAAAATGCAGGAGAAATTAATGAAAGCAGTCGCAAAATCGCGCGCTCGTGCAATTCCAAGAGTGAGGTTGCATTTTGTATAACAACAAGAAAAACTAGTTTTGAAAAGTGACACAGGCTTGAACAGTTAGGTGCAAACAGACGCGCACTCGTTTGTTTGTTTGTCAGTTAGTGAATTGTTGATAACGACGCACGAGTTCATTCGACAATTAGAGCGAAGTCCAACTCAATGCATACGATGACTAAAAGGTATGTTTTGAGAAGAGCATTGTTGTTTTAAGCGATTTAAAAAACATTTCATTTGTGAGGTATAATTTATTTGTAATAAGGACTTATTTCAAAACAAAGTTAATTGTTTAAAACTCTGAAATATTCTCAATATTTCACGGATACATAATTAAACAGTAACTAGTACTCGTATATGCAATAGTTATTTTTTCAATGGCTCTACATTTCCGTTATAATAGTATGAAGAGCTAGTTCGTTAATAATTCAATATTGTATTAACATTAAGCTCATAAATACCTATAGTTAAATATTAATTTTGGCCTGTAATGCAGAATTTCCTTCCAAGTCAATTGTATTTAGTTTATTTATAAAATCCCAAGCATGATCAATAAATCAATTTAAGATATATGTAATGCTAAAACTCATATTTAAAGTACTTATTCATTACACATGAAGTCTGCGCTGCGTGATTGCTATTGTGATTTCACAAATAATGAGGCGCTTCACCTGCCTACACTTTATCTTAGCAGTCGAGTATTAATCTTGGAACCTCTCTATACCTCTCTGAGTTCTGTATATCTATATCTAGTGAAGCACGAAGGCACATTTCTGTGTCTGTTTTAATTTACAGGCAAATAGCTATGAAACATTTGTCTAAGAAGTGTGTTAATGATTACAGGCAGCGAAGAGCAGCGATGCTACTCCCCGCGAGGGAAGGCTCTGGGCGGCAGCAGCGTCACCGATTACATGTTCTACTCTCGGGGTCGTCCGGAGGACTGGAACCAAATGGCGGCCGACGGCAACTACGGATGGTCTCTATTTTCTATTATAAAGAACTATCTTTTTCCCGTGACCCCATCTATCCCAGTTGGCCCAATTTGCTTTCGCAAGCAGCCTATCTCTGTGCTAAATTTTATCAAAAATTGGATTAATGTTTTCGGCGTGAAGACATTTCCTTTTCGAACGTCATTCGGTGGCTCAGCTAGGATTAAAAGTGATTATCTAGTATGGAAGAAAGCGGCGTGTAATGCTTTCATTTCAATCAGAAATGAAGGTCAGTGAAACGTTACGATGACCTCCGCAGCCTCTTCGAAAGTTGCACGGCCTCAATCACAACTCGAGAATAGCTCTCGAGACGGTAACGAGATAAAAGTTTCCTAATTTGGATTCTTAGAATTCTCACCGCGAACCACTAATTATACAGTTTAGATAATCTCTTAATTACAGAATCAATCACGCGTGGCTTATCTTTTCTCTTATTGCCTTAAAATTAAACTATGTTTTTTTAGATTTTGATAACCGATTGTTCATTCTTTATCTATCTGAAGAGATTGAATGTTTAACGCACCAATCTCAGGAACTATTGGTTTGAATTCAAAAATCTTTATTGTTTTGGATAGTCCATTTATTGAAGAAGGCTATAATAACTTCATCTTACAACCAATAGGAGTAACAATGATTATAAAAAAGTTGATAATGATCAATGTTACAAAAACGAAGAAAATCATAAATTTTTGGCCAGAAATTGATTGAAAAATAGTTAGGCGGCGAAGTTACGTCCGGCACTTACAAGCTGCCGTTCATGGCGATAAGACGATCCACGTTCCGTTTAGTATTCTAGCGCTTGGCTAATCTGTCGCACCCGCATTACATAATCTCCCGTCTTTTCAGGTCATACGATGAGGTGCTCGAGTATTTTAAAAAGTCGGAGCGATCCGAGCTCAAGAAATATAAGAACATGCCGTACAGAGGTCGCGAGGGAGAACTCACTGTTGAAAACGTGCCTTTCAAGTGAGTACAAGCGGATGAAGTATATTTTCATTTGTTTCAAGCAATATTCAACCCCCTGTTATAAGATTGACGTGTCATTGTGTGTCTTGGTATCGTACCTCCTAAACAAATGGAATTTTTTTGTTCGAAAGCTGACTTGAACGAGGTTTATCGTAGCAACAATGTATCAAAATCTATTCATCCATTTATAATTAGATTAATATTATAATAATTAGATTAAGAATTAGATAATTTGTGTGTAATAATAGTTTCAAGAATTTTTAAATTGTTTACTATCACACTCTTCAATAATTCTAACAATACGATGTGAAATAGGTACTAAAATTGAAATGTATAAAGCTCGAAACTAATAAAAAAGCTAAACAACAAGAAATTATTTGTAGGACGGGACTTGTAGAAGCGTTCCTGTCAGCGGGACGAATCAATGGCTATGAGACGGTTGACTACGTGTCACCGGACCAGCTGGGCTTCGGATATATTCAGACCATCACAAACAAAGGGCACCGCCTCAGCGCCGCCAAAGCGTTCTTACATCAACATAAACGACGCAAAAATCTACACATCTTGACCGATGCCAAGGCCACGAAAATAATAATTGAACCACAAAACAAGAGGGCCTACGCCGTCGATTACATAAAGAATAACTTAAAATACACAGTGCGATGTCGGAGAGAAATAATACTCTCCGCGGGCCCTATTGCCTCTCCCCAGCTGCTCATGTTGTCCGGAATAGGGCCCCAAGATCACTTGCAAACCTTGGGGCTCCCTGTCCTATCGAACATCCCGGTCGGACGGACTCTGTTCGACCATGTCGCTTTCCCAGGAGTCGTATTTAAACTGAACAGTAGCAATGCGAGCCTTATGGAGCCGAAGGTAGCGACTTTACCTAATTTGATGCAATGGCTGCAATTCGGAGACGGGCTTTTAACAACGCCTGGAGGTGTGGAAGCGGTCGGTTACATTAGAACTAGCGTTTCAGATAAGCCGGAGCTCGTACCTGACATTGAGCTGATCAATATGGGCGGGTCCATCGCGTCAGACGGAGGCGCCGCAATAAGAAAGAGTTGGAAGATTTCGGACAGAACATACCACAACTCTTTTGGTTCACTGACTGGTCGTGACACGTGGCAAGCGATACCGGTTCTATTACACCCAAAGTCAAAGGGGCGTTTAGAACTACGCGACGACAGTCCGTTCTCATATCCCAAAATATTCGGTAACTTCTTGTCTGATCAACGAGACATTTCAGCGCTGAAAGAAGCTATCAAGTTATTAATAAACCTCGGAGAGTCTGAAGCGTTCAGAAAGTACAGGCCGGCTCTACATTTGGCCCCGTACCCCACCTGCAGCGGACAGCCTCTCGGCTCCGACACGTACTGGGAATGTGCGATCAGGACTATGCTAGTGTCGATGCGACGTCACACGTCAACGTGCAAAATGGGTCCTCAGGGTGATGGCGAAGCCGTGGTCGACCCAGAGCTGAGAGTTCGCGGCGTCGAGGGCCTCAGAGTCGCCGATGCCAGTGTTCTGCCTAAAACGATTAGCGGACATACGATTGCTCCAGAAATAATGATAGGTGAGAAGGCCGCCGATATGATAAGAAAAACTTGGTCAAATTTGATAGCTTAATCATTTTAGGTCCTCAGGTATAATATTTAGAATGTACAATAAATTTCTCCAAAGAAAAATTGTCTTTAATTTTTGGTAAGAAAGACGTTTGATTTCACGTCGCTCCTAATAAACGTGATAATTGAGAGTGAAGTGATTAATTGCAGCTCGGGCGGGAGATAGCGTCAATAGAAGTCGCTTTTAGGCAATTTTAGCTTCGTCATGGTGACGCCGAAGATAAAAAATCGATCATTCATCAATGCAGAGTGCCTTCATCAAGATTAAAATTTGGGCCATCTCTGTAAAAATGCCAGCGCTCAGCAGCCTATATTAATGGTTCGTTTAATTAACTTCATCATTCAATCGTATAACATACTTACAGAGATTTTCACAAAGTTGCATAATAAGCAAATGAGTTTCATCCAATTATTCCATCTTTTGTTTGCTAAAGCGTAAGTATGAATAGATTCATATTTGTGTATAATTAATATGTAAAACAAGTAAACGAGGCTTCATTTCAATATTAACTACTACCTATTCTTTTGCGAAAACTGAGAAATGTTGATTTAATATTTAGGCTATTGCTTTTTAATAATTATAAGCATGAAACATGTGTCAGATGTACTAAATTGGAAGAATAAAATAATAGTTCGTTGATAAGAATTCGAGAGACATACAAATTAATTGAACGGAATGGAGTAACAAAATGTGATGAAGCGAGGTGCAGTCACCCCGAAGTTGCGAAACATGAATGTCAAACTGGTGAACGGACACATTTACATGCCGACGCTCCTACTACGGGGATTCGCAACATTCTTAACCGATATTCCAAAGGAGACACGCTTTTGCACTTGCTATGTTGTCTATTTATATTTAATGATAATGGCTACACTCAATATAAGATATTACTTCGAATCTTTTTAATGTTTTGTTTAAATAACCTTTCTACAATGGCAGATAGTGTTTATTCAATAAATAAGTTGTATAATTGAAGCTGCAACTCGAAACTACGCTACGTCAAGTTGAAGTTAGAAAAGAAGATTTCTCCCATTATATTCAAAGTAAAGCTCATGTCCATTACTCCCTCGAATTAATATATCTGCAAGACTTGTTTAAAATTCGAGCAAGCCAGAAGTGAGATCGATTTTAAGTGCAAAGGTAAACACGGGCCGATGAATGAACGGCAGCGCAGTCGGGCGCGCGCCTCCGCAACGCACGTCGCCTGCTCCCGCCTCTCCGCCCGTTGCGTGGCCGAGCTACGACTATGTGAAATTCCTTTTCCAAAAATGTAACTAACTAATTATTGTACAATATTGCGAACTTTCGTTAAATTTAACCGTTTTTCTACTTATTATCATAATCAATTAAAGATGCTAAATTTTTAAAGCCAATATTTCTTTTGGAATACGTTGATTGTAATGAAAAGTAAGTAAAAGTAATATTTTTACTTTTTCAAAAATTTAGTTCACGAATTTAATAAAAGAATTTATTATTTATAGAATATCCATTTTGTTTAAGTATATGAAAGAATCAAGAAATTTTATTTGAAAACTTAATGTAAAATTAGTTTTATACAATTGAGTATAATTATAGCATAGACGGTCTACGCCGTAGCACTTCCGGTAAAGTCTACGCGTAATGAGGTAAAATATTTTGCTAATGATATCATGTGATTATGTATTTTTTAGATTTTACGCTGTTCATGCATGTGTATAATATGACTAATTTTGGTTTATAGCGGTCAAGGAGTAACAAGGACAGTTTAAAGCGTAAATAGCATAAATTTAATTTTATCACAATAGTATCTTAACTTATAGTATATCAATACATTTATTTAAATAATCTTCAGTTAATTTGTTATGGTTTAAAATTTCATGCAAAGTGCTAAGAACATAACTACATTTTCCTAAACACGTACCGAAACGTTAATAAATAATGACCTATAATCAATACGCACAATAAAATAAAGTGGAATCATAAACGATGAACATTTTTGATAGAAAAATAACAATTTCATATTTTTATCGTATTTTAGAGTGAACAAAATGAAAACTCCTTCCTCCAGAAGTTTAAAGCTACCCTCACATAGCCGGAATGTATCTCTGAATTCAGATTCTTAATTCAGAAAGCCCACAATTCCATACAATGTCACTATGTCCCACACACATTCAGATTTTTTCAGATTATGAATTTCTTGACATTATATGGAATTTTAATCAATTAAAGGAGACATTCCGGCTGTGGAGGCCAGCCTTAAAAATGCATGAAAGTTTCCAACAATTTTTTGGCCGCTCTTCTTTCTGCGCAAACAAGTTTTCAGTTACCGTTAAAGCTCTTTTTGGCTAAAACTATTTGTACTAACGCCCACCCGCAATTTCCTGGATTAATTCAACATAAAAACAAATTTTCCAATTTGAACCGGTACTTCCTGCGATTAGTGCGTTCAAGCAAACGAATAACCAAACTGTTCAGCTGTATAATATTGGTAGAGGCCTCACCTTCGATGAAGCTTTAGTTGAATAATAAGGTCATTATCAAGATTTTCAATCACACAAAATGTAACTCAGTATGCCTATATAAGATCACTAAAATGAATTTACAAATGAAAAATGAAAAATGTGCGTCAAATATTAAGTTTTTACCCGTACTTATTCCACGTACGCAAATAATGTAACCTATAAGATTTATCACAGAAAGACATAATTAAGAATAGTAAAAACTCGGTCATACGTTTTCCTTTTCAGAATCAGATAAATATAGGAAACGAAGACATATCAGGGTAATTGTATTTCTGGCATAAAGAATTTGTATCTTTGCCTTTTACCTGCTGAGGCCGGACGTACGTGGATCCACGTCCGTTTTGATCGTGAAATACGACGTAAAGAGTCGAGCTATGGCCGGCCATTCCTTCGACCACGTTACTGCTTCGCGATAGTCGCAACGAATTGAAACTGCCACGTCTATCATCGAGCGCTGTGATTGTGTTTTAACTTCATTTCATTGTTCGCCATTGAAATGACACGATGCTAGTAACGGGTCTTTTACGCGCCCCTTTAATGAAACCTATGTGATCTTTGACAGAGCGCTTTAAAGTATCAATATGCAGGCACTGTGATATATATTTTTAGGTAAAAGTTTTACTACTTTGGTAGTTTTCTTAGAAGATTAGTTAATGAGATGTCTATAGTTTTTAGGACGTTCCTGGACGCGTTCGGTAAGCGAAACATTGAAATTATGCTGTTTATGTATTTCTTTATTGTTGTAGCGTTTTAGCAGCTGTTGCAGGCAATTCCTGTCGACTCGATCGTGCCGTCATTTGGAACGATTGTCACAAATAAAAATGAAAAATGTACGAAGCGGTCTAAAAATAATTCGCTTTATGAGAACTGTACCGTTTGAGATATTTTCACAAAGACTTTGGGGCTTTTAAGGCAGCTTTTGAGAATAATGTATTTGTGGAGAAACGAAAACGTTTGCTTGAACGCGCTTATCTGAAGAACTAGCGTTGCAAGTGTGCTAGTCCATTTATTGAGGAACGCCATAGACTATACAATATTACGCTACGATTAATAGAAACGCAGCATAAATGAAAGCCGCAGGACAAAACTCTATATAACGTCTAATATAACTTTACTGCGATATTATTAATGTAGGAAAAGTTTGAAGGCTAAGCAATTTGGTGTATAATAATGCACACAGACAAAAACCCACACAAGTTGTGATATGACAGAGTGCGTGTCACGCTCGGCAACGCCTCGCTGCGGGTCACGCAACGCGTCCCTCCAATTTCACAAAATAATGACCGTGTACAACCCCATATGGATTCATTACTAATTCTCTAACGTTGTTTTACAAACTTGCCAATACCACCGGCTAATTGCGATACACGCTTTAAGTCTCGTAGTCATCAAATAATGCAGCGACAAAACAACAAGACTTGTTGTTTTATTATTCGTACATAGAGAAGAACTTTGTTTTGCCGCGGTTTTGCCACCTAATCAGCACACCAGTGTAACATTCGTAGGAAGTAACTTTGAAACGACCTAAAAGCTTAACTGATGAAATATTGGCCCGTAAATTCATTAAACTGAACGTTTTATTTTCAAACAATACTCAATGAAACCACTGAAAATTCACTGAATTCAAATTGAAACTCTTGACAAGTTTCAAAGTTCACACAACTACCTCGCACTTCGCAGTGCATAATATGTTGTTGCCACCATGACCATAACATTTACATACATTCTTCATTATATGACTTTGCTCCTTGTTAATTACTTAGGCATTCAACATTCTAAAATCTAAACCATCAGCGGTCAAATTTCTATCTAAATTTTATAGTCTGCTAGCTTTTTTGCAGCATCACCTGCTATGAAAAGAAATAATTTTTATCGTTTTGCAATATTTTTCATTGATGCTCCGCTCTTATTGGTCGTAGCGTGATGTTTTATTTTGCTATAGGTTATAACATGACTACAATAATATAAAATAGCCAAAAAAGCCTTTCTCGATAAATAAAGTATCCAACACAAAAATAATTGAATATCTATCAACGTAATCCAATTGTGACTGTGTGTGTGAATGTATTTTATTTTCATTTGTTTTTAGCTGTACTTTTCAATAAAAATAGAGTTTGTAAAAACGTAGGTAAAAATAAAACCTTAAAATATGTAGATTCAAGTAGACATAGTGGATAGAACTGTGGTCCTCAATTTTGCATTCACTTCATGCATTTGGGAATAGATTCGTCGCTGCTTTATTCTGTTAATAGGATTAATAGTTCCCAAATGTCGTTAACTTTATTTGTTAATAACGTAGATTTATTCTGCTACTGATTTTCAATTCATTTGGGATACTTTTTAATCAATACATTGCATAGTTTTGTATGAAATATTATATGAAAAATTGTATCTAAAAGTTTC
The DNA here is from genome assembly GCA_912999735.1 of Aporia crataegi. Lineage (NCBI taxonomy): Eukaryota > Metazoa > Arthropoda > Insecta > Lepidoptera > Pieridae > Aporia > Aporia crataegi. The sequence continues at coordinate 9,343,001 of OU538743.1, forward strand.
TTACACCGAATCAAATACCTTTATATTTTAGGTATAATAATAAGAAAAAGTACACGAATAACAAAGACATACTTTGAGTGTATTAAGATGAGTTATTTATTATCCATTTAACTTTAAAACGCATTTATAGATTAAGTTGTTCAAGTAGGTATCTAATAAAAGGAATAATATGAGTCAAGTTCCAAGTTTTAAGCAATATCGGTTGTAAAAAATTAGGATTACACTAATAAATAACTTCGCTGTTGCTTGTTACTCCAAAATTACTTTAAAAACTTGTCAAATATTCTATTTGTTTAACCAACCGCATCAATTAATATTGACTTTTCACATGTTGTGTTGTTCTAACCTCCTAAAGAGTACACAGTTTTGACAAGAATAGTAATTACTGTACACGTTACTTACTCTCAAATTGTTGAAATAGGTTATACAAGTATGAATCGGTTAAGTTGATGTCGCTGGAAAGAATTAATAAGACAAGATGACGGCGAGATACAACAGCAGAGTGCTGTCCATCGTGTTCGGTACATTGCTGCTGGGACGGGCCATCGCCGGTGAGTTTTATCCTAAGCCTGCTCTTAATCCCCCCCACGCTAGAGTGGGCTGTTATAAGTTTACCGCCTCTGTGGCTCACGAACGAACGGAGCTGACGCGATTGAGCTAGATCTAAGCGACCGTTTTTGATGCTGATATCTCCATTTGTGAGATGTTCTTATCTGTAATTAACGCGTCGGGGGTTTTTAGATTATCTTCAATGTCGTTATTGTGTTAGCTTGCATCCACATCAAAGCAACAAAGCGGGTTTTAGTTGTTTATCAAATAATAAATTGTAAGTTGAACCGTAATACCTTAATAATGTTTACTTTATACGCACGACAGTGTGATGCAAATTACTTTTTAGTTGTTCGTTGACGCTATATCTGCGTGCCCTGCCCTGTCTCTCCGTCATCCCCTAACCCCATTTCCTGTTTCCTTCGGCTCGTTAATGATTCATTCGTTGAGGCTTCACTAAATCTGCCCTGCAAGCATTAGCCGAGCTCAAATATGGTACAAACCGTGCCATAAATTATATCTTGCTCACGCAGCTATCTTCTGTAGTTTCCTCCGATAACATAAATTTGCAAATATACATTCAATTTTATTTCAATTTTTTAGAAATGGGTAACGTATAGAAACTTCTTTAAAGTTTGGAAAACATTTCGAAATATAGTTTTTTTAAAAGAAAACATTAAACGAATTAAACTTATGTTAGCAATTTAACAATTTACTATTACAAAAAAGAACCACTAAACATAAATACAATTCGTCAAATGACTTTTTAATTTACTCAAAATATCAACCACTACCCCACAGACCCAATCCGATGTGATTTGGTTATACCAAGCGAATAATATACACATGTATTGAATAGAAGTCTTTTCACTTCTATAATCGATTTCCTTTATAATTTTAATATTAAACAAATACTTCTAGTATAAAGTTAGTATGTGTGAATTTTTCTGTGTTTTCAAATATATACAAAGCTCTTTTCTTAGAACTTCTGGCGCACTTTCGCTAAATCCAAAAGATTCGCACGTCTGCACGAAACAATCTAAATATTGTAATATTTCTCTCGATTGAAAATGCCAAAACTAGATATAGACTATTTAACATTTAATTACACATTATTAGTACACACTCAGTTATACAGCCATTTTAAGCCTCTGATACCCGAAAATCAACATGGATTCATTAAGGGTAGATCAACTGTCACAAATCTTCTTGTATATAAAAACTACCTGTGCAAGGCTTTTGCCACAGGGGGTCAGGTTGACTCTATCTACACAGATTTCTCGAAGGCCTTCGATAAAGTGAGTCATAGACTACTTTGTAACAAGCTCGCCACCTGTGGTATTCACGGTAGTCTCCTTCGCTGGTTGGCCTCCTATTTGAATAAGAGAAGTCAGTTGGTGGCTTTGAGAGGATACACTTCGACCCCCACTGACATTACGTCAGGCGTGCCCCAGGGGTCACATCTGGGCCCGTTGTTATTTGTTGTCTTCATTAATGACCTCATTAAGAACATATCATGTGAATGTCTATTATACGCTGACGACCTGAAAATATTTAAAACAATAAACTCTTTCGAAGACTGTAATCTTTTACAGAAAGACTTAACTGCTGTTTCTCACTGGTGCAGAAATAATCTAATGTACCTTAATATAGACAAGTGTTTCGTTATTACGTTCACTAACAAGCGTAATGGGATCGTTAATGGGTACAGCATCAACGGCCAGACCCTTGAGAGGTCACATGTTGTCAAAGATCTCGGAATCCTTTTTGATGATAAGCTGACATTTCGCGAACACTACCACCACATAGTGAAAAAAGCGAATCAACTTCTGGGGTTTATTTTTAGATCTACTAAAGACTTCAAGGGCACTCATTCTTTTCTTTACCTTTTCACTACACTCGTCAGAAGCGTTTTGGAATACGGTAGTCCAATATGGTCTCCGCACTACAAAGTTCATATTGATAATATAGAGAGAGTGCAGCGCAAATGCCTACGGATTTTAAGCTACCGCCAACAGTCGAGGCGTAAAACTCCTGATTATGAAGCTCGTCTCATTAATTTTAATGTACAAAAATTGGAAACACGTCGAAGATATTTTGATTTCGTTTACTTTTATAAAATACTTCACTCCATATTAGACGTTCCTACCTTGCTCGCTGAAATAACTTTTAATATCAAATATAGTGCTCGTAGAGCAAATCAATTAGCACTTTTTACTTTGCAAGTGTATCAGAATAATACCTCCTTTTACAACCCCCTGGTTAGGATGGCTCGTCAGTGCAATGAAATAGCCAAGGGTAACCAAACCTTTGACGTTTTTCTACCTAAACTAACTCTTTATATTAATTTGATTAAAAGCATACTGTATCACAAGCCGACAGTCTAATCCCAGCGCTTGGACTCTCGGTCTCCTTATATTTTAACCCTATTATATTCTTATTTAGTATTGTTCATTGTACCTATTATTTAGATTACTGTTCTTGTTAAACCTTAAATTGTGTAGACATATTTAACTCCCTTGTAATTTTTCATGTACACACATTTTTGTGGAATGCAACCTTGATTATAAATGATTGTTTTTGTATAATTTGTTTAGTAATAGTTGTAATCTGTTGTGTGTGAAATAAAATAAAAAAAAAAAAAAAAAAAAAAAAATTATAAATAACACCTACCTCATAAGTGGATGAACCGTCTCCGCTGCTTGAGTCTAGTCTTGCGCCGGCGGTCCTGGGTTCGAATCCCGGAGGAACAATTAATGTTTCAGTTGGGTAGACTGATCACCTACTTGCATGTTAAGAAAATGGGCAGTGAAACATCTGTTTCACTGATGGGGTTATGGGAGTTCACTTTCATAAGTGGATGAGATGAGAACAGATTACCGCACCATACGCTATTTCAGTTACAATTTCCGAATCTCTCTTAAAAGTTACTTAACGTGATGTTTTTTTCATTTGGTTTTTGTTACTAGTCACATTAATAACATTTTTAACCGACCTTCAAAAATACCTAAAAGGATGTTATCAATTCGAGGTGTTTTTTTTTGATGAATGAAGTGTCACTAACGAAGAGTAACTAGTCGAAGAGGCCCCATTTTTTTTAAATTTTTACGATCAATAGTTTTCAGGATATTCAAAGCGCCGCCTTTCAAATAGAAACATGACAGTTTTATGCCCTTGTTGAATTTTACATGAATTTTATTTATCAACCCTATTTACGTCTTTTCATTTATAGTAGGTTCATTTATTTTTAGTGCGTTAGTTTTATTTTTTATTTAAAATAATTTTATTTACATTTTGTATTAATTTTACTTTTTTACAGATAATCCTAGTTTGTAAGTCTGTAGATAATGAGATTAGTGAAAGCACGTTGTATCTTTAAGGAAGTGAGTAAAATGATGAACCGTATGCAAAGGCGCCTCATAATGAATGTTTGGCCACTCCGGCGCCAGCGTCGGCCTCAATTACCTCACGAGCCCTCATTTACACAACATTACGTTCAGATTGCAAACTTCATTCTCCCTCCGATTCAACCTTGCCTTCAACGATTATTCAGTCGTTTTCGTTCTCTTTCATGAAACATTATTCAAACTCGCTTCAACTCGCTAAAAACGCGTGACGCGGCTTTATTTAAGTTCTTCGTCAATAATTAACGGGACTTTCATTACTACAGTAGATTCGTAGATCATAATTTAAATTTTATGAAAGTTTTTAAATACTTTTACGCTTATATTTGACACGCAACTCTATAATATCGCGAAAAGTTCCCATCTAGGTGGTGTATTTAGATTTATTTTTAGGACACTACCTAACATTAACATGTTCTTTCTTTTTTATATAGCCTCGTATTGTAAATTGGTTTTAGTTATAGGTTGCAATTAAGTTATATAAAGTTAATACTGTAATAACTAATATGTATTGAATTAAATAAATAAATAAAACTCTAGAGAAGTCGTTTGTACAGTCTAATCTCAGAAACAGCGCCAGCAATGCAAATACGGTTTTCGCCAATATGTTATAAGTCCCAAGTTTTCCGTTTATGATAGTGATACGTTATTTAAATTTACCTATTTAAATTGTGAGGTCTTAAACATTGGGAAAATAATATCGAGTAATACCAAATGAAGCTCTCGAAGAAGCCGCGATGAAGACAGGTTCGACGGTTAACAAAATACGTATGTAGGTGTATAGGAGAAGTTGGCGATACTTGATTGCGGTTCTTGTGATGTGTCCCTCGGGAATGGGCTCGTATCGACAAACATTTATTTACGTGTTAAGTGTTGACCTCGGATCTACATCACCAATCACCACTGAAAACGAGAACGAGTCAATTGATTTTCCTATCGAATCCAAATGCTGTTGACACAGTGAGATTGAAGACAATTAAGAAACCCGCGACATCTTCATCTCTATAAATAAAAATGAATCACAGAAATGTATGTGAAGCGCATAGCTGCCGTCGTTTTCGACATTTTTTGTCGTGTCTGTTATTATCTGGAGAAGCTTCTTCACTATCACTACATAGTATAAAACAAAGTCGCTTTTTCTTCCCCTATATCCCTTTGTATGCTTAAATCTTTAAAACTACGCAACGGATTTTGATGCGGTTTTTTTAATAGATGGAGTGATTGAAGAGGAAAGTTTTTATATATGTTATATACCCGTGCAAAGCCGGTGCGGGTCGCTAGTATGAAATAAATAATTAAGAAAGTTGCTCAGAACATTAGAAAATTTAAGAAAACTTAGCGATAATATCAACTTTTCTAATGTCACCTTCTTAGTGCTTTTGACAATATAATTTTGTCTAATGTAATCTTATAGCGTATGACATTACTGTCAGTTTTTAAATTATTATGCCAATCCGAATTCAATATTCATTGTTAAGACAGGACAACGTATCTGGGAACTTTCATCGAAGACGCTGCCTAATCCCTTTGAGATATAACAAAACAATGCATAACGGGATATTCCTCTTTTTTAGATGTACAAAAAAGTCCTCGATGGCATATATGTATGTACATTTCAAGGATAGCTTACAATACCCAATCTTTTATTGGCGGTACAAAGTTCGCCGGGTCAGCTAGTAACAAATCAGAATACCTACCTCAAAAATATATAAACTGATCTTTCTAGATCCATCTACACCACGTCAGCTATTTGCAATATTTGCAAATAAACAACGCATCAAAATGGAATTATAGAGCTACGATACCACAGACAAATACCGACTCATGGACATCAAAATCAAAACGCAAAAAGCACCACTTACTGTTAGGATTGTCGGACTAATTCCTTCATCACACTCGCCTCGTATTTCATATTTCATGTTTACTTGTTAAATAAATGAATCAAGAGTCAATAACTTAAATCAAATAAAAAAAAAACTTTATTTAATTTAGGTAATGTACTAGATTCAATAATTTCAGTTCGAAAAGTAGTTGAATCGACTTTCCAAACTGGTCGAAGGGCTCAAAACGACTAAAATTAAAAATAATAATTCTTAACCCTTATCGGCGTACACTTTCAAAATTAAATGTAGGACTAAATTTACATAATCATTCCGAATAATTGTGCCTTTGTAGGTGTAATTAAGAAAAATATCTCGCGCTGACTCAGCGGAATGTAAAAGGGCTGGCTTGCATTACTTAGGTATCAGCTTAATTTCATTGCACGACGACATCGAACTGATCTCTCCTCTGCATCCCTTCTCTGCGCTACATCTCGGTTTACAGAATTCGGCAAACACAGATAGATGAGTCTATCGAATATTCAGGCGCGAATATTTAGAGACGAAAAAAGTTTTTCGAAAAAGCAAAAAGTCAAATGAGAAATTGAAAGAAAAAAGTGTTAGAATAGTAAAATGTTTGAGCGCTCTTTTTATCCCTCGATTATAAAAGAGGAGTGTTATTTTGACATATCTGTGGGTCCGACTGTGCGTCGTATCTCCTAAACGCTTTCGATGCCGTTTGTTTTGTTCAAAAGCCGCCTTCATCGAGATGAATTTTAGCTGCAATTTGTGAAAATCGCGACTCGTTACTTCGCACACTTTTCCAAGGACACTTCACTTTTGTAAGATCTTGATCTGCGGCGTCGAGTGCCTACAGTCCCGTATCTTCCGCACTTACACTTTACTTCAACTCACTTTAAGAATCTTGATATTCCTACCTCCTTTAAGTAATTTTCAAGGTCTATCTTAGCAACATTTTACTTTTAAGATGTTAAGATGTTAGTGAAAGAGTTGGAAAATTGGTAATAAAAAGCAACAATACTTCCATGTTATGTCATGCCAAAAGCTAATACTAAAAGGAAGTATTAGACAGTAATGTGTATTTAATGTTGCCAGTTGCCTCCAACGGTAACATTTTTATTCACAAGTGTGTGTTGGTAAACGTAGTATGATACACGTGAGTATTGATAATCAGCTTTACCAATTATTTGTGCAGTACAAATTTTACAAAACTAATTTTATTACGTCCCTCATAATATATCGTAAGCCAGAATCTGTCCAAATTTGAATTAATTAAAAAAGAGGGACCAAATCCAAATCACAACGAATGGACCGATTTCGATGCGGTTTGCTTTGTTTAAAAGCTTCGTTTTAATCGAGAAACATTTCAACTACAACTTATGAAGATCTGTATATCCATTAACGGCGCCTTCAAAATGTAGCCGCGCTGTTTCATAAATCCATATAAACAAAAAACGCGCGATTGCAGCGCTGCGGCCGCGCATCAGGTCATCGATCGACTAGTGCTGTGCGCACGTATTTTTTGTACAAGTCTAAACATGAATGAAAATCAGGTTGAAGAATTTATCAGTGAGTTTGTCCAGCAATATGGGATTTGAAGTCCGACAAGTAACATCGAAAACAAAAAGGCATGAGAAGAAATATGCAATAAATTTATTGAAAATTTAATGTTCAATTGTTAAATTCCAATATAATGTTATAAACGGGGAAGTAATTTGTAAAATTGTTTTCTTGACAATCTTAAGTAATTCTGAAATTGTTTATCACTGTAGCCTGTAGAGTTATACAAAATAACGGCAACGTTTTCTTGGGTTTCTTTTTTTGTTTTTTGCCCAAAATCCTTTTTCGTTTTAATAGTAACTCTATGAGCAGAGTTTCTTCGTCAGAGTCCATCGTGAAACTGAATGTACAACACTACGATTCTCAAACCTTGCGACAGCAGCGCGGCCGCAGCGCGGAATTTGCGGCTAATTTGACGGCGCAGAATAAAGAATAAATTAGCGATAGTATAGCGATACAACGCGGTAATGTAGGTATTGTGGGAAGTCATTTTGTTATTTTGGGTACGCACCCCAACGGCTTTGATGTGTATTTTGTATTTTTATAAATATGTTAGAACAGGAAGGCCTTTAACAGACTTTAACATAGCAATAGTGGGCGTCTGTGAGACCAGAAAAATAAAAGATGGCTTCTTCTCCAATATTTAAATTCTAATCTTGAAATCCCAATAAAATAGTTGTTTACACGAGCAACTACTAATTAGAGCAAAAGTCTATAATAAATTATAACGCCGAAGTAATAAAAGCGATTCGTCATATTATGATGCGGTGTGCCAGCGTCCCCCGCCTCGACCGCACGGGTCGGTTCGACAAGCCGCCTCGCTTCCATCATCATGACGCTCCGCCAGATTGACGTTATATCTTCTGTCAAACATCAGACGTCAATCTAATGATTCTGAGTGATCCACTCTTCTGAGCCATACGCCGTCAAATACATTAAGTACATTATTGTAAATATTTAATAAATTTTAATACTATTTACAACAAATTCTCATTTATATCATGTCGAAGGAGGGATTTTTAGTCTCCAATTTCACTTGTTTTGGGGTGTGCAAATAACTAACTGTTTTGTTAACCAACCTTCAAAACAACCAAAAAGGAGGTTATCAATTGGACGTGTATTCTTAATTTTTTTTGATGTTCCACTCCTACGTCACCGTTCGTGAACCGATTTGGATGAAGGAGATGTCAAACGATAGAGTTACTCGTCTTGAGTTTTTACCATCAACAGTTTTTAGGATATTGAAAGAACAGTTTCACAATTTATTATTAACACTATTTACGTCTTTTTATTTATAGTAGGTTCATTTATAATAAAAGTACAAAAAATTTTTCAAAAACAATTTTTCACTTCTTAGTGCGTTTTGGGGTCGGTTTTATTTTTTATTTAAAATTTATTTATTTTATGTATGAAATAATGTGAACAAGATCCGAATTGAGAGAAGTAAGTATTAAGAACAAATTGTTTTCGGTGCCCGTCTGGCAAAAGCCGGCCGTAAGTGAGACACAAATGTATTCAGTCGACTGCCGGCACTTTGTTTCCACTGAAACTTATACTAGAACACAATTGAATTACACGCTACTCTTGGCATTCGTATTCGAGGCGCTTTTCTCAAACCAAAGACATCATTTCATAGACACGAGTAGATGTTGTCGACTAACGTGCGTATTCTTTTAAAGAAAGGTAACGTAATTCTCAAATTGCGCTACAATGCATTCAAGCATTTAAGACTTAGCGAAAGTCAAAATAAACTTGCTAATAAGCTATAACAAAGCACTTTTGAATCGTCTAGTTTTATATATTTTTATAGTAATGTAAGTTGTTACATAGTACATTTAAAAGTGGGAGAAATATAAATACATGTTACAATATTAGTCACTGCAGATTCCCACGTAGTTTATAAGTACAATGTACATAGTGACTTCTTTAAAAATTTATTTTACCTTTAGTATAATGTTGTATTGCTCTTCGATCGAATAGGTTTTTATCATGAAATTCGACTAGCTAGAATAGAACTTAAATGAATGACCTAAGAACTTCTCCGTAAGGGTCAAACTCGCAAAGCTCCCAAACAAGCAGCCGAAATCAACGTTGCGACAATTTCGTATTCAACTAGCGTAGTGGGTTCTGCCATCAGAAAGTTAAATTATTGCTGGCGATATTTCGGTGGAAATACACCTTGTTTTATATCGATTGTGATTTTACAATTAATGCAATTAAAAAATATTAAAGAATTTTCAAATGAACTCTACAGATATTCGGAAATTTTTTCAATTGCAAATAAATGATGAATGTCAAAATATCTATGTTTATGAGTAGACCAAATGTTAAAAATCTCATTAAGTAGCTGTAGTTTGAAATAACCGTTTAATTCTAAATTTTACAAAACGATGACATTAAGACATTACAACATTAAGATTATGTAATCTTGTTATATATAAATTATAATTGTATTATGAATCTGTAAAAATTAAGTAAGATTATTGTGTTAAAAAATGTTTCTTTTTAAAATCGCTGGCCGCTCCTTGTTACTCCGTATAATTATTGATATTACAAATTATACGTTTTATGAGATTAAACAAATCGCGCAGATATGCTCTCAAAGCTTACTTTTCAAAATTAGTTTTCTAATTTAGCAGGTAGGTATAGAAAGGTCCATGCGACATTAAATGGTATTTTGTCGAGATCAAGATAAGATTTCCTCTACAAGTTGGTGGTGGCTATCGCGTGATCACTTCTCGCCTCCGCCCAGAACATACGCTACACAACTTTAACGGCCCCGGCCGTCGACTTTCTTTTATTGCCGACAATGTGGAAGTAAAAGTTGGCTTACACTTTGTGTCCGGTACAGCTTTGCGAAAAAAGATTGACGACTCTGTGTATCTGTGTCTCTGATTTTTGTTTGAACGCGGACGGGATTGACGCAACGGGAGATTCGCTACAATTTACGAAGTTTTAAAAAAACAATTTTACTCGTTTGCATCTTTAAAAATAGGTTTTAATAGAATCAACGATATCTTCTTCATTATAAAATTATATTAATCGTTAATGTTTCCGAAATATAGAGTTATAGGGTTTAGCCTCAACTGGCATATGGTTTCAAAGCGATGCAGTAAAGCGAATGGTGTCATTAATTGTTCCCTTCCGCAGAGGAAGCGACCTTTCCCTCGGCTACGGAACGTTGAATATTTGAGAGGCCGCGGGGCTCGGGAGACGAACACGAATGCCGTCTCGTGCCAAGGAAGGGCTAATGGCTGATCGTCAGATAGTACCGACTTGCGTAAGACGTGCTTTTAGTCTTCGGGTCTGTATGTGCCGTCGTAGCTGCTACACTAACTTTTTGGTTAAAAATCTATTCAATTATCAAGTATTCGTATCTGTAATTATTATATCGTGGGGTTGGATCCATTTCTCTGGTGTATATTTTACTCATTGGTCGGTACAATATTTTTTATGCATTTCCGTTAAGGAGTATAAACGAGTCTTGTGAGAGCCTGTCGTAGCTAAAAGATTATTCTCTAAAGTATATTGATGAGCGTCGGTCTATTTTTACACCCGCCAGTAGTCATTACACTTCATTCTGAAACGAAGAAACTACTTGAGTTTTGAGTTTCAAACATAATTCACTCTTTTTTCTCATTTTAATGCGATTTTATTACATTTTACCTAATCGTATTCTTTTTTCTATTCGAGTACTTCATAAGGTCGATTAAGCTTTTAAGGAGGGATAAAATCTTTGCAGCTACCTCCATTACTTACCGCCTTAATTTTTATCATAACTGTCTCTCAAAACCGAATTTTTAGCCCGTGACTCTGTGTGTCTGTCTGATCGATATAAGAAATTCATCATCTTAAAAAATTTGAATGTGTGTTGTGACATTGTATGGAAATGTGGGCTTTTTGAATTAAGAATCTGAATTCAGAGAGACATTCCTGTGTGAGGCCAGGATTGAACTCCCCTCCGCCCCTTTGGACCTCGGCTGACCTACTTGCTAGTCATTTATCACGAGACATGGTAGATGCAGCACCACTTAAATAAACTTAACGCCGAGAGCACACGTAACCGATCAAACTAACAACACGTAACAGAAATAATGTTAGAACATTATTTCTATGCTTTCTCTATTGTTTAAGACAGAATATCGACGGCTTGCTTCTTTTTTAAAAGTCTCGTCACCAGGGTTGTCATCCATGGAAGTAGTAAACACAACATTTCTTGGTAGCTCTTGATTTAGCGATTTTACAAATGCTCTGCTTGGTCCGAAGGCTCGATCAAGAATGTGTAACCAGCCATCTGTTGCCCGTATTTATACCCCGTCCAACCGAGACTCGGAGATAAACAAGTTTCGTAATGAAAACGATCAAACTACCTGCGAATATTTTAATTATTCGCCCGAGTTCTAGGCTGAGTATTTTTACAATGGATTAAAAGTTTTTAAATGCCAACCTATAACCGATTAATGACTTTAAATAAAAACAATTGGAAATCAGACGCCATCCAGATCTCAGTCGAAGACCTGCAACCTGGTCAAACATTGTACATGCCAACAATTAATATAATATAAGAAAAAATAAAGAAGAGTACATGAGCACAAAGCAATTTATATAGAAACTAAAGGTTAAACATACATTTTAGTACTTACTTATCAAGAACAAACTTAATGGAAACATGAACTCAAACGTGAAATCAACTAAGACAAGAAAACATAAATAAACTAACCTAACCTAACCATAAGTTTTCTGTTTTTAAATTCGAACTCTTTTATAATGTTTCAAAAAATATCTATTTATTTGTAAGTGCAGCGTATAGCCACATCATGATAATTTTTTGGTTTCCTAATGTAAAACCAGTCGAATAATCGCACGCACTCAACACGTCTATCATACCCAGCTCTAATCTGGTCCTTATACATAGCTTGCCATAACAAGACGACCAATATTAATATAGACAACTTTTTGTCACAAATAAAAACATATAATAAAAACAGATGTTTCTTAATAATCGAAACTTGGCAATCCACTTACCGTCTACTATATTCTGTACTTATGTTGAGCTCGTACTTGCCTGCAAGCGTGACTTATTTATAATATTGAGTTGCCTGTGTTCTCGGTGCCCTATAAGCTGATATTGAATTAAATTTCGCGACGGAGCGCGCTCCCAGGCGAAGATTTCATTGTTATTCAGTAGTACAGCGACATTTCAAGTTGCCGGAGATGAAGGTGTCAACGAGATAGAATAAATTCCTCCTCCCTGCAATATGAAATCGTCACAATGAATCATTCAATATCCTACGAGCGTAGATATAGTTTCGAAGACGACAACCTCCACTTGCCTTCCAGCGCAGCTATTATTAACCCCCGACGAAAAGGCCACTTGTAATATGTTTGACGTGTTGTTTATGACATCCTAACTGCTAAATAGATAGACCTTTTTTGATGCGGTTTTTTATTCGTCCTTCATTTGTTAGAAAGCTGAATATATATATAATATATATTAGAATATTATTTATTAGTTAGAAATTAATTAATTTACCATTTAAAATATAATGGAAACAAGTGAAATAGCATTTAGGAAGTTCCTAAATGCTATTTCACTTGACTGAATTTAGTTACTGAATCATTTAGGACGTCTGAATTCAGTGAGGTGGAATAAGCGCTTTAAGCTAAATAGGTCAGCGCGCACCTGTTAACGACAAGTCCCTACACTAAACCTCACCGGAGAATTCACGACATCAGCTGATCGAACTAATCCATTATTGTGAGTGGGGATCCTGCTTATAATTTTTTTGTTGTTGTTGTTCTTCAAACAACATTACAATCCGTCTCATTCGAGGGACATTCAGAAGTGTTTTGGTTGGTGCTATCGCTGGCTCGCTCAGTATGTGACCTGTGTCACATCCTCATTGTTCATAATATAGCTATAGCTAGCTGCTTATAATATATATAAATTAATTAAAGGGTAGTGTTTCAGAGGCTTACGAGTCACATTTTGTGAATCGATATCGCGTAGGCGAGCTTGAAGCCGATTAAAGAAATAAAAGTACAAGTAGACTCTCAACGATGCCGAAATAAATCGTTTAGTTAAAATCTCCGAAGAGAAGCCTTTGGCTACTGTATCGGCTAGATCTAATGAAACTTTGCAACCGCGCCCTGCGCCCTCGACGCCCGAAAAGGTTTTATAAATAAGCTAATGCCCTGATTGAATGACTACAATTAAAGTAGTCTTTACCTAACAAACAAAACAGAATCGTCTTTGGTCCAAGATATTTTATATGCATTCGGCTCAAAACTTTCTTTAGATGAGCGTTCAATCCATTACACAATCTCTTCGGAATTAGAAGGTACTAGTAGGAGATATTTTAAATTTGAATAATTTCACTATTCACATGCCATACACGATGCCATAACGACTAAAATTACACCATTTCGAGGAGGTCACATACGTTTCCTCATTAATTAATTACTGAGAGGGCAGAACAAAGGGCGAATGACGATTTTGCAGAATTTCCTGCACTCACCAGTCACTACAGCCTACCATGAACTTGATGAGGGTCTCTGAACATCTGCCCACGGTTTTCCTGTTACATGCCGTATTTATAAGCCGATGTCGTGTCCCCTTTTTTTGTTTTTATAACCTACTTGGGCCTTATTACAAAACATGGACCAAATAGAGATGTTCCAGTATTGGTTGCTAGGATACAAGTCTAACGTTCTTACATACATGACGTATTTTGGTTCAGTATCATAGCAACTAATACTGTATCATCTTTAGTCCATGTTTTGTAATAAGGTTCATTATATTTGTTTTTCAGCTTTAGATATGCGAGACACGGCTGCAGATAAACAAACAGAAAGTTGACAAAACAAAAGAGCTCTGTAAACTGGATGTGAGTAGGTCGTGTTTGCGCAATCAGCGCGGTCACACGCCAACCGAACGACACACATACGTACATACATAACACTATTATGAAACAGGAATAAAACAAAAAGATCTTTGACTAGATATCGACAAAAAAAATATTTTTTGTGTTGGATAGTCCATTTATCTATTCATATGAGGAAGGAGGGAGAATCAGTAGGTATTTTCCTCAAAAAAATGCAAGGAACCACAGGACACAGCACAGAGTCTAAATATAATAATGCAAATACTGAGATTTTAAAATTATACAATTTATTGTTCATTAATTTCCTACGAATATTTAATTGAGTTATCCAGAGCAAAGTGAGCAAATATGCTTGTATTTTATTTGCCTCTCTAGTTTGTTTTTTGCCTCGACAAATGTTTGCCTTTGACTCGGTCGCTTGTTATTTGATTGATGGCGTCTTTACGTCGGATTTGTCGGCGTCAGGTGTCAGCTAACACTAAATAAGTTCTCGTTAAATAAATACGAGGTTCGACCTTTATCAATTTTTCTTTATAATATTTATTTCTAATAAATCGTTAATAGTTTTATTGAGTATATATTGATTATAATAAATCTTATGTAACCTTTAAATTTAAGCTGAAAATTATTATAATAATTACTGTAATAAAGAAAAAGTGCTTTGACATCATGAACGTACCTCGTGCTACGCTTTTCGTAGTCCCGGCTACGAGAATCGTAGCAGTAAGATCGGAGTGGCCTCATTGGCTCATAATATCTATATTGGAACTGCTTTGATAAATATCGTTTTCAAAATACCCGCGATGAAAAAATTGGAGTGTTTTAAGTTTGACATGTGCCTGTGGACGTATGTGTGACGCGTAAACAATAACGTATGACATGTTTTTCTCTGTTGACAAGTTTAGCTCCATAACATCAAATTTATGGCTTAGATTTTCATAAAATTCCGTCAAAAGCTTGACAATATGAGTTTTAATTAAATTTATTTATTATAATTAGTATATATTTAATATAACATGGAAATCTCTATTGCTAAAGCGAACTAATTGAAGATTTTTCAATTTTTTATATTATAACCTCAATATCTCTAAAAATATAAATCAAATTATTTTGATTCTTATTTTATCTTGTTGCAAATTTAATACTTAATCGAATAACATCTAATTCATCGATAAAGATTCATAAATCATAGAGTTATAAGCAAATAAGCACGACATGGTCGCGCGGAATTCAGCAATTTCTTGTCCGATTGTGAAACTATTCTTTCAATATGCTGAAAAGTATTGATTGTAAAAATTCTAAAAAAAAATGGGACCACTTCGACGAGTTACCCTATCGTTTGACACCTCACTCATCCAAATCGGTCAACAAATGGCGACGTACGAGCGGAACATCGGAAAAAAAAAATACACGTCGAATTGATAACCTCCTTTTTGGTTTTTTTGAAGGTCGGTTAAAAATGAAATTTACTCATTTCAAAGTTAGCACATCGACTACGTTTATTGCATATTGTGTGTTAAATTTTAAATAAAACAGACAAAACGGCTGCATTAATAATAATGTATGGTGTCGGGGACCAACTTGAAGATCTGATTGGTTATATAAATAATTTATAGCCTTCACTGAATGAAGAAACCACGTTGAAATAAACAGAACACAATGAATGATAATGAATTCGAAGAAAGAGCGACCATTTGTGAATATTGCTTACGACCAATTGTCTAATGTTATTTTTCAGTTCAAACCTGTAATTTCTAAATTAACTAAACAAAAGTTGATTTTTCAAGTTGTTATCTCTACTTAGTCCACAAATGCACCTAAAACTCAGAATTCTGAAGATAAAATAAAGTTGAAAGCAACATTTAATCGAGAGTCTCGGGCGAGCGTCGCGCGGCCGTCTCTTCATTTGAACTATGTATTGTAACCCACATTATTTACGAATGTTAGGTACGAAAGAGAAGAAAGAGAAAAAGGTTTTCATGTTGTTCTCTTATAGTATGTTATTGTAAAAGTCATGGAAGTGTGCAATATCTATGTAATAATTGGCTTTCAAAAGAGTAACTTGTTTCTTGCGAACGAGTTTCTTGCCGGTTCATCTCGTTAGAACTTTTTGCTTCTGAACCGATGGTAACTGTAACTATTTAAAACATATGCAAAAAACAATGATTCAAAAGTACTTTTATTGGCTTAGATTATTGTCTCTTAAATTTAAGTTATTTTGGGTGTACTTAATTTTATAATTGAATCTTATTTGACCTTGAAGGCTCACATAATATGAATGAATTAATCGCTTACCATAGACCGAATGTAACATAATTTAGGCGCATTATTAGGTTCCTAATTAGACTACAATAAAGGTCGGTTTTTATTGTAGAAGGATATAAATATGTCGACGGCAAGCTGCGGTGCGCATGTCCTTTCTGACGGCTGTCACTCGCTGATGAGAATAGCAAAATGTCTTGCTTTTAATAATTTCTGTTCATTCAGTGTTTTTCAGTGTAAAATAATATCTCAGTCTTGTGAATACATATTATGTAAAAGAATTTGTAAATAGTGTAATAATTTATATTCTTTAATTCACTTCTCCAAGCCGTATCAGCTAAAAAGAGTCAGCCGGTTTGTATTAGAGTTAGTAATGAGCGTGAAGTCGGCTGTTCTGTTTATAATTCCCACGTAGCTATTGTGCGTGGTATAATCCACGGAGGGGCCTTTCTATAGGGAGGTCGAGAGTCATCTCGCGAGGCGGAAGCACGGTGAGGGAAAGAAGGGTACGAAATACGAAAATACACTGTTATTTCTCGCTGACTTGCACCACCCGCCCGGAACAACATTTGAACAAATCACATTGAAGACAATATATACTCCCCGACGTGATAATTATCTCATTGATAAATTAACAGACTATCAGAAACTGGTTACACACACCATAGACTCACAGACACGTCAAACTTATAACACCTCTCTTTTTCATCGTAAGTAAAAAGAAATCGTTTAATTTTGATTTTGATTCTTTTTTTATAACTTTCAACGAATGAATAAATATATTTTTCTTCGTATGAATTGAAGAATCGTTAGAAGAACTCGCTTCCTTAGAGTTGAAACTTAGTTGCAAAGAGCAGGCAGAGAGGCGCGGCCTAAGGCTTTGCGGCGGCTTGCGAGCCTCGAGGGATCTTACACACAGACTATAAACGAGTTGTACTTATATTTTTTGTTCTCCTGTAGCTACACAAACCAAAACAATGACGCGAAGAGTCCTAACATATATTATTAGATATTTGTTTTCACACTTAAAACACTCGATTCGATAATTAATGGTTCGTTATATAAATTAACTAGTCGTGCCCCGCGGTTTCACTTGATCTCAAATGGAATATTGCAACATTTTTCATCTAATCTCCTCGTTTTCCTCGATAAATTAACTATCCTATACAACAATAATTTTTAAATTGAAACGAGTAGTTCCTGGGGTTAGCGCGTTCAACCGAACAAAACAAGAAAGTTTTCAGTTTTAAAAGTTGTTCTTTTGATCGTTCCACGTTTTAATTTTAATTCCAATGACCGAAGTTTAATTCTGTTGAAGAATAAGGATAGTATATGCGTAAAAGTTAAAGTAATATATCGTCGGTTTCAGTTCGCATGGGGCCCTTGGGATTGTTCAGGAAGAGGGTTTTTAAATGTCTGGCAGGAAATTAAGAGGTGCTTTGCCTTTTTCTTTATCTGTTTGCCTCACCAGAATACGGCTTGTCTATGATATGTGCAACAATCAGTAATTGTAAAGTTTATACGCTGTTGACCCGTAATCACACTGAATTATTTTGTAATACTGTTTAAAAACAATTTGCATATTAGATTTTTAAAAATCATTTTGATGTGTGGTAACAATGTATAATGTCTAAACGATCCTAATCGTACAATTGTTAATAAGAATAACATGGTAATAAATTCATAGAAACGAAACCTCAGCGTGCGGGGTGTGATCGTAAAGTCTCAAGTAATGATAACGATAATTTATTGCGTCTACGAAAGTGCCTAATGCAGAAAACACTGTTAAAATATAACTGATTCAAACTCCACGACGAGACATAACGAACGAAATATATCTACAAATTATTTCTCTTGAATTTCATTATAAATTTTCTTGGTCTAGACTCTAGAGCCAAGTAATTAAAGTAAACAAAGTATAAACGGCGTAAGAACGTTATTTCCCATGTAACGACTGAAAATTACGGTTGTTCGTTTTAAAAAGATATTTTCTTTCTTTAAAATATCTCTATTAGCTGCCAGCCCATCTTCGCGGACTATACGGAATACGTTACCCTCGTAGGTACAATAGTTCATAGCAGATTGATAAACGTACGAATTACAGACGCGCCGTATTATTCGTAATGTGTATTGCGTGCACACATCTATAAGTGATTGCTGGACTTATACTTTTCATATTTTTATAAAGAAACAAAAAATCAACAATAGATATTTAGAGTGAAAGTCGAAACGAAAGCTTTCAAGATATTACAAGAAATTCTTGCGAAATATTTCTGATGGCAACAATCGCATTCTATATTTCTCTTTCTACAATTTAAAATTTAAAGGACGCTTTCTCTAGTGGCGTTTGTGCAGCTTATCTGCGAACGCTTGCGTTTGTGCACCACAATGTAGATTCACTGAGTCTACACGTATACACTATTATACCTATTATCAACGTAACCAAAAATTATTTTACTTTTGAGTAGGTAATAGCATTAATCATATTTTATAACTCTAATATCTAAATCTTGACCATAGTGTAAGCTGTCTGTAAATATCAGCCTGTGACAGTTGTCATTAGAGTTGATAGTTGATGAGTAGGAGTTAGGACTAGCAACGAGTACGGCTAGTACTAACTCGTAAGTGCCTACCTATGCTCAGATCACACATGTCTTGTGAAAATATAATGTAACGGAGTGTTTTTGATTTTGTGCTCAGTGGTAAATGAGGCAGGATATTTTTAGAACTAGGCGGGATACAGAATAATAAATGATTAATAAGTATAATTCAATGTGTGGCTTTGACTTTTGGCTTTGATGTGACACATTGAATTATCATTTGACTTTATGGGTGAACAAATGTTTATCGATTGTGATTAAAACATTTGACAGTAAATTAAATATTGCGAGGGTGTTGTACCCCCTCGTACCACGAAGGAGGTTGCATAGTTGAGGTGAAACTCGTAAAGCCGTGCAAATCATAATGGCTGCCACGGGAATGGTTTACGGCACGCGACCAAGATGCGATGTTTCCGCGGGCTCCCATTCCTGACTTCGCAAATTATATCGCTCACACTTTCCACACTCCATTGTTGGATACAGTATATTTATATATTGCATAACTAATGTACCACAAATGGCGGATCGGTGGTCCCGCATCAAGTGTAGTACTTTTGGGCCTACACCTGCGCGACCTCTGAAATAGAGATCTGGATATTAGTCTGAAGGCACTGTACATACGTGTTAAGGCCCCAAAGGATAAGCTTTTGTTAATATAGATTCAAGTCTAGAAACACTCTTACTGAAATATCTTTGTAGGAAAACTAACAATTTCAGAATAATTAATTTAATTTTAGTCTTTATAATTTATTAATTTTATTTTAGTCTTAGATTATTTCTATGAAAACTATCAAAATTAATATGTCTGGAAGTTTTTAATTTTCCCACAAAAGCATTTCATAGAGAGTGTTTAGAGACCTAGGGCTACCTTTTCCATAATTAAACAACAAGCCGGAACAGAAGTCGAAGTTACGTAGAAAATGGCTCAACCCGAAGGCAATAACAGACCGTTCTGGAGAATTCCAAACAAGTAACAAAATACCTTTCCAATTTTTAGGTCATTACGTATCTTCTTGATCTATTTCCTTAATTAATTAATAAACGTCAGTAGGAGTCCTAGGCCCTAGCATTTATATTGTTTCGTATATTGGCAGGTCGGGGCCACACGGAGGTGCTGGTGGAACTGCAGATGGAGAGGTGGGTTAGTCGCGGGGGTGCGGTACGGTTGCGGTGCGTGCACGACGTCCCCCCCCATCTGCTCGACAAAGTGGTTTTCCTGCGGCAGGGCACCAAGGTCTTCCAGTACATCAGGAACCGCAAGCCGCCCTACAGAAACTTTACAACCCCCGGCGCAGTCCTCAAAGTCAGTTTTAACATTTTATTGCTCTACATTTTACAATAACATACAAAACACTCACCGAATGCAGGCACCTGCCACCTCCGTGCAATGAACCAAAGCACTCACTAAGTCGGTGGCATTTCGGTGATTGAAGCTGACGTGATCGAGACATAGCTTACATCCATGAAAATCTGTTCATCCATTTATTTAATACTAGTTGTGCCCCGCGGTTTCACTCTTATATAGCCTACACAATACTCGTATATAAATTTATAAAATAAAACATACAAATTATAATAGTGTTTTTTATTTATTTATATAATATTGAGAACTTAAAACACGATGTCCTTTATTTTATGGGCAATGTATAATATCCAAACAATTTTATAGGCATCTACTGAAGTTGAAAAATAAAATATTCGTATCTCTAAATTATTCCACAGAAACACACCGCCGGAATATAAAGACGTATATGTTAATCCAGAGCATATTCGATTTGCGTGTCAAATTTCATTCAAATCCGTTCAACCGTTTAAGCGTGATTGAGTCATAGACATCCAAGACATCCAAACATACAAAATTTCGTATTTATGATCATCATATTGGAGGATTTCTTAATTGTCAGCAATTTCACTTGTAGGTATGAATATGGATATGTCTTATGTTGTAGTACCTAGTTCATTCCTATACCTAAGTTTAAAGCTAACCTGTTTTGCCACATGGACATCTTAAACCTATGAAACACTCCCACATTTACTGATACTCGTAAAAGCCGCGGAAGTGTGTTCACGAATTTATTCAATCACTCGATTCAATTTACCACAACATGAGACATCACAATCGTATAACATCACGCCTGCAACTCATTTCAAGTCAAAACTTTACAAATTAATAAGTTAGGTATGTTCATGCATTAGATTTGCGTTCAAATAACAAAGTAATAAAAAAATTATCCGTTCTTTTTCTATAATATCCTTTCGTTGTGATATATCACTTGTCTGTTGTCATAGTTCAGGTAATAAGTATGTACATATATTCTCTGTGAATGCCAGCTTTGTTTAGACTAAATGTCGGTGCGAGCTAGATATGAAAATGGTCAATCATAATGGATGTGGAGGTTGGTCAAGGGGTAACAATTTTTTTGAGGTATTACGCAATTTAACAATTTATCATTAAGAAAAATAATAGAAACAACACTTGCTCTAATGACTTATGTTGCAGTGCCGTAATAAAAATTAGATTAATAGGGTTTATTACTTAGATCATGTCAGCCCGAGACTAATTATTACAATAAAATCTTGACTTATATACCTACATTGAGTAAACTCGTCAGTTTACTGAATAAAGATAAAATAAGTACAAGTTAAATAACAAAATGCAGAGAAAAATAGTAAACTTCTTGACAGCATCGCTTTTCTTTCTGCTACCATGCAACGCTAGTGCGGCGCCTCGTTCTTAGAAGGTAAACTCTGTCCAATTGAACAATGATTGTGCATTTTGAGTTAACGTGAGAGACATTAGGCGAACTATTGTATATTCGTGCTTGGTGTGGTTTCTATTATTTTTTAATGTTAAATTGCTAAATTGCTTAAAGGATGTTATATAATTAGAAAGGAAAAGAAATTGAAACACTTATTTAATTTCTTTTTTTAACATGATAATATTATTAGAAATATTAGTTTATCCTTGTGGAAATGTTGTCAGAGCTGTCCGCTTTATAGACGCCATTTACAAACACTCGAGATGTATGAACTCGTCTCGGACGCTTTGAGGTGTCTGTCGGCTGTGGCCTGTGGCCTGTCCAATATGCTAGCGGACTATGGTTAATTTTCCGGGTCGGGCCTACGGACCTTCGCCTTATCTATATTGTACCAAACAATGCCTAGCTTTTATAGACGAGAACTTTATATAAAAAAAACTAGGCTAGGCATTCTGGTGAAGCATTTCATTTTTTACTTAGACGCGATTACTTCTAAAAATACGAAAGTACGCGATTTTCGATATTGCGAACTAGAAAACAAATTAATGCCTAGGTACTTATATTACTCGTCTCAACGTCGGTGATACGTGAAACTTCCAGAAAGTGGGTTTAAAAATGTTTGTATAGTTATAAGAGAAATTTGTACTTTTTTTTATTTGTTAATTTAAAATGAGCAGCTAATTTTTATATACCTACGCCTACTTTTACATTAGCATTATAAATAAATAAATAATGTAATGATCATTTTTAAAAAGGCAAACTGTCTTTTGTGCGGCCCTAGTTGCATACGGCCGTCCGATTCAGAAGAGGAGGGCGTAACAGGTCGAAATCACAACCCTCGTCTCCCCCTTCTCGTGCCCTCTCCTCGGGATCAGTCTTAAAGCGCTTTTTCTACCTCACTGAATTCAGACGTCCTAAATGATTCAGTAACTAAATTCAGTCAAGTGAAATAGCATTTAGGAGGTTCCTAAATCAATTATTTATGACGTCTGAATTCAGTGAGGTGGAATAAGCGCTTAAACGCTAAAGCATCATCCCCTGAACCAGGAAACACACAGATGACTTGTACTTACATATTATTATTATTTTTTTCATATTAAATTAAAGTACCTGACGTAAGTAATTATTGTCTTTGACAGATTGCTCTAGCGACAGCCGACTCAATAATCCTGCAGAATCTGGAATTGGAAGCGAGCGGCCGCTACTCCTGCGAAGTGTCTTTGGACACTCCCATCTACACGAAGGCCTCTGCTGAAAAAGAACTTACAGTATTTCGTAGGTATCAGTCGACCATAGGTCATGACATGACCCACCCACCACTTCAAGTCTCCACTACGTCTACACCACAGATAAAGTCAAAAATATCTCTATTTATATTCACATAAATGCTAGCTTATGAACGTCACTCAAATCTAAGTTCACGGCTGCTCGGGAACACGCCTATCTCAAAAGAACAACCGAGGAACTTTGTCGGGTTCTCATATTTTCCAACAATGTATGTATAAGCAAATCATTTCTTAATGCAAGTATCATTTAAATAATCGTCGACGGTTTTATTAAAAAAGTCTTTAGCAATTAGCTTACGCTGAACGTAAGATTTAAATTTACTTAAATAATTCTTTTATCTCGATTTTGTTCTGGTAACGTACACAATTGCCAACGGATTTTATCAACACGAAAGCCTGTGTTTGTCTGGGTTAGGAACTTTCATTACTTTTTTAGAATTATTGAAATGAATAAATTCTTCAATCTAAATGTTATGTATATAATGTATATTGTATTTACATTAACTGTTTTACTATTTTTGGAGGATATTCATCGTAAAGGCTTAGAATTCTAGATTTCCTTTGGGAATGTGCTCGAAGTAAAAAGGATAAAAACGCGTCGTTTAAAACAAGTTCAATATAAATAATAAAGTGGCAACAAAGCCGATTCTCTGCAAATAATATTTTATAGCTGCATTATAGTGAAGTCCCGCGTCCCCTAGTGGGGTATGGGGCAGATGCATTTCACATCTGTTTCACTGATCGATTTTTTCTTTAGGAGCAAGTAGGTGATCAGCCTTCTATGCCCTGCCAGACCGAGTTTTTTTATCTCCACCGGGAATTGAACCCAGGACCTCTCGGTTGCAACGCTTACGCGCTTACCACTAGACCAAGGAGGCGGTCATTATAGCTGCATTATAATATGTTCTAAATAAAGAAGTCGGCGGCTAGTCGGCAGCTAGTCGGCATAATATGCTGATTATAATCGATGCATAATTCACTAGTTAAAACCAAATAAATAAGTCCACTAGGTTGGTATTATGTTGAACCATAAATATATAAATAATTTTATATATTTTTAATTAGTTTACAAGAAAAGAGTAATATTTATTTTAATGGCAAATAAACTAACTTATCAAAACATAATAGGAATTTACTTCATTCAGGGACTCTTGAACATTTTCTCTTCTTGAAAGAGCAAAAGAAAGATTATTAACTTCAAACATAAATCATTGTTCTTTCATGGTCAATAAATCATACAATACAAAGAATAGAAAGAAATACAGGTATCAAATATTAATTGAAAAGACGAAGATATTTAGCAGCATGCTAGCAGCGTTAAAAATGTCTTAAACTTGTTTATTTTTAATCAGAGACAAGTTGTCCTTAATTGTGTTACCTTTATTCTTACACCGCATGATGTAAGAATGCTTTGATTATTATTTTTTCGCGCGGTGCTTTTGCGATTACTCCTAAGATATCAAGAGCAATTTTAGACAATACAATTTGAATGTAATATAATTGTACTTATATGCACCGTGGCCCGTGTCGAAACCATTTGGCAATCACAACGGACATAAAAATTGAGAAACCGAATGGAAAAAGTTGGCTTTCTTTGCCTGACTACATCATAATTTTATATTATACAATTGTCAGAACATGAAATTCATGTAAGCGGCAGTTATTCAAATCGGATACGTTCCGAAGGAATATCTTTTTCATTCTGATCTAAAAAATCAATTTCAAATAAAAATAAAGTCCTTAAGTTTTCCAGAAGGTATTCTTTTTCGAACGCTTGAAAGTCTAGTATTTAACACAGATAAAAAAATGGTCTTCGTGTTCCAGAGCCGCAAAAGCACCACCCGCGCATCGAAGTGCCCCCCCGCGCGCCTCTGCCTGCCCCGCTCCGCGCCCGCTGCACCACAGCGCCCTCCGCCCCCGCGCCTCACGTCACCTGGTTTATTAATGGCAAAAAGGTAATCTCATATCCCATTCACTGTTGCGCCCTCGCTGTTCCCACTTAATAATAAACAATTACCCCCTTGTTACAATTTCATTTTATTATCACGGAAGTCCGTTTTTATGTCAATGCCGATTACCCAATCATTGCCATGGAAATTAAAACCAAATTAAAAGTTTTTTGTGTACTACGGAAGACGAGAAGGAGGTTCTTTCGACACTGATATAGGTTGGTCCCTCAACTACAGCTCAACCACAAGTCTGGTTAAGTAAATACTTACTTGTCGATAGCTCCTGCGTTAGGTATTTATATGAAAAATCGTACAGCGCCTCCAGCGGTTTACGCAAACGTACTTAACTAATATAGCTTTCCATTAGTAAAAAACTTTTGAACATTTCGTTTGTAATCTCATTTTTGTCACTTATTTATTCTAGTATATAATATATGCCACATCATGGCTTACAGATGGATGAAGTGCTGGCGAACTCTTACAAGTACCGCGTCTCAGTGAAGGAGCGGTCGTTGGGCAGCAGGGAGGGCTTCCTCTCCCCTCCGAGCAGCCCCTCTCCGCTCCTCACTCTCACACATATTACGCACGTCGCCACACAACCGCCTGGCTGCATTCAAAGGGACAGAGAGGTATCTAACCTATTCAAGTGAAATCGAAGATAATTAAAAAATCCCCCGTTGATTTCAAATAAGAATATCTCATAAATGGATGAACTGATTGTCATACATTTTCATCCATCTCTATCACGCCAGCTTTCAAATAAGCAAAAGCGCATCAAAATCGATTCCATCCATTTATGAGCCAAGATGCGCCAGACACACAAACACCTATCTTTTTTCATCGGGGCTGTATGCTGAAGTAATAACATAATGAATTCGCATAAAAGCCGAAATTTCGGCTGTTACGAAATATGCCATTAACACAATATAATATGTAAATATGTTGTATCCATGTAAACAATAATACTATAAGTAAATAATATATATAAATATAATAACCTTTTCGACTTTATGTTATAAAGTTTTTATAAAAATTTAATATTATACGCATTCCGTATGCACGCATTAATGTCAAAGACTTGCACCCGGCATATTATACTTAACAAAAGTTCGTGAACTAAGTATAATTTGCATTTTTATTATGTAATTATATTACATTAAAATTGCTAAGACAAGAATATTTTGTATGAAAATGTACGAAAGAAAAGAAACTCCTTATTATTTATTTGTTAAAGATATTGACCCTTTTAATAGTTTCCTTCCCTCGCTTTTATCGTGTTTCTGTATCATGGCTTGCTTGGCTAAACAGCTTTTCGAGTCTTAAATAAACGGAAGATATTAATTTACGTTATACAGAACTTTCGGCGCCTCGCGTTCTCGAAATAGCTTTCCGTTAGCGCTAATTTTACTATAGCTATTAAGTATTTAACAAGTTTTCCCATTAAGGTTAAGGAAATAAGTTGGAACTTGGAGGTATGCTATGCTATTAACCCCCGAGGAAAAGAGCGAATGGGCCGATTTCGATGTTGAATGGTGAAGTTGACGTGACCGAAATGAATCATAGCTAGTTTATGGAAATGTGTGCCGTTGCAGTCGGAGCAGAGCGGCGCGAGCAGGCACAAGTGGCGGCGCAGGGAGCTGTTCGTGACGGTGTCGGAGGTGACGCTGGAGGCCAGCGGGCGGCTCGAGCTCACCTGCGTCAGCACCATACCAGAATTCAGGAGCATACGCGACAAGTTCGCCGACGTACGGAACGAAACCGTCATCGGTAACAGCCTATTGTCTGCACCTAACTACTAAAGTTATAAAGGCTATGAGTTACCTATATAACATCACGCAAAACGAAATTAACGCAGTACAAACTGCGGGCATAGCTTGTAAATAATTCACGCAATTTACAAGTGTAAGCTCATAATTCGTATTTAATTATTAGATATCCCATTAAACACGAATTATGACTTACACTTAAGTCAGGTATATTTCTAACTTAACTATGTAGTTAGATAATATCTTAATGTATAAACATTCATTTACTCGTAATTTTAGTGGAGGTAATGAAGCCATCGAGCGATCCGGTTCCGGCCACCAACCTAACAACAGCTGACAGCACGTCCGCGGCTGCCCCCGCGCACGCCTCCTCCCTCCTTGCGCACATCCTATTCATATATTATATTCTTCATATCGTTTGATTTAAACGTTTAAAAACTTTTACTAATCTGGCTGTGATACACATTCGAACTTAGATCATCGCTCGGCCTGACGGAGACGGGTGAACACGTTCCACGAGCTAGCGTCGAGTTATTGTATAATGTACGCCCGCCGCGGGCAGAGGGAGGGAGAGCTTCACCTAAACATCGATAAAAGTCTGTCACTACAGTACAATATGTGGAGGACAATGTTTTTAATGGCGGTGTCGTTGTTATTGCTGGCTAAATATGAGTTCTCTGTACAATCAAACATGTTAGTATCGAAAGTTTCAATAGGTTTTTTATAGTGGTCGCTAGGAGCGCTGTCACATTTTTCATACAACTTACAAAAATATTTAAGGCATACGCTATCAAAAACCAGACGAACAATTTTTAGTTGCTCTATTTTAAAATAAGAAAAGAATATTGAATAGAAATCGTCGTCGTCTCAAACGTACCATTAGGTACCTACCTATTGCTTTTCCATTATTTAACATAATATTGTTATAAATTTATCATTTTATTACTAAAAAACTAATAAACCACACTAAACACAGGTAAATACACGTCGTCCAATGACTTGCCAGTATTTACTCAAAACACATAACGACTAACTTATTACAAGAACTTGTACTTATTATGTTTTTAATTGTGTTTAAGTGGATATAGGTACCTAGCTAAACCCACGACATCGCCCACGCATTTATAGAAGCAGTATTTCGATTTACATAATTATTATATACTTACGTTTGTATTGCAAAATTTAATACCTACCTAATGCAACTTATCTGAGTTAGAGTAGACAATGTCTTTTTGTCTCTATCAAACGCACTGAAGTAGGGTGATGATAATAATCAAAATCGAAAGGCTACTTTAAAATAAAAATTGCCTTTATAAATTACTCCTTACATCATCAGCCATCTGAGCCATCCTTATCATTAATAATTGTGGGTATAGATTATTCCGTGAAGTGAATTTATGAACCTCGATTAACTAAACATTGTCCTTAGCATAATGATATGAATCAATGTGTTCCTTGTTATATCGTTTATTAGCTAGTAAAATCGTTAAAATTAGCTAGTTGTAGATCTAAATCATTAAAAACTTTTATCTTCTGCTTGATCTATTTTCGACTTAATAATTTACACTCAACTAAGTTCGAAGTGCTTTGTCTCGTACTTGCAACAGCTCGCTCGTGAGCAAGAATGTGCCAGAGCATTCGAGACATTGTTTCAATCCTAGGTAGGTAAATCATATGTTAAGGGGGAAATATGTATGCAAATCGAATATCGATGCTTTGTATGAAAATAGTATTGAATTTTCATCTTTATCTTTATCCTTTTAACGAGACTATCTACATTTTCGAATAGATAATTTATTTAGATGTATTGCTAATGTTAATAATTATTTTGTGACTAAGGCCTTTGATGATATTACCTTACTGTGCCTAGATTTTATCGAAATCGCCAAATAATACATATCACTACTCCGTCGGAGATAGCTGACAATCATATTTACATAAATGTATGTAAATATTTTTAATATTACCAATTTTAGATATAGGTTACTCGAATATCATCCATTCATTAATTATTATAAGTGTATAGCTCCTTATTTACTTGGGATCAATGTATGTGTAAGAGTAAACATACTAATTTTTAGTGTTACAGATATTTCTTCTAATTATCCTTTTTATGTACCTACAAAATTGATGATTGAAAGTTGTTTAGTTATCGCAGCGAAACACCAATAGGTAAATAAGTGCAGGTACAATTAATACAATGGATTTCTTTTACAATTTATTAATTACTGTTCGAAACGAAAATTCATTCATTTATAGCGAGTTATAAAATAGGAACATTGATTTTGTCGGCTTATTTATTTACTTACCACAGCTTAACCATAGGTTAACATATTGTGGAACATTGAATGGATCTTGACGAAATACTCCACTAAATTAATTATATCTATAAAATTATAATTAATACCTATCATGTAGGACATGTGTTTTATTTCACTGTAGCACTTTTTTCCGCCTTCCTCGTTCAAATCTATTCATCGGATGACACAAATAAGTACCACTTAATCCCCGACGACTCAAGAGGGATGAGTAATTATAAGTCATATATGTACCTATTCTTATGAGGCGTCCGTGGCATCGTAGCTTCTAAAAGAATTATATCCGATTCGATTTGTTTGAAAACTTATAAGTTACCGAGATGGATCTTAGAAGTTAACGATAATTTGTAATGAATTTGTTAAGGCATTTATGACAGGTATTCTAATTATTACCTAATCATGAGGTGAGAGGGTTCTTTTAACGATGATGTCTTCGAAATATTAAAAAAAATTATTAGAATCTATATAGATAGAAGTAGTAGTTTCTATCCGCTTACTTTGTTCCAACATCTTGTGGCCATTTGAAAACGGAGAACAAGGTCAAAGGCAACACGGCTTTTAAAGTGTATTTTTTAAGAAGGCAACTTTCAATTTTCCTTTTATATGAGAAGCTACTCGTACTAGCAGCTAGCACATCGTGCATTGCAATGCATCGATCATAAAATGGCGGGATTTTTGTATTGCCTTCCCTGTTTATTTAAAAATATACCTAATAGCCTCAAGACATTCGACTTTTCTCTAGCTCGAAAGGTATCAAAATCATGACGATCTCGTTGGGATTGTCGGCTACGTGGATTTTATGACTGGATATGACTTATTAATAACCAGACCCTACTGAAACCTATTGGATTGGCTTTATTATATACCCGACTGCGGCGAAGGCCAAAAAGAGGATTAGCTATTTGATCAATGACCAGGTACATGTCCGTTACTACGTTCGGTCGTAGCTACTCAACGGTTCAACAGATTCTTTAAAATTGTTCGTCTAGATGTGGCGAGTTCGGAAAGACAAATTCATTTATTATTCACAGAAATTTGTTTTAATGTACCTTTTTTATCAATTTGCGATAGCCAACAATATTTTATAAATAATTTTCTCAAATACACAGATTACAAAGTTAACTTCTTAACAATTCAATTGCAATACCTTGTATAGAAATGCATTAACGAAAACAATTATTTAATTACGCAAGTAAAAAATTTATGTAAAGTAATTAATACTAGTCTTTATAATATTTAAATAATTATATTCTATATCTCTTAAATAAATAGGTACACTACAATCACAATATTTTATAATAATCAAAAATTAATATAAATAATTAGTTATAGGCACGCGAATACATCGCATAGTGCATGTAAACACATTTCATTAGCTGTTATTCTTAAAATGGAATTCACTATTATCTATGGTAAATGGTAACTATACTATGTAAATTATTTTTAAAACTCTAATAAGTTTAATATCTCTAATAAAACACGAGTCCGATTCTCATATTTTAAAAATCCAACAGATGATTAAAATACATACAAAGTAACTCTTGACTAAAAATTTACGAACGTACTTTTCATCTTTCGGCCACTTATAATATTAGAAGCCGAGCCGACAGGCTACTCTACTCTATTATCCAACTGCATAACGATCTGCCTCGAGACCAGCTTGGTGGCGCGGGCCGCGTCCGGGATGAGAAAGCGGTCCATGTCCTTGATGAGGAGGTTGTCGCCGTCCGGGACGCCGTACTTGAAAGTGATCAGCTCTGGATGCCGCTTCTTGGCCGTGATCTTCACGATATTGGACAGTAGTCGCCTCGACAGCACCTTGGCGAGCCCCCTCTTGTTCGGAAGTTCGCGTAGAATTATGAGATGGCTCTCCGTCACCACGAGGTGCGAGTCGTACATGTAGCCGTTGTACAGCACCTCCTGACATTGAAAACTGTCGATCACGTTCGGGCTCTTGAGGAAGGGCTGGACCTGGACCACCTCGTCGGCGAGGTCGGCCACCTCCAGCCTCACGTCCGAGTAGGACTCGTCGTCGTCGTCGTTAATGCTAAAGACGGGCGGAACGTTCCGGTAGCGGCTGTCTTTCCGGTCCGACGTCGACACGTGCCACTCGCTCGTGGCGCTCGACGAATTCGGATTCACTATGTACTCTATCAGTTTACCTTTCACCTCCTGACTTTTGGCTCTCATCGCCGACGATAACTTGCTGAACAGCTGAACGGCCGGAATGTTATCTCTTCTCTTCGATTCCCGGGGTTCTGTGTGCGCGTTATTATTGTTGGGCGCACACACTAGACATTTCGCGAGATCGTGATCCTCTAAACAATCGGTCATGTGTGGGCCGAAGTAGTCGTGTATGGCAACGAAGCCACCGTCGAGCATCGACACGTGCTTTATGCTCCTCTTGAGGAACGATGCCACGACCATATGAGCGTAACTGTCTTCTTCCGTTCTCCCGGAGCCTACGAAGCACAGATGCTCCCCGGCGGCCAACGAGCCAGCGGCGAGCGCTTGACGTTGGGCGTTCAAGAGGCCTTGAACAGCTGTGTTGAAAGCGTTGGGCTCCTGTAGCATAAGATTGCAGTCGAGATGGAAGGCGGTCGAAAGGTGGCCGGCATTATATTGTTCGGCCGGGCGACAATCCACTAAAAAAAACTTCACGGTATCCGAGTCCACTGAATCGACGGTAGCGCTTTCGATAAGCTCGTGGACGGCCAAAGGCAGGCACAAAGCTTGCGAATAAAGCTTTGAATTGATTTCTAGACCACTATCGGAGAACAACACTTCGAGTACGTCTTCCCGGAAGGAGACTGGGGTCTTCAATGAATAGTAATGGGCTAAAGAACAGAAATCCGAAACGTCATTGGCTTCCAAATCTCCAGGCATTTTTCTTAAACTTTCAATTATATTTTCCTTGCCCTCATCTTTCATCTTTAGCAATTGTTCTCTAGCATTTATGATCATTATCAAGCACAGAAAAAATATAAAGAACGGGTCAGACCTCTGGAAGTAAAGATCCCACATAAATAGCACTACTTCCAGGTTACATGTGCCAGAGAAAAGAGACCGAAGCCATGGCATACAATATTGCTCGGGTGTGATCCTCTTGGTGTCCAGAAAAGAGCACAGTTCGGGGTCATGATATTGTATTATCAATCGTAAAATATGAAAGGGTACACCATTGGGCATGCATCCGCTTGGGATATATAACTTTAAGATTTTTTCAAAGAGGTTGTATGTATCTGAACGCGGCAACTTTAAACTTAAAAGAGGATATAATATTTCCACCCAGCCATTACCCGATGCATAATTCAATGATTTAGATTTACAATAGAATGTTATAATTGATTCAATGTCTGAAATCACTGACAACTTCTCATCGTCATCATTGTCAAGTTTTTGGACAAACTTTTTTACATCATCCCTTAAATCATTTTGATTAACTAAGTCAAAAATTTCATCAAACATAAGTAACTGATTGCCACTATCCTGGCAATTGAGACACACGAGCCACACATCGGCACGGAGGCTGTCCGGTATCCTTTTACCTTTGGTTATGTTGTTTATTTCATATGATGTACAACCGTCCAAGAGTGCAGATTCCAATTCGATCAACCTGAAATCATTTGAAATATCGAATAATTAATTGATACATTTTAAGAGATTAATTTTTCTAAATTGTTTTAATCAGTAGCATTACTTTTATATTTTCAGACATACCAAGTTGTGTCCTCCTCTTCGTTTGTCATTATCATTAAATAATATTATATGATCTTCAAATCTAAATTCTTTATCCGAATGTCTGCAAAACTAATTAAACAAGGATAGGATCGCCATGAGAATT
The DNA here is from genome assembly GCA_912999735.1 of Aporia crataegi. Classification (NCBI taxonomy): domain Eukaryota; kingdom Metazoa; phylum Arthropoda; class Insecta; order Lepidoptera; family Pieridae; genus Aporia; species Aporia crataegi. The sequence continues at coordinate 9,376,023 of OU538743.1, forward strand.
TATTTTTTTGTTTCACCTAACAATAAGAGTGTTGGGAAAAATGAGGTACATAAATAAAATTATTTGATACATACAATCGACTCAGAAAATATCATTCGTAAAGTTAACACTTAATACGTATAACCTTATCAGTTTTCATAAATCATAACATCAACAAATAATGGTTTCATTACTGTTCTTACTTCTTAGTTATTAACTTCTTACTAGTTCTTAGTTTTTACCACTTAATATGTAGTACCTAATAGAAACTGACAGTCGAATGTCATTTCAACATGACGGCCGTAGTTCCAATTTTCGCCATTTCACAGATAAGTTGGTAAGGCTGTATGTAAGTATGTTAAGTATTTAATATGTATGACGCACTACGAATGTCAATTATGAAACAATGGGAATTGTCAAACACCATGACATAAACTTAAGGTGCTTTTAGACTACGCTATCATATAATAGCATTTAACAATATCGCGCACCATACATTATTACGCCGGCTCCACACGTTGGCCCCAATATAGGCCCCAACGCTACTCGTCCAACGTGTTGATCTAGAAAATGGCATTTGTCCCAACGTTGGGGCGAGTGTTGGTAGTTGGCCGGCTCGTGTCAGTTTTATCAAAGAAATCTGCGCCAACGTTTGCGATCTGTCAACACGTTGGCACTTTGCTCAGTTCTGTTGCAACACGCAGCGAGTGCGTACGTCGAGCGTGAATGGCTTCCTCATCCACAAAATCGCCACCGGCATGGATAAATGAAAAGTCATAGAATTTATTGAACTTTATCTAGCACATGGCTCTTGAATCAAATTACTCAATAATCGGGTTCCATCATATCTTAAAAAGAAATAAAAAGTAAATATAGAATAGATACTTAATATTATTACAACGCCTGTAAACAACTGCTGATATAATTGTAGTTTGTTGTTGGTGTTATTAGAATATTTAAAATGGAGCGTATAACTAGATTTTTACTCACTGATTCCGTTTTTTATGATGTGTCTTCATCCACCATCTTCTTTGACGTGGCTTTTTATTTTTTCTCAGTAACAAATATAAATGTGCACTTAGTACTATAAAAGCGCTCAGAGCAATTTCGATTTCTGTATCGGACGTCTTCACATTGGACCTGGCGGGACAGAACTAGTTTATTAGCCAACGTGTGTACGCCTCACCGAATTTGCAGTCCAACGTTGGTACGAGCGTTGGGACCAACGTGTGGAGCCGGCCTTATGGACACATTCACACTGTACTGTATTATATATTATTGGCTTACTATATGTAATATTGTATGGTACGCGATGTTGTTGTGCTATGAACTATATGCTATTATATTATAGCGTAGTCTGAAAGCATCTTTATGTGATAAAATATGGCTGGAGCCTGGATATCTCTTCAGTCTTCGTACAGGAAAGACCTGCTTGCTTGAATCGATGGCGTATAAATTATGGGATTATGAGTTGACATTGATTGACACCAAAAAGTACAGATAAGTAAAGTATGTTTAATGACATAAGACAAGACCCAAACAGGCAATTTATTAACAAATAATTTTTAAATAATTTTCACCTGAGACTTCCAAGTAACTACAGAGATATTATATTCGAGAGGTACCTATTTGGCATCTGCGTTGATATTTCCATTTCTGGCTTAGCTATAATATAATTTATTTCAAAATACAAAGTATAGAAACAAAAATGAGTAAAGGTCATCAGTGATTATTTCATTTCAGGGACCTGTTTCGATGAACCTAAATGTATGTAGTGTAGTGTCAACATAGACACACAATGGGTAACGCAGGGAGCAACCAACCAAAAGAATGGAGTAAAGATCACCACAGTAAACATATTGAAGCTGGACCGTCTTCCCCAACGAAAGACGGTGAAGCATTCACATTCGACAAGAAAATAGATGAAAATCGATGCAGCCGAGATGATGACATTAACATTGAAGAAGGTACTCCATTATATACAAAATCTGTACCCGAACTTGAGGAACAAGATGAAGAACCTGTGACCCGTAATAGATCTAACACTTTAACTGAAAGCAATAAGAATATTGAAGATGTCCAAGTGTTGCCTACTGTCTTTAAATGGGAAGGAGGTGGAAAGCAGGTTCAGTGTCATTTCATAGAATCATTCTAGGTAAATTATTATTTTGTATTGTTGCAACCTATTAATAATTTATGAATTACAGGTTTTTATTAGTGGTACATTCACTGATTGGAAAACAATACCTATGGTTAAATCTCATGGAGATTTTGTAACTATTATCGATCTACCAGAAGGTGAGCATCAGTATAAATATTTCGTAGATGGCGAGTGGCGACATGATCCAACAGTAGTGAGTAATTTTTATTACTAACACTATATCAAGTATGTATTGCATGTCCTGTACTGTTAAGTGTTTGGGAAATTCACTATGATATTATATAGTTATATAATATAATAAATGAATGTGATAGCTACTTTAATAAACACAAGGATTATCCTCATTTCCAAAGGAACAAAGTCAAGGTTGAGTAACATATAATAAAAATTGAATGTCTAATATTATTAAAACATTATTTGCAGCAGTGATAATATAAAATAATTAAATCAAAATAATAAATAATTAAATAATCGTTAGTTACTTTTTAGAAAGTTATAGATAATGGTATGGGATCCAAAAATAATCTGGTGACAGTGAAAATGTCTGATTTTGAAGTGTTTCAAGCCCTTGCTAAGGACAGCGAAGGTGTACATAGCTCAGCTCAGACAGAATATTCCCAGGTATTGTTTCTGTACTATATTTCCTTCAAATTATATATTTCTTTCTATAATGCAATTTAAAATTCATATTCCAAAATTACTTTTATTATATTATTATGTTAATTCAACGTCATTCAAATCTTTCTGATAATTAAATTTAATAAATTATGTATTTTTTATATTTTTTTCAATTATTTTTGTTGCACAATTTTTCATTAAAATGATTATACTTTCTTGATTCAAAAAAGCAAAATTTATCAAAATCCTTCCCATTGTTTTTGTATGATACCTAAACATAACATTTCACGAAAGAAAAAAAAATTAAAATTGTTGATTTCTATTAACACACTTTCAGTTTTCAAAAATATTGTATGAACAGACTTTATTATATTATGTACAGTTTTAATTGTAAAATGAAGTTCTTATTATTATTTTAGGAAATTCCACAAAGCAAGCCTTGGGAAAAAGTATCAGGACCACCAATACTACCGCCACATCTGTTACAAGTTATTTTAAATAAGGATACTCCATTATCAGTATGCAATTTTATATTTCAATTAGTTTACTTATCAGTACATAATACATATGTAGTTCTTGTAATAAGTTTCAAAGGGTGTCCAGCACGAATTTTTCAACTTAAAATTGCATCTATATTAAAATAGTATCAGGGTGACGTAGGTAGGGCGAAGCGTGGTCATTTGAAGCGCAGGATTTACGGATTTGTTAGTCGCGATGGTCAAGGGAGGTTAAAACATTGTGTTTTTATATCAAATTTTAAAGGTGAAAAATTTCCCTTGGACACCCTTTATTTTAGTAGTAGATTAGTCTAAGAAAATTGTTCTCTTAAAATTTTAATAAATTGTATTTTTTAGTGTGAGCCAACACTCTTACCAGAACCAAATCATGTGATGTTAAATCATTTATATGCCTTATCTATCAAGGATGGAGTTATGGTGTTATCTGCTACCCATAGACACAGGAAGAAATATGTGACGACATTACTTTATAAGCCAATTTAAAACAAAATCTGTAGTACATACTTATATCAATAAATTAGACAATGCTGTTAATATAGAAAAAAAAAAAATATTTACCAAATATCTTTGATGCGCGGTATTAAGGGCTTAAGTCAAAATTTTGAATTTTCAGGAGAGCTATAACAAAGTTCAAAACATTACGTAAAATCTAATTATTGATATTATTTGCAATTGTTACATATATAAAAATAACAATTAATTAATTCTATCTGAAGCATACATTTATTTCTTGTCTGATCATTCCTGATAATCTCTAAATGCTCAAATTTTGACTTAAGCCCTTAATACCGCGCATCAAAGATATATTATCATTAATACCTTACCCTATAGGATAACTTTAGCTAAAGTTTATTTTAGTTATGTTGAGAATGTGCCCATGAAAGAAAATTGACATTTGAAGTAGCGAAGTTTCAAATTTCATAATACTGCTGACACAATATTCTTTCAAAAAATTAGTCTGAACTTTTTATAAACTATATTTACTATTTAGATGCAAATCTAATACTAATTTATGAGTCTTTGGTCAAAAAAAAGTTATTAAAGTAAATAGTAATAACACTTCACACAGTCTCTTGTCTGCAATCCACTGACTGCTCAACAATTACATCTAAAAGTGGTTTTTTGTCTCTTCTAAACTTCTCATTATTAGCATTAGTATTATTGACTGGGTTTTGGAAATACAAAGCTACAGATATAACAACTAAACATATCGATACTATTGTGTAAAATGTGATGAGAATGTTAAATAATATATAACATACTATGGCCGTTATTATTAGCTCCAATGCACTGGCATATGTTTTGAGTATTGAATTCAAATTTTTTAAGAAAAAACTGGTCACTATGCCTACAATAGCACTGTTAACAGTTATCAATATGACAAATATATCTCCTAGAGATTTGAAATCTTTGAACATGGTAACAACTTCCCCCTTGCACATAAGAATAAAAAAGTTACAAATAACAGAATCCAAGTACATAAAAACATTTTGTAAGAATATATCTACATTAGAACCCTTAGTTTTTAACAAATATTCATTATAAGTTCCAGCTAAGCATGAACAGAAATTCTGAAAGTTAATTGAAACAAAATATATATTAAATACTTGAGACCAGAGGTTATCGGTGTCTCCATTGGAGGTGATTGTTGCTGCATCAAAATTCTTTAACATACATCCTAATGTAAGAATTCCCAGAGATATCCATTGCATGAAAAGCAATTTTTTCTTGAATAGAAACTTAAAACAAAAATATTAAGAATTTATTTATTATTGTAGGTAGTAAATATTAATTTCAATCCTCATAGTAATTGGATATAATAAATAAAAGAAAATATTAATCACGGAGAAAGAAAATAGCTCACCTGGAAAATAAATGCTGTCAAGACCACTCTGAACTGCAGGAGAATGTAATATGATGTTGGATCATAGTGTGATAAATTGATGAATGCTAAATTGTTATAAAAACAATACAACAAAGATGGTATGAAGTATTGAAGTAAAAGATTATAATTATTTGAAATTGCTTGAAATATCTGTGGTTTATCTCTGTAAAATAAATGAAAAATCAATATTAATAATATTCTCCTATTGTCTGTGAACAGTTAACATGTTTAAAAAGAGCAGCTGCAGCACTTACCCTCGTTTATATGTGTAGAGTGTTGAAGATATTATTAGCTTTAACAATTCAGATAAAAAGACAACAAGTGTTGTATTATAATCATATATACCATTTTCAGTTTTAGATGCAGTAATGAAAACACCTGAAAGTATAATAATTACGGGTTTTGTTCCTAACTTCATTCTAATAAAAGTCAAATAAAATTTTACCTTGAAAAACAAATAAAATTATGTATAAAGTGAATACAACAAATCCTTCCCTATTGGGAAATAATTTTTTCCATTTTTCCATTGTACTATGTTAAGGTAGTCTTATCTGTAGGTAATTTTTACTTTAATTTATCATTATTCAGATTATGTCATATTTAAAAAAATGATAATTATTTATGTAAGTAATAAGTACCAACTAAATTACAAAAATAATAAAACGATTGACGAATATGTAGGTACCTACAAAAAATACTACCTACTTAAAGTGATACAATTTGTACGATTGCAAAGGTAAAATATTCGCTCTAATTAGGTAGATACTAGGTACCTATTATTAAACTAGATGACGGCGCATGGCTCAGAATAATGGATTAATCGGATTGTTATGCTTGCACTACACTACTCGCAAAGTTACTTCGACGAAGTACTCATCGAAGTCCGAACTACACACTGAGGAGCTCAGTCACCCGGCGCCCGCACGATAATCATCATGGATGACGTTCAAGTGGCAGCTGCCGTTGCTGTATGTGTACTCTCGCGTATGCATTTGCATTAATTTTATGAAGTCGTTCCCGTTTTCAAAACATCAATTTAGTTCAGTACTCTTTGAATAGCATAGACTAGTCTTTGAGGCTATTAAAAGGAATAAATGTACGCGATTCTTTCATCAAAAAGAAAGCGAATGTATGTCTTGTTGATCATTTTATTTTTTTCAACCTAGCGATGGTTTTCATGCGACTATCAGACGCGAGACTTATTTAAAAAAGCTATAGAGCTTGCTTAACTCATTTTAAAAGGGAGATGCAGAAAATAACCTAAAATTATGCATTTATAATTGCTGAACGATACTCTTAGATACAGCTTCTTCAAGTGTAGCCTAAATATGTTTATAAAACATTAGCCTTTACTCACGAATTTGTTGGCATTTACAATACAGCCTATGTTACCCAGAATAAGTAGGTATATCTTTCCTACCATCAGTGAAAAAAATAAAAATAAAACAAGAATAAATGTTTTTCTCATATCTTAGATAACCATTTTAACCACCTTTTGCAACATTACTCATATTTATTATAGAAGCATTATACATTAACCTGAAAACAAAATATCTATCCGGAGTAGTTTTGTTGGTTTAAAATAATTTCATCTATTTGATAGAAATCGAACTTTTCCACGTACCCATATTAATGTGTAAATTACTTGTACTTGAAATGAACAGCGCCAATAAAACAGCGAACATTCGTTTATATAACATAATATTTCTGGGAACTACCTACGGAACATTAAATACAATATGACGTGCTACAGTTATGACGCCTCGATGCGAAATGAAGTAAGTCGAGTAGTGTAGTAAGACCACAGAAATAGGAATAGAGTCCTTTCTATGAACTGAAATTAAGACGCTTCGTGTTCGAACTTCGGGACACTTCGAGTCCTTTGACTCGGGCGCAAAAAACGACAACGGCTGGAAGTCGCCCGAGGTGAGCCAAGGTTGCACGAAGCGAACCGAAGTGCCCTTCTACACTATCGTATTCGCTCAACTTCGACCAACTTTGCGAGTAGTGTAGTGCAGGCATTAGATTGATGTTTGACAGAAGACATTGACGTCATTCTGGCGAAGCGTCATGAGCATGAAGGTTAGAGAGAAGGCAAATGATCGCTACGTACTAAAGCATTAGCCCGCCTGTCCTTGAATATTTGTAGAATTAATAATTCATTTTTCAGCCACCAGCCACGCTGCCGTCGGTAAGTAATATCTGCGAAGTTAGCTGTTTAAGAGTATGTACTACGTTCAAGTAGATGAAGTTAGTTGATTGAGACAATTGAGCGAACGCAGCGCTTCACTATTTTTGTCCATATTTCTGGCACACTATTTTCTACAGCGATTGCTTTCCTTCTCTCTAAACTCCATGGTCTTGATGATGGAACCTGTGGAGGGAGGATACTATAGAGAAGCTGTTAGCGTATACTAAAAGAAGACGGAATTAAAGTACATATTACATTTTGAGGGTGCCAATACAAAAACAAAACTCCCAATTTTTTGGAAATTTTCGCACATGGCAGATTTCCTTAATAAAAGTTTACAAGTAGGTACCCAAGGACGTTGCAGCCATTGCCATTGCTATTTAGTCCATTGAAAAGTTACATTTGGGGTTGAGTTTTTTAGAGGACGCAATTTTATTTTTTTGATGTGTAGGGGGGGTCAGTGTAAAGCTAAAACCAAGTTTGTGGGGTCGCCACCCTTGTCCCACGGCCGCCATCTTGAAAATAGGGTTTGAAATGGTTTTTACGGTATATCTCTTAAACTATTAATTAAATAAAAAAATTTTTCAACATTTTCTATTGCAAATTAAATTCTCTACAACTTTGATCCAGTAACTTTTTGTCGTAGAACTATAAATAAAAAAGTTATAAGTGAAAATTTTCAGAAATTGGAGAAAAAAATTATATTTTTCGATATAACTTTTTTTAAATCATTTTACGAAAAAATGATATCAAACCATTTTTGTAGATCGTTTTTTGAGGAACAACTTTTATACACAACATTTTTTCATTAAGGCAATAGCTAAGGTTTTACAGCGCTCCGAAGTAAGTACTATTTTTCAATACTCTTAACTATACCTATATTATACGTGTGTACTAATAATGTATCATCAGTTATTGTCTTTTTTTATTATTTATTTTGTTATAATTTTTTAATTGTAAATTTTGCAATATTATTAATAATTAATTATTGACTCTTTTCCCCACCAACCACGAGGTAGAGTCTGGTGGCGCGTTTTTTTTACGTTTTATCGATAGGCATAATCCACGGTGATTTTCGAAATTAGAACTACTCCGGCCTCAGTCTTTTCGATGGACCAGGCTGCGGCTCAGCATCTGATCGGCTTTCTGAATTAAATATCAGTGGGAGAACTAGGAAGGAAGGGGTGTTAATGTCGGCGGTTCATCATCAAAGTCATTTTCATTTATTAATTCTGAGAGTTCCATTACGTTGCTGCAAGTCTCTCCAGAACAATGGAAGCACACTGCAGAACATTTCAGCCCTGCTTTTCGACATCCACACATCGCTCCACAGTTTCCTTTGCATTTGCAAAAGATCAATTTTAGAAGTTCAGGGGGTGCTGGAGGTTTAGAGTTCTGCACTGGCATCAATAATTTTCCACATTTTTTCCAGCCCCAGTCTTCAGGATCATTATAATTACCAAGCCACGACTGGACCTGATGGTAGACTCGGAAAGTATGAAAGCGAGCTGTGTCTTGTGTCGGAGGAAGTAAAGATAAGTTAAATGTACTTTTTGTCACTGCCTTGGCGAATTGTTTGTATCTAAGGCTGTCAAGAGAATTATCATCTTTATTACCACCGTATAAAGAGATAAAAAAACGTTCACCAATTACAGTGAGCAAAGCAGGGTCAACTCTCTTGTTGAGAAACAAAGCCGTTCCACTAGAAAACTCTAAATGCTTTTCCAGGGTTTTCAAAAATTTCATTTTACCGATATTGTAAGGAGCTGAAGTTGTATCACATCCGGAAAAAGCATGAAGAAACAGCAAGTTATCCGCAATGACATCGCCGTATATAAAATCTGACGCACAATATAATTGTTCTGCTGTTCGTCCTTTTGATGGTTTAAAAAAAAATACATTTGCTTGTTGTCTACCAAGTGCTGTAAGCAATATCAATATGTCAATATCTTCAGCTACAATAGTAACGGCATTAAATAATGGAGATGCAGCAAGAGCAGTGCGAACGATAAGAGCGTCTGCATCTGATTCTGCTTGGTCAACAGTGAAACCCATTTCCGACAATACAGTTTTAAGAAGTATAATAAAGTTAGATTTGTTCTGCTCATTACCAAGAAATTTCTCTTGTGATAATGTTGGTATGGTGTTCTTGTCAAATTTAACTTCTGTCGACTGATGTTTTTTCGTGCGGCGCAAACGCTCCCAAGACTTTGTTCCTGCGACATCAGGGTCGTCTGAGTAACCATCAAACACAATGTTTGCAGAGAGCCCGAAGTGTTCTTGTACATATTTGACATATTTAGTTGTTATATCATTGAACGATGAATTTCGAAATTATTTTAAAAATCAATAATTGTAAAATCCTGTTATGGAGTGAAAAAGAGTCAATAATTAATTATTAATAATATTGCAAAATTTACAATTAAAAAAAATAAAGCAAAATAAATAATAAAAAAAAATCAATAACTGATGATACATTATTAGTACACACGTATAATATAAAATATATCTATCGATATCAAAATCAGACATTTTCACTGTCAACAGATTATTTTTGGATCCCATACCATTATCTATAACTTTCTAAAAAGTAACTAACGATTATTTAATTATTTATTATTTTGATTTAATTATTTTATATTATCACTGCTGCAAATAATGTTTTAATAATATTAGACATTCAATTTTTATTATATGTTACTCAACCTTGACTTTGTTCCTTTGGAAATGAGGATAATCCTTGGGTTTATTAAAGTAGCTATCACATTCATTTATTATATTATATAACTATATAATATCATAGTGAATTTCCCAAACACTTAACAGTACAGGACATGCAATACATACTTGATATAGTGTTGGTAATAAAAATTACTCACTACTGTTGGATCATGTCGCCACTCGCCATCTACGAAATATTTATACTGATGCTCACCTTCTGGTAGATCGATAATAGTTACAAAATCTCCATGAGATTTAACCATAGGTATTGTTTTCCAATCAGTGAATGTACCACTAATAAAAACCTGTAATTCATAAATTATTAATAGGTTGCAACAATACAAAATAATAATTTACCTAGAATGATTCTATGAAATGACACTGAACCTGCTTTCCACCTCCTTCCCATTTAAAGACAGTAGGCAACACTTGGACATCTTCAATATTCTTATTGCTTTCAGTTAAAGTGTTAGATCTATTACGGGTCACAGGTTCTTCATCTTGTTCCTCAAGTTCGGGTACAGATTTTGTATATAATGGAGTACCTTCTTCAATGTTAATGTCATCATCTCGGCCGCATCGATTTTCATCTATTTTCTTGTCGAATGTGAATGCTTCACCGTCTTTCGTTGGGGAAGACGGTCCAGCTTCAATATGTTTACTGAGGTGATCTTTACTCCATTCTTTTGGTTGGTTGCTCCCTGCGTTACCCATTGTGTGTCTATGTTGACACTACACTACATACATTTAGGTTCATCGAAACAGGTCCCTGAAATGAAAGTTATTGTTAGAATGTCAGATTTTTTTAAAAATTTTAACGTTTGTCGTAACAATTTTTCGGAAATTTTTTTTTTTAACAGTTTTTTTTCTATTTTTCAGATCGATTTGGCATTCTCGATGACGCCGTTCTCGGATGACTTTGTCTCGGGGTCAGTGAACTCGATATACAACAACGAAGAGAGCCAGGTGTATGTCAACTATACTATTTTGGTGAGTTGAATTGCATTTATTTTTTGATTCTTGTCAAAGTCAAAATATTCAGTGAAATCATATTTGATCGCTAGCGACCCGCCCTGGCTTCGCACGGGTATAAAACATATAAAAACCTTCCTCTTCAATCACTCTATCTATTTAAAAAAAACCGCATCAAAATCCGTTGCGTAGTTTTTAAGATTTAAGCATACAAAGGGATATAGGGGAAGAAAAAGCGACTTTGTTTTATACTATGTAGTGATTTTGAATCGTCAATTTTTTAAATATTATGTAGTTTATAAAAATAATTATTCCAAAAATTATAATATTTGGTTTTATTAAGACAGAGTTAGAGCAGGTTCATTCGCAAGCTTTTTTATCATCCAAGTAATCCGTTATTTTATAGTAAGCTTTTTTATAAAGTTTTCTTTTA